>OX411757.1:15050006-16439660 GCA_948252205.1 Orthosia incerta | reverse complement strand
ATTAATAATACGTTATCACTAGACAATAATTTCGTACATAATTTGGCACTAATAATATCTATGCGCGTTAAGATACTTACGGCATTAGTTAGTCCGTGAGACTATAACCTTAAAGTTTATTGCCAATTTGGAACCACTATCAGATTATTAATTCCGAATATTATCGAATTTAATACTCGGTTATACGATCTAGATGAAATATATTATGGAGAGTTTGTATAAAGCTCCCCGTTAATAAACAATACCGAGCCCTATCGACGTTGTGTCAGAATATTAATTTCATAGGCGTCTATAAAGAAACATATTTAGTTGAATTACTTTCCAAGTTATTAAGCTGGAGCGATCCTTTATTTAACAGGCGGCGGTTTTTCTTTCGACGATACAAATTGCTCGGTGCTTCGAAGAATAAATATAATTATTATAATTTAACTATGCTTTGGATTCACCGCGATATTTTTTTATTAAAATTATATTTTATAAATAGGACGAGCAAATGCTCGGTAAATACTGAGAATGTGGCATAAAATGCGAGTTCAGTATTTTTGGCGTGAACCTAGATACATTTATTTTTAAAAGTGTATCATGTTTCACGTTAACTGCCAGTTACAATTCTGCAAGTTACTGTTAGTAACCAATACGAAAAATTTATTAAAACCTTTTTCGCGAATGTGGACGGTTTAAATATGGCCTGAATTCTCGCTGATGTCTCATTTAATTTTAGTTTTGTTAAATATCGGGAACAGAGTAAATATGGAGTAAAGATTTCTTTAAAATATTTTATAGGCTAGCGCTTGACCACTAACTCACCTGTTGGTAAGAAATGATGTAGTCGATGGTGAGACACGCTTGCCTAGAAAGATTGACGTGATTATATTAATTAAAATGTATAAATCAACGTTACTTTAACCATATTTATATTCATGTTTCAACTACAAGTTCACACACACGCAGTACTTAATTCATGTTTAAAACTGAGAAATATGTAGGTAAGTAAGATGTTTATTAGGCTTTGTATTGCCTACATTGTTGTGATAAACCAATTCCCTTCAATTCATAATTTCCTCGAAACTCTACATGTTCGTAACCTATCTTGGAAGTAGCTACCTAAGTTGTACGACGCAGTTGTATACCTAGCTTCATTACGAACTACTAGGTACTACTAAATCTGTATGTATGCATGTACATTCGTTAGCAAAGAGAGGCCTGAGCTTCTTACGGAACTCAAATTACTCATTAATGGCGCCGCGGTGAAGAAAAGCGGAGGAACGTTTAAATATTCAGGGGATTTAAATATACGTGTCGCGTTTTACAATCATCCGTATGTATCTACGAACTTAAAATCAGGGTAGTCATTGTAAATATTGTTATTTATTTAGATACAAAAGAACAATTTGTAAATGTCAATTTTCTGAATTGAATTATAATGCGGAGAATGGAAAACACAATTTTGGAAAAAAAAATAAGGTCTGGTTTTTCGAAGGTCAGATTACTTTTATTTATAGAATAAATATGTCGATTTGACATATTTTCTATGCAGACACTATAGTAGTAGTTTATGAAATGGTCATATAATAGGGGTTATTAAAACACGAGCGTGGGTTTATCACATGAGGCGAAGCCGAATGTGATAATAATAAAACGCGAGTGTTTTATCTTCACTCATACAGTTGAAATAAAACAAAAGTGAAAACGGAAAAAATATGTGGTATGGCGGGCAATTTAGAATCTCTTTGCGCATGACTGCGCAGCGCGCGCATCCATAGAGAATTACACTACTTTTCTACATTAAGTCAACGAGCCCATAAGCGCCAATAAATTAAAAAGTAAAAGTGTGCTATAAAAATTAAAAAGTTATTTTATGATGCAGTTGTTTGAAAATCGATGGAAAATGTTGCAATGTAATGGTTTTTTTTTAATTTTACCTATCCACGAATATAAAGTACGTGTTTTTACAATATTTTTTGAATTCATATTTGAAACATTACGTTGTGATTGTAGATAAAACCACTTATCGGACGATTGAAAATAGACGAATAAATTGAAATAAACCGCGTTAAACAGTTAACGTCGTCTCTATAGCTACCAATGAAATGCCTATGCGTCATAAAAGATTAATTCCTGTCATGACCAAAAAAGGGTTGGTATAAGGGAATATAAAACAACAATAATTTCTCATAAACGAGTTACAAGAGACATTATTCCACAACCATACGTCAGATAGCGCGACTGAAATCTAAAATAGGTAACATTCCCCATTTCCCCATTTTGCACTGTCCAAAACTGCAACAACACTCATTTATCAAGAAAGTTTCATAATATGAATGATAATAACTTCATTCCTTTACAGGTGCATGTTGTAACAAATGTGAGTCGTATCTGTTGTAAATATAGTGTTTCTGATCAGATGCCTTGAACTTTTAAGGTGATATATACGCCCCAATGTTAACGCAGTACTCGCCGTGCGCCCGCTCGATGCCGAAATATCAATATTTAACCTCCTTTTGAACAGTTTTGTTTGCAAAATATTATTTGATTTACATATGCTATGTTAGTTATGAAGAAATTCCAGCCATCAATTTTTCTGTGTAAAAATATTCTTAAACATCAAAGTCATTTTGGAGGAGTATCCAAAAGTAGCGAGAAATTAGCGTGTTGTTAATTATTTTTTTAAAGCAGAACTATGCGAAAAAACCATGCGTTAAAAATAATACACATGAATCAATAATAAATATTTTTTTTTTCAAACCTTTTAACCTAGCCGTTACTAAGGAGTATGCTTTAGAAAGTTACCGTTTTACGGCACTAAAGTGGATGTTGGCCCTTAATCAGGTGATTCGCGACTATGCCGATTGGGCTTATCGGAATTAAACCTAAGTGTCTATACACTTATTTTTTCGATTAAAAGTCTACGTCTAGCCTGAGTGAAATTGGCTAGGCATCTTCAGGTTCTTGCTTAAAAATATGAATGAACTGTGTTTTGCTTGCTAAAATGCTGCAGTAATTTTCATAATGCACATTAATAGTATTGTTTTCAGAGAATACGAGTACATCTCTAATAAATAAAGATGCCAACGCTATAGTGATGTGTCGGCAGGTAGGTAGTTTATACCCATACTGTAGCACTGTTGATTGCGAAGTAAACAATTTAGTAATCCGGCTTAACATTTATAGGAAACCGCGCGCAAATTTATTAAAATACTTACCAGAAAAAAAAATCGCACCTCGGGCATGAATTTTGTATAAATACAAACCTTCCCTGAAATGTTTGTTTAACCATACAGCAGGTACATAATAATTAGACCATCATCGCGTTCCAGCGTCCCGGTTCCGTGTACACAAAAGTAGCGATTCAATGTAAATTGCCCAGTCAATGGGCGCCCGCATCTCAATGGCCCATAAACAACACGACCGTGAATACAAATCGAATATTAGAGCATTGCTAGCACGCATGCCACGCAACATTATCAGTTTGTGGCATACGATATGAGCGATAATCGCGATCACCATGCGGCCTGTGTACCTTGGCACTGGGCTCCGTACCTACAGTCTACACATCGGCTCCTCTGCACCAACACTAGCGTTAATTACGTATTTGACACACATGAGATACGTTTAAACGGATTGGTACGTGTATAAACACCTAATTCAGATCTTCATACGATTTACTTGATTTTATCGGCAGGTGCAGAGAAAACTTTGTATTGTTTGAATTTGAACCAGGGATTCTATTGTGCATTTAGCGTTACTTTGCTGCCGTATTTTTAAATTATAAGTTATTAATACTCCAACAGTTGTTGACCTTATTCAGATAATGCAATTAATAGTAAAAAATGCAATTTTAACGATAATATTACTTTACCAATATCAAACTCGACCCCAAAAAAATTGTATTAACCGTTTTTTTTTCCATTTTATTTTATTAAAACGATACAATAAACCAAACATGCTTTGTGAAAACATTATGATGAGAAAAAAATATTCTAAAGTTGGCTTATGAAAATTAATTTGCCTCTAGCAAAGTACAATAGAATTTAGTAAACATATTATTTTTCCACATGAAGGGGTACAAAAGCGTTGGCAGTCATTAGAAGCCTCGAAGCACATTGAAAAGTTTAAATTATTTTACAATGCATGTCCTCGAAAAGAGCGTTTTCCAAGCAGCCAAACTGTGCGGAAAGTGTCACTTTTTTTTACTAGTGCTTTTTACTTTCCTGTACTTTTTTAATTTTTAACTCCAACGTCAGCCCGCCGCATAGAGTTTTTATTATTTGAGAAAAGTTTTAAAAATTAGTTAAGTACATATTATTATTCATATAAAAGGTAAAACAAAACTAATACTTCATTTAAGTTGTTTTTATTAGTCTAGATTTAGATTTTGATCAATAAATTAATTTTAAATAAGTATTCATTAAATATGTTTGGCAGAATGAATATTTTGCTCGTGCCTTTTTGCGTTACGACGTGACAGCTTTTATTAGTTAATCTGTGGATATGCATGAATTAATAAAATGGCGCTTATTCAAAGGCGCTCACGCCTTTGAATAAGCGCCATTTTATTAATTTCTTGCTTGGTTCAGATATATTTTTTTATTTCCTCGCACAATGCATAGTAAAATGTTGTATGATACACGTGCGTAAGATGATTTCCGACTCGTCTCGATTTATCCACTCACTCGCTTCGCTCGCTCGTGAATAAAAATAGCACTCATCGGAAATCACATACTTCCCGCACTTGTAGCATAAATAACTATTTTCATACTAAGACTTGTCTTTTCAGGTGTTTCATTTGTTTATTTAAACAAGTGCGAGTAGGACTCGCGCACGAAGGATTCCGTACCATTATCGCAAAAACGGCCAAAAAATCACGTTTGTTGTATGGGAGCCCTACTTAAATATTTATTTTATTCTGTTTTTGCGGCAACAGAAATACATCATCTGTGAAAATTTCAACTGTCTAGCTATCACGGTTCATGAGATACAGCCTGGTGACAGACGGACAGACAGACAGACAGACAGACAGACGGATCGCGGAGTCTCAGTAATAGGGTCACGTTTTTACCCTTTGGGTACGGAAGCCTAAAAATCAATTTAGTTAAGCAATCTTCTATACTGAAACTGCCACTTAAGTTTGGCTGATGTTCGGGCTATGTCGGTAACCTGGGTTCTCTTGTGGATGTCTTCATTTCTGATTCGATCAAGCAAGTAAACTTCGAGCATAGTCCTCTTTAATGCCCATTGGGTAACCTTAAGCCTTCTTATGAGGCTCATTGTGAGCGACCACGTTTCGGTCCCGTATGTATCACTGGTACCACATACTGGTCATAGACTTTCGTCTTGAGCAACTGCGGTAAGTTGGACGAGACGATACCGCGCAACTTCCCGAACGCTGACAGCTGAATCGGATTCGACGATTGACCTCTTTCTCGACAAACGGTCCAGTTAAGTAGGTCTAACCCTACTTAACTGGACCGTTTGTCCTAGGTAGACATAATCGTCTACAACTTCGACTGTAGAGTCTCCGACCTTGATAGGAGTAGGTGTTACATGGGCATTTAACATGACCTTGGTTTTGTCCATGTTCATTTTAAGACCAACTCTATCGGAAGCTCTACTGAGGTCATCGAGCATTGTACTGAAGTCCTCTATGGTCTCAGCTATGACCACTATACCGTTGCCAAACGAAGGTGAGTGATGTACTCGCCACTGATGTTGATGCCTAGCCCTCTCCATTCCAGAACCTTGAAGACATCCTCCAGTGCAGCGGTGAACAGTTTCGGAGATATGACGTCTCCCTGTCTCACACTTCACTGCAGAAGGATAGGTGATAGGTCTGATCCTAAAGTCGGACTGACATGGTGGCGTTTTTGTATAAGCACTTCAACCCCTAGATGTACCGGTAGTCGATTTGGCACCGTTGGAGACACCGCAGTACAGCCCAAGTCTTGATCGGCTCGAAGGCCTTTTCGTAGTCCACAAACGCTTAACAGAGGGGCAGGTTATACTCTTCGGTCTCCTGTATAACCTGTCGCAGCGTATGTGGTTTACGGTGCTAAAGCCTTTTCGGAATCCGGCTTGTTCAGGAGGCTGGTAACCGTCAAACCTGCGCGCGAGACGATTCGTGATGACTTTTGAAAACAACTTGTAGGCATGGCATAGAAGTGAGATGGGCCTATAATTTATCAGCCAGCCATTGTCGCCTTTCATGAAGAAAAGTACCACCACACCCTTGCACCATGCCTGTGGCCTTTTCCCCACGAGTATGACAGAATCAAATAGCTTCGGAAGGACCTTAAGGACTGGTTTCCCACCCGCCGTCAAGAGTTCGGCTGTGATTCCGCCTGTCCTTCCGCTGTAGTGCCTTGTAGTTTTAAAGCTGTTTCAGAACCATCCTAATCTCGTACAGGCTAACTGACGTCCGGGATGTCTTCGGTATAGTGTTGGGACAATCTAGCTCTTGGATCATTTGCTAGTTTTACAACGAGATTAATCTTCCTCAGAAACTCCTGATACAATCTTGCCCTCGTCGGTCTTCAGTCTCGTGAGCTGTCTCTGCCCAATAGCCAGATCTCTTGCAAATACCTGGGAGTCTTTATTCCGCTCCATTGCGTCTTTACTACGCTAGGTATTAAAGCGGCGGAGGTAGCTTTTCAAGGATTTAAAAATCCGTCTAATGTGCTGCCGGTATTTGCACGCCCCGTCTGAAGACTGCAGTATCATCTCACGACACTCCTTCATGAGCCTGTAAATAGGATCAGAGAGTTTTTTGTTATTATCTGTACGAGGGGTCTTGAAGAACTTAGACTCAATCGTATGGACAGTTCACAGTCCACGAACCCATCGTTGTATTCGTCCACTGAGCTTCCATGGCGCTTGAAACGATTCTGGAGATCAAGTTGAAAACTCTCGGGGTTTTGAATCTCAATCTGTGCAAGACGGAGCGTTGAGTTCATCAGTCGAGACCTTTTAAGATTCATATTGATGTTCAATGTGCATGAACATACCTCAACATCAATGCGGGTTTTGCGCCCGGTTTTCAACAAATTGATCACAGAGACATCATTGAACATTGGCTTCTTAGTTGAAATGATCAAGTCGATCTCATTTTTAGTTGCATCATCGAGGCTCTGCCAGCTTGTCGATTAAAACTTGATGACTCGAGGGAGAAAAGTAACCAGTGTGAGAATGAGATGTTTCAATGATAAGAGGAACTAATGTTTGCTGGTCCTTAGGATATTTATTTAATTTATAAACACATAAATATGGTCATCTCAATCTAATACATTTAACAACATCTCATGAGGATGATAACTTGAGAAAATTGCTTCCCTAGACATATGCAGCAGAATCCGAATACAGATGTCCTCATGGTGTAGTTGATGCATAGATACAACTGCACAGGCTGAACGATGCTGTTTGCGATCTTAAGGGTGTATTTATCCCTTCTAATGTGAGTTCTGCTTATTTAAAAATATTCATCAAGAACCTTCAGTGACAGACTGTATTTGTGAGAAGATTGAATTAGTTGAGAAGACCAAGTGAAAGACTTTACTTGGTCGGTTTGATCAATACCTCATGCGAAACTACCCCTATTGGTCTCGTGCATTTACTACCACTGGGTAAGGTCTCAGGTTCGGACTTCAGATAATCCCACATTACGCCATCGCAACCTGCTCAATTCCTCTTCGAGTTCGGTAATCTTCTCGTCGGTCCGGAGTGTACGCTTGTTGTATGTTGCCAGGTCCAGCCGTCGGTATTTTTGTGCAGTGCCACGCCGTAACTACGACCGCTACCGTAGCCGAGGGTAGACGGGCTGCCGGGTACTAGGGGCCATTTCTCTGTTGCGCTCATTTAATTTCCCGTTTGCCATAATTGCCACGCTTGGTAGGCGGGTTAGCGACCGCAGTATGGTTGTTGTAGAAGCACAGAGAACGCTGCTGCACATTCTCTGGTAAGTCCCTTAGCCGCCTCTTACGACACCCACGGGAAGATATGGGATAGTGCTCATACAGTACTATTATGATAAAAATACAGTGGATTATGTCAGTTACTTCAGTTTTATCTCTTATTTTGCAACTTCTGTTTCCTTATTCCGGTCATGGTTCTCTTCAAGGCTCTCAGACATCGTTCCAAATTGCTGTTTCTTCATAAATACAATAAGAGCCTACAGCAATTAAAGTAAAGTGCATATCATCTGCCTAGTCTTGCCCCAACAATGTTCGGGAAAGCTTCTAGTCTAACAGGATCCAATTGAATAATAGTATTATACATGGAGCGACATCAGAACGCAGTTACTGAGTACCAAAATACTCCTTGGTAAGTCTTTCGTACTTCTGATTAACAAAGGTCTACAAACGACAGTCGTGATCCACGGCTTTGAACATTTCGAGGCTCAGATGGGTCTCGATATGTATGGATGGTTCCACCCATCCACACTCACTCACGGACTCTGAAAACATATATCCTGACTTTTGATCGATCACGAGCTATGCTTTGTTATTATTGGGTCCATTCAATTAAATTAATTAAATTGGGTTACATTAAATACTATCGTAATGGAAAGCAAAGTTTAATGTTTATGCTGTTGTTTTCTTAATTCTTTATTGTACACAAAAATGACATCCAACATAGAGTGATTATAAAATTGATGTACAAAGGCAAACTTAACTCAAAGTAGAGCTTTCTACCAGGAAATCAACAACAAGTAAATAATAATCGCTCAATTTCATCTCAATCAAAACTTGATATCGATACTGATACTTATAGCTATTCCATTTATTATCAAGTAGGTACTCAATAGTTTGAGCTGTTACTGTAACTGAGAATAATTGTCTTAACTGAAATACTGAATACTTCTTAACGATACCGATATTCCGATATTCGCATATACGAATACGTACGGAACTGGTAACAGAATCGAATCGCTGGAACTGAGACAAAGGGTAGTATTCAAAGTTATGCCTACATATTGTATTATTATCTCTCTAAAAAGCCAGATACATATATATTGAAAAATGAGGCAAGTTATATCATTAAAAATGAAACTTTATTATATTCCAGGTAGATAACAATTTCGTACGTAACTAAGTTGAGGGTGCCAGTGTGAAGCGAGTTCGTTAAATGAAACTTTATTTAGCTCACCTTATGACGTGTTTATCTACTTTAGTACATACTGTAGCAGGGCGCTCCAAGACTTATTAGCATAGCGCATTTTTTTATTTGACTAGCTGGCTGGTTACAGTATACGAATTTTCAATCGACTGACTATAAAATATATGTGAAAATATCTGATGGAAAAATTTCATTACAGAAAAAACAAGGAAGAGGAAAAAAATATTTTTGGTGAAACAATAAGCCAACATTTTAATGTTTTATAGTTATTATTTCTTGTATTTTGTGCCACTCCGCGTATACAGCGCAGATCATTTAAGCGTAGTTTTCAAGAATAAACTGGTATGGTTTGTGGTTTCTTGTTATTTATTCTTTGGAGTTTCGCTTTCACTGATATGTCAAAGACTCTTTTTGTAACATGGTTTTGATTGTTCATTTCTTTGTATGTAGATATCAGTTATTAGAAGCCGTACGCTGGCTCTACCGTACGGGCTGAGTGCGCGAGCCCTTGTGAGCCTACCGGGTCCAAGGTTCCGTAAGTCTGCAACGGCGTATGTTTTGCTTCGAGAATTGCAGTGCTGGTTCTGCTCGTAATCCGGCATTGAAGCGGTGGACAGCGGATTTTTACGCCGACGAGTGGTTGACGTATCATTTGATATTACATTTAATTTATTTTGTGTTAGAATTAATCTAGTAAATTAGGTGATAGTTTCAACTTTCGAAGGAGTAGGAATAAAACTTAGTTTTAAGTCAGGATTTTGTTTTTACCTTTATGCATAGGCTAGAATCGAACCAGTTGCAACAGCGTAGAGAATAGGTACGTGTATTCAGCGTAATACTCTCAAATCTAGTCAAAGTATCACTCCTAAGATTTTTCTTACAAAATTATTGGAAATAACTAATTCTATATCGAGGTCTGCGGTGTTTTATTTAAATAATCAAGGGTTTTATTTTTTTGTATTGTTTTATATATTTTCGGTGTATTTTTATTTCAAAACAAAATATGAATACGTTTGGATGCGGCGTTAAATGTTTTTCTCTTTTTTATATAACGCCACAGTACTCACTAAATATTGATGAACGTTGCATTACCTATAAGTGAGGTTGGTTCGCCATCATTCACATTTCATTTCAGGCGATAGAGATCTACTGCTGAAGATATGCCTGCCATAAGCATGGCCACATTGACCGGTCCTGTGCTTCGAGTATCCAGCGGACTGCCGTGATCCTTCCATTAGTACATCTTGAAACAGGTCTCGCAACGGCGCGTATTTTAACACGTGGCCACCACTCCATAATCTTTTGGATATTTTATAGACAAAGGTTGGTTATTATAACTGAAAAATTCAGAGGTATAACAACAACAGAGACATCAACAGAGAGAGAGGTAGGCATCAACTTCAATGGCGAGTACAGAACTCACCTTCGGTTTGCCGACAATATAGTGGTCATGGCTAAGATCATGGAGGACCTCAGTACAATGCTCGATTACCTCAGTGGAGCTTCCGAAAGAGTGGGTTAGGTTAGGTTAGTTAGTTAGGATGAACATGGTCAAAACCAAGGTGATGTTGAATGTCTCTTTTACACCCACTCCTATCAAGGTCGGAGACTCTACACTCAAAGTTGTGGATGACTATATCTGCCTGGGACAAACGATCCAGTTGGGTAGGGCCAACTTCGAAAAAAGAGGTCAACCGTCGAATCCCGACTCGGCTGGGCAGCGTTCGGGAAGTTTGCGCGGTATCTTCTCGTCCAACTTACCACAGTGTCTCAAGATGAAAGTCTATGACCAGTGTGTGTTGCCAGTTATGACTTATGGCTCTGATACGTAGTCGCTCACAACGGGCCTCATCAAAAAGCTTACAGTCACCCAAAGGGCAATGGAGAGGGCCATGCTCAGAGTATCCTTGCGCGATCGAATCAGAAATGTAGAGATCCGCAAGAGAAACAGGGTTACTGGCATAGCCCGAAGAATTGCCTAACTTAAGTGGAAGTGGGCAGGGCACATTGTTCGCAGAACGGATGGCCGATGGGGCAGAAAAGTTCTGGAGTGGCGACCGCGAACCGGAATACGCTGCGTTGGAAGGCCTCCCACCAGGTGGACCGATGACCTGGTGAAGGTTGCGGGGATCCGCTGGATGCGGGACGCTCGGGACCGGTCAATGTGGCGACGTTTGAGGGAGGCCTATGTCCAGCAGTGGACGTTTTTCGGCTGATATGATGATGATGATTGATGATGATGTAAAATTACAATATAGCAAGCTGCTGATTCACTTCATCACTACTAAATACCAAAATAGGTATACAAATTATTCAGTAATGTCTTTGGGACAAATAGACTCAAAATAAAACTATTATGTTCGCTGAATGAACCTTTAGAAATTTCCAACACAGCCCAGTCTAACTAACGACTTCATGGAAAACCCTATTGATGTAAACCAACCTGCCCTCGAGAATGAAGCAGAAGATGAAAAAGCCCAATTAAATACAGCTTACATCATAATTACGATTAGAAGAACATCGTGTTTTATTCAGTAAATATTTTTTTAATCGAGGTATACGGAAAACAGGCACAGGTCGCACATCATATTACGGCGAGAGAAGGCAGATGGCGGGATTTCATTACAATATCTCAGCGAGGCGGAAAGGGAAACGCAGCCGGGACTGTAACGTTCCCCAGATTATACAGACGTATGGATCTCTGCTCTTTAGATTTGTTAATGCGGACTCCACTGAAGTTTTCATACGATATCTTTATTCTGATGTATTCAGGACTGTGATTTTATGATTTTGATTATGTTGCCTGTGCTGTAGAAACTAGCAATGATGTTTTCTGTCAGCGGCTTCGCTCACGAGAAAAATATTTTTTTTCATCCCAAGGGGACATTATATTATTATTGGTTTTCAGGCGATAATGCGTAAGAGGTCAGCATCCCTGATGCACAGGATGCGAGGGAGCGTAAACGGTATCCTTAAGGTTATTGCGGATAAACCGGACTGCCCTTTCCTGGGGTACTGGACCCGCTTGCACAGCGGCGGCTCCAGTGCAACGGGAAATAGGTACATGAACTGATTTGGATTATTTATTTGTTATTTTATTTTTATTGTGTGTACCTATGCATTATTGTTTTTATTAGGTTGACATTATTAATTTATGTAAATTTACTAACATAGTCATAAGTTTACTAACAAATTATGGATCATGGTCCGAAATAAATGATTAATAATAATAATAATAATTATACTCGTATCGGGATGAAAAGTAGCCTTTGTACAATTTCAGACTATAATCCAGATCCGTTCAGCCGTTCTGGCGTGATGAAGTAACAAATATAGATCCACACTTCCACCCAAACTTTCACATTTATAATACTAGCTTCTGCCAGCGGCTATGCCTGCGTGAAAGTCGGAAGTTGACCCAACGTGTACCGTACATTTTACCGGGATAAAAAGTAGCCTATGTGCTATTCCAGACTATAATCCATCTTTATTTCAATTTCATCCAAATCCGTTCAGGCGTTCTGGAGTGATTGAGTTACAATTAAAGATCCATCCAAACTTTCACATTTATAATATTAGTAGGATTAGTCAAAAGTAAGATGAGGCTGTCATGTCACTACTCTCGTATCACCGCAGACCTTGGCGCACTTTTTTATCTAGCTCCGCATGCTGTTGCCAATTCCTGTGGGGATGGGGTTGCTGTGGCCGAATACTGGGCCAGGCAAGGGCTTTAGCTAAGAAGTTTGTCATCGATACGTAAGAAGTAGAAGAAGTCATTATTCTGAAAACCAGTCACGCAAAGTGGTGTCTTGTTACCCATTAGGTATGAACTGCGTTGTGCTGGTCAAATAGGCAATCGTTCAAAGTGAAATACTTACTGATATTATCCCAGTTACCAGTGTTCAAGTCAGCTTCCAGTGAAGCTGACTCCAAGATACAATTGGAAAATGCCAATAGCCATTTCCAATTTCTAATTTGGAAATAACTATGGTAAATGGAAAAATCTACAAGATATATTAATTGTATAGTAAGCTAGATATTCATGACTATATTAAATTAATGTTCTCGACATATTGTATTTTATCTTGTTGGCATTGCTATTTATATCAGATTTTTATTTTGAATGGCATTATACCATTTTATTTGACTTCTATCTAAACTCTACTTTTTTTTGTTTTTAGAATTTGTTGTTATAGCGGCAACAGAAATACATCATCTGAGAAAATTTCAACTGTCTAGCTATCACGGTTCATGAGATAAAGCCTGGTGACAGACGGACAGACAGACAGACGGATCGCGGAGTCTTAGTAATATGGTCCCGTTTTTACCCTTTGGGTACGGAGCCCTAAAAATAGATATTATGGCAAACGGCCATTTTTATTCCTCAGATAATAATTATCAGACTATTGAAAAATCGGCCTTAATCAATATTAATTAAATTAATTTACTCAATTGCTGTGCCCAATAGGGTTCCATGTGAACTATATTACTATTTAAAAGATCTTTTCAAACACATGTGATATGCAATAAAGATTTGTATTTGAATGTTGAAATAATGATGTGACTAACATTGTTTTTCTAACATGGAGCCATGTTAAAGTACATATTGTCTTAAAACGCCGAATACTTATCGGTCTGTATTGAAATTGTTAAAATCTAGCCTCCCTGAAACTTGGAGATAGAAAAAGTGTCAACTAAGTCTCTCGAACAACACAAAGTCACCTGGTACGAGTCGCTTCGGGGAAGTACTCAAAGAAAGAAAGTACCTACCAACTTACCTACCTAATAGTCGTGTCCTCGCTCTTTTAGCAGAGCGCTGCCTATTCAGCGGCCGGAAACTGGCAGATGAAAATAATGATGTCATCTCATAATATAATAGAGCAATCCTACATAGTATGAGATCTCACTGCAAAATTCTGCAGATAATTTGTTTTTGATAAAACTAGAATTTTATGAATGACTAGCTTCTGCTAGCGGCTCAAAAAAACATAATCCAGGGATGAAAAGTATCCTATATGCTAATACAGACTACAATCAATATCAGTGCCAAAATTCAACCAGATCCGTCCAGCCGTTTGAGCGTGAAGAAGTAACAAACATACAAACACACACACACACACTCGCAAACTTTCGAGTTTATAATATTAGTGAGATTCTTGATAGTAGAATAGATTACTGCTAGGTTGCCTGGCCACATCTAGCCACAACTAGGTTTTCATTTTCTTTTGTTTTTTTTTTAATCTTTGCCTTGCATTAGGATTTTTCCTGTAGCGTGGGTGCGTATGCAACATCATCTATCAGCCTTTATGGGTTGCCAGGTTCTGCAGGTGATTATACAAAAATACCTACTAACCTACTACCTAATATATAGACAAAAATACCTGCAGATTTTTGCAGTGGGATCTTAGGCCAAGCATGTTTCATATCTCAATGTTCGTTTACTGTCGTCTCTTCGGACAAGTAATATTTTTTGCCATCGAACTTTATTGCTGCAGACATAAGTAGCACTCTCATAATTAATTTCCGTCAAGTTTTTGTCCAATCCATCTAATTAATGAGATTAATGTCGCGCTTTTAATCAGTATGAAGCTATGGGTAGCATTAACGTATTTATACAAATAATTAAAATGTAAGTGTCATTTATAATGTCAAAATAACTGCTTTTTACTAAATCTATGCTCATGAAAGTATACGTTACCTATAACAAAAAAACCGGCCAAGTGCGAGTCGGACTCGCACACCGAGGGTTCCGTACAAACCTCAGTTAAAGGTATTATAGACCTGAGTATTTGTTATGAATTTCAATTTAATACCTCTACGCGTTCATGAGGAAAGGGGTAGTAAGTTTAAAATTATTAAAAATATTTTTTTTATATGATGTACCAAAAAATTTACGGTTTTCGCAATTATTCCTTTATCTGTGTTATAAGACGTTGCTTCGTACCAAATTTCAAGATTCTGAGTTCACGGGAGGTAGCCTTTTGGTTGCGTATTTTGATTCCCTTGCGAGTGTCGAAAATTTGCGGCATAAACGGCTGTATCTTTTGATTGCATTGGCTTGGAAGTTTATTTTTTTCACAGCTTTAAGGGACAGTAGACTTGAGTATTTGATATAAATTTCAGCTTGATACCTCCACGCGTTCCTGAGAAAAAGGGTCTTGACAGACAGACAGACGGACGGACGGACGGACAACACAGTGATCCTATAAGGGTTCCGTTTTTCCTTTCGAGGTACGGATCCCTAAAAAACATTATTTCATTATTTTTCTGTTTCGGCTTTTTACGGAACTTTCACTGGCATTTAGCTGATGTTATAAGGAGTAAGCTAAGCTAGTTTTGTTTTAGAAAAATAATTGGGTTTCGCGTAAAAAAAATAAAAGCATGTTTTTTCAGTTCTACGATTTTTACACGGACGAAATCGCGGGCAACAGCTAGTGTTCAATTATATCCTTTGTTTGAAAATCCTTGAACAGACTTTTGTAATTTTTCGTAATTATAATGTCAGAGCGTCAGAGCTTTTAGATTGTCACGCTTTCAACTTGCGTTTATTTCTTGAGCTCACATTTCTTAATTAGCATTCATTTAGGTGCACGAAATTTTACCTTTCAAGCACAAACAAAGCCGCTTGTCCGTCTTTATTATTAAGTTTAAATTATAGTCATTAACTAACGAGAAAACAAGCGGAGCCTCTCTATTTGCTTAAGATTTTAAAGATAAAGTCTTCAGTTACCAGAAACTTTTGTTAAAATTTCACTTTGAACAAATTAGCTCCATTATTTGCTAAATGTTTAGTGAAATCATAAAAATAATTTCTGTTTGTTTACTGTAACTATTTAGCTTTTACCCGTCTACGGCAAAGCAAAAGGGAGAGTTAATTTTTTGACCGGTATGTGTATATGTTCATCTGTTCCCTCATAACTTCTAAACTACTTTTCATAATTTGACAAATGAAAGGTCGTTGAATAAACAAGATAAATCCCGTCAAAGTTTTAAAAATATTTTTTACCCGACTACGGCGTCGCAAAGTGTTTGTTGATCGGTATGTATGTAAGTATATACGCATGTATGTATTTATGTTAATTTTTTCCCTCAAGTTCTGCGAAAATCCCAAAATACTTTAAATAAAAATTAGTTAAAAAACTAAAACTCGACTACTGAAAATATCTCGCTCTAAAAAGTATGAAACAAGAAAATATTCTCATCTGAAATTATATTGTATCTGGTATTATATAAACAACTTAACAGTAATATAGTTATTTATGCTACAAGTGCGGAAGGTAGGTGATTTCCGAAGATTTAATTTTCGAATCATATTTATAGCCTCTGAAAGTACGCCATGTTTAACAACTGTTTTGATAAATATCTTTTCAATACAGTTGTTAAACATGGCGTACTTTCAGAGGCTAAAATTATGATTCGAAAGTTAAATCTTACGCATAGGCATCTTTCCGTTACGCGGTCGTGACTTTTGTTTACGAGCTCGATCATTATGTTTGCAGTTTAGTTTTAAATGTATAAGTCATTTAAGCACTGAATTCTCAAAAGTCTTTTAAATGGTTGTTTAATATATTTAATTACCAGTTTTAATTTAATTATTTTCACATCAACATTTGTCAAAAATCGAATAGGCTGTATAGGCTGTTTTCGCTGAAAAAAAAATATGTCCAGTTGCAAAAGCGCGCCATAAGTCAATTTAAAAAAAAGTTTAGTAGCAAGGAGTTTTCATACATAGAATAAAATGGGATACGATTTTATACGAGGAAAAATTAATGATTCCGTACGTTTTAGCATTGAATTCTCATATTTTTTTTTAATAATTGTTTAGTATATTTAATTACCACTTTTAAGTTAATTATTTTCACATCAACGTTTGTCAAAAATCGAATAGGCTGTATAGGCTGTTTTCTTTGTAAAAAAATATGTCCAGTTGCAAAAACGCGCCATATTGAAAATTTTATTTTTTATGAATAAACAAATCTAATTCTTTGATTTGTTTTTACTGTTTCTCACAACTGTATTGAAAAACGTCGTGTGACACACGGGTGTGTAGGTTATTGCAAACTCGTGTCATTAAAAACCCTCGCCTTCGGCTCGGGCTTGTTAATGACAGCTCGTTTGCAATAACCTACTTTCCACCCTTGTATCACAATGTACTATTCTATTACGCGGTCGTGACTTTTGTTTACGAGCTCGATCATTAGTTTTGCGGTTGAGTTTTAATTTATAAGTCAACTAGCTGACCCGCGGGGCTTCACTCCCGTCAACTGGCTACCCTGCCTATCCAGTCTACCCTGCCTACCCAGCCTACCCTGCCTACCCAGCCTACCCTGCCTAACCTCCCTACCCTGCCTACACTGCCTACCCTGCCTCTACCTACTCTACCTACTCTATCTACTCTACCTACTCTACCTAATCTACCTACTCTACCTACTCTACTTACCTACCTACTTCACCTACTCTACCTACTCTATCTACTCTACCTACTCTACCTACTCTACCTACTCTACCTACTCTACCTACTCTACCTACTCTACCTACTCTACCTACTCTACCTAATCTACCTACTCTACCTACTCTACCTACTCTACCTACTCTACCTTCTCTACCTACTCTACCTACTCTACCTACTCTACCTACTCTACCTACTCTATCTACTCTACCTACTCTACCTAATCTACCTACTCTACCTACTCTACTTACCTACCTACTTCACCTACTCTACCTACTCTACCTACTCTACCTACTCTACCTACTCTACCTACTCCACCTACTCTACCTAATCTACCTTACCCTACCTACCTACCCAATAATTATCTATCTATTATCAATAGTTTTCTCAGCGCACGCCAATGAATGAATTTTATAGGCAACATTTTGCTACCTTGTTTTCTTAGTAAAAAAAATATGTCCAGTTGCAAAAACGCGCCATTTACTGAAAATTTTATTTTCTCTGAATAAACAAATCTAATTCTTTTATTTGTTTTTACTATTTCCCACAACTGTATTGAAAAACGTCGTGTCATACACGGGAGTGTAGGTTATTGCAAACTAGTGTCATTAAAAACCCTCGCCTTCGGCTCGGGCTTGTTAATGACAGCTCTTTTGCAATAACCTACTTTCCACCCTTGTATCACAATGTACTATTACTGTATTTAATACATATTCATAGTGGTGTTCAGAGGATAACCGTGGTGGTATGCTACTTTGCAGAATGGGTTTTTTTTGTTACGGTAGGTGTAGTTTATTCTTATTACCGACTTTCGAAAAAGGAGGAGGTTCTATGTTCGATTTCTTGTATGTTTTTTTTTTTATGTATGTTCACCGATGTCTCCGTCAATTGTGAACCGGTTGAATGTTTTTGTTTTGTTTGAAAGAATATGTTCCGAAAAAGGTCCCATTTTAATTTGGTGAAGATCTGATGAAGAACTTCGAAAATATACAACAGAACTCTTCAATAAATAACGGAAAATCTCTCGGGACTGCTGCAATCGCATGTCTGTTTATTGTTTATACCATTTCATAACATAACATCACGCCAGTACGCTCTTAAGGGGTAAGCAGATCTCTCATTTGATCGGTTTTGTTCATGTTTCATGATATTCGGGTAATCTATTCTGACGTTATAGGAAACTTACTAAACAATTTGCCTATTAGGTAGGTACAACTAGTAAGTGAAAAATAAAAAAAACTTTAAAAAAAAAAAATACTATCGACTTCCAAATAAGAAAACTACAAAGTGAAAAATAACTTTATTTTTGGAAGTCGGTGTCCATAACGCAAAAAAATGGTACCTACGAAAGACACCAACTTCCAAAAATAAAGTTATTTTTCACTTTGTAGTTTTCTTATTTGGAAGTCGGTAGTATTTTTTAATAAAAAAGTTTTTTTTTAGTTCTAATATTAGTTTGTAAATAATCATGTACATATGTAAATAAATAAACCTTGCTTGATGTGTAAATGAAATACAATAAAATATGTATCACTTGTAAGTTTTTTATATAATACCCTATTCATATCGAATTGCTTGTACATAACGATTTCAGATGAGAATGTTTTCATGTTTCATACTTTTTAAAGCATGATTTTTCAAAGGTCGGGTTTTATTTTATTTCTCATATTATGCGGTAACAATATAATAAATAAACAGTATCTACATTCATTAATAGATAAGTAATAATTTTATTTAGGCTATATTTTCAGCTTTTCAGTTCACTTGGCTAGCAATTTGACGTAGTTGTATGATCGTAGTGGAGAACGATCTAATTATTACATTGAAACAAAATATATTAGCTAAACTAACAACATTGATCCTGGCGCGCGAATTAACCTTGTGAGCCTAAGGGCCGATTTCACCAATGAAACTGATCGCGATTAGTTCAACTAAACTCAGTTTATGCAAATAGAGCGTTCTGATTGGTAGTTCCTCAGCGATCTCAACAAATCAGTCCACTGTATTTGCATAAACTGAGTTTAGTTGAACTAATCGCGATTAGTTCCATTGATGAAATCGGCCGTAAATGCCACAGCCTGAGCGAGCTGTTTAAATTGAAATTATTAGCACCTAGGCGAAAGTGAACAGCCGAGCAGTTTTTGCCGGTCTCACATTTGCACATTAGCATTTCCAACGACGGCGACGGGAATGTGAGGGGAACGATTGCCGCCAAGCCGACGGCACCCACAAACATACGGCAATACTGCCTCTTTATTTATATAAACGTGAAAATGTAAATTAATTTCTCCGTTTATGAAATTAGACTTTTTGGCGGTCTCTCATACGAATTACTGTGAGATGCAACGTGACGATTTGACATGAAACGTCCGGGCTGTGTGTAAACTCGTGTTTAATTTGAAACACAAATTAAACCGTTTATGAACTGCACGTATTTATTGTGTAGAGTTGTTGGATGCGTAACCAACTGAAGAGCTAACATGAAGTTATTATGACTTGTTGCGAGGCTTGGGCGGAGAACAAAGTTTTTAATGTACATGACTGTAAGCCAATGCGAAAAGATCGCGTAGAGAGGAACAAAGCATTTGTGGTTTATCATAGACGAATAAAAGAAATACAGGGTGGCCAAAAAGTCGTGGATCAAACTCAACTAGGGGTTAGATGGGGCCATCAGCTAAAAAATTGTTTTACGGAAGTGTCGGGAGGTCCTTAAGGTCAACCCCTGCAGAGTTATAATTTATTTATAAGCAACCATACCATAAATAGCATGTGGCATATGGTTGTTTTTTGAGTGTGTTGAAGATAATATTCAGTTTTACGATTTTTTTTTTCTCAAGTCATAACTTTTTATTTACTTATAAAAAAAATACTCTACCGAAAAGTGACCCTGTATTAAAAGTTTTGGCGCATTAAATAGGTATTCTGAAAAAGTATAACACATGGCCATGAGTGGCTCTAATGTCTTTCTAGGACGAAAGAACAAAATAACGATTGTGAACAATACAAAATTTATTTGAACAAAATAGTATATTATGCAACTAGTGAATAAAAGACGGTTTTAAAGCGAGGGCCATAGATGAACCACGAGCAAGTGAAGGATTCTAACAACTGAATCACGACCGTAGGGAGTGATTCATGATGATTGAATCACGAGCATAGCGAGTGATTCAAGTGGTAGAATCCTGAGCGACGCGAGTGATTCATGGCCCTCGATATAAATCCGTTTTATTCAAGAGTTGCATACTATATTTTATACCATGACTACGAGAAAAAGAAAGATTTAAGCGAAAATTACAAGGAAAAATACTAAATAAAAGTTTTATTACATTCAAAATTTAAAAAAATGTGAAAACTCGAGGTTTCACATTTTTTTCTAAATTAAAGCAGAGCTAGGTAACAACAAATGTGTTTCAGGGGCCAGTGACCACCTCCGTTACGTTACATAATTATAATTAATTAACACCAATGTTTTAATATTATAATTACAATCCAAATAAGTATTCACTAAACATCCCAGACTAAAATCAAAATCATTATTAAAATCCTAAACATGAACAAACTGAAAATCAAATACATAAAGGAGTTTGAAAGTCGAATATTCTTTGCACAAGGAGTTCATATAGCATTGAGATGGACGTCGAATATGTATTGGTGTGTTCTAAATTCAAACACCAAAACAGTGAGAAAAAGTGCTTTTTATTCACTGTTTTCAGTGAATAAAATAAGCGTTTTAGAAGGGGAATGGTATAAAATAAATTATAACTCTGTAGGGGTTGACCTTAAGGACCTCCCGTACAACATTTTTTTTGCAGCTGATGACCAAAAAGGCCTAACCCCTAGTTGCGTTTGATCCACGACTTTTTGGCCACCTGTATATCCTGAAGAAGTTTGGAAATTTGAGAGTGTATACATCATTTGCCTAGCCTACTATATTGGATTCGGCTTCCAGTCTTACCGGATTCAGCTAAGTACCAGTGTTTTACATGGAGCGACTGCCTATCTGACCTCCACAACCCAGTAACTGGGTAACACGGTACCTCTTGGCAAGACTGGTGTCAGATCTCAAGCTTCTGACTACCCGTAACGACTGTCAAAGATCTTAAAATAACAGCCGGGACCAACGGCTTAACGTGCTTACCGAGGCACGGAGGAAACTCGGTATATTGGAATGGTCACCCATCCACGGACCGACCTCGTCAAGCATTGCTTAACCTTGCTGATCGACCCGTGCGGCTGTTATTATTTAGCCAAATTTGAGAGTCTATACAAAGAGAAAAAAATACTGAAAAAGCCCGCCCTAAAAAGTATAAAATAAGAAAATGTTCTCATCTGAAGTTGTTTTGTACAAGCTATTCGATATGTATCGGGTATTAAATAAACAACTTACACGTAATAAATATTTTATCGTATTTCCTACATATTCATAGTGGTGTTCAGAGGATAAACGTAGTCAAAACTTCAGAGTTTCTATCGGTTTATTTTACTAATTTTTAATATAGTCTGTTTATCGAGCTATTCAAAATCAATTTTTTTTATTTTAATTATGCCTACATGGGGACCTATAAAACGTCAACAAAAGGTGCACGGTTCGGGTTAGTCGTCTCTTATGGAGTAGAACCGACAAGAAACTCCACGGTTACTCTTTTAAATTAAGAGTCCTAACTTGGTAAACAGACCGCTTGTATTAAATTAGTCATTGAAATAACAATATCCCAGTGACGTACCTTACTTATCTACAATCTACATATTCTTTCTTCACCATAAGTTTCTTGAAGCTTTTAGACTAAACCGTCGCATATCAGCTCAAATATCTCTGTGCGGTTGCATAACTTATACAAAGCGTCTGGCAGACCGACCAGAGTATACGCTAAAGTTCAGGATATAATGAACTATATAAAACTCATCGACTTACCTACATAAGTTTATTTAGCGAAACCTGAAAATAGTATATTATGCAACTAGTGAATAAAGGACGGTTTTAAAGCGAGGGCTATAGATGAATCACGAACAAGTAAAGCATTCTATCAACTGAATCACGACCGTGATTCATGATGATTGAATCACGAGCATAGCGTGTGATTCAAGTGTTATAATCCTGAGCGACGCGAGTGATTCTTGGCCCTCGATATAAATCCGTTTTATTCAAGAGTTGCATACTATATTTTATACCATGACTACTAGAAAGATTTAAGCGAAAAGCACAAGGAATAAAAATAAATAAATGTTTTATTACCTTCAAAATTTACAAAAAAAAATAAAACTCAGGGTTTCACATTTTTTGTAAATTGAAGCTGAGCTAGGTAACAGAATCTGTGTTTCAGCGGCCAGTGACCACCTCCGTTACGTTACATGATTATAATTAATTAAACACGAATGCAATTAATACTAGAATTCCTAGTATGGGGCAACGTTTTTTTTAAAAAAAAAAAAAAAAAAAAAGTATTCACTAAACATCTCAGACTAAAATCAAAATGATGAAAATCATTATTTAAATCCTAAATATTAACAAACTCAAAATTAAATCGATGAAGAAATTTGAAAGTCGAATATTCTTTGCACAAGGAGTTTGTATCGAGTATTTTATGCGCAAGGAGGTTGTATAGCATTGAGATGTACGTCGAATATATATTGGTGTGTTCTAAATTCAAACACCAAAACAGCTTTTTATTCACTGTTTTCAGTGAATAAAATATGCTTTTTAGAGGGGGAATGGTATAAATGACAATTTAAACACATCATAACAAAAGCAAAAAAATGCACAAGTATACAGCCATTTTTATTTGGTGGCTGCATAATATTTTACGAGGAAACTTTGTTTAAAATGTTTTCTATTAAATAAATTATAATATCCTTAAAAAATGAATCGAGTGACATGGAACGAGCACCCTCGAACTTTGCTAATATGTGCCCAACCTCTGTCATCTGCTGAAATAATGGTGCTAATATTTGAAAAGTTTCCCGAGGTAGGCCCAGTCTAATACCGTAAAGAATTTTGCTTACAGTAATAACCACAAAGTTCTCGTATGTCATGATTCCTTTCCGAATACTAAATTAGCTGGCTTTCTTTTGTCTCATATTTGACATGTTTGTACAAAGATGGTAGGCAGATATAATTACGTCTACAATAGAGATTTTAATTGCCTTAAGTCTCAAAGAGAGAAGGTAATTACATGTCTTTGAAGTTCTTTTAAGAATAAATTAGTGTTGTAGGTTCGTGGCAGGCTTTTAATAAAACAATAAAAGTTAAATCGTGTGTATATAGCGCTGAAAACTTGTTTACAAACGGATGAAAATAAAACAAGAAACATGCGAATGTGGAAGCGAACGCTGCGGCAAAGTTGATTGGTTGATTATACGAAAAGTTGAATATAAAATGTTTGGCGTGTCACAGGAATCGGCAAAGGGTAATAAAGTCGGGTTTCGCCGGTGGTGTTAATAAGTGAGATCATTTTTTATCAGGCTTCCGAGTGAGGTTTCGCAAAGCCAAAACAATAAATCACCCGGGCGGCGGCTTGCGGCTTATTATTTCGGGCTATACACCGGTGGTCTTTTCTGCTAACTAACCAGCGCTCAGCGGAATGATATTTTTTCTTCGGCTCGCAGGCACACGCCCAGCCCCACTCGCCAGTTATTAATTAACTCGCCGGATGTTTGGACCCTCCGTGACATATTATATCAAAAAATAATTACCTCCAGCCGCTGTTCGAATCGCTCCATGACTTTCCTAATTAAATTGGTAGACTAATTTGTTGAGCTCAATTTATTTGAACTGAGTAATATTATAAACTTTTGCGGTCGCACCTTACTAGATCTGAGTCAGTAACCCTATAATGAAGAGCGTAGCGTTTAATATTTTGTTGACTAATGTAGGTACATTATTGCAGATTTGACTTTATTGTTTGATATAACAGAAATTACTTTAGTTTTCAGTCACAAAATTACTTTTGAAACATTACTTTTACAAACAAAAACAATATTTGGTAGCGCACCTATTCAGGCATACGACATTAACCAAATAAAATGTGCAAATTGTATCATTTATGTGTTTATGTATACAGCTACAGGTTAATAGATTCGTAGAGATCGATTCTCCTGATAGTTGGGACTGAGACGAACAAAACTAATATATTTTCCGACACTTGAGCTCTCAGGTAATTGTGGCAGAAAGTTTTCGAACGTGCGCGCAATATTGATGAGTCCCGCCACAGTTCGTGCCCGGAGCGCCGGCTTACAGCGCTGCAGCGCCTACGGAGCACCCAGTAACTCTTGCTTTTTAAAACATCACTCGCTGAATACTGCACTACGCCTGCCATAACGCTTAATTAGTCCATATGAGCGAAATGTGTTATATAGCCTAGCTAATTAACTCATATGTTCTAGCTCAGAAAATAGTGAGCTCAAAATATTATAACAACTCCACGCTGCAGTTTTATTCCACGCAGAAATTACGAAAAGTATTAATAACGATTCCGTTTGAAAATGTTTTTAAACTTCCAAGTCCTTTAATTACGCAAATTGAATTATAAATGAAGCACCTTTAAGCATTTTGTTTAATTAAGCAGTTCTAAGTAATATCAAAAGGTTTGGTACCGTTAAAGTAATTTCAAATCAATGATGCGGTCACATCTAAATAAGTAATTAGTATCAGTGCGTATGATAATGTAGACGTCGACTGTGTAATATTTATTGGTAAAGTTAGATAGTTCGAGATGCTTATTACTCTGCAAGTATTATGTCTGACATAGATAAAACAATAGATCAATATTGGAGATTACCTCAAAATGATCAATTGCTTGTTCAATAAGCTTTGTTCTTCGAAATGAGCAAATACTTTCTGATATTTCAAAAGTTTTCTTATCTTTTAGTTCAAATTACGGTATCTGAAAAAGTATTCTTCTGTGATATTTCATGAAAATTGATGATACATTCGAGTAGAGACAAGTCTCAGACGTGCGACGGCGACGTAAAGAAAAGTAAATGATGAACACGACCGACACTGCGAAGTTTATTTGTAGTGGAACCTAAAATGTAAAGGATATAGGAGCTGGTGATATTAATAAATTAGTCGTGTGTGTAAATCCGTTAGTGATTTACAGCTTTATTTAGCCTTGTATTACAAAATATCTTGGATCCTCTCCGGCTAGGTACGTTATTGTGTGGCGATATGTATAAGGGTTCGCGTAATTTTTTTGGCAGTTGCGATCAAAACAACATGTAGGTAGAAACCACAACGGTAAAATTTAATATGGGCTCGATTCGAGGGTCGGAGGATTTTATTATTCTGCATACAATTCCATTTTCCTATCACAAATTATTCGAACGGCAACGGTTAAGGTTTTGCATAACGTGCAAAAATTGTTCTCAACGTATTTACGTATGTTTTGTAGTGTATACGAGTAATTCTATCTGAATGTTGGCATCGAATTTTTTTTGGGGGCTGAGTCACCCGCGTCCGTAGGAGAGTTACCCCTATTTTTGTTACCCTACACGTGGTCCCCGGGTGGTGCTAATCAGGTGACACTAACTGGTGGTAGGCTTCGGCCGAAGGCTTGTGACCACCCACCGGACAAAGACGTACCGCCAAGCGGCCTAGCCGTGTTCCGGTACGATGCTCGGTGCAGCCAACTAGAGGAGTTGGGTCGAGATAGCTGTTCCACTGCAGGCAGACCGGCCTGATGCGCGCTGTTAGGGATGTATCGGGAGACTGGTCGCGGAGGGTAGCGGGATCCGAGGCACGGTGCGCCGCTGGCCGACCGCAGGTAGTTGGGGGCCCAAGTAGTGTGCCAGCCACACACGAAAGGCTGCCCCGCCAACTGACGAAAAATCCCGGAATGCGCCATCGTGCTGGTTGGCGACCAGAAGACAGTGCCCGATGGACATTTCCGGGGGGGCTCGGGCGTCCCCGCAGTCTCCAGACCAGTCCCCCAATGATGGCGTCCTGCCGGCGCGTGTCTGTGGGATGCCAGCGTGGAACCTCATCTCACTTCCTTCTCCTCTCCTATCCTCTCAACTATGACAATTAGGAACAAAAGAAAAAAAGCTGTACAGCGGCAGCACTCACTGTCTCATAAGGTTCACCTCTGTAACATCAGAGGTATACACTCTAACCTTGATGCAGTCCACTATCATCTGGAGACTGATAAACCAGCGCTTTTGTTCCTTTCGGAGACGCAGATCGGATGTCCGTCAGACGTGGCGTATCTTTCTTACCCAGGGTTTACCCTGGAGCACAGGTTCAAGCCACGCGCGGGTGTATGCATGTACGCCCGTGACGACATCTGTTATCGGCGTCTCCGAAACCTTGAAGATTCCCGATACTCAGTGCTTTGGGTCCTGGTGGACACAGGTCTGGATAAAATTATCTATGCCTGTGTCTACAGGTCGCACAGCGGAGATCTGGAGACAACCGGGCTTACACAATACCTTAGTGAGGCGGCTGACGAGGCTCAGCAGCGGTACCCGTCCGCCCAACTGGTGATACTGGGGGACTTTAACGCCCACCACCAGGAGTGGCTCTTCCCGTACCAGTACACTGACCATGCTGGGCGAGAGACGCGAAAGCTTGCGCTAGCGTTAAATCTCACTCAGCTGGTCCAGGGGGCAACGAGGGTGCCGGATGTTGATTCGCATACGGCTAATTGCTTGGACCTTCTGCTGACCACAGATCCAGACCGTTACTCGGTGTCGGTATCTCCACCTTTTGGTAGTTCCGACCACTGTCTGGTGAAGTCTGTATCCGTCTACTCCCCTCCCGATCCCAGCCCAAGAGGCACCCGGCGGGTATGGCGGTACAAGTCAGCAGATTGGGATGGGATGCGATCTTTCTTCGCATCCTATCCTTGGCAGCCTACTTGCTTTTCTTCATCAGATCCTACGTCGTGCGCGGACGCCGTGACGGATTTGTTGCGTCGGGGAATGGAGTACTACATTCCGTTCTCTGACGTAACAATGTCTAGCCAAGACCGACCTTGGTTTGGCGCCGAGTGTAACCGCGCCGATGCGCGTAAACATGAAGCGTACCATGCCTGGGTCGACGCTCGAACGCGCAAGGCGAGTGACGTTGGTCAGAGGAAGAAAGCCTACAACAGGGCTGCCAAGTCCTGCAAGAAAGTGTTGCGAAGGGCTCGGTTCGACCACATTAGCCGGATAGGGATAAAACTTGCTTCCTACCCAGCAGGTAGTAAGGCGTTCTGGTCCCTGGCTAAATCGGTTGAATCGAACTTCTGCCGTCCCTCACTACCACCACTGCTGAAACCCGATGGGTCGCTGGCCCACTCCGCTGAGGAGAAAGCAAACTTGTTTGCCTCTCTTTTTGCGGAATCTTCGCGACTGAATCCTGGTGGCGCACGCCCCCCTCCTTCTCCTGATGGATGCGGAACGAGTATGTCGGACATTCGCATCCATCAAAAGGACGTACGTAGGGTGCTGCGCAACCTCGATGTGAATAAGGCTAGCGGACCCGACGGTATACCAGCAATTGTTCTCAGAACCTGTGCGCCTGAATTGTCTCCGATCTTGACACGCCTGTTTCGCCTTTCTTATCAGACTGGAAAAGTGCCGAATGCATGGAAGCAAGCCAACGTACAGCCCGTGCCCAAAAAGGGCAGTCGTGCTGACCCGGCCAACTACAGACCCATCTCTGTAACGTCCATACTCTGTAAGAGTATGGAACGCGTACTTAATAGTAAGCTCCTGGCATACCTAGAAGCCAACGACATCCTTAGCGACCGCCAATACGGCTTCCGCCGAAATCGGTCCACCGGGGATCTTCTAGCGTATGCCATTCACATCTGGAGTGAGGCCATCGAGAGACATGGGGAAGCGCTTGCCGTCTCCCTCGACATCTCGAAGGCTTTTGATAGGGTCTGGCACGAAAGCCTTATTGGTAAGCTTCCTTCATTCGGTCTGCCCGGTGGTCTGTGTGACTGGATTGCAGACTTTCTGAGGGGTCGGTCCATTCGAGTAGTTATCGATGGCTGCTCTTCGGACCTATTGGATATTAATGCCGGGGTCCCTCAGGGGTCGGTACTCTCCGCGACATTGTTCTTGCTGCACATAAATGATCTGCTAAAACCCGGCACCTTTGGGTATGCAGATGACAGCACTGTTGCTGAGAGATACTTGTCCAACGCACGAGCCACTGGGCCTCAGGTCCGGTCTCTCCGTGAGGCCATGGTGGAGCGCTTGAGCTTGTCCTTGGAAGCAGTCTCCGAATGGGGCGATGCCAATCTGGTCAAGTTCAATGCCGCAAAAACACAGGCGTGTCTCTTCTCCGCGAAAAAGAGCCAATTTCACCCGGCTCCATCTTTCCGAGGTGTAACCGTACCGATAACGGACCATCTTGAGCTTCTTGGCGTAACGTTGACATCGACACTCAATTTTGGCCCATACATTGAGGCAAAGGCTCAACTGGCTGCCAAAAAGTTGGGGATCCTTACGAAGGTGGGACGGTACTTCACGCCAGAGCAGCTGCTTAAGTTGTATCAAGCGCAAGTTCGATCTTGCATGGAATACTGTTCTCATCTCTGGGACGGATCTGCCAAATACCAGCTTGATGCACTAGAGTCGATCGAAAAACGGGCCAAGAGGCTCATCGGCAATGAGGCATTAGTCGAGTCAAAGCTCCAAAGCCTTGAACATCGTCGTCGAGTTGCCAGCTTGTCGGTTTTTTATCGGTTGCATTTCGGGGAGTGTGCGATGGAATTGCATGATCTAATTCCGCCTAGCCCGTTTCATCATCGAACTACAAGACGTACGGCGATGCGCCATCGGTACATGGTGGACATCCCACCCATACGCACTAAACGTTTTGGAAATACTTTCATTATGCGTACAGCTAAGGAGTGGAATTCCCTGCCGGAGTCTGTGTTTCCAGATAGCTACAACCTCGGGGTCTTTAAGTCAAGAGTGAATAGGTTACTTCTAGGCAAGCGTGTTACACCGTCGACCACATCATCGCTTACCATCAGGTGAGATAGTGGTCAAGCGCGAGCCTATCTAAAATAAAAAAAAAAAAATAAAAAAAAAAAATCGAATAAAAAAAACAACAATCTTCTTATATATAAAAATGAATCGCAAAATGTGTTGGTAAGCGCATAACTCAACAACGCCTGGACCAATTCGGCCAATTCTTTTTTTTAAATGTTCGTTGAAGTTCAAAGATGGTTTTTATGTTTTTTTTTTTTTTTTTTTTTTTTTTTTTTTTTTTTAAGTGTAGGGTAGGTGTAGGGTAGGTGTAGGGTAGGTTTAGGGTAGGTGTAGGGTAGGTGTAGGGTAGGTGTAGGGTAGGTGTAGGGTAGGTGTAGGGTAGGTGTAGGGTAGGTGTAGGGTAGGTGTAGGGTAGGTGTAGGGTAGGTGTAGGGTAGGTGTAGGGTAGGTGTAGGGTAGGTGTAGGGTAGGTGTAGGGTAGGTGTAGGGTAGGTGTAGGGTAGGTGTAGGGTAGGTGTAGGGTAGGTGTAGGGTAGGTGTAGGGTAGGTGTAGGGTAGGTGTAGGGTAGGTGTAGGGTAGGTGTAGGGTAGGTGTAGGGTAGGTGTAGGGTAGGTGTAGGGTAGGTGTAGGGTAGGTGTAGGGTAGGTGTAGGGTAGGTGTAGGGTAGGTGTAGGGTAGGTGTAGGGTAGGTGTAGGGTAGGTGTAGGGTAGGTGTAGGGTAGGTGTAGGGTAGGTGTAGGGTAGGTGTAGGGTAGGTGTAGGGTAGGTGTAGGGTAGGTGTAGGGTAGGTGTAGGGTAGGTGTAGGGTAGGTGTAGGGTAGGTGTAGGGTAGGTGTAGGGTAGGTGTAGGGTAGGTGTAGGGTAGGTGTAGGGTAGGTGTAGGGTAGGTGTAGGGTAGGTGTAGGGTAGGTGTAGGGTAGGTGTAGGGTAGGTGTAGGGTAGGTGTAGGGTAGGTGTAGGGTAGGTGTAGGGTAGGTGTAGGGTAGGTGTAGGGTAGGTGTAGGGTAGGTGTAGGGTAGGTGTAGGGTAGGTGTAGGGTAGGTGTAGGGTAGGTGTAGGGTAGGTGTAGGGTAGGTGTAGGGTAGGTGTAGGGTAGGTGTAGGGTAGGTGTAGGGTAGGTGTAGGGTAGGTGTAGGGTAGGTGTAGGGTAGGTGTAGGGTAGGTGTAGGGTAGGTGTAGGGTAGGTGTAGGGTAGGTGTAGGGTAGGTGTAGGGTAGGTGTAGGGTAGGTGTAGGGTAGGTGTAGGGTAGGTGTAGGGTAGGTGTAGGGTAGGTGTAGGGTAGGTGTAGGGTAGGTGTAGGGTAGGTGTAGGGTAGGTGTAGGGTAGGTGTAGGGTAGGTGTAGGGTAGGTGTAGGGTAGGTGTAGGGTAGGTGTAGGGTAGGTGTAGGGTAGGTGTAGGGTAGGTGTATCTTGGTGTTTTTATGGCAAAACGAAGTTTGCCGGGAAAAGCTAGTTGTAAAATATTATTTCATTTGTGAGAAATATATTTGGAGTGGCAAGTCACGGTTGATATTGTTTTCGCTTTAGCTATCCGATCGGATTTTCACCTGCGTGCATACACCTTTGTGTAAACGTTATTATTATTTTAACATCCGTGGTTGAATACTTTGTGTTGAAAAAATGTAACCTTTACAAGTGATTGAATACGTGTGTAAGAATAAGTCTATTAAATTCTTCTGGGGTCACTATCAGGCGCGTGCGAGGGTCAATCTTCCGGCTCAATTTCCTCCACTTTACGCATCCTCTGTAGGGTCTGTCCGTTCTCGTGGTGCACAGCAAACCAACGTTCTTGGGTCACCCGGGGGTTCTGTTTGCGACAAACTAGGTCAAGGCGACTATTTCCGATGCTCTAAACGTTTCTACAGATACTTCTGATGCGTTGTAATCCTTTGAAGATATGTATTATTTAAAAAGGCTATGGGGTGTGAGTAAGCGGTGCAGTGAGTCTTAGATCCGAATGGTCGTAAGAAGAATGTTAGGTACTATGTAAATATTACAAGCTATACTAAAAAGTCTTTCACAGTAAAGTATAAAAAAGGACTAATGATAAAAATACAAAATTCGTTAGCAAGCTCTTTTTCCACTACCTTTTCTATTATGTAACAAATTGCCTGAGAAATTCGTTTCAAAACATGAACATTTAGACACAAGATTATAAAATTAAAATAAAAAAAACTAAATTTTGTAATAACAGTTACGAAATGACTTTTGTATGGATCATTATTTATTTTATTTTATTTATTTATTGGCTCTAACCTAAGACTATGCGTTGCATAGTGGGGACGCCACGCAACCACGCAATATTCCAATATGGTACGGACGAGACAGTTGAAAAAGTAAATTTTAGTTTTGGGCTTGCGAAAACATTTGGCATTCCGTAATACAAATCCGAGTGTCTTGGAGGCTTTTTTTATAATATTGGCCATGTGAGGAATAAATGTTAGCTTGCGATCAAGAAAGACTCCCAAGTCTCTGATCACATCGACTTTACTGAGGTACGTACCATTCATACTGTAATTGAAATCTATAAAATTTGACTTCCAAGTAAATGTAATTTGGCAACACTTTTCTACGTTTAGCTGCATGTTATTATCCCTACACCAGTTCAAAAGTCTGTTCAAGTCCTCTTGCAGCAATGTTGAATCGGTTTGAGAGTCTAAAACGCGAATAATTTAATATTAAATATGTAACTGGCAGAATGATACTGAACCTGTTACCGCTGAACCTGTTAACCCTCGCGCGTCGATTGTGTGTATATAGTCTGTAGTTTTTAGTCTGAACGTTTCTAATAAATTGTTGTTGGAACTTATTTGCATTTAATTAAGCAGGCTCATCAGGTAGTGAAAGAAAGAAAGAACGAAAGAAGAAAAAAAAAATATTTGTGACCCACACAGGAGACACGAGATAAGCAAAACGCAAACAATGATAAAAAATAAGAACAAATTGTCCCGTGCGAGACCAAAAAGGCTAATCTGAGCATGTGCAACGATATTAAAAAGAAAATATCGCTGCGCTGATTGTTCTGATAGGGCCGACTGTTGATGCCACGGACACATTCACGGCAATGGAACATACAATATATTAGGAATAAAATAGAATAAAACAAATAATAACAAAATAGTATTAACACAGAAGGTGAGTCACAGTATGTTTGTGTATAACGTATAAAACAAATATATAAGTAAAACACAATAAATATACGACCAAAAACCCGACGGCTCAATGATCCTTTGTCGAAACCGTAGACAAACGACAGAGCGCGCCAATCTATGGTCGACGTCGGCTGTCGAAATGACAAAACAAAGATAAATAATAGTGAAAAAATAATCGTTCGTGTCTCGCATAAAAAGGCTTTATTTTAACACTCGCATATTGTTTTCGACGTTCGCCTTGGCTACATCGTTCGGCACGAAATGTACTATTCTTCCAAAAACACTTTGTTAATCGAAATCTTTAAATTTCAGCACTGCAGAAAGTAGTGCCAAAAAACGCTAAATTGTGTTACGAGGTGATTTAACCACATCCTCGGAATAAAAATGTGTGTTTCAAGTTTACGACAACCCTTTCTTTATCTTGTTACAATTGGTGCCGATTCAACCGTGGATTAGGAAGAATGGAGGTAACGCGGATAAAATAAAACCTAACTACACGAATTATTTGTGTAAATAGAATAATTCTCTATATTTAGTAGATGGGTAGGTAGCACCAATTACGCACATCAAATGTACCGTACGTTAATTTGTTTTCCTAATGAAGTTGCTAAGTATTTACATAGGCCTATTTACTCCGAGGTAAACACCACTTCAGAGGAACGAAATTATTTTCTTCAGACTCACGTTACCTGAGCTGAAATTAGGGTATTTACTATTAATTATTCTAATGTCGGTCGATCTTTAGAATCCTTTGTAATTCAGTGCTGCTCGGGGCGATATGTTTAGTGGGGTTTTTGTGAATTCGCTCGTGAGGAATTTAGGTGAATTGTTAATATTTGTGGATACGTTTGTGTCTATTTACAAATGAACTCACCTGTGACAACAAGCTTTCAAATGTTAATAACAAACTTTGTTAATAACTGACAGAAATAGCTGGTTTTAGACATAACACAAAACCATAGCTTCTCCGAATAGAAGGTGTCATCCTTTATGGATAAAAATAAATACAGATAGTTCAACTTATCTTTGCGCGCGGCGCTATTTTGGGTAAGCATTTGTGGGTGGTTATTTGCTCGGACGACGACAACCGCGTCAATGCCACACAATTGCATACTCTATAATTACAAGCGCACGCACACATGGCGCCGAGTACAAAGATGAGTTGAAGTATCTATACATACCTAATATTTGTATGGCTTCAAAATTTTGTTTGGCTTTTTGAAATAAAATTAATGAAAAAGCTATATAGGAACTAGGAACGTGTAAAGTAGGTATGTATAGGTTTGTACTTAAAGTAATTTGAAACAAAAGTTGTTCGTGTCGACGTCTCCGCACATTACGAATGTCTCGTAACGTTGTTACCTAAATGAAATTAAACATTTATTACAAAACTTTCTTGGGAACAAGTTTATTGCGAATGTGATAACGTATGCTCTTATTTTTATACTTCCTTGTTTCAATGCGATGTAAAGCCTTGGGTGTGTAAAACAATAGACACTCGTGCATATCGTGTGTTTGATTACCAACAGCTCAACGATGAGCTTTATTGTATCACTGTAGCTTCTGCTCGCGGTTTGTCCTATGTGAAATCGTGTTTTGTTTTTATCCTAAGGAAAGTTCCTACTGGGATGAAAAGTATCCTATTCTAATCTAGGTCTACCCATATGCCGAGTTTCATAAAATATCTTTCGGCAGGTTAGACGCGAAAATGTTAAGGTTACACTAGTCGAAAATTCTTCCATACAAACGTAGTCTAGGGATTATTCCGCTGTTTAACGATGTACGTTCAAAATAAAAAGTGATATCAATTTGACTCATCATTATCTAGCCCTGTATGGAAGTAAAAAAAGAAAATATTTGAAAGTTATGAGCGTCGAAAGTTCCACATTTCGACACTAATTTTAACGCATTTTTGGGCGCAAATAAATACCATAAGAAGACGGAAAATTGCAAAACGGCCTCCATACAGTGATAGATTAGCATTTCAACAATACAAATAATTTTATTTTAAACATATAGATTTGGTCGTTTTTTCACGATATCTAGACTCCCAAAGGTCTGTTTATAAAATTTCGCGCGCTCGGTTTCGTCCTAAATCAGTATCCATTTCGCAACAAATTTTCAAAAGTTATTATTCGTAGGCGAACTAGCTTTCTACTGCTCATCACAGCATCTATCTCTTCCGCACGTGTTGTCGGTTGATATAAAATGCATTTTAACCCCGCGCACAAAATAGTTCGTGCCGTCGACTAGTATACCCTTAAGTACATACACTTTTACTTTTATAAGTGTGTGACGCTGTTGTTAGATGTACCTAATTACTTAACTAGACATTACCCTACAATCTTGGATAGCAATAGCGAAAGGTCTTTTCTAACCCTAACTTAACAATAGCAATAATATAAAACCGGCCAAGTGCGTGTCGGACTTTGCACATGTAAGGTTCCAGAGAAAAATCAATTTAAACAATAAACTGGTATATGTTAGTAAAGTAAACGTAATATATGAACCTAGTTCAGACTCCAGCTCTCACAAAGGTTATAACGTAAGGCAAAATTGTATGAATATTTTTATTTTGTAACAATGTCCACCTTTTTGAGAGAAAATAAACAAATTTTGAATTTGAAAAAAAAAAAAAAAATTGTGTAGTTGTCTCTGCGAACCATTGCGCAAGAAACAGTTTGTCATCGAGTATACTGCATAGAGTAAGCGAGATAGGACGATACGACAAACGTATTCGAGTAAAGAGGCACTAATACAATGATACTCGTATCTTCTACTTCAACAATGATACAACAATAGCAACCGCGCAGGGTCTTGCAGCCAACTTCAGAGACACAAAGGATCCGCTGTGACTGCTATAATAAACATTATCAACAAATTTCAAGTTCATAGGTCAATGGGAAGTTAAACAATTCTTCGGAACAAAATTGTGTGACAGACGATGGACAGAGAGATGGACATACACGTGACAGACAGCTATAAGGTTTCCGTACCCAAAGGCTCCGTTTGGACCCTTTGGGTACGGAACCCTAAAAACAAACTTCCAGGGGGGTGACCATAAGCTCTTAGAGCGGTATCAATTTGAGATCGAATAAGGGACAGATGTATCTGACCTCGAAACCAATCCTTCACCGGCGCGGCGTGAGACAGGGAGACGTCATTTATCCGAATCTGTTCACTGCTGCGCTGGAGGATGTCTTCAAGGTTCTGGATTGGAGAGGGCTTGGCATCAACGTTAATGGCGAGTACATCACTCACCTTCGGTTTGCCGACGACATAGTGGTCATGGAGAGCCTCAGTAAAATGCTCGATGACCTCAGTAGAGCTTCCGAAAGAGTGGGCCTTAAAATGAACATGGACAAAACCAAGGTCATGGTGAATACCCATGTTACACCCACTCCTATCAAGGTCGAAGACTCTACACTCGAAGTTGTGGGCGACTATGTCTACCTGGGACAAACGATCCAATTGGGTAGGGCCAACTTCGAGAAAGAGGTCAACCGTCGAATCCGACTCGGCTGGGCAGCATTCGGGAAGTTTCGCAGTATCTTGTCGGCCAACTTACCACAGTGTCTCAAGACGAAAGTCTATGACCAGTGTGGGTTGCCAGTGATGACATATGGCTCTGAGACGTGGTCGCTTACAATGGGCCTTATCAGAAAGCTTACAGTCACTCAAAGGGCAATGGAGAGGGCTATGCTCGGAGTTTCCTTGCGTGATCGAATCAGAAATGTGGAGATCCGCAAGAGAACCAGGGTTACCGACATAGCCCGAAGAATTGCCAAACTTAAGTGGCAGTGGGCAGGGCACATTGCTCGCAGAACGGATGGCCGATGGGGCCGAAAAGTTCTGGAATGGCGACCGCGAACCGGAAGATGATACGTTGGAAGGCCTCCCACTAGGTGGACCGATGACCTGGTTAAGGTTGCGGGCAGGCGCTGGATGCGAGACGCACGGGATCAGTCAATGTGGCGACGCCTGGGGGAGGCCTATGTCCAGCAGTGGACGTCTTTCGGCTGAAATGATGAATGATGATGATGTATCTGACTTATATACATCTGTCACTTACTCGATATCATTTACTTACAAACACTTACTGGTCTATGCATAATGACTTAATAATTTATTACGTTGTATGACCCTTTTTGTGAGCTTTAATTACATAGGGAAAACATTTCCTTAAAAACTTTTGTTCACGTGTCGACCAACACCAACAAGTTGCGCGTTAGCACGTAAATAAAAATGTCGAAATTAAATTAAAAATTATACAGAGAGTTTTTAGGAAACAATGCTAACGCGCCAAATGTTTCGCGCTCACGTTTCCTTAAGGAATAATTTTGCCTAAAAACAAGTTGTTTTCGGTAGACAATGGGGAGCACGTGTCGGATCAAACATGGCCCCCGGGCTCCACAAATCATGACGCAAAAACCTGTTGTAGGTAATTCCGAGCGATCTTCCCGATACTCAAGATAGGCGAGCTTACAAATTGCTTTCGACCTTAAACGGCCATATTTTATCTGCTTATTTATTGCCAATATCTCTATTGATATGTATTACGGTTCATCAATTTTGTTCCATTACTCTTCCTATCAGGAGAAGTACATTAGACGTGATTTAACTCGTCACGCCGGGTTAGTGCTGTTGCAGGCCGAACGCCTATAAATGTCAATTCAAGAACTTATGAAAAATCGAGCAATAACTGTTCCAGTGTGCACGGGACACTTTTAGATGTCTTTCAGGTGATCCTTATTTTTACCGACTTCTAAAAAAAGGAGGTTACCAATTCAACGCGTATGTATGTAATATTGTTGGAATTGTACAAAATTCACAAATGTTAGGTACTCTATTCGGGCTTCTAAACACTTGTGCCAAATTTCATAAGTGTAGGTATGTATATTTATATGTATGTTTGTCCACGCATTTCTTCGAAACTAGTAATCGGATTGTGATCATTCTTCTTTTATTGGATAAGGTATCTCTCAACTTAGGGAATAGTACAAGTTTCATCATAATCACTTCAGCAGTTTTTTTTAACTTTGCCCTACACTATTAATTTCTCCCGGTATCGTGGGTACGTTTACAAATAGTTGTCACGATATGGAACATTAACCGAACTCCTTAACGACAAACAGCACGTATGTGTAAATTAAGTTATTATGGGTATTTTGCCAATCCTAGTATAGAACTTGCTCACTTCGTGATGGTGTACCAAAACTAAAAAGCGAAAATGAAAACATTTTTACAAAAAAACACATTTTTACAGCAAAACACTAAAAGAACTTTTTTACAAAAAAATACTACCGACTTCCAAATAAGAAAACTACAAAGTGAAAAATAACTTTATTTTTGGAAGTCGGTGTCTTTCGTAGGTACCATTTTTTTGCGTTATGGACACCGACTTCCAAAAATAAAGTTATTTTTCAATTTGTAGTTTTCTTATTTGGAAGTCGGTAGTATTTTTTTGTGAAACAGTTTATTATTTAACTTTTTATTTGTACCTACTTAATAGGCAAGTTGTATAGTACCTAAGTTTCTTATAACGCCAGAATAGATTACCCGAATATCATGAAACTTGAACAAAACTGATCAAATGAGAGACCTGCTTACCCCTTAAGAGCGTACTGGCGTGATTTTATGTTATGAAATGGTATAAACAATAAACAGGTATGCGATTGCCTCTGTTGTATATCTTCGAAGATCTTCATCAGATCTTCACCAAATTAAAATGGGAATAATTTCGAAACATACTCTTTCAAACATAAAAAGATTTTTTTAAATCGGTCCACAATTGACGGAGATATCGGTGAACATACATTAAAAAAAAACATACAAGAAGTCGAACATCCTCCTCCTTTTTCGAAAGTCTGTAAAAAAGGGACTTTCGTTTCGGCGATCGGTGTCACAAAACGACAAAAAATAAGAGGTACAAAGACACCGACTTGCGAAACGAAAGTTATTTTTGCTCTTTTTATTGTGTTGCTTTGGAAGTCGGTTTATTTTTTTGTAAATAAGGTTTTGTTTCTTTAGCCTACCTCGTAAAAAAAAAAACAGTTAATTTTCCATAGGTAGAAGATAAAAAATCTCCTTGTTTTCAGTTATTTCTGGCTACTTACCACTTAAGTTTTTGTCTTATGTTTGCTTTTAGTCGGCATAAATATCAAGACCATAGGCATTCCTTTATTATTTACTAGCTGTTCCCCGCGGCTTCGCTCCCGTGGACCACCCCACAGGACCAGTTTTCGGGATAAAAAAATAGCCTATGTCACTCAGGAATAATAAGTAAATACGTCCAATAGTTTCGAAGCCTATTCGGTACAAACAAACAAAAAAATCTTTCCTCTTTATAATATTAGTATAGAAAAGCAAACGAGAACGCAAATGTTTACAGCAAATAAAGCTGCTTACACACGAGACGTTATGGCAGAAGCTTAAGCGTTTTATCTCGGGATTAGGGTACATCCTACCTAATTTACATGACTTCGTGTTACATGATGAGACCTTGTTTGTAGGATCAGGTGTGAAGAAAATTTAAGCATGGAAAAGAATAATTATTCGTCGTTACAGTCACTCATGTCGGGTCTTATGTTCTGTGATATTTTTTTGTATTGTCTTTTTGTAAAATTTTACACGATTCCGTCGCAAAGGAAGATTATAGGAAGGATTGGAGGAGCTAAAGCATATTGAAATTTAGACGAAGAGTCATTAATTAACTAGATATTAATGAGGTATCTATGTTTACAGTTCTGAGGATTTTTTTATGACTTATTCCATATTGGGCACCCGCTTTAACGGCACCTAACGTATTTCAAATGTGGTATAACTTTTTTTCTTTTTTTTTCCAGGTTGACATCTGCGGATCAGTAGGTACTAGTGGTGTTATAAATAAATTAACAATATTTAACTTTTTATATTTGCCATCGACACGCTAAGAAGAAGAAGTGGTGTTATGTCTATTTTTTTAGGACGTCAAAATCAATAACTCGATTAAAATCAGTAGAGAGTTTAATATCATGATAAAAATATAACTTCAACATTATAAGCATTTAAACGATAAGTGTATGTTCTACATCTAACTAAAAAGCAAGCATAAAACTCTCTAATGATTTCAATGGTTTTTTTTATGTCGACTTCCTAAAAAAAAATAACGTCCCAACGCTAATACCTACTGATCCGTAGGTGCCAAATAAGGAATAAAATTTTTAATAATAAAATATTCGACATTTGGCACCTGCGAATAATATCGATAGTTGCCGAATGTGGAAAACCTCAGGTGCCATTAACTCAGGCACCGTTAAAACAGGTGCCCAATGTGGAATACGTCCTTTTAATACGTAATTATAATAAAAGCGAGCACTTTTACTTAGGCATGTTGAAAAGTGTCTTCGAGTACGACTAAAAAACTTTTATCTTTATGATTTAAGTCTGATCGATTTCAAGGCAAACTTTTATTAAGTACTGAAAAGTGAAGGTTGATGAATATTTTAGTTTGAATCACCTTGACGCTATAATTTTCTTTAGAAATTGATTTCAATATTATTAATTATAGTTGCGAGCCAAAATGGATAATAGTGATTCATTTTTAATGAACAATGCCGAGAACTACTGTAGTTATTAAGAAAACTTTCTCCTCAATGTTTATAAGTATTTAAAATGTACTGTTTTACGTTAATTTTGTCTGCGCTTTATTTATCATCAAAACTGGATTTATTACCGCATATATTTTTATAAATACCAGAAACTCAACAAATGCGAACATTTAATATGTTATTAACTAGTTAAATAACGAATAACCCCAATATCTCACAAAATTCCCTTTGTAGGCAAGATCCCATCGCAAAAATCTGCAGTCTTTTTGATTTTAATTAAACTTTTTTTTATGAGACTTACTTTATAGAAGAATAGATTACATAGATTACACAGAAAACTCTGCAGCAATCTGTTCTAATATCTAGTATCATTCACAATATCAACAAAAATACCTGCAAATTTTAGCAATGGTATCTCTTAACCTATAATAAAATGGAAAGTTAATTGAAAACTAACGAAAATGAGCAAATAAATTCCATTTTTTTTTCAATATTGCTTATTAATAGTCTATTAAATAAGATAACTATCTATATTTGACTTTGAAAGGTGTACAATTTTACTTGAAAAACCCGCTAAAAACGAAGGAATGAAAATATTTTCGGTATTGGCGTTTAGGGACATTACACATGTCAGTTGCACGGTAATGGTCATGTATGGCGAATGGAGATACACCGGCAAAACCGCCCAGTCGCCCAATATGTCCTCGCGGTACCCGTCACGCGGCCATATTGGTTCCATTTTCGCTCCTTTTAATATTTGTATGTGACAACCCTTGTACTCCTGATTTGGATATTTTGAAATTGGTCAACGCATATGAATTGTATGCAAAAATTCGAAGACATATGACATCCACCGACCCGCACTGGGCCCGCGAGGTGGATTACGGGACATTCCTTCTCACAGAGAGGAGGCCTGTGTCCCAGCAGTGGGAACATTAAAAAAGCTGATAATGATGATGATAGGAATTATTGTATTGGTGATATTGTTAGTGTACGTTTGGTTTCTGAATTGAGTATTGTGCGTGTCAATCAAGTTATATTTTAATGCCAAATTTTAACCAGTTTTCAGGCCAATATAGATTTAACAAATACCTCATCTTCAAATTCTTAATTCAGAAATACAGGCATAAGAAAATAAACCATGAAATTAAAACCATTTGTTTTAATAATCTTTTCGTTTAAATATACTTAAATATCTACCTATATTATATCTTTTACTCGGTAAAAGTCGTGTCATTACGAGCTGTGAGGAACTTTAGTTTCTCGGAAAGAGGGCTTTTAACAGAAGTAAACAACATTTTTTAACTCCGAACTGTTTTACTTTTTTCTGCTGATACCATTATTTTGTGACTTTTGAATTTACAACTGGTAGAAAACGTAGCGTTAAAAATTGCAGCTCGCGATGACTTCGCTTTTTAGTTTTTGTTCAAATTGCAATTAGTGAAGAGTTTGCGAATCCTCAGCGTTGTGTCAGAGATTGATGACAATGGAAATTTTATACATCGTTAGTCAGGAGGGCGTTAGGTGAGCTCGCTGTTTTTTCAGTAATCCTATCCGTGTAGGCACCTACAATTATTTGTCAGCTTGGCAAGGTTAATGCTGGGTAACCACCCTCGTTTACGTCGATATTTATAATGGCACACCTCCCGTTTTTCGTGAGTTTGTTAACGCCCCGATCACTTGCAGGCATTACCGGTCTCCGTGTCATATTGATCCATTGTTAATCGACAACTATTAAACCCATGAATTCTGTTACCGCAACGATAAATAGCGATACCATACTGATAGGCAAAATATTTATTAATTCACGTGATTGGCTGTTACAATCAATTTTTGTACGGAGAACGGGTATTATTGAGCTGGATTGCGGAGCCGGGCTCATTCGTTTGTGTTTATCAGTTGGGAAACCGATAACTCTCATTCCGCTCGGTGTGACGCAATGCAGAGATTAAAGGCTTACACTCGTAGTGCCAGGCTGTGGATATGGACCCGGCGAGATCCAATATGAGCCCACTCTGACGTGCATCCGACATCCGCGTCAATACCGAAGGGGTAATCTGACGTTAGAATACTAACGTAGTTTTCGTTTCGATTTCGCAACTAACGTTTCGGAAGGCTATGTTTTGTTAGGAGATAGTAGTTAATTAAATTGGTTTTGTTTTGTGAAATTAATGTGGTTTTGAAGCTACAAATCTTTTCATTGTAGAATGAAAACAGATGCGTAAATCTTGGCCGGTTGACCGGCTGACATGCTGTTACAGGCAGTTAATCCGGTGATGGGGGTCGCCGGGCGGCTCAGCCGACGTGCGGCACCGTCTACTCTGCGGGGATCTGCGTTAAATCGTCGCGTCATGCCGCGCTCAGCTTTACACGTTTTTGTTCGCCGAACATCGTATGGAAATCTTTTAAATTCCCGCATTCACATGTTAACAAGGATTTTCTTGTCCGGCCAGATTTATCTGTAATATGAGAGGAGCACATTGATTGCTTCGTCTTTTTAAATGTATATTTTTGAGTATATCAGTGTCCTATTTATTATGAATTGGAACGCTACCTATGCGTTTATGAACTTTAGTTATATGTACTTATATGTAAGTGAAAGTCAAAAAAACTTCACAATTGTATGACGGTGGCAAATAAAATATCAAAAAGATTAAGAAGAGAGGCAGTTATATAAAATTAAATCACCTAATAATCCCATGAGTTGTTTTCGTTATTTCGCTCTAAACAAAGGGAATAAGAGATTGGTTGGGCAATAGACAATAATAATGAGAACAATTTATCGTCCAGCGGTCAGTAGGCGAGCCCAACACCTACCTGTTTATTTTATCAGTACAAACACCCGTAAATTTATTGGCCCTGATATTGTCACAGTTCACAAATCCGCATAATGAGTTCAATCTGCCATCGGCTGATACTCAGATTAAATGCGATGTCACAAAGAAGCGCAAACAATTTAATTGTTAATTATTTTATTCAATTTCGATTTAATTTAAAATTGTTGTTGTGTGCAGTTTTCTGTGTAAACAATATCATAAATTATTCCCTAAAAGCCGTCAAGTAGAGTGATATTTATGATATTTTTACAAGAATTCTCCATCCAATTATTTTCTGAGTTCTGCTTCCTATTTACGAGTAGAAATGAATTTAATTTGGTTTCTCTTACTACGTTTCGACTTACCAAAAAAATAAATAGGAAATCCAACACTTAAAGTAAATTAATGGTGAAAAGCACATAGAGAACGAACTGAAGCGTTTCAAACGTTTCGGTAAGTGCACGAACAATCTTTTAATTTAGTTAATTGCTAGTCACTGTGAAGTGGTTCAAGTTGTTCTTGAGAGATCACGAACGTCTTTATCCAATTTATTTAACGATGGAGTCGCTCTCATTAGAGACGTAGTGGACGTTCGAGGTCCGCCGTCGGGACGCTTGTTGGCTACCTTTACTGCCCTAGCTGTTCGTTAGTATTCGACAAGTACGTCCTGACATACAGGATGTAGAAAGACTTATCTATAAGCTGTAAGGTACGTAACATTAAGTAAAAATTATTGTTGGGAAGCGTCTGCTGTTACTCTTGGTATGATTATCCCTGTGAATAAGGCTAGAAGAAGAAAGAAATACAACTGTGCTTACCGTGTTTATAGAGTACGATCAACAGGACTATTTAAAATACTTTTAACCTTGAATATCTCAGCCGCAATTTGTATTGAGATAGTCTAGTTCAAAAAAGGTATTGCAGTGAGAATGAGGGTTCTTTAACACCCGTTATACAGAAGACATCCATGGAATCCAGTGCAATGTTCTACCAGCTGTAAACATCTACTTACGCTTAACGGTGGCAGTAAACTTGTCGCCAGATTGTCACCGTCTTAGCGAGTTGAGGGCGAGATTTAGAGTATGTGTGGTTTGGCTGGAGTCGCTTCATATTAGATTATAATAATATTATTTTGATGCCACTTAAGATATTGACTTTAAAGCATGGTTACAGCTGCTTCAAGTTGGATAAATATTTATTTATTTATTTAGACTTGATGCACAAAAGGTACAAAGGCGGACTTAATGCCTTAGGCATTATTTACCAGTCAACCAAGGGTGGTGAAGAGATAACAAGGCAGGTGCATTGTTTAATAATTAAAAATATAACCAAATAATAATATTCTGTTCTTTTTCTGGTTTATACTGAAATGTGAGACGGCGCAGTGGAAGAGTGAGAGCACCTGAAAGGACTTGGTGGGATAGCAAAGGCTTGATTATTTTACAGTAAAGATAAAATAAAGATAATAATATAATTTTATTAAACAATTGTCTGGGTTTAAGTAGCCTTTGTACTGCATTAGTTAAAACTGAAAACAAGGGTAGACATGTCTTAAATTATTATCAGCTTAGATAAGTACTTAAACCCTTTTTTGTGGGATAAGACAGGGTCTGGTAAATAATACAGGCTCTAGAAAAATCTTTCTCCACTTAAAGTCTGCCTCAACTTTTCCGTCGATGGAACGGCGTTATGATGAGCTGGGAAGCATAAAATTGAGTTGCTGTTAGTGGGTTTATTTCTTAGAAAATATAAGGTTAACGCCGAAGTACCTGTGTCCTTTTAAAAATTTTTGTGACTTGTCGCCACGGATCCGCGGTAGTTCAAGTACGTTATTTTAATATTCTTTTGATTGTTGAGCCATAGTTCCGCATTGCGTGGGAATAACGCAGATCTAAATATAAGTCGACATAATTTTCCATCATAAGAAAAATTCGAGAGAATTATCAATCTTGGAAATTAAAATGGTATAAAATCAATGGTGCTCGTATAACGCTGAGGTCATACATCATCATCATCATCATTTCAGCCGAAAGACGTCCACTGCTGGACATAGGCCTCCCCCAGGCGTCGCCACATTGACCGATCCCGTGCGTCTCGCATCCAGCGCCTTCCCGCAACCTTAACCAGGTCATCGGTCCACCTAGTGGGAGGCCTTCCAACGTATCGTCTTCCGGTTCGCGGTCGCCATTCCAGAACTTTTCAGCCCCATCGGCCATCCGTTCTGCGAGCAATGTGCCCTGCACACTGCCACTTAAGTTTGGCAATTCTTCGGGCTATGTCGGTAACCTTGGTTCTCTTGCGGATCTCCACATTTCTGATTCGATCACGCAAGGAAACTCCGAGCATAGCCCTCTCCATTGCCCTTTGAGTGTCTGTAAGCTTCCTGATAAGGCCCATTGTAAGCGACCACGTCTCAGAGCCATATGTCATCACTGGCAACACACACTGGGCATAGACTTTCGTCTTGAGACACTGTGGTAAGTTGGACGAGAAGATACTGCGCAACTTCCCGAACACTGCCCAGCCGAGTCGGATTCGACGGTTGACCTCTTTCTCGTTTTCATACATAATTCTAAATAATATAGGTAGACTCATGACCTTTTTCCATGGGGTAGGCACAAAATGTATTACCATAATTTACATTGGCATAACGAAATTCAGCATAATGATCATGACACATAATATTATTAGGCATAAATGTTTTGCCATAATGTATATTGCCATAAATACTGTTGGCATAATAACAGTGATGCATAATTTTATAAAGCATAAAGTTATAAACGCATAATAATTTTTACACATAATGATCTTTGGAATAAAACAAACATATTCGCTAATCAGGGGTGGCCCAAGGGCCAACCCCGCCGCACCTTAACCTAATTCAATTGAGTTCGTGTATCAAATCTATTTAATTTAATTGAATAAACAAATATAAAAATATTATCAAAATAAGTACAGAGTATCGAATGTCCTAAATATCGATATAAAACACTTTCAAGTTGCTTCTGCAACTTCTTCGGCGCTGTGGGAAGTGCAACCCCTTCGCCCTTACGTAACAAAGGATAGGCACCCCGTGCGAGCCGTAGCGGACCAGCAAGCCGTTGCTGCGGAGGTGAGCAGCGGGCAGGGGCTGTCCTCCCTTCATGAATCCGGTTTTTTATATACACTCTAAGGGTAGTAGCCAAAAGCCTACGTGCAGTCAGGGTGCCCCAATTCATATTTGGAACAGATTCAACCATTTTAACTTATTAACTATTATGTAAATGTAATGAACTTAAGTGTATTCAATGTTGATATTTTGAACTTAGGTATAATGACTATCGAAATTTTTAATACAATCGATATGTGAATTTTCGATGTTTTGAACATTGACATTTTACCCCTAGGTATTTTATTTTCAACGTCCAAACATGTACCCATAAATATTATGGTTTAAAATATATTTATGCTACTCCAAATTATGCCAAAACAAGTGACAAACAAAAAAAAAACCAAATGACAGTTAAGCTAACCGTTGCATTATGCCAAAGTATTATTTTGCTAATACAAGCTATGCGAAAACGGTATGCCAAACCATATTATGCCAAAAAAAGTTATGCCTAGTAGGGGATTCCTGGCAAAAACTACAGAACGCCACTAGGACCACACCCCTTATTTCGAATACTTTAACCCTAAACGTTTTTGTTTTCCTACTCCTACTTTATTCTTTTCTGTGATCCAAGACAGTTAAATTCATTCTCCGGGACTTCGTCGAGCTTCATTGCCTCGGCGCTTTTCTGGTGGTCGCCACTGTTGATTCTGACTTTCAGTAGTTGCAGAGGTTTGGGAATAGTGCGGTGGGATTGTCTAACCCTAAACGTGCACGACAAAACACTTCTTAATACACTCGCAGACAAAATAAATAAATCCATATTAAACTAAGTGGCTATTGGTTTTGCTTCGTGTTTTAGAACAACAAGAGTCACGGATAAATATTACAAGAATAAAGTTATATCTCAACGAATATCTCGTGTCGCCGCGTGTTCGTGACAATGTGATATAGACAATGCTTTAGAAAAGGGTGATGCCTCGTTGGAACTGATAACGAGCTGCACGGGGCGAGTACTGGCTCAGTTAAGGCAGCAGATTTTGGTTTCTCCTTTATAAGTGTTACTGGAATATGATGTCCGTTAGAATGTAAACGAGCCTCAATAGACAATGCTTTGGAAAAGGGTAAAGCTACATCGTCCTCCTCACGTCCCTGAAATATGATTTCGATAAGTCGGGCGCTATTGGACAGGGTTCCTCTCTTTTTATAAAATAGTTTATTTTACACGTGCTTTAGTCACATTATTTATGTCGGGCACTCTGATTTTGTACTCGAGAGCACGATACTACGATTTATTTAAACGGTTTTAAAAGTACGTCGTATATTTGGGTTTTTCAAAGTTTATGCTTATTGAAAAGCTCTCTACTTAATAGTACCTATATCTATTTTAGAACCACAGCCTTCACAAGGAGTTAGTACCTCTTAATCCATATAAAACATCAACGATTTTAAGAGTGTGGTTTTTTAGTTGTTAGAGTCATTTTTCTGGTAGATTATAAAATAGAAAATTAGTGTTATAATAGTACCTAACCTAAGTACTGTTTATATCGACGTTTATAGATATCCCTAAACAATAAACAAGTGATTAATATCGAGCCCAGTAATAATAAACGACTGCTAACGATTAACCCATTAAGAGAGGCCCGAATACTTCACTAGAGAGAGAAAAGTATGATATCGAGGGAACGTCATTACAGCAGAAGGAATAACGTTATTAATCACTGGATATGATGCCGGGAAAAATAATATCGTCACATGCTCTCGACACCGTGAGATTAACACGTCTATCCGTGGTGTTTCCGATCTTGTGCTAGCAAAAACAAGGTTGCGTAACCTTAGACCGGCTATTAGAAAAAATACAGGACACATAAATGGCCCCAAACTTGGTATGCTGTCTTGTTTTGTTGGGCGATGTTCGGTGTTTTTTTTTGTGTCTTGTGTCGTGGGTGTTTTGTTCATAAAAAACTTAGTGACCTTCCTGATCGACGCGATTCGATTTCTTCTTTTCTTTCGAAAAAGCGTGGGGTACTTGATGTCAATTATTATAATATTTAATGGGCAGATATTGGTAAAAGTAGTCATTTTGAAAATGTCTTAAAAAGCACCCCACGCTTTTTTACATATTTTTTTTTAAATCTAACTATTCTTAATATAAATTTATTGAAAATTGCCTAATTTTTAGTTTGGTTTTTCTATTAAAACGTAATTTTTAGTTTTTTTAGAATATTATTTATTTTTTACTTTTTAGTTCAATCGCTAATCCTGAAGATCCTGGTAAGGATAATGGGACAAACTATTTAAATTATTGCATTGTCATCGGTCCTTGATAAGTGTGCAAAGTTTCAAATTAATCCGAATTTTTGAAGGGGGTGAAAATTACTTTCAAAGGTTTCGTTACATAGATTCATAGATACATACATACCAAGCTAATAAAAGCATGTTAAAAATACAACTTATAATGTGACAATAAGTTAGTCTTTCATTCTTTCAGACACTTGATCAGCCTTTGCACACGTAGGCCGTAAATAATTATGACATAATTACTCTTAATTAAATTTTAATTCTCATATTTTGCATAAATACAACATGAACTTCAAAAATCATTGTGTATCTTCAGAAAAGAGAACCCGCTATGACAAGATTATAAGTAGATAATAGATCGGTTGGTTTTTTACCCAGAAATAAATAAGTGATTGAACCCTTTTACAAGGAACAACAACAGGGTAAATCATGAGATAATTTGTATGAACAGTTTTATTGAGCTCGTTGATGTCCCCAAACTTGGAAAAGTAAAAAGAAAAGTTATATTTTTTTCCAAAATCTAGTTCGAACACAAACCGTTATAAGTTTCCTAATAGTTAAACTTAAAAAAAGTATTGCAATAAACATTTACAAAATGGCGTCTGAATACTTGTGAAAGTGAGAACCGTAGCACTGCAAGGCGCTGTTAATTAAACACAGAATGAGTAAAGTCTCAAAGATTAAGAAAACAATCGAGCAGTCGCCAGTCGAGTAGTCGGGGTCTGTCATAGTTATCGAAAACTTTGCAGATAAGATTACCAATTAGCTGCGGTGATGTCTAGTCAAAGAACACATTTAAATGGAAACAATGTAATGGAAGCTGCTCTAACACCCTCGGGACTTGATAAAAGTAGTTGAAGTAGACTTCATACTGCTGTGAATATTTATGAAGGTTCGGATATTGTAACTGGGTTGAAGTTCGCCGCAGCCTCCATGCAGCGGGTCGCGTTCCTCTATTGTATAGGTATTCCAGCTAAAAGTAGTAAAATACGACGAGTTGCCTCAACAACTTTGGACTTGCATATTTATGAGTGTACTTTCAAAGACTTGAGTGATGAGGAAATAAAAGTAAATAGCCGGTGCAGTGTTGTTTGTAACTTGAAGAGAAAGGAACAAGATGAAACAAACGCTGGTTTTGTTTGAATCAGAGGACATTCAATCGTTGAAAAGCCTGCAGAAAATATAACTTATAACGAAATAAATTTAAAAATTCAATAGATTCGGCAGGCGCACGGGAAGCCGAGATTTAGTCTGAAATCGGCTTCATATATTTTAAAGCTCCAGTTACGGGATTGGGCGGTTATATGATTCTCATCCAGCCGTCAATGTTGGAATACAAATTTGTGTAGCCAAACATACAGCTTTCCGAAAACAGCCGACAGCTGTTTTTGCGGTCTTCTACGATCAAATAACCCGCTGCTTGGTGTTTCCTTATAAATGTTATGTTAAGTCTTCTTGCTACATAATTATGCTTGTAATATCACATTAGATGATTACCTACATATATTATGATAGCAGTAGGTTTGAAATGATTTAATTGGCTATAAAATAGGTGGTGGTTGGTTCTTTTGAATAAATACTTGAACAATGGGCAAATTCATAACAGGTATTTAATTTAATAATAAGCGTTTGTTGCAAAGATTCTAAGATCTACTTTTAAGGTTTATTAATTAATAATGCTCAATTTAATGTTCACAATATTATCACATCATGTATCTAACATAACGTATTATAAAATCAAGGACTACGTTGAAGATACATTTTGACCTTAGCTCCTTCTGCGCATGCGGCGTCCCTGGTGACTCATAAACGGCACAAATATGTGTTTTTTTTTTCTCTTTTAATTAGTCTGTTTACAATGTTTTTCAATCATCTTTATAGCCCTTTGCTAAGAATGTTACAGCACTGATAACAACATTTCTGCCACATGTTAAATTTAGTGTTGTTAGACATTATTTTGTATTTTTTTATTAATTTGTTTTTTTTTACCTTTGTATAGATTCTTTTAACGATTGTTTTGTAAATGTGTGAACATTGTAGGCCTTCTAGATTTCTAGATGATTGTTAACATTTGTTAACTTTTTATTTCGTTTTACATTTTCTTTTTGTTTTATTAATTTGTTACGACTTATTGTCGGGCCTACGTTGTCCCCCCATATCCAAGTACTAATGCTGTAACATGGAAATATTGTAAAACCTAACCATTTTTAAAAGAGTAACCATGGAGTTTCTTGCCAGTTCTTCTCCATAGGAAACGACTAACCCGAACCGTGCACCTTTTGTCGACGTTTTATAAGAGCCCATGTAGGCCTATGTGAAATAAATAAAATTGATTTTGATTTTTGAATTTGAACTATAAGCTATTATAATACCACCTACTTAGTTTAGTTATTGACAACAATCTTCGTCTTTATATACGAGGATTCGCAATAATGATTAAATTAATTCAGTTACCGTAGGGGAAGGTTTGTCACAAACATCTTGACACACTTCGTTTGAATTCGGTCCAGGAATAGATCCGTCGCAATAATTACGAGGCACCATTCGGAAAACGTAATAAATCTTCGTATAACATTCTATGTGAGACTTTCACTCTTATACACACGGTTGATAAGACCAACTTTAACGATGCCTCAAATACGTGGGTAGTGAGATACAGAATATAATTCCGATCATTACTCGTAATCCCGGGCGACGCTTTTTGTAGTTAATTTACATGGCATAGGTTACTTTACGAACCCAGTTACTTATATAGTATAATCAGTCAAGCCCAGAAGTTGACTAGCACTTCACCCGCGACTTCGTTCGCGTGATCCGGATTTTATCCTACAGACGACTTTTAGTTTCACCTCCTTAAAGGTTGAATTTCCAAAAATCCCTTCTTAGTGCTCCCCTACCTCATAAAAAGAAGCCCTGTACAGAAAAATTCTTCAAAAATCTTTCATAATCAGCCTATTAATGTTCCCACTGCTGGGACACAGGCCTCCTCCCTGTGAGAGGGAATGGGAATCCACCACGCGGGCCCAGTGTACACAAAGTTAAGCGCCTGCCTGGGCTCGACCCCACGACCTACAACTTGTAAGTTGCGGCCGATACGAGTACCACTGGCCCACCACTGCTCTCACAAAAATCTTTAACACCCCCTAAATCGTCGTTTAGGAGTAGTTTTGAAAAACTAATACTGAAAACCTTTACTATTTACTTAGGTCAGTATTTATGCCAAGTTTCAAATGTATAAGCCAAACAAATATCCACCTTTTCACCTCCTTAGGGGTAGGATTGCCAAAATCCAATACAGACATGATTTTTTATCAACCAAGAGTATAAATCTATACGTTCAGATGTCCTTACAAACTGTAGAAATTTCATGTAGGGTGGAATTTCCAAAAATCCTTTCTTAGTGCGCAATACGTCACTTGAGGAACATCCCTGCCAAATTTCATCTTTATACGTCAAGCGGTTGTTGATATTTCATGATGAGTGTGTTAGAATTTGAAGTATGTGTGACGTCATTAAATCATGAATTTTCATTTTACGAGTGACAATGGGTTTGCTACATAATACATACCTGTCATATTTCTTAAGCACCTACCGACAAATGTCTAAGTACCTACCTAAATTATTATTGTGTTGTCAACTTCCTTAAAATGTAAAGAGTACCCACCTAAGTAAATATTGTTGTGTGTACAGGAAATAACTCTTAAATTTTTACTTTAGAACCTTTCGATTTTATATAATTATATAGAATATAGATATAGTTAGGGTCGCGCTTATATAAGTTTGAAACCGCCAACACATCTTGAGCAAGCGTGGTAATAATGTTCGACCCATCAACCCACAGTATAGCAAGAGGTCTTTGCGATGCAGTGAGACAGTTACGGTAAGCGGTGATGTAGTCGATGATAGAGCATGCTTAAATACCTATTCACTCTTAAAAATCACTCAGAAAAACAAACTCCGCCAGGGAATTCCATCTTTAGCTGTCATCATCATCAGCCTTATAATGTTCTCACTGCTGGGACACAGGCATCCTCTCTGTGAGAGAGTTAATGGGCCTTAATCCACCACGCGGGCCCAGTGCGGGTCGGTGAATATCACATGTCTTCGGATTTTTGGTTCTAAGACTTGCCGGTTTCCTCACGATGTTTTCCTTTACCGTTTTAAGAGAAGTGGTGATGAAATTATTTGCACAAAGTAAAGTACGAACTCACGACCTACGACACGTAAGTCGGGGCCGTTACCACTGGGCCACCACTGATCTTTCTTTAGCAGTAAGTACAATGAAAGTATTCCCAAAACATTGTGGGCATATTAGTGGGCTTGCCACCATGTACCGATGGCGCATAGAGGCAATTTTAATATATCCCTTTTCATGCTATCCTAACTACATCCACACTATTATTATAAATGCGAAAGTAACTTTATTTTTATTTTTATGTATTACCCTTTGGCAACGAAACGGCTAAACCAATTCAGATGAAATATGGTATGGAATTAGTTTGAGACCCGGGAAAGGACATACTATAGTTTTTATCCCGGTGTAGTGTGTTGCTTTTGGATGATAAAACACTTTTACGCATGTGAAGCCGCGGACAGAAGCTAGTACTATTATAAATACGAAAGTAATTCTGTCTGTTTGTTACCTTTTCACGCTTAAACAGCTGAAACGATTTAGATGAAATTTAGTACGGAGATAGTGTAAGACGCTGGGATGGACATAGGATTGTTTTTATCCTGACAATCATCCTTGAGGGGATGGAAAGCGGGGTGGCAGTTTGCATGGTGAAATAATAATTTCTACCTACAATATTATTGCGCGATATAACGAAAAGGTTGTTCGAAGTACTAATGCTACGCAGACGAATTCACGGGCAACAGCTTGAGAATTTTATAAAATAAAACAGCTGCAAATAAATCACTTCGCTAAATCAAATCATAAGATAGTGGTCAAGCGCTAGCCTATTCTAAATAAAAAAAGTAAAACAAATCTAAGTATAGTACACACATTTTCATAATGTCCCTCGGCCAACTTCGTGTTTCATCAGTCGTCGGATTTCTATCAGTTGCCCTTTGCACTTGGTGCAGACCGGACGCTCTCAATCGACTTGAACGTATATAGAGTTGTAAATACTCTTTTAACATAATGTACTCGTAATTTATTTTAAAAATGCGAGGAAATCTGCTATTTTTACAGATCTATATATTTCAGACGGAAATCAAAACAAAACAACAATTAAATACTTAATTTTGAATTCAAATTAATATTTTACATGATAATTCTAATAATTTATGGACATGGAACTTAGCATTCGTCTGTATTCGGAAATACGATGATTTTTATTTTAAAAAAGAACGTTGCCCCACACTAGTAATTTCTTCTTGTGTCGTATGTGCGTTAAGAAACATATAAACTCACATACAAAACACCCAGAGTCGGAACAAACTATCTTTAGGTCATACAAATATTTGTACCGTGCGGGAATCGAACCCGCTACAAGTAGCGCAGCAGTCAATCGCTCAACCACTGCGCCAACCGTGCGCCCGATTGCCTAAGGACATTAAGAAAATAATTGTAATGTACTCCATAGTTGTTCACCCAATCTTATTGTACAAGTACAGAAAGTACACTTTACTATTTCTGCAACACCCACAAACATTAACGATCCTCTAAATTTTTGTAGGAAACCCAGGCAGTCTATTACCAGAATAGCCACGTCCAAAATGTTAACCGACTGACTCAGACACTGCCTCAACGGCCTATTGATCGGTATCTAAACCGAACTATCCTGACGCCATCGTCGTTAAACGGTATAACGTTTCGAAGCTGCTAGCTTCCACAGATTATAAATACGATACCTCCTGTTAGATGTGCAATACCCATCAGACAGGTGCGATTAATATGAGTCGACATTGTATTACGATATCGCTCGTCAATCACGGGGATAAGGATTATGGAGTTAGGTGGGTTTCTGCAATTTAAAGCGCTGATTTTACAAGTGGTGCACATTGCTAGATTGTATGTGTCCTGCTGTGTCTTAAGATGTTATTGATTTGCGCAATTTTATTTCATTTTCAGCTTGTAGAAATATTACTTATTTTGTACATAGGCACAAATGCATTCATCATCAAAATCTCCATTAAAGCCAAAAGACTTTCACTGCTGGATATGGCCTAACAACTATTAATGTAATTGTGTAAATTTCGTCAAATCTCAATTTTATTGTAATTTTGTACAAATGCATTCATCATCAAAATCTCCATTACAGCCATAAGACTTTCACTGCTGGATATGGCCTAACAACTATTAATTTAATTATGTAAATTTCGTCAAATTTAAATTAAATTGTAATTTTGTACATAGGCACAAATGCATTCATCATCAAAATCTCCATTAAAGCCAAAAGACTCACTGCTGGATATGGCCTAACAACTATTAATATAATTATGTAAATTTCGTCAAATTTAAATTAAATTGTAATTTTGTACATAGGCACAAATGCATTCATCATCAAAATCTCCATTACAGCCAAAAGACTTTCACTGCTGGATATGGCCTAACAACTATTAATTTAATTATGTAAATTTCGTCAAATTTAAATTAAATTGTAATTTTGTACATAGGCACAAATGCATTCATCATCAAAATCTCCATTAAAGCCGAAAGACTCACTGCTGGATATGGCCTAACAACTATTAATATAATTATGTAAATTTCGTCAAATTTAAATTAAATTGTAATTTTGTACATAGGCACAAATGCATTCATCATCAAAATCTCCATTAAAGCCAAAAGACTTTCACTGCTGGATATGGCCTAACAACTATTAATATAATTATGTAAATTTCGTCAAATTTAAATTAAATTGTAATTTTGTACATAGGCACAAATGCATTCATCATCAAAATCTCCATTACAGCCAAAAGACATTCACTGCTGGATATGGCCTAACAACTATTAATATAATTGTGTAAATTTCGTCAAATCTCAATTTTATTGTAATTTTGTACAAATGCATTCATCATCAAAATCTCCATTACAGCCAAAAAAAGACTTTCACTGCTGGATATGGCCTAACAACTATTAATGTAATTGTGTAAATTTCGTCAAATCTCAATTTTATTGTAATTTTCTGGAAGAATGTATGCCTAGTGTTTTAAGGGGGCGCACGGTTGGCGCAGTGGGTGAGCGATTGACTGCTGCGCTGCGGTGTCGCGGGTTCGATTCCTGCATGGAACAAATATTTGTATGACCTACAGATAGTTGTTCCGGCTCTGGGTGTTGTGTATGTGAGTTTATATGTTTCTAAACGCACCCACGATACACGAAGTAAATCCTAGTGTGGTGCAAAGTATAAAAAAAAACATTCATAATGTTTTGTTCTTCTTCAAAAAAAAAATAGTTTTCACACGGGTTGTTTTTATTGTTCACAATACAACTTAAAAGAACTTAGTACCTATCCAAATAATTACTTACTGAAAAAGAAAGACGAAGTGAGGACAAAAAAAACACGGGTTATATATTCAAAAAAAAAGAATAGGTACCTTTCAATCATTTTTGTTTCACAAGAGTGGTCCATTCATTGTTTATTTTGAGAATGTATTTTTCAATACTGTTTTTCATATTACAATTTTTAACCTGGCTTAATGCGTATGATATTTTGAGTATTTTTAATTAGGCAAGATCCAATCAATGTCTACTGACTACCCTATAATGTACTTACCTAAGAGTAACATTTTTCTAAGAAAGATCTTAGAAAAATGAATCAAAGAAATGAATATTCAAAAGTAATAGTAGGTAGTTCATTGAAAACTTACTTTAAATACTGGTATCGAGTTATTCAACCTACAAAATTAAATTGGCATCAATTTATCAAAGGCCAATAGAAAAAAATCCTCAAACGCTCCAAGATTATTGACTTAATTACTAGGTTAGAGTTAAACTTAGATCTTAAATCCAGTAAAATTAACCTTGGTTTTAACGAGCAGGCTTAATAGTTATTATATTAACCACGGAATGCTGCCGAAAATGTTTTAGTCTGACCACATTATCTGGTAGTAGCCTAGGGTTGTTAGGGCTGTTCACAGAGCACGGAACCCACGGAGTAGAGTTGCCATTGCGACTGCTTTTAGCACAAGTATTGGTAGTCATAACCATAATCAGAATTGTCACGGGCCGTCAATATCTATCAGTAGAATGCAAAAACAAGAAAAATAGCATTATTTAACATCATTTTTTATAACTCTGACAAGTTTTTATACTTTTATGATTTTTTGCTGATATATTGATATTATTATGAAAGTGTTGCTGACAGTTAAATTTTAACTTGGATCGATTTAATTTCAATGATTTCAGTTTTTTTTTTTCTCTAGTCGAATGCTAATGAATGACATTTTATTTTATTTCGAATGAATCAATTTTTATGTAATGCTTATAAATATAATATTATAGACAACTGTATCGGAAAATAAATGAATTTATATTTTTTTATTATAACATCATGCGTGTATTTGCCGACGGCTAAAGTGAACTTATAGTTCACCCACATTACACCAGGAATGTTTAAGTCCTATGTGACAGAGGACGAGCTTATTGCCATTAACAGGGTACAAATCCAGACTCCGGGCTGCTATTGAGAAATTCCAGATTGAAAAACCCAATAACATTTTGTCTGACCAGGGAATCGAACTCAGGACCTCATGTAATAGGAGGTCGCTCAGCAGTAGTTCTTGCGACCACTACGCCAATGGGGAATGAGAAAAAAGGAACAGAAAAGCAAAAAAGGAAGAAAGAGAAGAGTAAAGAGGGGGAATATGGAGAGACGTTTTGATAATACCGTCTCTAATAGTGCCCGCTTAGACGTCACCGTGCTCTGTGGTCTGTTATATCTCGGTGCGGTCTAGTTTCCAGAACGGGCTAAATACACAGTGCGTAAAGTTTACAAAGGAATTTGGTCAAGACTATAAATACTCGTAGCAGTGTGTTGTACTGTGTATTGTGCAATCACAAGGCCGTTTGTTATGCGTTGTGATGATGGAAATCAGTGAACGTTTGCTGAAGGAGCTCATGCTTGAGTCAGCATGCTTACTTGCTCTTTCTCTGTATTTGGTCCAGGTTTCGTACAATGACCAGTTTGCAATTATTATTCCATTGTGAGAAAGAAACGTAGCTATGCGGATGAATATCACTATCCTATTTACAAAATATAATTATGATGAAATGGATACTTCTTTAGTCGATGAACAGTAATGTAAATGAACTACTGTGTCATCATCTTCCAGCCCTTTTCACAAATTACAAAGGATGCGTTCCGCAAGTTTTTTAACACGCTTTTATTAGCTTGGTATGTATCTATGTATCAATGTAACGGACTCGAATGTAACGGACTCGAATGCACGTGATTTTCACCCACTTCAAAACGTCGGATTGATTTGAAACTTTGCACACTTATCAAGGACCGATGACAATACAATAATTTAAATAGTTTATCCCATTATCCTTACCAGGATCTTCAGGATTAGCGACTTTGTAGTTAAATTTACCATTAAAGCGTGTTTTTAGTTTTTAGAACTACAATTTATTTAATCCTACAAAGAACTCAATCGCCATCACTGAATTCACTTTCTCTCCAAACATATGGGCTGATAACTTATCTAACTCTAATAAAATAAAATAAAATATTATTTAAAGAAATAAAACGAACTACCAAATAAAAACACTACTAAATGAAAAATAACTTCAATTTCGGAAGGCCGTGTCAAAAAATGAAAGAAAGGAAAACAGGAACACTGACTTCCAAAAAAGTCGGATATTTTTTGTAAAAAAGGACTTTCATTTTTATCTTTTTAGTGGTACATAATGGACAAGTCCTATAGTCCTATAATGTCCTATGGCCCTGTAGACCTATAACGCCCACAGTGATGCCAGAATAGATTACGCGAATAACATGTAACTTGAACATTACCAGTGGAATGAGAGTGTACCAGGGAGAACTGTACACATCTGCGTACCTATTTAGAGCATACTGGCGTGATGGTATGTTATGAACACACACCGCACTGTGTTTTGATTGTCAAAATTAATGTTACTGGTGTCACTTTTACTTTTGTTTCGGTTTCCTTTTTCTTTTTATGTTGGCACTTTGTTTTTAAACATACCTACATGAAAATTGTAATAATTTAATTAAGATTTTGTGTGTTGTATTGTGTCTTTTGTGAGCACTAAATAAATGATTTATCTATCTATCTATCTAAATGGTGTAAACAATAATCAGACATACGATTGCAGCAATCCCGAGAGATTTTCCATTATATATTGACCATAGGTTTTGTATATATCTCCGAAGTTCTTTATCCGATCTTTACAAATTTTAAATGGGACCATTTGGAAATAAACTTCTTACGATAAAATATATTTAGAAATCCGTTTATATTTGAAAGAGTTATGCCCGAACATACATAAAAAAAATCTAAACAACCGAATTGAGAACCTCCTCCTTATTGGGAAGTCGGTTAAAAACACCGTTACATTGCATTGAATCTTCCCTACAAAGTTAATAAAAACGAACATTTTATAATATTCCCTCTAGTCAATTGAGATAAAAAAGTACCTTGTTTAAATGTTCTCCTCTAAGATTTCCAAGCGAAGTTACGCTGCCGTCCTGCGCAGCTCCATTAAAACGTGATTGAATAAAAGATTGCTACTTTTCGCTGTGTATACCTCACTTTGAATTCCTTTCAAACACATACGAGATGGGCAGTAAGGGCGTATAATCACCGCTGCACAGTTTCTGGAGATGGCACGTACACTATCCTAGGGCGTCGACCTCGTTCCAGTAATGACAAGATCGTTTGACTACCTTCCAAATTCACGACGCGTGCGTTACTCTGAAACTTTTTACGATTATTACTACGATTTTTGATCCCCTCTCGTCGACGCGGCCACCTTAGACTTTCGACCCTCAACATTTATTAACCGCTAAATGATAATGGTTGCTCGTGATCAAGAATTTATTCAGTGGCTGCTCTTATTAGCTGAATCTCGAGTATAATACACGCAGCGTTTAGAACAAACAGAGAGTTGACGTCAAAATAACCCCATTGTTTGAATAACGGAGATTGTGTCCCGGTGTTGTGTGTAAATATTATACATATAGATGGAATGATGTTCCCGCAATACCATTTAAATGCGAGGTCATATTTACATTAAAAAAAATGTTTCTTTGTATTTTTTCGTACATTCTTATAATCTAATTATGTAGGTAAGTAATTTTCTGTTTTTTTTTCTAATTAGAAGTATTATCCTGCATTATTCTACATCACAGCATAAAGCAGTAAAACAGCGAACAACAAAGCGTGAGACCGACCAGTGATTTGCTACGACCGCGTAGCTGATGTAGCAGCGACTGCTACGCCGTAGCTCCCGCGTAGCACATAATTTCATTGGAGTTCCCACTGCGCCGCAGAAGAGTCGTGTTAAATCACTGCCGTAAACTCAAATAAAATGCAAATAAACTTCGAGAAAAATCTCTAGCAAACACTTCCACAAATTCGGTGATATAAGAAAGCATATCACTTGATCTAGTTTCCCTCCTCACAATATAAAAAGTTAACTCGAGAGTTTCTCCGGGAAGTTATCTGCACTACATTCGGTATAATACGAAATCGAGAGAATAGTGAAGAGTAAAGTTTGTCGTGGAAAGTTAAACAGTGGTACTTTGTCGCTTGTTCGCGCCGCAACGACGACCGCAAAACCACAATCATTCGCCAACTTCAATATAATGACGTCACTGATATATTTGTGTTATCACCTACGATTTGGTTATTTTATACTCATATCTTTATTTGCGTACCATAATTTTATCGTATACTAAGATCTTATAGCAATGGTTTAAATCTAAGGCTCAATTATGAACTCTGAATATAGCAGCTTTATAAAATTATTTAAAAATTACATATTTATCGTAGCTACTGCAAATGAATACACGACTGTGCTGAGTAAGCACAGGTATAGTTATTATAGTAATAATAATTAAATTTTTGTTTTCGACAAAACATTTTTACATATATCAACAAAAACCTGCCAAACAGCGTGGCAGTTTTTAAGCAGGATTAGCGCTCGTCATAAGAACATTTTAGCATCAACTATAAACATGTAAATCATCATCATCATCAGTCTATTAAAGTTCCCACTGCTGGGACACAGGCCTCCTCTCTGTGAGAGGGAATGGGCCATAATCCACCACGCGGGCCCAGTGCGGGTTGGTGGATGTCACATGTCTTCGAATTTCTGGTTCTAGTACATGCCGGTTTCCTCACGATGTTTTCCTTCACCGTTTTGAGAGCAGTGGTGATGAAATAATTTACACAAAGTAAAGCGCTTGCCTGGGCTCGAACCCACGACCTGCTACTTGTAAGTCGCGGCTAATACCACTGGGCCACCACTGCTCTCAACATGTAAATAGTTAGATACAATTATAAATAGATGGGCAGGCCGCCGTCGGCAGACACACCGGCAACGGCTCGCGCCGCGCATGCTGTTTCAGAATACAATGCAACAAGATTCTTAATGTCACTGTCGTAACACGCGACAACAATTAACAACTCGATATTATCAATTACTGCCGCGCGTCGCGACAATGTCATTAAGCAGTTCAGTTTTTAATTTAATTTTTAGTGTTCGCTCACTAATTCCACTACTATCTTTTCTCAGCACTACTTCCACATTTCGGTGGGGGCCGAGTATATTGTAATCAATCGGCCACAGATACTAACTACTTATTTTCTCAGGTTCACTGTCCACAGACCACATACGGTCTGTAGAGAGACTTCCATATCAGTCCACAGACCGTATGTGGTATGTTCGCCCGTACAATTTCTAAGTCATCTGATACTGTGGACGTAAGGAGAAAGTCTCGTATTTAATGCGGACTTGGCAGGACACATCATCACAGGCAGGACATAACTGGACTTATGGACCATTCCCACTCTGGAGCCTGGACAGTGAACCTGTTAATCACACAAATATTTTAAAGGCGAAAGTTTGTGAGTGTGTTTGTATGTTTGTTACGTCTTCACGCTCAAACGGCTTAATGGATCTGGATGAAATTTGACACAGAGATAGATTATAGTCAGAAATAGCACATAGGATACTTTTTATCCCGGGAATGTGTTCCCTCGGGATAATTTTCGACTTTCACGCGGGTAAAGCCTCTGGCAGAAGCTTAGTTTAATCTAATTAGGAATTCTTCAAAAAAGGTGCAGAATATTCCTATTAAATAATGTGACGTATAAAATACTAGCAATATTATGTGTCGTTAAAAATATACCCAAATTCTCTACAAAATCCTAATCCATAGTTTATGATCGATCCGTCGATCGTTTGCAACCAACGACCAGCACGATCACTAACTTGTCAACGATCCATCTGATTCAGGCCTGCCGAAAGGGCTGTTTTGTGTTTGTGGATGCATTTTTATCTCAACCTTCGTTATCCCACTGCTAGAAAAAGGTCACTCCCACGGCCTGACACTCTTCTCGGTGTTTTACCTTTTCTGATCGATTCTCCGCAAGTCGTCACGCCAGCGGTAAATAAAATAAAAACGTGGTTTCAATTATTTATTAATAAGTATATTATATTACAACTGTTTTTACAGTAAAGTACATGTCATCGGAGTATACAGTGTAATCCTACTATTATTATTTATTATTATTATTTATCCTACTACTATTATAAGCGTGAAAGTTTGTGAGGATGGATGGATGGATGGATGTTTGATACTCTTTCATGCAAAAATTACTGAACGGATTTTGATGAAACTTCACAATTATACAGCTAACACATAATAACACATAGGATATAAAGATATTGGGGAAGTATTAATTCCACGCGGGTGGAGCCGCGGGCGCCAACTAGTAAGTTATGAGCCCAGAAACATTTTACGTACCACCACCACGATCCTTCCTTTTTCAAAAGTGAACATCTTCGGCTTCCCACAAAAAAAAAACGGCCAAGTGCGAATCGGACTCGCGCACGAAGGGTTCCGTACCATTATCGCAAATTACGGCCAAAAATGACGTGTGTTGTATATTTTTTTATATTTGTTGTTATAGCGGCAACAGAAATACATCATCTTTGAAAATTTCAACTGCCTAGCTATCACGGTTCATGAGATACAGCCTGGTGACAGACGGAGAGACAGACAGACGGACAGACGGATCGCGGAGTCTCAGTAATAGGGTCCTGTTTTTACCCTTTGGGTACGGAACCCTAAAAACATGATAACAAAAGTAATATTAAACAATATTTCCTGAAGTTTACTATACCTGGTTTCTTTCTACCTCCACTGCTTATAAATATCACAGAACGACACCAGTCTAAAAATAAAACGTTTAACTTGAATACGAGGCGTTTAATTTTGACACATTGTCAGGAGAAAACACAATCCATACAATAGCTTTATAAAAATGTGCGTGTATAAACTAATTTGATAGAATTTGTAATAAAATTTACATAATGCGAGAAAGGACCACCCAGCAAGAAAACACAAACGACGAGAATTTTATTTTCATGCTCACATTTGCGCAATTTGTATACAGAATGTAAATTAGAAAGCGCCTTATTTCAGCCAACGGCGTCAGGTTATTTGGCTCAGTGTCGCGCTCCCGCTTGACGAATAAAAAAATATAGATACAATGAATACAACTCTTTAGGTCACATTCGTTACCTTTCAAATTGCGCTCCTTTAATGAAATGTTATGACGAATTTAATGTAAAAGACTTTTCTCGTTAGTCTGAGACGGTTATTCTCCAACACCCTTTATTTTCAGTTTGCATTGCATTGCGTTAATGGTCGCTTTTTATTATATTTCTCGTCTGGTAATGTGCAAAAAAACATTTTATTAGTCTGAGTTTTAGAAGTCACTTCAGACTGATGTAAAAAAGAAAATGCACACATGATTGTTTCGATTTATCGTATCGTGATTTTCAGCTTTGTGATCGCAACGTTTGCTTTGTTCACTGCTATACGTTTTAAACATTCCAATGTTTAAATGTTTTATTCCGATTAACGATGTGCAATCAACGAATGATACGTTCAATAATATTGTTACAGCGACCACACAAATAACTATGATTGTTTCGATATTTGACCAGTGAGTACAATCCGTTGAAAATGTCCCAAATGTGAGGCATGCGCAACATTTTTTTGTCGTAACTGTAGATGGATTCACAGCTAGGCGGTATCAGTCGTTAGGTACAGTTTAAATGGGATACAGTCAGCGACATTGTATTGAATGTACAAAATCGAATCCGTGTTCCCAGTGGAGTGAATGGAAAAAATGTTTTGTTGCTAGCGCCGCGCCGCGTCGCGCTGTCCACTGAAAGATTTACAGCCCTCCATTACTGGTCCATGTACAGCTCCGCCCAGCGCGGGAACACTTGCGATTTAGATTAAATTGTCTGTCGGATATTGTTTAACTAAATGTTTTGAGTGGTTAGTTCCGCGCCTCGCAGATGTCCCACTAGTTAATCATTAACTGGCGAGAGGACATCTGGGAATTAAGTTGGAGAGTATGCTGAGGTTTATTTATACACTATGTGATAGAGACTGCTAGCTTTGTTTATGGGCTTGCTAATAAATTAAGTACCGTCTGATATATTTTATGTTTAGGAGCTGATGTTCTGTAAGACTAGTCTTGATTTATTCCGGTCTGATCCCCTGATCCCCAGCCGGATTTTTTTTTAAATTCCTGTTTGCTCCATTATAAACTTTGACATTTCGGCCTGATCCCTTTGCTCTTTTTGACAGGTAAGTACAGTCAAGAGAAAAACAGTTGCTCATGTAAAAAAAAAAAAAATATTTGCTAAAAACAAATAATGCGTTCAATATAAAGCAATCTATTTTTGTTTTTATATTCAATTATACAGATCAAAAAGATCAGATTTAATAAAAAATATCTTCGGAATTTAATAACATTCCTTTGTTATGAAACTTATTTGTATAAATTTTCATAATTACAAAATTTATTTGGAACACGTCTTTTAATCGAAAATTTCCAACATAATTTACGGAAATAAACTGTGTTACAAGTAATTAAACACGCACGCTAATTAAATTGAGATTTAACACAAATAATTTGCGGTAGCTCGAACAAAATGAATGCGACATACAAACTCGCGGTGCTGACGCAATAATGACGCCGACGAAAAACAATTTCATTTAATTAAACATGTTTAATCAAAATAACAATATAATTGTTGTCCTTAAACAGTTCATTATAATTGTGATTACTTTTGAGTAAGAGTCAAAACACAAAGCAAATATTAAAGTTATCAAGTGACTGTAATCCAGTTTATCAAACACCTAGCTAAATTGATTCGATAAAAGTATAAATGGCACCTGCGCCCCACACATGCTCGTACAATCAGGGCCTGCAGCAGTGCAAGGTGACAGATTGCAAGTTTCTCGCTTACGATCGCCTGTGGAGCCATTGCTGTCAGTAAACTCTTATATTACAATTTTCGGGGTGGACAACCAGATGCTAAATTTTATATTAACGATTTGTTCCCAGTTGGCTTACAAACCTTTATTTTTTTTATTACAGTGGTGCAATTCCTAAAAATACATAAGAATTCATAAAAGCAAACCTTCGCTTTGCAATGTTTTGTCCAATCCCATGAAAGCAACGAATCAATAGATCCTGTTACGATTGTACAAGAATAATATATTTTAGATCTTTTTATATCGAACGGGAAAACTAAAATTGAACGGGACAAATAAGACGCCAACGTCTCAACAATATGATGGATAGTAAACAAGAAATGCACTGAACAAAAATAAACTTGGCCAACTTCGTTTTATACGAGGAACGTTGAGGAATATAACCTAAAATATGAAAGCTGGCGGCACTTGAATGTTGGTTAAAAATAACTCAAACGCGAAGGTGTCCGGTACTTTTGTATTTTTTTCCGGGTCCAATATAGAGAGAATGAATAAAGAATTGTACCAAGGGACCTCTTAAACCGAGTATGACGTCATAAAAAATATTTTACAATTTTCCGCTTCCTTTTATAGGATTTGCTTTTGATTTACAAGGTGATGATTGGTATAGATTGCCATTTATTTTTAAATTGTTAATGTGAAATTAACAGAATGTTTATTCTCGAACCTCTTGACTCTAATAAATAATAATAATATTTTCTTGTTACTAACGGAGCGTTGTTCACAAAATCGTGTACCAACATGTATGTAAGCCACGTATCTAAATACATAATACATTTTCGTAGGCACCATTACCAAAAACATTACATGGATCCCGAATGTCTTAAATGTTACAAAGCGTGTATTCTATTTCATTATGAAAAGGAGGTTGGATTGTGTAGGCCACTCACGAGGCCGGCTCGTTTGTGAAGGTAACAATGTTGGATGGGGAAATAGTTAAAAAGGCTGGCGGGCCTCGCCTGGCACCACTAGAGTCGCAAGTGGTCGTACCGTTTACGGCCACTTGTGACCACCGAGCTGCCATGTACCGCACCTTCCAAGACTGTTATAGGTTTTCTTTTTAATACTTGATGCTGTGTTCAGATTTTATCGAACATCTTGAACGGAGTTCGGTTGATCTGAAATTGTGCGCGGTCATTCGGGTGGCTACATTGTGTTCTGTAGTTTTAGATATTAGATAACAGTTATTGTTATCTATTCTGCTTCTATATTCGATACATTAAAACTTATGTATGTATTTAAACTATCGGTTCAGACCCAGGTAGATAATATTAGACTGTTATTATTACACTGCCTTTACATTCTGCTTTCGTTTATGCCTACACAATACATTTTAAGTAACTTTTATAATTGTATTTTATTTTTCTCTTTTTATTTCAAACAATTAAGGAAATTAACTGAGTAAATGTAAAACGCATTTGTGTTCCATTTAAATAGTTTACAGAAATATTCATAAAAAAAAATGTTATTGCGATTTTTTAAATAGTTAGTTTAGTAACTATTTATACGGCAAATAAATACCAATGAACGTAAATAAATGATGAAATACAGGGCAAATGTCTATTTATTCATTCAGCGTCCATCGACGGAAGATAAACACAAATGGAAACGGTCGCAACTAAATCGGAGGCAGGTATACACGGTCACAAACAATTGGAGCTTATGGAAATCAGGGTCCGTAGTATTTTACCGGATTAAATATACTAGCAATTAGTGCCGTCCCAGCAACCTCCAGCAGGCCAGTTATTTATCGCGAGGTCTAAGACTTAATTAAAACATCTTACTTTGAGCTACTCGGTACTGTACGTATCCCTTTGGTAGCAAATTAAATTAGGTCAAACTTGCATCACGGCGCCGTGTCTGTAATTATTAAGTACAGCTCGTTCTTATTAATTATTACAGGAACTACGAGCTACCTATATGAACCGCGGACACAATCGCTCTAGGTGTACTTTACAATGAAAATTTAATCAACCACGCGTATCTGCACAAATTAAATACTCATTGCGTGTGTGTGTTGTGCTTAATATATCATAAAATTGAAATTAATATTCAGACGAAAAAGGACAATGGCAGAAGCCCATACATTATTTTAGCTGAGATTAAATTCCTACGACTCTAGATGAAAAATATCTTGTTTAATTCAGGGTCATGTTCTGTATTAGTTTGTGCAAGAATTTTTGTTCAAGATTGCCGAGAATAATAGATATTCAGTCAAGAACTTTTGTAGGTTATGTCTGGGTAACTATAAATAATGTATTATTCAATTTCATGGTTGTAAAAGGGGAATATCGCATTATTATTTCCCTTTCCTATTATTTCAGCATGAAATGTAAAATATACTCTTTGAAAAGAGTATATTTATTTATTTAAGCTACTTTGACGTGTAAAAGGTCGTCGTCAACAACCAAGTTATATATTTTTTTGACTTGGATACTAGTCTTTTTGCCTATCATTAATGAAAGTAAGTAATTCATTTGGGACACCAACACTTAGACATAAACTGTATTGACATTCATTTGCTCCGTTTTATAATAACAAATACAATAATGATATACTTACTACAGTCGCTACTTGTCACTTTGCAGAATAAGTGTAAAATGGCAACACTAAGCTAATGAGAGAGAACGTAAAAATCAAATAACTTACATTTACAATGTATTTTTTTTATCTGTAATGAACCAGTTATTGTTATACTTTCAAAAAACGTAGTCAATTATTGGAATTTCTTTCGTATTTAACTCACTTTCAGACGCTCAAATTTAAGTCAGCTAAGAATTCGCCATTGTTCTTTGAACCAAACCAGTTGCCCAAAAATCTAGCACAAATTAAAAGAATTAATGTAAACCAATTCAGCCTTAAAAAGTAGGAAAAGAAAGCTTTAAACCGGCTGAATCAAAATTAAAAGTCAAGAGCAACAGACATTAGCATTACTTTAATCACTATCGGGGGACGTCAGATCTTCGCGGCGTCTGAATGTGCAGTGACTACGTGGGCCCGCTCGGAATGGAGATTGGAATTAAAACTCGGCTTATTAAGACTACCCTCCGGATTAGAGCAAGTTTTCATTGAACCACGCGCCATTCAGCTCGTGTTAAACGAATTTTACGTTTGATGTTACGGTTATTGTTTGTGTTTTATCTTTTGAAATATGTAGTTTGTTTGGATAATGAATTTCTTTTAGATTGTTTTATATTAAAATGGTTTAACTAAAAATGATTGATATAGCTAAGTTAAACGAAGTAATCTTTTAAATTGAATCTATTTTCTGATGAATCCATGAATTACGAGTATAACTGTTGCACATTAATTGATACTGAGCCCGTGCAACTTACATTTTTTTGAATCATAGTTTTAACGAAAATATTTCATAACAAGCCGCGTACGATGCAACATTAAATGGTGATGTGATACGATACAATATTATTAATTGAAAGCGTTAATTTCAAAACATAAAAGTGACTTTAACAAAACCGCAAGTCATGGCAGTCTTACCCTATTGAATAAATATAAAGGTTTAAGCTTTTAAATTATTACTTTTCAAGCAAACTTTATCAGCGGTTTATTATCATAATTGGTCCTCTTTGCGCATTGAATTATAATCGTTTTATAATATCCTTTATAAATATTTTGAAGCTATAATTTTTTGCTGTAAACATTTTATTGTGGAGCTTTAGAAATTTTATAATAGTATTAACTTTATTAACGCTTGTTATGAGGTTTCAGTGCCTTTAAAATTACCTTTAAAGGATCACTCTTGTAGCGTCACAAATGTATTTAACAATTTTGGTTTTCACTTAATAATAATAATAATAATTTAGGCACTTTTCTTTTTCTTTATAATTTGGACCCTGTTTCCGATACCGGTGGGCCTCTATTTTTTATATTTTTAAATGTTTTTGTTTTTTAATTTATTTTATAAAAATATTTAGAAATGTAAATAATAAGAAAACTGTTAAATAAAGGAAATAATAATAATAAAAATGTTTATTTTTCTTCCACAAATAATACTTATAAACTAACACATGCAATTAATTGAAAATGATCGCTATATTTATTTGTGGGAGACTGGTGCCTAAACTAAGCCTAAACTTGTATTTTAGGACACCAGGGACTCCCCCCTATAGGCAAAAATTACATTAATTGGTTATTAAAATAACTAGGTATACTGGTGTCTAGTTATTGTAATTATAGATATACATATATGGATATTTGATGGAAAGAACAAAACAATATAATTTAATAACTAAATATTAATAGAACCTTAAGTTTGTGTGAAGTGTAGTGGAGACAAGATGTGGAGAATTAGGTGCGTGTGGGATGTAGGTGCGTTTAATATGTTTGTCTGTATATGTGTGCGTGTGTGTGTGTGCCTGGTGAATTTATCTGTATGCCTGTGTGCGTGTGTGTGTTTGTCTGTATTGGTGTGTGTGTTAGAGTATAGTTAGAATGAAAGGGTATAATGTGAGTTGGATCATTATCTAACTAACTAAAATGTATGACAAATGAAGGATATTTCTTTTTAATTCCTATTAAATTTTTATAACTAGTAACTCTTCTGTTTTAGTGTAGTTCAATTTAAGTAGCCAGTTTGTTAGTACCCGTTTACTTTTAGTTTTACTGTAATTAAAAATACCTGTTTCTTTGTTTAACTTATTGTATAGCTCAGGGCCTCGGAAAATATAAAATTTTTGGGCAAAACCTGATTTCACTTTAATGGTATTACATATTGCATACTGCCTTCTCGTTGTTAATTTTGAGAGATCGAAAGAAGATGAATCCGAATGTTGTCTCAGAATAGTGGAGAGGATGTATAATTGGCGTACTGTTAAAACCTCGGCTTCCTGTTACAAGGCGGTAGTGGGGAAGAGTCGTGGTTTTGAGAGGCCTACTTTTAGAATCAATCTTTGAGCTCTTTCTATTTCCAACATTTTTGTTTTACCGGCACCTCCCCAAGCTGTTACACAATATGTCAATATGGATTGAACAAGTGCGAAGTATACCATTTTAAGTGTTTTACCATTGGCGACCTGTCTAAGCTGTTTAAAAATATAAGTAAGTTTCCGCACTCTTTTACATAAGTTGTGAATGTGTTCATTAAAAGATAACCCTCTATCAATGGCAACACCCAGATAGCGAATACTCCGTGTCGGCTGTACACTCGAGCAGCTGCATTGATTCAAGGGAGGAAAACAACACTGATGCACAACTAGGGGGGGTTTATTTTGGAAGAAGTTTTTAATGCTCCTGATTGAAAATGGAATATATTTAGTTTTATCAGCATTAAGTGTGAGCGAGTTTGCAGCGAGCCAGTGGCAAACCGTACTTAGACCTAATTGAGCCAGTGAATATACCATTTACTTTATAGTTAGTTCGAATTATTTAATTGTTGAATTAGTCTAAAAATAGGTACACATGTCGTGTCTACTTCAATAAGCCTTGCGCACACGATCAACTTTAATAAACCACCGCTTTGCCTTCTAATAAATTATACTTGGGTAATTATCGCAACCACGCAATTTGGTCGATCGTCAGCCGGGGCCCTAACTAAGCACCTACATAGGTGCCTACATATTACATAGTGAACATATAGGACACCTGTTTGTGACATATCACTTTACAGTCGGCCAATTTCATATTGGTAATGGATACTAATGGATGAGACAGCCCCGGGTCACAAAATAAAGATGGGAACTTACTTAGTAAAATGCATATTACGAAGAATGGACTTGTTCCATTTTACGCTAAAAATGTATTTTTATCTGACTGCAGGTTTAATTAATGCATCGGCATTTATTATATCTTCCGTTACATTTGCAAAAGGTACTATTAATAGAAGTTAGATTTGTTAAAAGTCAAAGTCAAAGTCAAAGCACTTTATTTCAAGTAGGCCAGTTACAGGCACTTTTGAATTGTCAAAAGACAAAATAAAATATTACAAAATTATGGTGCTACAGTCCCAGTCACAAGACATAATAACTGTGAAAGTACTAAAACAACAGTGACCACCACACCAGTTCAAAATATATTCAAAAAGTTCGAAAGTGTTATGAATTCATTGCTTCAATACAACTTTTAACCGCGCAACATCGGCACAATTCGATGCGATACCAACGCAACAACCCCTATAAAGGGAAAACAAACAAACAATCATACATACCTACCTGTAAAAGTTGTTGTTAATGATGATGAGAGTTAATGAAGCTTGTCAAGTTAGACAAATTAAGGCAATTCGTAGCCGGCAAATCCCGACCCTTTATTAAAAAAAAAACAAAGTACAAAAGCGCAGCGGTCGGCAACCCTCAAGTCGTATAAATACGACAACATAATTGTAGTATGCAGGCGCAAATTTGTTAATTGTGGCAGTAACACAACGTTACCGGCACGTGACTGTAATACGTTCAAAACAAAAGTGCCTACTTTGTACCATTATAATTTACGACGAATCCCGGTGTTGTTTGCAGCCAGCTGATATCGGCTAATTGTTGTAAGAGCTTGTTGCGAACGAAATATTAATTATCTTAAGTATTGTTGAGTGCAAATGGTGAGATGTTTACCAGATACAGTTTATTCTTTGAGGTTTATGTACTTCTTGTAAGGGTGTTTACTTATTATGAAATTAATGTAACATCACCTTTGTAGAGTTCATTAAAAGTTGAGTTTATTACAGGAAACTTGTGTCATGCCTTGGCATCTGGTGGCATTTACCATGACACCTACGTAGAAATTTAGCACCCACGGTAGTTCGTGTTTAACTACAATTTATTCAGTTACGTAGGCAGGACAAACAACATAATACCTAAAATAAACTCAACCAAAGAAAAGCGTGAAAATTCACAAGATTTGCTCCCTACCCTCATCATCCTACTGAAACTAAAAATATTACTCTTTATAAGATCAGTTTTTCTTATTCGAAACAGTAATTGAAATAAATGTGCTTAGGTGTTTAATGTAAAGGAATAAAAACTGTTTTTCTGGGAAGAAAGTAACAATGTCTACCTGGCATTCAGCCAAAGCTAAATTAGATAATGGAGTTTGCGTGCAAAAATATAGGAAACCGAGAACAAAGACAAATGGGGTCGACTCTGACTCTGAAATGGTGAAATAAAATAACACGGGGGAGATTGAGGTTGACTCCGAACGACGCGACTCATGTCGTCACGTCCTGCAGACGTGGTTACACTTAGTATACCACCGAAACCGATATTACACCCTAAATGGAATAAGTTCCTTTTTAACAAGCTTTTGTGCTCCCACGGAACTTGTGAAAAAATGCACCAACTTGCGGGAGTTAGGAAACTTCGTCGAGTTTATTTTGAAGACTCCCCCGAGCAGCACTTGAGAGTAATGTGGAAGTGTTGCGCTTTATAAAATACAGTGCCGTGATGCAAACTCACAATGAATTGCAAATTCGCGACTCAAAATATAAGATGACTTAGAAAGGTGTTGTAACTGGAACTTGTTTTTATTTCTAAGGAACAATAGGTTCTGAAAAAACTCGTTAGTGTAGCAACTTTGTTAGAACCAAGAGCGCGAAATTCATAAGTTTATAAAACTGCGCAACACTCTAAGGTTCTCTGAAGAAACTTGTTTTGTAATAATTTATTCCTTTCAATCTCGGTATGGTATTGCGAGTTCCATTCCAACTGGGTTATAAGATTTTATACATGCAGGGATAAAACCGACCGGACTAAATAATAACGTCGTGATGCTGGCAACGATGATTTATTATATCGCTTTCGTCGACCGCCCGAATGAACCACATGAAAAATGATCTCGGTTATTGCTAGCAGCAACTCTGCAGTTGACGCTTTGTTTAAGCACAAATGACTCCCACTATGAAGTTGTTATTTTGTCCGACTTATGTTTTTACCAAATTGTGAACGAACGGGCCTGCCTGTCGTCGACCTCAGCTCTCGCCACAATATGATAAATTGTCTCGCACAAAATCTCGCAGTTTTAGCTTCATTGTTGTCTTCTAAGCGTGCATGATTGACAGCTTTTATCTGTCGTTTTTCTAAAATATAATAGTTTGACAAAATATTTCGTAAGCCATTTTGAAAAGATCTCACAACAAATGCGTTATAGTTACTTGCATTATGAGGCAGTTATTGTGTAGTGAAGCTGAAAGCTTGCTAGCTTACAAAATTAACAAACGTATTTCTTGGAGTTTTTCCGTCTCAGATCTTTTTGACAACCATTAGGAAATTCTTTAGAAATAAGTATACCTTTGTACCTATTTTATGTTTCTCCTTCTTCTTGTCTGTTTTTTATGTTGGTGTAAATTAATGTTTTTTTTTCCTAGCCATTGTTGTCCCACTGCTGTGCAAAGGCCTCCCTCAAGTCTTTCCAGACATTCTTTTTCCTCACCGTCCCGAACCAGCCCTCATGGTACGCGTCCAAATCATCTTGCCACCTCTTTCTAGACCAGTCTCGACGGTGCCTTCTATTTTCAGGACCCACTGTGCGACTACTCTTGCCCAGCGGTCAAATTGCATGCGACTAACGTGACCCATTCAATCTCATTTGAGCATGGCAGCCTTTTTGTCCACGTCCCGTTTGCCCGTTTTGGAGCGCAGCGTGGTATTCCGTATTCGGTCTGTTCTCCCGAATGCTGCACTCCATACCTCTCTGGCAAACCTCAAGTCGAGACTTTTACTATTTGGTGAGTGACCATGGCTGAGCACCGTAGGTTAGGATGTGCAGAATACACATATAGATGAGTTGAAGATTAATTAATATTAATGGTTAAATAAATAAATTATTTTCCCAGCCATGAAATAGGTATCAATGCGGCAGCCCATATAAAACATTAGCCCGTCAAAGAAACAACTAGGTGGACCTAAATCAAATTTTTTGCGTCCTACTTAACACTGCCATTTACATAAAACTTCCAACAATGGTCCATAGTAACATGCAGTATTTATTTAAAGTTAATCAGCGTCGGAGTCGAAAACTCTGCTTTTTTGTGGCGAGACCTTTTAATTGTCAGTTCGCTTTAAACGAAGAGTGCGAAACGGTTGTGATAAGGGTTTCTTTTCTCGTCGGTGCCGGAAATTAATTGTCACCGAACGGAAAATAGGGCGAAAGTCCAATTAATTATTAGTCACTTCATTTATTTAACCCGCCTGCGCGGCGCTTCTTTTTGATATTAATGTCTAAGTGCCAGACTAATCTTAAGTCACCCTTTAAATAAGGGCCCGAATTTTTCCTTCCTTAATTTTGCAATGAATATGCCCGGTTGGACCACTTTCCGTAAAAGCTTTTGAACAAATAGGTACCTATAGCTATGTGGAGTTATTTATAAAAGTCACAACTCACAACTGCACAAAAGCCCTGTACCTTAAAGGAGTTAGTATTTAACGACTTCAGAAAAAGGAGAAGGTTCTTAACATTCCATTTGGATATACATAAGGTCGACTGGTAGAAAATGTCTAAGGCATTAAGTCTCACTTTGTACTTGTGCATAAAGTTTTACATGATTAAAATTATTACTATTATTATCACATTTTTTGAGAAAAGTCATTCCTGAAGTTCCTCATAATGTAGCTATGAATAATTTCTTTTCAAAAGTACAAGTTAAAATGTTTCCTTGACATAGATCCCTACTCGATAAAAAATATCAATAAAATCCACCACTATTCCCAATTACATGAAATGTTTGCAAACAAAAAGATCCTAATGCCAACTTTTGTGTCTAAACAAAAGTTCCGTCTAAAATTGGTAAAAGTTTGAATGAAGTGACTTAGGTAACTCGCGGCGTTTCGCGCCGACAGCTGCGGTGATCCCATCGCCTCCTTAATGTAGTGAAATAAAAAATAATATTTATTTATACGTAGATACCCAAAGAACAACGTGACATGAAAAAAAGTTCGTTTAAAATCAATGCTGCAGGAGTTTCCAATGACTTTTGTTAAAGTTAATATCGACTTTGTGACGGCTGCTTTTAGTGGTTCCAACAATCACTGTGACCATGCATAAATAGTGTGCATACTCAGCGTTTCTCTTGAGAGAAATATGAGTGTTAAGGGCAAAGTACTACTCATGATTGAAGTAGGTACTTGCTTTAATGTACCAATAAACGATAAAATAAACATCGCTGTTGACTAATCATCTTACTCCATTTATTATTATTATATTAGACAAAGTGACAGGTAACCCTTTCGATATTTCGATTATATGATAAGCTCTATTATCTAATAGTATATTATGCAACTAGTGAATAAACGAGGGCCATAGCTGAATCACGAGCAAGTGACGGATTCTAACAACTGAATCACGACCGTAGGGAGTGATTGATGATGATTGAATCACGAGCATAGCGAGTGATACAAGTGTTAGAATAATGATTGACGCGAGTGATTCATGGCCCTAGATAAAAATCCATTTTATTTAAGAGTTGTATACTATATTTTATACCATGACTACGAGAAAAAGAAAGATCTAAGAGAAAAGCACAAGGAATATTAATAAATAAATAATTAAATTGTTTATTACCTTCAACATTTACAAAACCCTGACTCCTGAACACCTAGCTCAGGAGTCAGGGTTTCACATTTTTTAACAGCGCATGTGTTTCAAGGACCAGTGACAAATTCCGTTACGATACATAATTACTTATTATTAATTAATCACCAATGCAATTAATATGACAATTACAATCCAAATAAGTATTCAATAAATATCCTAGACTAAAATCAAAATTATTATTACAATCCTAAATCAAAACAAACGCAAAATTAAAATCGAAGAAGGAGTTTGAAAGTCGAGTATTCTTTGCACATCAAGTTTGTATCGAGTATTTATTGCGCAAGGAGGTTATATAGCATTGAGTTAGAAATCGAATACATTGATGTGTCCTAAATTCAAACACCAAAACAGTGATTAAAATGCTTTTTAAAAAATAAGCTTTTTAGAGGGGGAATGGTATAAACAAATTTTGTCTTCTTGTAATTGCCATTGTACAGTTGTTTGTATGTTTCTATATTTGTAATTGGTAGATCAGATAACCAAAAAAAAAGCACGAATAAAAAGCTATAGGTAGGTACAATCGCTGATTACCATACGTGATTTTAATCCCAGAAAAAAAACGGGAATTTTCCTGTGGTATATACCAAGACTGTGGGAGCGAAGCCGCGGCTAGAAGCTGGTTTCACTATGAATACATAACATTTACAAAAAATACTTGAAAATTCAGTAATTTCAACCATATTATACAATAACTATCGTAATTTAGGCGTTACTTTTCGAATGCCATAGTAAACTAAGTCAAAATGTAATGACAAAATTAAATAATTTTCAACACACTTGCTCATAAAGTGGCTCTAATTTCACCGCAATTAGGCACATAATGATACCTATTATCAAACTGTGACTTTTTCAATGCTATTATTCACAAGTGAGTTATAGAGTTTTTTTTAATTTATTGGTTGAGTTGCTTTGTTCTTAAAAAAGTTTCGATACAAAAAAGATCGTGCTCAATAGTACAAATAAATTAATGGACCTATTGCTTGCTTATTTCATGCAACTTCGTATTAATTTCAACTTGTACGTGCTTAATAAATAAAACTTTCACTCAAATATAAATTTTATTTGCTTTGTAATTAAGAGAAATTGAATTTCCTTATTTTGTACGTGGCTAAAACATTAGCCACGAAAAGCCAAAAAAAAGAAACCTCATTCTTTTAGTCTATGGCCGATCGCCATTATTAGATGCGCGCGCATAGGACAACTGATAAATTTTGGCCGCCATTGTGAAAAAATTTCCCAACTCGTTTTTACTGTTGAAAATGATTTTTTAGTATTATTTTCTTCGCAAGTGTGTTGAAAAACGTCGTATGATACACGTGTGTATTGATGATTACCGTCCTCGGCTCTCTTAAGACCCTCACCTACGGCTCGGGTCTCAATGGCGCCTCAGCGGTAATCACCAACATTTCACACTTGTACCATAATGTACTATTATTCTTCCATAGAACTAGTCAAGGCTAAAAGGTGACCATAACATTATTATAAAAGGGTCAAGGGCAGTTGTGCACACGTGTCTTTATGACGTCACACTGCGATCACTAATCCGGCCACAGTGTGCTAATTGCGACTATATCTCCCTGGGCGATATTTACGTTCATTATTTTGACCTTTTCGCCCTCAACTGCGATGAGGTGCCTTGAGGTCAGAGAGGCTACGGACTTGGTAGGATAATTTTTAGGGAGTCTGTGTTTCAAGATACCTACAACTTGGAGTTTTTTAAGTCAAGAGTGAATAGGTTCGGATATAGAGACCTTTATTGGGTTTAAAGATAAGATGTCGGGTCTAAGAAAAATCCAGGAATTTGCTGATAAACCAAAATAAGTAAAGGCTGCAAGACTGCTCTTAGAGCAGGAAATTTGGTAGACGAACAAGTCGTTTGGATTCGTTTATATGTATTGCTGGACGTTTTCAACTGATATGGATGCTTCCAGTATTTGTACCTATCCCACACTGGAATACTTGCATGATCTTGGTATAAAATCAATTTATTTTGCGATTTAACCCAGGATTTTGATAAGTCTCAAGGCTGACTGCGTCAAATTCACGCGCTTCAAATTTCACGAGCTGGTAGTAAAAGCAAAATGACAATTGCAACGGGAATGGAAGTCGACAGATAAGACGGTTTATTTGTTTCCATTTGGTTTCTAATATTTACACGAATGCACGAACTCGACCGCGACGTCGAGTCTGCGAAGTTAACAAAACAAATGACATTAGCATTGCCTTAATCGACACCGCGGGAGCTATACGGACGGGCTACACCCAGCCAGCCAGTGTGTCGGGCTCACTCCACGAGCAATTTTCTTGTTTTGACAATTCCACACAATTTGAATACTGCCATCAGTATTCAGTACCAGCGCCAGTGATTATTTAAATTTTGTACCTCAACGCAAACAGAAAGCTAATCTCTTTTGTTTGACAATTAATTTGGCAACTCGTTTTGTTGCGTAATACAGAATCTTATTATAATCCTGAAATGACAAGCACCTCCTTGATTGTAGAAGACAGAAAGGCAAACAATTTTATTTTATTAAAACAAACAGCGAGAATTTGAATGAATGGGATCCGTTTGGACTTGAAATTGTTAAAAAATTAATTCTTTTTTCTGAGTCTGCTGTAACTTTTTCGTTTTACTGTTCAGAAATGAACGTGTAATCGTATATGTAACAATTTGTTTCAACTAACGGAAGACACAATTCTTCTTATATTACAATTTCGCATTGGAGATTGTTTTAAATGAAGGCAATGAGACCACGGGCACTACGGAGGCGCACGCTGCATGCCCCACTTTGTTGGAGTAAAGGAAACATTTATTACATGTTAAGAGCCCCTTTATGTCTATACCGTTGCCAAGGACCTAATAGAGTATAAATGTACGCGGAATGAGAATACCGACCGAACTCGCGTTACCCTGGTAACGGACCTCTTAAACTGGTGCATATAGGCCTCTCCTGCTACATTAAATGAATAAAAAATATTTATGCATGGGAGAACAAACCCTCAGTCGCAATGTTCAGAAACAGCAATATCGATGAATTTTATATTTCGTGACTTTAGTGTCTTCTTCCAATACTTTGGGGAAATTCGTCCCCTTCGAAGGTACTCCTCAGCCGTTGGGGCACCATTATTGGATTCTGGCATCTGTGCATATAAACTTTGTTTACGAATGAAAAGTTAGAACTGATTTAAATCCGTCCCTGTTCCATTGTTTTTTCGGGTTCTAAAAGCCTTTTGTGTTCTTCTTATTTTAAAGTTTGCTTCTTTCTAATTTCCTCTCCACGATCAATGAAATGTGGAGTTATATACAAAATGGCAGAACATGTTATTTTTATCAATACTCAAGCTGTCAAAATCACAGCAGTTGGTAACAATTTTGTAATATTTATTTAAAAATAAATACTCAACAATAACCTTCAAGTTGCCAAAATTAATAACCCGAACCGTTAAATATTTAAGACCATTCAACAGCGATCAAAGTTTAAGAGTTGACAAAATAATGTTTATGTAAATTAAAACACAAATTATTACGTATTGGTCTGTGCCTTAGTAAGGAGCTTAGTGATGGCCGTCTGGGCTTTGGCTCTGACTATAAATAAGGCTCCACTGTCCAAATATCCAGCTACGAACTAATTGCCACAACTTAATCCACTAAAATAAAATGGGGTAGGAGTTAAGCAACTCACGTTGCCAGTACCTGCAAGAGATTTAAATATACGGATTCCTGGGTCTTTAGTTCATTGAAAACTCAATGGTGAGCCGGGATTTATTTGTTCTAGTTAATGAAAATCAATGTTACGGCTTACTCATACCTATTTAGGTATGCAAAGGTCGGTATTAGCTTTGGTACTACTTACCTTGGTTGTATACAATAAAACAATTGATTTCATTTCAAATGTTTCCATAATTGTTTAGTTAAAAAAAAAAGTTTATATCAGACTATCACAGCCTCATCCATTTAGGGACTCAAAAGCAGTTACTATTTTAAACAATGCCCTTGACAGATTGCAACAAAACCCTTCTAACTCATTGATATTAACCATACCTCACTCACAGAAACAAATAAACCATTACATTACAATGGAATCTGTATTCGTTCTAAGTCGCCTAATATTTCAGATTCGCAGCAGGAAAATCGGAGCCCCCTGTGGTTCGGCAGACGCGGCCCCAGGCAGTGGCCGCTTCCGCCACCACAGCTATAAATACGGGGCGCGGGGCCCGCTCAGATTAATCATGGATACCACCTGCGTCTAGCTGCCACACCTGAGAAGCAAAGGCAAAAACATTATGCTAGATTAGTGACGTCACTATACTAATATCCTTGAGATTGTTTGTGGCTTTGTGATGAAATGCGATGTCAGTGGCGTGTTTGTGTGTGCGATTGTTTCAAACTTTTGTTTTAACTTGTCGATGATGGACTTTCTTTTGCCGTTATTTGTGTTATAGACTGTTTTTTGGTCACAGCTGTCATTCGTTGATATTTTACAGTAATTATTTATTTATTATATTTGTATTGTATAAACTCAATTTCTTTTAGTATTATATTACTACACAGCACTTGTGTGAGTACTTATGTACCCAACTGTAAATCTACCATTTTCTGCGCCTATGTGTCGTTCGTTGATTTGTGTGTGCCCTGGCAGTTGAGAGTGTGTCATGCTCTCTCAAATGTCTCTCTGATGGTGGCGCGTGTGTTGGATCATTTGGTTCCCTTTATAATGGTTGAGCTGGGTGGTGCCGATTCGTGGGTCATCTTGGTGAACGGGCGTCGTCAGTTGGGATTGGTCATAACTTAACTGCTTCGGATGTTAATGTTTTTTTAGTACCTATTATATAACTACACAGTACATGTGTGAGTACTTTAATACTTTATTCCTTATTCCCGTTGTCCTCGTAGGCCAATTAGGTTAATGGGGACCCCCGTAAGTGGGTATTGTAAGAGGTGACTAAGGGACTTACCAGAGAATGGGCTGCAGCATTGTCGTAACAACAAATTGCGATCGCCAACCCGCCTGCCAAGCGTGGCGATTATGGCAACCCCCCTCTCCCCCAAACATAGATAGTGCGACAAGAAAATGGCGCCTAGTACTCGACAGGCTGCCTACCCTCAATCACGGTATCGGTTCGGTGTGTCAAGGGGTGCGAAGAATCCCTGGACGAGAGCAGGCAGCCTAAATTCAAACCGACGACTGTCCCTGGCAACATGTAACACGCGTACACTCCGGACCGACGAAAAGCTCACCAACTTGAACAAGTTACGATAGAATATCATAGGCTTATCTGAAGTTCGAAGAGGGGGGGAGGATTCGATAATCCTGCTCTATTTCCGGGTGGGTGACCGGCAGTCCTAGAGTGGTTTCGGGTTTACGTCCATGAGTCCCTCGTGAACAACGTAGTGAAGATCGAGAGTGGGTCAACCAGGGTGGCGTTCCTTATACTCAGAATATTTTTCAAGATATTCATTGAAGGCCACACAGGTCTAAGCCCCGACCTCGGCACACCGGGACGAAGAAGTAGAGACTATGTATAAGGTTATCTCTAGAGCCATGCATCACTTCACCGTGGTCATGGGCCTTCAACGCGAAACTGAGCAAACGAGACGATAATGAGCTGCAAATGCCCCGCAGGCATGGTACAGCCCGGCGAGCACGGCCTACTGTGACATGGCTTATGTCACACTTTTTATCACAGTTTGGCCGATAAAGCCATTTTGTCTTAAATGCTAGCACGGCGGCGTGAGATATTTTCTTGACTTGTGGCATAACTTCTTGACGTTTATTTTTTATCTTTTTCGTAAATTTTCCAATTTTATTGCAGTTTCGGTTTAACCTTGGCTTAAAAAACCATTTAGGTTCTGAGAAGCATCGCCCTACGAAGCAGTCTTTCCGAATTATGGGCCTCCGATTCTTATTTTATTTTGCATAAAACGCTCTATATTTCCAAAATGGTATCTCGAAAACGGTATGTCCTAGGCAAAAAAATATTTGAAAATGTAGAATGTAGAATAATATAGAATAAAAGAAAATAATTATAAAAAATGATAATCAAAATAAAAATAATAATTAGATATAACAATTATAAAAAAAGTAATAATATAGAATTAATAAATAATCCTGTAACATTTCAATTAATTAATAAGCATTGATCACCACACACAAAATAAATTTATTGCCATTTGGTGCAATAATTAAAAGGAAAATATTTATTTTTCATCTATAAAATTTTATCACCACCTCCGAACGAAAGTGATACATTTTTCTGAATCATCTGTCAAAATGTGACATTTGTGACAAAATGGGAGCGCCCGTATTAGCAATTAAGACCCGATGAGTCCCAAATAAACGTCAGGAAATTTTCTCACGCCGCCGGTGCTATTATTTAAGTCAAAATGGCTTTATCGCCCAAACTGCGATGAAATGTGTGACTCAAGCCATGTCACAGTAGGCCGTGCTCGCCGGGCAGCAACAAGAAAGGCATGTCGCGCCTTTGAAATTATGTCACATGTTTGACCCGTGCTAGCATTTAAGACAAATTGTAAGACATGACATAATTTATCATGTCTTGTCACAAATGTCTTGGGTACGCCCATGCTCGCCGGGCAGGGGTGTGGTATCTACTATTTTTTAAGAAGCGTGATACTGCCCGGCTTAATAATTACAGGCCCATCTTGCTTCTTAGCTATGTCTACAAGTTGTTTTCAAGAATCATCACGATTTGACGCATATTTGATTTACAAAATATCTTATATTTAGTGTTAGGCTTGCCGCACTAAATTACCCACGTTTTTAAAAGAAATAAAAGTTTTAAGTGGACAACGATACGTGAAATCTTAACTGTCCGTGGTCCCCGTTGCCCGTATGTTCATAAGGGGGACAACGGTAAGGAAATTTTATGACATTCTGTTGTCCCCGTGTCGGGGACACAGATTACGGGAACAACGGGAATACACCTCCGAATGGACGGTAGAATACATTTTTATTACTTGTAAATTTTAATTGTTAACGTTCAAAAGTGCCGCCTAATGGACTAGTTGAAATAATTATATTTGACTTTGACTTTGACGGATATAAATTATAGTCAGTAGCTTGAAATCTGACGCTAGTTTTGCCAAAGGGTATCGTGTTATTCTGTGGAGCAGATAGGCAGTCGCTTAGAGTGGTGGCCCAGTGATAGCGGCCGCGACATACAAGTTGTAGGTCGTACCCAGGCAGGTACTGTACTTTGTGTAAATTATATCAACACCACTCCCAAGTAACACATCAAAGCAGTATAACGGCTGATTTACAGCATTTCTGTATCGTTTTCGCATTTGGCGTTAGTTCTATAGTAGCATTACAAACGACTATACGGCTACTGTAATTCTTATTTGGGCACAAATTATACGGCTTTAGATCCTAAGTACGTTCACAAGAGTTGTTTAATTGCATTACAGGCGCATTATATTAGCATTATTGTGGTCAATGAAGTTGCCCATCGCATTAAAGAAGCATTATAGTAGAAATATTATTGATAATGGAGATGTTAATTGCATTACAAAAGCATTAGACTAGCATAAGAATGGAGTAAAAGAATTATTGGAGCTATTTAAGTGCTCACAGTTAGAACTTAACTAAACCCTACATTATTGCAAAAACATCTCTAATACCACGGTACAAATGTTATAATAAATTATCGTTGTAATTTAACTACTTTTTCTCGCAATATAATGTGGACGAACAGGGTCAAAACTGTGGGCGTGACACCATATTTGTTTTGCGTCAAAACAAAATGTATAATACTGTTTAAGATTTTGACTCTTTTTTTATTTCAAGCCTTCAAATATTACTGCGCAAAGTAGTTTACTGTAAATGTCTATATCAGTTTCATTTAAAATTTTCACGCGCCTTCGATATTTTGTGGTTTTGTTAAAAAATGTTATATAAATATATGTGTGAAATAACCAAAACAATTGTGTATTCCTAGTATAGAAAAAAAATTGCACAATTAACATAGTATTGGTTGGACAGTATTAAATTAAGTTATTTTATTACTATAAAGGCCTATTGCTTTTATAAAAAGGTCCGAATGAAAATACATTTTGGATATAAAATATTTTCAAAATGGTGTCGGTCTGTAGCAGCCCGGTGAGCCTTTATAATGGCTAATTAATGCCGCCAGCAGTATAAATACTCACACGTGAACAATTGTTAAGCAAGAGACCAGAGAGAAGACTTTGTATGAACCACTGTAGTGCCATTGTCTATAAAGTAGTTCTATATGGGTTCACCAGTATACCAGTAGACATGATGTAGACTGAAATAGTGCTATTACTTGAACGCAATTTTTGGGATCCTTGAGCAAAACAAAAAACCCCGTTTCAGTATTTTTGTACAACTTGTATCCGTTTGCCAACAGTCATTTGATAAAATAGCTTTCTGAACGCATGATCTCCATATGCCTGTGCGTGGCTTATAAAAATAATTATGCTGCCTTCAACAAAAAAAAGCATGTTTATAGGCCATGTTGTGCTTTTCCTCAATATGGCCGACAAATGGTTTTATAATTTAGTAAAAATTAACCTATATACAGCTTTACGCATTACAATAATTCACGTGTATTTAATTAAAGAGCTGCTATCTATACAACAGAACTCAGTTGACCTTTAAAAATGCAAGCATTATATTGATTCACGTTTGTGCTGCTCAGCAGGTCTAGGCTTTTACTAACCACTTAAAAGTCCTATAAAACAACAAAGGGCACCAAAAATAGCTCAAAGCTGTTTAACGGATTTACGGTGCATTATAATGGCACAAGTTTATGCTATTAAGCAGCATTAGGCATTATCTTACTACTTAAAAATGCTATTGTAGACCCAAAGGCACTAAAAGCAGCTGAAAGCTGTATAGCGGATTTACGTGGCATTACAATGGTTCATGTATATGCTATTAAACAGCATTAAGCATTTATTTACTACTTTAAAATGCTATTGTAATTCCAAATGCACTAAAAACAGCTGAAAGCTTTACAGCTGTGTTGTGGTTTGCTGCACTAAAACTAAAGGCTTTACAAAAGCATTTTGATATGCCATTATCCAAACGTTATACAGTGTAAAGCATCATAATGGTTTAAAAATGCCAATATAAAGCGTCTACTAGCGATACTCGGTGAGCTTATATAAGAGTTTATACGGACCTTAAGTTCTACATCAGTGTACTAATCGTTTGTTAAAATGCTTCCTGTGTTACTTGGGCTGCTCTCAAAATGGTGAAGGAAAACAACGTGCGGAAACTGGCATGTCTTAGAACCAAATATTCGAAGACATGTGACATCCATCAACGCGCACTGGGCCCGCGTGGTGATTACAGCCCATTCCCTCTCACAGAAAGGAGGCCTGCACGCACAACGGACTAAATGTGAGTCTAAGTGCGGAAAAGGGGGTCCGGCTATCCTATCCTAGGCAGTCGCTCCATGTGGTATACTGGCTTCCAGCTGCATCCGGTTAGGCTGGAATCCGACCGATTGTTTTAAGGATTACTGTAGATATAGGTACTTCGACTAATGCTCTTTTGTACTAGCTTTTATTTTAACACAGTGCAACGAGCGGATTTGGACATCACTGACGAAAAAAACACGCACGTGTAAAGACTCATAAAATAAACATTGTAAGGACTACAATTAAGCGTCCCATTCACTTCCTTATATGGCTGTCATTTTCTTTTAAGCCGTTTATTGGCCTAGCAAGGCCTATAATTTACAAACTAATAGTAGAATTTTGAGACACTGTAGTACGTATGGACAAGAAGATACCGCGCAACTCGCGCAGATGAAAGTCTATGACCAGTGTGTGTTGCCAGTGATTACTTACGGGACAGAGACGTGGTCGCTCACAATGGGCCTCATCAGAAGTCTAATAGTCACCCAAAGGGCAATGGAGAGGGCTATGTTTGGAGATTCCTTGCGTGATCGAATCAGAAATGAAGATATCCGCAAGAGAACCAAGGTTACCGACATAGCCCGAAGAATTGCCAAACTTAAGTGGCAGTGGGCAAGCAATGTACCCTACATTGCTTGCAGAACGGATGGCCGTTGGGGCAGGCAAGTTCTAGAGTGGCGACCGCGTACCGAAAGACGCAGCGTTGGAAGGCCTCCCTCTAGGTGGAGCGGTGACCTGCTCAATGCTGCGGACGTCTGGTGGATACGAAACGCACAGAACTGATCAGTGTGGCGACGCTTGGCCTAAGTCCAGTGGTGGACGTCTTTCGGCTGAAATGATGATGTTGAGTAGAATTTTAAAAGAAGGGAGCATTTAAGGATCGTAGCAGATGACGTTCTGTAGTTTCAGCTGACCTGATCAGATGGTCTGAACAAATTCGTGAAAGGCTGAACATCAAGTTGCACGGTGCACTCCACGACGCCAAGGACAGACACAGACGGAGAATCATTGTCAAAGAAAAATTGATTTCCTGTCGGGTGAATCACGACCCTCAGTAATGAGGATCCCGACGCAGGAGGAAGAGGATGTTTTCCTATTGATGGATAAATGCCTCGCCCATATATTTCCATACAACGGTATCTCCATCAGGAACGAATGAAAATAATAAATTCATTATACTAGTTTGGACGAATTAAATTATAAATAGGTTGTCTAAAGTTGTATGTGAACAACAAAACTGTTAGTGAATCTCCGGGGTACTCTAATGAAAACCCTCATCTTTATCGTCCCGGGAGACTGATCGCTTTGTGGTGTGTTTACGAATCATATTGAAATAACAGGGAAAAAGTTTTCCTGTATTTTCTTTTAGTTTTGTTAACTATTTAGGACCGATTTCACCAATGAAACTAATAGCGATTAGTTCAACTAAACTCAGTTTAAGCAAATACAGCGTTTTGATTAGTCAAGACCGCTGGGAAACTACCAATCAGAACGCTGTATTTGAATAAACTGAGTTTAGTTGAAATAATCGCGATTAGTTTAATTTTTTTTTTATTTGTCGATATGTTCGCGTTTGACCACTATCTCGCCTGATGGTAAGCGATGATGTGAAACGTGTGTGTGTGTGTGTGCATTGGTGAAATCGACCCTAAACCTTTAAGAGGCAACTGTGATAGCTTGGCTGAGTTTTGGTCCGAAGGATACAATAGGGATGAGTACTAAAATTTATTTGAAAGATTAATAAAAAACATTGGACACGTATTTTCTTTTGACGGTACGTTGAAATTAGAGAAGCTCGTGGCTCGTGGCAATAACAGCCGCACGGGTCGATCATCAAGGTTAAACAACGCTTCACGAGGTCGGTCCGTGGATGGGTGACCATTTCAACATACCGAGTTTCCTCCGTGCCTCGGCAAGCACGTTAAGCCGTTGGTCCCGGCTGTCATTTGAAGATCTTTGGCAGTCGTTACGGGTAGTCAGAATCTTGAGATCTGACACCAGTCTTGCCAAGAGGTACCGTGTTACCCAGTTACTGGGTTGTGGAGGTCAGATAGGCAGTCGCTCCATGAAAAACACTGGTACTTAGCAGAATTCGGTAAGACTGGAAGCCGACCCCAATATAGTTGGGAAAAGGCTGGGCAGATGATGATGAGTACGTTGAAATTTCGTGTGATGTCACGTTTTAGTACACTTTTTACTCAAAATTGAGGTTACAAGACCCCACTCCTGAACTTTGATGCCCTTTATCTTTGTCAGTGTTTATTAGTTTGATAAAGTAAAAAGTACGTGTCCAATATTATTTGATAATCTCACTGATGGACTAAATATGCGCGAAGAAAAGAGCCTTTAATTCTGCCGCCAAGCTCTGCAAGCGGGTTCTGCGTCGGGCACGTTTTGACCATATTGGACGTATCGGGGCCAAGCTGGCATCGCACCCCCCGGGTAGTAAACAGTTTTGGTCCCTGTCTAAAGCGGTTGAAACTAATTTCTGTCGACCCACTTTACCTCCAATGCTGAAACCTGATGGCTCGCTGGCTCACTCTGCAAGTGAGAAAGCAAATTTATTTGCATCTCTCTTTGCAAGCAATTCACGTCTGGATGCTGGCTCTAAGCTACCACCTAATATACCTCAATGTGACTCTTCGATGCCGGAGATCGCAGTTCACACTAAAGAGGTTCGGAGAGTACTGTGCAGCCTAGACGTGAACAAGGCCAGCGGGCCTGACGGCATTCCAGCGAGAGTATTGAGGCAGTGTGCGCCTGAACTGTCTCCTGTATTGACACGCTTGTTCCGCCTCTCTCTTAAAAAAAGAAAGGTGCCGAAATCCTGGAAGCTTGCAAATGTACAACCAGTACACAAGAAGGGCGACCGTGCAGACCCTGCCCACTACCGTCCGATAGCCATTACCTCCATACTATGTAAGGTTATGGAAAGGGTACTGAACAGTAAGTTGCTGACCTACCTTGAAGACAATGAGCTCCTCAGTGACCGTCAACATGGCTTTCGTCGGGGACGGTCAACTGGAGATCTTCTTGTGTTTGTCACGCACTGCTGGGGCGAAGCCATCGAGAATCACGGCGAAGCACTTGCCGTATCGCTCGATATCTCGAAGGCCTTTGACAGGGTCTGGCACGCTAGTCTACTCAGCAAGCTTCCTGCTTATGGCATCCCAGCCGGTTTTTGTAGCTGGATATCAGACTTCCTCAGTGAACGGTCGATCCGAGTAGTCGTTGACGGCTGCTCCTCTGACCTTAAGGCTATTAATGCCGGTGTTCCTCAGGGGTCTGTTCTCTCTGCAACTCTTTTCCTGCTGCACATCAATGACCTACTTCTGCCTGGTATTGTTGGGTACGCAGATGACAGTACTGTTTCCGAGAGATACTTCTCCAGCGCAAGAACCGGTGGGGATGAAGTTCGTTCCTTGAGAGAGGCTATGGTGGAGCGTACTGATTTGACCTTAAGTCTTGTCTCCCGTTGGGGTGATGACAATCTGGTCTCTTTTAACGCCACCAAAACACAGGCATGTCTTTTTACCGCAAAGAGGACTCATTTCATCAAAACGCCTACTTTTCGGGGTGCATCTGTTCCTATAACTGACCGGCTCGAGCTCCTTGGCATGGAGTTGACATCCAGTCTCAACTTCGGCGCCACCATCGAGTACAAAGCCCAAATTGCGGCAAAGAAACTGGGCGTCCTAAACAGAGTGAAGCGATACTTTATGCCTGGACAGCTATTAACTCTTTACAAAGCGCAAGTCCGATCCTGCATGGAGTATTGCAGCCACCTCTGGGATGGCTCAGCTAAATATCAGCTTGCCGCGCTTGACTCGGTGGAACGCAGAGCCAAGAGACTAATTGGTGACGTCAAACTGGTGGATGCCAAGCTTCACAGCTTAGCTCATCGCCGTAAGGTTGCCTGCTTGTCGGTCTTCTACAGACTGTATTTTGGCGAGTGTGCTCATGAACTCCACGACCTCATCCCACCGGCCCCCTTCTACCATCGGACATCTAGACGCACTGCAAGTTACCATCCTCACCTAGTTGCTATTCCACCAATTCGCACCAAGCGCTTCCAAACATCCTTCATAATGCGCACTGCAAAAGAGTGGAACTCACTGCCTGCGTCTGTGTTTCCGAACGCATATAACCCGAATCTCTTCAAAGTTAGAGTGAACAGGCTTCTTCTGGGTAAGCTCACTCCATCGTCGACTTTGTCTCTGTCACCTCTGACCTAGACTAGAGTCAAGAGCAAACCCATCTCGAATAAAAAAAAAAAAAAAAAAAATATAATATATTTTTTGTACCTAGGCATCATCAAAATTATGTGCCGGTGTAATTACAGGCACATGAGACATTTGTGAGCAGTGGTGGCACAGTGGTAACGGCCGCGACTTACAAGTTGTAGGTCGTGGGTTCGAACCCAGGCAGGCGCTTTACTTTGTGTAAATTATTTCACCACCACTGCTCTCAAAAACGGTGAAGGAAAACATCTTGAGGAAACCGGCATGTCCTAGAACCAAAAAATTCGAAGACATGTGACATCCACCAAACCGCACTGGGCCCGCGTGGTGGATTACGGCCCATCCCCTCTCACAGAAAGGAGGCCTGTGTCCCAGCAGTGGGAACATTAATAGGCTGATGATGTGATGTGAGACATCAGGTTGTCCCTGAGAGTCTTGGATGGAAACGTCAGCTGCATTACCTCTGGTATTGAAAATGCCCGCAGGTGGCAGTGACCAGCACACGTCCGTAGGTCATATCTCCAGTTACATAAAGAAGAAAAATCAGCAGGTGCTATTTGATTGCCAACAAACAAAGTACTTTAAAAAACCGGCCAAGTGCGAGTCGGACTCGCGCATGAAGGGTTCCGTACTTGGTAAATTTCGGTTTACGATTTATGACTTATTTTGGTGACAGTTTACATGGTAATATACATCATATATTTTTTTTAGTTTTATCATTATCTTATTTTAGAAGTTACAGCCCCCCCTTCCTGTAAATTCTAAAATAGGAGACTCACATTTTACACTTTGGAAATGTCTCTCGCGCAAACTATTCAGTTTAGAAAAAAATTATACTAGAAACCTCAATATAATTTTTAAAGACCTATCCATAGATACCCCATACGTATGGGCTTGATGAAAAACATTTTTGAGTTTCAGTTCTAAGTATGGGGAACCCCCAAATTTTTTTGTATTTTTTCTATTTTTATGTGAAAATCTTAATGCGGTTCACAGAATACATCTACTTACCAAGTTTCAACAACATAGTTCTTATAGTTTCGGAAAAAAAGTGGCTGTGACAAACGGACGGACAGACAGACAGACATGACGAATCCATAAGGGTTCTATTTTTTGTCATTTGGCTAAGGAACCCTAAAAAGGTTTAAGTACTCCTCATAAGTTCAACATCGTATATTTAATAAAGTTAGAAACAACTAAAACTTATTTTGACATTTATTGTAAGTAGTTTAGGTCCCAAGTCATAAAGCAAAATGAATTTTATTATTGTAAAGTTTTTGTTTACGCCCTTGCTAATTAAAAACATTTTTCTTTGCGTTGTTCCCTTCTCTTTTTGTATGAGATGACTTTCTGTTTAAAATAAGAGGCTATTGCCCTGTAGTGGTACAGTAGATGGTAAATATTTTATTAACAAGCATTGTAAGTGCATTCAAATATATTGTTAGAAAGATATAAACTTCCAAACATCCTTTATAATGCGCACAGCGAATGAATGGACTCACTAACTGCGTCTGTGTTTCCGAACGCATTCAACCCGAATCTCTTCAAAGTTAGAGTGAACAGGCTTCTTCTGGGTAAGCTCACTCCATCGTAGATTCTCTGTCACCTATGACCTAGACTAGAGTCAAGAGCAAACCCATTACAAATAAAAAAATAAATAAAAATATGTTCTACAGATAGAACAAAAAGCGCAGACAATTTAAAGAATTTTTGTTAATGGAGTCGAGATATAATTTCGTGTTGATTAAGCGAGTAATAATGACAGTTTTGACATTATTAATGATGGTTAAATTAGTAGGTATAACAAGAAACTAATTTACGTTTTGTCTATCGCGTGTTAGAATGTTTCGTGAACGTGATTTGTGTATTTAGTGACATCTATAATAGCAGGGGAGTTTTCTTGATGGGTAAGGGAGACGTTTATTTACAAGTGTCTTTTAATAAATAAATATATAATAAATCTGTCGAAAAGTAATTTTTGTACATTGAAAATATTTCCAAAAAAAATAGCCAGGGTGTTAGGGTGGATTTTTTTGTCAGTTTGTCTGTTTATCTGTTTGCCTGTTTATTTTTGCACGCATCACGTGAAATGTACGAAAACAATGTAGATAACTTTTATAAATAAAAAATGTGCATAACTTGAATAATTACTTAGTTTTTGTTTCATCGCAATCGGTTCACTCTATCAAAAGTTAGATGAATTTAAAGTGTTCAAGAAGTAAAATTATCACAACACACGCTATTCAGATACTCGGACAGTTGAACTTGATATTCGATAGATGGCGTTGTGCATTTGAAGTTATATAAATGGCGGTGTTAAGATTCTCCGCGAAAGAATGATGACTATCGAAAAAAAATTGGTAGGGTGGGCAGGAGGGTTACTAGGGTAGGGTTGGCAGACAATGACGGGAGCGAAGCCGCGGGCACAGCTAGTAAATAAATATTTATTTCGTCGGTTTTATTTCGAGACGTCATTGAACAACAAAAATGAACATGAGATCAAGCCTATTTCGAAGAAAATGGTTCCTACGTTCATTAAGAAGCAAAAACAGTATAAGGAAACAAAATGAACTTAATCGTCTTTTTACTGAAACACACGAAGTGTTTCAGCAAGACTAATGTTGTTATGTCACTGTATCTTAAGGCCTGTAGTTTATAAGTAGCTTGCATATAACATGTTCAAAAGAGCATACAATTTTCAAGCGGTCGCGGTCGATTTGGAAGACGGAAAATTTGCGGAGTCACGCTCACAGACCGCAAAAGAATTGAAAAGCTATGAGAACGTAGCGGAAGAGCAGTATGGTTCGGAGAGGAAGAACAGATATCTAACAGGTTGGTTTGGGTAAAGAATAATTTGGTTGAAAAGAAAACCGTATTTCTACACTATAATCTATGTAAAATGAGAATGCAATTTTACCTACCCGAGGCTAGGTCTTTATCTTGGTATAGATACGATTTATTCCAGCTTCAGCACTAAATACAAATATTATGGTTAATTCTATAAAAGCCCATTTTTAGGGTTCCGTACCCAAAGGGTAAAAACGGAACCCTATTACTAAGACTCCGCGATCCGTCTGTCTGTCTGTCCGTCTGTCACCAGGCTGTATCTCATGAACCGTGATAGCTAGACAGATGAGATTTTCACAGATGATGTATTTCTGTTGCCGCTATAACAACAAATACTAAAAATAGAATAAAATAAATATTTAAGTGGGGCTCCTATACAACAAACGTGATTTTTTTGCCGTTTTTTGCGATAGTGGTACGGAACCCTTCGTGCGCGATTCCGACTCGCACTTGGCCGGTTTTTATATTTTTTTTGTTTTACCACTATTCCACTATTATCTCTATCACTATCTATTTATTTAATTTTGTTGCCTTTTTGAGTTATGTTTTAATGTTTCAAGTAGGTACAATTTTGATGATTGATTTATCGCTCAAGACAGAGAGATATTGAAGGAGAAAGAGAAGGCTTTTTTCCTGCCATGAAAGTCGTGAGACACAATAAAAGTTAACAAAAAATGGTTGTCTGTAAAGTCGGCTTACGGACGATAGTTTAACGTGACAACGTCATAACAAAACATTGATGAAATGATTGCATACTTAACGATACAATTAACGTCATTGTAACGTTACGATTATAACGTTACGATTATAATTGTTAAAATGAGCGTAACGTTACATTGAGCGTAACGTTACATTGAGTCATTCTTTTTAGTGCGTGCAGCCGGTGTTCATCGATTTATTAGACGTTGTCACGTCAAAAAAATTTACGCTAACGAGTATAATTCTATATTCATGCATTAAACATAACAAAATGTTTTACCATTGTGTCTTACAGTAGGACCTAATACCTCAATAAATTTTATCAGAACTCTATCCAAAAGCAACTACACAAGATTACATCCCAAAATCAGGAAAAGTTAAACACAAAAACCAAGTAGGAACCTATAAAAGAACCACAAGAAAACCTCATTACCTTTCGCCGTAGTTACGCAGATTGAATCACGTTAGCAAATAAGTTTACAAGAAAAACATAGGGATGCAAAGAGAAAAATCTCATAGTGAGTTTCCGGGAATCCGGTTGGGTATCCCCTACAGATTCGTCGCTGGCAAGTTTCCGATCGAGGTGCACTTACGTTGGTATAAATAAATAGGTTGGGGCATCCCTAGCTCCTCAGCGGGGCAATTAATCACGCTGACCACCTGCTCCTGTACTCTTATATCACGGGACAATGCTGTGCCGCCGCACTGCGCTGCCAATTAGAGGTAGCATAGTGTGCTAGGTTGGTTGGATATTGATTTATAATCTTGGTGTTTGAACTTTTGGGGTAACAACTTCTTCGAAGCAAGATAAAGTCTTTTATCTACACTCACAACGTAATGTTCTTAATATGAATTCAAAAAATATTGCAACACGTACTTTATATTCGTGGATAGGTAAAATAAAAAAAAACGATTACAGTGCAACATTTTCCTTCGATTTTCAAACAACTGCATCATAAAATAACTTTTTAATTTTTATAGCACACTTTTACTTTTTAATTTACTGGCGCTTATGGCCTCATTGACTTAATGTAGAAAACTAGTGTCACTGTCTATGGATGCGCGCGCTGCGGTGTCATAGTGCAATGAGAATCTAAATGGCCCGCCATACCGCATATTTTTTTCGTTTCCACTTTTACTTTATTTCAACTGTATGAGTGAAGATAAAATAGTGTATGCAACGGCATATAATTAGGTATTAAAACACTCGTGTGTTAATATTATCACATACGGCTTCGCCTCATGTGATAAACCCACGCTCGTGTTTTAATAACCCCTATTATATGACCATTGCATAAACTACTATGAAAAGTTTAGCGTCATAAGACTACTCTTTCCTAATGTATTGATTATTTTAAAAACAAACTCCGCTGGATTGATTGCGATCCATTTTCATTACTGTTTAGGCAGATTTTCGCAACAACATGGTATAAATTTGAAATAATTGGTATAAAAGAATTTGGCGTTTTTTTTTTTACTTTTGTTGTTAAGTACTTTGACAGTTCATGTTTGGGCTATGAACTTTAGAAACGTTATAGGTAACTAGTATAGGTACATACTTTATAGTAGGTATACATAATTATTTTTTTGCAAACTATTTAGAATACCTCATCATCAGCCTATTAATGTTCCCACTGCTAGGACACAGGCCTCCTCTCTGTGAGAGGGAATGGGCCATTATCCACCACGCGGGCCCAGTGCGGGTTGGTGGTAGTCACATGTCTTCGAATTGTTGGTTCTAGGACATGCCGGTTTCCTCACGATGTTTTCCTTCAATGCCTTGAGAGCAGTGGTGATGAAATAATTTACACAAAGTAAAGCGCCTGCCTGGGCTCGAACCCACGACCTACAACTTCTAAGTCACGGCCGATACCACTGGGCCACCACTGCTCGAGAAGAATCTCTAATCAGAATACCTGTAGAATGTTATTCAAACAATAACTTGCTATAGAAATATCTAAACATTATGTTGAACTCTCTGAACATTTTACAAGAAACAACAGGAACACACTGCCTGTAGCTACAAATATCAAGATTTACATTTGCTTCGAGAATAAGAAGCAGAGAGTCCGTATATACATAAGTTATACGCGTTTTGTGTCCATCTGCATTTCTGCAGGCAGCGCAGACGCTCGTAAATAATCCTTTGGACCTGAAAAACGTTTCAGTGAATCCAATAAAATACGTATCCGCAGAGACTACGCCGCAGTGAGCTCGTTACCACGCCTAGACGATTTATTGAGATTTGAAGGCTGAAATATTGTAGGTGTTCCATTTTAAACTCTTTTATGAAATACAACTATTCAATCCGGCTTAGAATTCAATTTCATGCTGTACCTGTAGGGAGGTGGAAACACGAGGAATTTAAAACAAAGGATTTTTCTACACCATTTCTTACTTATTTCAATAATATAATATGTTGTCTACATAGCAACCTAACCAATATAACGAAGCATTCTGTTATCAGAAATTGTATTTAACATTTATTTGGCAGTATTTATAACTGTGTATTTTCTTTCCTAAAAGTGTTTCCTTTGAACGAGAAAATTCAATTATTATCAGTGCTGTCCAATTAATTTCCGGCGGCGCCGGAGCTGATAGTGTCGAGTAAATTATAAATTATCGAAGCAATAATTTTATACTGTTCCCATTTACTTCTAATTATGAAGTAAGCCATAACTAAAAGCTCTATTAAAATTTAGTTACGTAACGATAAAGACATCATTAGAGGAACCTGCCTAAACTTGCCGACGTCAGCAATAATATCAAAAGTTTTAGGTCACGCGATAAAAGAAAATTGCACTTTTTTCTTTTTCGAATGACAGTGAGGACGAGTTGGTCTAATTTGACAGCTTAACGACCACCGAACCACGGTTAGCTCGAAAATGGAGCGAAAGCTTCACGTAAATGTGTTTCAATCGGGCTCTATGAACAAACGTTATTTTAGAGTTTATTTACATTTAGTATCGACGAGCCATGCGCTGTTTGCTGCCATATACCAATCTATATATCAATTACACATGGCGCCTTACAAAGCGAGAGCTAAAATATATTCTGCTTAATCTTCATTATGAATGTGAAATCCGTTCATGGCCTGAGGCCGCCACTCGCGTTTCATGTGACATGGGCCACAATGTAGTAAAGATAAGGTGTCCCCTTCCAAGCCACTGAGTCTATTGTTGATCTCTTACGCAGCCCGGTATGTTAAAAGGAGCGCCCCGATAGCTCGACCGTTACAAAGCACCCATTTTATGAAGATATAAATTACAACATAACTAGCAGATAATTAGATACTTGCCGCGCTCTGCTCAAAGGCACAACAGATATGACATATCACGGTAATCTGTACAAGGTTCACGTCCAGTAACACGTGTTGAAAATGAAAATTTTCAAAGCAATAAAAATGATAAGTGAAATAAAAATTAGACGGCATAGTTCTTCTTTAGTGAAAATGGCTTCCTTTAGATAGAGAAAACGTATAATGGAATGCTATAACTCTTGACCGGCTGTGCGAAGAAATAACACTGTGTCATATTTCACAACCCTCCAACATTTTTATAAAAGCGGACCATCTGCTTTTGACCCCTCATTCTTTTTGTTTCTCGAATTATTTCTGTATAAGTAAAATATTAGATATCAGCGGATATAAGTTTTCCGGTGCACGTTCCAAGCCAATTCGTATTGCTACGTCTTTATTTGTTTATTATTTGTTTTCCAAACATTTTGTACCACGTACCTAGACGGTAAAAAGCTTGTATAATAATTAGCTAAATATCTACATTTACTGTACGTACCGTACCAACATTTCGTCAAAATATTTTTTTTTTCAATGGCGGTTATATTTTTTTATATGTTATATTTAAATTTAAGATAAATTTCACCAATTTTACCAAAACGGTCCTTTTAGATTAAAGATAACTTTGTAGGAACCTACATGTTTTCTCGGTTCAACAAAGGGTTTTTTGAAGCGAGGCACACGTAGCGTTTCCACAAACCTGTTTTGAGTAAGAGATTTACTTGAATCTTGTACGTTAGCCGAGCTCCCTCACGAAAATCCGCCACAATCTGCATGGGCGAGGGGTCGGCGGTAGATGCGCTTGTGTTCCGTCAAGCGAGCGCTTTGTCACTGCTATTGAATTAGCGCCTAGCGAGGCACACGCTCAATCGTAATTCGAGTCATTCTAATTTAAAAATTTTGAATTGAATGATCAGTTGCGTACCATAAATAAACGCCAACATTTTTTATTTTTCCGCAACAGATTTGATTTATTTACAATACAGTTCTTTATTATATATTTACAGAATAGTTTCCAATGTCCTCAGATCAAAAGAAATTGAACCATAACTTTTTTACTATTTAACGAAAGCACAAATGCTAACTTTTATATATTTTCAACCCTGAATAGTTTTATGTCATCCAGAAAAGAAAATCTTAGGGGCGAGCGTTCCTCGTGTCCATAAAAAACTTCTGTGGAGTGAACGTGTAAGGAATACTCGTAAGCGTCACAGGAACCGGGGTGACTGCGGTCATTCCGCTAAACGAAGATCAGAATCGCAAGCTGTTAGCATAGAGATTGCGATCGAATGAATGCCGCCCCAAGTATTCCATCCCGAAATCGAGGGGCTCCGAATATTGCGGCCGCCCGATACAGCCCTTTTCGACTCTACTAACATTCCGCCGCGGTACTAAGCCGCCCTTTGATTTTCTTTATATCTTAAAATACTTTCAAATTTTACGAATTTACATACGCATTTCCCTTGACGGCAATTTATAGCCACTAAAATGTCTACATATTAGCATTTTGCGATGATAAAGTGGCCGGCCATCAATCCATTGAGGCTCCACAAAAGAAATGACACAATTTTACTGAAATATATGGCCAGTGAAATATTTGAAGCGATCGATTGTTTTGTGTACTGAGAAAAACTTTCTTTGTAATTTGATCGATAGCCTTTCGTCCATTAGGGACCTTTTAAAAGTTGTCGTTTGATTTCATTGTGTACTTCAACAATAATCACGAAGGTCTTTGTTCGAGAACTTTTGGTTTTGAAGAAAAAATAAATAGCCATTAATCATGCAAATGTTTTGTTTTGAGATTTATTTTATTTTATGAAACGAAGGGTGAAACTGAAAGACGCGGAGTTTGTTGAATGTCGTAGCTTATGTATCGTGACTTGAAATTTGCCTATTAATAAATTGGCCTCGGTTGGGGGTGCTCGTGTTTTTCTCGTGTATTTTTTGTTGCGATCAAAATCAGATCGTAGATATTGGCGCGGGGTGGCGCGATCGCGCGCGCTTGCAGAAGGTGCCAATATATTTCCTGACGGTTGAACGGTCAGGTAATTGTGGCTGAAACTTATCTCAAGGGGCGAACGTGAGCGGAATACCAAATGGTTTTCAGGTCTTGCAAATTATAAACGCTGTCCTCAATGTTTAGCTCCATCGGTATCTACAAACACCAAATAATTCGACTAAATGAATCCCGCATAATTTTTCTGAGACTCGCAAAGGGCCCATCTGATTTGTTTCTGTTATTTTATTTTAAACTCACGTATGGAATAAGGCAACACGATGAATTTTGTGAGGTTTTGTATGAAGCTAAATGTTTAAGAACATTATTAACTAATTAAAATTAATATTTAACAAAGTAATTAGGAGAAATTGTAAAATGTTGACTTCTTTAAGTACCTAACTAAATATTATTTAATAATGTTAACTTGATACGTGTCCTTAACAAAGTTATATTTCAACTTCCTGGATTTGCTGGCAATCGAAAGTTTCAGAACAAGTTACAACATATCCACAAAAAACATTAATTTAAGTTTCATCAGCACACAGAAAAACAATAAAGAAAACAACCAAACTTACTCATTACTCCATCACGAACTCAAAGCGACATCATTCCGTAATAAAGAAAGTGAGCAACATCTCAAACGAAAAAAAAACTCGTGAGATACTATCTAAATCATAAACATAACTTTAATAAAGAAAGAAAAAAACTAAATTACACCGTCCTACAGTCATCTGAAGAATTTCTTTTACTGTAAGCTTGTCAGGTGATATTTTTATTTTCTTAGCAAGTCGCCGACTGGTAGCGAGTATCAAAGGTTGAAACTGTTGCCTGAATCTCACTGACGTAGACTTTGTTCAAGTTATTTACTTTAGCGCTCGCTCATTAGCTAAATGACCGTGCTTTATTGAAAGAGTAATCAAAAGTGGAATGGAACGAACTACGAAACGATGCAGTGCTTGATTTGGAAGCGACTTGCAGTCGAAAATGTTCTGCTGCCCTAAAATGTTACGCGGGATTTTTACTTAGGACATTCATGCTTTAGTAACTATAAGGCCCAAATATGATGTTTTCAAGAGTTTTATGTGCTGATGCTGAAATGGGCTAAATACATCTGTAGAAGAACTGGCCCAGCTAAGTAATTGCTATTGTGATTTGAACACAATTATGCAATCACCGGGGTTTTCGGTTCCGATCTTCAGTTTTTTTGCGGCGTCTCTACGCAGACCATGGGCTTCACGCCTGAACAGCTGCTGAAATTGTATAAAGCGCAAGTTCGGTCATGCATGGAGTACTGCTCTCACCTCTGGGACGGATCTGCCAAATATCAACTTCATGCACTTGAGTCGATTGACAGACGGGCCAAGAGGCTTATCGGCCACGATGCACTGGTCGCCTCAAAGCTCCAGAGCCTTGGACATCGACGTCAAGTGGCCAGTCTGCCGGTTTTTTATCGGTTACGGTCGGTATACGGTTTTCGGGGAGTGTGCGATGGAACCGCACAATTTGATTCCGCCTAGCCCTTTCCATCACCGGACAACAAGACGTACGGCAATGCGCCACCGGTACATGGTGGACATCCCACCCATACGTACAAAGCGTTTTGAGAATACTTTCACTGTACGCACAGCTAAGGAGTGGAATTCCCTGCCGGAGTCTTTGTTTCCTGATATCTACAACCTTGGGGTCTTTATGTCAAGAGCGAATAGGTTAGTTCCAGGCAAGCGTGCTTCACCGTCGACCACATCATCGCTTACCATCAGGCGAGATAGCGGTCAAACGCGAGACTATCGATAAAAAAATGGGCCACCTTTCACCTTGAACTGTGCCACTTGTACATGTGAGGACCTTATGACTGCGTCCGCAAATGTTGCTTTATATAGGCCATGTATTTAATAGAAGATCAGGGCTTTATCATTACAAAGAATTTGCTGCTTTATTAAAATACCACACGGAAAGTGCTCCTGCTTCCACATAAGTGCGTCCCTTGCATTTTAAACTGTTAAGGACGGTGCACACAAACACCAAGATAACTTTCATTGCCGAAGTTCATTAATGGACTGGCCACGGTACGGCGCCAGCGCATGTATAACCAAACTATATCAACTGATATAACAGTTGGAAAGCAGCTTTATTGCTTAAATAATGTCTTTTGATATAAAGTACTTCAAAGCTTCCCAAAGCGCCATTCAGAAGTTTTTACGATTTGTAAACTAAACTAGGCGTTCATATTCGGGAAACGGTACATAAAATATTAATTAATCTTTTATTGCGTGACAATATGTTCCGGATTTTTTTTAATGTAGGTAAGTAGGAATAACGTCGCGTGGAAAAATTTATATTGACGATAAACCGATTTCAATAATATTTTATTAAAAAAACTTTTTGTAAAAACGTTTTTTATTTTTCACTTTTTAGTTGTGGTACATAATGGACCAGTTCTAGGTACCTATAACGCCCAAAGTGAAGCCAAAATAGATTAACCTATTGGGTTAATCTACCTAAACATGAAACTAAAATAAACAAAACCGGTGGAATGAGAGTATACCAGGGTGAACTGTTCACACCTGCGTACCCCTTTAAAGCGTACCAGTGTGATGATATGTTATGAAATGGTGTAAAAAATAAACAGATATGCAATTGCAGCTATCCCGAGTGATTTGCCGTCATTTATTGAAGAGTTTTGATGTATATCTCCGAAGTTCTTCATCAAATCTTGATGAAAATTAAATGGGACCACATGACAAACACCAGCTTTCGAATAAAAAAAGAAACATCAAAATTGGTTCACCCAATAAAAAGTTCTGAGGTAACACACATAAAAAAAAAATATACAATCGAATTGATAACCTCCTCCTTTTTGCGAAGTCGGTTAAAAAGAAAAAAAATGAAATAATACTTACCTATTATGAAAACCGTGTACACAGTTGTTTCATTTTAGTTTTTCAGTTTTAATATGTACCAACGTAGTTACGGTTGTACATTGAATGTTGATCTTAGGATTAGTTGGAAGTTTATAATCTCTATAATGCATTATAATAATTAAAAAGTGTTACAGCTTTATGGGCCTTATCAGAAGGCTTAAAGTCATCCAGAGGGCTATGGAGAGGGCTATGCTCGGAGTTTCCTTGCGTGATCGAAGCTGAAGAACCCGGGTCACCGACATAGCCCGAAGAATTGCCAAACTGAAATGGCAGTGGGCAGGGCACATTGTTCGCAGAACGGCTGGTCGATGGGGCTGAAAAGTTCTGGAGTGTCGGCCGCGAACTGGAAGACGCAACGCTGGATAAGGCCTCCCTCTAGGTGGACCCACGACCTGGTTAAGACCGGGGCAATCCGTTGGATGCGAGACCCACGGGACCGATCAATGGTGGCGACGCTTGGGGAAGGCCTATGTCCAGCAGTGGACGTCTTTCGGCTGAAATGATTATAATGATAGTTTTGTTGCTGTTATTCCTCTGCCTGACTAACCATGCAGACAATACTCGTCCTTCAGAAACAAACGTCGCAAACAAACATGTTTTCTACCAATTTGAAACTTAACCCGCCTTTGAAGGCTACAGTAAATATGACAATTCAAACCAAGGTTATCAACAAAACGCCGAGGTGGTTCAGTGGCAAAGACTTCGCTTCTTGTGCTTGAGGTCTTGGGTTCAAATCCGGGCAAGTACCAATATGAATTTTTCGAATTCATATAAAGTTTCCAAGTTTATCTTGGACATCGCTGGCAACAGTGATGGAAAACATCGTGAGGAAACCAGCAGCCGAATTGCGTAAGCATATTATCCAAAGCAAAAGAAACGATTCTTTCCCAAAACCGACTTTACGTAGTGCATATTGATACGAAAAGTCGTTTTTGGGAAGGAATCGATTCTTTTGCTTTGGATAATATACTTACGCAATTCGGCTGCTGGACTCATAGTTATAAATAGGATTTCGCCCGCGACATCGTTCGCATGATCCGTATTTTATCCTACAGATGACCTTTTAGTTTCACCCCTTAGAGGTTGAATTTCCAAAATTCCTTTCTTAATGCGCACTAACGTCACTTGAGGAACCTCCCTGCCAAATTACAACTTTATACGTCAGGCGGTTTTCGATATTTCGTGATGAGCGAATGAGTGACCTTTCGCTTTTATATATATGTCACAGCCATATCGTATAACACGCCGTATTACATATAGGCGCGCCCGATTGAAAAACGTCCCTGTTTTGAAATAACCTTTCGTTCAGCCGAATTGTGGTGGCTATACGTTCTAAAAAGCGCCGTTCAACGTTTGGCTTTATTGTCAGCAAGAAGCAATGTAGGCTGACTATAAATTTATGAACAACGAATTAGTCCAAGAGCGAGCGAAGAGAGCTCGGGAACTTAGGGCACCCCGACACGGATAGGTTAGGTTCGAAGGGGATGACGGGAGCTGAAGTGAGCGAGCAAAGTGAGCGAACTTAGCTCCCATCATCTCCTTCATGTTAGGTTACTTTAGGCCCTGCAGACAGAAAAGCCCCGAAAACTTTTATTTTCAAGTCGCTGTTATAAACATTTGTATTTGCCCACTGTTTTTCGCCCACTTAGTATTTCAGTAAGCCATATTCAGTATTTATACGTTTAAATACTATCCAAAATAAAAGAGTCATGTACAATTTCGAATCAAATTTCTAAATTCAATATTATTTTCACTTTGTTGTGACACCGTTGTATTGATTGCAACGCCATTTTTGTTGTTATGATCATACAGCGCGTGTCAGATTTCATAGCGGCGTATCGAAGATGCGCCCGTTTGTATGGGCGCCACGTTACTAAGCCGCTTTGACGAACGCGAAGAGCTCATACAATGCGGCGTACTTTATTTCAGCTTAATTGAAATCCGGCTGAACGAAAATAGCCGCATTTCAAAACAGCGATGTTTTTCGATTGGCCGCGCCTGTTTATAATACGGCGTGTTATACGATATGGCTGCGACAGATATATTAGACCAGGTGGCCGTAATAAGGCTGAAATCGCCTTAAGAAAATTCTATGAGAAGATTCGAGGCATTTGCCCTGCATTGGGGCACTTACAGGCTGGTAATATTATTATTAATCAATAAAACAAATCAACATAAAATACTTAATATAAAATAATCCAGGTATAATTCGGATGTAATGCAAGGCGGGCGCGGAGGGACGCAGTGGAAACAAAACCGATATACGGTTATTCCCTGACAGCTGAGCTCTTAGGTGATTGTGGCGGAAACTTTTATCGGATGTTGAACGTGAGCGAAATAGCGATTCCCGCGAGTTCACCTGTTTACACCGACAACATGTGCCCTCTGGAAGAGATAAGACCTTGCGAGTCTTGTGACGTACAAGGAAATGTGCACCTATTTGTAAGACCTTTAAAAGAACAATTGTGTGAGATTTTGTTTGTGATAGTTTGTTTTTCCAATTAGCTTATCAAACAATTAATATTTGTTTGTTTGATTATTTTGGATTATGGTGGATAATTATCTTTTTGCTTGTAGTACTTTCGATTGTGTTTTTTTTTAGATAAGAAATCTATATTAGAAAACCCGTTATTTTGTAAAAGAAAAGTACTGAAATATTTTTTTGAAAAATTATTATAAATATATTTTAGATTTTTATCGTACATTTTCCTTCCAGAAAATTTGTCGCCGCTGTAGCTTTTAGCTTCCCACACCCGAACATGCCAGTTTACTATCAATAACGCGTCATTTTATCACATAAACTGTATAAGCCTTATGAACTATAAAGCCGAACAATTGAATTATTATTTCACCATCAAGAGATAGCGTGGAATATAATAAACAATTTTGTTATAACAGTTGCGTATTATTTAATTTGCATAATCCATTTTATTCCGGGACTTTTGCCAACTCAAAAACATTAACTTGAAGTAACTCAATGCATAAAGCGAATAAATTAATGATTTTGCATTCATAACAAATTAAGTCTTTACGCCTATTAGTGACGCTTCGAATAATGCAATATGATTTCTGCTTTCACAGTTCTTTGTGTATCTGAAGCACGTATGGGACGCTGTTAAAGGCAGATCTAATAAAATATCGATATCATTCGTCGGATCGCATATTATGTTACATTCATGCTTGTTATTCGCTTGCAGGGTCTTTGTAGGCTTTCTACTGCACAGTGTGATCTTATGCAGGAATCATGGTAATGTTTTAAAGGCAAATTTAATATATTTCAAATATTTTTAATCCATTTGGTATTATTTTACGATATCTAACGAAATGATGGAGAAGAACACAGGATTAATTTCAGAAAAAAACGAAACAAACATACGGGAACGGGAGCTAGAAAAAATATAAGGTTTCCAGGAGTATTGTAATTCTTATTTTGCATGGATTGGTAGGAAAATAAAAGTCAAACTGTAGGTAAAGCTGAACCATACTGAACAAAAGACCTAACGCTATTAAAAGATCCCAATTCAGTGGGAATATGAATTTCACAAATATAAAGTTCAGCTTGGCCCCTTGGCAAGTAGTGCTTGGCCGGTATAAATAGTATGATAAATATTTCAGCAGGTTTGGGATTGCATTTCAAATAAGCTGACCGTTTTAGAAATAAATATTTGACTTCTGTCTCTTCATGTACTTCGTACTTTTATAAGCTAAAATATTCGTGGGTTAATACTAAAAGTGAGTTCTAAAAGGAGAAGGTTAACAATTCGACTGGATTGAGTTTTCAATAAGCGTTTTTTTTTTACTGAAGAGTTAATAAGTGTCTGACATTATTTTCTATATGAAAGCGGTCAAATCGTCATTTTGAACCGTGCACCTTTTGTCGACGTTTTATAAGTGCCCATGTAGGCCTATGTAAAATAAAAATATTTGATTTTTTTGTTTTTTTTTTTTGATTCCTCAGGTTAAAATTATCTGACTATGGAAAAATTTACCACAAGTATAAACAGTTATGTTTTATTAGATCTTTAATTGGATGACTGCATCATAATAATCTATAATCTCTCGTGATTCTATTGTACCTGATCGAAACAGGAAGGTAAACAAAATGGTACATCTACTTTGTCAAAAATCTTTCTACGAAAATACAACTTATCCACATTTTCGTATTTTATACTTATAGCTTGAAGCGAGCAAAAGAGAATAGTATTTCTCGAGAGCCCAAGTATTACGGCTCGGTAAAATGTACGGCCCATGCACAGTGCAGCTCGGAGCAAGTCGAGTGAGACGTAGGTGAGCGCGGGTGTTCTCTTTCGATCGCGGGGGCTCAAGATATCTGTAATGGCCACTCGAGCTATCTGCTCAACCGTTATTCTCAACAAATCTTCCATATTGCGGCCAACCGGAGCTCAATCAATACTGTGCAACCTGCGTATAGTTTGTTTTCTATTGTGAATTTGTTTACCTCCCGGCTTCAGTCACGACGTGTTTTGCTGTATTTCAGATTTGAACTGAATACCAATATTTTCGTATTTAAAGTCTTTCGTTGTTTATGAAGTTTATTGCTAGTTTCGTGCAGATATTGTTGTGATAAGATTATTATATTTATTTTATATATACGGACTATAAATCGAATCTTCGTTCGATGCAATTACATAAATGTCTGTTATGTCAAATCTGGAAACTAACTAGACGTTGCTAGTAGAGCGAGACTTTAACCAACGTCCATAAGTTTTTGTACTTTCTCATTGGAGCACTGAACAAGTGAAATTAAGATAATGTTCTAATGGGTCGCACAAAAGAAACTTATAATATCCAGAAGCACATTCGTTGCTATGGAGGTGGCCTGCTTTGTTTCCGACTTCACAAACTTTTCCTTGTTACTTTGTTCACTTTCTCGGGTATCGCATCTACACTTTATGGATTGGTAGCTATTTGTTTTCTGTTTGCACATACACGGACAAAAACCATTTTGTTGATGAGATAAAAATGTTTAGTGATGTTGTTAACAGTTTTTTTTTAAGTTGTTACAGTTTTTTATTAGTTGTTATTGGGTAGAAGGTGTTGTTTACGACGGCACCTGGATTAAGTGAAGCCGTTAGAGGAGTGACGGAGGGGCTCCGGCGGCAAAGGGGAGGCGGCGAGGTGAATAATTGCTGCAATCAGTGCCAAGCCAACTAAGCGATGATCAGACCGGCACGGAGAGAACTTGCCGATTTCTTGTTCTTATGTAATTTTTCGTTGCAGTCGTTTATTATTGCAAAGTTTTTAAATAATAGCTAAAATCAGTATAAGGACAGTAAAAATTGTGTTTTTTTTTTGTTCTGACTTTAAAAGTACTTTTTTTAGAGCGCTTAATTCTTATAATAGGACAATAATAATTAGGTTACAGACGTCAATAAAGCTTATCATGTTTTTTAAAATTGTATAGGTCCGGACTCGCAATATTGTAACGATAAACACAAATTGTTGGCATCATAATGCTTAATAGGAAGTAACTCCCGCTCGAATCGTGTTCTGTTTATTTAGTGGATCAGGATCTCGTGAATCGTGTTTTGAGAGCGACTAAATCGGCTAATTAACCGATTATGCACACATTACTCGAGCAAACACGCTCTGTAATATTATTTGAAGCTAAATAAATAGCAATAACCGAGTCAAAAACTTTTCAAACCCGATTAAGTAAATTAATTAATATGTATGAACAAAATGATCGATGAGGTACACATGAGTATCAAAGTGGAGTTCGATTCTGTTTACCAGTAAAGGACAATGTGTACCAAATAAATTATGGCAAAGTAAACAAAGAATATTAGTTACTTGTTCGCTATAGTCGTTTAATTTATTACTACGAAACATTTAAAACTATTAAGGCGCCGATTCCCTTGAGTAGCTGATTTTCAAATGAGAATCACGAAAAAATGGCTAGACGTAATTTTTTGAAAAAAATATATGTCATATTAGACTATTTTTTTAATAATTTGTTCTGAGCAAATTGTGAGTTTTATTCGTAGAACATAGTGTAATTCATTTGTAAAATTATGTCTAAAACGGACAAAAACAAGACAATCACACTAAACCGCTGGGCGTATTTTAATGAAATCGACACCATCTCAAAGACAATTTAATTATCATTGAGAATCAGCATTGCCATTCAACGTGGCAATGCTGCCAGCGTTCTGGGCACTTTTCACGTTGACAGCGATGTGGACGAATTTTTTGACGCCCTATGACCCCTGCCCTTTTATACGCGTTCGTAGTTTAATTTTATTTTTATTTAAGTGTATTTATAGGTAGTTATTGTTAATTAAGTATATTATATTATGTAAATTTTAGATTATTAATAAATAACTTCTTATTATCTACTACGTCTTATAATAATAAGGAAAGTACAAAAAACTACTAAATTTTGGGTCGCGCGGGTGTGAAACGAGTGCGCGTTTTGTTCCCTCAAGGTCGTTGGCGTTAGTCGTCGTCTTAAGAACCTGCACACTGGAGTTAGGTGTTGAACAAAGCTAATCAAAAGATAAGGCTCATACATCATGTAGTGAAGTTAGACGCGGGTGCAGGAGTCAGGCCGTTTTTATGGTCCAAGTTGCCAGCACAATGCCTTAGAATGTGCGAAGTAAACACTAAACTGCAGGTTTACTTGTCGTAATGCAGTGCAAGTTTCACCGCGCGCTCGACCACGACCACGGGACCACGGCACAACTCGCCCTGCAAAGTTTTATGGTTGCAGTTTTAATGTGGACTAAGCTCCGGTGACTCCGTCGAAGCTGCGAGGCTCTTCTCGCTACGGTTCGGACATCAAATTTTAACTTAATTTTTTTCGCCCCAACTTTGCGGAATAACAGTTTCCAGAGGAAATTTTGCTATGTACAGTAATGAGAAGACCGTTACGCCACAGATAATATAATACTAGGCTACGCTCAGTTTTCCTTTGACAACTGCAATTTGGAATAACGACTTCTATTTCATAAAATTCATTTGACAAATAGTGACGCTAGAAGTTCACTTGTTAGTGCGGTGATAAATCTGTCCAACAAGTCATAATGTAGTCATTAATAACTAACTTTGGGTGTATAATGTTAGTTGGCGTATTTCAGTCACATAGTTCTGCATTTGTTTTTGTTACATAAAAGAGAGATAATTCTCTTAACATTTTTCGAAACTCGCTTAAATAAGAATAATATTACGATTACCGGCATTTAATAGTCCAGAAAAGAATTAAAGCGGCCCTTTAAGATGATTTTAAAGTAGCCTAAAATAAATAGCGAATGTTCACGTAACGGTCGGTGAGTCAGGAAAGTTGGAAAGTAAATGGTATTAGCATCGTCTAATCACTACCTGGGGAGCTCTCCGTCTAGCGCTGAACCGGGCTCCGACGTTTCAGAGCCGTTCCCGTACACTTGCTTGCCCGTTCTGGGAGCCTTCTTGAATGCAAATAAGCATTAGGAACGCCTTTACAACATTGAAACGCTCTTTATTGGGCCTGTTCGAGCATATAAACCGGCGGTTTCGCAAACATTCTGCTCCACGCACCGCCCTTAAAACACGCCCGCGACACTCTCGAACCAGGTAAGGCCTCCAATGTTCCTAATTAAAAATTTTACTTAAAAAAGAGTAATGAAGATGAACTCCACCGAAACAAAATCTTATCAGAGCTCGAGGACAAAAATCAAGAAATGCAAATTCAACGGGCAAGGCGAACTTAAGTGGAGCTGTAAATGTAATTAGATTTTCAAGTTTACAAAGACAAGAGCGCTCAGGTTGGTAGATTTACTGCTGGCTGACCCACCTCCCTGTGGAGAACGATAAATGAGACGCCGCGAGGTAGCGATACTAATTATCCTATAGGTAGACGTGTTACACCGTCCACGTTCCCTCTAAATCTTGTTAGCGGTCGGAGGTGCAATTCTGATAAATGCAATTGCGCGATAATTTACAACGAGTCCCACAACGCTGGACTTAATTATACCTAACGCATCACTTCTTGTATTTTAATGCTACTGCTACTTGAATTATAGTGTTTTATTCAGATACGAAAAGTGCTTGCTTTGCTGAAAAAATTAGACTTTTGTTCAAGAAGTTTTACGAGGTAGGTATCAGCCATATAAAGTGTTAAGTAAAGTTAGTACTTTTTTATATGTTTTGGCATTTGGGTGGTCTGGTTTGGTTTACTTTTCGTTTTTAGCTATTGTCGCTTTTAGTCTAGTTTTTATGAGCACATTTCTGAAGGTTGGACTCTTCTTCTTTTCGTATCGATAAACTCAAATTTTGACTCAACTATTCTCAAATTATGTCTGAACAAAATGTAGCCACCTGTACCGCTCTGTCATTTGCCACGTTCAGGTCCTGAAAGGTGCAGGTTAATACACTGCATAGACCATGTATATTACATACTTATAAAAACATCTTCATTTTTTGGGTTCCGTACCCAAAGGGTAAAAACGGGACCCTATTACTAAGACTCCGCGATCCGTCTGTCTGTCTGTCCATCTGTCACCAGGCTGTATCTCATGAACCGTGATAGCTAGGCAGTTGAAATTTTCACAGATGATGTATTTCTGTTGCCGCTATAACAAAAAATACTAAAAACAGAATAAAATAAATATTTAAGTGGGGCTCCCATACAACAAACGTGATTTTATTGCCGTTTTTTGCGATAATGGTAGGGAGCCCTGCGTGCGCGAGTTCAAATCGCACTTGGCCGGTTTTTGTTTTTTTGTTCTGTGATAATATCATTGTTACAAACTCATTACAAAATGTAAAATATTGAAATCAACCGTTTAAGTTTAGGGAGTAGGACCTTTTGAGTTTAAGCTCTTTGTTCTTAGAGTAAAACACCTAACAGGTAATCTAATTGAAAACTGGTAACTTTAGCATCGCTAGTTTCTCACTTCGCAATGTATAATAATATAATTAAGTTTCCATTACATGACTTGCTAGTTGTGAAACAGTAATACGAAACTTTCAATTCGATTTCATTTCTTTGTCCGACAGTTTCATGTCACGATTTACTGTTCCTAGCTCATACATCATGGAAATTGTTTGAAATGGTTTCGAGAAATAACACTGAATACAATATAGAATACAGTAGATTTCAAAGGGACGCACAGATAACCTACTGCAATAAAAACACCTTTGCTGAAATAGAGCCTCTTCCTTTTTTGAACACCTTTTTTAAAAATAGAACATATATTTCCCAATAGACTTTGATGCGAACGCTCCACAAAAATCCAATACCATCGTCACATACATCTACGATAAATCAGACACCGACTCGACGACTATAATATAGACACTAGAACAGTTGACTGATACAAATCAGGGAGCCATTTAAAGCGGTCGTCTACGTAAGGCCTAAAGGAGCCGGTAAATGTTAAATGTGAACCTGTACCGAGTCAGGCTTGCGGGGTGGAAGGAATTACTCTTGAATAATTGCCTCAATCACTCGATGGTAACTGACAAACGTACGGCCTTAAACTTTGAGGGAAGTCTTTGGTTTGGACCGAAATGGTAGCGTGCGAAGGTTGATTTCTACATGGCGATTTAAATTTTCTTTATTTTATACTGATTAGAAAATAAATAAAGCATGTTACTAAAAGAGTTTTGAATATAAATGTGGATGGATGGAGAGGGGGGGACGGCCAAAGAAAATATGGATGGACTGTGTGAGGAGTAATATGAAAGAAAAGGGAGTCAGTGATAGCGTGACGGGGGACAGGACGGTATGGAGGAAGCAAACCCCAAGTGAATGGACAAGGGCAGGAAGAAGATGTTGATGATACTGATTAGAAAATAATTTTCTCATAAAATGTCTAAGAACCAAGATAAGTTCTAGCTTGATTTGGAACTAAATCCAAGATCGTTTTTAGATTAAAACGTTACGTTTTCTTGCCGCAAAAATCTAGATAGATAATGTCAATCTGCCACAGCTTTAGCGAAAAACTTTTCTATCTAGACTAAATTTTTTGCAGACATTTATGAGCAAATATAGTAGCGTGCCATGATGTTGGTGGACATATTGATTGATATTGATAGGTAAGTAGTCCATCGCGTCCGAGTTCCACAATAACCTCATTCATAGAGTTGACTGCATCGGTAACTTCACAACGACACACAGCACTAACTTACTGACTCTGCTTATAATAAATTTTCAATTTACACCCAATAAAACTTGTTAACATTTGTTAGTTTTAACGCATTCAATTTATATTTCATAAAATTGTATAGTGATCAATTTGTGGTTTACTTTGTTAGTTAACTGGAAAATTGCTATTTAAAATTATTATTTGCTCATTTCAGCGATATTTGATTCCCCAATTTGTTCAATTCATTAAATATTAACACAAACGTAACACCTGTTAGGCGTAGCTTGATAAACGATTCTATTTGCTATTTCCCTGTTTAGATTCCGATTAATATTGGTAAAATTATTTTGATGATAAACGCCAATTTAATCTCATATAATATTTTGTAAGGCGGTTGCGAAATGCTTTTTATGCAAACAATAAAATATGAGGTCGGGACATCTTATACAAGTTGCTACTGTTTATAAAACGGACCGTGACGCCAAGTCCGACGCCTCCGACTGAAACAGGGCCATATATATTTTTTTAGAGCATACTATATTACAAGGCGGACTAAACGGTAATAAATAATGATTTGGTGCAAAGGAACATTTCAGTAAATGTAATAAAATACGTATCCGCCGAGACTGCACCGCACTGAACTCGTTACCACATCTAGACAATTTATTAGGATTTACGAGGTACCCACCAGTTTAGGTAATCGTTCTAAAACTTCTATAAACGGACAAAACGCTCTTACACTTTTCATTTACGTCGAATATGAAATAGGAAATCAATTCCAGAAATGAGCAACGGAATATATTCAATAAAAGTCGTAAACGCTCACATCCTCTCGCTCTTTTAAACGTTTTCCGCTAGTTGCTCGACTTCGTGATTTAAAGTTTCTTTAGCCACAAACTTCGACTCAAAACGTGATCCATAATTTCCAGCTTCGATTTTCCTTTATATAAAATTAGTCTCTCTTTGTGATCATAATAATCTAAGAAATATTACGGTCATCGTTTGGAACGCAATATACTGGTTTTATTATAAAACATTCATTGAAACAATTTTGAGTTGAAATTGAAATAATATCGGAGACGAACACGGCGTATGCGATTTCCAATTATCGATGTGCGCTGACTGTTCGTACGGTATTGCAAGTCCGTATGACGAGAAATATTTCGCTCAGGTTTCATACGACTACCTCCCGAGGAACGTACGACGTACGTTCGTGTACTGCACGTGTCGGGCTCTAATCTTGCGTTATTTGAAACTCAAGAAATTTCACTAACGGAACAAGAAAAGTTTCTCCTTCCATTATTTATGATTCAGCACAGAATATCAATTTGATTGAAAGAAAAGAAACATTACTTTTGAAGTTGACGAAACTCTACGCTTATATATTCTAGATGCCGTTATTTTAGTCGGCCATGAGTGATATAGCAGAACAGAACAAGTTTATAGCTACCTAAAAGTTTGGTGTGCAAGTTTCGCCAAGTTTGTTGAACAGAATTATGAATATTCACAAACGCCCCGGGATTCCTCACGTGCGGAAACTCTTTTAATAGCGCGTCAAGTGTTGGTGAGTGAGCTAATATATAGTTGCTTTAGGATAGTAAATAATCTTAATATAATTCTTCTTAATAAGATGAGCATCTTCGGATAAGTTTTTATCCTACTCGAACGATAGAACTCTTCTTCGCACGTCATTATTTAATACCGTTTCAGGTTTCTTCAATAGTCATCAGGCAATTAAATATAGATATAATGTTGCCACAACACTAACTTGAAAACGACAGAGTCCAACTTTTTCTCTATCAAAGTCATTAGGAGCTAGTCAAGTACCTGTGTACTTCCAACATTCTCGAATCTTCCCTAAAAGATAAACTACTTCGATGGTCAATTCGAGATTCGTAAGTTAAAATAAGTTCCACGTCCAGCTATAAGTTTTAAAGGGTTGTAAGTATAGCAGCTGCAGGGCATGCGGCAGTAAGTTACCCGTCCATCGCCTTAAGAGCATCGGTTACGTTAAGTAATTCACTCGCCTCGGTTGATAGTGTAAGTTACACCAGTAACTTGGACTGACTTACCGCACTATTTGCGTCTTGTGAGTCTTGATTTCCATAGTCTTTAAATTGTTGGCGATTTTGGTCCTTTAGATTGTACGAGCCTTTTGAATCTGATGAAATGATTGTTTATGAAATAAAGTTCTATATAAGTCTGTGAAAATTTAGATGATTGTCTAACATTCATAAATTATCAAAAGCAAACCCAAAGTGAAGACCGTAGCCAAAGTTAAATATAAACTATCAATATTATTACCAAACAAAATAATCAAAATCGAGTTGAATTATATCACAAAGGCGAGACAATAACACACAATTATGAACATTTCAAATTCGTTGTTTGATCACGTAACGTGTACCTAATGAGTTGTAAAATTGCAACAGAATACCGGAAACGAATCACGATGAAAATCATAGGTATAATATTTGCAATCACGCTGTGCTCTGCAAACAGATAAATTGAGTACAAAATAGTCCACAGCAAAGCGGATACAGTCCTCGCATGAAACAAACAGTCGAGGTTTATGCAAATTGGGCTCCTTTGTATTTTGCTGGATTAAAATATAGTGGGAATTAGTTCCGTGTCAGAGATCCGACCAGCGGCCAACTCGGCCCACTTGATTTTATTGCTCGCTACTTTATTTGAAGTGTTTCCGCCATTACTTTGAATGAAGAAGGTGCAATTAAACTGTATGGTGATGCACACTCGATGATACCGAGCGCTTCATTTACTGCAGCCATTAATAGCAGCGCATCGTTGACGGTTTAAATATTATATTTTCGATCGAAACAAATAAACTTGCTTTTTTACGGTTGAAAGCGAATGGTTTACTTAATTTAAGTGGAAAAGGAGTTCATCGGGGCAAATATATGCATACCTTACTATTTCTGCCACTGAGAGCATTGCTGCGTTCCGGTTTGTGGAATATGGGTGCCGGTAAAATTACAAACACAGGAAACTTTTGCTAGAGGGTATGTTGCAATGACGTTTCCATGATAGATAGATACAGATAGGTAATCAATTCCAGTATATCCAACAAAAGAAACATATTTTTTTCAGTCTAGAATAACAAAACCTAACGATAACACTCCTTTGTCTACCGGCTAAGATTTACAGCAGCCGCGGTAACAGGTTCAGAATAATTTTCGATCCGGGCGCCTATATCGTAAACATGAAAACTCATATTCAACCCCGCTCTTATTTCTCAGTCTAATGATGTTGAATGATGCGACAAACCCTGCATATTCAAGATAGACCAACCCATCATTTAAAAAAATGGTTTTCCTTTCATACCCCCTTCGCATAAAGGTTCCCCTTCGTTATTCAAAGAGACTTTTAGTGTTGGTCGGTGGCGAGTCAACGTTATTGAAATGGTGGCAGTCTGCTTGAATTATCTCCCTTCTTCAGTTACTTTCTATACTGTATTCTTTGGTTCTGGCTTGAAATGGAAACGAATATTTTAAGAAATCTAAAGAGTGTTTTTTGCGAATATTATTCTTACGTAAAGGTTTTTCAATCCCGTGCAATTCATTCAAAAAAATAAACTCATTTACTAAATCTATGTTTTACGCACAAGAATGAGGCACATGTTGTGAGGAAAGTTTAGAGTATGAACCTGTATGGTTATAAGGGAAGAGGAAGATCAAAGATATAGACTATTTATTATATTTATTTAAACGCAGAGTTAACAGAATATGTCGGACAGAGAGCGTAAATCTAGTTATCGCTAGAAGACACTATAACTTTTTGAGTCCTGTTATCTACAACAAAATTAATGAGAAATTAAATATCTATCCGCTATCTTTACGAGAGTGCAAACTGAAAATTGAAAAATGGATCCAGAACCTGACTTATGAGGAAACAGAGTGCCTCATACAAACTTAAATTGTATTCTTAGCACATGCTTCACATATACATACACCCCTCCTTTCCTACACACACACTCAAAGTCACACGCACCTCCACACCCTCCTTCACACACACACATACACTCACACACACACTAACTTCCCACTTATACTGCCACAATCTACTATTAATACATCTTTGTCTAGTTTTAGTTTTATTGTTATTACAAATGTTTGTCTATTTCTACCTTTAGTATAACCAAAATTTTGTCTTTGAACTAAGTTATATTTTTGCCCCTGGGGTGGGCGCTAATAACTGCGACACAGTTACCTACTAAACTAACGCAGTATTAACATACTCAAAAATTGTATTATGTTTTTGTTCCAATAAATATTTGTATTTGTATTTACTCAAAACAGACACAACGCAATAGCAACAATCACAAAGAAAAAGAAAAATACTAATGAACAATATAAAAACTTTTTGTGAAAACGTTTTTATTTCTCTCGTTTTAGTACCCTTTCACTAAAAAGTGAGAAATTTCAATAGTAAGGCACGAAAACACAAGGATTGACAAAATACCCAAAATTACTAAATTTACACATTCGTAACATGTCACTAAGGTGTTTGGTTGTATGTTCCTTATCTTGAAAACTGCTAAACCGATTTTGATGAAACTTGCATAAATTGCAAGTTTAGAGGTATTAAAACCAATAAAAAAGAATGGTCTCGATCCGATAAGTAGTTTCGGAAATACGTGGAGAAACATACCAACATACAAACTTACAAACACACAAACATATATATATCCTAAGTAAAGTATATACATTATTTTGTTAAATAGATTACGTACATGATACAAATTAAATTATGTCAATGGCTACTATGTATGTATAAAACTCGAGGGGTTTGGCGCTGATAGCTGAAATACAGGCTCTGCCTAGTTCGGCTACAGATGACTACACCACTTAATATCGACCTAAATTAGCCTGTTAAAATAGTTTGTAAAGTATGTCTAAGTTTCTTTAAATAAATAAATAATAATAAAAAAAAAACAAAACAAAAATACAAACATACAAACTTATTTTTGCTGCGCCGAGCCTATAAAATTTGATAAGAGCAGAATAATAATGACATTTTTGCTGCCCAAATGTTGGAAATCAAAAGTATATCAAGTCTTTTGTCTCTTGCTGTATAGTAAACAGTTGCCACAATATTGTTCAATCACGCCGTAAATGGCTAAACGGATTTACATACAATTTAGTACCTACCTAGCGACATAGGCAGACTGTACAGTGTATGGTTTTGGCACAATGTGCGTGAATTATTATACTGGAAAACTTAAAATCTTAGAAGAAGAAGCTACTACACATTAATCTTATGATATCTTTTATTGGACACTATTGTAGGGTATGTTAATTATAGATTCTGATTTCTTAATTAATAGCTCCAGTAGCACCTTAATACATTTAGAAAAAATCTGAAAAAATATACAAGGAACATCCTTCTCCATTGCTTCATTATGATTAAAAATTCGTCTACTGGAGAACGTTAAGAACGCAATTAATGTTGTTGAACGGTCGAAATGATACATCAATGCCATCGATTGTGTTACGCAACTGCCTCGCAGATTATCTGAAATTGCAGACAAATTGTTGCTATCCCGTCTTGAATTATCATCTTAGCCCTCTATAACTCAATAAGCAGAAGTTCAAACTTAATTATTTACACAGCTCAGTTCAGTGGTAGGTAATTATGCTACGCAGCTATCGGGACCGTCGCTGACGGCTTATAGCTCTGTCCGTTGCATTAATAAAAGCGATTGCAGCTCGGAATCCGATTAACCACGTTGGTTCAACTGACTATTTTGTGCGAATCCCGTCAATTGCTACTTGATATCAAGTTGAGTTTAAAAAATAAACAAATATATTAATATCTGGGTTTTTTTTAATAAAGTGATTGTCATAATATAATTTTGATCAATCGTTGTGCAATTTTTATTTGTTAAATCTCTTTGAATATCTGAATTCATTTCAAACACATTATAGGTCTTTATTTATTTAACACCCTAAATACTATTGTTTACATTCATCGATACGAATGTAAGTAAAAATCACAAGAAATAAGCTATTTACTTAATAATAAGTTGTAAACGACAACGAAGGGAAACTTAACGTAACGCCGAACAAAATTTTGTTATCCTTTTACTTATTATTGAAATTATATATTCTATTACCCGTACTAAAAAGGTGTTGACAAAAAATATATATTAAGTCCGTCAGTTAGATAACCTAAAAATATTGGACACGTATTTTTTCGTAAACAAAAAATTACGACGATACAGGGCTTGATCGTGTGACGTCACGGTGCAATAATCTCTCACGGTGTGCTACACTTTATACTGACAAATTGACGTCACACACCTGAACTTTGATTCGCTTTATCTTTGTAAATTTTTATTTATTTGATAAAGCAGAAAATAGGGGCCAATATTATTTGATGATCTCATTGATGGACTAAATAGAATTATCATTATTCTACCCAGGAAACATCCCTATGTTGACTTGTTTGCTTAAAAACTTGCCAAGGCTGGCACGACGAGAGAATTTGACAGCGATGTGTCGACCTTTTTAGCATAAAATTATCGTCACATTGGATTGTCATCAGTAAAAAACCTATGAAAAACTGCTTGTGTCGTATTGTCTTGTCGCACAAGTCTGCCCACGCCTGTCTGTGGATGCCATTTTTAGGGTTCAGTACCCAAAGGGTAAAAACGGGACCCTATTACTAAGACTCCGCGATCCATCTGTCTGTCTGTCTGTCTGTCCGTCTGTCACCAGGCTGTATCTCATGAACCGTGATAGCTAGGCAGTTGAAATTTTCACAGATGATACATTTCTGTTGCCGCTATAACAACAAATACTAAAAACAGAAAAAAAATATTTAAGTTGGGCTCCCATACAACAAACGTGATTTTTTTGCCGTTTTTTTGCGATAATGGTACGGAACCCTTAGTGCGCGAGTCCGACTAGCACTTGGCCGGTTTTTTTAAGAATCCTGTTTATAAAGAAAGAATTGCATTATAATAGGCAGGTTGAATAATTATTTAGAATAAATTCTTCAACTAAATTGAAATTGAGAATTATGATACAGAAGAATGAGGGAAATATGTCTTGAAGATAGTCTTAAATGCTATAAGAGTGGAAGAGAAAAAGACTAAAGAAACTATAGAAGAACTTAAGAATATGGAGATGGCAGGTATTACAGATGTACGGAAGAACAAGACATTTACTTCGGTTATGATGAATGTTGCTTAAACTTAGGAACAACGAACCCAAAGAAGCTCTAATGACGGATCACTCTATCATAATCAATGATTGGATAAATAAATATGATCCAGGCTAAACTCATCAATTTCCTTTTCTTTTTACACGTATATAGTTGGATATCGAGCGCCTTGTCGTTATGATTGATCTATCCAGTTGTATCCTTATAATTACGGTCTTAACCTCAATACTTAGTACCAAAGTACCAAATATGAGTAATATAATTGATTTTTTATTTTGACAGTATAAGTCAATATATTTTAATTTAATTGTCATATTATTGACATAATCGACTCACTACAATGTTTTTTTTTTAATGAGTTGTATTGCAATATGTGGTAAGCTAGCGAACTCGATAGTGGATCATATATTATTCTTGCCTAACTGATGATATATTTTTTACTTCGATGGTCCTAGTTTATCATAATTATGTGACTTCAAGTTACAGCTGTATTAGCTATATGTAGGCGGGCACGCCCTTTTATGCCTGGAGGCTTTATAATTCGGGTACTAAGTGCCGTTTACGTTTTTATTTTTAGTTTTTATTTTCGCTTGAGTTTAGATTTCGATGTTTTTGTTGGTATATTGGCGTGTGCTAGCTGTCATTATGACAAATATAATTAATTTTAATTTTTGTGTTGAGTAATGTAAATTATTTGCATACTATTGTATAGAATCAAGTTTTTGTTTTTTTTCTAACTGAACAGACAGCTGTGCTGCTGGGGAGTTTGTTGCGCCACTTCTTCTTCCCAGCAAAAGCACTAGAAAGTGGTGACGGGCGGGCGTTTTTGGGGGACTGTCTTATGTAATTTTGACGTTCGGAAAGTGCTGATTCTCAGCCTAGTTTGAATAAATGACTATTGAATTTGAATTTGAAAGGCGTACAGTATTGAAAAAACTGAAATTAATTGCTTCAACTAGGTTTACAGAGCCTACAAATAAAATGGGTAGGGAAATACTGCACAGCGCCTAGTTAAACCCACGGAAGTAAAAAGATGATCGCAGAAAATGGACCAAGAGAAAAAAATATATAGTCCCTCATAGAGTCCAAAAAGAAAGATTTTCTCAAAGAAATAACAAAAGTTCGTAATCTCAGGAAACAGTGACTTACTTATATAATAATAATAACATGAGTGCATTCATACGTATAACAATACTTATGAATGAACAATCCATTAGTTCCCGACTGCTGGCAAGCGACAATGTCGGGCTTTTTTCGAAATATATTTTCTCAATACGAGTGTTCTCTTTACAGATACTTTTTTGTGTTGTCATGATGGTTTATTATTTCATTAATTGAAGTGGTGGCGGTGGCTTGTCCTCGTAAAAATGTAAGACAAAACTTGAAAACCGATTGGATTAATTCTGCGTCTGACTCCAATGTGAATTTCCATTTCATTGGATTTATAAGCTGGTATCGACTGAAGTATTGTAGTGGGATTTGTATAATAGAGCTTCATGATGTTGCTGAATGTTTTCATGCGACAAAAATAGGTATTAGTAATGCTTTTGCGAATGGCTCGATCAATGTGGTTCCAATATTTCACAAGCGCAATCAAAATTGATTTAAGGTATAAAAGACAAAACTTTTAAGATTTTTCTAAAGAAAAAACGTTTAGGTGTGTAAATTATTGGAGCATTTGATGTTATGAGCGAAGTTCACGGGCGGAGCGAGTATCCCGCAAACGATTTTCCTTATAAAGAAATTTGTTAGTGTTGTTAACATAACGGTGTTAAAATAATTTAAGGAGTCCATAAAGTTTAAGAGCCGACGTTATTGACTCTTTCTGAAGTTAATGCGATCCCGGGGCGCCGATCGCGACTCGCCTCGTAATAATCTCATCGACATTGTCTACGGGTATGGCTATTCTTAATAGCTTCCGCTAAATAACCAACCCACCGAATTATAAAGCGATTTATATAAATTTCAAAAGTATCTTCGGAAGGTAATTTGACATTGTGTTAACTGGAGTGGTACTAAATATTTTTCGTTTTAAATTGGGTACTTGTAATCATAATTTTCTTCCTTTTATCTCAATTTATTTGGGTTCAGTTGGCCTCGGCGCAATATTTTTTATTTTTCCGTACTCCTCTCTTAAAAAATGACAACCATTTCAATATCATTGGTCATTCCCTTTCTAGAGATATCATCTTACACACAAACCATCAATCCTTTGGTGTTCCGTTTTAGGTTTCCGTGCCCTAAGGGTAAAAACGGGTCCCCATTAATAAGACTCCGCGGTCCGTCTGTCTGTCCATCTATCGCCAGGCTGTATCTCATGAACCTTGTAACTAGACAGTTGAAATTTTCAAAGATGATGTATTTCTGTTGCCGCTTTAACAACAAATACAAAAAACAGAAAAAAACATTGTGGGGTTCCCATACAACATGTTATTTTTGCCGTTTTTTGCCATAATGGTACGGAATCCTTTGTGCTCGAGTCTGACTCGCACTTGGCCGGTTTTTATAGCTATCAACATTTTATATTAAACTAGCTTGTGCTCGCGGCTTCACCCGCGTTCAGGTTTGAAAAAAATGCTCCGATCGCCACCAAACCTTACAGGATTATTCGCTGGGTCAATATAGAGATTGTCTGAAAATTTCATTAAAATCGGTCCAGCCGTTTCAGCGTCTATAAGGAACATACATACCTACATACTTTCTCTTTTATATATATAGATAGATAGATTCAATAGGTAAAACTTTCTAAATAGGTATGAATATTATTATGGAATAGAATATTAGGCGTTAGCTAAGTCCTGTCCGGTCCGGTCCGGTCCTAAGACCTACCCGTAAGAACCGAAACAATAGTAACGCCATTGTGTCTCACGTGGAACCACGTCTTAAACAGACGAAAGGTTAAGTCACGATTAAAATATTACAAAATACTGGTTCCTGTAACACAGGTCAATCACCTAGCACAGGAGTCAGAGAATTCATGTATTTGTAATGTTTTCTTATGTAAATAAAGTTATTTATTTTTAATATTTATTAAAATACTTTTCACCATTTTATTAAACGACCTCCGCCTCTGTACGTATGTGTGCATGAAGTATTAAATAAATAAATAATAAATAAATAAACATATACCCGAATTGAATCAACAGAAAATCCAAACATAGTTCACAATGTTTCATAAAGCTCATTACATATTCAAAACCCAGAATATATCGTCCAAATGAAGCGGCATTAATTTCAGTAATGAGGTCAAAACAAATAGTATCTTGGTAGTCTCAATAAATAGCACATTTAAATCAAGGCACTGGAGACTGGCCAAGGGAGGAGAGCGGACCGACCGGCGCGGACCTCCTTCGTTATGTTTTCTGCATTTGTCCACTTTACTCGCTTTCACGAACAAACAAGCTCACTTTGTGATCGGAATGCTAACGTTTTAAATTCAATCAATTTTGGAATTCGTATCACTTCTAAGGTTCATTGGGGAATCACTAAATTGGGTTTTTGCACAGTAGATATTTTTGTTTTTTAGACTGACTGTGAAGAAAAAGTTTAATTTTTTTTTCCGTACTCTATTTGCGTATCCGAATCCAAATATTCCGAAAACATTTTCTATCACTATCCAAAGCAATTTGAAGGAAATTACTAATTAATTGAAAAATCGTCAGCTCGATAACGCAAATCAGGTGATGAATATTGTTGAATTTTCAAATATACATACGACCGGGTGCCCCATGAGGTTTTGTGGTGGGCCCTTAAGAAGAAAGGTGTGCCTGGGAAGTATGTACAGTTGGTGAGATGGATGTGCGGAGTGACGAGAATGGATAAAGTGAGAAATGAGTTATTAGAGGCAGTTTGAAAGTGGCGCCAGTGACAGAAAAGTTGAAAGGAAACCGTTTGTCCTGGTATGGTCATCTGATGAGAAGGGATGAAACGCATGTTACTAAAAGAGTTATGAATATAAATGTGGATGGATGGAGAGGGAGGGGACGGCCAAAGAAAAGATGGATGGACTGTGTGAGGAGTGATATGAAAGAAAAGGGAGTCAGTGATAGCGTGACGGGGGACAGGACGGTATGGAAGAAGAAAACGTGTTGCGCCGACCCCAAGTAACATGGGACAAGGGCAGGAAGATGATGATTTCAAATGATAGGCTTTGCCACTGATTGTGTATTACGCAAATAATCCGTCATTTTAGTACTTTTGCTAATGTGTTCTTAGTCTAAAAATCTTTTTACCAAAAAAAAATACCCACTTCCAAAGCAAAACACTACAAAACGAAAAATTACTTTCTTTGCCGAAGTTGGTGTATTTGTTACCCATTGTTTCTAATTTTTCGACTTTTTTTATTTTTGGTATGTACCTCAAATTAACATGAAAATTATTTATTGACAAAGTGCATCGCACGACGATTCCAATAAGCCCAAACACGATTAGGATACATTGTTTTATTTCGCATTCCCAGTGCCTGGCTTCATTATCAGATCAGTTCGATGATACTATTTTCATAAGTACCAATTATTTACTTCATCATAGTCGGTTAACTATTCGAGATATCTATACCCGTGATAAATTTATCAAGGAGTTCCAGTGACCCTCTGCGGTTTTTTTCATCAGTTCCACTTCACCAAATGATACTTTCTAAGTGCAAATGCTTGCATCGTTGATGCAAATACCAAAATCGCTATAAGCCTATAAGTATGCCTTTATTATTTGAGAAGTTGCCTCGATTTCTCCAGGATCCCATCATCAGATCCTAACCTGATTGCTATGGGACCACCAGCCCGGCGAGCACGGCCTACTGTGACATGGCTTAAGTCACACTTTTTATCACAGTTTGGGCAATAAAGCCATTTTGTCTTAAATGCTAGCACGGCGGCGTGAGATATTTTCTTGACTTGACGCATAACTTCTTGACGTTTACTTTTTATCTTTTTCGGAAATTTTCCAATATTATTGCAGTTTCTGTTTAACCTTGGCCATAAAAACCATTTAGGTTCTGAGAAGCATAGCCCTACGACGGACTGTTTCCGAATTATGGGCCTCGGAATCTTATTTTATTTTGCATAAAATGCTCTATATTTCCAAAATGGTATCTCGAAAACGGTATGTCCTAGGCAAAAAATAACCAAAATTTAGCCCCCCTTTTGCTACCGCCATACTAGCAGCATCCCAACATGAATTTATGAAAGTTTATTTTTTTACGTTGCATGGTTTTCGACTTGAACTACAAATTCTTAACAGAATTTTTTTTCGGTCATGACAAGTTATGATAAAATATGTCATGTCTTACAATATTCAAATTTCAATTATAAAAAAGTAATAATTTAGAATTAATTAATAATCCTGTAACATTTCACACACAAAATAAATTTATTGCCATTTGGTGCAGTAATTAAAGGCAAATCTTTATTTTTATCTACAAAATTTTATCACCACCTCCGACGAACGTGATACATTTTTCTGAATCATCTGTCAAAATGTGACATAATGGGTGCGCCCGTATTAGCAATTAAGACACGATGAGTCCCAAATAAACGTTAGGAAATTTTCTCACGCCGCCGGTGCTATTATTTAAGTCAAAATAGCTCTATCGCCCAAACTGCGATGAAATGCGTGACTCAAGCCATGTCACAGTAGGTCGTGCTCGCCGGGCAGCAACAAGAAAGGCATGTCGCGCCTTTAAAACATGTCACATGTTTGACCCGTGCTAGCATTTAAGACAAATTGTAAGACATGACATAATTTATCATGTCTTGTCACAAATGTCTTGGGTACGCCCATGCTCGTCGGGTTGGGCAGTATAGCCTTTTAAACAAAAGAAGAATTTTCCAAATCAGTCCAGGCGTTTTTGAGTAATCGGGTAACTTATATAAAAAAAGATGCCAACGAATTGAGAACCTCCTCCTTTTTTTAAAAGTTGGTTAAAACGTGAAATTAAACCTGACGTCAGTGGTAAGTTACCTTATCTTTCTTTGACTTTAACTCATCATCAGTCTCTTGCCCTATACAAATTTATTTGGGGTCGGCGCAACATGCCTCATGTCAGAGTCACCCCCTTTCTAGACATATATATATTATCTTTCACATAGTTCACCATCCATCGAGGCATGTAATAAGTTGAGAGATTACATCGCTGATAAAAATGCTTAGCTCAATGCTAGTCCTGCTCCACAACCACTAGGGCGCAAAAACAAGTGATGAGCAAAACATTGTTCTTTCGAAGAATTGTTGCACTTGCTGAAGACTGCATGAATATATTTGTATTGTATAAGCTCAATTTCTTTCTGTATTATATAACTGCACAGCACATAATAAACTATAAATCTACCATTTAGTGTACTCCTATTATGTCTTTCATTGACTTGAATGTGTCCTGGCAGTTAAGAGTGTGCCATGCTCTCTCAATTATCTCTCTGATGGTGGCACATGTATTGGATTATTCGTTTCCCTTCATGATTGGTTGAGCTGAGTGGAGCCAATCCATGCGTTATTTTCGAGAGTGGGCGCCATGAGTTGGGATTGGTCATAACTTGGCTGCCTCTGTTTTTGATTAATTATTGTATTTTGGGGTTGTTTGTTTTACTGTAGACGCATTTAAATGCACATGTTTTTATATCGTTCTCACATATATGTAATTTTCCAACAATAATAATGTAACCAAATACTTGTAATTGAACTTTATTAATGGAAAAGAGTGTCCGTGGTGTTTCTTGCACGTTATTTTCCATAGAGACCTTTCTTTTATTTTTGGTCTTTTGGGGAAAAAGATCAGGGAGTGTAGGATTTTTACCTCACTAAAACCACCCCGGTGATCACCATCAGCACTTGGAAGGGCCCCGTTACCTCTTAAAAGACCTCTCCGGAACCCCCTCTGTGCTACGCCTGTTAGGGCACATCCCTGGGGATACTGAGGAGCGTCTCCCTTGAGCCTCACTGTGCACGGTAGCACGTTACGTGATGAATGTGCCACCGTCTTTCGTAGAGTCAATTGGTGGGTGGATAGAATCCCTATTCTGACCACCCGTGACCCTGGAGTCCCACCTGCCAATGATACCGGCTGGGTTTCGGCGTTTTAGGCGGCGTCGTGGTGGTTGTCTCCACGACGCCTTCTCCTCCGGGCGGGATCAGCCCTCTCACGACCCCGCTCTCCATAGAGACCTACTGACACTTATGAATGTGCAACTAGCTTAATTTTTGTGTAATTTATGACAATTCAAAAGTACATCTAAATGTTCAGTTGATATACAATATTTTGATTTGATTTGATGTGATCTTTTCATTGGTCTTGCCCTACTCTCTTATAGCTTCATAATTTAATTCACTTTAATATAGTGTATCAACTTTTCATATTGTGGTGAAAACTTGTGCTTTTAGTATAAACATTTAATTTCCATTACTTGTATATGTAAATTAAATGTTTCTATTTGCAGTAGTTAAAGTCTAAATAAAATACAAGACCAATTCGAAATAGTAATTAAAGTAAGAGACTAATAGTTCACCTTTGGCAAGTTAAATTAATTAATTCAGCGTTTTTCACGTTTACTTTGTACTAGACACACTAATTTGAAAATGTAGGCAAAAGAAAGTATGTAATTAGTTCAGCTATCAAGTTCTCGATATAGAGACGATAAATAAAATGAGAAATCAGAGGGTATATACCTATTCAGCAGTCATCATCATCAGCCTTTTTAATGTTCCCACTGCTGGGACACTGGCCTGCTGTCTATGAGAGGGAATGGGCTGTAATCCACCACGCGGGCCCAATGCGTCCTACAACTTATAAGTCGCAGCCGAGTTAGGTATTCAGTAGTACCCATAAATAAATATCTTTAAGATGGAAAGGTTGGAATATGTGCGGTATGCCAAAGTTGAACAGGTAAAACATCTTTACTTTCACAAGAATATTTTGCAACTCAATAACATCTAAAATCAACTGGCGTAATTCCTTTTGAGTTGCTTTACAAGGTACTGTTTTTGTAATCATTATCTTTTTGAACAAATCACTCCACATACTAAAAAAAAAACATTTACATACATAATTGTAATGCAGTATTAATTTTTTTGTAGGGGTCGTAGTTTTTTTTTATATTCTATAGGCCCCCGCTTGACCACTATCTCACCTGATGGTAAGCGATGATGTGGTCGACGGTGAATCGCGCTTGCCTAGAAAAAACCTATTCACTCTTGACTTAAGGGCCTACATACGCTTTAGTGCCGTAAAACGGCAACTTTCTAAAGCATACTCCTTAGTAACGGCTAGGTTAAAAGGTCTGAAAAAAAAAAAAAAAATACTGATTCATGTACATAATTTTGAACACAAGGTTTTTACGTGTAACTAATAGTTTTGCTTTAAAAAAACAATTAACAACACGATAATTTTCGCAACTTTTGGAAACTCCTCCAAAACGACTTGGATGTTTAAAAATATTTTTACACAGAAAAATTGATGGCTGGTATTTCTTCATAACTAACATAGCATATGTAAATCAAATAATATTTTGCAAACAGAACTGTTCAAAAGGAGGCTCAATTTTGATATTTTGGCATCAAGCGGGCGCACGGCCAGTACTGCGTTAGCATTGGGGTGTATATATCGCCTTAAAGACTCCTAGATTGTAGCTGTCGGGAAACACAGACTCCGGCAGGGAATGCCACTCCTTAGCTGTACGCACAATAAAAGTGTTCCCAAAACGTTTAGTGCGTATGGGTAGGATATCCACCATGTACCGATGGCGCTTCGCCGTACGTCTGGTAGTCCAATGATGAAACTAGGTGTGGGCTAGGTGGAATTAGATCATGCAATTCCACCGCACACTCGCCGAAGTGTAACCGATAAAAAACCGACAAGCGGGCAACTCGACGACGATGTTCAAGGCTCTGGAGCTTTGTCTTGACCAGTGCTTCATCGCCGATGAGCCTCTTGGCTCGCTTTTTGATCGACTCCAGTGCAGTAGATGGCTTTGTGTAGTTTCTACCTATCCCCATAATGCAGTATTTGCTTTCGATGTCAATCACACTCTCATTACTTGAAACAGTTGTGTCGACTTAAAAGACATTCATGTTAAGAAAGAGCAGTGGTGGCCCAGTGGTAACGGCCGTGACTTACAAAATGTAGATCGTCGGTTCGAATTCAGGAACGCGCTTTACTTTGTGTAAATTAATCCATCACTACTGCTCAAAACGGTGTAGGAAAACATTGTTCTGAAAAGTCCATGTCTTAGAACCATAAATTCTAAAACATGTGACATCCACCAACCCGTAAGAGGGCACGATAGGGCCGTAATTCATCACACGTGGACCCGTGTGGTGGATTACGGCCCACTCTTACTCAGAGAAATGAGGCCTATGATCAACAGAGAGAACGTTATAGGCTGATTATGATAAACAGCATCCCACTGAAAATATTGATCTTTGATTGTAATTTCTGATTTAAACATAAGTACCTAGGCGACCGACCTCTGCTTAGGTGAAAATAGAGAAAACGTATTTTCCAGATATGAGACCTAGATAGATCGATTTTTAAATTTTATCAAAACATTTAGAGTCGTTTTCGAGAACGTGATTACAAATATATATACTCCGCGTTACACTTCCAGCCGTTACAATGGCTCCTTCTATAGGAAGCAGTGCATCTCTGGAACTCTCTCCCACACTTCCTACGCGATAGCCCTTCTCTTATTTATGATTTATTGTTATGACTATGATTACGTTATTAAAATTGTACACTGGATCCTACCCTTTTTACCTGATTGCCGAAGGAGGGTAATGTGTTTATCAGTCTATGTTTGTATGTATGTACGTATGTTTGTTCATATGTGTACACGTTGGCCGATTTAGATGATTCGTACGTCAATTGATTCGAATTAACCTTGCGAGTGTTACTGGCTACATTAAAATTGGAAAATAGAAAAATGGCGGCTTTTGGGCGCCTTATTGCAAGAGCCCAATATTTTTTTTTCAAGCCCATCGTGTGGGGTATCAAAAAAAAGGGTTTGAAGAGGTGATTTCAAAAATATAAAATGCTTATATGTTTAAATGTAACTAATTCGAAAGAAAACAATTACTAAAATGTTTTAAATAAAAAAAGTTACCTAATTCAACAAATCAAAAAAGCCGACTGCTTAAAAAACGAACTAAAAAGACGTAAACAAGAAGAAAATCATGCTGTGCAGTCGGCGTATACATCTAGTTTTGGTCAGCCAGCTCGCGAATATGTATTTTTTGTTTGTTATCTTTCGCTGTCACTCTCTAGGGTTTGCTGTAAGAGAACTCAACATTGACTTAAGCTCGCTTTTGTACATGTACTTTATTATCACATTGTTTATAATATTGTTTTTGGTGTACAATTAAGAATTTAAAAATACATAAATATGTAGGCACTTCTAAAGATTTCGTTCTAATGAGAGCTATGGTTTGGAACGACTTGGACAGATGTCAACTTGACGTAACACTAAGCACTAGTTTTTGGCGCGAAGAAGTGACAGAGGTGAAGGATGGAGGAAGAAGAATATGGCGGGTTGGATTGAGTTGTTAATTTGTGATAAAACTTATGGAGAAATACAGTGAGAGTGACTGATTGTTCGTGTAGATAAAACTACGTGCTTAGTGGAATGTCGTATACCTACGTTATTCGCCAATACATAACGCGATCAGTTACAATGTGAATTAGTGACCCTTTACTTGTATGTATGTACAAGTAAAGAAGTTGGTTTGTCTAACTCGTACTAGCCCGAAAATAACCCATGCAGTAATGGCCTTTCTTGACAGTTAAATAGTCTTCCCTACATATGTACAAATATTGCTCGTTTAATAGTATAGGGTATGTGCTAAAGTTACATTTATGCGCACGACCTACTCAACAATTTAATTTCCTTTATCCAAAGTACGAAATTAGTGTATAAGTATCTGTGACTTATGGATAAACGCCAAAAACCTTTTGTAAAAATCGTGTTTTTTATTTTTAATAAGAGAAAACGTCTTCTTTGGCAACAGTGATTTCTTGTATTTTTTAAATAGCGAGAGCTGGCAGACATATTGGCAATAAGTACGGGAATCGCTGCTAGTTATGGGGCTGTTGTCCTACATGGCTCGATGGCTGTTTGAATCTCTGACTTGTGACGCAATCCCATGGTGCCTTCCAGTCTGGCTTCGTTTTATGAAGGCCTAAGACCGTATCTATAAGTAGGAACAAAATTAGTCTCAGCAACAATAAAGCTGTGGGTGGAAAGGATATTTTATAGTCTTTGTATATTAGTTCGGCCCTTGTTGTGGTTATTTTCTTTTCATTACTAACTTTGTCCTTAGTTTATTTATGATGAGCCTCTATTATTTGTCCATCAAGATAATCTATTAGCTAGATAGGTTCCGAGGGTAAGTCTTTGGTAAACTACCATTTAATTAATCCTTTACTAAAACTTTGTAACGACACAGGAGGAAAACAAAACCCCCTTTAATTTTCTTGCCCTACCTCTATGACACATTCGTGACTCTAGCCATAAATCTATGTTGAAACTAAAATCCCCTCTTAAAGCCCCTCTTCCAAACTGTCATATATCAATGACTGAAGAGATTGCATTACACGTCATTGTGGGGAAGCTCGCATTTTTTCGCACTAAATCCAAACAACACAGAACACGCAGTTAGTGTCCGTGACGAGCGTGAATGAATGGCGTCGCATTTTTCTCGCTAACTCCGCGTCGCCTCCGCAATAAAACATTCATGAATTCAGAATGTTACTACTCAGTACCCATTGCGTGGATGGGGCGTTGATTCCTTCCGAATTTGCAAAGGAACAGTATCGTAGAGCGCCGATTTGTATCCAAACGCTTATTGCCATCCCTTTGTATCAACATAAGTTTCTTCGCCGTCGTATTATCTCCTCAAGATTGTATGACTCCATTATGATAATTCTGTCACAGACACAGTAAAGTAATCCTAAATTAAATATCTGCTCTAGAAAAACAGAAATAGCGCGGTCATGGCTCTCTATAAAGATAATGAACATGAATTATTGATAACACGAGCGCTTTGTCGTGCGTATCTAAACAATTCATGAATCCAAACTGCTCGCAATAAGACGAGTAAAGAATAAAGCCAATTGTAGAGCGAGCCAATAAAAGAAATAAGTTCAAAAATGGATGCATAGCTGTGTGTTTCCAACATCTATGGCGGGATTGCTCCGCGCCGCCGCCACCGGCGGAAGTGCGGCGAACTATGCGCGGCGCGGGGACGGAATGCGGACAATTTCACAAAAGCCCACCGAGTGAGAGGTCCGCCGTGATAACCGTGAAAGCTAATAAATTTGTATGCGAGGAGGTGACGAAACAAAAACGCTTATTATATTTATAGCGCTCTGCATTTTACGAGAACCAGACATTATTTATATGATTTAATTTTTGGAATTGTTTTTTAAAATTTACATATTTTTATTATGGGCTGGCTGTTAGCTAATAATAGAACAATAAATGTAGCCGCCCTCAAGACCAGTATGTAGCGATAAACTAGCGTAGAAATATCTAACCTAAAAAAGGTTGGAGAGCGTTTTACGATTTCAAAGAAGATTAGTGATCTGAAACAATCGGATAAAGATGTATCTTGTTTATCGCAACACAAGTTCGAGGGCTAAAAAAATCCGCTTCAAGTTGTTATCTAAGCGTTTTCAGCGCAAACATGTTTAGACGTCAGATTTATGTTTTCTGATCCATCTGCCGTGCCGTCTCACATAATATTGCGGACGGACTTGGAAAATAATAAAGGCGGGAGATAAGGTTTTCGTCTGTTCCAAGGGAAACGGTGGAATTGAGTTGGGACAATTTTATTTTTCATTTTCCTTAAGCCAAATATGAATGAATTATTTGTGCTTGACTGATGTTAGGTTCATGCAGTGCAATTTGTTTTAAATTCAATGTTCTCGCAGGTAAGTTTATTTCTTTCAGTATTTTTGTACCTAATTTGCTTAGAAAGATGTGTATGTTTTTTTAAACTAAAAATGTCTTGGGCGCTGGCTGCGAAACCTTGAGTGCTAAAATAAACGCGTATCATGTGCTTGAGATACTACACTAATTAGCTACTCGTATATTAATTATTGCGTAGGTTACTTACATATTAATTATGATGATGGCCCATAAGAGTCTTGATAAAAATAAATAGTCCTACCTAAAATTATGTTCTTAGGACGATAGAATTAATCCACATCGTGCAAATCTATCGGAATTGGTTTTCGTTCTCATAATATGACCCCATATTGCTTTATTTTGTTCTATATTGAAGTATCCTAAAATAGGTTTGGTTGTCATTTATTTTAAAGCCGTCTGACAGTTTGGTTTTTGTCTCTTTCCGACTTCATTGCTCATAAAATTCGTTCACATTTCCAAATTTCAGAATGATATATCCATGCAGTGACGCAGTAACGGCTTACTCGAGCGTTAAGATAGGTTTTTAACGCATCAATGCTATGCTAACATAAAATAAAAACCGGCCAAGTGCGAGTCGGACTCGCGCACGAAGGGTTCCGTACCACTATTGCAAAAAACGGCAAAAAATCACGTTTGTTGTATGCGAGCCCCACTTAAACATTTATTTCATTCTGTTTTTAGTATTTGTTGTTATAGCGGCAACAGAAATACATCATCTGTGAAATTTTCAACTGCCTAGCTATCACGGTTCATGAGATACAGCCTGGTGACAGACGGACAGACAGACAGATGGATCGTGGAGTCTTAGTAATAGGGTCCCGTTTTTACCCTTTGGGTACGGAACCCTAAAAAGTCATATATTTCCACAAGAATACAAAACTATAAAATATTGTTTATATTCCAACAAAATTGCGATGGAGATTAAAACCAAACATCGATAATAAAACAAGATGTAGCCAGAGCGAAATAATAAAAATAGGGTTTTAGCGTAGCAAGTTTCGTCGGGCAGCGAAGCGGCAAGAGGAACCAATTTCTGAGCCGATGCGATGCGGACCGTTTTGTTGGAAATAGCTTGCCTTCAATCTGCATTTTCTTGCTGATTTACCAACTTTCATACAGAACGGAACTTTCCGCGGGATACCTAGGAGAAAGTTGGGCGCAGTCGACACATTAAATTATTATTAAACTCGTTCGCCTACGTCAAAACATGTCTTACTCTGTGTGTATATTTAAATCTGCCCAAATTAGAGACTGCAATTTCAGTTTTGAGTTTGAAATGTTTGAATATAGAAATGCCTTCAGCAGCGTCTGCACCAAAATAAACTTGTACAATCTTATTTGCATAGTCTATGCTTCACAACCTAGTACAATGATATTCTAATAAACAGATACTTTATACACTCACAAAACAACCGAAAAAAGTGTGCCTTAAAGCAGCGGCAGCACAGATACCTACACACTTTTGGTATGAGATACCTTCTGTTTTATGTACTTTGGTATCATAATTGGCACACTTTCTAAATACACACGATGGCATTTTTTAATTTTTTTTTTGTTTGAACGAAGCCTATCGCTCTTCGCCATGGGTGACGTAGACTAAAGACCCCAATTAGGACCTATTCGAGTCTTCACAGTACACGCGCTCATAACATATCTGTATACTAGAATATCATTGACCTCGTAGGTATCAGTAACAAGTTATTTATATGACTGCTATACAGCGAGTATTGGTAAGGGGTGATCATATTTTAACTCCCAAAAAATTGTATCTCCCATACAAATTTTGAAACGACAAGTTTGTATGAAAAAGCCATTTTTTTTGGGCCTATGACTTCCTTGGATAAAGATGTTCATATACTCGTACATGCGCAGAAGCAGTTTTTTAAAATATGTCTCTTTGCGACATTTCCGATAAACATAACAACATAACTCTTGAATGATCAGTTACTTTAGTTAAAGGAACACTTCGTAAACAAGTATATTATAAACTAGATGATTATATTCAAGATAAGAATGTTTGGAAACATGCTGGTCCAGCTCCATATAAGTGAATAATATACTTCTCTTATATATTTTTCGCTGAATTTTTATATTTAATTTCTCTTTGATTTTGATTTTAATTCTCTATAAATTTAATTTAATTGTATTCTACTTTAAACCTAAATTTTGATTTTGTACAGAGTATACTACACACAAATTATTTCATGGTTTATTTAAAATGGGTGATCTGTAACACAGGGCCTTACCTATCTTTTTTTTTTTTTTTTTTGCAATCTTTAGTGTAGACAAAATCAAATTTGCTAATTTATATTCTTATTCATAGTTATTGTATTAATTTTCTTTTTTTTTTTAAATTGACTCACACACTGTTCCGTTGTTGTTGAATTAGGTATTTTAGCTATGTTTGCAATATTTGTAAGTATGTGAGAACCATGTTCCTATTTATTAATTTAATCAATTTACCTGTTAATGCTTTTATTACTTTATAACTGTACCTAGTATAGTGTGTAGGAGCATCGTCCTCACATATATGAATTTATTAATGTATGTACTTATGTAAATATTGTAAAACACCTATTTTAAAAAGTGAATAAGAATGGAGTTTCTTTTGCGTTCTTCTCAATAACAAGCTACTTTGCCGAATGCACAGTAGGATAAATTTTTATTACTTGTAAATTTTAATTCATATATGTATGACGTTCAAAAGTGCCACTTACTGGCCTAATTGAAATAAATATATTTGACTTTTGACTTTGATCACACCTTAATAAAATAGTGAAGTTACTACCCTCCAAAAGATCACATGGGTAAGGTAGCCTTCCCTGCACTGAAACAACAAATATTGATGGCTTTTCCCCTTATTACAGGCGGAACTGATACCGTCATTAGGGTCATGGGGTGCCAGGGTCTTAGGGCGCACTGCCTGTCCATAACTTACAGCAGTAAACCTCGGCCTTCCCCTACGGAAGCTAATAGTCTCACTATATTACTAAAATTGTCTTTTAGTAAGTGAGATTTTATGCGTGAATAGTTTTTCAATATGTGAACCTTTGGTCATGTATATGCTTAATAGGTTCAGTCAGTATGTCTGAGAAGGAAATATTAATTAAATATCCTTATACTTCATTTTTCTCTGAATTAGTCCAGACAATATCTTCGCCCACGAACAAAAACTAGCAGACCCACCAAAACAAATAAGCAATAACCGATACATGGAGCAGAATAATAAACAAAAGGAGAAAATATAGGACGTGAAGATTAACAAAGTTCTAAATAACTAAGTTTGCTTATGGGACGTCATAATAAATGGGTAGGCACACGTCCAAGCCGCGCCGTACTCGTAAAGTCCCCAGTTCGATTACATACACGAGCGGGTCGCAGTGAATTAACTACAAACGGACCCGACGTCACGTGACCAGAATATTTTCAAAAAATCCTTTGCCCACTCTCCTCTGTCAGTACGAAAAGCTTGATGAATAAATATTTATATAGGTACCCGCATATATCTAAAATACTCAGCAAATTCCGCTCGTAGGTATGAATTGAAAAATATTATAAGCACAGAATTTGGTCAATTAATTTGATGCGCGGTATTAATGATCGACGCATAATTATTTACACTATCAAACAATGTAAAGCTTAATTGCCAAATGGCGCAAAATAAATGTTTGTAATGGTTGTATTTGAATTGTTTAAATATATCACTGATTAAAATTTTGTGGTTCACCACTAATGAGGCCACAAACAGTACAGAGAATCCTGAAGTAACAAGAAGTTGGAACGTCACACTTGTTAGTTTGAACTGCAGAAAATGTCTCATCTACTGTCGGTACCGACATTTCTGTGAAATAATTACAGCCGTGCGAACTTACATTAAGTTATTCAATCTAATAATTACTTACCTAGATAGTTTTCAAGTTACGTCTATTCAAGAACCCATAAAGTTCTGCGTATAATTTAAACTAGTTATGAATTTTATTATGTAAGTAAGTATATCTGCGTTAAAAGTATCAATTTTAATATGGAACTTATTTTATAACCACTTCCCATGGTAAATCAGCTAATGGAGTGGACGTGACACGAATCCGTCGCAAGAACAGAAATACCTGATAAGTATGAAAATTAAGTTTTTGCGCACAAAATTATTTTTAGCTGAAGATCAACAGGTATCTTAACTTCTCTTTTATAGACGTTTTTTTCTAAATTGTCGTAATGAGAGAAAGCTTGTCTTTTCAGGCTTTCGTGTCTACTCAAAAAAATGTTTTTGTCCATTAACAGTCCTAATGCGATTGAGAAATGCACGGTCATGAATATTAATTTTTTTGGGGTTGATGAACAAATCATTATGTTCTTTATGGTCTAATTTCGCCGACTGGAAATTTGAAATATATTTCAACACTGTGACAACTCTAATAGCACAAATACGTAGTGATGTGAATTGCAAATAATTTGTTGTTCTTTCTCAAAATTACAATCACGGAGAGGTACGATTTACGAGAAAAACAGGATTTTGTTTATTTCTATACAAAGTGCATTTTATTCCGCGTCGAAGTGGGTTTGAAATGCTATGATTCGGTTATACTTTGCGCCGCATTGCAAATCCCTTGACAATGAATCGTGTTTTCCCTTGAAGCAGGCTTGATCGTGTGATCAAAGGGTGAACCTGTAAAAATATCGTTCTTTTACCGAACGTATTTCCTTTATCGGTAGTTTTTAGAACAAGTTCTGTTTACTTTGTTTGTTTATGTTCAAAATAATGGGCCTAGTAGATCTTTAGCCGTATTATTGTTGGTCACATTGCTTCGGATTTTAGAAGATAAGAAATTTTGTTTTCAATATCAGTTAAGTAAAAATTTATGAACACAATCAATAGTCCGTTTGGAAATAAGTAGCATTTGTCATTGGTTGAGTAAATATTCAGGTCTGAATCGTGACTAAAATAGACATTGAAACAAATAATTACAGTTGAATAAGATTTTGCAATAACGGTTTAGCTAAGCCACATAAAAAGCACTTGGAAAACGCAATCTAAAGCCTGGAAAGAGGCTCCGTCGTAATTGTGCTACAACAGTAATTTTCTGAGAAAAACCTTTAGAGGTATAATATAATTCATTGGAACAGCTTCATAAGCAAGGCCATTACGCTGCTACAATGTCGCAGTCTGATAGATGTAATAAAGCTAGAACGCAATTGCCCTCGGATTAAGTGTTATATTCATAGTACAGCTTAGTGCAGTCACGTGTTATGAAATGCATAAATGCAGTTCTGCCAACACATAAGTGCATGTAAGTGGTAGAGGGAACCGGCGCGGCGCGCAGTAACGATCAACTAACAATGTTAAGTAACAAACGAACGAGCAATTATTTTAAACGCATCCATTGCAGTACAAAACAACGTTAAAGAGCTGACGCGGAGTGGTCGTAACAAACGTCGTTATCCTACATTTTGGGGTCGATAAACTGCGGCCAGGCGACGCGACGGCGACGGCGACGCGCTGGCTAACCTCCGCACATTACATGATCAAAGCACACAATGAAAAGAATCACTAGACTCACTCATAAATTCTCCTCTTTCAGCCTATTTATAGAAAATCGAACCACCAAGGTCATCGTACGGCGCCATTATGGACACAATCCGTCATTATTTCCGTGCAGCTTAAAGATAGTCCCACTTGCAAAGTTTCAGGCAATTGCTGAAAAATATTAACCGGAGCGAAGTTTTGAATTAATAGTGACAAAGTAATGCAATAAACTTGCGACGTTAAAGTTGTTAAGTCACTAATTAATGTGAATGTTCGCCGATATCTTAAGGACGTACGCTACTATGTTCGTGAGAACTTACTGTTATTGTCAAGATACCTTTAGCAGTTTTTCATTCAGTTTGGGCTTTGAAAATTGTCGGCGATAAAATCACCCCATTGCGGAAATGCACGCTGGATATTTTTAAGCGCAGCTCCGGCTAAAGTTTTTATTGTTGTTGATCTTTTAGCTGAGGCCTCCGGCGACAGAGATGCATCATAGATATGAAAAGAGAACCCCATACATTTTTCCTGAAAGTTTTCACCCCTCTGTTCAGTGTAGCTGCATAATAATAAGAACGTAGCCTACATACTATAAGTTTTACGAGGTAAGCATAGCCCGGAGCGGTCACGTACCCACAAAACCATGAAGAGATTGAAGTTTGAAAAATTCTACTGAGAAAGTATGGCTTTGTTTACCTTTTTTGTTTACGGGGGAAACCTTCAAAATGTGCCTGGAATTTTGGGGGGGAAAAGACCAGGGAGTGTAGGACTTTTACCTCACTAGAACCACCCTGGTGATCACCATCAGCGCGTAGAAGGGACACTGTGACCTCTCAAAAGATCTGTACAACGCCTGTTAAGGCTTATCCCTGGGGAGATTAATAAACCACCGCCCCTAAGCCTCGCTGTGCACGGTAGCGAGTGATCACTGTGCCACCGTCTTAGCTGGAATCACTTGGTGGGCAAATTGAGTCCCCAATCTGACCGCCCATGACCCCGGAGTCCCGCCTGCCTATGATGCAGGCGAGGTTTCGGCTTTTAAGGCATCGAGGCGGTTGCCTCAACGACGCCTTCTTCTCCGAGTGGGAGCGGCCCTCTCACGATTCCGTTCGGCAACCTCCTTCTGTACCATCACGGTTTCAAAGAAGAAGGCGATTTCCCTCCAGTTTTCTGTCTCTGCCAGCATGGCATGGTGTTTACCTACGAGCAAAAATCTTTTCTCGTGTCAGTTTTCTATCTAAAAATGCACTTAATTTTCCATCGTAGACGCTAGAAAATAAATTGGATCATAATTATCAGCACAATAAATCCATGCCTCGTTCAGACAGGGCGCTTATTGTTCTTTTTTCATGAAAACGTCACTGACAGCCGTGATGGTAAAATGCTGTCTTATGAATATATTATAGAAGCGGGCACTTTCCTCCGACCTCCCTACGCTAGTTTATTATAGATCTAGCCATCCTACTTGCAATTTAACTGTTCAATGCCTGCGTTAGTGGCAAAAATGTAAACAAGATGAGTGTATGAAGCAAACAACAGAAGCTGCCTGATATAGCTAATTACGTTACAAACTAAAAGTATGTTGTGTGTTGTGGTCGAGTGAAATTGAAGTGAAGGTTTTAATATAATTAAATTTCCAGAGTATTAGACAGTTTAGTAATAAAATAATTGGATTAGGAAGAGAAAGCAGTGGTAGATAATGACATTTTGGATAATATTCCTAATATGTAATGTAAGTACTCAGGCCACGGGGTCCCAGCGCTAAGAAAGAAAATTTGGTTCAATTAAATCTTTTTTTTTAAATTATTATTGATAGGCTCGCGCTTGACCACTATCTCACTTGATGGTAAGTGATGATTTGGTTGACGATGTAGCGCGCTAACCTAGAAGAAAGCTATTCACTTTTGACTTAAAGACTCCCAAGTTGTAGCTATCAGGTAATACAGACTCTGTCAGGGAATTCCCCTGCCAGAGTCACTCCTTAGCTGTACGCATAATGAAAGTACTGCCAAAACGTTTGGTGCGTATGGGTGGGATGTCCACCATGTACCGATGACGCATCGCCGTACGTCTTGTAGTCCGATGATGGAACGGGCTAGGAGAAATTTGTTCATGCAATTCCATCGCACACTCCCCGAAATGTAACCGATAAAAAACCGACAGACTGGCAAATCTCACTAAATGGCGTGATATGCACTGATTTCTTATCGAATTGTGTGTAAAATTAACATGTTTTGTATGTTCTTGTTTAATCAACTCTTCTAAGCACAAAATTATGGCATATTGGGCACGTAATTCTCGTATCAAAGATTATTTGCAAAGATTATTAAAATTGATGGCAATAGATGGCGCGGTTTTAAATTTTTGTGGCATTTCACTCGATTACTTTGAGAAAAATTTGTATTGTTACAAATTTTCGTGCAATTAAAAAACATACTATAAAAAAAAATGGAACCGAGTAAACCCTTTTACTTGCAAATCGCTGCTAACACCATCTATCTTTCGCCGTGGAATCGAACCGAACGCGATCGATGTACAAAAACTAATCAGTGTAATCATGACGTGGGATGAGGCATCTGTATCTATGTTATCTGTGCTTAGGCTAATAAGTTATTTGTGACATTCTGTTTCTCAAGTCGAGTCACATTTTACATAACGAGTATCGCTTTCGTCACAAATAAAAAAGACAATTATGTGACATAAATGGTTCTCCGGAACACTAATTTCATAATATTGTGGTCGTCAACCGAATTCTAAGGCATTATATTGGCATACGTCCATCTAATAGCATTGATAGATTCTGCGAATCGATCCAACATAGTCCCTTAGTCGTCTCCTAAGACCATTGTTGCGGAGACCACTTAAGTACATAAAGCTGTAGGTAAGCGATCATAGCTTGGTGATTCAATTTCAGTACAATGAATATTGGTTTCCTGACTAACCTACTTCCAGCTATTAAGCATTGTATCAGTCTGTTGCTAGTTGCCAATATCCGATTGGAAATATTGACACCAACAGCAAAGAAATTAATTCAGAAGTGGGATAAATATCCATACTAATAGATTTTTTAGGTTTCCGTACCCAAAGGATAAAAACGGGACCCTATTTCTAAGACTCCACGATCCGTCTGTCTGTCTGTCTGTCCGTCTGTCACCAGGCTGTATCTCATGAACTGTGATAGCTAGACAGTTGAAATCACAGATGATGTATTTCTGTTGCCGCTATTATAAAAATAGTAAAAACAGAATAAAATAAATTTTAAGTGGGGCTCCCGTTGTATAACAAACATGATTTTTTTGCCGTTTTTTGCGATAATGGTACGGAACCCTTCGTGCGCGAGTCCGACTCGCACTTGACCAGTTATTTTTAACGTATTTTTACATGCTTTTATTTTACCTGCCTTGTTAGTTAGTTAGGTAGTGCGGTTATGGATGAAATCTTGCAGCTTAATTTAAAAAAAAGGTTGATAATTATTGCCAACCGATTAAGTTGAAATTTTACGTACACGAATGCTTTGAATTACAGTGCACTGTTGGCTAAGTAATATCTAAGCTAAAGTCAAAGCCATTTATTTGCATTAAATGCGGTAGAAAAGATGGTATAAATAAATTATTAGCATAAAAAGTTTTTTTTTTTTTTTTTTTTTTTTTTTTTTCTGTGGGGCGTCTCGTAGTTCGGTCAAAGCGACTGACAACTACTTAACCGGACTTTCCCTGTGGAGACTAAGCTATATAGCCTCCAGCTGGGCACAAATTTCTAAAACTAAGCGACAACGCTGAGGGCTACCCCAGTTGGGGTCGAACCTCGGCTCAGGGCGTCGCTGGGGGGGCAGGCAATGCTGGATCTGACAAGTGATTTTACCATCCGTTCGGAAACTACCTACGTGGAGAAGAACGGACAAGAAACTCCTTTTGAGATCTAATAATTTAACTAGTGCTCAGCTTCGCGGGCTGGCGGGCTTTAATTGAAAGAGTACGCGACGGGCCTCGGCGGCGAGGACTGAACGAATCGGTCTGTATGCTACATTGTTCCTACTCCCTAGGCTCTTATGGAGCAGAGTGGAGATCATGGGGGGTCGGGGATGAGCCTCAGTTGGCGAAATCCTAACGGAAATGGTAAACGAATGCGACTTATATGCGCACCCATTTACCATTTCTAAAGACGAGGCTATCTAGTACCTCGGTTATATTTGGGTACTTTTCGAAAATATCCTTGGACTCGGGTGCGGGCATATCACCGGCTGCTTCGATCCTTCTGATCTCAGCAGCCAACGATCTGGCCTCATCCGTCATCCAGACGGCATACGCGCTGATGATAACATCAGCGCGCAGCGTCTGTCAGCGGGGTTTTGGTGGGGCAGGCTCTCAGCGGCGACAGTGGCGGGAGCCACTTGCCGGTTTTGAGCGGGCTTGGGGACGGCAGGAGCCTGAGGGGGGGCCGGAGTGGGTTGTTCCAGCAAGCCTGCGGTTGGCCGTTGGACGGTCTGGGGAGCCACCTGTTGGTGGTTTAGTTTGCCCCATGGCGAAGTCCTCTGAGGGGCTAGCCGGGCGGGGGGTAGTCCGGAGGGAGCTGAGTGAGCTTGGCGCTCAGCGTGGCGCTTGGCCATTTTGGGCGCCAGCTTGGGGGCTCTAGGGCAACCCTTGAAGTTGGCCGTGTGACCGACCTGGTCACATAGCACGCAGCTGGGAGGCTCCGTGCAATCGGCCGGGTTTTTGGGGCGGGGGCATTCTCTAGTGCTATGGTCGCCTCGGCACTTAACGCACCTGGGGCGGCCAAAGCAATTCTTCTGACTGTGTCCATATTGTTGGCAGTTGTGACACTGACCAACAACAGTGGGACGGTAGGGTTTCTCAATGGAGATACCTGACAGAGAGCACAACGATTTTATTCTAAAAATCGGGTTGTAGGACTCGGTTGGGTCGCATTCGACCGAAACCATATCGTAAGCTTCTCCGCCTCTAGCTTTACGCATGCGGTGGACAGCCATGACTGGGACCTTCTGAGCGACGAGATCCTCGAAGATGTCCTCAGCGGAAATCTCCTTCGGGATGCGTCGGATCACTACACGGACGGGCGCCTCCGAGGGGAGGGTGTACGTGTGAAATGGGATCCTCTGGGTTTTCAGGAGCCTGGTCAGGTTCCTAAAATCAGTAGGAGTTTGGAGAGTGATTTTAATGCCCGCCTGACAGGAGGTGGCACTAAGAAAATTGATTTTGCGATCAACGCAAACTTTTGATAAGTCGGTCCACTTAGATTTTTCGTGGACGAAGATGGGTGGGACTTTCTGCTTCTTAGTAGGAGCAGGACTGGGGGCGCGGCTCGACTTTGGGGAAGTGTCGGCCAAAGTCAGAGGGCTACGGGAGCGGCTCCTGGGGGTGGGGGAGCGAGCCGGACGCCTGGACCGCTGGGAAGCGGTGGCGGGGGTGGGTTGCACGTCGGCGGAGGTGGACGGCCGAGCTGGGGAGGCGGACGAGGCTACCTTCTTGGCCTTAGAGACCTTTGGGTGCACCTTTGTTTTCTTCCTCTTTCTGATAGCCTCAGAGGGAGCTTTACAGCTTTCTGAGGCGGAGGAGGCGTCGGTGTAATAGTTGTCAGAGTTGTCATCTGACATGGGAGCGTCGATTGGAATGTCGACATGAGGGGAGGCGGGATTCGAAAACACGGTTTTCGAGCGGACATTTTCCACTATCGGAAATTTGATTTTGTTGCCGTCGGCAACAAAAGGGGTTTGACTTACGTCGTCAGAATCGGGGGCCGGGGTGCCTAAGGCAGAACAGGTGGCAAGTGATTGCCGGATGGTGGCGTATCTTTCTAGGTTTTCGCTGCGCGGACTGGGATCGTCCGACAGCAAATCCTCGATGAGGAACATCAGCAACTCTACAGGATGCATAGTTGCTAATGTAATCAATCAAGGAGAAAAATAAGAATTTTCAAGATAAGATAAGGTATTGTAAACAATACCCTATCTTATCTATCTGAAGGGGATAGAGAGAGTCCCCGGGTAGGTGGGCCCGGGGTGTGTGGTCCTACCCTCCCAGCCGGGTTAGACTGGGAGGTGTGTGCCTGGTGAGCCCTAAGCTAGTAAACCCTGCACCAATCTTATTGTGTGACAGGGGCCCTGAGGTACCGGTAAACCCACCGAAGGTGGGCCACCCTCCACTGTGTACCGAAAGTCTGGCACGTCGGGGTAGAAACACCGACCGTGCCAGGTGATTGCTGTGGAACGAAGACAGGGGTTGACTAGGCTATCTACCAAGGCCAACGATCCTGCTCCCGAATCCAATGACTGCCGTGCCCTGAAGGGGCTTGGCGGGTGCTTGGGTCGGCACCCCCTTGGGTTAGTTAACACCGTAAGGTATCCGCCAAGGACCACCCAAGAAGTGGATTTGAAAACGCGACGGCCGCGGCGTCGACCCGCAGATGTGCGGCGGGGCGAGGGCGAGGCGCGGGGGCGCGCAGCGGTGAGGCGGCGGGCGGGGGGCGCGTCGGCCGCAGTGACGTCACGCAAGAGCGAGACGGGACGATGAGTGCGGGCTCGCAGCGGTGGCGGCGAGCGAGCGGAGCGGCAACGTGCAGCGAGACGGGCAGCGAGACGACCGCGCAGGGCGACGGCTGGCGAAGAGTGCATAAAAAGATATCATTCTAAATCCAATATGGCGGACTCCCGAAGATGACGGACCAATTATTTTTATGCACCTACATGATATGGGCATGAATCGGATGGCTGAGAAGAACACAAAAAAATTGTTCATTTAAAGTTTTTTTTTAACTATTTTTTTATACTCATAGGCAGTGTTCTAAATAACAGAGACGTAATTTTTTTTAATTACAGCACCGTAACTTTTGAAGTATCCATATTATTTTAAAATATTTTCAAATATTCCTAAGCGTATCCTCTTTTTCTTACCGTAGCATTATAAGGAGGGTAATATTTTCTTATCCATGTAATATCATACCGCCTCTAAGGTGGAGTGAGGTGGAGTTTGTTAAACAATAATTTTAGCTTGTCAAGACCTATCGACTTTTATTATTCAGCCTGTATATTTTTGTGTTATATCAAGACTGAAAAGCTCTAATCAAGTTTATCCTTCATAAATGAACGTTTTTTTTTCTTTTTTATTAACGGCTCGCGACTGTATGTCCAGATTTAATATTATTACGAATATCACATACTAGCTGCTGACCGCAGTTGCGCCCGCGTGTTGCAGTACTTCTATCTTTATAAATTATAGACTACTAGCTTCTGCCTTACCCGCGGCTTTACCCGCGTACAAAGTAAAAAAAAAAAAACAGGATTATCCGCTGGGTCAATCTAAAGACTGTCTGAAAATTTCATTAAAATCAGTTTAGCCGTTTCGGAGTCTATAAGACACAGACGTACATACTTTCTCTTTTTGTATATAGATAGATAAAAGATGAGTTATACTGGTGTCTCATCAAAATCCGTTCAGTAGTTATTGCGTAAAAGAGTAACAAACATCTGTCCATGTATAGTGTAAGTAGGGCTATGGAACTATCTTAACATAATTTCAACCGAAAGATATGATATATATGTTTCTACTGCTGGAAAAGCCTCACTCCCGCGTCCTTCACCAGGACATCGATTCTCCTTATGTGAAACCATTAAACGATTAATAAATCCTTTCTCGTGTTTAAAGTCCAATTAATCTCTTATTATTAACCACCAGTCAATTAAAACAGTTATTAGTGTTATTAATAATGAGCGACCACGTTCATTATGTTCGTAGATATTTGTAATTTCTAAGAGATCTGATATTAATTAATAACAGAAACTGATCGAATAATATACCTGTCATGTGAACATTTCTGAAGTGACTGAACTTCTATCAAGAACGTTCTGTTCTAGAAAGTTTACTGACTTTAGCTTTCACCTGAAAAAAAAAATGTTTTACGTTGGTAAATGTACAGTCGAGTCGTCTATACCTTCGTCAATACCTATATCAAGGCAAGATTCATAATATCATTTGTATCTTAAGGCACTGAGCAAAATCGTGCACTGAAAGCAATATTTTATAAACACTTAAACTGTGTCCAAAAATAGCACCACCATTTCACCGATGTGTAGTTGACATCAAACTAAGACCTTTTTAATGGACCTGCCATTTTAATATAATATCACTACGGTATTCCCCTAAGGGTTGGTCTGAGGTGTACCTACCTATCATCATCATCATCATCAGCCGAAAGACGTCCACTGCTGGACATAGGCCAACACCAAGCGTCGCCACATTGACCGGCCCCGTGCGTCTCGCAACCAGCGGATCCCCGCAATCTCACCAGGTCATTAGGTTTGGGGGGGTTTGTCATAATCGCCACGCTTGGCAGGTGGGTTAGCGATTGCATTTTGTTGTTAAAGTGCACAGAGAACGCTGCTGCCCATTCTCTGGTGTGTCCCTTAGTCGCCTCTTACGACACCCACGGGAAGATATGGGATGGTGAAATTCATTACGTCCGTCACCATATGGTACGTAGCTACCTATACTTAACCCATATTTCACCAATCATGTTTAACTCCCATGCAATAGAGAGAGAGCCTGTTGCACATTCTAGAACTGAATGAGAGGAAATGTAATACTTGTATAAAACGCACATTATGCAGTCAGGTATATTATAAGTTGGGGGTTACTGTTAAGGAGAGTAATTTAAAGCGTAGCGCGGCCCTGGCCCAAGCAACTGAAGGAACACGGGTGGGTTTTAGTCAGTAAAAGTCTGACACGCCCTCCCGCTTCACCCAGGGCGGGAGAAGTCATTGGATGATTTCCCACCCAAAAAAAAAAAAAAAAAAAAAAGGTATGAGAGCAGCAAAAATAATATATTTAGTAACACAATCAATAAGAAACTTACAACAGAAAACCGTATCCAAGGTAAACAGAAACTTTAATGGCAAAGACACATAGGTCGAATATTATTTTATGGGTAGAATTCCTTATTTAAAACTTACTTGGTTTTGCACCTCCTTAATACGTAGTTCAAAATACGCCCCTTCAAAAATAACATACAAAAAATACATAGGACCCACAATATCAGTACACATTATGTTTAATTTTTCACTACAAGGTCCATTTGATCTTGAAAATGGTAACGAACACATCTTACCCTTCGCACATATATCACAATCGCGCAACATATTATAATCACTTTTATTAAAGGTTAAACCAATTTTACCTAATAACTTGAGCAGAAAATAAGCTTTCAAAACAGTGTCACCATTGCTAGTGATTATCTTCGCATAGTCACGCGAAAAATTTACATTGTGTCCATTGTCAGTAATCGTTGCAATGGATATAAGATTTGTTCTTAAGTCGAGAACATACAGTGTATCATTGAATTCAAATATACGTACTGAACGCTCGTACAATGCCGATAGTCTAACTACTCCCTTACCTTGAATCTCAGTACTCAAATTATTTGCCAAATTAAGCTTACCACCAAAACTTGTAGAGTATTTCTGAATTTGCGTGTATCATCACATAAATGGGACGTACACCTTGAGGTTAATACCCATTGTTGCTTAAAAGAATCAGTTATCATAAATTCCTCAGAACATTAGAGACCCGGCTACAATTCCATATTCAACACGATTATAATACGTTGTGACCTGTTTATACGTCCATCTTCGATATCATTACTATAAATATGCATTTTTGGATTTTACAGTCGACAGTCTGAGGCTCTTTGTCTCAGACGATTGCAACGATAACAGTTAAAAGCTCTCCACTCTTTCTTATATACTCCTATTTATTAGGCGCTCCATCCATTACATTTCGATCTCGATTCTTATTAGTCAGTTTTGCATATGTTATGCAGGTAAGTCCTCTTTTATTAGTATTCCTAAATTCATACTCCTCCAAATTTTAATTTTCTGTCTTAGGTAGCTCATCTCTACTCTCAATCGCACATCAAAAGTTATCAAAACTTGTAGGCAAACTATATAACAGCATGATTGACAGAAGGTCTTCATGAATGTTTGATGTCCATATCCTCTAATTTATCAACAGTATCAAAGAATATACCCATTTCCTCTCGAATATCACTTTCTCCCATTTTGTGCGAGAGTATTTTTTTTTTAATAAAGAAGCGTTTTTGGATGGCCCACGATAAGCATATACAGACTGAAGACGTAACAACACATTCCTAGACGTTGTATATGGGGATATACCACTTATGTGTGGTGTTCCTATGACGGCTTCAGAATTGCGTCATGTCACCCTGACGCAATTCTGAAGCCGTCATAGAAAGAATCAAGTCTGCCTTTGCTTTAGCATCATTATCCTGCCTTTTAGTGAGGGCAGTCTCATCAGTCTCATAAGGTTTAATTTTTTTGCCACTTACGTACTTCCAGGAATCGTTCTTAATAAGAATAGCTTCAATCTGGATCCTCCAGCTTTCATGGTTATCTTTCGATAAGGGTTCAATGCAAACACCGGAGTTCATTTTTAAAGAAAAAGTCACTTTATTTGCCCTCACGCTCTTCTTGGCCCATAACCTTTGTTGAAGAGAGTAATTTCAAGCGTAGGCATGAAAGGAGCAGAAATAATAATTATATTTAAAACATACAACAGAAAACCGTCTCCAAGGTAAACAGAAAATAGTCACGTAAGTCGAATATTATTTTAAAGGTAGAATTCTAAATTTAAAACTAACTTGGTTTTGCACCTCCTTATCGCTGATAAACATGCTTAGTTCAATCATAGTCCTGCTCCACAATCACTAGTGCGCAAAAATAAGTAATAGCAATACATTATTGTTTGACCTGCTGAAGACTGTATGAATAAATTTGTATTGCATAAACTCAATTTATTTTTGTGTTATACAACTGCACGGCATATGTGTGAGTACTATGTGACAACTGCAAATCTACCATTTACTGTACCTATTATGTCGTTCGTTGACATGAATGTGCCCTGGCAGTTAAGAGTGTGTCATATGATATCTCAAATAAACAAATAAATGTCTCTCTGATGGTGGTTCATGTGTTGGATCATTCGGTTCCCTTCATGATTGTTGAGCTGAGTGGTGCCAATCCATGCGTCATGTTCGTGAACGGGCGCCATCAGTTGGGATGGGTCATAACTTGGTTGCCTCGGCCTGTTTATAATTGTCTATTGTGTTTTGGGGTTGTTTAATTTACTCTAGACGCTTTACGTGCACGTCGTTTTACATCATTCTCATATATTTGCACGGTAGTTCCCCCGCCAAGACGAGCCAAGTAAAGCGCGAGGGCACTACCTACATTTTCTCGAAGCGCTTCGTCGTTTATTTGAATCCTCATAACTTTGGTTTGAATTATACCAGATAAACAAAATTCTCGGCATATAATTTGAATAGTGGACTTAATAAACATATAAAGTTTCAATTGAATAGCTCTTATACTTTAGATTTTAAAGATATCTAAAAAACCCCGATTTCACTCATGATCATCAAAATTCTTAGGGTACTTACTGAAGTACTAGAAAGCTGAAATTTGGTTTGTAAGCTAGTAATAGTAGACAACAACAAATCTTAAACTTGGAACTTTAACGCCCTCCCAACCCCTTAGTCTGACTGGCGCACAGAGGGTTCCGTATAAACAGCTACATTCACCAAAATAAATAGATAACATTACTAACGTTCATAACCTATGAAACCACCGAAAATTTCTCTAAGGAAGGGACCAAATTAACTTTACTGTTCGAAAACTGTTGTCCCCATACATCAACATACATTTTTTTTACTTTTCTAAGTATGTTTTATAAGTTAGTCGACTATTACTCGTAAACTTGTAAAGCCTACTTAGCTGTGATAGTTTTCCTTTTAATTTCGTAATACATACTACTGCCGTGAATTATTTCACATCAAAAGCAACTATTTAGCTGGCAGAGGGGGACACTTGACTCTAACAAAAATTAGCTATTTAAAGCTTCATATTACGCAAACGGATCCCTGAATAGAAAAATGGTTTTCACAGACTCGTAATATTTTTAAATGGCCTATTCAACGATACTCCACACCATGGGATAGATGTGAAATAAAAATAACAGCCCCACTTTACGCGTACACCTAAAACATTTTAATCTTAGTTTTATTTTACCAATTTGTCGTCGTGATTAATATAACAAGAATATCCATGCCAAATTATAACTTTCTAGTATTTAGTATCTGAGCTAAGATACGGACGGACGGACGGACAGTCGGGCATGGTGAAACTATAAGGGTTCCTTGTTGACTACGGAACCCTAGAAACCCAATAACATGTTAACTTGATCCGCGAATCGAACCCAGAACCTTAAGGTTACACTAGTCGACGGCACGAACTATTTTGTGCGCGGGGTTAAAATGCATTTTATATCAACCGACAACACGTGCGGAAAAGATAGATGCTGTGATGAGCAGTAGGAAGCTAGTTCGCGTACGAATACACACTTTTGCAAATTTGTAGCGAAATGGATAATGATTTAGGACGAAACCGAGCGTGCGAAATTTTATAAACAGACCTTTGGCTGTCTAGATATCATGAAAAAGCTACTAAATCTATCTGTTCAAAATAAAATTATTTGCATTGTTAAACTATTAATCTATTCCTGTATGGAGGCCGTTTTGCTATTTTCCGTCTTCTTATGGCATTTATTCGCGCCCAAAAATGCGTTAAAATTAGTTTCGAAATGTGGAACTTTCGACGCTCATAACTTTCAAATATTTTCTTATTTTACTTTTTTGCTTCCATACAGGGCTAGATAATGATGAAACAAGTCTTACCCTTAAAGAGACACTAGTCGAAAATTCTTCCATACAAACGTAGTCTAGGTATACACTGTTTGACGATGTACGTTCAAAATAAAAAGTGATATCAATTTGTCTCATCATTAAATCTTATCTTATTGAATCCAAAATAACAAATCCAAGTTCAACGTTAAAGCGGGGTTCTCAGTGTCCGGTATGGTAGCAAGGCAAGGGTCGTACAAGAAGGTAGATCAGAAGTCCGTAGAATGAAAGCAGGGGTCGAGGAAAATATCAATAAAACTATGGGGGGAAACACACTCAAAACGATACGAAACTAGACGATACGAAACGAGTAAGTATCAGCATAGACCAGTGTTTTTCAACCTGTGGGTCTCTACTGGGGGTCGCAAGAGGTCGCGAAAACTACCTCAGTAAAAAAACAATAAGGTTTAAAAATATAGAACATCTCATGAAAATTCCACTATGGCCAAACACGACTAGGATACATTGTTTTATTTTGGAGTTTCAGTGCCTACCTGCCCGCATCATCATCTGATCAGTTCAATGGTACCATTTTCATCATTACCATTTATTTATGAGTACCCGACTATGATGAAGCATATTCCATGCTTCATCATAGTTGGTTATTCGAGATATCTTATACTCGTGACGTGATAAGGGTTTATCATTAAGAAGTTTCAGTGGCCATCTGTGTTCTTCTTCATCAGTTCCTCTTAACAAATGATTAATTCTGAGTGCAAATAATTGTATTGTTGATGAAAAATATATAATACCAATGCTATATGTATGCCTATAACATTTGAGGAGTTCCCTTGATTTCCATGGGATCCCATTAGATTCTGACTGAGTGTCAATGGGACAACTTCGGGAGTATACCCTCTCATAACCAAAAAGATTTTTCTAAATCGTTCCACAATCGGCGGAGTAATTGTGGAACAAACATACAATAAATAAAAAATACATACTGTCGAATTGAGAACCTCATCATTTTTGAAGTCGGTTAAAAAAAACCAAGTGTCGGGATTCGCGAAATATTTTTTCATATTATGGGGGTTGTATCATGAAAAAGGTTGAAAAACACTGCCATAGACTATACAGAGTGTCATGTCATGCATGTCAACGTCAAGTCAGAGTTAGCACAGACTAAAAATACAATAATCGATTAGTAAACGTGAATCGATTTATCTTAATTATGTAGATATTTAATTGGTTTAAACTGTTTAATACGTTAATTCTAATAGATTTAATTATTTTAATTGAATTAATCATCTGGTGAAAGCATTTTCTTAAATAGTGTGAACTCTGTCACGTTAATCGATTATAATTTAATTGATATTCGATTTACTTCGTAACCTTAACTTAGTTTTTGGATTTCTCATTTGCCAGATTGTGAATTGAGCTGATTTTTCATATTTTGAATTAGAAAAATGTAACCCTTTTTTTAAACCATACCTCAACTTATTACATTCAGGCCCAGAAATCCCCGTCTCCTTTACATAATTTATCTAGTTGTAGACACGCTTCGATAGACAATCATTGAATACGTAATTAAGACCAGTAAAAATTTAAAATCCCGGCAATTTTTTTTATTTCATGCTTTTTTAAATACATTTATATTATTTTATTAAAACGACGACTAACGCCAACAACCTTGAGGAAACAAAACGCGCACTCGTTTCACACCCGCGTGATGTTTAGTAGTTTTTTATACTTTCCTTATTATTCTATGAAATTAAAAAAAAAGTTTCGGATCAAAATGATAATTAAATTTTCTTTGAGATGGTGTCGATTACATTCAAATTCGAACAGCGGTTTTGGTGCGATTGTAGTGTTTTTGTCCGTTTTAGACATAACATGGTATATACGAATAAAGCTCAAAATTTTCGCAGAACAAATTGTTAAGTAAATGGTCTAATGTAACATATATTTTTTTCCAAAAAATTACGACTAGCCGTTTAAACGTGATTCTCATTTTAAAATCAGCTACTCAAGGGTATCTGCGCCTTAATCTTAGGAAAACTTACAGCTGATACAGTAAATACGCAGAAACAACATGCAAAAAACGGCCAACTAAAAGTTTTCACACACATCAAATTTGCACAAAATACATATCAGCGAGAGTTTAAAATAGAAAAGATAAGACTCAACACCTTACAAATACAAAAAAAAATAAACAGGAAAAGAATTCTACATATCAAGGAAACGCTTACTCAAACTATTCTTTACGTTTTTAATCTTAGTATGGAAGAAATCCAGATCAACATCCCGACACACCACATTAAACGTACGACAAACTCTTATCATGTACGAATTCTGTCTGTAAGTAGTTTCAACTTTAGGTTCATGAAGAAGACGCGAATGCCGAAGAAATGCACATGGTACAAGCAGTCCAACCTTGCCCACCAGCTCAGGAACGTCAATGATACGTTCATAATTCAAAAAGAAAAGTAAGATCTGCGATTTTTACGATTTTTACTTACACGAAGTAAAAATCGTAAAAATCGTCTTAGTATGCTTTCAATATGATTAACATATACATTATAAATTAGATTCCAAATTTGAGAAGCATACTCAAGGTGGCTACGGACAAACGCACAGTAAAGAATCTTCATAGTTTTTATATTCTTAAAATCAGAATATATCCTATAAATAAAACCCAAACAAAAGCTTAGAATCAAAGGTTACCCCAAGGTCCCTGATAACGCTGACTCTTGCTAGTAAGGTGCTTGATATCTTGTTTTTATACGTAACAGGGTTTGGCTTACGAGTAAATGTACATACATAGCATTTGACACATTTAAATCCAACTTATTTCTAACGAAATAGTCATGGAACCGGTCCAGATCGTCTTGTAAACGGCAAGCATCCTCATTAGTTGATACTTGACCCAGATAGTTCTCTATACTGTCTTTGGGGCCGTTTACATGAATCGGCGTTGTATAGGCTGACTTCCAGATAAGTGGCACCACTCCCAATTCCAATGATCGCTTAAATAATATTGACAGCGGAACGGATAGACTCTTAGCACAGTTAGTTATGAAAAATGGAGGAATATAGTCAGGGCCTGCGGATTTATTAAGGTCCACTTGTTTAAGCAACCGTAACACTTCCTCCTCCCGGACATCAATAGAGCACAAGTTTGATATATAACCAGCAGCCTGACCACTAGGTCCATCCACACATGTAGTGGTCAAGAACTCGTCATCCTCGCTTCACTCTTGGAAATTAGAAAAGAAGTATTCGCCGAACATATTGCAAATTTCTTCCTCATTACCCGATGAAGTTTCACCCAACCTAAGAACAGCCAGGTAGCAATTGGTTTGTTGTTTTAATTTTACATATCTATAAAAAGCTCTAGGATTTTTAGATATGGCAAATTCAATGTTTGTGATATAATTATTAAACATTTCCTTCTCCAGATCTTTAAGTCGCTTACGTAAAGTAAGAAATGATTGATTTATCAATAGTTAAGTAATTTAGTAGTAGACACGCTTCGATCAACAATCTATCGAGCACGTAATTATGACACGATATCTTGCGAAAATACTCCATTTCAAACAGAAAACAGCCCATAACTTTTGAACGGCTAAACCGATTTTTACCAAACATAGCTAAGAACACTCTCGACAAAGTCACCTTTCAAAAAAAATAACTAAATCTAAATCGGTTCATCCGTTTAGGCGCTATGATGCCACAGACAGACACACAGATACACATATACACAGATACTCTTTTTCCGTCGAGGTTTAAAAAACACCCCGATTCAAACAGTAAATCACCAATAACTTTAGAACGGCTGAACTGATTTTCATCAAACATAGCTAAGAACACTTTCGATAAAGTCGCCTTTCAAACAAATAAAACGAAATCTAAATCGGCGGATCCGTTTAGGAGCTATGATACTACAGACAGATACACAAATACACAGATACACACGCCAAACTTATAACAATTCTCTTTTTTCATCGGGGTTTAAAAAATATTAAAGTGACGAAACTATTTCTACTGTGACTGTACTTATTTGGTACTATTTGCATGCATCAATCTTCCTTAACCGAAGTTGGTAGATCCTTGACCACATAGCCAGTGACCAAGGCCCTCTGGTAGTTAGGTACACAAGTTTGAATGATCATCTGTCAGTCGATGGAGCGTCAGCAGTCAATGGCAGAACTCAAAGCTAGTGAAGTATGATTGACGTTTGTTGGACGGACTACGCTGTAGGTACGCACCAACTACGCTCAGCTATATTCCATATAATCATGAGCATACACATATAAAAGAGCACTTCTTTCAAACGTTTCCAGACAAAAGTAGTTTTATTTTTGCACTCAATTTGAAAGTAGCCGGTATTTACCTATACGAGGTCAGCGCAGAATAGCAAACTACAGTTTTTATTCCACCGTCCAACTTCTACGTCAAAGCGTGTCAATACAGCGTATGCTCTTTTTACTGAGCGACCTAAACCAGCAGTCAACTTGCAGCTTTTCTATTTGGTCCCATATGAGCGAGCCGTACCAAACTTTAGAGTATCTGCATTCCCAAGCCAATATTCGGGGTTGATTTCCTCAAAGTAGAACTTTGTTTCTAATTAAGCAATTAGCCCCATTTTTTAGTTTTTGCACAACATTTTGGCTCACGTTCCAGTTTTGGTAAGAAAAATGCCTGATTTTACGTAACAATTTCGCCCAACACTCCTTCAAGTGACTAAATGGGGCTATATTTTATGTAGTGCCGGTATTACTGAACTCTACATTCGGTAATGTTGTATCGTTTGTTTTCAAAATTAGAACTAAGAATTATTTGTGGAGATTTTTTTGTTCTTTCAAGCTCTCTCACTGAAACTCAGGCCTATTAAAAAGCTTCTCCACTCCAATCGGCTTTGACACCGGCAAAACCCCTCGATGAATGTCAGTCTAAGTTACAGGTTATAACTGTCAATTTCATTGAGTTGAGTGAAGAATTGACTTAGTTTGTAGAGGTTCTCATCCTGCAGTCCAAAATATAATCCTAATTATCCTTTACTTTTTAGGGTTCCATAACGGGACCCTATTAATAAGACTCCGCGGTCCGTCTGTCTGTCTGTCCATCTGTCTGTTTGTCCGTCTGTCACCAGGCTGAACATTCAACATTCTGTCTCATGAACCGTGATAGCTAGGCAGTTGGAATTTTCACAGATAATGTATTTATGTTGCCATAACAACAAATACTAAAAACAGAGAAAAATAAATATTTAAGTAAAATATTATTTTTTATTTTTTATATTTATACAACAAACGTGTTTTTTTTCCGTTTTTTGCGGTAATGGTACGGAACCCTTCGTGTGCGAGTCTGACTCGCCCTTAGCCGGTTTTTTCAATTTGGTTTTAATGGCAATCAATTAAAACCAACTGCTTACATTCAGCGTCATACAAAATACCCACGGCTGATAACTTGCGGTCACAATAACAGAGATAACTTTATAAAATCATGCGGAATAATTTTATCTTCCATAGCAAAATATTGTAGAACTCTGTCGGTCTTGATAACCCCGATACTTACGTAGTCTGTGACAAGCTCGAGGCACAGAACAAGGGGCCAGTAACACTTAAGAACAACATTATTGCGATGCAGTGGTCTCGTGGAGTGTCTGGGATGTCGGGAGTGTCGAGACACTCCTCTAGAGCTTGATACGGCAATAACACTGCACATTCTGCCCTCAGACACCCGTTACAGTCATATTATACGGAATGGTGGCTGATTCAGATGTTTAGAAATGCATGATTATGACTTCAGGGTTTTTATTGGATTGCTTGCGGTGGATATGTTCTGGGTCGTATGAGACAACCTTATGCGCATTTTGTGGTATGAAGAATATGCACAGGGCATACAGAATCGACATAAATATATATAACTTTATAATCATCTGTGAAAAACAACACCAGCTGCGATCATTATATCCTACAATTGTAATAAAGTCAGAATAATTAACCATTAAAACAAACATCACGTTATTATTTCAATTTAACAGTTTTAATTCCTCCAATTGACATAATGACTACGGTTCAAAGTTTGACAGCGGGCATTGTTTTCTACTTATAACAAAATTGTTGCCGCAGATAGAAGCCCAAGTTTATCTGTTACCGATTTAATTTGATGATTCACATCGGGCTGAAATCCGCGCTCGGCTTGTTCTTTGGTTATTCGTCTTTTGTCTTATTTTATTATGCTGTTACTCAGTCGCGGCGATAAAGGCTAGCGAGACGGCTTGTCTGCCTGTTCCCGGTTTTCTCGCGCTTGTTTATCCGGCTGGGGTAGTTAGCGCGGCGGGTTGGCGCCCCGCGGCAGTGCCTCCGTAGCCCGCCCAGCGATGGGACGCTCCCCGGCCGCCCCTCTGCTCCCTACGCGCGTACGATCCCAACAACACAGGTGAACCACAACACTATAAAAAAGGACAATTATCTAATGTGACTCGGACAAAATGACTCCTTTTATACATTTGTATTGTGTTATATGGATAGAGTTATTGACTGGCTGCACCACCACAGGTGAGTTGATAGTGCAATTAGCATTTTTATTGAGTTCGCCGGCAACTTGTCAAAAGTTTTGTGTAAAATACGAATTTTATTTTATTGTTGCGGAAGTAAAGTATTGACGGGTTTTAACTCAACGGGAGAACTCTTTCTAAAAGTTTGGAGAGCTTTAAAGTAATGTTAGAATTTAATAATAAAATTACGTAATTTGAGATTAGCCCAGATAATAATTCTTGTATCAAAAAGATTAGATTTGATTTATACAGTATAAATGTACTTAATTGTAAAAAAAAAACACTTCTTTCTCTTACATTGGGTTGGTATCTTTAAATTATAAAGTTTACTTTCTTATAAGCAATAAAATATGTGGTTGTTAATAAAGTTAAGTATTTTCCTTTTTTCTTCGCCAAAAGACATAAAGAATCTGAATATTATCATAAGTATTTTCCTGTTTGTGTTTTTTCTGGCCAATCTGGTATTGCAAAGCAATGTTTCTTGGATAGAGTAAGTGGCTTGCGGAGTTTTATTAAATGAAATTTGATTTAAACAACATTTATGACGCGTATTCTGTTATACTTTTGATACTTAAGTCAATACCACGGCCAAACTGTATAATTGATAAAACCTTGAGTGAAAAATACAAGTGATAAATATACGCTTGACACCGATTATTACGTGACATAAGTAGAGTTAATATTTTAAATACAGACCATACATATGTTAATTCTTAGTTATTATTTATTGTCATTAACGCCTTAAAAACGAGACAATTAATTAAAAAGACATTATTTCAGTAAAGTGTTTACACATTATTTATTTATTTAGGACGTTCAGAGCGTTTATTACTGATTGACGTGTGTTATTAGCCATGATACGTAATTAAAACATTTATAATTCATAGTAACCTATATTAGGATTCAGTACAAAAGACAACAAGCAACGTAAATTGATCCGCGAAAAACTACTTTACAAAATACGTTATTGAAAAAGTTTCATAGAACACCTATTAGGTTTAAAATGTGATTTTTATATGGCATGACAAAATTAAATGTATGTTGCTAAATAACACAGTATAAACAGTATATGTAGTGGAAATAAAGCATGAAAAAACTTTTTTACAAAAAAATACTACCGACTTCCAAATAAGAAAACTACAAAGTGAAAAATAACTTTATTTTTGGAATTCGGTGTCTTTCGTAGGTACCACTTTTTTGCGTTATTGACACCGACAACCAAAAATAAAGTTATTTTTCACTTTGTAGTTTTATTTGGAAGTCGGTAGTATATTTTTGTAAAAAAGTTTTTTTATTTTCACTTTTTAGTTTCCTAATAGGCAAGTTGTTAAGTAAGTTTCCTATAACGCCAGAAAAGATTACCCGAATATCATGAAACTTGAACATAACCGATCAAATGTGAGTTCTGCTCACCCCTTAAGAGCGTACTGGCGTGATTTTATGTTATGAAATGGTATAAATAATAAACAGGCATGCGATTGCAGCAGTCCCGAGAGATTTGCCGTTAGAGTTCTGTTGTAGTTCTTTATCAGATCTTCACCAAATTAAAATGCGACCAATTTCGGAACATACTCTTTCAAACAAAAAAAGAATTTTCTAAATCGGTCCACAATTGACGGAAATATCGGTGAACATACATGACAAAAAAAATATCATACAAGAAGTCGAACATAGAACCTTCTCCTTTTTCGAAAGTCGGTTAAAAATAGAGTAATAGGCTCAAAGAATTACATGTTTGAACGACCCTTATCTCAAAGACTTACATGAGACCCTGACTATCGATTTCTAAGCATTCATAAAAATACAACTAAATCGTCCCTTTTCGAGTATCCGCGACTGCTAAGCTCCTCAAGTAGATCTGTTCGGAGGGTCGCAAGACGCTGTTGCCATAACATACGAGTAATTCGGTTAACAAGGGGGACAGATCACAAACAAAATGTACCGGGGGCAGTGACGGTGACGCATGGCCGGATATCCGTGGATATCTTCCGAAGAACGTGAGTCTATTGATGTTTTTTATTGATGTAAATACGTTGACTAATGTCTGACGTCACTAGTTATCGGAGATCGTGCGAAGCTTGCTTTTTCCTCCCTAATAGGAACATTTACTCACAAACGATGTTGACTAAGCACACATAGGCACATGTGTGCACTCTCAAATAATTCGCATGCACCGTTTAAGCCCTAAAAGCTTTTTTAAACAAATAAGCACACGGTTGGTTTTTCACTTGCGATAACGTGGAACGGAATTTTCACTGAAAGTGGAGCAATTGCGGAAAAATTATGCAGTATCGGTTTATTTTTCTGTTTGTTTCATTTGAATTGGTAAAAATTAACATATAAGCGTAGATTGCTTCGTAGCTAGATATTATATCGGTCCATGTGCTTGCAATAACAACACAAGATGAGATTATTTTATTATTTATAGCAGTTAAGTAGAATGTAACAAATATATAATGGTATAAATGTATTCTAATTCTAAGAATATGGACCAATATAAGGAGATATTATGTAGGTTGATTTTAGGGTGGGTAGGCCTGAACTCTTCCTATCATATTTTTTTCCCGAATGTCGTAATGTTATACTTACCGTACCCACTTAGATACGGTAAATAGATACCTACTTATAGAAATTACCTACATAATGTGAAGAATTACCTACAGCTACAAAACCTCCTTTTTATTTTCTCAATGAAGCTAAAGAAACTCTGTCTCTCCATCGTCGACTCTGTCTCTGTCATCTCTGACCTTTTTTTTTGCATGGAGAAATGCTTATGCATACTGCACTACCACGGGGAGATATTGCAGTTATGTGGGATTCTAACCCACTAAAACTCCACCTAAAACGTCACCTCTGACCTAGACTAGAGTCAAGAGCAAACCCATCACAAAAAAGAGGTTATTTTAAATATACAAAAAATAACTAAGTTTCGAAAAAACAATAAAAGATCATACATAAACCGTGGTTTATTCTATAAAATAAATTGACCCTAATCAAATTCTTCTCGCTCAGTAACTTGGAAATCTATTTTTGTTGTTATAACTTTAATAACATAAAACTCAAAAGCGTTCATCCTCTTCTGCTTGACGTTCCTTTTTCAAAAGTAAATTAAGAAACAAAGATTGAAAACGAAGTGAGTACAAGTCCGTAATAATAATTGTTATTCTGAAGCACATTCCTTTTATTGAATTGACGCGATTCAGAGTGACGACTCGGGGGCTGGAAATTTTAAACATAAAAAAGGCGGTCAAACGCGAAAGGTCTACACGAAATTACGTGAGAGAAATACGTAAAAACAACCCTTAAAAAAAACAAATACAAAAGTTTTTCAAAACAGAACGAACTTAAAACAAGCAACGTAATTCTTATCTACTTGTGTACCCTCTGCTTGAAAAAACTAAAGCATATAGATAACTTTTGATTAAAAAAAAACTTTGGTACCAATTATTTATAAGTATTTGCTTCATCATTTCATATTCAGTTAACTATTTGAGATATTTTATACCCGTGACATACTTAACACAGAAGAGTTCCAGTGACACTCTGTGGTCTTCTCGATCAGTTTCACTTTATCAATTGATACGTTCTGAGTGCAAATGCTTGCATTGTTGATGAAAATACCGAAATTACTATACGTATGCCTATAATATTTGAGAAGTTCTCTCAATTTCTCCAGGATCCCATCATCACATCCAGACCTGATGACTACCTGGTGGGGCCACCTGGGAAGTACATATACCCTTTCGAACAAAAGATAAATTTTCCAAATCGGTCTAAGGCGTCTTTGACTAGTCGCATCGGTAACAAGCATAAAAAAAATATTCTGACGAATTGAGAATCTCCTCCTTTTTTGGAGTCGGTTAAAAATAGCTTTCAACTTTCGAGCTTTTAAGTAAATGGGTCATCTGACCTCTCATTATTTTTATTAAATAAAATTACACAAACTCAAATTGCTCGTTTTCTAGCGTGGTAACGTAATACAAAAAACTTTTTCTAAATTGGTTTTAAGCTTGTAAAAGTTTTTTCATAAATCAGTTCTCTGTAATAGCCCAGCGTATCTTTAAATTATTATCTTCGTTTTCTTTACTGTTAGTGCTCACTTCTTAAACATTTTTAGTAGATTTATTGTATCTAATTAATCAATGCATTTTGTAGCCGTAGCAGTAAATTCTTGGCATTGTTTTTAATAGCATCGATCTACCATTTTATATCAGCCCATATTATTCCACTGCTGTATAAAGATCTCCCCCAAAACCTTTTCACTTCTCAGCACTATTTGCTATTGTAAATCAATCCCTTAAAGAAGATGTCCATGTTTGTCTCGCTAACTTCGCCATCCTCGCCTAAGTTTTTCACCGCGTCGCTTGTGCCAGTTTGGCAACCATTCTGATGTTAACTTTGGCCAGCGATCATCTGACATTTGACTTATGTGGTCTGTCCAGTGGCTTCTTCCCCAAATCAGTAATCCTACAACTGCGGGGTGACCATAAGCTCTTAGAGCGGTATCAATTTGATATCGAGTAAGTGACAGATGTATACAAGTCAGAGACATCTGTCCCTTATTCCATCTCAAATTGATACCGCTCTAAGAGCTTATGGTCACCCCCCTGTATAGTAATCACAGCAGATCTTTGTGTCTCTGAAGTAGGCTTTGCGAACCATTGCGGAAGAAATAGTTTTTCATCAAGTATACTGCATACAGTAAGCGAGATAGGACGATGCGACAAACGTCAGCGAGTGAAAGAGGCAGTTATACAATGCTATCTTCTACTTCAACATTGAGATAAAAATAGCAACTGCGTCTTGCAGCCAACTTCAGAGACACAGAGATCCACTGTGACTACTATAGGAACCTTTAAAATAATGTTTGTATGTTTATCCGTAGGTATAAACCATGTAAAAGCTGAAACTAAAGCAATAAAATCCTGTTTTTAACGCATAATAGCACTAGGGCACTGTGTAATCGTAACCTAGTTTATTCTCCAAACAGAAAAGCAAACATTTAAGGCGATATATACGCCACAATGTTAATGCAGCACTGGCCGTACGCCCGCTCGATGCCAAAATATTAATATTGAACCTCCTTTTGAACAGTTTTGTTTGCAAAATATTATTTGATTTACATAAGCTAATTATGAAGAAATTCCAGCCATCAATTTTTCTGTGTATAAATATTTTTAAACATCCAAGTCGTCTTAGAGGAGTATCCAAAAGTAGCAAAAAACTAGCGTATTGTTAGTTATTTTTTTAAACCAAATTATTTTTTATACGAAAAAACCATGTGTTAAAAATAATATACATGAAACTATTTTTTTTTTCAAACTTTTTAACCAAGCCGTTACTAAGGAGTATGCTTTAGAAAGTTACCGTTTTACGGCACTAAAGTGAATGTAGGCCCTTAAGCGCTATGCTTTTGATTTAAAAAGAATTAAGTTCGAGTTGATTTAGTGGACGAGTTAAATTTTTATTATAAAAAAAACTTTATCACAAAAAACTACAACCGTCTTCGTGATAATATTTATTATACTACGTATATTTTACTAACAAATACTAATATATTGATAAATCAGATTTTCTTTGAAATTTCCTATTTTTTCTATTAAAACCAACTTGTTTTTGCAGTTTGGTACGGAACCCTAAATGTGCGAACGTACTTGGCCGCGTTGGCTTTTTATAACAATTTCAAAGTCCAACTAAAAACTTAAATAGTAGAAGCCCATCATTACCGCGATATCAGCTTCTTTAAGTGTAGGCAGATATTCTATTTGAACGCACTCAGGTCTCAGTAGAACGTTTTCTATAGAGTGAATCCGTGTTCGCTGCACTAATAAGTAGGTTCTCATCGTGTAGCAGGTGGTAGTGCGCGTTCATTAGGAATAAACGTTTAGTGCCTACGCTATGAATGCATTTAAGCTGCGTCTTTCCTTTTATTTATTTACCCAATGCATTAAGATATTGTTCATCAAATTGCTCCTGGACCGAGGTGGCAATGCTTGACGATGGCTATATTCAGCAGTGAACGTTTTTGGCTGAAGTAGGTAATGATGCTGATGCCTGTTCAAAATAGCATTTAATTCGTAAATTTTTATGAGAAAGGCAGGGAACCTACAGGTGTAGAATAGAATAGTTAACCTGTGATGGCTTCTCATTCCTTTGATGATGATTTCCTATATTTTTTACAACAAAAACAAAGCATTAATCTACTTAACGAGCTCTAAGCAACAATACCCTACTCGATGGGATAGGCCAACATTTTTTTATTCCCCTTCTTCCATTTAGCTGTATCGGAGCCCACCTTAAAAACCTTGAAAAATATTTTTTGACAATTTTTGTGGCTTTGGGTCATACTGTGAAAATTTGAAGACTGAAAATCGAACTGTTTCGCTGTAAAACCTGTGTTTCGCTGTAAATAGGGCTCCGTTTGGACACTTCGGGTACGGAACCCTAAAAAATAGGTAGGCTGCTTATACACGCTAAGAAAAGTCACGGGGCCTACGCAAAAATTCATATAGTTCAACACACGAACTGTGCACTGTGAGTGGTACTGAACAAAAAACAATATTGTCTGCGCTAGACAAAATTCGTGCCTAGGTCCGACAAAATTCTTGTCGTGTACATAATAAATTACGTTCATGACGAATTTTTGCGTATGCCCGGTGTTTTTTTTTATCGTGTACAAGTGGCCTAAGGTCAAAGCATACGCAGACAGGGTCGAAGCGACACGTTGATACAAAAAAAAATGCACTGTTCCTGTGGAATAGGCTGAGGTAGCGAAGCCGCGGGAATAGGCAAGTAGAATATAGTACTATTGTTTTCCGCCTTACAAAATAAACAGAAAATACAGGACAGGCTGTTACAATCAGTATTATTGCTTAGGGTTGCCCTAGTCGACGGCACGAACTATTTTATGTGTGTGAAAGAGATAGATGTTGTGATGTGCAGTAAGAAGCTAGTTCGCGTGCGAATACATACTTTTGCAAAATTGTAGCGAAGTGGATGATGATTTAAGACGAAAACGAGCGCGTGAAATTGTATAAACAGACCTTTGGGGAATATTGATATCCTGAAAAACCTACTAAATTTATCTGTTCAAAATTTCTATCTTGTTTATTGTTGAACTACTAATCTATCCCTGTATGGTGACTGTTTAGCAATTTTCCTTCTTCTTATGGTATTTATTTTCGTCCAAAGATGCGTTAAAATTAGTGTTGCAACCCTAATTTTAACGCATCTTTGGACGCAATATGGAACTTTCGACGCTCATAACTTCCAAATATATATTTTTATTACTGTTTGTTTCCATACAGGGCTAAATAATGATGACAAAAATTGATATCATTTTTTTTATTTTGAACGTACTCACGTACCGTACACGAACGTACGTACGTCAAACAGTGGAGTAATCGCCAGACTACTTTTGTATGGATGAATGATCGCCTAGGGCAACCTTAAATCCAATTTTGCAAACACAAATTGGATGGATTCAAAAGAATAGATAGACAAGAATAGATAGGTGACTGGAGACAATTTAACAATCAGACAATTTTGTAAGTTTCTTTCATAAATCATCTGCTGATGCAAACATGTGAGAATGACGTAATTTCATGATAAATATGTCACAATGTCAGTTAGGTATAAGTAATTATAACAAATGGTTTGATTAAGGCCCAGATGGTGATTGACCTTCAAATATATTTTTTTATCACTGAACACGTGCGAAAGTAAAACTACAGCTGTCGATGATCCTGGATATTTAATAATGTTATGTAATTATTTTTTAAACTTGCTTTAACCAGCGCGGGAAGTCAAAAACTATCCCTTGGGAACGTACTGCCAGTTACAAAACCCTTTTTCTTCATCTAGGTAATGATCAAATTGTGTGCCAAGTTTCATCCAAATTCATTAAGTTGTTGAAGCGTGATTGATTGGCACATACATACAAACACCCAAACCAAACCCAAACTCTAAACTTTCATAATAGTAATAGGAAGTAGGATATCACATAGCTTTACAGACAAGTATAAAAGTATCTAAGCTCTAATCACAGAATTACCAACATTCGATCCCCTAAACCAGGGATCACTCTCAAATAAATTAGTCTTAATGTACATATGCTGTTAGTTCAAATATGAAAGGGGCGACTTCTGAATTCAATCCACTTATGGGTAAGTTGGCAATTGGGCTGGAAGCGGCGTGTTTACCCTCCGAATGACCCCGTGTCAACGAGGCTTGAGAAGTTGCGACCATCCCACACTGGGATCTACGAAACTATATCCGTACATTGGCCGTGTTTAATTTATATTATAGGCGGATTGTTACGATGAAGTTAACCGCAGTTTTGGCATGAATTTATCGGTTACGGTTAAATTAAACTGTGTGGTTGTGACGCTATATTAAACACACAGTGCAAGGACTATCGAAGCTATTTAACGATGTAACGATAAAAACAAAAACACTGTTAAACACATCAATCGTTCAATCACCAATCAGTCTCGGCGATCTAAATATAACCATCTCAACCGGAACCCTGCACTTACCAATAACGCATTAACGCTCCATAAAACATGAAACCAAATTAACGCATAAAAATTATGTGTAACACGTGTCAAGCACTACGCAGTAACATTATCGCAAGCACCGCATCCACTGAGCTCACTCGACGGTCTCAATTATTCATCCTCTGTCGATAATGGAACAATCCTGTCGACGCTACGGAGTGGGCCTGTCAACGCTAGACGTAATGCCATATATACCACACTATTCACAAAAATATATCCTTGTTTAATGGGCTACGGTATTATACCGTCATAATTACGGTTACACTTATCATTATCATCAATATCATCAATACATATAATAAATCTGTAGAAAAGTCGTTTTTAAACATCGAAAATATTTCAAAAAAAAAATTGTTAAAGGAAACGAACAGAACCCATTGCCAGCGTTTTTGGAATTTTTGTCTGTTTAATTGTGCACCCATCACGTCATCATCATCATAATCATCATCAGCCTATAGCTGCAGTCCACTGCTGGACATAGGCCTCTCAAATCGCACTCCATTTGATTCGATGTACGGAATCAATGTAGATAACTTTTATACAAAAAAAAATGTGCGTAACTGAAAGTAATACTTAGTTTCTGTTTCATCGCAATCGATTCACTCTATCAAAAGTTAGATGTATTTAAAGTGTTCAAGAAGAAAAATTATCACAACAAACTCGGACAGTTGTACTCGATATTCGATAGATGGCGTTGTGCATTTGAAGTAATTTTCAGAATACTCCGCGAAAGGATGATGACCCTAGAAAAAAAAATAGTAGGTAGGTAGGGTTGGCAGGAAGATAAGTAGGGTAGGGTAGGCAGTCAGTTGATGGGAGCAAAACCGCGGGCACAGCTATCAATATTTATCGTGTCGTGTTACCCAGTCACATTTTGTGAAAGTGAGGCAGTCGATCCATGTCAAATACTCAGCTGCATCTTGTTACACTGAAAGCCGGCCTCAACATAGTTGAGGAAAGACTATACTCTATTCGCTGTAGCAAAAAATAAAAGGTAAACAAACAAACTTTGAACGGTGATAATCCAACAAATTAAAAAAATACAACCTTACAACGCAAACAAAATGGTTAATTTTGTCATCATCATCAGCCTTTTTTAATGTTCCCAATGCTGGGAAACAGGCCTCCTCTCTGTGAGAGGTAATCCACCACGCGGGCCCAGTGCGGGTTGGTGGATGTCACATGTCTTCGAATTTTTGGTTCTAGGACATGCCGGTTTCCTCACGATGATTTCCTGCCCGTTTTGAGAGCAGTGGTGGTGAAATAATTTACACAAAGTAAAACGCCTGCCTGGGTTTGAACCCTACAACCTAGACCTACAACTTATAAGTCGCGGCCGATACCGCTAAGCCACTACTGCTAATTTTGAAGCTTTAATTTGTTATGTTAATAGTTCCGAACTTCAGGCTTTTTAGATGCGTTTTAATGTTGGCTATCGGCACAGATAATATAATACTAGCATACTATTGGTTATGTTTTAATTAAAAAAATGTTTGACATATTTGTGCATCTGTGTATTTGGTTGTTGTATGAATTATACATCTTCTCAAGATACTTTTATTTTAAATTTTAGTGACAGTAAAGAAGACACTAGAAAAACCTTTTTTTTGGTTTGTTTACCTTTTATTTTGGCTCCAGCAAATAGTATAGGCAGATTGGTTGACTTTTAAAGAAGACACTAGAAAAACCTTTTTTTTGGTTTGTTTACCTTTTATTTTGGCTCCAGCAAATAGTATAGGCAGATTGGTTGACTTTTAAATCAATATTAATGTACGTCAGTTTACTCACTTTCCGAAAATTCTAACGTATTCCATTGTGTCTCTGTGTGTAAAGAAATGGCCATCATATTTCCACAGGAAAGCGTATTTTGTGTCAAGTTTTGTGTATTAAATTTTCCATCTGCGACAAAAATGGACCATAACGGTTTTAAAAGTTAAAACTATGCACTGTGGACACACTTCGTTTACCTATGTTAAAGAGAAATACATTTCTGTAGAATTTAATTGACACTCGACCCAAACAGAAAGCACATTTCAGCTTTCTGTTTGGGTCGAGTACAGATATATTTATAGATAATCCCTTTAAGCTTTCTATTATAATGAGAAATAAAGTTTTGGCACAGAACGGAGCCAAGTAAGTGATTATTATTAGTGAGGGGAAGCAGAGTGCTCTATTTATCATCGCGCCACAATTAGGGCTTTATAGCTAATGATGGCTCTAACCATTAGTTAGCTTATTTCTTTATGCTGTTTAATTTGCACGAACAAAACTCGTGTTTTATTAGTAACTAGCTGTCCCACGCGACTTCGCTCCCGTCAACTGGCAACCTACATACCTACATACATGAATGTTGCGTAACTTTAACCGCTTACGCAGCGCACGCAACGGAAGCTCTCAAAAAGGCATACTTTTCCAGTTTTTGCAACATTTTTCATTTATGCTCCGCACCTTTTGGTCGTAGCGTGATGTTATATAGCGTGATGGATTATAACCTTCCTCGATAAATGGGCTATCCAACACAAAAATTATTTTTCAATTCCATCCAGTAGTTCCTGAGATTACCGCGTTCAAACAAACAAACAAACAAACTCTTCAGCTTTATAATATTAATAATATGCGAACGAACGCGCGCGTGCGTTATTCGAACGTGCGTGCGATCCAATACAAGAAATGGGGGCTATCACGATCAGCCCCCAAGATGTAGCCCGTGCAGTCCGTCCGTTGCCGAACTGGAAATCTCCAGGGCCGGACGGGCTGCACAACTTCTGGATCAAATGGCTACAAAGATCGCACGCTCGTTTGGCATCTCAGTACCAGGAAGCCTTGGAGTCTGATTCGCTACCCAAGTTCCTTACAACAGGAATAACCCACCTGCTCCACAAGTCTGGTAGCACCGCGGAAACCAAAAATTATAGACCTATTACATGTTTACCAACGGTCTATAAGGTTCTAACATCCATTTTGAGAGTTAAAATTAATAAACACGTCGACGATAACTCGATCATGTCGGTCTTTCAGAATGGATGTAGGAACGGGTCCCGCGGTACTAAGGAGCTACTCCTTATTGATATGGCCATTAGCCAACAGGTTCGGCGTTCCCGAAAGGATCTGTCGACATGTTGGATAGATTATAAGAAGGCCTATGACTCGGTGCCTCATACATGGCTCATGAGGGTGCTGGAATTGTATAAAATAGATACAACTCTACGCACCTTCCTGATGTCGTGTATGGGGCAATGGAGCACAGTCCTTCGCTATCCAGGATGTCGAAATATCCAGAGGAATAGCGAACCTGTAAGGATCGAGCGAGGTATATTCCAGGGCGATAGTTTGAGTCCACTTTGGTTTTGCCTAGCCTTGAATCCTCTAAGCATGCTGCTGGAGAATTCAGGGCTAGGCTATCGGTTGAAGAGAGGTGGTCAGGTTATATCTCACCTCCTTTACATGGATGACCTGAAGCTCTTTGCCCCCAGCAATCTTCAGCTGATGGAGCTACTAAAAGTAACTGAAACTTTTAGTAACGCCATCAGGATGGAGTTTGGTGTGGACAAATGTGCGGTCATGCATGTAAAGCGAGGGGAGATTGTGGAATCCGTAGGCATTCAACTCGCGGATTCCATAAACCTGAGATCCCTCTCTCCAAACGAAACCTATAAATATTTGGGTATGTCGGAAGCGTTAGGTATCAGCACTACTGACATGAAGCAATCGTTGAAGGAACGCTTCTTTGGCCGCCTGAAGAAGGTATTCAATAGCCTTCTTTCGGGCGGAAACAAGGTGCGCGCCTTCAACGGTTGGGTCATGCCGGTATTGATGTACTCTTTCGGCATACTCAAATGGACTCAAACGGAACTTGACGCCCTGGATAGGCGGGTCCGTACACTGTTGACTGCATATCGAATGCATCACCCACGATCGTCGGTCATGAGATTGTATATCCCGCGGAAGTGTGGAGGCCGCGGCTTTTTAAATGCTAAAAACCTCCACAACCGCGAGATATGCAATCTCAGGGAATATTTTCTACACACCGACGTGGGTATGCATCGAAATGTAGTAGCAGTGGACAAGGGACTCACCCCGCTCTCCTTGGCGAATGAGAACTGGCGCAAGCCTGTAGTGCTTGACACTAACGACCGCAGGGAAGTATGGCAGAGTAAGGAGCTTCACGGACGCTTTTTCCGGGCCCTACATGGGTCCGATGTAGACCAAGCAGCGTCCGTAGCCTGGCTGCGTTTCGGTGACCTCTTTGGGGAAACCGAAGGTTTTGTCTGTGCAATTATGGACGAAGTTATCATGACGAATAACTACCGGAGATTTATTGTGAAGGATGGCACGGTTGACATCTGTCGGGCATGTCACCGCCCGGGTGAATCGATCCGCCACATTATCTCTGGATGTTCTCGTCTAGCTAACGAAGAGTATTTGCATAGGCACAACCTTGTAGCCAGGATCATCCACCAGCAACTTGCTCTGAAATACACTCTTGTGGCATCGGAGGTACCGTACTACAGGTATGTGCCCGACCCAGTTCTCGAAAATGGCAATGTCACATTGTACTGGGATCGGTCCATCATCACTGACAGGACTATTATAGCCAATAAGCCTGATATAGTGGTGGTGGACCGAATCGAGAGGCGTACAATGATTGTTGACATAACTGTCCCGCATGACGGGAACCTCGTGAAAGCCGAGAAAGATAAGCAAATCAAGTATCTTGACTTGGCTCGCGAGGTTGTCGACATGTGGGATGTGGACACAGCGATCATTGTACCGATAGTCGTGTCAGCCAATGGCTTAATAGCCACGAGCCTCGACCAACACCTTAGGAGGCTCTCGTTAGGCGGCTGGGTCAAGGGCCTGATCCAGAAAGCAGTACTGCTGGACACGGCTCGCATTGTTAGGAGGTTCCTCTCTCTGGAGCCCTGACCGCCGGTATCTTGGACCCTCTTCCCGATACCGGTGGGCCTCTATTTTTTTATATTTTAAATGTTTTTGTTTTGTAATTTAATTTAAAAAAAAATAAATATGTAAACAATAAGAAAAGAAATTGAATAAAGGGGATAATAATATATTATAATTAATTAATCGGTTGGATCAAGGGTCTGATACAGAAGGCAGTAATCCTCGATACGGCTCGCATTGTGAGGAGGTTCCTGTCTCTGGAGCCCTAACCACCGGTAGCTTGGACCCTGTTCCCGATACCGGTTGGCTTCTATTTTTTATATTTTTAAATGTTTTTTAATTTTTCTTTTTTTAAATATTTAAAAATGTAATAAAATAAGAAAAAAGATAAATAAACGACATAATAATATATTATATATATTATTATAGTATAGATATAGTATAGATTATTAGTATAGATGTAACAATCATCCCATCCAATAAAAATATCATTCCCAAGGTCTGGGGTGCAATGGGCTATGAGTCCTAACATTTTGACAGACTTATTGAATGGATATTCTTGATTATCATATTTATCTTTATTATGTTCTTTACCTATGATGTTTCAAGGTTCTCATATCATATTCTTGTAGCTAAACGAATCTACCTACTAAAGTTCTTAACATTTAATAGTCAAATGTCATTGAATTATTTGATATCTTAGTAGGTTAAACGTATCCCGAAAGGTCTATGGGCGTACATATTAAAAAAGAACACATCATTTTGAAAGCTTACTTACCTAGATTGTTTAATGTATTAGGTAAAGGTTCAAATTCAAATTCAAATAATTTATTGTGGATCATAGGTACATAAGATGTTGTATTGGTTACAGGTAGATCTGCTATGTCCCGCCATTAAGGCATACAAAATTCATGACATCAGGCTATTCAAAATACAAATCATCACATTGTCATGCAATACAAATAAAAATTAAATAAGTATAATATGAAATGTCAAATTATTAATGGTGAGTATAGATTACACTTAGTATAGTATTTACTTGTAACAGAACATCGAGCATTCGCCGTTTTTAACCACATAGCGAACACGACGCTCGATGAAAACGGCGAATGCTCGAAGTTATCTTATAAGTAAATCCTCTAGTCTATACTCACCGTATGGATCCGTGGGCTTATTCCGAATTTTTTAACGTACTCGATCGTGATGACGTAAACGATCTCTTATGTCGAAATGTTTACAAAACAAGAGGTATCTCCTTACCGTCACCAGAAGGCGCTTATCCAGTTTCAATGCAAATTGACGTTTACCTTAAAGCGATACAGCGTGAATAAAAATTCGCACTAAACCCACAGTTAACACTTAAACACGACATGAAGCGATGTGTGTGTCGTTTTACGCCTTGGAGTGTGTTTTTTTTTGGTTAATTCTCTCACTAAAATCTGTACCTTTTTGTGTAGTAACTAAAGTTCCAAATTGTGTCTTAAAAATTGTGCGCAACGTCGCGTCTAGGTGTAAGCTGACCCTTAGTATGTACTGTAATAATGTCAAATCTAATAAACGCTCTATTATTTAAACGTTCGCATTGAAGTATTGACATTGATATAACGTCAGAGTATATTAAATGAATTCTTTAAGTGAAAACGTCGAACAATGTATTTGTCGATCACCCTTCATTCGAAAGTAATTGAGTTCTTATTAATGAGTCCTAATGTTGTAATTAATCATTTTAATTATTTAGATATAGTGTTTGGTGGTGGGCGTGTAGTGGTATAAATATAAATAATAACAAGCTGCAATATTGTTTTAATGATAACACATGACAATGACATGAATGACTTGACTATCGGGCCATATCTTTGTACAGAGCAAAGCAAACAATGTTCATATCGACATTTGGAAGACAAAATTAAGCTACATTTTGGGCGATATTGAGTTTTATACACTAGTAGGTCTAGAGTATAAAACTACATATATATAAACTATACGTTAATATCACCCAAAATATCACTTGGTAAATTTTTCCTTACAATTTTCGATTTATTTACATCCTCATTAATAATAAAAAAACTTTTTTGCAAAAAAATACTACCGACTTCCAAATAAATAACTACAAAGAGAAAAATAACTTTATTTTTGGAAGTCGGAGTCTTTCGTAGTCACCAATTTTTTGCGTTATGGACACCGACTTCCAAAAATAAAGTTATTTTTCACTTTGTAGTATTTTATTTGGAAGTCGGTAGATTTTTTTTGCAAAAAAGTTTTTTTATTTTCACTTTTTAGTTGTACCTACCTAACAGGCAAGTTTTTTAGTAACCTATAACGCCAGAATAGATTACCCAAATACCATGAAACGTGAACATAAACGGTGAAATGAGAGATCTGCGTACCCCTTAAGAGCGTACTGGCGTGTTGTTATGTTATGAAATGGTATAAACAATGAACAGACATGCGATTGCAGCAAACCCGGAAGATTTGCCGACATTTATTGAAGAGTTCTGTTGTATATCTCCGAAGTTCTTCATCAGATCTTCACCAAATAAAAATGGGACCAATTTCGACACATACTCTTTCAAACAAACATAATGTCGAACATAGAACCTCCTCCTTTTTGGTAAGTCGTTTAAAAATCAACTATTTAGAGGCAACTAAATATCAAAATCCATAGTGAGTTTGAATTAAGAATCTTAACAGGTGCTAAACAACTCTGTTTCTAATCCATAGTGAGTTTGAATTAAGAATCTTAACAGGTGCTAAACAGCTATGTTTTTAATCCATAGTGAGTTTGAATTAAGAATCTTAACAGGTGCTAAACAGCTCTGTTTTTAATCCATAGTGAGTTTGAATTAAGAATCTTAACAGGTGCTAAACAGCTCTGTTTTTAATCCATAGTGAGTTTGAATTAAGAATCTTAACAGGTGCTAAACAACTCTGTTTCTAATCCATAGTGAGTTTGAATTAAGAATCTTAACAGGTGCTAAACAGCTCGGTTTTTAATCCATAGTGAGTTTGAATTAAGAATCTTAACAGGTGCTAAACAGCTCTGTTTTTAATCCATAGTGAGTTTAAATTAAGAATCTTAAAAGGTGCTAAACAGCTCTGTTTTTAATCCATAGTGAGTTTGAATTAAGAATCATAACAGGTGCTAAACAGCTCTGTTTTTAATCCTTTGTGAGTTTGGATTAAGAATCTTAACAGGTGCTTAACAGCTCTGTTTTTAATTCATAGTGAGTTTGGATTAAGGATCTTAACAGGTGCTAAACAGCTCTGTTTTTAATCCATAGTGAGTTTGAATTGAGAATCTTAACAGGTGCTAAACTGCTCTGTTTTTAATCCATAGTGAGTTTGAATTAAGAATCTTAACAGGTGCTAAACAGCTCTGTTTTTAACCCTCGACGGAATAAGAGGTGTGTTATATATAAGTTTGTCGTGTGTTGCTGTGTTTGTGTATATCTGTGTGTCTGTCTAAACGTATGAACCAATGTTGATTTAGATTTTTTTGTTTGAAATGAGTCTTTGTCGAGAGTATTCTTAGCTATGTTTGGTGAAAATTGGTTTAGCCGTTCAAAAGTTATGGGCTATTTTCAGTTTGAAACGGAGTATCTTCGCAAGATATCGTTTCATAATTACGTGTTAGATACTCGTAGATTGTTGATCGAAGCGTGTACTAGATAAATTATGTAGTTTAAAAAGTACGAAATAAAAGAAAAATGGCCGAGGATTATGGCAATTTTTAATTTTTACTTGTTTTGTGAATAAAATTGATTATGATGGGTACGGGTACTGTACCATTTCTAAGCCATTGGTCTAAGTGACTTTAGACGTAATTGTGTAAGATAAGACCACACAGTATGGATGTAAAATGTTACAGTTTATGCCTATTAGCTCTCGTGGTAACTTTTACAGCACACGATGCGCGATGTGTAAAAACCAATCTACCATACGTAACGCACGGGGTCCCAGCGGTAAGAAAGAAAATTAAGTTCAAATGAATCTCACTAGATGTCGCGATATGCACCGATATGTTATTGAATTGTGTGTAAAATTAACATTATCTGGAATTGAACATGAAAATTATATGTTCTTGTTTGATCAACTCTCGTAAGCACAAAATTATGGAATACTGGGCTCCTTAATTCACATTTCAAAGATAATTTGAACGGATCATTTATAATTGATGTCAATAGATGACGTGGTTTTAAATTTCTGAGGCATTCCACTCGATTGTTTAAATTTGTATTGTAACATATTTTGGTGCAATGAAACTAAAAACATGCAAAAAAATACTATAAAACAAATCGTCACTAAAGTGTTACACGAACCGAAGAAACTCTTTTACTTGCAAGTCACTGCTAACACAATCTATCTATCGCCGTAGAACGGAACCGAACGCGATCGATGTACAAAAAATAATCATCTTAATCAGACGAAAAACGATAGTTACTTCGAAGAAACTGTGCGTTTCTTTGCATGGGATAGGGCATCTGTATGCTAGTATTATTTTATCCGTGCCTAATGTTTCATATTCCCAACATAAAACAAAATAATTTAATCAAATCATTCTCTTAAGGTTACACTAGTCAACGGCACGAACTATTTTGTGCGCGGGGTTAAAATGCATTTTATATCAACCGACAACACGTGCGGACGAGATAGATGCTGTGATGAGCAGTAGGAAGCTAGTTCACGTACGAATACACACTTTTGCAAGTTTGTAACGAAATGGATAATGATTTAGGACGAAATCGAGCGTGCGAAATTTTATAATCAGACCTTTGGGAGTCTGGATATCATGAATAAACGACTAAACGTATCTATTCAAAATTAAATTATTTGCATTGTTGAACTACTTAATCTATCCCTGTACGGTGGCCGTTTTTCAATTTTCCGTCTTCTTATGGCATTTATTTGCGCCCAAAAATGCGTTAACATTAGTTTCGAAATGTGGAACTTGCGACGCTCATAACTTGCAAATATTTTCTTTTTTGCTTCCATACAGGGCTAGATAATGATGAGACAAATTTATATCACTTTTTATTTTGAACGCACATTGTCAAACAGTGGAATAATCCCTAGACTACGTTTGTATGGAATAATTTTCGACTAGTGTACCCTTAATAATGTCAATGCGATATAGACACATTTCCATTTTCCGCTCAACTATTTTATAACAGAGTACTCGTAGGCAGTCGTAGCGTAGGATTTAATTCCATACAGTAACTGATTTAACTGACACGTGTGTAACTCAATTATATCCTACGTATGTACAATTAAAACTTTTATCCACGTTCTAATCTAGTTTTCACTTAATTACTCCACAAAATTACTACAAATGATGAAACTACCGATATACTTAGACCACAATCGGTCGGTAATCTGTTAAAGTTCTTGTGTCGGGACAAAAATGGGGTCGCAACTTCGAAGGATAAATGTTAGGACCTTTTTTATATAATTTACGACTTGTCTAGAAGCTTTATCAAAGTCTTTTTGGTCTAGTCTAGTAAGTTGAAGACATGGTTCGTGAGTGAAGTCGCGGGTTAATGTACCGTGTCGCCTGGAACATTTTATTTCTTTAAACTGCACGCTCTTAAAATCTAAGAACGTACCTTATAAGGCATGACGACAGCGTACTTACTTAAAGGTATATTTTAGTATAATGACCGTAATAAGTCAGTGGTCTGAAAAAATAACATAAAATTATACTTGTGTCAGTAAACGTACACAGAATTGATGTTAAAATAATTCCTTTTATAAACAAAAGCCCGCTTGTACAAACAGACAACATAGTCAAGAGTTATTTATATAAATGTATGGCACACATTGATTTTGTACATATCGAATGAAAATTCGTATGACAAACAAGTGTAATTTGTACGAGCATGATCACTAAAATTACTTGTTATTGCAAAGCATGTCTTTTGCCCTTTAGATTAAAGTTGCAGACAGAATACTACAGCAATGTTCTAATTACAGGTCGGGAATTACCCACCGGACAAAATGTAGTGTCTGTAGCACCCATAGAAGTTCCCGATGGTAAGTGTTTTATTTGTAAATACGAGTAAGAAATAGAGAATATTCTCGAGAAAACATAATTTACTTGGAACTTTCAAAAGCTTTTCTTTCACCGAGTACAAACTGCAGCACTTTTTATTACAATAAAGAAATAGGTTTTCTACTAGTTATCTTTTCCTGCTACAAGATTTAGGTCCTGTTCTGAACCAAAAAATAGATTACTAACTCAACAAGCGCTTTATATAAATCTAATCTTTATTTAGTACTATCTCGATTTATCAAACGTGTTTGCTAAAGGAGATTGCCCATACACAGGCCCCAAGAGGTATCGTGTCTGCGATTTCAATATTATCCAAAAATAAGATTTATATTTTGTGTTTTTTTCCATCCGTGTCCTTTACTTTTTATGTACAGACAACCACAGATCAGGTTTCTTCACTTGGACATTTGTATGTACCTTATTGCATTGTAATAAGGGTTCATTTCAAGAACAGAAACAGCGTTATTTCTCGTGAACCCCGCAAAATAGATAAAAATTGTTTTCTAATTATGAATATAACGTGTTTTTTCTACAATATACAACCAAATTCATCAAGATACAACAATTTTTTCAAAGGGGCCCAAGTTCCCTTACATAATGGGCATTCCCCTTTATTGGGTTTATCGATAGGGTTATTTAAATGAAAACGAATGCACACATTTTCATTACAAGGTTGCATGGTAAGAAAAATCTATGATATGCAGATATTCTGCCACTTTAGATGTATTTACTTAATAGGGATGTTTCCTGAGTAGAAAAATTATAATTCAATTAGTCCGTCAGTGAGATATAAAAAAATATTGGACCCGGATTTTTTGCTTTATCAAATAAATGAAAAACTGACAAAGATAAAGCGCATCAAAGTTCAGGAGTGGGGGCTTGTCAGTATACAGTGTAGCACACCGTGACGTCACAAGATATTTCAACGCACTGTATCGACGTAATTTTTTGTTTACGTGGCAAAAGAAAAAAAATCGTGTCCAATATTTTTAGGTTATCTAACTGACGGACTGCATAGATATTTTTGACGTAACAACGTCTAATAAATCGATGAACGCCGGCTGCACGTACGAAAAAGGATGACTCAATATAACGTTACGCTCAATGTAACGTTACGCTCATTGTAACGTTATAACCGTAACGTTACAATGACGTTAATTGTATCGTTATGTATGTGACGTTGTCACGTTAAACTATCGTCCGTAAACCGACTTTACAGACAACCAATTTTTTCTCTACCGTCGGCGAGCTTATTTTTTTATCTACTTATTTTATTACTAGTATGTTTACGAAACGAAGCTTGTTGAAGATAAAAAGCATCATACCATAATTTATGATCGTTTTAAATAAAATGCACTAACTACATCGCTCTTCGTTTTTGCCTCCTTAAAGCTTGAATAGAACGGCAAGTGGTTTATAATATTCTGTACATCAGCATCGCTCTTAGCTAAGGCCGGCGGCTCACCGAGCAATGGCAATTACAAAGCTCTGACGCATAATGTGACTAAACAAACCCTTTTTAACAAAGCCATTACTTATTCCAAGTAAAAAACTATTATGACTGCTGTAGCTGGATTGCGAAAACAAAATTGTTTTCTTCTACTCAATCAATTGTATTCTGATGAGTCAAACAACATTATTAAGTTTCGTTTCGTCGCAGATAGATTTACAATTTAAATATCGTTGGTATTCTTACAAGGCAGCATTGCTCTCGCTTTACTCGGTACGTCAGTGTAGAACCAGCTTAAAAACCGTGTTTTCACCTTCACAACTTAACTAAATTAATGATCGTTATCTTAATCCATTCGTGGGGAAAATTAGTGAGAAGAAAATTTAAAAATGTTTTCATCCGTTTTATAACGAAAACCTTGTGGACTGGGGTGGGTAATATGAGAACTATTATAAAAGGATGAGGCCCAAACGAACGTAAATTTTTGAGTTGTAAAACGCGTAAAATGCGCCGCGGTATTATGCTGCATTCGGTTTTATTCAAAGTCCTGTTTGTGCCACACGGCGACGCAAAATGAGTTGTCTGCTGACTCACACACATTATTTCAACCGAGTTTTGCTTGAGGTGAAGGAGGGGAGCGAAGCAAGCGTCAGTGCTCCGTACAAAAGCAGAATAGCAACTGAAAAAAGTCCGTCCGTCTAGTAGCCTAACCAAATTTCATTTGAACGTAAATACCGCGACTCATTTTACGCGACTGACAACTCACAAAATTACGTTCGGTTGGCCTCACCTTAAGTAGTCCTTTTTTATCTTAAGCTAGTTGGATGATAGGGGTGAACAGTACGTCAAGCAATATGCTAGTAAAATGCGCCAATAAAATCAAATGTTTGTTCAGTGGGTCGGAAGCCCCTGACCCCAGGCTGCAAGTTGCACGATAACCTTTCACCTTTGCGATATCACCTTACATACACGTGGCCACAGATAATATAATACTAGCATACAGATGCCTCATCCCATACAAAGAAACCGTGCCGACGTAACTAGCGTTTTGCGTCTGATTAGGCTGATTTTTTTAAAAGTTCTTTAATCACGTTCGGTTCCGTTCCACGGCTGTAAATGGTGTTAGCAGCGAATTGTAAGACCCCGTGACGTGGCTCACAGAATTCACCAAGACATAACAGTCTTTTTGTGTACAAAAACAATGGTATCGAATTTTTAGTACGGTGTACCGTACTAACAATTCGATACCATTGGTATCCGGGCTTATGACATTGTTATTATGGGTTATTACTGTTGTGATTAACAAAACTATTTGGTAATTATACATTCATTTACTTTTGACAAGTAAGTTGCTTTGTCGATATAAAATATCCCTAATACTCTATTAGGGGTAATACTAATAGGGTACTCTATTAGGGTTCCGTACAAACCGCTACATTCACTAAAATAATTAGACATTATTACTGAGAAATTGAGCAATTTCCTATGTTTCTTTAAATACCATAGACTTCCAGGTTCTCCTGTAATCTATAGGTAAAGTAAAATTTTAGGCCCAGTAGTTTCTTTTTTTGAGTTAAGTGGAGGGAATAGTTATTACCCGACTGCCGAAGGAGGGTAATGTGTTTATCAGTCTATGTATGTATGTATGTAAGAATGTATGTATGTTTATTTATGTTTGTTCCTATTTGCCGGCCGCGTTTGGTCTCTAGAACGCCATCTAGAGACCAAACGCGGCCGGCAAATGGCCGATTTTGATGATTCTTACGTCAATCGATTCGTCTTAACCCTGCGAGTGTCACTGGCTACATTAAAATTGGAAAAGAAAAAATGGGCGGATTTTGGGCGCCATTTTGTGAGAGATTTTTCTTCCAAACCCATCGTGTGGGATGTCAAAATAAATGGTTTTAAGGGGTGATTTCAAAAATATACGACACTTATATGTTTAAATGTAACTAATTCTAAAAAAAATAACTAAAATGTTGTAAATAAAAAAAGTTTATTAAAAAAATCAAAAACCCGACTGCCTAAAAAGAGAACTAAAAAGACGTAAACAAGAAAAAAAACATGCTGTGCAGTCAGAGGATACATATTCATACATATTATTAACGTCATTTTAGTTTGCTTTTTAAGCAGTCGGGATTTTGATTTTTAAATTAACATTTTTTTTCTTAAATAACTTAAAGACACGGAACCCTTAAGACAGACAGAGTAATTTCTTTCGCATCTATGGATTACAGATACTTACGAGACACAAAACTTATAGTAAAGTTTATAAATGTAAGCGATAATACCGTGAGCTGGTCTCCAGGCGTGAACAACATTGAGGATTAGGAATGTAAGCCTGTTTGCTCATGTTCGAGTGATCGGTGCCTAACGTGCCATGAGGAAGCCTATATCGGGAGGCTAGGTTTATATAACTGGATTTGACGTTTGACGCTACGTTTCATATTACAGTTAACATCCCATCATTGGAACGTGGCGTATATTATTGATAGGATATTCTGAAACTAGATCTAGCTATCTGTCTTCTGTACACAGTTCCGTAACTGATTGATTGACTGACAGACATACTAACGGCCTAAACTTCTATGGAGATAAACATGGGAAGATATGTTTCTTAGTAGTGTATGTAGGGGTTTACTAACAACAGATTTTCTGAGGTCCATCCGTGACGGATCGAATAGGGGCTTCATGTTTGTATGCAGTCAAATCGCGAAGAAAAGCCAGACATTTTGAATACGCGATGCGAAGTGGCTTAGCTATATTCTTATAGCTTGCAAACTGACCTGGCCTGATATAAACCACAATTAGGTATAAATAAATTATGAAACAATTCTGGATTATAAAAGCGTTTCATTTGTACCAAATGAATATAAAGTTAAGCGGTATGGAGCCGTTAGATTTCAGACAATAATTGACCGTCTGAAATATCTCGCTTAAGCTGAAATAACTCGTGAAAACTGCAAAAAAATCATAGCATAATCTCGACTGTCTGTGACCCAGTAAACGTGCTAAAAATATAAATGAAGGCACTAAAATATTTGCTTTAAAAGACTTCAAATTCTTGAAGCACGTGACAGTGATCCTAGCAAATAACATACTTTATCTAAATCTCGCGGACCCTTTTGCGACCGCTAACTTTTTAGAGGTCGACGCGACGCTTTAGATTGATGTTTTTTTAGCATTGTGCTTCTTATACATTATTTTGTCGGTGAAAGAGCGATACAGCGACAAACCGCTATTTGTCGTTGGTGGGCCGAGTATAAATCACGCAACCCTACAGCTAGGGTCGCCATGTATTCCACCTATATGTAGTCCGGTATTTATGCTACTTATCTTGGCAACCGGAGGAAGACAATGATATATGCTGTTGTTGAAACAGGCTGCGACAAATGAGCTTAATTACTCATTCAGCGTTTTTTCTTCACCGAGTGGGTATAATGAAAGTCAGTTGGCTTTCCGACTCGCCGCTAATGAATAATGTGGGAGTCGATGATAAAATATAGTCTACGTTGGCCGGGAGCAATAAATTCTTTATTTTTTTGTTGCCGTTTGAAAATGAAATGTAACTTTATTTTTTCACCTCGTATTTTATGTAAGCATCGGAGAATAAATATTCCTTATCGAAACCTAACCAAATATTTTACATGAATGTTTTATTAGAGCTATCTTTGTAAATATATCATACAGATATATAAACTCAGAGCGTACAATTCCGATGACAAAATATCATAAAACTGTCCCATAATTTCATCAGAGTGAGTTGGCCACCGGCCGACGCGACGCGAGCGGTGGCGGCAGACGCGCTGGCACCGTTCGTCACATTTGTGACTCTTTTTATTTCTCCTAAAACTTTTATAACAAGTAAACATGTTTACAAGTCATTACCACACTATTTATTGGACCATTCTTTTCAGAATCGATGTATCCGAGATTTGCGGAACCCATTCCGAATGTCACGGTTACCGTCGGCAGGGACGCCCTGCTTGCGTGTGTCGTAGATAATCTAAGAGGATTCAAGGTAAATAAATCACAGCACATGATTCAGTACCTATTGAAATATTTAAGATGGTAACAGTGGAAAATATTGTCTCGTTCGATCGATGGAAGGTTCAACAGCCAATGTCGGCCTAGATTATTGATGTTCTTGAAGTAAATGTTTAATGAAAACTTACTACTTACTACTTCTTACTTAGATATCAAAGACAAAAATTACAATAAGTATTTGTAAAAATAAGACAGATAAAATTCCTCGTGATAGACTAGGTACATGAAAAGAATTTCGACAGAGCTTGTTCACTTGCTATTAATTTTCTTGAAAATATCCCAACTCAATAACTTTGTATTTCTGTAGGTAGCATGGGTGCGCATGGACACGCAGACTATCCTGAGCATCCACCACAACATAATAACTCAGAACGCGCGCATCAGTCTGTCGTACAACGACCACCGCTCGTGGTACCTGCACATCAAGAACGTGCAGGAGGTGGACCGCGGCTGGTACATGTGCCAGGTCAACACCGACCCCATGCGCTCCAGGAAGGGATACCTACAGGTTGTGGGTGAGTATACTACCTCCATCAGTCTCTCGTACAACGACCACCGCTCGTGGTATCTGCACATCAAGAACGAGTACGAGGTGGACCGCGGCTGGTGCATGTGCCAGGTCAACACCGACCCCATGCGCTCCAGGAAGGGATACCTACAGGTTGTGGGTGAGTATACTACCTCCATCAGTCTGTCGTACAACGACCACCGCTCGTGGTACCTGCACATCAAGAACGAGTAGGAGGTGGACCGCGGCTGGTACATGTGCCAGGTCAACACCGACCCCATGCGCTCCAGGAAGGGATACCTACAGGTTGTGGGTGAGTATACTACCTCCATCAGTCTGTCGTACAACGACCACCGCTCGTGGTATCTGCACATCAAGAACGTGCAGGAGGTGGACCGCGGCTGGTACATGTGCCAGGTCAACACCGACCCCATGCGCTCCAGGAAGGGATACCTACAGGTTGTGGGTGAGTTTACTACCTCCATCAGTCTGTCGTACAACGACCACCGCTCGTGGTATCTGCACATCAAGAACGTGCAGGAGGTGGACCGTGGCTGGTACATGTGCCAGGTCAACACCGACCCCATGCGTTCCAGGAAGGGATACCTACAGGTTGTGGGTGAGTATACTACCTCCATCAGTCTGTCGTACAACGACCACCGCTCGTGGTACCTGCACATCAAGAACGAGTAGGAGGTGGACCGCGGCTGTTACATGTGCCAGGTCAACACCGACCCCATGCGCTCCAGGAAGGGATACCTACAGGTTGTGGGTGAGTACGTCATTCTGTCGTACAACTACCACCACTCGTGGTAAATTATTTAGAAAATACCGATAATTTGAAACCTAATACACCTAATCCGAATTACTTACGGCCTATTGTGAGAATATTAGATCTACCGAGATGTTAGACATCGACTTTGTTCACTAATTGACATTATTGACAAGAGAGCAGAATAAATCTGAGACGTACTCGTATCTATGTCAGCTTTTGTTTGATCTAAGATGTATTAATTAACTGAAAAAAGGTTTATAAAATAAATCAGACGATTGCCGCTACTCGCGTTAATACAATACTGCTTTGATTTTTCTTTTTGTTTCAGTTTTACTTTTAAAATATAATATTTAATGAGACATTACGAAATGAGAATGATGAAAAACCTACAGTATTTTTTCAGTATAACTGTACTTTGACAGTAGGACGTTCTGCTAATAGGACATTTTTGAGAATAGGACATTCTGCTCATAAGTTGATTTGCGAATAGGACGATTTCATATGGAGTCGACATCTTGTCTTACAAACATCGTTTCTTAACAAAATTTAAACATTTCCACGCCCCCAAGAAGATACCTAACATTCTTTGGAGTGGGTGCAAAGCTTGAATTCTTTGAAAATACTTTAGACGTCTGATATTTGTACACTCTTGTGGCTTCGCTCCTTCTGGTACAAGAATCATGCAATTTTCGGGATAAAAGTACATAATGTACCTGTAGGCCGATAGTGTTCCTTTTGATCAGTGAAAGATTGTAATGTAATCAATACTTACAGAGAATTACCTTCTAACAAACAATTTTACTCTTCATTATATTTTTGTAAATTTAAGGACCCCGGTCGATTGTGTATACATCTCACCGTGATGACTTAAGGTTACACTTGTCGAATTTTTCCCATACAAACGTAGTCTAGGGATTATGCCACTGTTTGAAGATGTACGTTCAAAATAAAAAGCGATATCAATTTGTCTCATCATTATCTAGCACTGTATGGAAGCGAAAAAGTATAAAAAGAAAATATTTGAAAGTTATGAGCGTCGAAAGTTCCACATTTCGACACTAATGTTAACGCATTTTTGGGCGCAAGTAAATACCACAAGACGGAAAATTGAAAAACGGCCTCCATACAGAGATAGATTAGTAGTTCAACAATGCATATAATTTTATTTTGAACAGATGGATTTAGTCGTTTTTTCATGATATCTAGACTGCCAAAGGTCTGTTTATAACATTTCGCGCGCTCGGTTTCGTCCTAAATCGTCGGTTAATATAAAATGCAGTTTAACCCCGCGCACAAAAAAGTTCGTGCCTTCGACTAGTGTACCCTTAAGTAAGATGAGCTCGACGTGAACGTAATTCATTTGAACGCCATAGTATGTGAAAAACATGTCCGAACTTTTTAATGTTATCCTGCATGCACGTATTTATTCCTGTATGTATACACGTGTTTGAGCAAATAAATATATCTATATCTTCATTCCGACGAGCTAAGGATTGACAGCTCATTTCGTCTTCACTCCATCCAATTTTTGACGGTGATTTTTGGAACGAAGTTCCTTATCGCGCGTTGCGAAAGGGACCTAGACGGAAAAAAATCTAACGAAAAGTTGTAACGACACTTTTTGCTATAGTTGTAAGCCGTGCGGCGTGCGCGTGTTTCGTGCGTGTTCTAACCTATACGCTGTTGTGTTTACGAAGTCGAGAGAGTATATACATACATATATATACACACATGTATATATATGTATACATATATATATATATACTAAAGGAACTTCGTTCCATCCGGGTGTCCCTTGACTCTCAAGTTTTTTACAGAATAACACTAGGATCTAGTGTCTCCGGTGTTCTCCTAAAGTTACTCTGCCGAGCGTTTTCATTCATAAATTATAATTCGATATACTTAGTTCCCAATTTATTTGTTTACCCAGTGCCCCCATCAATCATCGATAACATGACATCGACGGATATGGTGGTCCGGGAAGGCTCTGACGTCACGTTAGTGTGTCGAGCCTCAGGCTACCCTGAACCTTATGTCATGTGGAGACGAGAGGACGGACAAGACTTTAATTATAATGGGGAATCAGGTAAGCAACATAAGTTAACTTTTAATTAAGGCCGTACCCTGACCAAAAATCAGCATGAGATATGAGCATTCCTATTGGCCTAGCGGCACTGTTGGCGCATGAATTACGGTAGTGAATACGCCCAGATTTTAGAATAAAATCTTTATAAAATCGAATATTGGTCTTTTGAAAAAAATAAAACTTACAAAATGTTCGTTATCAAATTGTCTATCCATTAGTGTTAGAACAAAAAATAATTAATGAACACTTTACGAGGAGATGCATGCTATCAATAATTATATCTCATTTTTATGGTTTAGTTGGCAGGAGATTAGTGAAACATATACGTCTTTAAAAAAAAAGTGTACTTTCATTTTAGAATCAATATTATGTAGAAATTTAATGTATTTTTATTAATTGATATTTCTTTTTAAATGAAGAGTAGATAGCTCTAAAGCAGCACAAAAACGACTAGCGCGGCGTTTTGCTCGGCCAGGCGCCTTAAGTAGGGATGCGATACGGTACCGCAACATTCAAAATTAAAACTGTGGTAATGAACAAGGTGCTTTTGATCATCCTACATCATAATAAGGTTTCATCCTAACATGGTTGTAGGATAAGGAGATCAACGATAGTAATGAAAGTAGGAATAATTGCTGACAACTAGTTTATTATGCAACTAGTGAAAAAAGGGGCGAGTGATTCTGCCAAACATATGTAATGAATATTTAAAATTAATTTATTGATCAAAATCTAAATCTAGAGTAATTAAAAACGCCTTAAATGAAGTATTAGTTTTGTTTTACCTTTTATGTGAATGATAATCTGTACTTAACTAATTTTTTTAACTTTTCTCATGTAACAAAAACTCTTTGCGGCGGGCTGACGTTGGAGTTAAAAATTAAAAAAGTACAGGAAAGTAAAAAGCACTAGTAAAAAAAAGTGACACTTTCCGCACAGTTTGGCTGCTTGAAAAACGCTCTTTTCGAGGACATGCATTGTAAAATATTTTTGTTATCTATTTCTCTAAGTAACTTTTGCTGTAAAATTATTACCATTTCTTGAACAATTGAATTAACATTAATATTAACCGACTGTGTACAAATACAAGAGTTAATAACGTTACAATTATTGTCGCTTTGGTTGAACATTGTAGGTAACTACAAAGACAAAATTATCAGACCGGCTATGAATTGACTTTGTCGTTTTCTTTTGTTACCTTATTTGTGCCTTTGTAGTACCGTAGAAAATTAATTCTTAGGAATTTGTATTGTGGTTTTCACACGAACGTTGTCAATTTCAAAATCCACATGATGTCTGTATCTACATAAAATATTATGGTCGCATTTGATCTTTCATTTATACACATGCTAAATATCTTACGACATTTATTAATACGCCGTATTTTCAGATTATAATTAATCGTTTTCATAACTCTAAGACGCATTTAAAAGTTCTAATCCAAAGTTCCTGCAAAGCTAGGTTAGCCGTTCAGCTTTGTGGGATCGTCTTCGTTGCCCAACGCTACACACGGAATTTCACTTTAACTTCAATTGAATTAAATGTAGGTATTACCTACTAGGAAATAATAATTGAACGCTTGAGGTTTTGAGCTTCCAACAAGAATGGTATTAACAAAGCTATAAGAAAATATAGAAACCTCAAATTATTAGTAAATTACCTTCAATTACCTTAAACTTCCACAATATATGGAACGAAACTTTTCAAACTGTCATTTGAAAGACATTAAAACGGTGAAACATTGTTAAATTCCCGGTAGGCTGTTGATAAATAAAAATCATCATAAGTCTTAATTAAAATGTTTTTCATACAAAACAATCTCACGTTTTCTTTTCAACAATCAGGAAAACTGTAAAGCCCTTTCGTGAGAAAAAAAATAAACAAAAAGCTGTGGTAGAAAACACTCAGTGAGAAGTGGACAGTCCTTTTTAGAAAGCAAATTGAAAATGAATTTTAAACTGATAGTTCTGAACCTGTATAATATGATCCCATTACATATAAATATCACGAACAGGACATAAATTTCGACCAGTAGTCTTAGCTTAAAGACTATTGAATCGGGTAACATTTATATTGTTAAATGTTCATTTATATCGTCAAATGTTCATTTATATCGTTCGACGTTCGTTTATATCGTTAAATGTACATTTTTTTCGGCAGTAAGCGTGGTGGATGGAGAGACGTTGACAATAACAAAGGTGTCCCGGCTACACATGGGTGCTTACCTGTGTATAGCATCTAATGGAGTGCCGCCATCGATTAGCAAACGGATCATGCTCATGGTTCAATGTGAGTATTACTCGGTCCAATATGTGGAAGTGACATCACTTGTAATTATAGCTGACATGCCGTGTATGAGAAGCAGATACGGGTGGGAATTCAGTGAGGTGAATTGGTAAGCTTATACGTATTATTATGATAATTATAATCTGTTTATACCTATACCTACAGTGATACCTACTAAGATAATATATCCATAATATAGAATAACTACGAAAAGTTTTTAATGATTTCAATTTTTATTAATATCTTTGACCCACTTTATTGAAAGCTACTAATAGATAAATAATGACTAGTAAGTCTTCAAAGTCTCATCAATAACAACAATATAAAAATAGAGTATTCATATTTTTGAAATTAGAACAAATTATTGAACTCCTGTTGATGGATCTAATGCTAGTCTACACCTGCGTGAGTCCGCATGTATGTGTGCCTGTGTGTGTGTGTGTTTTGTGTTAACAAAAAGTAAGGATAGAGTCTATAATTTTTCTAAATTAGAACAATTTATAGAAATGCTATTGGTGGATATCTAGTGCTAGTCTACACCTACGTGAATCCTCATGATATCAGTACAAATAAGTAAGAAAAGAGTCTATGACGTTTCAGAATAAGAACAAATTATAGAAATCCTATTTATTGGTGGATATCTAGTGCTAGTCTACACCTGCGGACTCACTAACGACACAAATTGACGTGCGGACGAGTCTAGCCAGCAGACAGAATGGTTTGTCATCCGTGTTTTATTAGAGCCGTAATAGCATGGGTGTCTGAACTAGTGTTTATCGATTCTCTACCTATTGCCTACCAGTTTGAATCGCTTCGATTGTTTGACACGCTATGATTAGGGGCTCAGAATAGATCGGATGTACACATGTTTAGTACACACAGATTAAGTAATTAAACGTGTTTTGTTCATGGACACTGTGACTATTATTGAAAAACTTTTTAACAAAACAAAACATCTGACTTCCGTAGGTGTCTTTGGTGGTGTACCTATATTTTTTCGTTTTTGACACCGACTTCCTAAAATATTTTTTTTTATTTTTCGTTTTGTAGTGTTTTTTTTTGGAAGTCAGTTATTTTTTTTTGTAAAAAGGTTTTTTTTCTCCCTTTTTAGTTTTGGTATCTACCATAAATTACCATAAAAATCATTTATAGCCAGAGGGCTTCTCATAAAAATTCCAACAAGCCTAAACACAACTGGGTTACATTTTTTTATTAAGTAGTTCCACTGCCTACATTCTGTCTTCATTACCAGATGAGTTCGATGGTACCATTTTCATTAAAACCATTTATTAAAATTAGCTTCATAACAGTAATTTAACTATTCGAGATAATATCCAAACTTATTATTGAGAAGTTCCAGTGGCCATCTGAGATCTTCTTCATCAGTTCCACTTCACCAAATGATACTTTCTGAATGCAAATGCTTGTCATGTCGATGAAAATACCAAAATCGTTATATGTGCTTTATATGCCTATAAAATTTGAGGAGTTCCCTCGATTTTCATGGGATCCCCTCATCAGACCCTGATTTGGTGACAATGGGACCATCTCGAGAGTATACCCTTTCAACAAAAAAGAATTTTCATAATAAAAATCCGACCTTAAATCCAAATTTATTAAGATTTTTCTTTTATTTGTTATTGTCTTCTTCATAGGGTGACGCAATTTAAATTGCGACAATAGTCAATATGGTAAAAGTATTTCCTAAGGCCCCCCATAATAGGTTTAACTATCATGTATCTAGGATCATACAGGAGCATATATAGCATCCTATCTAAAAAAGACAAAATTATCAAAGGCCAATATGATTCATATTTATTTATTTATTCTAAATCTGTTTACACTATTACATTCATACATTCTGCCAAACTGTAAAATAGTTTTTCGACAGTTTCTCTCGTATCACAATATATTACAAATTAAACAACAACTTAAATAATTATGCTAAGTAGCTAAACTAAATTAAACAGTTGATAAAAATTCTATCGGGATCAGACAAGCCCACATTCCACACCCATGATCAATTTGCATTGTCCATAGTTGCAAAACGCGAGTCTTGTTACAAAGCATCTCAAGAACTCCACGACCTCATCCCACCAGCCCCCTTCTACCATCGGACATCTAGACGCACTGCAAGTTATCATCCTTACCTTGTTGCCATTCCACCAATTCGCACCAAACGCTTCCAAACATCCTTCATAATGCGCACAGCGAATGAATGGAACTCGCTACCTGCGTCAGTGTTTCCGAACGCATTCAACCCGAATCTCTTCAAAGTTAGAGTAAACAGGCTTCTTCTGGGTAAGCTCACTCCATCGTCGACTCTGTCACCTTTGACCTAGAATAGAGTCAAGAGCAAACCCATCTCAAATAAAAAAAAAAAAAAAAAAAGCATGGCTATGGACAGAGTTGACAATGTTTATATTACGTTATCACTTACATATAACTCATAATAGATCTGTGATCCTAGATATATAATAATTCCTGCGGGTATATAGGATCATACATAGGATCCTATGTAAAAAAGACAAAGTTATCAAAGGCGAAATGATTCATATGTTAATATTACATCTATACTATATATAATATTACAAAGCTGAAGAGTTTGTTTGTTTGTTTGAACGTGCTAATCTCAGGAATTACTGATTGCAATTGAAAATTTTTTGTGTTGGATATTCCATTTATCGAGGAAGTTTATAGGCTATTTAACATCACGCTACGACCAATAGGAGCGGAGTATAGATGAAAAATGTTGCAAAAACAGGCAAAATTATTCCTTTTTAAGAGTTTCCGTTGCGTGCGCTGCGTAAACGGTTTAAGTTACGCAACAATCATGTATGTAGGGTAGATAGGGTAGATGGGTAGGTAGCCAGTTGACGGGGGCGAAGCCGCGTGGGACAGCTAGTTATTATATAAATGTATAGATATCACATCACATCATCAGCCTTTTAATGTGCCCACTGCTGGGACACAGGCCTCCTCTCTGTGAGAGGGGATGGGCCGTAATCCACCACGTGAACCTCCCTAAGAAAATTTCAAGTACAATTGCATCGCGTTGCATCCATGTGAACATACTTGCAATTTCGCTTTATCGTTGGGATATAAACCTAATCGCATTGAACCATCAGGAAGGTATATTATTGTTACACATAATGCAATATTGCTCATCCTCCATTAAGTATAGCGATACAATTTATAGCATAAATCTTGCTCTGAGCTCTAAGGATAATTTATGGAAAATTTTAACAGGTTCTGTTCAGTAATTTAGGCACCAATTGAATGCATTGCAGCAGACAAACATACAAACATTACTTTAGTGTCCTTCATAGACCCCGTAACTTTTACTTTTTTTCAAAAACATTAAATGAACAGTTTTGACGTCTCTACGGTTTTATTGTATGTATAGATTTTAAGTCACAAAAATAAAACAAAAAGATTCGGCTTTACTCCGTGACTGTACTAATAATGCAATTGTGCAGTGGGTCCAGTCGATTTATTCAAAATGTGATTGGGTTGAATGATCCCGAGGGTCCATTTCGAGTGGGGCCCAGTTGACCAAAGACAGAGTTATAAATGGAGGTACAATAAGAAAGGTGAAAACTTGTAAGGAGTAAATCTAAGGGCAGAAACATTGAAGACGACTATTGACGCGTGGAGAGCCATTATTTACAAACTACAAGTTATCCCCTTTTTCTTGGTATTTTCGAATGTGGTTGTGAAATCAGTGTGAACTTCAACTTCTTACTCTGAAAAGTATTGGCAAATAGGACGAGACTATAATATTTACTTAAAAGTTTTTTTACTTCTAAATAATTTACCTACTGCAGATTTCTAAGAATCGTAGTCGACTTATATTGCTTGTGTATCACCCACATTAAATCTAAAACTGGAATTGGGTTTTATCTTTGAAAATTTATATTTTTTTTAACACGCTTTTATTAGCTTGGTATGTTTGTATCTATGATTCTATGTAAGGGAATATTTGAATGTGATTTTCACCTTCTTAAATTTTTTATTTAAATAGAACGACTTAAAACAATAATAATATATAAAATACTAATAAGACAATAAATTAACAATCGCGATAATTAATTCGCTTAAGGCGCTGAAAGCAGAAAAAATGTAAAAAAACACGTTTTATCTCGTAACAGCGTCTCTTAAGAGTGTTGATCTTCCACAACCTCATCGAACCGACTCCACCTTATTTCGCTTCAACGCAACTTCTTCACTTTTAAAAAATGTAACCATTTCCACAGTCCCACCGATGCTGTCCATCCCTAACCAGCTGGAAGGCGCATACATCGGACAGGACGTGACGCTGGAGTGCCACACGGAGGCGTACCCCTCCTCTATCAACTACTGGACCACTGACCGCGGGGACATGATTATTTCCGGTGAGGCTCGTTCAATGTGCGTGTTGTGTCATCTAGTCTGTTTGGGAAACAGACTTTATATCCGTGGTACACGCAAGGATAGGCATAAAGAACATTATTTAGACTGATCTTGTTTTTATTTTTTATTCAGAAAATAATTCACACAATTCAGACAGAGTCAGATTACAATGTTGTTGCTACTACTTTTTACTGGACGATAAGTCATTTTGATTATAGATTTCATGATAGGACAACCCTAACACAAATGTTCCCTTTACATAAATTCCATCATATCAGTATTTTTTTAACAAATATCTACGGACGTGTTTTTTTATTAATAAATTTCTGATGAGCCCTTGTGACCTCGATATATTTTCAATAGGTTATTTCATATAACCTACACTACTCGAAACGTATTCGACTATTTGACCAAAAAATGGAAAAGATTATTTATGTAAATCAAGGAAAGACAACTGTACTCGGTAGTTATCTCCTTTTATTACAAGTTACTCGAGTAAGGTACCCAATTACGGCAGCTCTATTTTATAAGTTGCCATAGTACCCAAAAGCGTTGCCATAAAGGCGCCGTTATTTAAATAATGCAAGAATTAAATCACTGAAAGTGGTTCAAAACCTAATAAAGCTTCATACATTATGAACAAGTTCTTCGTATATTTCCTAGTTTCAGTTTCAATGAACTTTAAATAGCCTTATTTGAGCTCCACCGATGAACCACAGCCGCTAAATAACTAGCCTTAAGGTTGCCCTTGTCGATCATTCTTCCATACAAACGTAGTCTGGCGATTTCTCCACTGTTTGACGGTGTACGTATAAAATAAATAATATATCAATTTTTCTCATCATTATCTAGCCAGGGCTAGATACATTTTGGAAATATGGAATGTTAAAAAGGTCAAAGAACAAAGACTGAAGGACAATGGACAAAGGATAAAGGACAAAGGACAAAGGACAAAGGTCAAGGTCAGCATCAGCCAGTTAACCTAACCTATTGGGCAAACCTAACCTTGTGAGCTGACATAACGGTGAGAGCGGACAAAGGGCAAATGACAGAGGACAAAGGTCTAAGGACAAAAGACAAATGACAAAGGATAAAGGTCAAAGGACAAAGGACAAAGGACAAAGGACAAAGGACAAAGGACAAAGGACAAAGGACAAAGGACAAAGGACAAAGGACAAAGGACAAAGGACAAAGGACAAAGGACAAAGGACAAAGGACAAAGGACAAAGGACAAAGGACAAAGGACAAAGGACAAAGGACAAAGGACAAAGGACAAAGGACAAAGGACAAAGGACAAAGGACAAAGGACAAAGGACAAAGGACAAAGGACAAAGGACAAAGGACAAAGGACAAAGGACAAAGGACAAAGGACAAAGTACAAAGGACAAAGGTCAAAGTTCAAAGGACAACGGACAAGGGACCAAGGACAAAATACGAAGGACGAAGGGCAAAGGACAAAGGACAACAGACAACGGACAAAGGACTAAGGACAAAGGACAACAGACAACGGACAAAGGACATAGGACAAAGGACAAAGGACAAAGGACAAAGGACAAAGGACTAGGGACTAAGGACTAAGGACTAAGGACTAAGGACTAAGGACTAAGGACTAAGGACTAAGGACTAAGGACAAAGGACAAAGGACAAAGGACAAAGGACAAAGGACAAAGGGCAAAGGGCAAAGGACAAAGGACAAAGGTCAAAGGTCAAAATACAATGGTGAAGGTACAAGGTCAAGGTCAGCATCAGCCAGCTAACCTAACTATTTGAACTAACCCTTACCTTGTGTGCTAACCTAACCATGTGATTTAACCCAACCTTTTGGGCTAACCTAACCTTGTGAGCTAACATAACCGTGTGAGCGGACCTAGGGTACAGATACATTTAGTAATTATTTCATGATATCCATATTCCCAAAGGCCTGTTTATAAAATATTCGCGCGCTCGTTTTCGTCCTAAATCATCATCCATTTCGCTACAAATTTGAAAAAGTATATATTCGGACGCGAACTAGCTTCTTACTACTCATCACAGTATCTATCTCTTTCGCACGTGTTGTCGGATGAGACAGCATGCGCAACCCCGCGCACAAATTAGTTCGTGCCGTCGACTAAGGCAACCTTAAACGCCATATTATTGAACAAAACACAAATACGTACATTTATCATATTGACATAAATAACATGCGTTCTTGTCAAGTAAGCCATCGTTCGATTGTATCATTGATTTATGACTTCATAATGAAAATAGTTTCCCTTGTATCGGAACAAGCGGACGAGGTGTAGTCGAATACGTTCCGAATGTACTTATTCATGCGCGAATAGAGAATACTTGGATAATGAAATACTTCGCTATTTCCACTTCGGATCAACTCCGCGATTGATAAATAAGTCGAATAACAACTTTGAATCAAAAACTGTTTGCAGTTTTCTTTTTGCTACTGTATCTCATAAGCTATAGTAGTAAGCAACCGGTATTTTTGCATGAAACTGAGCATTTGTATTGACTCTGCAGTCGTTATTCGTCGAATATCAAATCAACTTTCAGCATGAGCGTTCTAGTTTGGAAGTAGAGCAACTTATTAAATAGGTTATTGGACTTCATATCTTTGAAACTATTATATGGATAGTTTATTGCAAAAGCTCGAGTATCACGAAAATATAGATAATTCGAAAAGAATTTCCTTTCATTTTAGAAACAAAAATAAAACACAACATTTTCATAACTATTCCTTACTGGTTACGTAATACCGAAGACAGGTTTTATATTTAAGTAGAATTGGAAATTATAGGAGGCAAGTACGAAGCATTCCCTATGGACAGTGGCTACAACAAGTTCATGATGTTGAAGATCAAGAACATCACGAAGGAAGACTTCGGCTTCTACAAATGTATCGCGAAGAACTCCCTGGGAGAAACCGACGGCATCATTAAACTCGATGGTAATTTTTTAACATTAGTAGATTGATTTAAAACGGCCCTCGTCGGAGGGAGCGATTGAAAGCGCTGAAAGACTCGTAAAAACAAACAGCCTTTTTTACGATCTTTGGGAATTCGGCAGTATGAGAAAATCACACTAAACTGCCTGTCAATTATCTGTAAAGCTTTTTCTGGGTAACTTTGGAAAGTACTAGTACATTGTTTTCGTATTTTTCTTGAAAAACAAAACAAGTGATTAGTAAATGTTTGCTGATCGAAAACACTTCAGACATTTTTGTAACAAATATATTACTAAAATATAAATATGGAAAAATGTCTATCTTTAGTTATCATTGATATTTTTTTATAAGAATGGTAGCTTTATTTTTGTCGTTAGGCATTTTGATCTAATTCATAACTTTCTTTTTTTAGAAATACCGGCGCCACCGTCTGCATTTACAACAACACAAAAGACAGTGTTAGACAATCAAACTATTAGGAAGAAAGGTAACTCTAGTTCCTACAATATTTTAAAATTTTCCTGAACCAAATTGTATTGTTTTCTAAAATAAATATTACGACAGGTTTGCCGCAAATCATCCAGAGTAGTGACGCAATCAGTTCCAACTTCCAAGGTGAAATGTACGGCGAACAACTAAGTGATTTCGGTAAATATTTTAACAATATTAATGATACCTTAGTAGATTTGTCACTTAAGGGTTAGGCCAAAACGAACGTAATTTTGTGAGTTGCGTAAAATGCGTCGCGGAATTTACGCTGCATTCGGTTTCATATTAAAGTCCTGTTTGTGCCACACGGTGACGCAAAATGAGTTGTCTGCTGACTCACGCACATTATTTCAACCGAATTGCGTTCAAGGTGAGGGAGGGAAGCGAGGCAAGCGTCAGCGCCTCATACAAACGTAGAATAGCAACGAAAATTACGTCCGTCCGTCTGGCAGCCTAACCGAATTTCAGTTGAACGTAAATTCCGCGACTCATTTGACGCGACTCACAACTCACAAAATTGCTTTCGTTTGGCCTCACCCTAACATGTCATAATTTTTAAAAAGGCGAATTTTCTGACGTATTAACAAATTTAGGGTTCACGTACCTAAATCAGGTCAAACACTAACTAAGTTAGACACTCCTTGCACGTAGTTTAATACTTAATAAAAGCCTAACTTGACTTATTGATTCATTAATTTCCAACAGCTTATTTATTTTTACCTTAGACCATTAATAATATGTTAGACATAACGTAAATAATAGTTTTCTATTATTACATTACTCGAAGGAGATTTAGGCTGAATTGAAATTTTCATAAATAAACGAAAGGCCGAAATCAACTCTGAGCAAAATGGAAGTTATAAAAACTAATTTCATTTTCGTTAGCAAAACAACAAATCCTATTAGGTACTAGGCTTATTTGAAATTGAACAAATGTTCAGAATGTGTATATATATTTATATTTGTGTTTCCCTTTTCAGATGATGACCTAGAAAATTCAGCAAGTATCAACAAAGTAAATTCTATTTTAGGATCCACGTTATTTTTTCAAGTGATAAACTTAGCGAGATATATTTTACACTCTTGATATTTGTAATATTGTGATGAACTTTAATTTATTTGTTGCTATTTTTAGTTTTGTTGATATGTTCTTAAGCTGACCAGACAATAAATAATTCGCACTGTTAATATTTTAAGTTTTTTGTCATCAACCAGAACTTAATTTTAATGGATATTTTACCGATATTGTGTCTACTCGGTAACATCATTTTAAATCATTGTTGTATGTTTTGTATCACTAGTTATTTAGTATTTATACGACAAGTCTGTCAGTAAAAATTAAAAAAATGGTGTCAATTCCGAAAAGCGTCGACTGAATAAAATACTAACGACAGAGCTGGCAGAAAATAGAACTGTCAGAGTTCTAATAAACTTAATTGACAGTTATTTTCATGTTTTTTTTCACAAGTTAATTAAGTATTTATACCCAATTACTCAGCCATATTTTTAATTTAATTTAGCCGGTGCCTTACTGAATTGACTCGAACATCTTTTTTTATAGAAATCGATCTTCTTAATGTTAGGTCTTTGAAGATGTCCTAGGTTCGCTTAGTTCTTACGAAATATTTGTACACAAATTTTCTACTACATCGATTTTATAAAAAGCGCCTAGAGCTAGACTTTTTAGAGTTAAACCTATAACTGTCCAATACATTGAAAACTCGTACGTAGGTGGTATGTTATTTCCGGTAAACGATTTAGTCGACGTATACACTAACGAATTATTAATACGTAAACCTACTGTGCTTTGGTAGATAATAACTGGTCGATTTTCTTTACCCTTCAATTTAATATTGTAAGGCTTATTGTGATATTGTTTGTACTGTAAAGTTGTATAGATAATTTGCCGTAATGTAAAATACAAATAGAGTCTATAGGGAAATAGTAAGTTTTTGTGATGATTTACATAATGCTACAAAATGAAAACTGCCAAATAAATGTGTAAAATATGAAAAATAAAACGAAGCTTGAAATGTTGTTTTTTCATTATCTTTCCCACAAACAGAAACAGATGTAACGGAAACTTAAGGCGCCTCCACGAGCAAAACGCCGCGCTACTCGTTCTTGTGCTGCTTTTTAAGAGCTATCTACTCTTCATTTAAAAAGAAATATCAATTAATAAAAATACATTAAATTTCTGCATAATATTGATTCTAAAATGGTAGTACACTTTTTTTTAAATACATATATGTTTCACTAATATCTTCCAACAAAACCATAAAAATGAGAAATAATTATTACATGCATCTCCTCGTAAAGTGTTCATTAATTATTTTTTGTTCTAACACTAATGGATAGACAATTTAAAAACTAACATTTTGTAAGTTTTTTTTTCAAAAGACCAATATTCGATTTTATAAAGATTTTATTCTAAAATCGGGGCGTATTCACTACTGTAATACTCGTAGGAATGCTCATATCTCATCCTGATTTTTTGGTCAGGGTACGGCCTTAATACCGATGTTGCATTTCAAAACAATCTGATGCCGAATAGTATAAAACAAAGTTCGGAACTCCTGCACCTGTCCGTCTGTATGATCGAGCAAGTGAAAACCGTACAAATTCGAGGAAGGCTTCAGTGTAATAATTCAGCGCTAGCGAACCCACTGAATAGCGCGCGGGCCGCTGCAATCCTATAAATAGGAACTTTTGTTTGTTTGTCCGGGATGCGAATAAAAAGAGCTTATCCGATCAATTCACATCATTCGTCATCAGGATTTAGTGAAACAAAGTAGATAAACCATTCACGCGAAACGAACCTCTGGAATGTAAAGTTACGCCTACATAGGTAACTAGTTACTTATTGTTTTGAAATTCATGTGCCAATAACTTTACTACTCAAGAATACGTAAGTACTTCCTACGGAATGAGGTTTACCACGACTTAGGCAGAGAATATTCTAGAGATCTCAACCGTGACAAGTGGTTCATGGTAGTCGAGTACCATGGCAACCAACCACGGTTCCTTGAATCCGATTTAATAAAAGCGTACTCGGAATACATACAGGAGTTTGTTTGACAGATTGATTGACTAATACATTTATTTCATAAAGAATCTTAAGTCAGGGAAAGTTACACGATTTCCTTTAATTAAACGTGTATTTTCTGCTTTCGTGGAAAAGTTCATTAAACCTTTGTATCTAATGATGTCAAGATCCATAACGCTGTCATAAAGAAAAAGTTGTACGACTTAAATGAATTTTAGCTGTAGACTCAATGTGAAGTCTACACGATATATTAACAATGAAAACGACACAAATAATACCTAAACAGAGTCAATTTTATTGACTATATTGTCGTACCTGTCGTGTCTGTCTTTTATAGCCAAGACTGGAGTGATTCACACTTTTATTCTCCAATTTTATTTTCAAACAACTTTTTGTATGGCAGGAATGCACGAAGAGGCGCCGGACGGACCGCGTACGAGTGGCCATCACTATTAATATGTAACGTGGTACAATCTGGTACACTGCCCTTTGCATTCCGGACAATCGATACCTTACTTAGTAATTTACTGCACTCGAGTTTCCACTCGTGAATTTCCAATCGAATTGGACAATAACCTGCATCTCCGAAGTGTTACGCGATTGTTGGCGATTTTCTGTAGTTCCTTTGATTTGGTACAAAGAATAGTTTCGAATCTTGTCGCCCCATCTATCTGACTGAAGGATTATGTCGATTGGATGGAAAATCTTGTACGTTTACCATCTGTAGGTCTGTATGCATCAGGTACCAGGGAATTATCATGCTGACTAGTTCTTTCACCTTGAAATAAATTCTATTCCATTTTACTGACTTAAAAAAAAAGAGGTGATCAATTCGACACGTATGTATTTAATATTGTTGGAATTGCAGAATATTGACATATGTTACTCTGCACGGGCTTTCTAAACACGTGTGCCAAATTTCGTAAGTATATGTATGTTTGTTTGTATGCATGTTTGTTTTTATGATGTATGTATGTTTGTCCACTCATTTCTCTGAATCTACTTATCGGATCGTGATTATTCTTTTTGTGTTAGATTGAGTATCTCTCAACTTAGATAATAGTGCAAATTTTATCAAAATCGGTCTGGTAGTTTTCAAGATATGGAGCATACAACCGAACTCCTTAATATCAAACAGCGCGAATGTGTAAATTGAGTTATTTTGGCTATTTTAAAAACTTAAAAGAGAGAAATTAAAACTTATAAAAACCGACTTCAAAAGCAAAACACTCATCATCATCCTATCAGCCGAAAGACGTCCACTGCTGGACGTAGGCCTCCCCCAAGCGTCGCCACATTGACCGGTCCCGTGCGTCTCGTAACCAGCGGATCCCCGCAACCTTCACCAGGTCATCGGTCCACCTGGTGGGAGGCCTTCCAACGCAACGACTTCCGGTTCGCGGTCGCCACTCCAGAACCTTTCTGCCCTATCGGCCATCCGTTCTGCGTAAGTTTGGCAATTCATCGGGCTATGTCGGTAACCCTGGTTCTCTTGTGGATCTCTACATTTCTGATTCGATCACGCAAGGAAACTCCGAGCATAGCCCTCTCCATTGCCTTTGAGTGACTGTAAGCTTTCTAATACGGCCCATTGTAAGCGACCACGTCTCAGAGCCATATGTCATCACTGGCAACACACACTGGTCATAGACTTTCGTCTTGAGACACTGTGGTAAGTTGTACGAGAAGATACCGCGCAACTTCCCAGCCGAGTTGGATTCGACGGTTGACCTCTTTCTCGAAGTCGCCCACAACTTCGAGTGTATAGTCTCCGACCTTGATAGGAGTGGGTGTAACATGGGCATTCAACATCACCTTGGTTTTGTCCATGTTCATCCTAAGACCCACTCTTTCGAAAGCTCTACTGAGATCATCGAGCATTGTACTGAGGTCCTCCATGGTCTCAGTCATAACCACTATATCGTCGGCAATCCGAAGGTGAGTGATGTACTCGCCATTGACGTTGATGCCTAGCCCTCTCCGGTCCAGAACCTTGAAGAAATCCTCGGTGAACAGTTTCGGAGATATGACGTCTCCCTCTCTCACACCTCGCTGCAGAAGGCCGGGTTCCGGGGCCTGATCCTGAAGTCGAACTGACATGGTGGCGTTTTTGTATAAACACTTCAACACTTCGATGTACCGGTAGTCAATTTAGCTCCGTTGAGAGACTACTGTACTGCATATAGCCCAAGTCTCGATCGAATCGAAGGCTTTCTCGTAGTCCACAAACGCTAAACAGAGACGCAGGTTGTACTCTTCGGTCTTCAAAACAAGTCTTCAAAAAGTGCAAAATAACTTTCGTTACGGAAGCCGGTGCCGAAAAATTAAAAAAAAACAAGAGGTACCAAAGACACCGCTTCCGAAACGAAAGATATTTTGCACTATTTAGTGTTTTGCTTTTGAACTTTATTTTTTTGTAAATAAGTTTTATTCCTGCCGATGCTTCAGAAGAAGTAAATAATTAGGACCTGCAAAATACAACACGTTACCGACCAAGAGATTTTATGGCTATTATAAAAACACCGTAATTACTTCAGCTAGATTTATTTTATCTGTCGACATCCATACTAATATCCATTATAAATGCGAAGGTAACTCTGTCTGTCTGTCTGTTACCTCTTCACGCTTAATCCGCTGAACCGATTTAAATGAAATTTATTATGGAAATAGTTAAAGACCCTGGAAATCATCCTTAAGGGTGTGGAAAAGGGGGTGGAAGTTTGTATGGAAAATAGGCTGTTCGAAGTTCTACGCAGACGAAGTCGCGGGCAACAGCTAGTATAAATCTATATCTATACTCTATACTAATATATAAAGAGGAAAGATTTTTTGTTTGTTTGTTTGTACCGAATAGGCTCCGAAACTACTGGACCGATTTGAAAACTTTCACCAATAGAAAGCTACATTATTCCTGAGTGACATAGGCTATTTTTTAATCCCGAATTGGGCCCTGTGGGGTGGTCTACGGGAGCGAAGCCGCGGGCAACAGCTAGTTTAATTTAAATGCAAAAGAAACTCTGTCTGACTGTTTGTTTGTATATTACGTTTTCAAGCTTAAACCACTGAACTAATCCTACTACTATAACAAACGTGAAAGTTTGTGAGGATGGATGAATGTTTGTTACTCTTAAATGCAAAAACTACTGAACGGATTTTGATTAAACTTTACAGAAATATAACTTATACATCAGAATGACACGCTTTAATTTATAAAGATATTGGGAAAAGAATTAATATTACGCAGGCGGTAAACAGTTTTGATATAAAGATAGGTTGGACCTTGGAGAAGATCCTATATTACCACTACCTTATACGGGTACTTTTATCCCTGCAATACGTTCCTTTGGAGTAATTACCGACTTTCACGTGGCTGAAGCCGGTGGCAGAAGCATATTTTAAATCAAATTTAAGATAATTAATAAATACTCAGAAATGAATCTCATTTCAATTATGCTGCATAAGTACCTACAAATATTACAAACTAGCACCTTGCCCGCGACTTCGTTCGTGTGATCCGTATTTTATTCTAAAGATGACTTTTTAGTTTCATCCCCTTATAGGTGGAATTTCAAAAAACCCCTTCTTAGTGCTCCCCTACATCATAACAAGAAGTATCACATATTGTTTTTTTATGTATCACAGTATACATAAAAAAGCAATATGGAAACTACCTACAAACCTGCGCACCGACGAGACCCCTAAGCAGCGTCCGCGGTGCTGTCACTGTCAGTAGTGCGAGCCGCGTCAAGACGAGTGGTCACTTATAAGATTATCTACCGCGCGCCCATTTCCATGCGCCGACGAGCCCACGAAACGTTTTTGTCCAACCAAGGCTTGCGTACGCTCCCGCCAAAATTTGTCAAAGGTTACGCCATAATGACAAAGTTAAAGATCTATAGTTCCACAAGTTGTTGTGTGTTAATACTAAACTGATTTCCGTGTTTTAAACTAGCGTCTTTTGCTGAGATTAACCGAAGCCATGAGATTATCTATTTAAATTGTATTTGTAAGCTAGTTATTTCAATTCGATTGATTGATCATTACAGAACGAAAATGGTATAGTAAAATTTTAAAAGAACAATATCAAAAACATTAAGACACCCACGCCACAAGATTTTAGTTACAACCCTATTGCTTCAATGGAGCGTAGGTATTTATAACATCAACTAGGCTTGTTTCCATACTGTTTGTATATTTATACTGTGCCTGTACAGTAAAATTCTTCAACAAGATTTAACACCTCCTAAATCTTCTTTGAGGAGTATTTTTGAAAAACTAATAATGAAAACCTTTACTATTTACTTAGGTTAGCGTATTTATGGCAAGTTTCAAATATATAAGCACAGCAAATTTCCACCTTTTCACCTCATTTGGCTCATTTTCCAAAAACCAATAAATACATTAATTCTTTTTATCAAACAAAAGCGTAAATCTTTAATTTTACGTGTTACACTTAAAAGCATAGAAGTTTACAAAAAACTTTCAACCCCCTTTTTACCTCCTTAGGGGTGAAATTTCCAAAAACGAATAAATACATGAATTCTTTTTATCAAACAAGACAGATGTTCAGAAGTTCAGATGTCCAACTTACAAACTGTAGAAATTGTATGCAAACTTTCAACCCCCTTTTTACCCCCTAACGGGTGGATTTTTTTATCAATCAAGAGCGTAAATGATCAAACGCGCGTAATGATAATCTTACGTGTCCACATCTTACGTGTTTACAAACTGTAGAAATTTTCTACCCCCTTTTACCCCATTAGGGGTGGAATTGCCAAAAATCCATTCTTACTTACGTCACTTAAGGAACCTCCCTGCCAAATTTTATCTTTATACGTCAAGCGGTTTTCGATATTTCGTGACGAGTGACAGTGAATGGCTGAATATATGGCTGGTATATGTATATGGCTGGCTGGATGGTCTGCCCGTCAGTTATTTCGTTTCCACATTTGAACTTTTCTGAATTACGATATAAGATAGTTTGGTGCCTGGAGAATGTTAATAAAAGAGTTATGAATATGGATGGATGGAGAGGGAGGGGACGGCCAAAGAAAAGATGGATGGACTGTGTGAGGAGTGATATGAAAGAAAAGGGAGTCAGTGATAGCGTGACGGGGGACAGGACGGTATGGAAGAAGAAAACGTGTTGCGCCCACCCCAAGTAACATGGGACAAGGGCAGGAAGATGATGATGGTGCCTGGAGAATGATATGGGATACTATCAACCAAGAAAGTACGTTCTCTTGGGATAATTTCTGACTTACACGCGGATGGAGCCGATGGCAGAAGCTAATTTCTAATAAAATTTCAGATAATAATAATACTCAGAACTGATTCTCATTTGGATTATGATACATAGCTAGCGGATCACAGAGTGGGATTAGTCTTCAAACCATGTTGTCCTAAGGATCATTCTAAGCCCATAGGGAAATACAATGTTTATGCTTGTTCCCATTACAAGATAATAAATTAGATACAATTGTGTAGGCAGTTAGGTACTCAGAGGATTACAGTGGATCCTGAAAAGGAAACATTTCTAGAGGTATAATTAGTGATAGATAAAAAAACAGTGCACGTAGAACGAAGGTAAAACCTCATTAAATTGACCTCAATGAGCAGTGTACTAATACTGAGTGTTCACTATGGGAACAACACAATAATCATGAAATAAATCTGCTATTGTCTACTTTTTATCGAGTTATATGAACGTAAGTTAATGTAATGAACGGCTGACTAACGTGTGATTAACTTAAAGACACCTTATCTTGTATTAAGTACCACAATGTAGAAACCAAGGTTACCGACAAGCCCGAAGAATTGCCAATCATAACTGGCAGTAGGCTGGGCACATTGAAATAAAGAAAAAATATTTGTTTGTGACCCACACACACGAGAAAAAAGCGTAAAATTTAACAATAATAAAAATAAAAATCCCGTGCGAGACCAAAAAGGCTCCTATCTCAGCACATGCAGCGATGTCCAAAAAAAGGTGGAGCGATGACCTGAGGCCTTAGTGCGAGTTTTATAACTTACTCACTCGTGATAGCGTAAATATCTCTTATGTCAAACTGTATACAAAAAAAGAGGTTTCTCCTTACCGTCCCCAGACGACGCTTATCCAATTTCAATACAAATTGACGTTTACGTTAACGCGATTGAGCGTGAGTAAAAATTCTCACTAAGCCCACTGGTCAAGGCTGTTGGAGTCCGGTGGATGTGAAACGCACAGAACCGCTCATTCATATTATGGTCACGTCGAAAAACGTCCACTGCTGGACGTTTTTCGGTTGAAATAATGGTGATGATGTAGAAACCTAACACATTCATAAAGCATCCCAGTACCTAGACTACGCTGGTTGGGTACTACTAGTTTTATCCAGCTTGCAAAGCAGTGGGCCTCATCAGCTTACGATATGTTTTTTTGATGTTTTCGGAACGTCTTTTCCCAGCCGTGGGATGATGCGACTTCCTATATAAATATAAAAATCTGTATATTGGATATTTGTTTGAACGGAACACAATCAGATCAGGACCCATGGATTACGGTAAAGGATAAGGTACAATTTCCCACGGTAGCTAGGTGCAATAATTTTCGACTTTTACATGAGCAAAACTGCTGTTTAAAGCTAGTAAGTACCTAAATAGTAGCCATTAACATAAATTAAATAAATAACAAATCAAAACAACAAGTTGATTCATTAAAGTAGGCTATTAACAATAATGTGCAGCGAATTGGCACACAAGGAAAATACCATTCAATTACCTGCATTATCAATTAAATTAATATAAATAGCGTATTTAATGACTAATTTATAAGGGCATCAACATTATAGTGATAAGTCAACTTTAAAGGTTTGTTGCCACTGTACCGTTCTCAGGTACCTTACTTTAAAGTGTCAATGTCATCATTAGTGATGATATTATATGATTATATATATAGAGATTATATGCAACATAAAAATCTCGAAATATGCAAGAAAAGTGCTTACAATATGCATGGATAGTATCAAAATATGCAACACTAAATTACATAATAACACAAAAACCTAATTATTACTACTTATTTATATATTTTGGGGCCAATTATATGCATTTGCATATGCAACATGCAATGTAATTCCGCTACTTACAAATTAGTTTTTACAAAAAACTCAAAGATTTTTTTTTTTAACGTTGACCTACACTCAGAATTTCTCCTATACTGTGGGTGCATTTACAAACATGTAAACTCACATGCACAAATAACCAGACCGGAACAACTATCTGTAGGCCTTACAAATGTTTGTTCCATGCGGGATTCGAACCCGCGACATGCAGCGCAGCAGTCGATCGTTCAACCACTACGCCAACCATGTCGTTGTTGTTTCCATAATGTACATGTCATGGACCAAAATATTGATCAGTACACTATGTATAATGCCCGTGCATTTTGAATCTAGTCAAATCAAATCGAGCAATGTAATAATACTGATTTAAACTTCTGTATTTGGGGTATTGTCTGGTCATTATGAATATTGCTACGTTGCGGTTGGGCAATTCGATAGTTATGGTCAATGAATTAGTCCAAGAGCGAGCGAAGAGTGTCGGGACCTTAGGGCAGTTCGAGATGGATAGGTAAGGTTCGATGTTAAGTTACTTTAGAGTTTTAGACCCTGCAGACAGAAATATACTTTGTTGCTTCAATAGTAATCGTACTTATCTATTGTATATCAAAATCAATGTCAAAAGTAAAATAAAAAACCGGCCAAGTGCGAGTCGGACTCGCACACGAAGGGTTCCGTACCATTATCGCTAAAAACGGCAAAAAATCACGTTTGTTGTATGGAAGCCCCACTTAATTATTTATTTTATTCTGTTTTTAGTATTTGTTGTTATAGCGGCAACAGAAATACATCATCTGTAAAAATTTCAACTGTCTAGCTATCACAGTTCAAGATATACAGCCTGGTGACAGACGGACAGACAGACGGATCGCGGAGTCTTAGTAATAGGGTCCCGCATTTACCCTTTGGGTACGGAACCCCAATAAAAAATACTGATCTTTTTTACCCGGCCCAATAAGTGATGGGCATTATTCAGCAAACCCCGGTCAATTTAATTATTTCAATAGTTTTTAGCGTATTGACTACTCATATTGAGCATTTTTCAAATTGTCTGGGCATTATGAATAATGCCGTATTAATCACTTGGTCCATAACATATTATTTTACATGTGGTATGTATAAAAACAACAAACAATTACGTCACAGTTGCAGCAGTCAAGTGAGTAGCGTAAAGTATTTAACCACTGTGTTTTATGGTTTAGCCATCAGTGCAGTAAAGCTAGTAGATATATCTGTTCATGAGTTAGTACTGAGTTTATCTTTTCGAGGATTTATGATCCCATTGTTGTGTTGATAAAACTACTTACGAACGGCAGTGAGCGTGAAAAATCTTTAGTAGATTGATAGATTTCAGATGTGTTTGCTGTTTACTGCAGTTCGGTGCAGTGGATACACACTCTTACTATCCATATCTCAAAGATTTATTGTCAATATTAATTAAAAATAAGTCTGCCCTATATTATAAATAAAAGGAATCAATATTGTTCATTAATAATTAGATTATATTCGTCGGAGTGCCAACTGTGATTTCAGTTAAGTTATTAATTAAAAATGTTCAACGACGATAACTACGTGTTTGGTGATCAAAATGTGCAAGTTCCAGCACATTTGAATTTCGGAAAGTTTATTTTGGATCGTCTTCGTCTTAAAAAAGATGAAATTGCGTTGGTAAGTGACAACTCCTTTATGCCACCGATTATCTATATTCATAAAAGAAGGAACTGACTGACTGACTGATCGATCAACGCACAGTCAAAATCGCTAGGCCTTTTGGCAGCAAGATTCCTCAACTGACATCAGAAATATGAAATTATCTTTGGAAACTCCACCCCTAAAGGGGTAAAAAGGGGGTTGAAAGTTTGTATGAAAAATCGAATTCATGTACTAATATACTGAAAACTTGGCACAAATACTAACCTAAATAAATAATAAAGTTTGTCATTATTAGTTTTTAGAAACTACCCCCAAAAGACGATTTGGGGTGTGTTAAATTTTGTATGGAACAATCTTATGTCTTGAGTTAATAAACTTGAAACATGGCACAAATATCAACCTAAGTAAATAATAAAAGTTTTCATTATTCCTTTTTCGAAACTAAACCCAAAATACTATGTCGTAGAGGGTATAATTTTTAATCCTTACTGCAGAGGGCTCTTTTTGATGTAGGGAGCACAAAGAAGGGGTTTTTGGAAATTCAACCTTTAAGGGGTTTATTTGTATGAAAATCTAATTCCTGGGGCATTAAGTAAATGATCAAAATTGACATTAACAGTTTTTGAAAACTACAACTCAAACAGGGCAAGGCTTTTTATTGATTTATTCATTAAATAAATCAAAAAACATCAATAAAGTTACCTAATTATTTTGGTGAATATAGCTATTTGTACGCAACCTTGAACGGTGCGCGAGTCCTAGTTGCACTTGGCCAATTATTTTTATTAATTTAACAATAGCATATTTTGGGCTAGTTTTTTATCCGTAGTTTAAACTCAACCAATCGTTAAATATGCTAACGAATGGTTTAAAATTTCGGTAAAACACATTTTTTCATCAATTGTTGGCATCACATATGGCCAAATGAGTTGAAGAGTAAATTATTTGATTAATAAACGCGTTTACGAAAATCTGAAACCATTGGTTAGTATGCTATTATTTAACCATGGATTGAGTTAACTAGGGCTGAAACTGGACCTAAGCCTTTACCAACTGCATATTAGAACTCATCTGTAGGATAAAATACAAAGTCACGGCGGGTAGTGCTAGTTTTTTCATAAAGAAGATTGATAGAAAGATGTTTTCTACGAATACTAAAAAAAGAAAAAGTTAAAACTCAGAATACAAAGTTTAAGAGAATATAAATAAATATATACTTAAATTAATCAAAACATAAACAAGCACATAGTTGCAAATAATATTATTAATATAACTATAAAACACTAAACAATTTTCTTCACAAACTGCAGGAGCTAGGAGAAACACGTGAGAAGCTAACATACAAGGAATTCACACAATATGCCGTCAATATGTCCGCAGCTTTGACAAAGTTGGGGGTAAGTCGGGGCGACATTGTTGCAGTGGGCTCCGAAAAACGCAATGAATTCGTCCCGACGGTTCTTGCGATCGTGTTCACCGGAGCAACGTACACTCCCTATGATTTAAAGAGCGGGAGAGGTGAGACAAAATATCTAACTTCCACCACATTCTTTAAACGCCTCATTTATTTTATGTGGACCTTAAACTTTTGAAAAAATAGAGGGTGGCCAACACGTTAACGTGAAAGCTTCGCAGAATCGACAAGAAAACGGAAACCTTTTTTATTATAAAATTCGATGCATTGTCTGAATGATTCATAAACATACGCATAATAAGATTAATTAATTGTTTTATATTAATTTACATTTTCTTTTCAGCGACATTAAAACACAAGATCAGTTTAACAAAACCAAAATACTTTATATGCTCCAGTCTCTTTTGGAATACCTACAGCGATATATTGAAGAGCTTTGATTGCATAGAGAAGTTTGTGACACTGGATGAGGGCACGGAATCAGTAATTCCCATCAGAACTTTGGTCACGGATGATGCTGACGTAAATAAGTTTGAGCCAGTGCAAGTTCAGGGACAGACTGACATCGCCTTCATTTTGTATTCCTCGGGCACTACGGGGATGCCGAAAGGCGTTCAACTGACACATTTAAATTGCATCCTCAATAGTCTGCCTGATGAGTGAGTATCTACGTTGATTAACTTTTCTCACTAGCTTTAGTTGAAAATGAGCCCATTCCTTAATTTTGCCTTCACAGAATTTGATCCTTATTAGCGACACTACGAGTATCTAATGGTGCTATTATAAAGCACGAGTTTTTTTTTCAAAATCAACGGTTTCGATTCCTGGCTAAGTGGCTAGGAATATTGGATTTTCAAAAATCAAATTATGCAGTTTTAGTTTTCATCAAAATCGGCCTCGTGACTCCTATGAGTGTTTGCCACTATTCCTCATAGTTTCGCATTTGGCCATCCATGCCCATTTGAAAAACTCAGCCTGTATATTATTATGAACACCAATCCATTTATGAATACAGTGCTTTTTTTTTTTAATTATTAAAATTAATATTAATTTCACAAATATGCCAAACATTGTTTATTTCAATGCATACCATTATTATCTAAAACCAAAGCTAATTTTTTGTGTAGATTTTGCATATTTCCCTGTAGGTACTGTCATTGCGTTTTTTTAGTATTATTTCAGGTTCACAAACTACTAGGAACTAAATAAAGAGAACTCACAAGGTTCGGATTCATGACATGACAACTATTTATGATCAAAATATCTGTTAGGAATAAATATGTACACTACATAATTGGTTCCCGTATTAATCTAACGAGTAAATAACATTTCAGCTTCAGCGACGAGTCTCTGAAAACAGCGTTCCTTTTCGGGGAATGGTATCATAATTACGACACTTTCATGACTTACAAATTTCTATCTCTCGGAAGGAAAATTGTGTATGTCAATGAAGCTGAACCTATTACGTTCCTCAAGAGTGTTCAGGATTGTGATGTAAGTATTTTTTTATTCTACATAATATATTGGCACAAAAGATAAAGGTTTCCGCCAAAAAGTTGAAATAACTACATAATATTGACCTCTTTGCAACTTTGCCTGACCTGGGAATTGAACTCAGGAGTTGGAGCTTATCAAAAACACGTGCTTATGAGTGGTACTAAGCGTTCAAAAGCGGTCGAGATTTATTTTATTTAATTTATTTATTTGGTTCACCAACAATTGCATACACTGGTATAGGCAAATTAACAGAAGCCAAAAATCAGAAAAAAGTGTAACAATCACTTACAGGTTAAACTCTGCATGCACACAAAACGTTGTTGTAACTTACAAGATAATATAAATAAGATAATAACACCAGTTGCACTAAATTAAACTAAATCAAAACCAATTAAACTAAGTAAAACCAGGTATTATAAAAAAATAAATATAGGTAATATGGTTGCCACACCCAGTGAGACAATTCAGGATCTCACTGGGTGTCTGAATTTGTCTCGCTCTGGTGGGCCAGGTTTTTCCATCTGTATTTTCTTAGTAGCCCGGAGTCGGACTTGTACCCGGGTGATGGCAATAGGATCGCCGCTAGTATCTACATGGCCACTAGTAGTATACTTAAACATAACTAGCAAAATTTGGAAAAAAACCATATACTATTATTGTTGTCAAAAAATAGAAGGCCCGTTTTCACGGTTATAAAAATACTTAATAATAATTAAACTTGATGCTTGCGAATGATACTCGTTGTCATAGTGTATCGGTTACATAGTATTTAATTAGGATTATAAATTCGATTTTTCAATTTATTACTTAGAAAGTTATCGCGGCATGAAAATGAGAAACGTCAACGGACTTCTTAGATTGTGACGACTTTACTATAGGAGTACATCACTCCTGCCAAACCTTTCAGGGGATAAAGGCGTGATGTTATATTAATATTTAAGGATACACTAGTCGACGGCAGTCGGCACGAACTATTTTGTGCGCGGGGTTAAAATGCATTTTATATCAACCGACAACACGTGCGGAAGAGATTGATGCTGTGATGAGCAGTAGGAAGCTAGTTCGCGTACGAATATACACTTTTGCAAATTTGTTGCGAAATGGATAATGATTTAGGACGAAACCGAGCGTGCGAAATTTTATAAACAGGCCTTTGGCAGTCTAGATATCATGAAAAAACGACTAAATATATCTATTCAAAATAAAATTATTTGCATTGTTGAGCTACTAATCTATCCCTATATGGAGCCCGTTTTGCAATTTTCCGTCTTCTTTTGGTATTTAAACACGCCCAAAAATGCATTACAATTAGTGTCGAAATGTGCAACTTTCGACGCTCATAACTTTCAAATATTTTCTTTTTTTACTTTTTTGCTTCCATACAGGGCTAGATAATGATGAGACAAATTGATATCACTTTTTATTTTGAACGTACATCGTCAAACAGTGGAACAATCCCTAGACTACGTTTGTATGGAAGAATTTTCGACTAGTGTAATCTTAAATACCGAACCAGAATGTATTCTTATATCTTTAAATTTCTTAATTAAATATCTCGATGCGTAGCAACACGAACGCGGGCATGTGACTTTCATTGTCTTAAGTAGGAAAAAATTCAACTAATTGGACCTAATTGTTTGAAATTGACAACACACTGTAAATAACAGCACATCTATTATTATGCTAAGTGTATGACAACCCAGAATTGTTGTTATACTTAGCTGTATGCCGGCCAGTCATCAGTTTTCCAATTTTTTACACAACATCCCAGATTACTTCCACACACACAACTGCACTCTTCATACCGTCGTCCCAGGGGAGTGAGCAGAAACTACGGCACGGTACACGGTACAATATTTACAAACTCGTTCGCTTCTTCCACATTCATGAATCTTTTCATAAATGCGCGCCGGCTATGAAAGCTACGCACCTGACCTTTTGAAGGCCAGCGTTATAAATGATGACCTGAAATGACAAACCGCGCTGAAAACAAGACCCAAGTTTTTTATAAAAATGTTTCGATTGTGGGCGGTTTTTCAAGCAAATTATTGATTAACAAGCTGTGCCCATGGCTTCGCTACCGTCAACTGACTACCTACCTACTTACTCTACCCTACCATACCTACCCTACCCTACCCTACCTATAATACCTACTCTACCATACCTACCTACCTATTTCTTTTTTTTAAACCTTCCCTGTATTCAGGCGAACAAAACAAAAAAGAATTATTAAAATCGTTCCAGCCGTTTTTGAGTTTTAACGAGACTAACGAACAGCAATTGATTTTTAGGGTTCCGTACCCAAAGGATAAAACGGGACCCTATTACTAAGACTCCGCGGTCCGTCTGTCTATCTGTCTGTCTGACACCAGGCTGTATCTCATGTACCGTGATAGCTAGACAGTTGAAATTTTCACAGATGATGTACCTATTTCTGTTGTCGCTATAACAACAAATTCTAAAAAACAGAATGAGATAAATATTTAAGTGGGGCACCCATACAACAAACTTGATTGTTTTTGCCGTTTTTTGCGATAATGGTACGGAACCCTTCGTGCGCGAGTGCAACTCGCACTTGGCCGGTTTTTATATATAAAGATTATCTTATAAAACATGCTCAATTATCCATCGCGATTTATTGCAATCGAAGTCTTCTTGGTTCGTCGGCAACATCCACATCAGTCTTCTTGCTTTCGTATGTGTTTACGGCAACTACTTAGTGATCCAGTTTTTAAGCACTTCTTTGCCAAGACTGCATCTGCATCCGATTAAGCTGAAACTTGGCGTTTTTATGTAACTTTCAAAACATTGAAATAATATGGTAAGTAAGGTAAGTACTGTGGCGCTAGTCTCATGATGGAGGCGGAAGGTATCCATAGCCACACCTCAACCGTGTAAGACAGCTCCTGTTTGGGCACATTCGATGTGTATTGACAAATGATTTTACAATTATTATCATTCAGTTCAAAAAGCTTGTTTTTAAAGATATTTACATGTAATTATCTATACTAAAAATTGTAGTTCTAAAAACTAAAAAACACGCTTTAATGGTAAATTTAACTAAAAAGTCGCTAATCCTGAAGATCTTGGTAAGGCATTTGGGACAAACAATTTAAACGCGCACGGTAGAATCAACTTTAATTACTTGCAAATTTTAATTTTTGTTTGACTTTCAAAAGTACTTTGACTTTGACTAAATTATTGCATTGTCATCGGTCCTTGATAGGTGTGCAAAGTTTCAAATCAATCCGACGTTTTGAAGTGGGTGAAAATCACGTTCAAAGATTCCGTTACATTTATACATTGATACATTGTTACATTGATACATTGATACATAGTTACATAGATACATACCAAGCTAATAAAAGCGTGTTAATATTATAAAGAGGAAAAATTTTTTCGTTTGTTTGTTTGTTTGTCCCGAATAGGCTCCGAAACTACTAGACCGATTTAAAAATTCTTTCAACAAAAAAAAAAAAAAAAAATCTTGCTACATTATTACTGAGTGACATAGGCTATTTTAACACGCTTTTATTAGCTTGGTATGTATGTATCTATGTATCAATGTAACGGAATCTTTGAACGTGATTTTCACCCACTTCAAAACGTTGGATTGATTTGAAACTTTGCACAATTATCAAGGACCGATGACAATGCAATAATTTAAACAGTTTGTTCCATTATCCTTACCATTAAAGCGTGTTTTTTAGTTTTTAGAACTACAATTTATTTATTTTTAACCCCGAAAACGGGTCCTGTGGGGTGGTCCACGGGAGCGAAGCCGCGGGCAACAGCTAGTAATTTATATAAATGTTGATTGTGTGCCGGTTTTGTGTGTATTTTAACCGACTTCAAAAAAGGAGGAAGTTTTCAATTCGTCGGAATCATTTTTTTATGTATGTTCCCCGATTAATCAAACACGCTTGGACCGATTTCGAAAATTCTTGTTTTTTTTTTTTGTAAGCTTATTACTTATACTTCCCTGGTGTTCCCATGATCATCAAGTCAGGATCTGATGATGGGATCATGGATAAATCGAGGCAACTCTTTAAATTTTATAGGCAAAGATATTGCGGTTTTGGTATGTTCATCAACTTGGCAAGCATTTGCAGTCGACTAGTATCATTTGATGAAATCGAACTGATGAAGAAGACCACAGGCATGTGGAACTCCTTAATGATAAGTATGTCACGGGTATAAGATATCTCGAATAGTTAAGCGACTATGATGAAACAAATACCTACATATAAATAAATATGGTATCATCGAACTGATCTGATGATGAAACCGAAAGGTAGGTACTGAATATCTTTAATAAAACAATATATCCTAGTCGTGTTTGGGCTTATTGGAATCTTCATGAGATATAGTCTGGCTATAAATGATTTTCATGATAATATAAGGTACCTACCAAAACTAAAAAAAAAAGGAAAAGAAAAAACATTTTAACAAAAAAATTCAACCGAATTTCAAAACATAACACAAAGAAAGCGAAAAATAACTTTTCATTACTCATACTCTGAAAGTAGGTCTTAAGTTGCCTGAGGAGCGGGTCGAAAGTAATACTTTTCAGCCCTAGGGAGAATCGCTTTCAACTGACAGCTGTCAAATAATTTAAAAAAAAAAACTAGTGCCTTTTCACATATCTATTGAACCATGTTCCAACTTTCTATACAACCACGAAGTAAAATTGAAATAACTTAAAGATAAGTATTGATTAAAGAATATATATTTTTTAAATAACTTTATTATAATTTAGTTCCAACAATTTCTTTAAAATAACTTAGATTTGGGCAAAATATTTACCATTTTTTCAATGATGAAAATAAAAAATAATGGCTGAATAGCAGGCCGGCCACAGAAAAAAAACAAACAAAATAGGCGGGAAAGCGGCAATCATTTTTTCTTTAGCTAATTCATGTTTTTATTTTTATTTCCTTGTATTTGTAATGAAAAGCACAGTGTTTACCTCGGGTTAAAGACTTATTTAGTCCCTCGAACTATTGGCGCCCTCATTTCGTTCCGGGCGCCAAACCCCGTCTCGGGACTAAATAAGTTACTTTCACCCCTAGGATAACAATGTACTATTATTTTCGGAAATCGTGTTTTTGGTAACTTTTGTTTTTCGTTTTTTGACCTTGACTTCCGAAAAGAAAGTTTTTATATTTTTTATTTGTAGGTAAATAATGAATGACGATGATGTGATGGCCGTAGTAAACATTATTATCTTGTTCGATTTTTCCTTCCTTAAGATAGGTTGTAATTGAATGTTCCAAGAAATGGAATTTATTGATATATACGTCATTATTGAATTATTTCTTGTTTTCCGTAGCGTCGCAGCTAGAATAACTAAACTGAAAACTACTATTTTCTTAAAACTTATGAAAGAAGTGGAAGAAAATGTAGACAAATTGTGTTGAACTAAATAAAACTTCGAAACAGTTTTGCTCCGTAACTCCAAACATGCTGCCTTAAAAAATATGCACATGGACTTCTGAAACTCATTTGAAATATCTAAATGTTGCTGCCCTGTTTTTCTGTGAGCAAAACATTAAGGTTTTTTGTTTCGGTTGGTACGGAAGTATATACCCAATACCTTCCCATCCACCAAAACTACCTATATCGTCCTATTTATGTGAGCATCCGAGATTTAATCTTTGTTCTCTTTATATAATTTTGCAGGTTAACATCGCCTTTATAGTACCGTCTTTTGTTTGCTACTTATCAAAGGCGAAGGAAGCAGAAAAATGTAATCTGGATTCACTCAAAATAATATACTCTCGATCATCGCCTCTTCATAACAAGACGATACAAAAGGTTAAAAATAGGCAAGTATCGATTACTTTTATCGTTTCATTTTGTTTATCGATTTTCGATACGGTTTTATGGAAAGGTAGAGGTTTAAATGTGATTGTAATTGGTTCAATTTCATAATTTTTTGTATGGTTTTCAATTTAGAGCTTGAAAAATTGTAGTTCTAAAAACTAAAAAACACGCTTTAATGGTAAGGATAATGGGACAAACTGTTTAAATTATTGCATTGTCATCGGTCCTTGATAAGTGTGCAAAGTTTCAAATCAATCCAACGTTTTGAAGTGGGTGAAAATCACGTTCAAAGATTCCATTAAATTGATACATTGTAATTAAATATGTACATACTTAAACACTAAACAAAAGTAAACTTTACAAACTTAAAATTAAACTAACTACTTACACTATATACAAAAGAAAGGTACACTTAGGCGTCGAAGTACTCATCCATACATTGTTACATTGATACATAGATACATACATACCAAGCTAATAAAAGCGTGTTAAAAAGTCATTGAATCTTCCTTGTTTAACACTTTTGAGTTAATTAATGTACCTACCTACTTAAAAGCAATTTTTTTAACTTTACCCCTTACGCATTTCTCCTGTATAGTGGGTGTTTTACAAACATATAAACTCACATACACAAACACCCAGAGCCGGAAAAACCTATCAACCACTGCGCCAACCGTGCGTTTAAACATCTATTATAAACCCTATAGTCAACTAGTTATTTACAGTCACACTGTACCTGTATTGACCTCCGATTTTTGAATTAAGAATTTGCTGTGGCATATTTGTCAAACTCAACTATAGTCATAAATTCAGACTTTGTCAATAAAGTAGGGTTTGATACGTTCTTAATTCCAAATACTCAATTCAGAACCACTGTTTTTGTTACAACTGTAGGTTGCCCAAGCTTGTGAATATCTTACAAGGCTATGGAATGACCGAAGCGGGAGAGTTGACTTCTGAAAGTTGGGGCACAAAGGGACCCAAGTCTGGCAGTGTCGGTATGGCTTCACCTGGAATCACTTTAAAGGTATGTTATAAAAAAACTGAATTGTTGTTGAGTTTTCCTTGTCCATTTTGTTCTTTTGTTTTATTTTGTAAAATGCCGACTCTACAAAGATTACTTTGTGCACAAACGAAGCATGTTTACTCCAATTGTATTTTGATGAAATCACTCGTATAGTTTATTTGTCGTAGTTAATATTTATTCACCTAACATTGATAACTTTGAGCTGCTCATAAAAACAGAAGACAAAACGTAACTATAGAACAATTCGACTTCTAAGTCTTCTCAGCATCTACCTACTTTGGATATTAAGTAAGACATCCAATACTTTACGCAGGTTGTGGACCCGGAAACCCGTAAAACTGTGGGTCCGAACCAACGCGGGGAAATATGTTTGAGAGGTCCAGTTTTCATGAAAGGTTACATCGGCATGCCACCTTCAAATTACTTGGATGAAGATGGCTTCTTCAAAACCGGAGACTTGGGTTATTATGATGAAGACAAGTACTTTTATATCGTCGAAAGACTGAAGGAGATTATCGTGTATGACGGGTACAAGGTTAGTCGTATAATAATGAGATTTGTTGATGATAACGTGGAAATTAGCTTTAAAAAAACTTATTTATACCATTGACGTTTTAGAAAGAAAGAAAGAAAAATAATTTATTTCCACAGAAATCGAACACATCTCATTGCCACCACTTGTTTTTCTGTTTCGTACAGAAAAGTTAAATTTTTGTCTTCATCAACATGCCAAAAGATTTTCAATATTATGGACAAAGGCTTATTCTAAGTTTTAGTTCTAGAAGGTCATACATATTTTCATTTATTAATATTGTATATATATTAATAAATGAAAATATGTATGACCTTCTAAATTCTAAATCTATTGAATATTGTAAAAAAAGCAAACCTAAATACAAATAAAAAAGGGAGACGGAAAAGAGGTCATCCTGCATTAAAAAAATTTGTCCATAAAGACGTCAAAAAAAATTGGTCATAAATTAACTCTCGAAGAAAGTAATATAGGCAAGGTTAGGGTAAATAAAAGCTTACCATGTATAATCTGAATGTGTAAATGAAAAGAAATGAAAAACTTTCCGATACCTTGCTTTCCTTTGAAAATGTTCCTAGATTACAAAAAGGAAAGCGTAACTAAGTCATTCCGAGAAAATGTAGACATCACAAGCCGGACTCTGGAAAAAAGATATATATCGTGTCTTATTCCAGCAATAAGACGAGGTTTTTGTAGATAATATTAGCTGGAACTAACACTGTCCACGAAATACGATCCACACCTTTTCATCTTGAGAAATCCTTTCTTCGTGGGCTTACGTCTTATGAATAAGCCTCGTATTATCTACGCATTTCTAGATCCACGGCTTATTACGAATATATGAATTACTATGTTCTTTTATGGTTGTTTCTTTTATTGCGTCTCTTTTTAACCGACTTCGCAAAAAAGGAGGAGGTTATCAATTCGATTGTATTTTTTTATTTTTTATTTGTGTTACCTCAGAACTTTTTATTGGGTGAACCGGTTTTGATGATTCTTTTTTTATTCGAAAGCTGGTGATTGTCATGTGGTCCCATTTAATTTTCATCGAGATTTGATGAAGAACTTCGGTGATATACATCAGAACTCTTTAATAAATGACGGCAAGTCACTCGGGATAGCTGCAATCGCATATCTATTTATTGTTTACACCATTTCATAACATAACATCATACTGGTACGCTTTAAAGGAGTACGAAGGTGTAAACAGTTCACCCTGGTATACTCTCATTCCACCGGTTTTGTTTATTTAAGTTTCATGCTATTGGGTTTATCTATTCTGTCTTCACTTTGGGCGTTATAGGTTTTTTGGGTGGTAAATTATCCAATGACTTCTCCCGCTCTGGGTGAAGTGGAAGGGCGTGTCAGACTTTTACTGACTAAAACCCACCCGTGTTCCTTCAGTTGCTTGAGCCAGGACCGCGGTAAGCGTTATAGGTACCTAGCCTATAGGTCCATTATGTACCTACCACAACTAAAAAGTGAAAAATAAAAACTTTTTACAAAAATTACAACCGACTTCCAAACAAAAACACTACAAAGTGAAAAATAACTTCAATTTCGGAAGTCGGTGTCAAAAAACGAAGAAACGAAAACAGGAACACCGACTTCCGAAATTGAAGTTATTTTTCACTTTGTAGTGTTTTTGTTTGGAAGTCGGTTGTAATTTTTGTAAAAAGTTTTTTTTTGTTTGGTACTTTCACCATTTTATTCAACCACTGATGTTTTTTGAATAGCGTTTCCCTGTTACACCTTGCAATGCAGGCAATATCCGGCTGGTTTTATTGTTTCCAAAATTATTTAAGGCGCCTCCCCGAGCAAAACGCCGCGCTAGTCGTTTTTGTGCAGTTTTTAAGAGCTATCTACTCTTTACTTAAAAAGAAATATCAATTAATAAAAATACATTAAATTTCTACATAATGTTGATTCTAAAATGGTAGTACACTTTTTTTTTAAAGAGGTATATGTTTCATTAATCTCCAGTTTCCATAAAAATATGAAACAATTATTGATGGCATGCATCTCCTCATAAAGTGTTCATTAATTATTTTTTATACTAACACTAATGGATAGATAATTTGATAACGAACATTTTGCAAGTTTTATTTTTTTCAAAAGACCAATATTCGATTTTGTAAAGATTTTATTCTCAAATATGGGCGTATTCACTACCGTAATTCATGCGCCAATAGTGCCGCTAGGCCAATGGGAATGACCATATCTCATGCAAATTTTTTGGTCAGGGTACGCATGCTTACCACCAACAACAAAACTTAGCGTGCTTATTCTGAGTTTTACTCGTACTCACTCGTGATAACGTAAACGATGTCTTATGTCAAAACGTATACAGAAAAAAGAGGTTTCTCTTTACCGTCCCTAGGCGGCGCTTATCCAGTTTTAATACAAATTGACGTTTACGTTTACGGGATTGAGCACGAGTAAAAACTCGCACTAAGACCTCAGATCTCTGGGGATTACATAATTAGGACCTTAACATTCACAACGATGACTTTTAGCTCTCGACAGTACATTTATTTATTTATTTAATACTTCATGCACACAAACGTACAGACGCAGCAAGGCTTAATGCCTTAAGCATTTTAACATTCAATATTTGAGTGATGCAGAGACAAATAGTGGTAGGTGCAATATCACACTAATAATAATATTATAAAGGTGTAAGTTTGCGTGTGTTTGTACGTTTGTTACTCTTTCACACGAGAACTACTGAACGGATCTGGATGAAATTTAGCACAGAGATAGATTATAGTCCGGAATAGCACATAAAATACTTTTTATACCGGGAATATGTTCCCTCGGGATAATTTTCGACATTCACGCGGGTGAAGCCGCTGGCAGAAGCTAGTAATATTACTCGTATAAAGGCGTAAGCTTGCGTGTGTTTGTACGTTTGTTACTCTTTCACACGAAAACTACTGAACGGATCTGGATGAAATTTAGCACAGAGATAGATTATAGTCCGGAATAGCACATAGGACTTTTTTCCCGGGAATATGTTCCCTTGCGATAATTTTCGACATTCACGCGGGCGAAGCCGCTGGCAGAAGCTAGTTGAGAATAAATCACGATTAGGTAATATTTATTCAAATACAAAGATATACAAACAAACTATAAATACGTACACTATATACACATATAAGAAAAGAAAAATATACTAAATACACGAATACATTGTCTTCTTCTAATCCTCGATGTCCTTCCAGATAGCTCCACTGGAACTGGAAACCATTCTACAACTTCACCCAGGGGTTCGGGAAGCTGGTGTTGTGGGTAAACCAGTAAGTGTTTTCGGAGAAGAACCAACTGCCTTTGTTGTCAAGCAACCAGATGTACACGTTACTGAAAAGGAGTTGATTGATTACGTTGCTGCCGAGGTATGGTTTCCAAGGAAATGAGTATATGTTAACTTGTTGATTTTAGAGGTAAATGTTGAACAAAAAGAATGAAAAAAAAAATATCCTGCAAACATTTGAACAACTTTTTTCCGTGGGAATTTAGTGAACATATTCCCGGAATCACTTTGGGAATAATGATTGAAAAGGTTTTATTTTTTTATGCCATAACGTTAGTATTTGTAAGTCAACACGGGAATTTGTTCCTTAATATTACACTCAATTTGCTCACTTGCAAAAGAGACTGAGACGCCGTTTATAAATACATAATGCTTAAAGTATCTTTTTTAGGGTTCCGTACCCAAAGGGTAAAACGGGACCCTATTACTAAGACTCCGCGATCCGTCTGTCTGTCTGTCCGTCTGTCACCAGGCTGTATCTCATAAACCGTGATAGCTAGACAGCTGAAATTTTCACAGATGATGTATTTCTGGTGCCGCTATTACAACAAATACTAAAAACAGAATAAAATAAATATTAAAGTGGGGCTTCCACACAACATAGGTTATATTTTTGCCGTTTTTTGCGATAATGGTACGGAACCATTCGAGCGCGAGTCCGACTCGCACTTGGCCGGTTTTATTAAACACTCTTCACTGCACTCTAGATTCAAAGTCAAAGCTGCTGGCCTAATTGAAATAAAGAATTCTGACATTGAATTTTATTTTAAAGTCAAAGTCAAAATTATTTATTTTTATTTGAATGCCAATTTATTTTTTATTTTTTAGTAATATCTGATTCTACCATCCATTCGGAAAAGTAGCTTGTTATGGAGAAAAACGGACAAGAAAATCCATTTTTCAATTAACTATGTTTTCATTCAGTTATTTATTAAGATCCAGTTAAACTATTTGAAATAAGCTTCTATCTTATTTTGATTGATAGAAGACGTAGCAGCTTGTCATACCTAATGTTATTCATAATTTATTATGTAATTATTAAGATCCAGTTCAACTATTTGAAATAAGCTTCTATGTTATTTTGATTGATAGAAGACATAGCAGCTTGTCATACCTAATGTTATTCATAATTTATTATGTAATGTAGGCATAACTTACGAGTTCTTAGTATTGAATATTATTTACAATAGAGCCTTTATTTCCGAGAAACATATCTTTCGGCACACTCTAGTGAAAGCATCTCATAGTACAAGATAAGATAACATCAACTGTTATGAAAACTAAGCCTTTGTTAACAATAATAAGAAAATGTAAAACAGAATTTGGCTCCGGCTCTGATAATCTGGTAATCCGTTCAACGGCGGACCGAGAATTTGGAAACTAAAACCTTCTTGATACAAAATTTTGTCGAATACCCAATCTACAGTTTTGCATAACGACGATGATTTTCCGTACTCATTCTCCTAACGTTATCCAATCGTCGTCGTCTCTATAGATTCCATTAAAATTGCTGAGGATTATATAACGAATGTATGTACCATGATACACCACACTAATGATATCTTGAATTGGAAATTTAAAAAAATATTCAAACAATCAAAAAACCCGACTGGTTAAAAATTGAACTAAAAAGACGTAAACAAGAAGATGGAGGAGGAAAAAACAGTCAGAGGATACATATTCGCGAGCTGGCTGACCAAAACCAGATGTATGCTCCAACTGCACAGCATGATTTTCTTCTTGTTTACGTCTTTTTAGTTCGTTTTTTAAGCAGTCGGGTTTTTTGATTTTTTGATTCTTTTTTAATTTCTAACTTTTTAGTTTTTTTTTTAATTTTATGTACATTTAAAAATATAAGTGATGTATATATTTTAAATCGCCTCTTAAAACCCTTCATTTTGATACACACGATGGGTTCGGCAGAAAAATAAAAAAATAAAAAAGCCGCCATTTTTCTATTTTCCAATTTTAATGCAGCCAGTAATACTCGCAGGGTTAAGACAAATCGATTGACGTATGAATTATGAAAATCGGCCAACGCGTTTGGTCTCTGGAGCGCCACATAGGAACAAACATACATACATACATAGACTGATAAACACATTACCCTCCTTCGGCAGTCGGGTAAAATACCAAAAGGTAAAGTAAGTTAAGGCATGATAAAATAAAAGGAGTCACGTAGGCAGTCAGTGCATACAATGATAAGATTACATACGACCAAACTTGATGAAAATCAAGACATTCAGAAGTCTGAACAGACAGACCCCCACAAGACTTGATACCATAACAGCTAGCTTACCATGGATGTGTATGCACCAGTGGATGCCTAACAAACATGACTAAATTATATTATAACACAACAAATACCGAATGTTGATAAATGGACAGATTACATCAGATAAAAAAAAAAACATATACTAACATTTTATGTGAATCACATTCAATCTTAATGACTTTTCTCCTGATCTATTATTTAAAATTCACAAAAATGTACCTACATAAAAGTGGCCCCTAACAGACTCGTTAATCCCAGTAACAAAAATAACTACCCTCTTAAATACGAATAACTGCTTCAACAAAGTAGAGCCAACATTGGTACAAATTAACTAAACGAAAACGCTCATTGACTCAATAAAGTTTAATTTTTCAGGTGGCACCGTTTATGCAATTAAGAGGAGGTGTTAGGTTCATTGAAGAAATGCCGAGAAACCCCAGGGGCAAGATTATACGCCAGCGGTTGAGGGAAATGCTGAAATAAATCGCTAACCAACACACATGTATACCGAACTGAATAAAGATATATAATTAACTAAAGTGCTCGTTTGAATATCTAAAGCAAACCTAGCCGGTTCAATATCAAGAAACTGATAACACAAATAAATATTGTGTACGTCGACCTATTTGCATTTCCAAGATCTCATACAATTCTGATTCTAGTCAAATATTACGTAGAATATGTAGAAGCAAAGACTATTTGCTAAACTAAACATAAGAGAAGCAAGATTTGCCTTACGTATGTATTTTCATGTTTTATCTCAATGTTACATTGTTCAGAAGTTATCAACACAGGAGTATCATTAATTAAGTGTAACTCTAGCTGGAGTGCGGACAAAGCGCAGCAGGCAAGCCACAGCTAAAGAAACTAAGGAAATACTCCTCTCCTCTCGTATTGTTTTTCATCTTTTTCTTTTATTCGAGAAGATGTTTGCGTCGGCCTTGTGAGTCATTATTATATCATCAAGCTACTAGAGAGCGGCAACAAAAAACATGGCGCAAACGGAGCGCCTGAAAGCTTTGTACCACGTTATATAATTCTAATTCGAATTCCTCTCTTATCTTCAGAGACGTCTTTATTAATTCAGTATGATTTGGATTATCATAATTCCCTACCTTTTGCCTAAAATTACTTTGTAATAGGACAAACACTTGGCATAAACAGCTTTTGTTAATTTGAATTTTCAAATTAAACTTTACATTTATCGGGTGGTATTGAGAATTGCTAATAGGACCATTACTTAACTTCTATGAAATTGTTTTAAGTTAAAGACATGAAATTGCAATATTATTCCTACCTTTATTATTTCGGCCGTTAAATGTATCTAGATTTAAGTCAGTATGCTAATAAAGAAATTTCCAGCGGCGTCATTTGCATTGACATTTTTTTTAAATGAAACTCTTTTAACATTTAAATTGACTGGTTTTACCTCGGAGCAATTCAGTCCGCCCTAGCCTCTTCCCGAGAATGGTCCCTGCGGCCTGTAATAGGTTTCTTAAAAGAAAATCGAGTTAAACAGGCATGATTGACTTAATTGTGGGAAAGCTTTATTTCCCAAGATTAAAGAATTATTTCAGAGAGGGAAACTAACTAGATTACATTTGGAAAATCCCCGGCCGCAGAATGATGTCGACGTGTTAAGTTAATTTTACTTGTATCTACTTTTATAGCCTCTGGCAACAAGTCATAATTTTTATTCTTAAGTGCCTCGTGAGCTCGTGGCTTAATAATAACAGCCGCACGGGTCGATCATCAAGGTTAAGCAACGCTTGACGAGGTCGGTCCGTGGATTGGTGACCATTTCAACATACCGAGTTTCCTCCGTGCCTCGGAAAGCACATTAAGCCGTTGGTTCCGGCTGTCATTTGAAGATCTTTGACAGTCGTTACGAGTAGTCAGAAGCTTGAGATCTGACACCAGTCTTGCCAAGGGGTACCGTGTTACCCAGTTACTGGGTTGTGGAGGTCAGATAGGCAGTCGCTCCATGTAAAACACTGGTACTTAGCTGAATCCGGTAAGGCTGGAAGCCGACCCCAATATATTTGGGAAAAAAAGGCTAGGCAGATGATGAAGTGCCTCAATAAAAAATTCACACTAAGGATAACATAGTAAATAAAGTTACGAAAAGAGAAATGAATGAATCCACGAAATCAATCTTTCTGTTGGTTTAAAAGGCAATATATTCCACAAATTCAGTGATATTTTTCCGCGCCGCCAAATTTATGCTTGCTGAGCGTAAAATAGACGAGGAACTCTTCATTAATGTTTGCCACTTCGAAAATTGAATCGTTTAATCCCAGCGGGGCGGAGTGAGAGAGAACGCATTGCCTGGGTGAGCGTAATTGCGTCGGAGTACCTTTGATACTGAGTGGAAATAGAGCAATTAAGGGTCGCCGCACACGGGCCACACGCGACAGCCACAAACGCCGCCACGAGAAGTTAAAGTCGCCGCACACGGGCCACAAATGCCGCCACGAGAAGCAAGAAACGTGTAGCGTGTGGCGGCCACCGGCGTCAACCGTGTGCGGCGAGTCCATACAAAATGTATGAAAACTACAGGAAATATGCCAGTGGCGGCGTTTTGTGGTTGTCGCCGGTGGCCTCGTGTGCGGGGACCCTAAGTCCCTCGAGTTGGAGAGTTTACCTTGATTTTTTATTGCCCTCCCTTTTGTGTACACGTGGTTTAGGAGTTAGTAAACATGTGGGTGAACGAACCTAACGAAGCGTGACGCGCTGAAACAATAACAACACGCTTTTATAAAGATAACGTTACAAAAGAAAACTCTTTTGAGAATGACATTAAAATTATAAATTTTCGCAACAATATATGTTTTACTAAACGTTCTTTATACATAACAAAGTTGAACGATAAACGAGACAAAGCCGAGCTTGATAATGCAGCCTCCGGGGCACGCAATTTATTGAAAAGAGGCGTACGAGTACACAGAGCGTGTGCTCGCCCAGCTGATACAATAATGTGTGTATAATGCACTACGTTACAACAGAATTACTTCAAAGTCATATTTAAGGCTACAAAAGATGGAGCACACACTATCCACGAAGTTAGACTAAAGTTGTTGTAAGGCACTGGAAAATGCATCGGAAAATGTATGAAACATTCATGTAGGTACGACTCAACTTTAAAAATCTGGAAACTAAATAAAAACACGTTTGTTCGTAACTCCATTCCTAAAACCAATTGTAGACAGTAGATCCATCTTTTTAGTAGCGCAGTTGGTGAAAACAGATTGAGATTTCACCGAAATTGTCCGAAATATCGTTTGTGAGTCTGACCACACGTTGCATTTATTTGTCAATTCTAATATTGTCTCGTTTGTGAGCTGAATCTGCTAACAAACAATTCATAATAAAGCAGTTATGTAGATACTGAAAACCGTATTTGCGTAGGTTTAGACTTCAATTTAAACATGTGTGCAGAGTATTCCAGCTATTATTTACATCATTTTGAATGGTATGCAGGGTGAATGCACTAGGTTTCACATTTTCATTTTGTTTGGCATTTATGTTTTGTTCGTGAAATTCGACCTATTGTATAAGAATTCCATTGATTTTAATGATGTTAACTTATTCAGAACATAACACTGTTTATTATGAAATGGTAGTTACATACAAATAACCTTAAGGCTTTTATCTACATCACGACGTAACGATCGTGACGGACAGCAAAAGTCGTAATTGCCTAGTATCTAATACTTTCTCACGCCATGTGTATAGAGAAGTACCTATTAAAACCATTTTAAATGTCACACACACATCACATCACATCATCAGCCTATTAATGTCCCCACTGCTGGGACACAGGCCTCCACTCTGTGAGAGGGAATGGGCCGTAATCCACCACGCGGGCCCAGTGCGGGTTGGTGGATGTCACATGTCTTCGAATTTTTGGTTCTAAGACATGCCGGTTTCCTCACGATGTTTTCCTTCACCGTTTTGAGAGCAGTGGTGATGAAATAATTAAATGTCCTTGCCGGGAAATTATTTCCACATTATACATTTTATTTAAGAAACATTTCATCTGAAACAAGTATGTTTCAATCACAGTAATTGAACCCATACAACGAGCTCAGAACTTAACATTAATAGCTCTAAAGCAATCTGGTTTAGTGAAGTCATCACAGATACACATTACATAGTACACAGGGCCAGCCATTCGTGTTACATTTAATTAACTAAGTAGCCTCTAAACGTGGCGGACGGTCATCATAGCCCGATCTAACCGTTGAATAAGTAAACGTAATAAAATAAATCCACTAAGCCGGCATAACGCCCAGGATTTAACATGGCTTACTAACGCTTTCAAAGCTGTGAAAGACCCACCCCATATGCCTACGATCACCCTCTGCAAAGTAAAACGTCACAACTTTTGACACCGCCCTACTTGTAAAATACTAATTTATTTCTTTTGTTTTTCTTTACATTGGAACGTTTTTCTTTTGTTTTCGAAGATATTCGATCTTTTTTTCGCCAATATTTTATTGCCAGTCACATATTCGATTCCATTTCTATTTGCATTTGATTAAATTGTAGCATAATGTACCCTAGATTAATATGAAAATTATGCGTCAACGTAAACAAAGCTACGTGCGATAAAACGATAATTATTTATGATAATATTATTAAATTACACAACGTCAAATGATTTCGAATAGGACTAATGTTAATTTTTTTTTATTAATAAAGGAATCAGTCACATAATTACTGATACTTAATGTGTTTCGATCAAGTAATTATTTTTTTAATTATTTATGACAGTTTGTTTCGATACTGCTGTTAATTTCTTTTGTTTCTTGTTCTAACAATAATACCTATTATATCAAGTTTGTTGACCTAATAATTAGGTTACCTTTATGTGGGTTACTAAAAATAGTTATTATTTATTCGATATTGGTTGTATCTTTCAATTAATGTAACCCGACTATGTGGACTGATGACCTGGTTAAGAGGAAATGCGGTCGCAGACATCCGACTGAATATCCTTAGTAAAAAGTCGTAATTCGAGGTTTCAAATTTTAAGAAGGTAAGTAAGGTAGGTTTAATTTAAATGACATTCCATAAACTGAAAAATAAAGCTATATACTATGCCCTTATGTTTGCCTTTTTGATGATACATTATCTTTAGAAGCACTAGAACTCTGAAAAAATGCTCAAAATTGTGCTGTCAACAGAGGCCCATTGTACAATTTTGACAAATGTAAATGAAATAAGAAAAACATAGAGGCATAGTATATATCTTTTTTTTTCACTTAATGGAATATATTTTTAATTGGTCCAATATTGGAGGAGGAAATAGGCGAGAACCAAACCCCGAATTACGACTTATTACTTAGGGAATTCAGTCAGAGATCTCTGCCCACATTTCCTCTTAAGGCTGCAGGAATCTGCCGGATGCAAGACGCACAGGATCGGCCGATGTGGCGATACTTGAGGGAGGCCTTTGTTCAACAGTAGACGTATTTTGGCTGTAATAATGATGATGTTGAAGCCGACTAACCTCTTCTATGTTAAGTTATAGCCATTTTATATATTTTGAGCAGTGGTGGCCCAGTGATAACGGCCACGATTTACAAGTTGTAGGTCATAAATTCGATCCCGAAAGGTGCTTTACTTTTTGTAAATTATTTCATCACCACTGCTCTCGAAACGCTGATGGAAAACATCATGAGGAAACCGGCATGTCCTATAACTAAAATTCAAAGACATGTGACATCGGCCCATTACCTCTCTCAGAGAGGAGACCTGTGTATTAGAAGTAGAAATATTAAAAGGCTGGTAATAATGATGATATATTTTGCGTTCCTCTTGATCCTGAGTGATATGTATTGAAATAAATCAATTTACTAAACAAATTGATAGGGCCTCATTTAATAAAAATGGAGTGTTCCAAATAATTGTATAGTTTTACGTAAAATAACTCATCTTGTTATAATGTTCTCTAGACACGAAGAAACATCATGTAATACCTGTTGCTCCTTGTTTTTTGTTCAGTTAACTTTCCAAATTAAAAAGAATATTTAAAGAATGAAGTCATAGCTGAATAAAAAAGTTCAACTGAGAAATTCAAAAATATTTTCTTTTTTTAAAAGTCTTCTTCAACTGGTACTCGAGTTCCTTCATAACTTTTCATTTGTTTTTGAACTTTTTTTCTTGAACATTGCGCTACATAATAATATGAATTGAAGTAAAGGGGAAGTAAAGTGCTTTACATTGCAGTAGGAAGGATTTAGCTGATAATACAGATTCTAACATTAGCAAATTGTTTATCTAGGGAGCAAACAAGAATTTTAAAGGCGAGAGTGTTTTTTTTTAATCCAGAGCGCAGCGAGGGGTTCAAAGTACGTCACTCGAGCTTAAGGCGCAGATACACCTGAGTAGCTAATTTTAAAATTAGAATCACTTTTAAATGGCTACTCGTAATTTTTTGGAAAAGTATATGAAGTGCATCGTAACAATTTTGTTAGTAACATCTGTTATAGTTGTAGATTTTTTTATTTGGCTCGCACGCGGTTATCCAGCCAGTCACTTTTCAATAAAACGTTCCCGTGCGGTCCGAAATAGAATTACAATCGCTCATTAGCCATTCACCTCATACATTCGTCTTAATCTTCGATTTCATCTCTTTGCGGATTAGAACATTTACTAACAATATCCACATTCCAAATTCAGATCATTTTTAGTCCCTAGGAAAATAGCTCATTAATTGAACTATTTTAGTTCCTGTTTACGAAGAATAAACTAGCTCTTTTTGAATAGAAGTGGTAAAAAAAAAGTTTTGAAACTACTGTTGTGGTCTTATTGATAAACGTGGACTGAGGTAAGATTAACTTTATTCCAAGCATTAGGTTGGTTTTAACAAATTTCCGTATTAATAATAATAAACACGGAATAAGGAGAGATTATACTAATAAGACTCTAGTCCTGGACTAAAAGTTATTCCATGGTGCTAGCTAGTTTAAGGTCGGATTAAGGTTGGATTAAGAGTGTATCCATGGCGACTACATTTATTATTTTTGATTGACATTTTGTTCGTTGAGATTTGATGATATTTTTTTTAGTTTAATATATAAATATATTGTACAAGCTGTTCCCCGCGGCTTCGCTCCCGTGGACCACCCTACAGGACCCGTTTTCGGGATAAAAAAATACCCTATGTCACTCAGGAATAATATAGATTTCTATTAGTGAAAGATTTTTTTAAATCGGTCCAGTAGTTTCGGAGTCTATTCGGTACAAACAAACAAACAAGAAATCTTTCCTCTTTATAATATTATAGTATAGACTAATATAGACACACTATTTCAGGAATTGGCATGAAGGAGATGTGTTTAATACTTAGGTATTTTACTAACATTAGTATGAGGGATACACTCGTCATCAGATCTATCAAAGCACTACGAATATTAAATACTAGCTGTTGCCCGTGACTTCGTCTGCGTAGCGTTAGTACTCCTAATAGCCTGTTTTTTATGTCGCGCAAATTATATTGTGGATGTGTGGGCCGCCTTACTTGATAAATTATTAGTTCACGTTACAAATTTCTACCTTCCTTGCCACCCCCATAAGGATGGTTTCCGGGATAAAAACTATCGTATGTCCTTCCCAGGGTCTCAAACTAACTCCATTGAGGTAATTATGTAAAACATAATATCTCAATGACTAACTCTATCCAAAATCGGTTCAGCGGTTTCAGCGTGAAAAGGTGACAGACAGCCAGAGTTACTTTCGCATTTATAATATTTTATTACGAGTATAAGCGATTTAAGTATGACAGATGTCACTTTGTCCGAAATTTTTCTTTCTTTTTCTACTTTAAGTCATCAAATTTCTTGGTTTCATTCACTGGTTCATTCTTTTTACTTTTAAATTCAACTGGGTTGCCATAGTTTACGCGTAAATCCAAGAGTAAGAAATTAATAGTTAGTCCGAGGTTATTCCATTTATTAATAACATTGCTTAACCTATGTTAATCCTTACTTACTTTGGGATTAGATAGTCCAAGAGTAAATTCGGAGCAAGCTGGTAATACGCCATTTTTATTAATAAGCAACTTAAGCACATTATTGACAGTATCAATATCAGAAAGCTTTCAGTGATTTAATCAAGCCTTCGATATAAAATGAAAAAAAAGCTACTTTAAATTGCTTTTCATAATAACATGTTCAGCTTTCAGACAAGGTGGCATCTCTTAATATCTGATGTAAGTCTAAACCCCCATGTAAGTTTCTAGTGCCTCAAGATTACGACGCTGACTTTACGGATATTAATATTAATGAGTGAGGAAAGCGGGATACGTTATACAAAGTTGTTATGCATCCGTCTCTAGTTGCACCGCACCGCGCACCGAGGCCGGGGAGCCTACGATATGAACCTAATGAGCCGTGAACCACCACACACGAGCCCATGCATGTATATTATTACAAGCTACCCATAAAACTCCACACCACAATGCAACAGTACACTGTATCGGCTAAAACCACAGTTGAATTCATAAAATATTGCACATTTCATTCTAAAATACGCCAAAATGCTTTTGTCATAGTATCCGAAAATAGAAAAGGAAAACGTGGTGATAGTAAAGTTTACGGACGATTTATGTCCAGTTGCCAGCGCACTGTGCTGCTGCCTTCTTTGTTCAATCTTTTTGTGCCTCGAGAAGGATATTTTCACTAACATTTTAAAGTTTTTGTTTATGTAGAGTTCTTCAAGTGATTTCGGCTGAGCCAAATGGAACGGGGTTTTCCTTAGCCTTTTTTCGATCATGTGTCGAAACTAGAGAAACTATTTTGACAAATGAGTTATCTATCGATTGACCTAACTACGTGCTACCCGCAGGCTTATTACGTAATAAACAGCAATCAGCAACCATCGCGCGATCAAACGCTTTATGTCATATGGTCGGAATTACCTACAGTGTAGGTATGGTAGGTCCTACACAATCGTTTGCTAATCGCTCGATGTTTGTCAAATGCACTTATTTCTAAAAAAACCGCCAAAATCTCTAAAATATCTGTATTGAATAGCAATTATGGCGCAAAAAACGCTATCGTTTTGCTCTTGCAATATAAGTAATAAGCCTACCGAACTATTTTCTGTGAACTAGTTTCGAGATTTTGTAGGATATCCATTATAACTGAAAGCTTTTTGTTTTTGAAAGAAATATGACACAAATGACTTCTTTTAGAGGAGTTACGTCTTTACAGTATTATTACATTATAGTATGCAAAAATATAATAAGAAATTTACAGATCATTGACCAGCGATGATCGATTAACACTTAAGAAAGTTTAAGTGTGGATAAAGTTTGTCCGCCTAGTTTTAGAAGCGTTAAGTAAAACTCGTAAGGCGCGGAAAGACTCTCGGCCCGGATAAGTCATCCATCAAATAGTTCCCGTCTTGTTAAAATAACAAGGTCTTATTAAACCTCACTGGGAGTTCAACAACGCCGGGGAAAAAATATAAGAACTTTTTTATTCAGCTGGTAAATATCGTTTTATTCAAGACAGTTTGTCCTCGTATAATAGGTATGAGCTTACACGGCCTATGTCGGTCAGTGATCGATGGAATATTTGAAGACGTGCGAATGTTTGGTTTTGTGATAGATATTGCATACTTAGTTATAGTCCCCGGCATGTAACTTGGCAAGGTTTTGGCGTAGTGGGGGTAAGCACATAGTGCGTGAACTGACCAACCACCGTATAGAAGGAACGGAACGTGGACGCGACGCGATTGGTCAGTCGATCCTTGTGTCAACTGACTAACCAATCGCGCGCTCGGAACGGTGCTAAACGCTCCCCGCATATCGCTAGGTGACCAAAGAGACATAAAAAATTACTTGTGCGCATCTAACGAATCTTGCCAAGTTACGTGCCGAACACTATACCAATGAGTTCGATACTACTGCAATACCTGGGCACCTGGTCTATGGTGCAACACATTGTTGGTAAGGACTGATATTAATTTGTTGATTAATTCCAGCCAGTATGTTACCTGGCCCAATATTCACAAGCCTATTGTCAAAGTTCGAGCCAAGTTATATGTATACTTAATTGGACGATAATATTTTGATGTACTACTCAAATAACCAACAGCTTACCAGAGATTTCACAACATACTTGATCAAATAGTCACGATTTCCAGAAACTAGGGGTAACCAATGGACATGTTATTAGCTGCAGTTCACTAGAATGCCATGAACGACGGTAACAACGGTACATTTCGATAAGAAACTGTTTTTTTTTACTCTGTGATATTCGTGGTGCCCTAAATCTCTTACGAATAATTATGCTATACTTGTATAATAATATTGGAGCTATATCATATCGTATTTATCAAGATAAATAAAGCATCAATTTTGTCACTGGGCCCATAAAATATTAACAGATCTATTCCGAAGACAGATTTATTGGTCCCCTACGGACATCATTATACGTTTGGGCGTATAATCAATTGCAAGTCTATTGACATATATGTACTACGTATTATATCAGTCATACATGTATAGGATATTATATTATTCTACATACTTACGATTATACTTAGGTTTATCTGCAGTGGCGACCGCGCACATACCGAAAAACGTAGCGTTTGAAAACCTCCCTTTGAGAACCGATGATCTGGAGTCCGTTGTAAAATATGTGGAAACGTTTGGGGCAGGTGGAGCAATCCAGCAGTGGATTATTTTCGTCTGAAAAATATTTTGATGATGAAAATAACTTGTCTGTCATCTGTCTATATGTCACCGTCATTAGTAACCGTTACAATTACGTATCTCACCCTTTCCATAGACCATTTTTTTCTAACTTTTTATTGCAGTGATAAGAAACAAAATATCACAAGAATCTGTCTTTCAATAGGTGCCTTTAGCTATTATTCAGGTAAGCAAAGCTCACACGTGAATCAAAGTGGCTTAGAAACGGGAAACAACAACTGTTACATTGGAACGGAACATTGGCACTATATGCGCAACTAGGAAACATTGACTTCCCAGCAGTCACCAGAATAATTGACACTGGACAAAGTGTCTCAGTTTACGCCACGCATTTGTTTCGTTTTTTTCACCTTTGCTTTGTTCATAAAAGGCCCTATTCGCTATCCTAGCTCTATTAAACGAACGACAGTTTGTGAGGATGAATGGATGGATGTTTGTTAAACGCAAAAACTACTGAACGGATTTTTATGAAACTTTACTGTAATATTACTTACACAGCTAGTCCCACGCGGCTTTGCTCCCGTCAACTGGCTACGTACCTACCCTATACTTTTTTTTTTTTTTGTGTTGGAAATCTTCCAATGACTTCTCCCGCTCTGGGTGAAGCGGAAGGGCGTGTCAGACTTTTACTGACTAAAACCGACCCGTGTTCCTTCAGTTGCTTGAGCCAGGGCCGCGATAACTCTTTTTCAAATTTATCCGCGACCACCTACCCTACACCTGCCCTACACCTACCCTACGCCTACCCTACGCCTACCCTACGCCTACCCTACGCCTACCCTACACCTACCCTACATCTACATTTTTCATTTATGCTCTGATCCCATTGGTCGTAGCGTGATGTTATATAGCATATAACCTTCCTCGATAAATAGACTATCTAACAAAAAATATTTTTTCAATTCCAACCAGTAGTTCCTGAGATTACCCCCTACATACAAACTTACATACAAATTTTATCTCTTTATAATATTAGTATAGATAGATAAGACAACACAACAATCTATAATTTATAAAGAAACTAGGCAGCTCTAATTGTAAGTGGGTAGCGCCGTGGACCTAGGTGGGCAGCTAGTGTTGATATATTATGTATTTTGTAGGGATGGGTTACTATTGGCTGTCACAGTTTGCGCTAGCTTTTTTTTCTTTCTTTTATGAAAATAACAACAGTAACCATATAAAGCATGATTTCAAAACATAAAACGATCAAAATAATTTGTCTGATAAATCACCTTTACTTCATATATCATAAAGCGGAGCCCAGTTTTTTTAACGCTAGTTAACTCAACTAATGGTTAAATAGGTATGCTAACCAATGGTGTAAAAATTCAGTACAGTGCGTTTTTTTATTAATTGCAGGCCTCACAAATGGTCAAATAAGTTGGAGAGTTTATTATTTAAACATTTGTTAGACAAACAACTGATGAATAATCTTCTTTTTACCGACAATTTAAACCACTGGTTATCATAATTAACCATTGCTAGAGTTGACTAGCGATTAAAACACTGGGCTTAAGTGAAGTGTTAGGCAGGGTTGACTAATTCTAACATCTAGATAAAAACAAGGTCGACACCCAATCTCCATCAAAAATGCTAACGTAAACTAAGACCATCTAAACTCCGAACATTAATTCGATAAAGACGAAGCTGCTGTTTGACACGATGTCTATTGTGTATCGCCGACGAGGGTCAGTGATTAATACGAGAACATTGACTATCAAAGCCGGATTCTCTATTAACCGGAAATCTATTCCGTCTATAATTATAAGTTCATTTAGATAGTCAAAGAGCTACGTATAATTGAATCACCCTTTTACGTCTCAGATTCGAGCGCGTTGAAGCAAAAAATTGCTTCCACGCGACATGTTGCTAATCAGAAGGTTCCAGAAACTTCGAAGCTAGAAATAGAATTTAAGAATATTTACACACATACAGTCAAGCTTTTGTCCCATGGGGGTAGGTAGAAACTACAGAACGCCACCTGCTACGATCCCTTCATACTTAATACTTGTGCTTCGTTTAAATTCATACATCTGGGCATACTACCCACTTGGTTTTTAGGGTTCCGTACCCAAAGGGTAAAAACGTGACCTTATTACTCAAACTCCGCGATCCGTCTGTCCGTCTGTCACCAGGCTGTATCTCATGAACCGTGATAGCTAGACAGTTGGAATTTTCACAGATGATGTATTTCTGTTGCCGCTATAACAACAAATACTAAAAACAGAATAAAATAAATATTTAAGTAGGGCTCCCATACAACAAACGTGATTTTCAAACAATTGTCAAACGTTTTTTGCGATAATGGTACGGAACCTTTCGTGCGCGAGTCCGACTCGCTTTGGCCGGTTTTAGCCGTTTTGTAGGTATAGTAGGTACGTATTATCTATAGATCATCTTTGCTCTACTTGGACTATAGGCTGTAGGTTACTAGTTAAACTTCGCCAATATATCACTATCACTACATATTAGGTCATTACATATGAAATTGGCGTTTTGTAAGGGAGGAACATAAAGTCGTTTTTTTTTAAATATAATACATTTATTTAATCAAAGTATGTACCATTGCTATCTATGCCAACTCATAGTAGTTCATTGATCCCCTTACTAAAAAAACCATTCGGACGGGAATCAATAAAATCTTTGAAGGCGCTTTGGACTGCCCCATCGGAGTTGAATTTTTTCACTTGCAAGAAGTTATCCAAATTTCGAAAAAAATAGTAATCTGTTGGAGCAAGGTCCGAAGAGTACGGTGGATGTCTTAGACATTCCAATTGAAGCTCCTCTAATTTGGTAGCCGTCTGTTGTGCAGTGTGTGGTCTAGTGTTGTCCTGAAGCAGCAGTGGCCTAGAGCAATTGACCAGCCTCGGCTGTTTAGCAGCTAGCTTTTCCATCATGGTTTGCAGTTGCTGACAATTGACATCCGCCGTAATCGTCTGTCCAGATTTAAGAAAGCTGTAGTGAATGACACCTGCACTAGTCCACCAAAAGCTCACAAGTAATTTTTTTGAGTCAATTTTCGTTTGGGGCAGGATTTGGCTGGTTCGCCAGGGTTCAGCCATTACGATGAGCGTTTCCGATTATTATCCACTTTCCTCGCAGGTAATGATTCGATTCAAAATCCCTTCATTATTGTGCCGGTTGAGTAATGTAACGCAGCAGTCGACGCGCGTTTGTCGGTGTGCTGCACTCAATTCATGAGGTACCCACCTTTCAAGCTTTTTCACCTTCCGAATTTGCTTCAAGTGGATTAAAACAGTTTTATCACTAACACCGGAGCCTGCAGCTAACTCGGACGTGGTTTGCGATGGATCCGCTTCCACAATATCCTTCAATTCTTCATTATCATCTTTGGTCTCCGGCCGTCCACGGGGCTTGTTCTGCAGGTCGAAATTCCAGAACGAAAACGATGAAACCAAAAACGCACTGTGTTTTCTTTTGCGACACCGTTGCCATACACATCATTAATCCTTCGAGCCGTTTCTGCAGCACTGGTGCCACGATGGAACTCGTACTCGAAAATAACGCGATATTTCAAGTTTTCCATTTTGTAAACTGACTGGCGCAAAGAAAAACCAAAAGAGGAAAAAACAAATGAATTACGGTGTTCCAAACACAAAAGCATGAGTAAATAGCTGTATAAATTTAAAATTGGAATTCCAAACCAAAGGGGAGATATTTGAGATCAAAGTGGCCAGTACGACAAAACGCCAATTTCATTAGTAAGGACCTGATATTATAAAATAACGTCCCCCGCCGCGTCTGTACGTGATAAACTCAAAAACTAATGAACGGATTTTCAAACGGTTTCACCAATAGAAAGAGTGAGAAACGAGGAAGGTTTTTGTGTATAATTGACACGGGCGAAGCCGGGGCGGGTCGCTAGTATAGCATAAAACAAATATCCTAAAGCACAACAATATCGTTCAGCAAACTTTTCATAGGGATACGTTCACACTATGCTAGATGTTTTGTGGTATAGCTAAGTCTGAACTTATTGTTATAATCGCATAAACTTTTTCAATGCAAGGTTTTTTTAATCAACTAGCAAAACTTGGAAGCACAACTTGCTAATTCATAGATGTTCAGGATTAACACCTTCTCTTCCAAACTACGAGTATGCTTGAGTCGGCTTCCCGCCCAACTATGAGGAGTAGCTCGGTGTCAAGCGCTTACTTTAGCTGAAGCGCTGTTTAAACTCAGTCTAAAGAGATGAACTCGACACCACAACATATTTGGGCAGGTGACAAAAAGCTGAAATGCATAAAAAACATGCATATAAAATTCATTTATGAGCCGTGAGTGGGTACATAAATGTTGTCAAAATGTAATAAAAAGCCGTCACGCACTGAATATTTTGGGCGATGCACGCTGTTCAGTGGTTTGGCTACAATTGTAGCTAACTAGTCGATGTGCGGTCTACCTATTTATAGGTAGCGCACGTGTGAAATGACACGTGGTTCTTTACTTAGATACTCAACTATATCCTACTTATCCAAACTAAACTTACTTAATCAAATACCTTTAAACGAGCAATTCTTGTTTACCTATATGTATGTATATATATAATCTAAATCTCGGAAACGGCTCCGACTATCTTCATGAAATTTAGTATGCAGGTCTCGTTCAAGCTAGGTTTCATTTTTAGAAAAGGTAATTATCTCAGGTACTATTATAAATGTGAAAGTTTGGATGGATGTATGTTTGTCATTCAATCACGCCAGAACGGTTGAGCGGATCTGGATGAAATTTGGCACAGAGATAGATTATAGTCTGGATTAGCAAATAGGCTACTTTTAATCCCGAAAAAGTGTGCGTTTCCCGTGGGACATCTTCCGACATCCACGCGGGCGAAGCCGCTGGCAGAACCTAGTATTATAAATGCTAAAGTGTGTCTGCCTATCTATTATGTATTCATATTATTGTGTATTGTGTATTGTATTCGTGTCTGAACTACTAAATTAATTTTGATGAAACTTAGCTCACGAATTTGGATTTAGGACATAGGATACTGTTGATCCCGGTAGTAAGTTCTCAATAATCAAAATCTTTTCACACGGACGAAGCTACGTGCAGAAGCTAGTTAAATAATAAAGAAAGAGTTTTAAAATGTTAAATTATCTGACGAAAAGAGTCCAAAGAAAAGCAAGAGGAAAAAATCGAAGCAAAAAGACATTTCCCTAAACAACATGCTAGGCAGACGCGACACAGACGAGACATGACTATTTTATTATTAGTAGAGAGGAGGACGAAGTTTTTATGGCACCCTCGAGGGGTTGCCTTTTCTTTGGACACCACAACCGTTGTACCTAGCTACCTACTTAGGTCCTTAGTTTTTAAGATCGATGCTGGCTACCTACATTTTTGAACACAGAGCTTCAAGTAAAGTCTACCAATTCCAACTTTTGAGCATCCAAAAAGAAAACTCTGTCAATTTAAGGCACTTTACGCTTGATTTATTTAAAAAAAAACCGACCCTGGAACTCGCGCACCGAGGGTTCCGTACAAACCTCAGCTTAAAGGTATTATAGACCTGAGTATTTGATATGAATATCAATTTAATACCTCTACGCGTTCATGAGGAAAGGGGTAGTAAGTTTAAAATTATAAAAAATATTTTATTATATGATACAACTAAAAATTTACGGTTTTCGCAATTTTTCCTTTATCTGTGCTATAAGACGTTGCTTCGTACCAAATTTCAAGATTCTGAGTTCACGGGAAGTACCCGGTAGGTTTTGATTCCCTTGCGAGTGTCGAAAATTTGCGGAAATTACAGCTTCAAGGGACAGTAGACATGAGTATTTGATATAAATTTCAGCTTGATACACGTTCCTGAGAAAAAGGGTCTTGACGGACAGACAGACGGACGGACAACAAAGTGATCCTATAAGGGTTCCGTTTTTTCCTTTTGAGGTACGGAACCCTAAAAAGCGCCGTTTCTTCAAAATCCCACAACAACAATATTAATTGTAGTTCCAAACAAGCTTGGAAACTGGAATTCTGTATAACCTATTGGGAATTCGAGACCACATGATGAAAACAACATAGGTACTTACCAAAATGTGGATAGGTAATGTCTCCCCAAAGGCTTCAACAATTAATGGTACCGGGAATATTGTCAAAATCATCAAGCTTGACGAACTAATTAGTGGTCGAGGAGTTATTATCTAGTAATTAATAATTTACAGGTGACTACAGTTAAGCCACATCTGCATTAGTCAATATCTAGGTAGGTATACAGGTAGGCAAGAATGTTCTATACGTTGTCAAATGAAATTGTAGATTAGATTAATTTACAGCTTTAAAATATATTACATAAGACTGAGTTTGCCATAACCAACCATAACAAAAAATAACACAGCGATCCTTATTTTTAATTTCGCAACAATTTTAAAACACGACTACTGCATTTTAAACTAAACTATTTATACAAAATAAATAACACCCGACAACTCGATATTAGAGCAAACCCATCTCGAATAAAAAAAAAAATATATATGCTTCCAAATTTATTTCGATAAAAATTATAGAATATCCTACTAATACTGCCTATTATTTCAACCAATTTAAGCAAAACTAGGGTACGTATTTAATACTGAATAATAGAAAAGAACCGACAAAGGCTCGGGGCGCTTTTCCATTTCATCTATAATTACTTCACGAAACGACAACTCAAGTGAAATTATACTCAAGAAACCCAATAACCTAAAAATTGGAATTCACGTAACTATCGGACGGAGGAACGCTTTGGGACCTCTTCAATTTAATGTGCGGCCCTTCTAAGACCATCACAATTTATTATGTATTATAAGGATACAAATTCTTAGGGAAATGGTTAGTTTCCGTGAAATAGTGCAAGGATAGGTCAGTAAAGGAAGGCCGTGCGAGTGCCCCTACCGCCTGGCCGCCTCGGGAGGAGGATACTGTGCAACTAGCATATGGTTTCATCTCGCAACTAATTAATTGGATTACGTAGCCTCTCTCATTATACGAGATGGGGGCTATTTAGTGAATGGATTTTGTACGCGTGACAGAGTAAATTCTGTTTAAACTCCCGTTAACAAATGTAATTAAAGTTGAAAACGAAACATGTATGCCTTTCCCATAAATACATTTATCGATTTAAATACGCACGATAATTACTTGTACACTACACTACACAATCGACGTGAATTACATACGGGTAACGGTATCAAATTAACCTCATTTTTTGCAATGAAATAGTCGTCTTTGTTATCCCATCATAAACACCTTCGGAAATATTAGTACGACGTGGAGGAGACCTTCCAAATGAGCGCAATATTGAGTCCATTATTTCATTCAGTGTAATGGTGTGGCAGTGAAATAGGGCAGAGGACGAATAAACGGGACCCTGGAAATGAAGACGCCGTTTGTTCATAACCAGCTCGTTAATTCCATTATTACAAGTCAGAGGAGCGCGCAGCCGGTAACAGATGTGGCACTCGACTCGTGAATCTGCACCGTCTCACACTTTTCACGGATTTTAACATCATTAATTTTTTTGTGAGCGGGCTCAATTAAAAATAATTGTTAGAACAGATAGAAAATAAAAAGTTATACCTTCAGATTCAGTGTCGCTAAGAAATCTCGGATTTTCGTAAAGTGTGCGAGACTCCGGCTTTGTACCTGTTCTTTGTGTACAAACTGCGACGCGCGGTCCGTAAGACCCTTGCCAGTGTCCGCTTACTTAAAGGCAGATCAAGTCTCTAAAACGTGAATACTTGGGAGAAATACGTATAGGAAATGTCTTCCTCTCAACAATACCGGGTTTAACATTTTCCTTTTTCAGCTATCACGGCAAACGTTGCAATGTGGTGAAAAAATAGTTGCCATAGCGTGTTAGTTAGTTATAAAACTTTTATACGCCTATGCTAAACGATTCGCAAGTTATAGCTTCAATGATAAACAGATGACGCATGTGTTAACACCCTTTTAACTATCGTGAGGAAACTTGCTCATTGTAAAATCGGCCGCAACGTGATTGGGCATTTTGGTTCGACTTAATCACGGACTTTACATTTTAATAGGAGCCCGTTTCCAGTACATATTAATAGAGCGAGAGAGAGATATAAAAGTTGATCGGTAATACAATATAAATTAGGTATCAATATTGAGAACGCTTATCAAAAGGTTACACACATCCGTACCTACTAACATTATAGATATCTACAGCGTTCATTAACAAAACTTCATTAATTAATTTATAGCAACACCAACACCCACAGCTTTGATCACAGTGTGGGCCGCCCACATTTTTGCGTTACAAACTGTTTAATAGAATTATTCGGCGGGACAAGATGAATGATGACAGACGTCTGATAAGTATCCACAGTAATTGTTTGACAGCGGCGATATTCGACCCCACCGGTAATTGCGAGGGTTGATTAATTTTGTATCGTTAGCTTTGCGATAATTACTACAGAATAGTTGAGACGGCTGTAAATTTTATTCCGGTTTGTTTCATTGTACTCGCTATTCAGGTTTCTATTGGAGAAAAAGAGATTCTTTCAGTTGACTTTCAAAGTGATTAGTCAATTATATGGAAAATTTTAATAATGACTCTGTCTATATATATATTTTTAACTTTTGTTAAGTTCTAAGAATTGAAACGTAATTCTCACAGATAAAAAGCAGTTAAGACGACTTGATGAGCTTAAATGTAGTATTTTTAGGGTTCCGTTTCTTCTCATCTTATACTACGCTAACTTTAGTATTACTGTCACACGTGGTCTCATGACTGTGAACAGCCCTCATGTTGTTATTGTTCAAGCTCTCGTTATCCCAAAAGGGAACGAACCGTGAAATATATAATTCAATTGTCTCAAAATAGAAGGAAGACTTACCCACATAATCCAATTATATAGTTTGTTATATTACGTCAGACTCATTTAAAATTACTTGACACCAAAAACTGTCGAAGTCTCTCTTTGATTGATTGATTGACGTGATCCTACGAGGAAAACTCAAATAAACCGATATCTTTTGGAAGAATTTTTCAATATGACATAAAAATTTATCTACAAACTGAACAGACAAATTAGCCATTTATTTTATGTTTAGTAATTCGATCAAACTTGAGACAGATGTCAATCAGACAGAAGATCGCCGACACTTGAAATAAGAGTAAAGTAGGCACTCTATTGACGCTCTTGAAGTGGCTAGAAAAGCTTTCAGAGGTTAATATTCTCTTGATCTTTTTTCAAGTAACTAGACAGGACACTACACAACATAACTACTTGAGTTGAGTTGTAGGTAGCATAGCATGTTTTCATAAAATCCTGCATAGAATACAATAAAACCTGCACCACAAATCCTGCATAGATTTGGTTGAAATTTTATGTCACCTACTTATCAATATCTGCATCTGCTTTGAGTATCTTGTTCCGAGAGGAAAACCTTGCCGCTCCTCATCATCTCTTCTCCTTCGTTTTCCTCCCCACTCATCAAGTCGTTACTGTGGATCATTTACTGTTCGTGCTGCCCGCCTCTGGAATAATCTTCCTCATTCCATACGAGATAGCCCTTTACTAGGTATATTCAGGAGAAGAAATAAGGAACATTTCCAGTCAACATGACGCATAAATATGTATGAATTTTAGAAATTTGTATGTATTATGTTTAGGCATTGTGTGCTTTACACGTATTTGTGTAGTGTATTTAGTTAGTAAGAATTCAAATGTTTTTTAGTATTTGTTGTGCGCTTTTGTTAACTGTCCTAATTTTGTAAATCTCTCTTTAGCACTGAGGTTTGCTGTCAGAGAACCCAATTATGGGTTAAGCTCGCCTTTGTACATTAGTTTTCCTTTTGTATTTGAAATGTTTATTTTGTGTACAATAAAGAATATGAATATTAAGCACATTATAAATATACCCCTAAGCAGTTGTCACGATACTGTCAGTAGTGCGGGCCGCATATAGGTTTCGTCGATGCGCATGTTTGTGTGAGTGTGCCGTTTCGAGCGTTTGTAGGTAGTTTTCCTTCTGTTTGTCCATATTTATACTGTGCTATAAGGGTGCATATCCATCGATAAAGAGACGCATGGAAAAATCTTTAGACGACGCGACGCATGGAAAATACGCATGGAAAATCAACCTAAGACTAGCTGACTAGTGATTAAAAGGTTCTGTGAGTTAAAATTCAGGACAATTCAGGGCGCACGGTTGGCGCAGTGGTTGAGCGATTGACTGCTGCGCTGCGTGTCGCGGGTTCGGGTTGTTGTGTATGTGAGTTTATATGTTTGTAAACGCACCCACGATACAGGAAGAAATTCCTAGTGTGGGGAAACGTTTTTTTTTTAGAAAAAAAAAAAAAAATAAAAAAAAATGTTATTGATAAAGCGACCTGTATTACGAAAATATGTAGCGAACCTCACAACTGGAAAATTGAACATGAGTAGGTAGGTAATACCTAATTCCACTTACATATTTACCTAACATAGTAATGTGTTTATTCTGTTATATCTCGTCTGAAATCATAAAATAAACAAGTTTATTCAATAAAACGTTCTGTATATTTATATATTGACCTACATTATTACGGTGATACCTAGAAATCGTTATTCAAATAATATAGGTAATTTTGACCTACAATGGCTTGAAATAACATAAAAAGTGCTTCCCACAGTGGATTTAGAAAGGGATACTACCTTCTCGTCTACAGAAGGTAATAAGGTATTGACTATCGCGATTGCCTTCTAGGGATGGGCGAATCTATTCGGAAAAGATCGATTCTTGTATCGATTCGACACCACAAGATAATCGCGGCCTAAATAATTGATTTTCCAAAAATCGATCTATTTTTGGTATTTGCGTATTACAAATAAAAATGTAATTACGGAAAACAAAAATAAAACCATAATAATACTCGATCTTTTAACATGTTTAACTAATTAATGTTGTTTTTACAACTAAATGAAAGTATCAGGTATAAAAAAGACATTTATTTTGATTTAATTACAACATTTTTAACTGATAAAAAGATTATTTATGTGTTTGTGTATTCAACTTATTTAAAAAAAAATTGGTTCAAATATATAAAAAATTGAATCTCGGTTATCTAGGGTGAAATATCGATACACTGGATTGATTCAGTACTAGATAGCGATTAAATAAATCGATTTTTTGGTCCTAAAAATCGATTAATCGATTTCAGATCGCCAATCCTATTGCCTTCCCCTATCGCAGTGTCTTCGCCCGTGTTTATGTAGTAAATTATGGTACAAGAACATAAGTACAGTTTTGTCGGAATAAAAAGTACCCTCTACCCTAATTCAGGCCACGTTCTACCTATTTTCCTTTATATACAAAGCCTTTGAGGTGTAATTGATTAACAAACATCCTGACATATTTAATTTGTTAAGATAATAATTTGTTAGTTTGGATAATCTAAATTCACAATATACAGTAACTTATAGACCAGTATTATGTACACTTAGCTTGTGTCATCACATCATCAGCCTATTAATGTTCCCACTGCTGGGACACAGGCCTCATCTCTGTGAGAGGGAATGGGCCGTTATCCACCACGCGGGCCCAGTGCGGGTTGGTGAATGCCACGACTTCGATTTTTTGGGTTCTACGACATGCCGGTTTCCTCACGATGTTGTCCTTCACCGTTTTGAGAGCAGTGGTGATGAAATAATTTACACAAAGTAAAGCACCTGCCTGGGCTCGAACCCACGACCTACAACTTGTAAGTCGCGGCTGATACCACTGGGCCACCACTTAGTTTGTGTATTTGGTTGATAAAACAAAACCTTAAAATTTTCAGAGAACAATGATGGTCTCGTGGAAAGTTCCAAAAAACATATTCCAAAGTCGCATTGTATCATAGTGAAGTGCTTCGGCGCCATGTTTCCTATTGTTTCTAAGTTAACCTCTTTACTAAGCCTGCTTGTGATTGAAGTGCATTCACCGCACTAGTTCAAGAGCGCTTCATTCCGACTTCCTCCAACTTGCTTAGGAATCGTGATAATTCGATATACCTACAGGGAAATTATAGGATCAGTCCATTATTTAATTTAACCTTTGCATTATGTATTTGAAAAGCGTACCTAGTTTATTATTGTATTGGAATTTATTATAATAATAGTATATTATCTACTCCCATATCGTAATATTCGAATTATAAACTTCAAAACGAGTTTATATTGACATACTTTATAAACACAATACCGAAATTTAAAAATAGAATCTCATTATAACACTATTTCTCTAACAAAATAATGCTATAAAACATTTTTTTTTCTATTACGATACAGGACAAATCCAAGAAGTTAATCACTAAGGAGTTTACATCAATAATTTTTTTGTAATACGATTTTAGTACCTATTAAAAAAAGATTTGATTCCAATATTAAATTGTCGGTGACAATGCCCGCTTTAGGCTTAGCACGCACTGCGATTTTTATTCGCGCGAATTTTGTCTCTTGATAATTAAATTCGAGCCGCGGAGCGGTAGATTCTGTTGCAAAACACGGCTTTCATGCGGTATTAATCCGCACGATTTTTTTACCGCAATGCGAGCAGCTTCATACAATTCCATAGGTCGCAGAATGGGCGGAAAAAATTCGCGCGAATAAATATCGCAGTGCGTGTGCTAAGCCTTAGCGCATGCGCAGATAATGCGGTGATGTGCTGGGTTTTGGCGCCATTCATACGTTTTGCAGGTTTCGCTGTACTAAGTTTCATGGGTTTTTTAAATTCTTGCTTAAAATGTCTGATTATAAAGAATGTGAAGAAAATTTGACTCCGCCAAACATTTTATATGCGGCGAAGGAAATTACTCATAATCTCTTACCAGCAAAGTCGATATTATTATATGATGCATTTATCACGGCTTTATGGCATGGAAAATGCAAAATAGTATATTATGCAACTAGTGAATAAAGGACGGCTTTAAAGCGAGGGCCATAGATGAATCAAGAACAAGTGAAGTATTCTAACAACTGAATCACGACCGTAGGGAGTGATTCATGATGATTGAATCACGAGCATAGAGAGTGATTCAAGTGTTAGAATCCTGAGCGGCGCGAGTGATTCAAGGCCCTCGATATAAATCCGTTTTATTCAAGAGTTGCATACTATATTTTATACCATGACTACGAGAAAAATAAATATTTAAGCAAAAAGCACAAGTAATAATAATAAATAAATGTTTTATTACCTTCAAAATTTAAAAAAAATGTGAAAACTCAGGGTTTCACATTTTAACAGATTAGTAACAGCATCTGTGTTTCAGGGGCCAGTGACTACCTCCGTTACGTTACATAATTATAATTAATTAAACACCAATGCAATTAATATTAGAATTAAAATCCAAATAACTATTCACTAAACATCCCATACTAAAATCAAAATCATGAAAATCCTAAATATTAACAAACTGAAAATTGAATCGATGAAGAAGTTTGAAAGTCGAACCTTCTTTGCACAAGGAGTTTGTATCGAGTATTTTATGCGCAAGGAGGTTGTATAGCATAGAGATGGACGTCGAAAATAAATTGGTGTGTTTTAAATTCAAACACCAAAACAGTGAGTAAAAGTGCTTTTTATTCACTGTTTTCAGTGAATAAAATAAGCTTTTAAGAGGGGGATTGGTATAATAGTATATTATGCAACTAGTGAATAAAGGACGGTTTTAAAGCGAGAGCCATAGATGAATCACGAACAAGTAAAGGATTCTATCAACTGAGTCACGACCGCAAGGAGTGATTCATTATGATTGAATCACTCGCTATGCTCGTGATTCAAGTCTTAGTATCCTGAGCGACGCGAGTGACTCATGGCCCTCAATTTAAATCCGTGTTATTCAAGAGTTGCATAATTTTATACCATGACTACGAGAAAAAAAAAAGATTTAAGCGAAAAGCACAATGAGTAATAATAAATAAATGTTTTATTACCTTCAAAATTCACAAAAAAAATGAAAACTCAGGGTATCACATTTTTTTGTAAATTGAAGCTGAGCTAGGTAACAGGATCTGTGTTTCAGGGGCTAGTGACCGTTACGTTACATAATTATAATTAATTAAACACCAATGCAATTAATATTAGAATTACAATCCAAATAAGTATTCACTAAACATCCCAGACTAAAATCAAAATCATGAAAATCATTATTGAAATCCTAAATATTTACAATCTGAAAATTAAATCGATGAAGAAGTTTGAAAGTCGAATATTCTTTGCACAAGGAGTTTGTATCGATTTGTTGTTGTTTTTGCATTGAGATGGACGTCGAATATATATTGGTGTGTTCTAAATTCAAACACTAAACAGTGAGTAAAAGTCCTTTTTATTCACTGTTTTCAGTGTATAAAAATAAGCATTTTAGAGGGGGAATGGTATAAAAAAAGATATTAAGTAGGTTCAATCCCAAAATGTATCAGTGTACATAAAGTAGTGTATGAAACTGCACATAACTAGGTATTAAAACATTCGTGTGAACTATTAAAAACCTCGCCTACGGCTCGGTTTTTAAACACACACTCATGTTTTAATACCCCTTATTATGCAACAGTATCATAAACTACTATTTTAATTTTTAAAGCACACTTTTACTTTTTAATTTATTGGCGTTTATGGGCTCCTTGACTTACTGTCGAAAAGTAGTGTCATATCTATGGAGGCGCGCGGTTAGCTGTTATGCGCAATGAGAATCTAAATTGCCCGCCATAACTTTTGTTTTATTAAAAATTTAAGAGTGAAGATAAAGTAGATTATGCAACGGCATATATTTAGGTATTAAAACACTCGCGTGTTAATATTATCACATGAGGCGAAACCGAATGTGATAAACCCACGCTCGTGTTTTAATAACCCCTATTATATGACCATTGCATAAACTACTATTAATCCTACAATACAAAAAAGATCAATTTAAAATAAAAAAATTCTCAATGTTGTCTTTGTTCACATTTACTTACTTACTAGATTGTGCTCGCGGCTTCCCCTGCGTGAAATGTGTTTTATTATCCGGAGGACACCTTATCCCGGGATGAAAAGTCTATGTGCTATTCCAGACTATATACCTATATCTCTGTGCCTTTCATTCAGATCCGTTCAGCCGTTCTGGCGTCATTGATTTACAAACATACATCCATCCAAACTTTACTATATTGGCTCGCGCTTGTCCACCATCTCACCTGATGGTAAGCGATGATGTGGTCGATGATGGAGCACGCTTGCCTAGAAGTAACCTATTCACTCTTGACTTAAAGATCCCTAGGTTGTAGCTCCCACTCCTTAGCCTTTTCAACACACTTGCTCATAAAGTGGCTCTAATTTCAATGCAGGTAGGCACATAATGACACCTGTTATGTAATCAAACTGTAACTTTTTCATTGCTATTATTCACAAGAGAGTTGTAGAGTTTATTTTTTATTTTATTGGTTGAATTGCTTAGTTTAAAAAAAAAGTTTTGATACAAAATTATCCTGCTCAACAGTACAAATAAATTAATGTACCTATTGCTTGATCATTTCATGCAATTTCGTATTTAAATAGATAGTTTCAAATTGTACGTGTTTCATAAATAAAACTTTCACTCAAATATAAGTTTTGTTTTTTCTGTAATAAAGAAACCTTGAAATTCCCCATTTTGTACGTAGCTAAAACGATAGCCACGAATGGCCAAAAAAAAAGAATCCTCATTATTTTAGTCTATGGCCGGTCGCCATTGTTAGATGCGCGCGCATACGAAAACTGATTATTTTTTCCCGCCATTGCGAAATATGTTTTCACAACTCGTTTTTACTGTTGAAATTAAAGTTATTTTAGTATTATTTTCTTCACAAGTGTGTTGAAAAACGTCGTATGATACACGTGTGTATTGACGGCTCGGCAGGCTTATTACCTATCTTTTGCAAGAGCAAAACGATAGCGTTTTTTTCGCAATAATTGCACTTCAATACAAACGTTTTAGAGTTGTTGGCGGTTTCTTTTTTTGAATAAGTGCATTTGACAAACAGCGAGCGATTAGCAAACGATTGTGTAGAACCTACCATACCTAAACTGCAGGTAATGCCGACTTTTATGACATAAAGCGTTTGATCGCTAACATTATACATCCATCCAAACTTTCACATGTATTATTAACTGACAAGCGAGGTGGCGTCATAGAAATTGCTAATACCATGCGAGTTGCGGACGGTGGAAGTTTATGGAAGGAGGCACATAGCGTGTCCTCGCTCTCTTTTGCTGCTGGAACGTTGACCAAGAAGGACGTTACGTGGTACCCTCGCTAGAGTAAAAATGTTCTGTGGTGGTACCTGACAATGATCGTGGCGTATTGAATCTTATGTTACGTTTCTTTTACTATTTTTGCAAAATGTAATTCCAAGAATTAAAAGATTATTTCTGTTTATAATGGGTTTCGCTTCTGGTTCCTAATAATATTATTATCTAGTATAATAGGAAGTTGGATTCTTAGAAACCATCTATCTTGACAACGCATTCTTAGAAGTCATCTATTTTGAGATCTTTGTTTCAACTCAAATAAACCGGGAATGAGGAGATCAAACTGGAGTATCAAGTAATTCAACCTGTTTAGTGGTTAAACAAATTGTCGAGGCTCGTGGCTCGTGGCTCTCAACTAGACATAAATCCTCAGAGATGAGGGTCCTTGGCTACAACAATATCTGCATGAGCCAATTAATTTCGATCTAAGGACCAGCCCTTAATCTGATGGTCACTCCGCCAAACTTTCTAATTGAATTTCAGTTTAGGAATACTCGCCAAATTCCCATTCCGTTAATTAAAACTCAAATGATGCCAAAACTCCAAAAGGTAACTTTTGCACACTCATATGACAACATATTGTGCCTACATACGTTTTATATAACTGTTATACATTCGAAATTAAAATCTTCATGTTTTTTTTATACTTTTTCCCTGAAACTCAGTCGTAATGAAATTGCTTATTATATTTTATTAAATTTGCTTCCGCACAATTCATTGTAATATTCTCATCAACATGAAAGACGTAAGATACCTACTGAATCAAGACAAAGAAGCCTTCTATCGTATAACGCAAGAAACATGTTTACGACAATCTATGCAAACTGCATAGCTCGACTTTTATTGTATAACGCATGCAACATATTTACGACAATCTATGCAAACTGCATAGCTCGACTTTTATTGTATAACGCATGCAACATGTTAACGACAATCTATGCAAACTACATAGCTCGACTTTTATTGTATAACGCATGCAACATGTTTACGACAATCTATGCAAACTGCATAGCTCGACTTTTATTGTATAACGCATGCAACATGTTTACGACAATCTATGCAAACTGCATAGCTCGACTTTTATTGTATAACGCAAACAACATGTTTACGACAATCTACGCAAACTGCATAGCTCAACTTCATAAGGAGTAATCAAATTGTATCAGTAATCCCTAATCTTGGAAGATTATAGGTTTCAGATAGTACCTAAGTAACTCAAAAAGAAGAAAGAAAACTTGCGGCAATTTCATTGCTTAAAGCCTCAAAAAAGGGACAGCGTGACTTACAGTGACTAATCATTTACACAAAATCTGTAAAATCTGTCGATAACCACAAAACAAATAGAATTTGAAATCGATTCCGCCTTGTGATTGCAATCAATACAAAACTCGGTATCCGGACAAATTAGACGCCGTACACTTTTTGGTTGGTCACGTCTATCGTTTATGCGAAATCGATTCGAACGTTTTATGCGACGTTTCCGACGAATTTAATAGCTGAAGAGATGACTGGACGAAGAGCAATAAACGGGAATAAGTATTCTTACACATTGCCCGATAAAACTTTATTCCCTAACTACTCGTAGATGGCGGGTCAGTGTTAACTTGGCGTCATTAAGTAACTCGCCAGCTCGAATACACCGATAATGACACCAATTTTCATAGCCAAATTGGATTTTGAATTACCTGCAAACAACTTGGAACTAACTTTACCTCCTTACAAACTAACGATGTGGATAAACCCTCATGGAATACCTACAATAGTTTTAAATTAGCGTTGGCAGTCACTTTAATGGCATTGTTCGGCGAATAAGCCATAGAGGGCCGCGATATTTCAATCCAATAAGGCGGATAGTTTCATAAATAATTCAATAAGTTGTAACAGGTAAGTGGCACTCGCGCGTTACGGTCGCCCTGAGAGCCAGAGAGAAATCTACTCTTACTCCGCGCGCTGAAATCACACAAGAAATTTTATTTTGTGGAATTAATTTTTAATTCACCCATTACTTTCTGAGAAATCATTGTCATGGACGGCACTAAAATAATGTTCGTTATTACTATGTAACGTTATTTTATTTCAACTTGAGCAATCAGAAATATAACATCTCTTTGTCATGACGAATTGTGCTTTATATAAAAGGTTTACTGGGAACGAATAGCACCGTCATACCCTTATCTGTGCAGATAAGTCTTAGTAGATATTTAAATAAATCCACCAAATTATACTGTTAGAAATATAGTGTAGGTAAACCAACCAATTTACAAAGTTAATATGAACCTATTACTTTTGGTTGGGTTACACTTTTTAAACTCGATTGTTTTTGTACCGTTCGATGACGTCTGTCCTAGAAAAACGCTCTCTTGATAAACATGTCTTTTTACCACTTATTAAAAACTGCTATACTTTAACCTTAACCTTTCATTTACATATCAATAGGTTATGGGCCCAGTGACCAAGTCAGCCCAGTAATGTAAGGAAGTTCAAAAATAAAGTGAAAAGACAAAAGAATACTGCTAGTGAAAAAAAACCGGTTGACAGGTGAAAATTGCGACCGGGAAGGTGTAAAAGGCAAGGAATTGTTGATCACGAGCAGGAAGGAAGGCAAGAGCAAAGATGGACGGTAACCTCAGCATCACTAAGTTGGAGGGATCCACAAACTGGAATGTTTGGAAATTTCAAGTGAGAGTCGTATTAAGAGGCCATGATTTATTGGATGTGGTCGAAGGAAAACTGGTAAAGACGAAAGAAAATGATAAAACGTGGGATACGAAAGATGCTAAAGCACAAACGTTGATAGTCACACGTATTAGTGACGAAGTTATGATACACATATTATCATGCAGCACGTCTGCTGAAATGTGGAAAAAGTTGATTGCTGTGTATGAACAGAAGAGTGAAACAAACATACATATCATCCAGCAACGTTTCTTCCAGTTTAAATACGAAGAAGGAATTCAAATGTCGATATTTCTAGCAAAAATAAAAGAAATGCAAAACCAGTTACAGCAATTGGGAGAGGAAATATCTGAAAGATTTGTTATAACGAAGGTACTGATGTCATTGCCTGATCGCTACAAGCACTTCGTGTCAGCTTGGGAGTCGGCCCCTGACGAGAAACAAACATATGACAACTTGGTTGCAAGGTTGTTAGTCGAAGAAGAGCGGATGAAGGAACGAGGTGACGAAACACCGACAGCATCAGCGTTTGTTGTGAAGAAAACAGTGAATAAAAAGAATGTTAAATGCTTTAACTGTAACAAACTTGGACATTATCAATCGGAGTGCAGAAACAAAGTTAAAAACAGTGATACGGCGAATAGGTTTGGTAAAAAGTGTTTTTACTGTAATAAATCCGGTCATCTCAAAAGTGAGTGCAGATTTCGTTTAAATAAAGATAGTAATGCATTTGTGATGTTAGAAGTAGCCGATAATTTGGACATACAGTATATGCATTCAAAGTGGGTGGTAGATACTGGTGCCAGCGAGCACATGTGTCGTGATAAACAATTATTTACTTCATATTCGTCTCTTGATAAGAAATCAGTGATAGTAGGAAACGGAACGGCAATTAGTGCATTGGGTTTCGGACAGGTGGCAGCACAGGTATTTGATGGACATGTGTGGATTGACACGACGTTAGAAAAAGTTTTGTTTGTACCAGAACTCAATACTAATTTATTGTCTGTGAACCGCGTGACAGAAAAAGGTTATGTCATGAAGACCAATCAAAACAAATGCGATTTTTACAAAAATGAAAGGCTTTGTGCGGTCGCAAATCGATGCGGAAACATTTATATAATGGACTTGCGTCTAAAATGTAGTGCTGCAAATACAGCTCAAGTGAGATTGAACCTTAGCGAGTGGCACGAAAAACTCGCACATCAAAATATTCAACATGTGAAAAAGGTGCTTGCAAACAATAATATTGAGGCAAATGATGATTTCGGTGGTCAATGTCAGGGATGTTTAGAGGGCAAAGCACACCGTTTGCCTTTTAAAATGAGTCAATCGTCGACTTCAAGGACATGCGAATTAATACACGCCGATGTATGTGGACCAATGGAAGAGACTTCCATTGGAGGATCCAGGTATTTTTTGCTACTAAAGGACGATTTTTCGAACTATAGAAGTGTCTATTTTTTGAAAGGGAAGCACGAAGTCAAGACCTATGTTGAAAAATATATAAAGTTGAGCGAAAATATAACCGGTAATAAGATCATGTACTTCCGAAGTGACAATGGTTCAGAGTTTGTTAACAAGGATATGAAGAGTCTGTTATCTCACCATGGAATTTTACATCAGACTTCGGTTACATACACCCCAGAACAGAATGGGAAAGCTGAACGTGAAAATCGGACACTAGTTGAAGCAGCTAGATCCCTATTGTATGCCAAAAGATTTCCAAAGAAATTATGGGCGGAAGCAACAAATACTGCGTGCTATGTACTAAATAGAACAGGTTTAAGTTCTGATAAAGTGAAAACTCCATATGAAGCTTGGATGGGCAAGCGTTTTGATATACAAGACTTGAAGATTTTTGGAACACCTGTGTTTGTTCATACTCCACACGAGAAAAGGGCTAAGTGGGATTCTAAAGGTGAACACGGTATAATGGTTGGATATGGAGAAGAAACCAAAGGATATAGAATATATTTTGAAAAGACAAATATTGTTCAAATAAAGAGAGATGTGCAATTTTTGGAAGGGAAAATATATAAAGATTTGAAAATAAAACAGGAAAGTTGCGCTACTGATTGCCAGCCGCAGCTTACTAGTAAAGAAATGGACAGTGTAAGTACTAATAAAAATAATAACATTGATCCATTGCCTGTTACAGATTCAACTGACTTTAATAACTCTGATACTAGTACCTCTGATTGTGGCGATGATCCCAATGATGTCACATGGAATCCTGACATGACTGTGGATCAATCATCAAGTGATTATGATGACACTGAAGAAAATATTAATATTGTGGTTGCCATGACAGCAATAAATGGTCTTGAACCACAGACGATAGCGGAAGCGTTGTCAGAAGCTGATAAAGACCAATGGAGAGAAGCCATTGAAGATGAGTATAAGTCATTTGAAAAGAATAAAGCTTGGACTTTAACACTACTGCCTGCAGGAAAGAAAGCTGTGAAATGCAAGTGGATTTTTAAGAAGAAACTTGGACTAGATGGTCAGTTACTTCGTTACAAAGCACGTCTTGTGGCCAAAGGATTTACCCAGGAATATGGCATTGATTACAAAGAAACCTACTCACCTGTGGTACGATACTCCACTATACGTACTCTAATCGCCCTGGCAGTCAATTTAGACTTGAACATTGACCATATGGATGTCAAGACGGCTTTCTTGAATGGAGAACTACAGGAGACTGTGTACATGGAACAGCCTGATGGCTATAAAATAGATGGTAAAGAAAACCATGTATTTAAATTGAATAAAGCAATATATGGACTTAAACAGGCATCCAAGGCCTGGTATGATAAGATTGATAATGCTTTGAAAGATCTCCAGTTCAGAAAAACACTCAGTGAGCCTTGTGTTTACATAAAATCAGAGAACAGCGGAAACATTACTATATTAGCCCTGTACGTCGATGATATTCTTATTTTTAGCAAAGATATATCAGAGAAGAAGAAGCTGAAGGAGGAACTAATGAAGAGATTTGAAATGAAAGACTTAGGCCGAGCCACACATGTATTAGGAATGAGATTAAGACAAGAACAAAATAAAATTACTCTCGATCAGAAAAATTACATACAGAAGGTATTGGAGCAATTTAATATGGTTGATTGTAAGCCTGTAAATACACCCTTAGAATGTGGCATGAAACTTGAAAAAGGAGACCAAATTGATGCTGATTCTAAATATAGAAGTCTTGTTGGATGTATTATGTACATAGCCGTATGTACTAGGCCTGATATTGCACATGCAGCCAGCTTATTGAGCCAGTTTAATAACTGCCACTCAAATATTCATTGGAAAGCGGCAAAGAGAGTCTTGCGATATTTAAAGGGAACTATGGATTATAATATAGTATATCAAAAGTCTTCATTAGAAGTGACAGGTTATGTAGATGCGGATTGGGCATCTAACCAGCTGGATCGACGTTCTTATACTGGTTACGTATTTACAATCGGTAACTCAGCAGTGTCATGGGAGAGCCGAAAACAAAGAACAGTGGCTCTATCAAGTACAGAGGCGGAATACATGGCACTGTGTGAAGGAGCGAAGGAAGCTAAATTTATTAGAAATTTTCTTTATGAATGTTTAAACCAATACTTATCTGTAACCTTGTATAATGATAGTCAGTCAGCGCAGAAAATTTGTAATAGTCAAATTAATCATAGTCGTAGTAAACACATAGACATAAGACACCATTATGTAAGACAGATTGTGAATGATAAAATTGTTACATTAGAATATTTGCCTACTGAACAAATGGTTGCAGATGTCTTGACTAAATGTTTAAGTAAAGATAAGCATTGTAATTGTGTTTCTCATCTTGGTTTGCAAATTGTTTAGTTTAAGGGCAGGTGTTAGAAATATAGTGTAGGTAAACCAACCAATTTACAAAGTTAATATGAACCTATTACTTTTGGTTGGGTTACACTTTTTAAACTCGATTGTTTTTGTACCGTTCGATGACGTCTGTCCTAGAAAAACGCTCTCTTGATAAACATGTCTTTTTACCACTTATTAAAAACTGCTATACTTTAACCTTAACCTTTCATTTACATATCAATATATACTCACTGTACCATTGTCAGTTTTACTGAAACCCTTTTCATTGTAGCTGGCTGATAGAGCTTATCAAGACTTCATAAAAGATGCCCTTTGAGTGCAAAAGACACTCACACATGTAACTTATTATACAGGAGAGAGGCTTCAGTAGTGTCGGGCCCATGCAAAGATTTTGTCAATCTGATGGATTATTAACGCGGGGCGAGACAGCCCGTACCCCCGTACGTCACACGTTACGCATTTTAGCTCGGTGGGGCCCGGCGCCTCCCGAGAGAGTTTGGGAATAGATAAGTTGATAATTTATGCATTAGATATTACACCTAGTAGCTTCACGCAATAATTTTCAATGAACGCTTAAAATTATCGCACTTCTTGTAAGTTGGCAAACAAAGTAAAACTGCGAACAACTTGAATGAATTTGTTGGAGAGTTTCATACAACATTAAAATACATCAATCTTTCCAAAATTTAATTTAAATAATGTATCTTTTAGAGCGAAGAAAAATAAGAGTGTTCAGATTTTTTTAAGGTTTGATTAAAGTGTAGTGATTACTCAAGAATTTCTTTAAAAAGAAATAAATAAAACACATTTATTTGACACAAGCAAGAACACACAACATAAACATAGACAAAAATAAAACTTAGACTAAACACCAATATAAAAGAGAGAAAACAATATAAATGTAACATTGTATGTCTCACGGCTGCGACAAATAAGACCCCAGTTCAGGAAAATGTCGGGCAAATAGTGCCTGACGCTGGTTTTCAACTGGACCTGCGGCCGACGACGTGACGGACGTAAATAAATGACAGTATTAACAACTACTTCTGGTGTTAATACTTAAAACTAAATTATTTCAGGCAATAAGAATATTGAATAGGGTAAGAGGAAAATGATGTAGACAATCGTGCGAAAAAGCTGGTACCTAATGAAATGAAACAAACAATAAAGCTGTTTTGAAAAAGGTTAAAAATCTATTAACATAGCCACACATACAGAGCAATTTAATTCAACCGTACAAAATAAATTAAACTGCTGAGAACCATGGTTCGCTCTAATATTTAATTTGTTTAAGTTTAGTATGAAGTAGTTTCTTGTACAGAATTCGCTTTAATAACACGATTTAATTAAATGGGTTTAAATGTGGGTACACTATAGAAGCCCCTCTACTTAACGAATATAGAAACGACGAAAAATATAGGTATAAAAGAAATAAAGAAAGAAATATATTTATTTGTGACCCGCACAGGAGACACGAGAAATAAGCAAATACAAAAAAATCAACAATAATAAAAAATAAAACGTGCCCGTGCCGCGTGTCGTGGGTATGATGTTATTTTATGTTGACTAAACGGGTGTTTAAATTCAAATGCACATAAACAAAGCCCATTATTTCACTGCACTCACTACTGAACTCCTCAATGTGATTCGACTAAGTTCGGATTACCCACGTGCCGATACGTAATTTAGTGGAAAAGGTTTGCGACCCCGCTAGTTTGTATTACCCCGACAGTGATATAGGGTATTAAGTTCCCTTCCCTGTCTCCCTTAACGCGTAAACAAGACAGAACCTTTCTGCGTATCGCCCTCACAAAGGTTAATAATTTAGGAGACTAAGCGGGAGAAGCTTTACGTCTATTTTCTACTTAAACTAAAATTGTTTTGTTTCCATCACCAGTGCAATCCCCATGAATTATGTATGGACCGCTGAAAATAACAGCGGCTTTCAAATACTCTGTTTACAGAATACTTAATGTGCTTTATGGTAACAAGATGCTGAACAAACAATTATACGGACCTTTACCTTTTAATTAATGTCGTTGACGTTATTGTTTAATTTAAAAGAGAACTTTTGATAATTCGATTTCAAATACAAGTTTGTAGTTTGGCGCACGGGGCGTCACTTCACTCAAAAATATTTAGTTGTTATAAATCTGCGTTGTCTTTTAAATTAATTATTTCTATGTTAAACTTAACTTCATAGTCTAATGATTATTTTTATTTATTTTAAATTCTACAGTTTCCAATTGTGGTGTGCTCGAAAATCAAAATTGTTATTATTCTACTGCCTAAATGAAGTATGTCAGTACATAGATATGGTTAACGAAGTGTAAGCCGATTTGCAAATTCGATAAGTTAGGTGAAAGCGCGTGGACACGTCCCAAATAAAGCCCGGTTTGATCCTATTAACGCACGGCTAACGGGCAGGATCTTGTGACAGCGCTCCTCACTGATCCTTGTATAGACCCACGAAAGGATTTGCCTCATTCCCTTCGTACAAATCTCTTTTTTTAACGAGTTTAAATACACGACCAACTTGTTTCCGTAGGCGTGTAATCTCTATTCGCATTTGTTTATTTTTATCGATGCTACGTCAATTCGAGTCCCCGATACTCGATTGGATCAAAATGAGGTTATTTATCGTCCTTGGCGAGTTGATCGCGCGAAGCTCGCGTGGTTTACTTTATTGTCTTCCAATTGTATGTAGATACAGTCGATTACACAACGACTTTCGATATTGAAATATGTAGCGTAACGCTACATATTTGAATATCGAAAATCGCTGTGTAATTAACTTTTAGGTAGAGTGACTTTATTGAAATGTTAAAATGCTATTGTAGCGAAGGTATGTTGATAAAATAACAATAAACTGAAGGTCCATTACTATTAGGGTTGGCACACGTCCTCACACAGAATTGTATTGTCGTCGTTATTCCGTCGACGTCCGCATCCCGAGGTTCAACAAAGAATTTATTAAATAGCTCAATCGGTAGCTGTTTTGAAATTCTATGTCTCAATGAAAACGCTCTCTTTTCACTTTTCAATTTCATCTCAGCTTTTTCCTGTTGCAGCTTTTAAGTTGTTGAGAGAAAATTATATTTTGCTGAATTTGCTTTTTATCATGCAATATATATATTCCATTATTTTCAAACTGGATACTGTAAGTAACCCTGTAAGTTACAAAAGCCAGTTACATAAATAAACTTGCTGGCAAATAATTATCACGTTCAATTAATGTTTTAATGAAGTGCTCTATACAGATGAACATTGATCCTTATTATTTGTATACTAAAAGAGACCACCAAAATGAAAAACTTATGATTAAATATTTTTTAAAGAATACAATGCATCTACAGTAGGTATTCAAAGAGTTTTGAAAGCATTATGCTCATCACATCACATCATCAGCCTATTAATGTTCCCACTGCTGGGACACAGACCTCCTCTCTGTGAGAGGGAATTGGCCGTTATCCACCACGCGGGCCCAGTGCGGGTTGGTAGATTTCACACACATATCTTCGAATTTTTAGTTCTAGGATATGCAGGTTTCTCACGATGTTTTTCCTTCACCGTTTTGAGAGCAGTGGTGATGAAATAATTTACACAAAGTAAAGCGCCTACCTGGGGGGTGACCATAAGCTCTTAGAGCGGTATCAATTTGATATCGAGTAAGTGACAGATGTATACAAGTCATATACATCTGTCCCTTATTCGATCTCAAATTGATATCGCTCTAAGAGCTTATGGTCACCCCCCTGGGCTCGAACCCACGACCTACAACTTGTAAGTAGCGGCCGATACCACTGGGCCACCACTGCTCAGTAATTCTGAGTAATAAAAGCTAAGTAGCGCAATTTTTTGAAGAATTTTTTATTCAAAATGCATTGAGCTTATTTTACAGGCGTTAAAAGTTGATACCGACTGTTTATTTAAATATAAGGACAATTTCTTAATACTGGGCAATAAAGAAGGCTGGTAAAAGTAATCCCTACGTTTATAGGGTACAATATCATCGTTATTTCACCTGCATCTTCTCCTTTTGATTAAATCTCACTACATATATCACACTTCACACTAATATTATAAAAGCGAAAGTTTGTGAGTGTGTGTTGTATATGTTTGTATGTTTGTTACTTCTTCAAGCTCAAACGGCTGGACGGATCTGATATTTGATAGATTAAATGTATTTTTTTCAACTGGGCCATATAGCGGCACTTTTGGACGTTAACAATTAAAAATTACAAGTAATAAAAATTGATTCTACCGTTCATTCGGAAAAGAAGCTTGTTATGGAGAAGAATGCACAAGAAATGCCATACTTACTCTTTTAATAATATTTTTTTTTTACAATATTTATTTAAGCACGTACATTAATATCTCACAAGGTATTTTGTTATAGAATTTAACACAGTACCCCATGAAAGATGTATGTACTTTAGCTAATCTTTAGATGGTTGATCTAACTAATCTTTATTTCTAGTATTACAATTGTGTCTATCACTAACTTTACTAAAGAGATTTATATTTTTCCTTACATACATAATATTTTCATAAATTAATTGTCAAGAAACTGTCATAATATTAATCTTTTTAAAGCTCCCTAAGAGATTCTCGGTGACTTAACTTATAAATGGCTCTGGCAGCTCTCTTTTGCAATATAAATATTGACTCAATGTCTAATAGGGTAAACAAAAGTATGCCATGTTTTATTATGTCTTAAAATTTCATGTAAATGGGTAGGGAACCATGAAATAGTGTGCACAAACTTTCTAGGCGTTTGGTGAAATGAAAAAATATGGTAATTAAAATAGTGGTATAATGAATTTTCGGGAACATAACACTTCTAACAAATGTTATTTCGGCTAAGTGTAACTTCGGTATAAAGTATTTCGACCAAATGAAACGTCGGAGTAACGAAAAAAATCGAATTGATAGAGACAGTGGCAGACGTGACTTCGAAGAAGTAAAAAAAAACGAAACGATAATAACGAGGTATAGTTTTAGGTGAAATGAAATTCGGTCAAATATTTTTCGAGCTAATGATAGGTAACCATGTATTTGTACATATAATTCTTTACATTTTCCAGCTTTATTTGACTACGAATTGATTCAAATGTTTACAGCACGACTGCAAAACACGTACAAAGGTAAATAAACATTAATTTAAAAAAAAATTAACTATTACGAGCAGCTGAAAATTGAAATTCACTATTTAGTCAAACCGTGAAGACACTTGATACACAGAATTAGTAACACTTAAATTCAAATCAAATTTCAATGTGTTAATTTTGCTTGTTCGTTAGGCGTAAACGTAAATAAACTTTGGCTATTAACACGTCAAAATTGCTGTTTAACGAGAGGGGAAGGGCAATGAATGAAGATTAAACAAGGCGATACGGAAACCAAGCAAACCTTCCCGATTACTTTATGGAATTAGTTCCAAGAATGTTGGGCTCTACTATCAGAAATTGGAAACTGTGATCTCAATTGATCTCGCGCAACAGTATTGTTCGCTTTGCAAAACTAAACAAGTAACTTCAACACAACAGGGTTTTCTCAAGGTAATCCTTATCCTTAGTAATTTAATCAGACAAGAGTAAAAAAAAAACAACTTTCTATTTATACATTTATTAAATACTAGCTGTTCCGTGCGGCTTCGCTCCCGTGGGCCACCCCACAAGACCTGTTTTCGGGATTAAAAATAGCCTATGTCACTCAGGAATAATGTAGCTTTCTATTGGTGAAAGAATTTACTAAATCGGTCCAGTAGTTTCGGAGCCTATTCGGTACAAACAAACAAACAAACAAAAAAATCTTTCCGCTTTATAATATTATAAGTAAGTATAGACTAGCGGACTCTTCGCGGTTTCACCCGCGTAGTCTCTGTTCCTATGAAAAAAATCGGTCCAGCCGTTTCGGAGTCTATAAGGAACATACATACATACTTTCTCTTTTATATATATAGACTAGCGACCCGCCCCTGCTTCACCCGTGACAAATTATATACAAAAACCTTTCTCGTTTCTCACTCTTTCTATGGGTGAAAACCGCATGAAAATCCGATCAGTAGTTTTTGAGTTTATCGCGTACAAATGCGGCTGGGGACGTTGTTTTACAATATGTAGTAATTATATTATATTCCCTAATAAACATAGAAGTATTATAAGCACATACCTTTCCATTTTAATAAATTAGTGAGAAAAGTTGACAAACTTTTTCGCTCAACTTTTTCCGCTTTCTTCGATGTTTCTGAAATGTTTTAGTCTCTTTTATTACTTTACCGACGTCATTTTTTACTTCTTTTGGCGTTTTCTTTTTAAGGTTCCGTACCCAAAGGGTAAAAACGGGACCCTATTACTAAGACTTCGCGATCCGTCTGTCTGTCTGTCTGTCCGTCTGTCACCAGGCTGTATCTCATGAACCGTGATAGCTAGACAGTTGAAATTTTCACAGATGATGTATTTCCGTTTTTTGCGATTATGGTACGGAACCCTTCGTGCGCAAATCCGACTCGCACTTGGCCGGTTTTATTACTTTACCGACGTCATTTTTTATTTCTTTTGGCGTTGTATTTTTTACCTCCTTCTCTGGAAAAGTTCGTCGATATTTGATGTTTGTGATACTTATAAATCAAAGAAGAACATACAAGAGTAAGGTGTAACCTAGTTAGATTAAATCAATAGCCTTCCCCTTGAAACATTCTTGCCTTTGTACCCATTTGTCGAAGTGGCCAGCACGCGTATTGCAATGTTCACAATAGAAGTCACAAACAATGTTGCAGGAGCAATCCACTTCAAATTATTAGTTTGCTTACCCGGCGGGGTGGCAGTAAATACCAATGTACATATGCAGGCTACACCTTAAGCCAATGAATCTCTTAGAGCAAAAATCTTTTATTTAGATAAAGAAACTCAACAGAGGGTGCATCCTGCACAATAATTGAATTTGCTCCCCTACCAAATCCGTGCACTGAGCATAAATAAATAATAAACCAACAGATTTGAGGACTAAAACAATTCATACGATTATTAAGTAAACTATACACAAGTGTATTAGGCCGTTCTGTTGTCTCTGGTAGCTTAGCAGAACTTACAAGTCGGGATAATATACATAATACGTCATTGAATCCCTTGACTCCCGCCGGGTCCAAGCGAGACCGCATAATTTATCTATTGTGTCTGGCAAGCGCCGAGCCGACCGTTTAAGCTGACGATTACAATTACAGACTCATTCATAAGATCCTTTCTGATAGATTAGGACAATATTAAGGTGGTATTTAGGGATACCGACACCCGATTGATGGAGCGACCGCCGAATGCCGACTCTACGGGTTGAACGCAGAATGTATTGGTGTCATAATGGAGGTGAAACGCCTTTTTTACCCGGCTGCAAGGAAAGGGTTATGTTTTTCGCGCGTATCTTGTATGTATGTTTGTATGATTGTATGTATGTAATATTCTTTTTTACCTCGTATCTTTCAAACCACTTGACTTTTATAATTTTTATATAGGATTTTTATAATTAAGACATCATTAGATAGGTCTTGGCCGCCCAAGTGTTCTTAGATAATGTCACTCAGGAATAATGTTGTCTAGTAGTTTCGGAGCCTATTCGGTACAAAAAAACAAACAAACAAACAAAAAAATCTTCCCTCTCTATAATATTAGTTTATATACCATTTATATGTTTAAAGTCATTCGAAAAAAAAAGTATAACTAAAAAGTTGTAAGTAAAAAAAGTTAATAAAATCAAAAAACCCGACTGCTTAAAAAGCGAACTAAAAAGATGTTAACAAGAAGAAAATCTTGCTGTGCAGTCGGAGGATACATCTGGTTTAGGCAGCCAGCTCGCGAGTATGTATCCTCCGACTGCACAGCAAGATTTTCTTCTTGTTTACATCTTTTTAGTTCGCTTTTTAAGCAGTCGGGTTTTTTGATTTTACTATCTTTTTTATTTCGCATAGGACCTGTGCACACCACGTTTTCTAAAAGTCGACGACGGTGCGCTTTTATCCTACAGAGCACGCTGACTTGTGTGCCTATCGCGTCAACAGCGCGTTTAAAAAACGTGGTGTGCACAGGCCCTAAAAAAGAAGTGCGGGTGCGGGACTTAAACAATGTCAAGTATTCCACAATGTAACGTGGCAAAGTAAAAATATGTAGCCAATAAAGGAGCTAATTATATAGGAGGTTGCGGCGGCACCTCATTTCTTATGCATTCAGCGCGCCTTAATGCCTTCATCACCAGTTTAAAGTATTAAGCAAACTTTGAAGCTGGGAGACGTCTCACTGAGATTCGCTGACTTATAAACCTATGGACTTGCCATACCTACGAAATTAGCGTGCATACCTACATAATTGTTTGAGGAGCTCGTGGCTAAATAACAACAGCCGCACGGGTCGATCATCTAGGTTAAGCAACGCTTGACGAGGTCGGTCCGTGGATGGGTGACCATTTCAACATACCGAGTTTCCTCCGTGCCTCGGAAAGCACGTTAAGCCGTTGGTCCCGGCTGTTATTTAAAGATCTTTGACAGTCGTTACGGGTAGTCAGAAGCTTGAGATCTGACACCAGTCTTGCCAAGGGGTACCGTGTTACCCAGTTACTGGGTTGTGGAGGTCAGATAGGCAGTCGCTCCATGTAAAACACTGGTACTTAGCTGAATCCGGTAAGACTGGAAGCCGACCCCAATATAGTTGGGAAAAAGGCTAGGCAGATGATGATGACCTACATAAATTGGGCAATTAAGATGGCTGCCCATTGGCCAATGAGGTAGGCCATTTGCAACTGTTTGACAGCACAACTACACAGATAAACGTACATATACCTCACACAACTATCAATTTTACTCGGCAATCAACATGGCGACCGGTCACGCATAGACATGATTTTGACGTCACTCAAAAGTGTTACCAAGTTTAGTCCTTGACAAACATTTAGACGTCTCTCTTTTCATTTGCAGCTCTTGTTTAGTTAAAAAGAGAAAACGCTTTTTGACATGCGTGTGTAGATATTATAGATATTTGTATAACTATTCTTCATATAGTAGAAGATGCCGTCTCCATAGTTTTCCTACCTCATTGCTGAGATTTGACTAAGTGGTCGAGAGTTTTCTATGGAATTGCTCACTGGTAATATTGAACACAAACAATTACAGTTTTATTTTCTTGAAATGAAAATCTAATCGGATCAAGTCCTTTCGAAAAATAAACATGCAATAAAATTTATGTCACGGCAATTTACAAGAGAGAACTGTGTTCTGTTTCTATGAACGATTATATGAATTTGAAGTAGCGAATTAATATTTCACCATAAAGTCTCCGCAAAATCAAGTTGGTTGTAATAGGAAAAATGAGGGAATTGCAAAGAAAAAATCTGATTTATCAATATATTGGTATTTGTTGGTAAAATATACGTAATAATAAACATTATCAGAAAATTTCAAGTTTATAGGTCAATGGGAAGTTAAAAAATTTTTCGGAACAAAATTTTGTAAAAATGCTGATTTTGGTGGCTTCTCATTCCTTTGTCTCCCAATATTTTTATAAATAATGTTTTTTTTCACGCTTCCTTTACCTGTATGAGATTGGAATTTGTATGGCTTTGTGCGAAAATTAAAAAAAAAATGCTCCAACTCTGTATAACCTGTGTGACAGGCGACAGACAGACACGTGAGTGACAGTAATAGGGCTCCGTTTAGACCCTCAGGGTACAGAACTCTAAAAATAAACTCATACTCATAATAATGATGATAAAGGACATTGCCATCATAACTCCCTTCCTAGACCGCGTGTGGAGGTAGGTAATTTGTGTGTTAAGTTTAATGGGACCTTAAGACACGCGGAGTCATGGCTCACAAGTCACAAAGGGGGAGTTTTTCTCTCCCTTCGAATAGCAATTGGGAAGTGTTAATGGCCCGGTATTAGTACCATGCTTATGAGTTTCATTAGTACTGAAGCCGCGAAAGATTCATGTAAGAACGTGCCTTTATTAGAAGAGACGTGATTGTTTTGGAAATTGCTTCATACCTAGAGTTTATGTGTGTTAGACTTAGACTCCGATTTAGTACTGAAATAACATTTTTAGGAATTTGTAACTTGGTAAGCAAAATAGACTTGAATAGATCAAATTTAGATAATGGGAAATTGTATCATTAGTTTGCTGTTTTCATGGTTTCGTGAAAATACGACTGATCCGATTTGAGCTTAAATTACAAGCCTTTCAGAACGTCAAACCCAAAATATATTACCGATTACTAGATAGAAACGTCTCGAGACGTGATAACTGGACTTACCTACTTACCCCAAAGGCTAGTTCTATAGGTTGGGTAAGGACCCCTTTGAAGCAGTTGAGAGTCTTGTGTTAAAGCCAGTACCTAATCATCTTGCTTGAATAACCCTATGCTGAATTCCGGACAGTGGGCACGATAAAGGCTATATTGCAGTGTATTGTACATGTCTATTCAATGTTAATTGACAGTATTTACACCCATTGCACTTCAGCATAATTATAGCCCTTAGTGCAATTGACAGAGAAGCCAGATTATCGAAATACGAAAACTCTTAAATTGAGATTTTAATTTTTAGTTTTTGCGTCAGATTCTATTCGCGCAGATTGATTAGATTCAGTCTATTCTTGACGTTGCATTTAGCAATAATTCTGAAAGATTTTCACGCTAAATCTATTATTGTGTTTGCTTTTTGGCTTTTCTGATTTGATTACACATTTTCGGTATATTTTTTTGCCATTGTGACAACTTAAGTCAGTTATTAGCGATGATGTATGTGTTAATTAAATTTTAGTTTTAGGGCGGGAGAAGTCATTGGATGATTTCACACCCAAAAAAAAAAAAAAAAAGGTTTGGCTCCGTATCAAAAGTTCATATTCGCAAAACGTCCTATGAGCAGATCGTCCTATTCTAAAAATAACCTATTAGCAAAATGCCCTATTAGCAGAATGACCCACTGTCAAAGTACAGTCTTGCTAAAAAAATAATATCGATTTTTCGTCATGGATCATTATACAATTTATTTTAAAAGTAAAATTGAAACAAAAAGAAGTAAGTATTGATATATTTTTAGTATAGATGATAGATACTGATGATAGATACTGATGAAGGGTTTGATGTAACAGAAAACTTTAAAGGTCCGTTTATATCTACAGACATTGAGCGTGTAAGACACGTTCCAGGGCAGACACCGACAGACACCGTTCATTTACATCTGAGCGTGCCAGACACGTGCCAGGGCCGATGCCGTTTATTTAAGGTCCGTTTATATCTACAGACATTGAGCGTGTCAGACACGTTCCAGAGCAGACACCGACTGACACCGTTTATTTTCATGTGAGCGTGCCGTGTCAGACATCGACAGACACCGTTCAGCTTTCACAATGTTCAGACACTGTGGAAGTTTTATTCATTATTGCGTTGTTGCTGCGCGATTCCAACAGGTAAAGGAAACAAAAGACGTCTATCCAGTTCCGATGCTCTGTTCACACTAGCCGGTAGGTAGCTACAGACACGTACAGACATGAATAAAAGACAAAATATTCTTTCCGCGAATATTGGCCGCGCACGGCCCGTGTCTGTTGGTGTCTGCGCGGCCGTGTATAATAACGATAGATATAAATACGTTAATAAACACTGTATTAAAGAATATTATTTTGTCTGCCACGGCACGTGTCTGGCACGCTCAGTGTCTGTAGATATAAACGGACCTTTGCGGTCTCACAGCTGAGGGTGGAGGCGACGCCGACGGGAGAAGTTCCCAGCCTACGTTGAGCAGCTCCGTGACATCGTCGTGGAAGTCGGTGTTGCGAGTAACGACTCGCTTCGGGTCGTGGTCCAGTCCATGGTCGGAAGTGGGTACCGAAAATCGCGACATGATGGCCGGCTGCCACAAGTTGCGACCTGCAGGTGACAAATTTGAAGAGTTTCGCACTACAACTGACCGAGCCGTGTTTCGCGCTTACCTCCCGAGAGGAACTTCAACCGTTTATGGCCACAGAGGATGGCGGGGTCCGCATCAGGTCATACGGGTAATACCCAATACCTGGGCGGGGAAGTGTAATGAATTCACTTCGCAAACACTACAACGCCCATGTCAAAGGTATGAGTCTGTAAAACACTGGAGGTGTTGCTCGCTCCAGAACAGAGAATATCCACAAGAATTTATACACATGGACCAATATAAAACTCAAACTGAAAATTATCACTTTCGCGCTGAATGCAAAAAAACAACGCATTGATTATGCTGGTGAACTTAGCAGATCATTTTCCAGCAGAGCATAAAAAAATGTGAGTTCTAGTCGCATGCAGCATAGTTCTAGAGTTCTTGATACTTTTTGGAAATAGTTCTGGCCTTTTTCCCCGAAAAAAGTCACATGAAAATATGATCTGCTAACTTTGCGATTTTTCTTTTTTTTATTTTAAATTTAACAGTCTCAAGAATATGTTGACTAAAATTATTTCTTTAAATATCTCACATTTTTGTAGTATGTCTATACCTCAGATCATAGAAACAACTGTTGTTTCTATGATCTGTGGTCTATACCATTGACATTCTTTTGTTTTTAGGACCCTTTGCTACTATAACATTTTGATAATAGGACGATCTGCTCATATGTCGTTTTGTGTATAGGGCGTTTTGATACGGAGTCTTTTGTGCGTTGGGTATAAAATTTAGGTTGTCATAGTTTGAGGAAAGAACACCTTTTCACTATGAGTTACAGAAACATATCACATTCCAATGCCTTTCCTTAGAACGTAAGTAATAAAAACAGTATCTAAAACTTGTATGAATAATTCAGACGCATCGCGTGTTTGTCGTCACTTAGTAGGTAGTATATAAATCCTAGCTTGAAATGTTTTCAAAACTGCAGGGAAACATGATTTACTTTCCAATAACAGACACTTTAATATGACAAAGAGCGGCCATAGCTTAGCAGCTAATGCGCTGACTTGCGACCTAACGTTCGGGGTTTTAATCTTTACTGTCCAGATGTTGGGGAGAAACGAGTTAACGCCAATCTGCTATTGGTGAGTTGAGAATGCCAAACTAGTAGATGCTAGGAATAATTAAAAGTTCTAGTCGACGCAACGCGTTTAGTTAGTAGAGTTGAAACAACGTCTGAAAAAAAGTAGTATTTTTTAATTAGGAATTCCAAATTCTTTCCAGTGAGGTTCACTGTGTGCAGCCTGTGGCAGAGTAGCTACACTTTAGTGCTCTTTCAAAAATGTGTCTGATTTACAGGTCCGCTTTATCGTATTCGTTTTTATTCGGCAATAGCGTAGGTAGTTGTATGAGCGAGTTCACACACACAGCAGTATTAAAATACTGATCCGAGTTATCGGATTGAAGCTACAAGGGCGTGCCATTAGACCCAGTAGTGGCGGATCCGATAAAACGGTACTGTAAATGTGGTGTGAATATTACCCCCAGTAGCAACGGATTTGTTAGAACGGTACTGTAAATGCGGTGTGAATATGGAGATGTTTTCGTCCCGTGTTACTGGAGGAGTCCAGTAGCGATGGATCCGTTAAAACGATCCTGTAAATACGTACGTTCTGTGTGAACGAGCCCTTAGCTTTAGTTTATTTATGTACTAGAAAATACATTTTCATAAAATAATACAAAACTAGTTTTGTTGCCAGTAAAAAAAGTCCCTATTATTTTTTTCAGTGAAATTCTAACGCTCCGTACGTAGAATTGCATACAAGATAGTACATTTTATAAAATACTTTCACTAGATTTATTAGATAAATGGAGGTACATTATATACCCACAAAACGCATCAACAGCAATAATTCGCGAAAACAAACACGATACGTAACTAGCACGCAATCGATACCACAAACGATTTTAATTCGTATAAATTGGGCAAAGCTGCTTTATAATAGATTTAGCCGGCTTTGCGACAACTGTATATTGGGATTGCGGCTATGCAAAACTGATACAGTTGCCAATTAGTCAGCTTTTGTAGCCACATACGAACTAATTTCATACGAAGTCGTGTGTAGTCAAAAAAATGTCCTTGCTGGTTTGATTTTTGGCTCGAGCTCGTTTTTCTTTTTTTTTGTTCGTGGCATGCAAGCGGACAGCCGCCGCCATAGCAGACGCCACGCCTGAGGAAAAGGCATAAATCTATCAGGAGTGAACCATAGTGAATTAGCCACATAAATTCTGTCAGGGAGAGTAGTTACTTGACCTCATAAAAAGGTTCACCCGTGATGCATAGGTACATAAATAGTGCCTAGCTTAATACCTACTTCAATCCTCGTTTGTAATATGAAAGATTAAACAAGTTACATTACACAAAAAGTGTCTACCAGAGAACTTGGTTTTCAGCGCGCTCGCGTAATTTATGTATGACGGCGCAAATGCCAATTTATTGCTGAGTAATGGCACCGTTTGGAGATCTGCAAATGGGCTAGTCGTGTAAGAAGAGAAATGGTTCGAAATGTACGCTGCTAAATGTATTTATAATTTATTTATCGGGCATACTACAAATCCGAATTGTTATCGCAAGAGTTGCTCCTTTTCATAACGGAGTGAGTAATGAAGAGGGGTAATAATGGCCTTTGTTTACTCTACGGTATTATTGAATTGTTTGGCTGTTTCTAGATAAAAGGCAAGATCATGTTTGAAATTAGTTATCAATCTGTAACATTTTCCTACGCCCACTATCACTATCCAGTTCAAAATAGCCCATACTAGTACATAAAATCGGTTTTCGACTGCAATATCCGTGTATTATCTACAAAATTCTAACAAACTTAAACCATTTAACGTAGTTAGGTTCATAGATATCGATAGTGATAATTTTAGTAAATCACCAAACCGTAGCCAAATTGGGGATGCCGTGGAACGACGTGCGATGTGCGACAAATGGAATTAGTTCGATGCATTCACAACAACTCGCGTCAACACTGCTTGGCACAATAATTTTACGTTAATAACTAAATATTACGCAGATTACGTTATTAGGCTTTTTCTTTAGGAAAATAACATTAGCTTTTTAAAATGGTTACCAATATCCTTGTTAGAAAACACGTAGTAAAACTGAAAGGAATCCGACTCGGCTGGGCGGCGCCGTTCGAGAAGTTGCGTATGTTTTCGTGATCTCGTCCAATTTACCGCAGTGTCTCAAGACAAAAGTCTATGACCAGTGTGTGTTGCCAGTAATTACTTATGGGACCGAGACGTGGTCACTCACAATGGGCCTCATCAGACTCCCAAAGGGCAATGGATAGGGCTATGCTCGGAGTTTCTTGCGTGCTCGCATCAGAAATGAGGATATGCAGGTGAACCAAAGTTACTGAAGAATTGCGAAATTTAAGTGGCAGGGCAAATTGCTTGCAGAACGGATGATCCATGGGAACGAAAAGTTCTAGAATGGCGACCGCGAACCGGCAGATAATGCGTTGGAAGGCCTCCCACTAGGTGGACCGATGACCTGGTTAAGATTGCGGGAAGGCGCTGGATGTGAGACGCACGGGATCCGTCAATGTGGGGACGCCTAGGACACTCCTATGTCCAGAGTCTTTAGGCTGAAATGTTGATGATGAAAACTGAAACAAGCTTAAAACCTGTTCAACAGCCATATCTACTGACGTCTGACCCCTTTAGTGATAAAGCTTTTACTTATAAGAAACTCAAAAGAATAAGCAAATATCAATACAATCACGATAAAGTATGTTGACTTTACCAAAAACCAAATTATTTTCGAAGAAATTTAAAACGGAAGAAGTATACCTTTAAATTTGTTTACTCACTCGGACCCAGATTACAGACAGTATTTACCTTGAGCACAGTCAAAGTCAAGAAGCAATTTATCAGCCAAAATGAAGTTTCTAATTTTAATAGAGGGTCCTTGATGGCTCACGAGATTCGGCCCTTTGAGTCAGTGGTCGATTGCAAATTGCTTTTTCGAAATTTATTTTACTCTATCACTGGCAAACATTGCAAAATTAAATTGCAAATAACAACAATTTGGGAAAGAAAGTAGAACTGAACGATTAGATAAATGCCGAAGTATCTTAGATCAACATTAATAATTTAGGAGATCTGCCTGAAATAACGAGTAAATAGGTAATTAATCTACTACTTAATGTACAGGGCAAGCTAACTCGCATTTATACAGCCTTTTAAGTAGACATTAAATGTTCTATTTAAATAAAATTTAATTTATTTAATCAAACAACATGGTCCATTTTTTGTTAGTAGAAGCATCTTACATGTACTACTCGTATTGTTTGAACAATTAAAAATTAATAGTTTTTTTTTTTATAATAATAATTGACAATAATTAAAATTAAAACCAAAAAGAATAAAATGATATAAATTTCGAATAATTTAGATTTAAAAAAAGGTTTAGATCTATTAAAGCAAACATCCAACTCTTATTACTAATGAAAAATGTAGTAGGTACCTACATTAAGTGCACTTATTCAATTGATCAATTGAGTATTTTTCTTTCCACTAACTAGTGTGGTTGCTGATGGCGTGTGTTCTCTTAAGTATTACAATGGCCGAACAATGAATCGCATTTAATCTAACTTTCTTTTCCCTCGCTCAGCAAACAGGAAGATAGCCACGCCCCCACAAAGAAAACAAGCCGGCACTAATTAATTAATGGCTATTTCTTTATTACGATTGTGACAAATTTCCCTCAAACTTCTGCGAGATAACACAATAAAACGTCCTCTCTTTGTATCCACACTTACTCAGTTCGTTTGATATTTTGAAGAGGAACTCGTTTGCAATCCTGCTATAAAACTTTATTCGGTGAGTACGTACATTTTTACTGTCGACACAAGTTTGCACAAAGAAACATACAAAACAATACAAACAGTTATTTCGAAATATCGAGTGGACATCACAATAACTAATCATTCAAATGGACAAGTTATAAATACCTATGCAGTACATCCTTTATTTGCCATACGAATATAAGAAAAGGCATTTCGCAGAACGCCGAAAGATCAATGCAAGGCAAACAGAACTAGGGAAAAATCCAAGTTCGTAAGATAAAAGACAAATAAGCTGTAGGTATCTACAAGCGTATCTTGGATAGAGACGGTCGGTGTAAAGCCGCAAATATTTGTTTATTTGAAAACCCTTGCTCTTTGCACAAAAATAGGCTCGGAATTCCACATATTCCTTTTACTATAATATACATGAGGATGTCATCCAAGTTTTCATTGTTCTAAGCTGTACCGAGCACATCTTTGTTTATAAACACTCGTGATATCAAACAGAGAAGCTATGTTTCACATGCGGGTTTACTCACTAAGCACGGGCATCTTTGTAAGCTGATAATACAATACAAAAGGCCAATTACTTACCCTTGTAATTATTCACTCTTAAGACAAACATTTTCAGAGAATAGCTCGCTTTGCAGCGGTAATATTATTTTGGAACCGGATTGAGCCAGCAAATGTTGCCAGACTTAAGTCTTTGCATGAATACCCGTCACATTTCATGTTAATAAGTAGGCATAAAATATGTATTCAATGTTTTCCCAAATGTTCGCCTATTCTCTGCCAAGCAGTTAATATTTATCTGAACCGCCAGCCGTCTTTGTTCCAGAATAGGTAGCTTTTCAAGCTTTATCAACGGCCATGTATTGATTGTTCGATAGATATTATTATCAGACATTTTTGCCAAACCGATGTTTACTTTGCTGAGTATGATAATTCCGCAGACTTCTTGGGCCCAAACAAGTGACTTCTTATCAACGAAACCGCGGCAGAATGACTAAAATGTATGGGAATGTCAAGCACTATCGAAAAGTGACATTTTGGAATTTCGACCATCGCCATCGCTGACATCGAGAGATACTTGTCCAAACGAAATAATCGTAATCATTAATAGCGAAAAACAGATTTCGGCTGAGGAAAACAGACATTGGTAAATAGGGATGTTTCCAGGGAAGAAAAAGATAATATTATTTAATTTCGTCAGTGAAATTATTAAATAATATTGGACCCGTATTTTTTGCTATATCAAATAAATAAAAATTAACAAAGATGTTGCTTGCTTGTATCTTGTGACGTCACTTTGTCAGTATAAAGTGTAGCACACCGAGACGTTACACGGTATTCCAACGCACTGCATCGTCGTATTTTATTGTTTACATGGCAAAAGAAAAATAGGTGTCCAATATTTTAGGTTATTTTACTGACGGACTAAATAGATATGTTTTGTCAACTACCAAACAAATGAACAAAAGGCCTGAGACTGAGCTTAATTAATAACTGACTCTTAAAAAAAAATACTAACTTAGAATAACTACTTATATCTAAATTATCTCAGCTACCAACGTACCAATAAAATTCAGTAGTGGCAAGCAATTAAAGATTAAACTGAAGTAAAAAATATTCCATTGGAAATAACTTAATTTTTCCGCAGCTATTTTTCCATCGTTTGCAGTAAGTGTTACGTTAAGCTTTTAGAGTACCATCGATCACTGAGTGGAGGGTATTGGCGATCGCGCTGTTGCAGCTGCGAAATGTATTGCAAAAAATATATCCTTTTTTCTAGAGTATCTACAACATATACAACAGATTTGGTTTGGACTGGTAACTCTGACACAGTTGACAGTGAAATGTTTATTGGCTTCGCGGGTGGTTTGATTTTTTACGCTATAAACTAGAATAAAATAGAATAACGTTTATTTGCATAAAAACATGGTATAGAAGATGGTACAAAATTAAATACAGAGCATACATGTTTTGCTTAACATTATAAGCGTGCAAATTTTTGGTGTATACAATAAAGTATTATACAATATTATATGGTTTAGTTAGGTGCTTTTCCATCCTAGGTGTGCGAGGTAGCTAGGCGCAGCGAGGCTTTATGAATCATGAGAGGCGATATGAATTTCACAGTGCCTCTCACATCTTCGCACCGCGTGTGATTGTTTCTAGGAAAGCTGTGCTAGAAATCTAGCTAGGACGCGTAACGCAACTGTAAAATGTGTAGCTGAGTGGTGTGAGGATGCCTAGCGCAGTCTTGGTGTGTTATGGTGAACGGAGGCCAGTGCACACCGCTCAAGTGTCTCGCACACATCTCTCGCTTTTCACCCGACTGCGGGAAGGTAATGTTTTTCGAGCGTATGTATGTATGTTCATTTCTATAGCACACTCTACAGCCCAAACGGCTTGACGGATTATGACATGCCGGTGTAGTTGGATTCGTCTCAATTGTGGGAGTGAGATAGGCTATATAATTTTTAAAAATGGCTCCCTCGCTCCCTAAAAAAAGGGGGCGATACAATTTTTATTTCCTTATCCTTACAATATGGGTAATCAAATGAAAGCTACTAAATAGGCCATTTCAGAAATATGTACATTGTCACACTTATGCTCCTATTTTTTGTAGTTCTTTTCTACCAGAACTGCACTAACTCAGTGTAGAAAAAGTTTTCTCATTGCTTGCTACCTCGCACAACTCTGATGTAAAAGCACCCTTATTCTAATCCAATTTGGTCAAGCCCCGTATCTATATATACACACTACATAGACACGTTCTTTTTCTATGTGGGATCAATCCGTACCCCACTATCATACAATTTACTTAGTCCATTCTTCTCATAATGTTTTAGGTCACGTTAATGTAATTTCATCGGATGTGCACAATGCAGTTGACGTGATCAGACCAAACTATTACTATTTGTATTTTGAGTAGTATTGCGTTCCGAATACTGTCATAATTCCTAATGAGTTTCTGGACACTGGTATAGAATTTAAATTGAAATGCCAAAGCTGTGCCATCAGTAAATGCAACCAATATAGCCGCATTGTAGAACATATCTACGGCACTTGTTCCACCGCCGACAAAGCGATAAGCTAATCGCTCGACTATTTTCTCGCTGAAGAAAAGAAAAAAAAGACACAGATCCCGTGTCATTAAAAGAGACACATACACACACCGGGAAAAATAGCGGCACAAAATAAAAAGATCGATATAATTAAAAATATTAAATTTCAAAAACTTTTAATAAGACGTTTTTCCTTACTTAAAAATACACCTACTAAAATAAAAATGAGATCGCATTTATTAAAAAAAATGTGAGTAACACGACTATAAGGAAAAACTGGACGTTGTTGATTTTTTTTATGTTAAGAAAGATAAAAAAGTTAACAACAAACACAATAAAATAATATCAAATGATATCGCGTGTTTCCTCCACTTGTTCTTAATAAAGTTTTTACCCGCCTAGACATGTTGAGAATAATGTTATTCATTGTCTCCTGTTGTAGCTTTATCATTCCTTTACAACGACGGCGCTTCGCAGTTCACCCACATTGGCAGGTGTAGGGAGTATGAACGTTGCTCTTCGTTTTAAAGACGTGTTATATCGAATGCTCGTCTGGTGATCTCGCCGGGCGCCGCCAAAACTGCGATATCGATATTATGAAGATAGGCTAGAGCTAATAAGTGACGAAATTTTAAAACAAAACTATAAAGTGACAAAAAAATATCTCTCCATTATCGTTATCAAAAACAAAAGAAAAAAAAGCAGTGGTAAAATAAAAAAAATAAAAAAATACGCCCAGTTGTTTTTATTCAGGTTGGGTAGAAAAGTACACACTGGACTAGACCCCTATCTAGCCCATCCCAAGCCCAACTGAGTTGGAACTCAAAATATTGATGGATAGATCTAGATCCAGAGATATGTAAACCAAGTTTCAAATGTCAAGGACAGAGCGATTAGGGAAAATTACGCAAATCTGATCCAGCAGATTACCTCACCTAAATACAGAGTAAACAGAACAAGTTTAAAAAGGGTGTGGCAAAATGCTTCGGTTTTTTTTTCCATTTTCAGCAGTTTTTTCAATAGATTCATATGTATAAACGTAAACATAGGTTATGACAATACCAAAAGGTTAAAAACATGCACATGATTATTTCACCGGATAATATCAAAAACAGTAACCTAACCATAGACGGTATCGGATGTATATTTTTCCTCCGTAAATCAGTGAGACACCTAGTTGGAGAAATTGCCAGTAAGGTTACCCATGACGCCCATGTCCCTATTGGAAAGAGAGATAAAGAAGGGTGACCAGACAAGTCACTAAGAGAGAGAAGCATGAGATTCTAGAACTGTAAATACGAGTGATTCAAAGACAAAACAAAAATATATTTTGTTTCAAGTAGGCCACCAAGCGGCACTTTTGAACGTTAGGTAGGTACATTAAAATTTACAAGTTATAAAAGTTGATTCTACCGTGCATTCGGAAAGTAGCTTGTTATGGAGAAGAATGTACAAGAAACTCCATACTTACTCTTTAAAAAAAAAAAAGTTTTTTTACAATATTTAGTTACATAAGTACATTCATTAATAAGTTCATATATGTGAGGACAATGCACCCAGAATAGCACTACAAATATAATGATAAGACGTAATAAACCCATTTGGGTAGATTTTATAACACATTTAGCAGCACTACAGTATACTGAAACCTATACCCTAGACAACAACAAAAATCGAGTCTCTGAAGTAATGTCTATGACAAAGTTAGGTCAACTGACATGACTAAAAATACACCATTAAAACCGCGAACTTTCTAGACTGACGATGCTTTTTTGTTTGAATGGCCGCAGCATACACACTTGCTTCTTGTCGGGGCCACAAAAGTGGAAGGTTTTTAAAATGTTTTTCTTCCAACTATGCTTTAATTGCATCACAATCACACTAAAAACTCAGTACAAAGCGAGTCTTTAATGCTCTAGAGCAATAAAACTGTATGAAATTTCATTATTGCACTGTTTTTTTTTAATCGCACCAAAAGTTGCCAATCTCAATGGATTAGCTCTATTCAGCCAGCCGATATCAATACTTTTTTTTTTTTAAAAATGATTGCTGCTAACTCTTGATTTCAAAATGAAATAAATTTAAAAAAGTGATTTATCTACTATTCCTATAGGTAATAGTTGAAAGAAAAGCAGATTATGCACCTCGCCTTAAGTAATTTATATTGCCCTCGTGCCTGTTAGATTAGAGCCCTCGCTAGCGCTCGGGCTCTAAATCAGGCACTTGGTGCAATAATAAATTACTTTGTGCTCGATGCAATAATCTACTATTATCTACTCTCATATCGTAATATTCGAATTATAAACTTAAAACCAAGGTTATATTGACATACTTTATAAACACAATACCGAAATTTAAAAATAGAATCTCATTATAACACTATTTCTCTAACAAAATAATGCTATAAAACAATTTTTTTTCTATTACGATACAGGACAAATCCAAGAAGTGAATCACTAAGGAGTTTCCAGCAATGTTTTTTGGAATGCCATTTTAGTACCTATAATAAAAAGATTTGATTACAATTTTAAATTGTCTGTGACAATGCCCGCTTTAGGATTAGCACGCACTGCGATTTTTATTCGCGCGAATTTTGTCTCTTTCTACCTGTTCATTGAGCTCAAAATATTCGCGCAAATTAAATTCGCGCCGCGGTGCTGTGGATTCTGTTGCAAAACATGGATTTCATGCGGTATTATTGCCGCACGATTTTTTTACCGCAATGCGAGCAGCTTCATACAATTCCATAAGTCACAGAATGGGCGGAAAAAATTCGCGCGAATAAATATCGCAGTGCGTGTGCTAAGCCTTAGCGCATGCGCAGATAATGCGGTGATGTGCTTGGTTTTGGCGCCATTCATACGTTTTTTATGGCAAGGAAAATGCAAAAAAAAAGATATTAAGTAGATAAAGTAGTGTATGAAACTGCACATAACTAGGTATTAAAACATTCATGTGAACACTATTAAAAACCGAGCCGTAGGCGAGGTTTTTAATCACACACTCATGTTTTAATACCCCTTATTATGCAACAGTATCATAAACTACTATTTCAATACAGTTGTTAAACATGGCGTACTTTCAGAGGCTATAATTATGATTCGAAAATTAAATCTTTCGCACAGGCATCTTTCGTTACGCGGTCGTGACTTTTGTTTACGAGCTCGATCATTATATAGAATAAAATGTTCGAGTTTTCATACATAGAATAAAATGGGATAGATTTTATATGAGGAAAAATGAATGATTCCGTACGTTTTAGCATTGAATTCTCAAAAGTCTTTTAATGGTTGTTTAACATATTTAATGACCAGTTTTAGTTTAATTATTTTCACATCAACATTTGTCAAAAATCGAATAGGCTGCATAGGCTGTTTTCTTTGTATAAAATATGTCCAGTTGCAAAAACGCGCCATTTTCTGAAAATTTTATTTTTTGTGAATAAACAAATCTAATTCTTTGATTTGGATTATGGTTTTTAATGACACGAGTTTTTACTTTCCACCCTTGTATCACAATGTACTATTACAATGCATGTCCTCGAAAAGAGCATTTTCCAAACAGCCAAACTGTGCGGAAAGTGTCGCCCTTTTTTACTTTTCTGCATTCTTTTAATTTTAAACTCCGTTGTCAGCCAGACGCATAGAGATTTATTGTTTGAGAAATTGTTTACAAATTAGTTATGTACAGATTATCAGTCATATAAAAGGTAAAATGTAACTAATACTTCATTAAAGGCGATTTTAATTACCTAGAGTAATAAAAAAAAATAGATTTGATCAATAAATTAATTTTAAATATGTTTGGAAGAACGTAGATTTTGCTCATGTCTTTTTGCGTTACGACGTGACAGCTATTTGCACATGCGCAGTAGATATGCCCGAGGAACTATTAGTTAATCTGTGAATATGCTGACCGTGCTTGAATAAGCCGATTTTACTAATTTCTTGCTTTGTGCAGATATTTTTTTTTATTTCCTTGCACAATGCATAGTAAAATGTTGTATGATACACGTACGTAAGATGATGCCCGACTCGTGTCGATGACGCCACTCATCGGGAAACACCTACATTCCGCATAAATAACTAATAAAAGGTGCATGCTGTAATTTTAAGATTCTTCATTGCTTCTTAGGTTTATTGGCAACTAGCTACCTGAAATTGGTACTTCCCACAGTACTTATATTTATAAATTGTAGATTCTAATGTTTAAGCCACACTTGGGTACCTATTTCTGTAAAGTTGCATCAAAATCCGTTCATCATAACAAACTTTCGCATTTATATACATAGTAGTAAGAAGTGGAATGATAGTAGGATTTTTATTGAATAGAAAACAATACGGCAAAAATCTCTCTCAAAATTTGTCGCATGAGATTTAATTATGTCGATATTGTCCAGGCATTGGTTACATCACAAAAAAACCTAAATGAACATGTGAGCCAGTGTCGACGAAGCTACGTGCTCGGAACTCTTGTCAGTGACGGATGCGACTGCACCGAGATCGTTATAGCTTCGACATTACATCTATACTCTATAGCCTTGCGCTTTTAACGAGCTTTGACGCTCCCGAACATTTGCTTTTATTTCGAAAAAATACTGGTGCAGATGAATTGCTTCCCAGCAACAATACCTCAAAAATGTAATTTAACGCCCAGCTTCAACGTTAGCTTTAGAAGCATATTAATTGAGCTTTACTTCCTAAAATACGATCTTCAATTCCTGTTGGATGAGTAAATTAAAATTTTAACCCACTATGGGGTTACCCCAAAAAAACGCTTTTTTAATCACATCTATTCAAAAAGAGCTAGTTTATTATTCGTAAACAGGGACTTAAAACAGCTCATTAATCCCTAGGGACTAAAAGTGATTTGAATTTGGAACGTGGATATTGTTAGTAAATGTTCCAATCAGTAAAGAAATGAATCACAAACCATGCGGTCCAAAATAGGATTACATCGTTAAAATTGATTACGACGGATGTATGAGGAAATGAGCGATTGTAATTCTATTTCGGACCGCACGGGAACATTGTATTGAACAAGTGACTGGCTGGAAAACCACGCGCTAGTCAAATCTACAACCGTAACGGGTGGTACTAATAAAATTGTTAAAAAAAACACTCTCACCTTTAAAATAGTTGTTTGCCCTCTAGATAAACAATCTACTATTTGCATCTATTTCAGATTTCTATGAAAATATTGTTATAAAATAAAACTTTGTCGGATCGTTATGGGTGATTATGGTCCTTATAAGCGCCGGGACAGCGTAACAACTTGACACGGCTATTGTTATGTACAATATCGTAATATCCGCTGTCGCTACTTAACCACAAACAGAATGCTGGGAAATGGCACTGTTCTTGAAACATCGCACTCTTTGAAGATACTTTTTTTCTGCAATCACTGAGACCATAGAGTGTGTAAACAAACAAAAACAGGCATTATATACATGTCACCGTTTCAATTCTTGTAAATCATCTATACTTTCGAACCACACAACATTATTATGTAAGACACAGCCATGGTTTTCAATAAACCATTGTCAATCTTTATCTCAACCTGTTAACAGAAGATAAACGAAAACTATACCACTAAAATGAATACAAATCGGACACATTAATCTAAAAGTATTTTAAACAAAAACTAAGTTGCAATGCAGTAGAACATCGCAATTATGCTTGGAGAGAGGCGCTACCCACTGCAATTAGATATGGCACGGCTTTTTGAACAATAGATATAGCTGAAAAACCGTTCCGCCGCCAGCTCACGACGACGTATTCATAACAATATAAGCTGAAATAATAATTCAGAGAAAACATCATTTAGGTACCAAGTTCTTTTTTGTTACATCATCAAATTCAGGCACGCTGTGGTCTAACTGGGTCTAACTACGAAATTTTGGCACATCTGAATGTTTTCAGGTATCGGAGGCCACTAGTGGTAGCTTAAAGGTAAAGCATCGCTTGCTGAGGTCGTCTGTGAATGGGTGACCATCATCACATAGCGGGTTTCCTCTATGCCTCGGAAAGGTTCTTAAGCCAGTACTCCCGGCTATTATTTTTGACAGTCGTTACGGGTAGACAGAAGCCTGAGATCTGACACGTCTTGTCAAGGAGTTTCGTGTTACCCAGTTACTGGGTTGTGGAGGTCAGATCGGGTTATGGTCGTGGCAGTCGCTCCATGTAAAACACTAGTATTCAGCTGAATCCAGTTAGACTGGAAGCCGAACCCAACATACTTAGTTGGAAATAGGCCATGCAGATTGATTGGCATGTTTACAGGTATATGTTTACTTTTTAGGGCTCCGTACCCAAATGGTAAAAACGGGACCCTATTACTAAGACTCCGCGATCCGTCTGTCTGTCTGTCCGTCTGACACCAGGCTGTATCTCATGAACCGTGATAGCTACACATTTTCACAGATGATGTATTTCTGTTGCCGCTATAACAACAAATACTAAAAACAGAATAAAATAAGTATTTAAGTGGGGCTCCCATACAACAACGTGATTTTTTTGCCGATTTTTGCGATAATGGTACGGAACCCTTCGTGCGCGAGTCCGACTCGCATTTGGCCGGTTTTTTCAACATTTATGGATATCTAACACTTTTAGATATCCATAAATGTTGAAAAAACCGGCCAAATGACACCGGTGACTAAAAAGTTGTGTGGAAACGGCTGTAATGGTATACGTGATGCGGTGGAATGAGAAAAATTTCACTAGGAAAGTTTCAAGTATGAACTTGGATGGCTACAACAGTAGGCGAAGACTAAAGAAACGATCGATGGACTGTTTCATCATCATCATCGTCATCATCATCATTTTAGCCACCGCTGGACATAGGCATCCCCCAGGCGTCGCCACATTGACCGATCCCATCCAGCGCATTCCCGCAACCCGAACCAGGTCATCGGTCCACCTTGTGGGAGGCCTGTTAAAAACACGACGTATGGACTGTTTAAAATATGATAATATATGACTACTCAGATGACGACTCTTAAAAATGAAGAATAGGACATGTTTTGTACACCAAATTAGGTACAGGCATGTTTACTTTTTTCAACAAAGTTACAAAATCCCATGTTGATAAACTTAGCCATAAGGCAGGAATAAATTTTCGTCTTTTAAAATCGTCAACGGCCTCTAATAAAATGTTAAGCAGACGTTCTTTGACGGCAGCCAAATTTTTCTTAGAGCAAGCGTTAGTTGACCGAACCTCATCGTCGTAGGCTAGTACTTGTATGTAAGACGTTAAAGCGAATGTTTAAAAATTTAAAGTGGAGTTCCCGTCGACATACATCGCGAGGCTTCCCGATAAACATCCCCGGGCGTCGGGTCGCCGGTCGGCGTTTTGTTTACGGGCTACGCGCCACTACGTGATCTATTATACTCGACCAGCACACAACACGCCTCTTCTAACTGAAAATAACTGACTACACGTACGTCAATTTGTTTAAAGATGCGTTATTTTACTCGTACCTAATAAGTAAGTACTTCGTTTAGTATGACATTTGAATTTTGTGAAATTTTAGGGAAATCTGATGATGATGAGGAAGTTTATGAACTTTTATTTCAAGTTTATTTCATAAATTCCTGTTTACTAGGAGGAAGAATGGCAGTAGGGGGGATCCTCTTCAGCTCCAAAAAGTTTAAATAGGTGGGTGGCATGTTTCTACATAAATTGGTAGGTAATTATGAAACTTTTTAAATACACGTCAATCAATTTATTTATGGACCACCTACGCCAGTTTTAATGCCGCTTTTATCCACTTATTCAATAAAAAATCTAATTAGAGAGCGGCAGTTAATGGCCAGAAAAGAACATACGATGTCTAGTCGGTTAGCAGTAGGTACCTACTGTGGCTTTTCACAGAGTAAGTGCAGCATAATTTCCTTAATTAAGCCCCAACGTATCAAGCAATTTAAAAACTAAGAAATTCGCGAGGGCTTTAATTAAAGTCGTGATCAAAGGGTCCACTCTCGGGAAGTGCGCAGAAATTCAACCTGAACTTATTATTCGGTTGTAACTGTTACGGACGGATATTGACGTGGCCACAGAACGATTGTTCTTATAATGTTGGATTCTTTTGCTCTTTGCCAAAGAAGTGAAAGAACCGGAAAAGTATTTAATTTCGCTGTCGCATTTCCTTGTCATTTATAACCCGTTTTTGTGTTAATTAGCCTAGAATGACCCAATAACGGTCAAAGGCGCCCTCCATATCCTTCCAGACACTCTTTTCTTGGGTCACGTCGAACCAGCCTTTCATCATTGTCATCTAGCCACATCTTTCAGGGCCGGTCGGTAACACCGGGCATCCTCTTGCATACATTGCGTGGAGACTTTTGTCCAGTGGTCATTATGCAACCCCATAATAATTTTTTTGAATAGATTTCTCCCGGTAAGTTGCACCTATGTTCTCCTTTTCATATTCAATCACAACACGGAGTTTACTTGTGTGAACACATCAGAAATGAGGATATCCGCAGGAGAACCAAAGTTACCGACATAGCCCGAAACATTGCGAAACTTAAGTGGCAGTGGGCAGGGCACATTGCACGCACAACGGATAGCCGTGGTGACCGTGAACCGGAAGACGATGACCTGGTTAAGGTTGCGGGAATGCGCAGGATGCGAGAAGCACGGGATCGATCTCGGGAGTCCAGCAGTGGACGACTTTTTTTTTATTTTTATTTATTGATAGGCTCGCGTTTGACCACTATCTCGCCTGATGGTAAGCGATGATGTGGTCGACGGTGAAGCACGCTTGCCTAGAAGGAACCTATTCACTCTTGACTTGAAGACCCCAAGGTTGTAGCTATCAGGAAACAAAGACTCCGGCAGGGAATTCCACTCCTTAGCTGTGCGTACAATGAAAGTATTCGCAAAACGCTTTGTACGTATGAGTGGGATGTCCACCATGTACCGGTGGCGCATTGCCGTGCGTCTTGTTGAAACTTTCGGCTGAAATGATGATAACGATAATGTCACTGCTGCCCAGCAATCCCCAAAAGGTACACATACCAAAAGAAAACAAGTAGGTAACGTGTGCATATTATTATAGTCAATCAAATCAACTTTGAAATTAGGACATATGTCTATGCAGCGTAGGAATCTAATTTTGCCCACAATGTTAAGTCGTTTGCCCATAATGTTAAATTCATAATAATGAAGCGCACACAATCGCTAGTCAATAACAATAACAATAACCGGGGCCTGAAAAAACAGGAAGGTAATCCTCAGAATACAATGTTTAATAAATGTAAGATAAAAAAAAAATATCAAAAATGAAATAAAAGCTGATGAAGCCATATAAACGCCTGACAAAAAAAATCTGCAAAATATTGTGTTACCAAAATAAGTCTTTTAAATTACCTGCTGTGTTAAAAAATATTTGCTATGTATAAACTAAAGGCGTAAAGCAACCGGGCAAATATTGTCCATGTAGGTAGGTACCTATATAAACATACATTTTTTAGATCAAATTGATCTGAAAAATGATATACATACATTTTATGATTTTTCAGATCAATTATTATAGGTTTGGTGCGGTAAGAAATCATTGAAATTACTTTTTTGTTGTCCGACTTTAACATAACTACTATAACTTGAAACTTAGCTCTAACCTCCCGCTACTAGAGTTGCTGACGTTTAGAGCTCCAAGTATACCTACGGAGAATATAATTTTCAGAGCCATTTCCCACAATAATTTCAACATAATGTTTAAATTATTGTGATAAAAAAATATTTTGAACACGCTTTTGTTTATTTCTTCGAATAATTGTTTTGAAAAACATCGTGTAACTTACAATTAATGGTCGATATGAAGGGTAAAATACGAAAAAACAAACATCGATTTTTATAAATTAGATTATCTAAATTAAATTGTATTATAAACAAAATAGCATTGATGAAAATCCGTCATCTTCACTTCAAATAATGTATTATGGACTGTAGTGTGTTTGGTAGGGCACTGAAAATAGTCGGTACTCGGAACGCGCTTTATTTCTGTACTTGCAACACTGGACAGAGTGAAGTTAGCTGCGAGCGTATCGACTTCCACAGCTCGACTTACTATATTTTGTCTGTGCAATTTACAATCTGTAAACTGTGTATCTGTTCTGTCAAAATCTGTGCAATCTTCTACGCCGGTATTGTTTTGTTTACCATTGAATTTAACTAACTACGATATCGTTTGTATTAAATACTAAGTGAAAATGTGTTAATTAAATGTAAAAACATTTATTGCAGTCATTGAATATGAATATTCTATTGTAATTTAACCAGTAGGTACGTAAAAAAGCATTTACATTGTGTTGTTATGCCGTATGGTTTTCAATTTTTTTACCAGAAAAGTAGAAGAACGGCCTCAAAAATAGATATTTATTCGATTATAGTCAAGTTCCTCGTGGCTTTTGTTGATTATGTAGATTTGGTTACATATTGTTGCACTTTTAGCATAGGTTATTTAAGTATGTATTGTTTGTATTTTGGCGGTGAATTTAAAAACCGCCATTTATTTTGATGTTACCTAAGTACATCAAAATAAATAAATGACGAATTATATTAAAGGAATATGTATTTATTTGCTAAGAAGATTTACTAAATAAATTATAGTCCCGAACCGAACCGCTATTTACGATATCGATAGAACATATATTTTTATATTTAATTACAAATTTTATCAAATGATCCTTTGGTGATCAGCAAGTAATATAATATCAATTAATGCCACAGATTTAAGGTAAATTAAGACGACACTCTGACCAAAATTATATTTTATGATTATATACAAAAACGAAAACAAAGGGTTTCGCCGATGTGAACTTTCGTACCTACACAGTCATTTTGCCTGTTACGTTTAAGAGCTATCCACGTTAAAGTCAAAGTCAAAAATCTTTATTTCAATTAGGCCACTAAGCGGCACTTTTAAACGTAAAAAATAAAATTTATACGTAATAATAATTGATTCATTCGGAAATGTAGCTTGTTATGAAGAAGAAAGAACAAGAAACTCCATACTTACTCTTTAAAAAAAAGTGTTTTACAACAAAACAAGACAAAAAACAACACAATAATTCATAAAAATGAGAACGATGCACCTAGTCTACCACTACTATACTACATCAAGGGTGAGCGCCGACTAGAGACCTGATTTAGTGCCCAGTTATGGCTCAAATAAAGGCCTTCTGCTACTGAGGCATTCCTGATAGAAAAACCTTATAACACTGCCCGATCCGGGAATCGACCCTCTTGCTCTTGACTAGCCCAACGCGACAGGTTCATCTCTGCCTCACACATCAGAAAGACAGGCGAGACATTTTTATGTTAATAAGATAACTCTCTGACCGAAAATCTAATAATAACTTATCAAAGTCGGCAAAACTCACATGTTAATTCATATACCAAGTAACAGAAAAGGAAAAAAAATATCGATAAAAAAAGAAAAAAACCCGGGTTATAAAATTAGGTGATATCTATAGGCTGAAATCCAAAATGCTATATATATATATATTGACCTGTGCTTTTGATTTTCAGCATTCGAAATGGAACGAAACGCTTCTTCGTCCACGCCCGATCTGGAAAGTAAGAAAATTTTAATGAACGTATTGAAAACATGTGAATTAGATGCTAAAAATAAAAGGTTACAAATACCTATAGAAGACTTTGAAGACAGGGCTTCGTACTATACAGGAATCTCGAAAGTAACGCTTCACCAAATTGTGAACAAAAACACGTCTGCAATATATCCTAAAATTAATAGCATAGACTATAACATCCATATAATAATTTTAAAATGTCTATGTAAAATTTATGAACGCCATGAAAGACCCTCATTTAAACTCTTGCTAACGAAGGTTAACACATTTTTGAGCACCATGAAGGGCCACCCGAGCATTAAAGATGCTGAGCAATTTAAACAGGATGTGACAAGGATCGGCATTGAATATCAAACAATTTACAATGACACAAAACTACTTATGGAAGACCCGAAAATTACTTTTGATAGATATTCATACCTTAAGAAAATTACCGAGTTACGTGAACAAAACAAATACGTCTTTTATTATATCAGTGAAAGAATTATAGACAGCAATCTTGTTTTTAATAATCCTTGCGAACTAAATAGCCAGACAACTGATATTTGTAACGATGAATGCATTTTATTTCATGCAGTATCTAAAAAAGGTCTCCTAAATGGTTTATTTTGCTACTCTGCTACTGAGGATGATTTGTACAAGTGGGTTGTAGATATTTTACTTGGATCTTTGTATCCTGGGAGCGTTGTCATATTAAATAATAGTCCCCTTCATGGAAGATCCAAATCGAAATCCATTACTATGTTTGACACGAAAAGTGAAATGAAACAATGGCTACGTAAGCACAATGTACCATTTAGTGACGTCATGAAAAAATCACAATTGTATCAACTCGTCAAAAACCATCCCGATATAGAAGAAATACCTCGCGTGGATCAAGTTATAAAAGCGAATGGTCATCAAGTGTTACGGCTGCCAACACATTTCGAAGATTTATCACCGATAGAAAATATATGGCGAGATATTAAAATAAACCTACAAACAACAGAAGATCTGCATGATGCAATTTTATCCAAATTTGCAAGTATACCCAAAGAGACCTATGAACAATATGAAACAGATATTACGGAAAGAGAAAATGACTTGCTTCTAATCGATATAGAAATGGACAACGCGCTGGATAACTTTATCACGGATTTGAAGCGTCCTACAGGTAGCTCAGCCATGGTTATCGATTAAAGAAATGTAAAATGTCACTGCTTGAATCAATAAAAAAAAATATATGAAAAATGTTTCAATTCTGTCTGAACAAAATCCTACTTCTAATTTATCCGGATTGGTCAATTGTAACACAATTGGAGTGTTACTGTACCTAGTTTAAATGGTGAAAAGCTCGTAAAGGCCTATGAGCATTAAAAGCGCACGTGACCGATTAATCGAAAAAGGGTTAGGTACTCTTAATACACTAGTCCGTAGGTCGATTATTGACTGCCGATTTAGTGTAAAGGACAAAACACATATACAGTCTTGACAAATTAAATCGTGTTCTCTTTTCAAAATTAAGAAAATACTTCTCAAAATTATCTACCTACTTATGCTTCGATCAACATTGTTGATCAAAGTACGTATACAAGTCTGCGAAAACAAGGTGATTGTTATTTCATCGGTCCGCTGTCGAATGCAATCCACACCGTTTTGAAAATCGGATCATCTGCAGAAAATAATCAGAAATGTGCAGTTCTGCAGCTGGAGGCAGAAATTATGAAAGTCGAGTAAACCGACCATCGGATTCATTCGAAACAATTAATCCAATAAAACAAAAAGTTTATCTCTTAAGTCCATAATAGTATGGTTTGGTCAAGAATGTTCAGAAGGCCTGAACCCTTTCGGACGTAAATATGCCTTATGTCAAATAAATAATGGAGTAGGACCGACAGTTTGCCGACGTGTGGTTAATTGTTACAGAATGTGTTTAATTTTCATTTGCTGTTGGCATGGCATTGTCAGCGGTAAACGACAACGGGCGCGATGTCGAATCGCCCGGGGCGATTTAATCGATTTGAAAGGGTCTATTTGTTATAGTCAAACAATTTGTATTTAAATAAAGGCTGTGTCGTTAATTAAAAGGTAAACTTAAACAGTATATATTTCAGTGAATATTCTTATGTTATAAATGGAGATTAATTCCGTATGTTTGAAATCTATGTCCTGGCGACCAACTTTTGCGAAAAGAATGAGAAATGTTCATAGACGGGTACTTTAACAGCTTAGTTTATATACATAGATATCGGTCTGCACATAAGAAGTATAAAAAAACGATTTAAAAAAAAACATCCGACTTCCAAATAAAACATTACAAACAAAACAAAACATGTATGTTCTGTATTTAGTTTTGTACAATCTTCTATACCATGTCATTAAGCAAATAAATGTTATTCTATTAAAAAAAAACTACATAGCGGAATAATAACTTCAATTTCGGAAGTCGGTGTTCCTGTTTTCTTTTCGTCGTTTTTGACACCGACTTGAAATTATTTTTCGCTTTGTAGTGTTTTTATTTGGAAGACGGTTGATTTTTTTTGTAAAAAAGTTTTTTATTTGTGGTACATAATGGACCAGTTCTATAGGATAGGTAACTATAACTCAAACAAAACAGGTGGAATGAGAGTATACAAGTGTGATGTTATGAAATGGTGTAAACAATAAACAAACCCGAAATGGTGTAAACCCTTAACAGCGTACAAGTGTGATGTTATGAAATGGTGTAAACAATAAACAGACATGAGATTGCAGCTATCCCGAATGATTTGCCGTCGTTTATTGATGATTTCTGATGTATATCTCGGAAGTTCTTCATCAGATCTTGATGAAATTTAAATGGGACCACATGACAAGCACCAGCTTTCAAATAAAAAAGAAACATCAACCGGTTCACCTTATCTTATCTTATGGAGGGGGAGAAATAACTCGGACACTTCGACCCATTGGGATCTATTGTGGTTAACCGGTTCACCTAGTAAAAAGTTCTAAGGTAACACACAAAAAAACAAATACTGTCCTCCTTTTTGGGAAGTCTAAACCTCAGATAATATAAAACTAGCATACAGATGCCTCATCCCATACAAAGAAACCGTGCCGACGTACCTATTATAGCTTGTAGTATTCGCGTTCGGTGCCGATCCATGGCTATAGATGGTGTTAGCAGCGACTTGCAAGTTAAAGGGTTTACTCGTTTCGTGAACACTTTTTTTTTAAATAGAGCGACGATTTGTTTTATAGTATTTTTTGCACGTTTTTACAGTTTCATTGTACCAAAATGTGTTACAAAACAAATTAAAAAATCGAGTGGATTCCTCAGAAATTTAAAACCGCGCCATCTATTGGAATCAATTGTAAATGATCTCTTCAAATATTTTTTGAAATATGAATTAAGAGCCCAATTTGTCTTAATTTTGTGCTTCGGTGAATTAATTAAACAAGAAGATATTTTTTTTATGATTTTGTCTAGAAAATTTTAATGTTACACAAGACTAACAATAACAAATCGAAGCTTATCGCGCCATCTAGTGCAATGTATTTGAACCAAATTTTCTTCTCGTTGGGTGCCCGTGCCGTGCCTTAACTAGCTTGCCCTTGGTCTAAAACTGGGTTAAGGAACGACTACAATTATAATAGTGACCATAGTTTCATCTGATCCAACATTTTCAAGAATTGCACTTTTATGTCTTTATAAATCCCTGCAAGCCTACGCAGTAAACAATGTTCTGCGTATGCTAATAAGTTAATGAAACTATGAAAAGTGACGTCACATATTTAAGGGCAGACACTATTTTGCTTTATTAGCATGCAGTGCGTCCTACATTCTACGTACGAACAATTAACGGCTAATAAACTTTGTTATGTTCAATGTTCCTTCTGCAATGCACTCATGCAGAACCACGGTAGTGGAAAGTATATGGGAATCGTTGATAACATTAGTCATAAACGGTTTACAACATTTTATTACACCGTAACTCTAAGTTACTGAAGCAAAGAGTTATTTATTTATTTTTATATACTTTATACTAGGTACACCAACTTAAAACATAGAAAATAAAACTTAGAACGAAAATACATACAACGGGCGGCCTTATAGCTTACCCTTCCAGGCAACCTGGAATGGACAGTGATAGCCAGGACATGAAATGGGGTTGACATTGGTGTAACGCATAACATTAAGAATTTTTACTTTAAATATACAATAATATTATAACAGATACACATATATGTTATATAATAGATACATAAATACATACACACTCAAAATATGTATAGGCAATGAAAGTAAATGTTGACTAACGACAATCACAGTGACAGGTAATATTCTTTAACGAGTCTTTTAAACACAGGCAACGACTGGGCGCGTTATATTGGGTCGGGCAACGCATTCCACAGACGAGCAGCATGAACAGCAAAAGATTTATGCAAGAAAGTGGTGGCATGCATTGGCATTTTAAGTCGCAAGTTATCCGATGACCTAAGTGATTTCGTGTGGAACTGAAAACGATCTTTGAGGTAAAGAGGGGTGGAAGGAGTAAAGAGCACATTATACAGAAGAGAAAGTATACGAGCATTCCAGCGAAGGCGTGTTTGGATATGACTACAAGTCTACACATAGTAGATAAAGCCTTTTGAGGTAAATTTCCTACACTTCTATTAACTCAGTCGTCATGATAACAAAAACCTCTTGATTGATGATGGGTACCTAATAGTTTAAACATTTAATATTTAGTTATTTCTGTCCAAATAACTTGGTAAACAAGTTTTTCTAAATATTGGTATGGATACAATATAGGTATGTATGGATAATGAGTGAGAACCAACTTTTTTTGAAATCTCATTGAGCTCAAAAAATCCAAGGCACTATAGTGCGTGCGGAACTAGTTGGCCACGCCTCAGGTGGCGACAGGGGTGAGGGGGCGGGTTAGGACAATGGACAATGTCAATGAGTCAATGGGTCATCCCGGGTTTTACTGGCGCCCCCGCCTCTCCGTCCCACCGCTCACATACTTATGGTGCGGCCAACTAATTCCGCGCGCACTATAGTAGTAGTCACTGCAATTGTGCGTATACTGGCTTTATCCATAGACTAAAGGGTTTATTTAAGGCTTTAACTTTACCCTTAACCTTAGTAATATTTGAATACCGGTTTTATAATGAATACGCATATTTGTCTTTCAACTACCTACTTACTACAAGTAGGGCGAAAAATTTACTGTCAATTTTATTTTTATTTTCTTAACTTACGCTGTTTATTTTTATTTGATTGTTTATTTGAATTTTCATGTGTTATGAAGAATAATTATAAGGTACTTATACTAAAATAAAAACCGGCCAAGTGCTTGTCGGGCCACGCGCAGTAATAGGGCTCCAAAGTTGCATAATAATGGAGACTAAGAAGGGTTTTTTTTGTTGTTACATGAACATTAAAACGGTTTCAGCGGCACACGTCTAAAAACAGGCCCACTTAGGATGATGTTTTTTAAATCTATATGCTCGCGTTTGACCACTATCTAGCCTAATGGTAAGCGGAATTTGAAAAAATTCCTATGTATTCACCTCTAATCTGCGGTATTCACTATTTCGTTCTGGAAAGTTTTACGCTACTCAATTAGTGATGTAGTCGGGTCGAATATTGACTTTATAGATGGATATCGACAAAAGAAAATTTGCTTGGAAATCGAATCTAATTTGACTTTAGATTACAAAACGTCGAAAATACTTCTGCACTAACACAAAATAGACGCCCCCGCGCGCATGCGCCGCATGGTCTACGGACCGGTACTGCTAACGACTCCGGCCACTCCAATGCGTTATTCGAGCTTAAACATTATTAATTTAGAAATCATTATTATTAAGGATGTTATGATTATATTTTTGTAAATTTTTACCACCTTATTTTTGACCTGTGAAGGTTGCAGGGATCCGCTGGTTGCGGGACGCACGGGACCGGTCAATGTGGCGACGCTTGGGGGAGGCCTATGTCCAGCAGTCTTTCGACTGATATGATGATAATGATGATGACATTTTTAAATGGTACATAAGCATATATTTAATAACTGTTTTACACAGCTAACAACGCTATTTAAGTAATTTTTCAATAGCATTTATACAAATTTTTTACTGTTCTAAGTGTATTTTATAAGTTGGTTGACTATTACTCGTAAACTTGTAAGGCCTACTTATCCGTGATAGTTTTCCTTTTAATATCGTTATATTTACTACTGGCCGTGATTTTTTTCACATAGCCAAGAGCAACCATCTCGCTGGCAGGGGGAGGGGAAGGACATAAATTTGCAATTTAAAACCTAATTTACGCAAACGGATCTCTGAATCGAAAAATGGTATGAATAAACCCATAATACTTTTAAATAGCCTATCCAACGATACCCCACACCATGGGACAGATGAGAAAAAAAAATACATCAGCACTTTACATCTATGGGAGGTACACGAAAAAAATATTATTTTACATGATTTTATTTTACCACTTTGTCGGAATTATTAATATGTATATCCATGCCAAATTATAGCTTTCTAGTACTAAGATCTGAGCTATGCTGCGGACGGACAGAGCGAAACTATAAGGGTTTCTTGTTGACGTCGGAACCCTAATAAATTGTAGTTCTAAAAACTAAAAAACAAGCTTTAATGGTAAATTGAACTAAAAAGTCGCTAACCCTGAAGATCAAACAATTTAAACGCGTAATTACTTGCAAATTTTAATTTTGTTTGACTTTCGTAAGTACTTTGACTTTGACTAAATTATTGCATTGTCTCCTTGATAGGTGTGCAAAGTTTCAAATCAATCCAACGTTTTGAAGTGGGTGAAAATCACGTTCAAAGATTCCGTTACATTGATACATAGATACATACCAAGCTAATAAAAGCGTGTTAAAAATGGATCATGTTGTTTGAATGATTAAATTCATTTATTATTTCTAATATCATAACACAGGTAACATAGTTTAGTCGTCCTTATTCAAGAGTTTGAGGCTCAGTGGCCTCAAACTCTTGAATAAGGACGACTGTGTGACGTCAAACTGAATTCGGAACAGAGATTAAGAACAAGATAGATTATACTTTGACTTATATTTTATTGTAAAAAACCTTTTAAGTCGGTTTTTCGTTACTTAGTTCATCGGGGATATAGCTCAGTGGCAGAGCAATCGACTGCAGATCGATAGGCCCCCGGTTCAAATCCGGGTGTCCCCTTCGAACATGTCGCTCAGGAACTCGTGTCTATCTGTGAGATGTGTTTTTGCTTATTTTTTTTTAATTTATCTACATAATTATCAGCCCCTAAATAATCATTATAATTACAATTGAAAGCATCTCGAATCCTCCTTATTCAAGTGTTTGAGCTACATTCTATATTTAATGGAGTATTTAAGCACTGAGCGCAATAGCTGTAAATGGGGAATAAGGGACCTTTCCAAAAAGGAGGCGGTTCTGTATGACTGTATGTATGTTTTTATTTTGCCGTCAATTGTGGACTGATTTTGAATATTCTTTTTTTGTTTGAAAGAGTATGCATGTTTTCGAATTCGTCTTATTTAGGACAATATACCATGAGGAGATATACAACAGAACTCTTCAATAAATGACGGCAAATCTCTCATGATTACTGCAATCGCATGTCTGTTTACCATTTCAAATTATAACATCACATCGGTACGCTCTAAAGTGTGTACAGTACATATTTTTTTAAATTTTGGAAATCCTCATGGATGCCCTCCGACCTATGGGGCGAGCGAAGGGGTCTGTCAGACTCTAACTAACTAAAACCACACGAAGTTCTGCAGCTACCTTTGGCCGGGGCGCTGGAGTGCTTGTGCATTTCGTCACGCTCCCCCGGCCAGGTATTGGCCCGCATGAATTCATGCGGGACCCGTCACGAGTACATTCTCATTCACCCTGCTACACTCTCATTTATGTTATAATCAAATTGTATATTTACCTGTTCTGACATAACTTTGGGTATTATAGGTACCAATTACAGAACTTGCCCATTATGTACCTAATCATCATCAGCGGCATCAGCCTTTTAATGTTTCCACTGCTGGGACACAGGCCTCCTCTCTGTGAGAGGAAATGAGCCGTAATCCACCACGTAGGCCCAGACTACAACTAAGTAGTGAAAATATTTTGTTTTTACAAAACAATACAATCGACTTACACATAAAATACTATAAATTGAAAAATTACTTCAATTTCGGAAGTCGATCGACGGAAGAACGAAAACAGGCACACCGACTTCCGTAATTGAACTTATTTGGAAGTCGGTTGTACTTATTTTTTAAAAGAGTTTTATGTTGTGAAAAACCAGTCTGTACTAAAATAGTTCCCGAGAGCTTAATAGTTAGCTCGCTATAACATCGATAACAGTGGCAACTTTTGTCCCGCATAGTATTATTGAGGCGATTGAGTGACGTTGCATTGACATCGCTTCCTAGATAATGTGTAAATATGTACACGCTGCACTTTGTGAAGACGCTTTGCTGCGGTTGTGTAGCTGCTGAGCTACAAAGCGTACTCTCTAATTTCTTTGGCGTTTAGCTGCACTGTAAAACGTAGCTGTTACGCTACGATGCGTAGAATCATCACTACGACGTGAAGCTACAACGCGTAGCATCTTCACTACGACGCAAAGCCCATAAGCTAAGGCGCGTAGCAGCACTAATGCACGTAGCCCATATAAGCTACGGCGCGTAGGACATAAGTTCCGATGCGTAGCATCTTCACTACGACGGGAAGCTTCGACGCTACAAAGCTTAGCATCTTCACTACAGCGTGGATCCTAAAAGCTACGGCGGCGGCGCGGTGCCCTTCAGTTACGGTGCGTAGAAGCACTACGGCGCGTATCCCACAAGCTACGATGCGTAGCATTACTTTGGCGCGTAGCATCACTACGGCACGTAGCTGCACTACGGTGCGTAGCTCATAAGCTACGGTGCGTAGCCCATCAGTTACGGTGCGTAGAAGCACTACGGCGCGTAGCCCATAACCTTCGGCGCGTAGCCAATAAGGTACGGCAGCGGCAGTGCTTAGCAACACTACGACGCGTAACAGCACTACGCAACGTAGCTGTTGCCCTGCGACGTAAAGCGTCGTTGCAAAATAAATTCCCATTATGCAAGCACTTACCTAGAATTGTAGATAGCAAAAGCAAAAGTACCTAGCGTAAACAAACATTATCTGTACTTCTTTAATTTACAATGTTGCAATCAACACTCAGTACCTTGGCGACCGAGCTCTGCTCGGGTGAAAATGGAGAAAACGACGATTTCTAAAAAAGAACCCCTTGCATACAAAATTTTATGAAAATAGTTGGAGCCGTTTCCGAGATTCAGATTATATATATACAAGAAGTGTAAAGGTATTATATATTATTGTATTATTATTATATATTAGATAGATACATCATCTCATTCTGGCTGCTCTGCACTGGTGACAATCATTCATTTCAAACTCAAGAACCTTTTAAATCGGTTTTTCGCGGCGCTACTCGTCGGGGATATAGCTCAGTGGTAGAGCAATCGACTGCAGATCGATAGGCCCCCGGTTCAAATCCGGGTGTCCCCTAAAAATATTTCTTTTAGTTTAACGTTTTGATTATTTTTTTTACAATTTTTTACTGAAAATCTGGCTGAAATATCATTTAGATAAACATTGTCTACTGGTGATCCTAATCTTAAGAAGGTACCTACTGATAGGTGAATTAGGTAGATACTTGTAAGTAATTATTAATTAAGCAAGTTCTACCATTCGATCCAATGGTGACTACAGTTAAAAACAGACATTGAATGAAAATTCAGGCAGACTGGTGGTGAAGTTTTGACTAGTAATTGTTTATTTGGTTTGCACAAAAGCGCAGTATAGACTGGCGGAAATAAAAATATTGCGATAAAACTACTAGCATTACAACACGCTACCTAGAAATGGTTATAAATGTTTCCACCTTACCAAAGGTTGGATTTGTTTTTTTTAAGTTATTGTATAATTACGTAACTTGAAATGATGCTTTTTTGTTTATGGATATATTTTAATTATTTTAGTCTTAAATGAAAGGTACTTTTAGGCCGATGTTATAGGCGTAAATTAAAGAACAAATGTGTGTTTTGTTTTTGACTTTTCATGGCAACTTTCCGAATGAAATTTAGCCTTATCATTAATGTGATTATTAGTATTACGTTCACTTACCTATTATTTTTTAGGGTTCCGTACCCGAAGGGTTAAAACGGGACCCTATTACTAAGACTCCAATGTCCGTCTGTCTGTCTGTCACCAGGCTGTATCTCATGAACCGTGATAGCTAGACACCTGTGATTTTGACGAATCGTGATAAATAAATGAAGTAGTCCCATATATTGGTAAAATGTGTGGGTAGACCAGTAAATAGGCATATAATTTCACCTGTTAATTTGAGGTAGGTACCTACTATTATGCATAAATTGTTTGGCCACGGCCAATGTGGCGCCGCTTGGACTATGTCCAGCAGTGGACGTCAATCGGCTTAAAATGATGAGATAGGCCACGAGAGGCGAAAATATTATCTAACAATTCATAAAACTTTCATGAGGTCATAGATATACTTTGGTTACACGTCCTTGGGTGTGCAAATTCACATTAAGTTGCAAATAGAACAGAGCTACATATATGTTAGGCACAGGTTTATACTATCGTCATAACAAAAGTTTTACCGAACAAAAAGTTTTGCCGAGACATTCATAAACGCAAAGTTTATGAGCTACGGAAGTCATGCGATAGTTTCGTTCGGGAGAGCGTCACGCGAGCAGCTACTCGCAGACGGTACCAACAACCGACAAACTAAAATACCTTCCATTTGTCTCGTATACCTAAACAGCTTTCCTCGACTTCGTATTTACATTAAATTCCCATTTAAATGGATAGAAATTATCTTTCACACTTACGGGCTGAATAAATTAGAGTTTTGGATTTTAAAGATCGAAATGCGATGGAAAACAATTTCTCTCAGATCAGTTACCGCGTCAAGGGACTGAATGTTTACCACTTACCACACAACCCCTTTAACTGGCTTGTAAATATGTACAAAGAAAGAGTTGATCCCAGCCCCTCGAACCAACATTTTATAATCTCTTTATCCAATAAGCCTCGAAGCCAATTTCGAATAAAGAGTGAACAGTTAAAGCTCAAGGTAGAAACACGTCCTCGTCGCCACATCGCTCAGCCACGTACTTTTCATGTAAATTTTAAGCTGTCGGTTTTTGCGAGGATTTCTAACAAATCCGAATTGCTGAGACAATTTTCGAGTTAACTGCGGTCAGTCACGCACTTATCATACGTACATATTTATTAAAATATGAATGGGATCATCCTCATATGTTCCTGATTTTGTGGGCTTTTTAATACGAAACACCTACCTATCTACACATTATTTTTTAAACAAATTGTAAAAAACATACAAATCGGGAATTGTAAAACTATTTTGTGTTTCACATTCTAAGTAGGTATTTTATTTAAAATTTTAAATCTACCTTTCTTTTATAATTGTATCATAATCAGCTCTGTTGGGACACTGGCCATCTTTCTGTGAAAGAGGAAATGGGGCATAATCCACCCCGCGAGCCCAGTGTGGGTTAGTGGGACATGCCGGTTTCCTCACAATGTTTTCCTTCACCGTTTTGAGAGCAGTGGTTTTACACAAAGTAAAGCGCCTGCCTGGCTTTGAACCCAAGACCTTCAACTTGTAAGTCGTGGCTGTTACCACTGGGCCACCACTGCATACAACTATGTATTATTTTTTATTTGATCAACTAAGTGTAGGTACTAGATATAATCAAATCTGGGTATTATGTTCAAAATAAAACTACAAACTATCACTAAAATAAATAAATTTGAAACATTAATATTCAACTTTACTAATAATACTTTGCGCGAAAATCCTCGGCGCTTACCATTTCATATAAAGAGATTGTTCAACAGAAAAAGTTGGCAAATTTGTCTCGCTCGGGGCACACATTATCTCTGCTCATATTACGTTATGAATGGATGTGATTTAACTGAAACCGCTGTGACTGTTCAGAAAGAATACCTGGCTTTGTAAACTTCTTTTAGGTACCATAAAATTTGATGTAAAACCAAAACATACTTTAAGTATTTCGTCCAGCAAACTGAGAAGTCTATGGTTGTAGGATGCATCATCCTCTTGCCCATACATAAATTGTCAGAGCAGTATTCTTATACTGCATCTAATTCTCAGTTAGCTGTCATCTCAGTAGACATTGTATCTTGCTAGCCATATTCTTTAGATATGCTTAGGTAGATACCCACTGACTGATGACCCTCAATACAATATATACCTGACCCTGAACCTCAATAATTGTCCCCCCATATCCAAGTACTAATGCTGTAACATGGAAATAATGTAAACACAAACAAATTTTTAAAAGAGTAACCATCGAGTTGGCAAGAAACTCGATGGTTACTCTTTTAAAAATTTGTTTGTGTTTACATTATTTCCATGTAACAGTCACAGCGGTTTCAGTTAAATCACATCCATTCATAACGTAATATGAGCAGAGATAATGTGTGCCCCGGGCGAGACAAATTTGCCAACTATAGCAATAATAGTTTTCATTAGACATAAAATGTATGCATTCTTTGTCTATAATAGATTATTATTCAATTTATTTATTACATTTACATATTTTTACATTTTTAAATATCATTCTATAAAAAAAAAACATTTAAAAATACAAAAATAGTAGCCCACCGGTATCGGGAACAAGGTCCAAGCTACCGGTGGTCAGGGCTCCTGAGAGAGGAACCTCCTAACAATACGAGCCGTGTCCAGGAGTACCGCTTTCTGGATCAAGCTCTTGATCCAGCTGCCCAACTGCTCTTGAGCCTCCTAAGATGTTCGTCGAGGCTCTTGGCTATTATACCATTGGCCGTCACGACTTTCGGCACAATGACTGCTGTATTCACATCCCACATGTCGACAACCTCGCGAGCCAGATCAAGATACTTACTTTTCTTATCTCTCTCCGCCTTCACGAGGTTCTCGTCATGGGGGACCGCAATATCAACAATCATTGCGCGACGCTCTAGTCTGTCTATCACCACTATGTCAGGCTTATTAGCAACAACAGTCCTGTCAGTGATGATAGACCGATCCCAATACAACGTGACATTGCCATTTTCGAGAACTGGGTCGGGCACATACTTATAGTAAGGCACTTCCGATTCCACAAGATTGTATTTAAGCGCAAGTTGCTGGTGGATAATCCTGGCTACCAGGTTGTGTCTATGCAAATAGTCTCCGTTAGCCAGACTAGAACAACCGGAAATAATGTGTCTGATTGATTCCCCCGGCCGGTGACATGCCCGACAAATGACAACCGTGCCGTCCTTCACAATATATTTCCGATAGTTGTTTGTCATCATAACTTCTTCCATAATCGCAAAGACAAAACCTTCGGTTTCCCCGAAAAGGTCGCAAATTGCAGCCAGGCCACGGACGCTAATAGATCTACATCGGACCCATGTAGGACCCGGTAGAAGCGTCCGTGAAGCTCCTTGCTCTGCCATACCTCCCTGCGGTCATTAGAATCTAATACTATAGGTTTGCGCCAGTTCTCGTTAGCCAAGGAGAGCGGGGTAAGGCCCTTGTCCACCGCTACTACATCTCGATGCATACCCACGTCGGCGGTCTGGAAGTATTCCCTAAGACTGCATACCTCGCGGTTGTGCAGAGTCTTAGCATTTAAAAAGCCACGACCACCGCACTTCCGTGGGATATGCAGTCTCATAACCTATGAACAATAAATAAAATAATAGATTATTATTAAGAAAATAATGTATGCATTTGATTCAAATTTATTGAAGAGTGTCGAGCAGGTCCAATTTTTGTAATACACTTGTACAGTCATGTTTGTAGTTATTGCTTGAAAACAGAAAATAAAGTCATTGCTAAAATTTTCTTGAATTTCTTTAGGAAGTTGATACATTATTTTATCGTTTTGGTATATGGTACAAATCCAATAAACCAAATCCAAATAAACATACTTATTAATAAAAATGCAGAGTAGTAAAACAAAATATTTATGTTACCGAGAAAATTGAAATCAATGCGTATCGCCGCACACTATTAATCTCACTTCGTGAAATAAAACATTTTAGGACTTCATCATGCTGCTGCCTAGCGATAACAGTCCGAAAACATGGGTTTTTGTAACGGTAAATAAATTTATAACTTCGCTTGTGTTCTTTTGAAATCTTACGATCATCTCTCTCTAGATCCTGAACTTATTCTCATTCTTTGTTTGCAGATATTGGTGTCTATGATCATTGCATTTAGTGAATCTTCAGGAGGCAAAACGCGTGAGTAATTTTAAATTATGGCATGCACCTAATTATAAGCATACTTAGTTGTAATCGTATTCAGGTTTTCATGCAACCCCGTTGTATATTTTTAGTTAATATTAAACTTGGCTTTGACTTAACACAAGGGGGTGTTGGAGCTCCGTCACTTCGCATTAGAGACTTCCAAGGTATACTTTTCCCTTGGCTATGACAGGTAATCATAACAAATCTTTGATGATTGCACTAGCTTTTTCTTTTTAGATTCTCATGAATTTAATCCAAGGGCTTTGAATGGAGAAAGCAGTAACGATGACAGCGGTAGTGAGAAAAAAATTGGAAAACTCTCGAGTGAAGAAAGTCTAAAAAAAAAAGAAGAAAGCAAAGAACTGGTGAAACCAGAGAACTCTGACAGCGATGATGGGGATGACGATAAAAATTGTAATGTTACTTACTAAATACTTTTTACACCTGAGCCGTCCACAATAGATAAGTCCGATAAGTCTCTATTTCCAATGGACAAAAAAAATCTCTCATAAAAAAATAAGAAGCAGTACATATGCTACCAGTAAGACAAAATTCAAAAAATTATGCATAAGCTAACCAATCAGTATATTGTCATATTTTTGTCGCTATTCACAGGGCACAAGTAGGGTCTAACTTAATTTAAAGCAGTCACACGCGTCGCACCTACGATGCCCAATTTTATCAAGTTTAGTTATCAAGACAGTAGGTGGTTCCTTATCCTTTCTAGGCTTCAACATATTAGGGTGACGTTGATTTAAAAAAAAGCAGTGAGTATAGATGCGTTCTTATTCCATTTCAGCTGGTTCCGTTGACGACAATACAGTAAGAGTAACCAAAGGTCCGAACACCGGTGATTTTGAGCCTGAAGAAGGTAGGCCGTTTATGACTTCATTTGTAAAATATGTATTTTGCATTCGAAAACTTCAAATTGAATATCTCATTAGTCTCGGTAAAATTGGTTAGACAATCTTGAAAGGAAGAATGGTGACAAGGGTAGGAAGATGATCTTTAAAGGTTCTAGTTGTTTTTAACACGCTTTTATTAGCTTGGTATGTATCTATGTAACTATGTATCTATATATCAATGTAACAGAATCTTTGAACGTGATTTTCACCCCCTTGAAAACGTCGGATTGATTTGAAACTTTGCACACCTATCAAGGACCAATGACAATGCAATAATTTAGTCAAAGTCAAAGTCAAATATATTTATTCAACTAGTCCAATAAGCGGCACTTTTGAAAGTCAAACAAAAATTTAAATTTACAAGAAATAAAAGTTGATTTTACCGTGCGCGTTTAAATTGTTTGTCCCATTAGCCTGACCAAGATCTTCAGGATTAGCGATTTTTTAGTTAAATTTACCATTAAAGCGTGTTTTTTAGTTTTTAGAACAACAATTTATTAATTGATATTCGGAACAACCCTCTTTCCATTATTTTCAAATTTTGTAAGCCGTAGTACACAGGATTTTAAACTCATTACTACTATTCATGCACACATTTTATATTGATGAATTGCTACAAATAACCACTTTCTGCTTCCAGATAATCCAAAAATACATGCTAAATACGGAAAAGCCTCTGAATCAGACAATAACTCGGAAGGTAAGCTCGACATCTTTTCCTATTTTAATGCTAATATTTACATTAGATACAATTGGTCGTAGATAGGTTCCTTAAGGTCGATTACAAATTATTTTTATCATATAAAGTGATCTGAGATCTTTTGATCCAAATTATATTTTATAATTCAATTGAGACTCTTACTGCCACACTCCAGAGACGTTAACGGTTACTTAAAGCTTTCATTAATATAGATTTTTAGTATAAAATCTATACTAAGGAGTGCCTTAAATAACCGTTATTTGTCTCCGAGTGCGGCAGTTAGGGTAAGGTTACGTTGATCGTATCAGAACTTAAGTCGTAGGCAATACAGGAATATCAGCTTTCCTGTTTATAAAACTGTCTCTTAAATAATAATGTAAAAAATATACCTAGTCCCGTGAGTTTATTAAAAAAAAACAGAAAATAAGTTTTTCCTACATTATGATTTGATGCAAGTCTGTAACCTGTTTCTGAAAAGATAATGATCAATATATTATTATTTTGGATCATGGCTATTTTCGTGGTATCCCTACATAAATTTACATATAAATAAATGAACCGTAATATTATTTAAATTGTGAGTTTTAAATTTTGTTATTTCAACCAGCGTAAATTCCTAAGTCGTAACAATAAGATTTTTTCTAAGAAAATATATTGGAAGTCCTAACAATGTAGAATAGGATATAGGTCACAGATTACCTCCAGATATACAACACCCGGGTCTCACCCGCGTAGTTCCCGTGGGAATACAGGGATAAAAGGTAGCCTATGTCACCCGGGGATAGTGTAGCTTCCCAACGGTGAAAGAATTTTAGAAATCGGTCCAGTAGTTTAAAGTTTATTCGCGACATACAAAAATCTTTCCTCTTTATAATATTATTACTAGCTGTTCCACGCGGCTTCACTCCCGTGAACCACCCCACAGGACTCCTTTATAGCCTTTGTCACTCAGGAATAATGTAGCTTTCTATTGGAGATTTTTTTTTTAAATTGGTCCAGTAGTTTCAGAGTACAAACTATTCGGTACAAACAAACGTACAAACAAAAAAATCTTTCCTCTTTATAATATTAGTACAAATATAGTTATTTAATTAATTTAGAGTCTGCTCTCCAAAACAGGAATTCTAAGAAAAAATATAAATTACCTGATCTAGTAGTCTGATAACTGCAAAACGAGAAGAATCCCACTTGATCCTAAGCAATTATTTGTTTGAAATGTTAAATTTGTGTCGAGAAAATCGTGTTGTATTATTGTTTAGATTTAAATTCACCTTGTTTTAAGTACGATTTTGGCTATGGAAGAAGAGCTTTATAAAATGCTAAAATAAACATGAAGAATATTTTGTGTTTTTAGGAATGCATACTTAATAATAAATAAAGATATAGGGCTCAAAAAACTACCGCAGTTTTTCCCTTAGTACAACAGATGTGTTTGTACTAGCGACGTATTTTCCTTCAATTTTTTTAACTAGGTACTCTCTAGTAACATAGCAATTTTTTTTCTTACAGGTGATGGTCGTCGCTACAAAAGAAATATTGAAAGATTTGGTAATGTTGTAAAGCGTAAATAAGTTCCAACAGCGGTGGAAAAATTATCAATAAAGTACCCGAAGAACTAATGTATTTTTTTTTCTGAACGGTTTACCCTTTATCTTAACTTCATCTTCATCATTTACCAATCAGCCTGGAGCAGTAAATGGATGATGATGCCCAATGCTGACGGAATTAGGGGATTTTTGATCCAACTGCAACTGACTAAATTGTATTAAGCCTATTAATATCAAATGCCCAATCTTGAAATCACAAACTTAAGATCATGCTCAGAAAGAAAACGACAATTTCTAGCTTCAACATTTATTAGTATTATTTTTCGCACAGAATTTAAAAAATCTTCTGTAGAAAGAACTTAAATTATTACTTTTACTTCGAGATTCAAGTCTTCAGTTTCAACTCTAACTACATTTATCTCAAATTAATGAATTATTCAATGGAGCGACTCCTACTTCTTCCAATTTTAACTTTCACTCGATTTATTTGATTAGGCTCAAGAATCTCATAGCGCGATTTTTCCTATATTGATTTTAGAAGGTGTTGTCGATAGAACCCTCTATAAATAATGTATGGCTTGAAACTCGCGATCTTTTATTGCTCTGATACGGCGTCAGTGCCTCTTTATATTTTTGGGTAAGACATTGCCAAATAGCTCTACCGATGTCAAATATTCAGTAATAGTGTCTGTGCTTTGAAAGAATTTGGCAGTTACTTTTTATGTCGTACAACTTCTTTTTATAGATTATGTTACTAGAAATAGGGACCAAATAGTTCAACCAGGTTTCAGACTGGCTAAAGTAGCCTCATCTTTCATGGGGTACTGTACAAAATGTTACAATAAAATTCCTCCTCACATTCTTGAACTGAATGAGACGAAATTTAAAACTTGCATAAAACGCACACTATGCAGGCTGGCATATTATAAGTTGGGGGATTACATCACTGATAAAAATGCTTGGCTAAATGCTAGTCCAGCTCCACAGCCACTAGGCCGCAAAAACAAGTGATATGCGGAACATTATTGTTTTGAATTATTGTTGGACCTTCTGAAGACTGTATAAGTATATTTGTAATTGTATAAACTCAATTTCATTCATCAAGGTATGTACTTATGTACCTAAATATTGTATTTTTTTTTTTTTTTAAAAGAGTAAGTATGGAGTTTCTTGTGCATTCTTCTCCATTACAAGCTACTTTCCGAATGCACGGTAGAATCAATTATTATTATTTTAACGTTCAAAAGTGCCGCTTGGTGGCCTACTTGAAATAAAATATCTTTGTCTTTGTCTTTGTCTTTGTCTTTTGTACTTATGTGTTGTTTACAAAAAAATAACTACTTACTTTGTATTTTGTATACAGTATAGGTACATCTTCCAAAATAGAATAGACACAGAAAAAACTTTTTAATTAGTAGGTACGAGGTCAGACATCGGTAAACAAATTGCCTCAGTGAGGTGACTATAATCCCGTCTGCTACCAACAGAATGTTGCATACAATCTGGCGTCTGTCAGGGGTAGGCAGAGGGTTGGTCGAGTTCACCGCAAGATATTGCAAGAGCCTGCAAAATTACACTATTAAGCCGAATATATTGCGCCCCACAACGGCTGGGTGGCGATTCTGTAACTTTATAATCGATTTATTTACTAATAAAATATACACCAGTTCAGTTAAATAGATATTTGTGTTTTTATGTATATTGAGTTAGTTTTTATATAGGTAAATCGAGAAAGTTATTTTTAATTTAGTCATTTACTTAATAGAGGACTAAATAAATAAATTTTATGGAACCGTTTACCTACTTGTCTATAAAAGTACAACTACCTACATATTACTGATACTTATCTCATCGAATATCAATATCAATAGTAGGTAAATAACTATGTATTTCAGTATGTAGATATGTAATCCTTTATTTTGTGATAGAAATCAAAAATATATTCTACATAAAGACTTCACGATAGAAGCTTTACAACATATCGCCGAAAAACTTCCACCAAAAGCAACATGGCGTCACAGAGGAAGACGTAACAGAAACTTGTTACGTCCTTTATAGCACATATCCAGCGCGAAAATGCGATAACATCGTACCAGCGACCGTCCTAAATGCATTACTCTTTCTGTAAGACATCTCTAACGAGACACTTGGTTAAACTAAACCACTCAATTGTCTTGAGGACGCGCTCTTGTAGAATTTTGCGGCTCAGATGTCCTGTACGTTACTAATTATGAAAGTAACTTACGTCATCCAGTACTTATTTCTTACTGGGGTGTTTCGTTACTTGCTTGAATGTTTTTTTTTAATTTTTAATTTGTGATGGGTTTGCTCTTGACTCTAGTCTAGGTCATAGGTGACAAAGACAGAGTCGACGATGGAGTGAGCTTACCCAGAAGAAGCCTGTTCACTCTAACTTTACATACCTTGGACTGTGGACAGACAATCACACAGCCCCCTTCCTGACAGGGCAGCTTCATTGCCTCGGCGCTTTTCTGGTGGTCGCCACTATTGATTCTGGCTTTCAGGAGTAGCAATGGTTTGGGAACAGTGCGGTGGGAATGTAAGGCCAATATTTTTCCACATAAGTGTCAAACAAGAAAATAAAATCTAGAGGGATTTAGGGGAGGCCTCTGCCCAGTAGTCGGACAGAAAACGACTAAAATAAAAATGTATTAGCAGAAAACAAATAAATAAAAAGTTAAAAACAATGAGTGTGTAAACTTATAATACTAAAAAGATGGCTGACAGAAATGGATATAATCGTTTGCTAACATCGCCAAAGGATCTTATTAGATTAGAAGCTAACTTAAAACAGTTCCAATTCCATTTTCAACTTAGCAAGTGATATCAGGAACGTGGGTTAGGTCCATATCCTTAGCTATCTCTACACTTCAACCAAATTTTCAGTTTGGGACCGTGATGCAACCCCGGCAGTCGTTAGGTTGTAATCTTAGCCTGTAAAACGGTCGCAGCACATTAGGGAGTTGAAATTCTAACTTAGCTACCTGAAATTGCAATGGCAGAACCGCAATCTTCTTCAGCAAAGTTGGTCTAGCATAAAAAGTTATAGGACAGGTATGTAGGTACGAAATATTTTATTTCTCAAAAATGGTATGTATTGTTGTCATAACATCTCTAAAAAGTATCCAGAAAGTGAACTCTACCGGAGACTTATTCACAACTTTCCAGTAAGAAGCGAGATTTTAAATTTGGAATCTCCTACTGTCCAGTAAGTAATTATGTAATTTACTTACTGGATTGATCCGATAATCAAAACGTAAGTTATATCGCATATGTGTTAGATATCATATAATATCGATATCCGTATCAAAATAACCGATATAGCAAAAACTGTATCTAATAAAAATCATACTAGCGTGCGAGAACGAATAAGTCAAAACTTAAAACCGTAACAATGCGGAAACGTAAGAACTACGTACAAAACGCAAACTTCACAAACGATAGGAACCTCAGATAAAGATTAGTACTATTCTCTGACTAGTATATAGTTATCTGTGGTACTATTCTTTATCTGAGATAGGAACCATATGCGCTACCTCTTTTTCTAAGTATTATTTCGCGTTCGTTGTTAGTTTGCTCATCTAAATAACATTTTAACTTATGCAAACTGTACTAAATGATATCGATATCTGAAAAACGTTTTCAATATCGATATCAAAACTGTATATCGGTTACATAACCGTTTGTGCAAAAAACCGAAAACACTGAGATGGCTCTAGACAGTAGGTCATCCTCTTCAGATCTGCTTAGAAAAAAAGAACATAGTACCAGCCAGACACAGATTAGAGTTTAGCCATTATAACATGGTTATAGGAGGGAGGCTCTAAATATATATCTATCTCTCTTTTTGGTATGACATTTTTATGAGATAGATATATTTTCGAGTTCGTTAATCAAGACGACGAACAAACAAATATAAATGCCCCCGGTAAATCGATCACAATCTATCAGTAATTGCCCTAATATGAATGTAACCTTCAATATTAATTAAACGAATTTGTTGTTAAACTATCTTTCATTTTTGAGAAAAGCATTATACAAGCCTCAACCAGTGAGAAAGCCATCCTGGCCTCGTATATAACCGGTTAACTCATACTTGGCCAGGAAGGCTTACTTACTGGATTCTGCAGTACCTAATGTACTATTGATATCTGTATTCAAATCAAATAGAAGTTACAATAGGTAGAGGTACCTACCTACTGGAAAGTATTGCAATTTCAGTTTTTTCTTCCGCAAAGTTGGAGTCTATTCTCTTGGAACAGATTAAAAGGTGCAACTTAAACAAATTCCTCCGAAGTTAAAACCCGATCGGAGCTAATCACCTAATTTATTAACACAAAGGAGTCGGTCTCGAATTCAGAATGTATAATTTAGCGATACTTAATTATAAAATTGAGGAAGTCTGCAACTAATTTTATAGAGTTAGGTAAAGTAACTTAGGACGGCACTTTCGACGGTACTTCGACCTTATGAGGAAAACCAATATAGAACATCTATTTACTCACTTGTAATCGAACCCCATGACTACTACTCATCAGTATAACCAATAAAGGCATACTAAAATAACTCCTATTAATAGGCACGGACGCTAAAAACTTCGATGCATTATTAGTTGAATGACGCCTCACATAAAGCAGTCCACGATTGACTACAGCGGTTCCAATACTTCCAATCGTCTTAAACTTTTTCTTTTATCCCGTTAATCAACAACACTCAGCAGATACTTCTTAATCCCAGTGCTCTTAACGGTAAACAGATAATCATATCTCAAAGTACGAATTAATTTAGACGCCTGAGCGCATACCTTGAGCTCAGAGCTCTGACTCTCAAAACTTATAATTGAATTTCCAATCCTTAATTGAATAGTAACAGTCGAAGTCCAGATGAATGAGGTCCTTGACGGAGGATGATAACGATTATAAGGTAGGTAAGTAGTAGCTATCTGTATTGAACAATATTAATTATAGATAGAAGTAGTTAGGTAACTACCTTTTGAGGTAGTTTTATTTGAATAAAAATTAATCATCTTTATCCTTTTTTAACCTTTTTTGCCCTTGTGTTAGGTGTAGCCGTAGGGATGACAAAATTCTTTCACACACATAGGCATTACCGTTGTCTATGGTATCCTCAGGTGTGGGTACCTTTCTGCTTTGGTACCTACCTTATCAACGCTATTATTGTCTATTTTAGTATAAGATGCAGTTTGGCTTACCAGTGGGATGAGAATAAAAAGACGGCTAAGTGCGAGTCGGACACGCGCACCGAGGGTTCTACACAAACAGCTACATTCACTGATTCACCAACATAATTAGGTAAAAATACTAAAGTTTATAAACAATGAAAGCACCAAACGTTGCTTTAACGAAAATACTTTCTATTACTTTTCCAAGTACATTTTATAAGTTGGTCGACTATTACTCGTAAACCTGTAAAGCCTACTTAGATGTGAAAAAAAAAAAAAAGGAAGAAAAATATTTATTTGTGACCCGCATAGGAGCTGGAGTGAGCTGTGATAGTTTTCCTTTTAATTTCGTTATATGCCGTGATTTTTTTCACATATCAAAAACAATAATTTCGCTGGCAGGGAGGGCGGACACTTGACTCAAACAAAAATTTGTCATTTAAAGCTTAATTTTACGCAAACGAATTACTGAATAGAAAAATGGTTTTCACACACCCGTAATATTTTTGAATTTCCTATCCAACGACACCCCACACGACGAGAATAAATGAAACACACCTTTACGTGTACAGGAGATACCCTAAAACATTTTTTTCATGATTTTATTTTACCACTTTGTTGGTAAGTTATAATTTGTCAGGGATATATATATTAATCACATAATATATATATCCCTGACAAATTATAACTTTCTAGAACCAAGAGTCTCTGAGTTTAAGCTTCGGACGGACGGACAGACGGACATGGCGAAACTATAAGGTTCCGTACCAAATGTAGAATAATATTGGTATTTGTTAATAAACTATACGTTACTAGCTGTTGCCCGCGGCTTTTTTTTTTTTTTTTTTTTTTTTTTTTTTTTTTATTTGCTAATGTTGCCCGCGGCTTCGCTCCCGTGGACCACCCCACAGGAACCATTTTCGGGATAAAATAGCCTATGTCACTCAGGAATAATGTAGCTTTCTATTGGTGAAAGAATTTTTCAAATCGGTTCCGTAGTTTCGGAGCCTATTCGGTACAAACAAACAAACCAAAAAAATCTTTCTTCTTTATAATATTAGTATAGATAATAAACATTATCACCAAACTTCAAAGTCATAGGTAGTTAAGAAATTCTTCGGAACAAAATGTGTGACAGATGACGGACAGACAGACACGTGAGTGACAGCAATAAGGCTCCGTTTGGAACTCCAAAAAGCCAAAAATTTCAGTTGCAATCTAAATCACACTAGCAGTTGTAAAACGAAACCATTTTTCAAAAGACTAACCGTGGTGTTTCTTGCCGGTTCTTCTCCATAGGAAACGCCCAACCCGAAACGTGCACCTTTTGTCGACGTTTTATAAGTGCCCATGTAGGCCTATGTGCAATAAAAAAAATTATTTTGAGTGCCTACTGTTCGACAAGTAGGTAGGTATACGGTATCTATCTATACTATCAAACCATTGCAATAATCGATGCACTTTCGGGCAAATAGAACCAGGGTTTATTGCTTTGTATTCCATCAATATGCATAACAATAAAACTATTGACACACTCCGCATTTATATTCTGGCAGTAGGTACCGACCTACATAATAAGTCCATGCCTACTCTTGTTTTATACCAGTACCTACCTACGTCAACTACGATTAAAGCCATCATTGATGCATCACTCATATTAATTGTGTCACTTAGTAAAAACCGGATTTAGGCCTTAGGCATTTTCTACCAGTCGACCTTACGGTGGTGCAGATATAAAACATGTCAGGTGCCACTAAATGAAAGGATAAATAGAGAAAAAGATCAAATAATAATAATAAATAGCTCTTTGCCAGGCGGAAATAAGGTGCACGGCTTCAACAGTTGGGTCATGCCGGTTTTGATGTACTCTTTCAGCATACTCAAATGGACTCAGGCCAAACTCGACGCCCTTGATAGGAGGGTCCCGGCACTGCTGACCGCAAACCGGATGCATCACCCACGCACGATCATCGGTGATGAGGCTGTACATCATTCGGCAGCATCCTTCAGTGGTGGATTTGCCCTAATTCCCAGTAGGCGTAGGGTGGTCAGATATCCTTTATTCCTATCTGCCACCTTCGAGCTTGCCACCGGGGGCAGTGGGGGGAGGATGGTACTAACTACTGGCGTTGGCCACCCCGTAGGTCAATGGCACTTATTTAGTGTCATCTGCCCCTTTCATAAGTATAGTCGGGGCGGCCAATCATGGCAAAAACACACTGATGATAGCAAAAAAATCACGGGCAAAGGAGATGCACTTGCACCCCTCTGGCTTTCAAATAAAGTACTCAAAAATATAAAAAGCCTCATATTAAAAAACCTACCGTATACCCGAGCCGAGAAGTGCTAAATTTTTTTAGCTCGCTCTTGCATCTTTCCTATTGTAAAGAGTTAACAAGCTTTACTGCATAAGTCAACAAATTTTATTCTATATGTTTATGAATAGGCCAAACAAATGTATTCGAGGCGGGTTGCTGAAGATGCACCCACCCTTTTTTTAACTAGTGGAAATCCTCATGGATGGATTTCAGACTCTAACTGACTATCTAAAACCACACGGTGTTCTGCAGCTACCTTTGGCCGGAGGCTGGAATGCTTGCGCATTTCATCACGATCCGGTATTGACATGAATTTTATTCATGCGCACCCCGCCAACCGAGCCGTATTGACCGTAAATACTCTCTCACAATGGGCGTGCAATGGGTCTTACCGCCGCTATTGTGGCGTACCCTAAAGATGCACATGATATTGACAATTTATAAACCAACAGATGTTAGCAATAAGAAATATAAAGATATGTTATTAATTATCCAATATAATAGCTAGATGATTAAGCCCTTCGATAATTCCAAAGTTTTTGTTTTTGCTGGGTACAAAAATGCTAACAGTTTATAGTTATGCAAGGATGAAGTAGGTAGGTATTTCCTATTTTCGTGTTATAACAATAATATTTAAATAATTTACTGTTTCTTTATTAGTACTTATCTAAACTTTTTAATAGTGAAAATGCTAACGGAAAGGTACTGTGGAAGAATGGAAAACTGAAAATGGCTCGTAACTCTTTCAATAAAATATTTAAGTTTTTCAAATAATTTTCTATGTGCATTGCGGGATTAGTTATACCTAACAACTAAGTATTATGCGGCACAGGTAATTGTATTTTTACTTTGCGATATACGAAATATTGAATTAAAGTTTATAATTTTGCGTCTACATATTCTTATTAATAATTCATACTTTATAATCATTTATTTGCTAATATGGGTAATTACATAAAGTTGTTAAAAATATAGCACAGTCCAACCATATTACACCTTAAGGCATGCGCATGCAAATCACAAGCTTGTTATCACACATTTACTTGTAAATATAATTTATAATTAACAACTATTTTGCCTTTTCAATTTCACCGCGTGGCAAATAACAATGAAACAACAAATGAAGCAATCAATAATGTCACTAGAAAAAAATAAATTTAAATATCAGGCATAAAATGAGAATGTCAAGATAATAATATATAATAATTAAATTAGTGCATTATTTGGTAATTTCACCACGGCAATAATAACAAAACACAACAATCATGAACCAAATAACAATGTCACTAGATCAATTAATAGTTAAATGTCAGGTATTAAATGAGAATGTCAAGATATATTTGTAAATAAATGTCAAAGTAAAATCAAAGTAATAATATTAATAATAAAAGAAAAGAAATTAGACAGAAATTAAATAAAGGACTTAATAATAAAATTTTTGCACCAGTCACATCAACAATATGTCCTTACATCCTCCTTCAAGTAATCCTGAATACTATAAACATTTACATAGCAAGAATCTTTTTAATTTCTTTTTGAATTCATCGATGGATGGAGTTTCTAGTAAGGACTTTGGCAAGTGATTGTATATACGCGGCGCCATACTGAAAATGCTTTTGGCAAGGCTGTCTTATAAGATTTGCAACAAATTTTATCACTATGCCGCCTACTTCTGTACTTATCAAAAAGATGTTTGTTAGTTCTTGCAAAGCTAGCAATCTCATAAATTTAGACAGACGGCAATGTTAATATAATATGCTTGATAAAATATGGCCTGCAGCTATCAGTCTGGTTGATATTAAACATACCCCTAATACACCGCTTTTGCGCCTTGAATGCCATATCCTTATTGTTGGAATGACCCCAGAATATAATACCATACTTTATCAAGGATCCCGCGTAGCCATGGTATGGTGCAAGTACAGCAGAGGTGTTTACCGATTTTGCCAGCATATGTAGGGCGTATGATTGATTATTTAATTTTTGATTTAAGGTATCAACATGTGTCTTCCAATTCAAATTACAATCAATTGACATGCCTAAGAATTGTGTAGTTGCTATCTCATTTATTTTGTTCCCTGTATAGGTAGGTATAGTACATTAATATCAGTAAATTGGGCTTTACGATTGCGAAATATCATAATTTTAGTTTTGTCAAAATTCATTTTCAAATTGTTGTTATTAAGCCATTTTATAATATCACTTAGAGTGCTGTTTATATCTTGTTCTAGGGATACCTTATCCTTATTTGTAAAAACGACAGTACTATCATCAGCAAAAAGTATTGAGGGATGATTGGTTACTTTTGGAAGGTCATTTATATAAATGATGAATAGCAGTGGCCCCAAAACAATACAATAAACTCTGCCATCATACAAAAGTTTAAACATTTACGTGCTATGCCAAGGCATAACCATGTGGCCAGGATTATTCACCAGCAACTTGCTTTGAAATACAATCTAGTGGATTTTGAGGTACCGTATTACAAGTGTTTGCCCGACCCAGTTCTCGAAACTGACCATATCACGTTGTACTGGGATCGATCTATCATATCATCACTGATAGGACTATTGTTGTAAGTAAGCTGGATATGGTAGTGATAGACCGATTAGCACGACCCGACACGTAAGTATTTATGAAACAGTTTTTTTAGTTTTCATTTAAAATCCACTATTGAAAATGGTTAGTCGATTTTTATGTCATCTCTACGAACGTATAGCATGTAACTTCATTCAAGTTGGTTGTTATGAACTGTCAGTGTCAGTCAGTGTCAGATGTGATTTAACGTATTGTCATTCGTATTGCTTCAGAAAAACATAAAAATCTTCGGTTATTTCTGCTTTTCTTGTCGTAATTAGAACATATACAGGTTCATTTATTGCGCAGAAATTGTTTACTATATGAAACTTTAAGGACTGTCTCTGCTATCGCCGAATGATCACCGTCGAACATTATGACATCTGTTTGTTTTGATCCTGAGTTATTAAAATAATTAATTTGTATCAGTTTAATAACTGCACCGCAAAAATGGAAGGTGGAGACTGGAGGAACAGCATTGTGAGCCAGCTGCAGGCTAGAAATAAATACGAAACTGCTGCATTTCAGGACATTATTGCCTTCCGTAAGTAACTTAACCTATGGACGTCTTTGTGTTGACATTTTAGTAATTTATCAAATAGACGAGATTTATCACTAGACTAATAATCCATTGTTCTTCACAGATAGTTAGTGCGTTATTCTGTTTGTTATCATGTTCATTAATTACTTTAGAAGGCGGTTTGTTTATAACCTATACATTATTTGCATGTAAATCTGACACAATTAAATGTAGCTTTGAATAACATGTTTACGCCGAACAATAAAAATAATCATGTTTTATATTTTACTAGTGCTACAGTTTATTTGTAGAAATGCCTGCTGACATTGGTATAGTTACTGTTAGCTTATGATTACATATCAGAGATAAAACATGATCAATGATAACACAGCCTATGAATATTTATTTCTAAGTAAACAATCTAACACAATTTATGTAAATGCGTCATGCAGCAGTATAATGAATCGGTTAATACCTGACCTACCTATATTGAATCAACAAAATATTAATGTACAGAGTGGAAGTCATTATCATCACCATTTTATGTATTCATTACATGACATGAAATTAAGGCTTGCGAGTATGATTAACGATTTATTCTGTCCTGAGTTTCGTTGAAGTTAATTGAATTACTAGGTTCTGCCAGAGGATTCGCCCATGTGAATGTTGGAAATTTGCCCGAGGGAACATATTCCTGGGGTAAAAAGTATCCTATGTGCTATTCTAGACTATAATTTATCTCTGTGCCAAATTTCACCCATGTCACTCCAGCCGTTTGAGCGTGAAGAAGTAATAAACATACAAACACATGCACACACTTTCACAAACTTTCGCCTTTATAATATTAATAATATATAATAGTGTGATGTGTTATAAGGCATGGTGCATTTTTTTTAAATAAATCTATTCTGCCATTCAACTAATAATAGAGGAAAGTTGTGTGTTTGGATGTTTTTTCATTAATCACATCTCTATGGCCAAACTTGGATGAATTTATTTGTATATTGGATAATAAATTGGATTAGTGCATAATATTACTTTTATTCTGGCAGTGTGTTGAAATACTTTGCAATTTAGTTTTAATGCAGATGCAGCTGCCAGCCAAAATAGTGGTAGTAGTTAACAGTCTTCAGCATTAAATTACCCCTTGTTATTTCTCAGCTAAAACATATGAATTTATAATTTTCAGAGAGCAGACTATTTGATAATGTGAACACCTTAAAGAATGAAAACCTACAGCTGACGTTGCTCAACGAAAGAATAAGGTTTACGGGAACTGACAGTGTTTTAGCTGGTACCGGTAAGTACGCTGAATAATTACCTTACTCTACAAAGTTACCAGTTCCTTGCAGATAAAAAAGAAATGCCTATAAATATCAAGGCTAAGTGCCAAAATGGGCACATCAATCATATGACAGAACAGCTGCTGATACTGTCAAAAAAAGACAAACAGAGGCTGATAAAGATTTTATAGTTTTATATACTGAGTAAATGTTTTTGCTATTATTTATAATAATGTAAAAGTTTGTAACTCAATCTTGTGTACTTGAAATGTTATTTAAAATAATATCAACCACCAAAATTAAACTTTTAAGCAAATTCAGAAAAAAGAATTGTGCATGGAAGGGCAGAAAGGGATAAAGCTGCCCATTGTGTTTTTAGTTCCTTCTGGTTTTTTTTTAATAATCTGGTGTACATAATAAATTAAGTTAGTTGGGTTGTTCCAATACTAACCCATTAGAAATGACCTCACTCAAAACAATTACATTATGTAAATGAAATTTGAATAAACATTAATTGAAAGGCCTTTGTCTAAAGTCTAAACTCAGGAACCATTAGTTAATGCTTCTCACGTTTTATGTACAAATAATTAGAAAAAGAAAGTTTGTGTCTCTGGCCTTAAATAATTCAATGTGGGAAGTAAAATATGGCTTGTCTATTCAAATCCTCGTTTTCAATTTATGTAGTTACTATCAAAGAAATATCAACTTTAAGCTTGTAGAAATTAAGTATATTTTCGAATGATTGGTACTGTTGGAAACAAAACATTTTAGAAGTGTATGAGTGGGTAGCTATTAAAGTAATTTTGGCATGTTGTGAAACTAAATTGCGAATTTAGTAGAAGTTCATCCATCCATACTATCAATTATCATGCTAAGACAAAAAATATGGTGAATTAGTTTTTAATTTAAGAGCTATTTGATAACATTTTTAATCCTATTTAACACCACTGGTACTGTAATTAATTTGGCTACTTACTGGGTCCAAAATATTGAAAAAGTTACCCATTGGCTCAAAAAGAAGAAAAAGACCATAGGTTTGATCACTCAATCAGGCGGGTTTGTCAAAATCAAAATCATATTTTTCGCACGGTTCGGGTTGGTTGTTTCCTATGGAGAAGAACCAGCAAGAAACTCCACGGTTACTATTTTAAAGTAATGCTTTGGTATAATAATATTTCCATTTTACAGCATTACTAAGATACTTAGTTATGGGGGACAACATAGGCCTGACAATAAGTCGTAAGAAACTAAAAAAAAAGTAAAACGAGATAAAAAGATAACAAATGTTAACATGCATCTAGAAATCTAGAAGGCCTACAATGTTCACACATTCACAAAACAATCGGTAAAATAATCTATACAAAGATAAAAAAAAGCCTACGCTTACATCTGAGAATGACATTGCACCCCATGAAGAATATGTTTTTAATATTTTTAACCAACAAAAATATTTATCTCAATTTCAGGTACCGCTAGCAATGAAAGGATACAGGCTCTGGAGCAGAAAATCCTAGTCCAACAAGAAGAGCTAACCTCCATGCACAGGAGAAGAGGAGAAAATGCACAGCAGATTATGAGTCTGAATGAAAAAGTACATGATTTAGAGAAACAGCTACAAGCTAAAGATATTATGTAAGTTACTTTATAGTAAGATATAATTCATATGGCATAAACTGGTCGCTCAGATGGGTCAAATAAGGATAGATACGGTCAAGATGCGACAATTATAAGCGATTTTAAAACAAATTCTAATCCCACATAGTGGGCGCATCACCTTTTTATACTCCCATTTTCATATATTCATGATAGCAATACGTATTAAGGGTACACTAGTCGATAATGCTTCCATACAAACGTAGTCTTGGGATTACTCCACTGTTTGACGGTGTACATTCAAAATAAAAAATGATGTCAATTTGTCTCATCATTATCTAGCCCTGTATGGAAGCAAAAAAGTAAAAAAAAAAATAATTTGAAAGTTATGAGCGTCGAAAGTTCCATATTTCAACACTAATTTTAATGCATCTTTGGGCGGAAATAAATACCATAAGAAAAAGGAAAATTGCAAAACGGCCTCCATACAGGGATAGATTAGTAGTTCAAGAATACAAATAATTCAAGAATACAAATAATTTTATTTTGAAAATATACGTTTAGTCGTTTTTTCATAATATCTACACTCCCAAAGGTCTGTTTATAAAATTTGGAAATTTTATAAACAGACCTTTGGGAGTCTTCGTCCTAAATTATCATCTATTTTGCTACAAACTTGGAAAAGTGCTAATTCTTACACGAACTAGTTTCTTACTGCTCATCACAGCGCACAAAATAGTTCGCGCCGTCGACTAGTGTAACCTTAAGATAAATAATGAGGCATGGTCCGAACGGAAAGCGATCATTGCGCGAATATGCGATAGTTGCGTTCATTTGAATGGCAAACCTGAACGCTTCATTGTGCCGATAGAGTTCAGAGAGAGTCAGTTGGGACTGGTCATAACTTAGCCACGGCCTTCTTTTAATTGCGAACTTGTTTTTGCGTGCACCTCTTTTTTACATCGTTCTCACATATAATTATGTATTTTTCCTACAATAATGATGTAACCAAATAATTGTAATGAAAAATGAGTGTCCGTGGAGTTTCTTGCACATTCTTCTCTATAGAGACCTACTGACGCTTGCGAATGTGCAACTAGATTAATTTTTTGTTGGACAATTCAAAAGTCCCTATATAGGTTAGGTTAAAACGGGCTGTTTTCCGCAACTCCACGACCAAGCGCGTATTTTGCGTACGGGTGGGAATTAACCTTCTACCAACTCCCTCACTCGATCCATCCCAACTCCTCGAGGAAGGCCAGCAGCGCCTTCGTGTTGCTGACTACCTGTACGGTACCTGATTCACAGAGGTATTTGGCCCTGTAACCGGCGATTACTGGGCAGCTTAGAAGCAACGCTGCTGTCTCGTCCTCCTCCATGCATGCTCTGCACAGCGGGCTGTCCGTAATCCCAAGACAAAAAGGTGCTTATTAAAAAATCCGTAGCCAGTCGTTACAGCTGTGACTGATCGCAACTGCTGTTTCGTCAGACGTAGGGCCTTCTGCGTGAAACGTCCATCCAATGAGGGAAGTGCTTCTTTGGACTGCCTGCACTCACTGTGGTCAATACACAATTTGTGGTGCGTTTCCTTACCAGACTACGGAGATACCCGAATGTTATTGGCACGATTGGCAGCGGACCAACCACCGCCATACTGGACCCCCTACGAGCGAGCTCATCCGCCGCATCGTTGCCTCGGGAATCTCTATGCCCCTTGATCCATTGAATGGTTACTTTATTGCTTGACTCAACCTGGTTTAGGCGTTGGCGACACTCGTATATCAGTCCAGAGCAGACCGTGTGGCCGATGCCGCCAGGGTGATTTCCACACACTCTGCCTGGAACACCGTGTTGTGTGCCCCAAGTGGCGCGGCTATATGGATGTTGAGGTCCTCTGAGAACACCCCCGCACCTGAGCCAGTACCTGTCTTGGAACCATCGGTGAAGATTCTCAACTCGTCTGGGCGTAAACCCTCACAGCGGTGGTCCTCATGGGGTTGGATCTTGTATTTTTTGTCAAAAACAAACTGCTTAGGTATCCGGTCAATAATTGCTGTCGTAAGAGGAAACTCTTTTTTAGGTCCTCAAGCAGAGCCGTGTGTTGTGTCGTTCTCCTACCCCAGAGATCCAGTGCCTTAAGCTGCACTGCCGCCGTGGAGCGGAGGCAGATCCAGCATAGCCTCAAGCGCAGCAGTCGGGGTAGTTCTCATGCAGCCTGTCGTCGCCATACAGGCCAGTCTTTGCATGCGTTGCAGTTTGTTCACGGCTGTACTTAACTTTGTGCGGGGCCACCAAACCACGGCCCCATAGGAGATCATGGGCCGAATCACCGCGCAGTACAGCCAGAGAATGATTTTGGGGGACAGGCTCCATTTTTTGCCTATCATTTTCTTGCATTGCCAAAAGGTAATGCACGCCTTGTTAAGTTTGTTGTCTATTTGTCTGCTCCAGTTTAGCTTGCTCTCGAGAATGACCCCAAGATACTTGACCTCGTTGGACAGCAGGATTCAGTGTCGAACAGCTTTGGTAGACGGAAAGGGCCTGGTGCTCGTTTTTGATTAAACATGACCAGTACAGTCTTAGAGGGGTTAACTGAAAGATCATCTCCCTGCACCATCGTTCCACTATGCGTAGCGCTTGCTGAGTAAGGTTGCAAGTCCCTATATAAGGCCTAGTTGAAATAAAAATATTTTGATTTTGATAAAAATATATTTATTTCAAAATATTTTGAATATGCGATAGTTTCGTTCATTTGTACGGCAAACCTGAACGCTTTATCGCGCTGATAGAGAATGCCTTTTGGCATTATTTTAATTTAAATTCTATTATTCAAGACAATGCCTACGGTGCTAAAATTACTAAAGGTCCATATAATTTTCATTTCTTGGCTGTGGTAAAAATTTGATTAAAGATATGGATATATGTAGTTAAATGTGGGTACTGGTGGCCTAGTGGTAATGGCCGCGACTTACAAGTTGTAGATCGTTGGTTCGAACCCAGGCAGGCACTTTACTTTGTGTAAATTATTTCAGCACCACTGCTCTCAAAACGGTGAAGGAAAACATCGTGAGGAAACCTAAATGTCCTAGAACCAAAAATTCCAAGACATGTGACACCCACCAACCCGCACCGGGCCCGCGTGGTGGATTACGGCCTATTGCTTCTCACAGAGAGGAGGCCTGTGTCCCAGCAGTGAGCACATTAAAAGGCTGATCATGCACTGGGCCGGCGTGGTGGATTACTATAGGTGCATCTCTGCCTAATCTTAGAATTATTTATTAGAATCGAATAAGACAAGGTTCATCCATTAGTTTATAATCGTGACAATCAAAGAAGTTTGTAATTGTAAAATCTAATTCATAATGCTGATTAATTTCTATGTTACCCATACACTATAAAAACGAGTATCATTCCTAAGCGTCAAGTTTAATTATTATTAAGTGTTTATATAGCTGTCAAATCCGGCTTCTTAGACTGTCACAACTAAACTGATTGAAATTTGTAAGTGCAATTGCTGAGTCCTGGTCCTGAGTTCTCAAACCCCAGTTCGGGCAAAGTATTTATCCTATCCTTAGTTGACTAACAGTTAAGAATTTATGCATTATACCCTGGAGTAAATATGTACTGAGGAACACTTCTGTCCTACTTTCTGGGAGTACAGGATTCATATTATGATGTTATGAATCTATTTTTCATGTAATGAAAATGATCTTTATTTTTAATATTACTAAATATATATTGTTTGCTTAGAATTTCAGAAAATACTGCAGTCATAGCATCTTTGCGAGCTGAAATTCAAATGTATGAAACAAATATGACTGAACTGCAAGGATTAAATCAAGTATTGAGGGATGAACATCAAGCCTTACAGATAGCCTTTGCCGCTATAGAAGAAAAATTGAGGAAAGCTCAGGTATACTATGATCTGGTGCCGTGTTATGATGTTTTAATGATTCCAATATGAGAAAGAGGAACCTATACCAATTTTCATTTAAATATTTAAATCGTCATGTACACAAATACAACGGCGGCTTTTATACTGATAGTAATCAGTATCATCCCATTTACATAATGTATTAAAAAGGAAATCCGGTTGCAGCACACATCCAACTGAATATCCTAAGTAAAAATCATAAGTTGAGGTTTGCCTCTTTCCTCCTTCAGTATTGGACCAATTTAAAATATAAACTGAAAAAGAAAGATATATTCTGTGCCTATGTTTTCATTTTTGATGATACATTATCTTTAGAAGCATTGGAACCCTCAAAAAATGCTCAAAATTGCGCTGTCACGTGACAACAGTGTACTTTGACAACAATAAATGAAAAAAAATATGTAACTGGCAGAATGATACTGAAACTGTTACCTCTCGAAAAAGCGCGCGTTGGTTGTGTGTATATAGTCTGTGGTTTTTAGTCTGAACGTTTCTAATAAATTGTTGTTGGGATTTATTTGCATTTAATTAAGTAAGCTCATCAGGTAGTGGAAAAAGAATCGTTCGTGTCTCGCATGAAAAGGCTTTATTTTAACACTCGCATGTAGCTTTCAACGAAATTGGCTACATCGCTCGTGTTAAAATCTCGACTTTTTATGCTCAACACGAAATGTACTATTTAATTCAATTTATGGAATATATTTTATATTTGACGAATACTGCAGGAGGAAATAGGCGAGAGATAAACCTCGAATTATGATATTTTACTTAGGAAATTCAGTCGGAGCTCTCTGCCCGCATTTCCTCTTAAGGTTACACTAGTCGATCATTCTTCCATACAAACGTAGTCTGGCGATTACTCCACTGTTTAAAGATGTAAGTTCAAAATAAAAATTATCATCATTATGTAGCCCTGTATGGAAAAAAAAAGTAAAAAAAAATATATATTTGAAAGTTATGAGCGTCGAAAGTTTCATATTTCAACACTAATTTTAACACATCTTTGGGCGGAAATAAATACCACAAAAAGAAGGAAAATTGAAAAACGGCCTCCATACAGGGATAGATTAGTAGTTCAACAATGCAAATAATTTTATTTTGAAAATGTACCCTTAGTCGTTTTTTCATGATATCTAGACTCCCAAAGGTCTCTTTAATAATTTCGCGCACTCGTTTTCGTCCTAAATCATCATCCATTTCGCTACAACCTGCAAAAGTGCTAATTCGTACGCGAACTAGCTTCTTACTGTTCATCACAGCATCTATCTCATTCGCACGTGTTGTCGGATGAGATAGTATGCATTTTAACCCCGCGCGCAAAATAGTTCGTGCTGTCAACTAGGGGAACTCTAAGATTACTTCATAATAAAGCCCAGAATGATTTTTTAGAGATGAGACCAAATTTATTCAAAACGAAGGGTCAGTAGCCCTAGCACTTTGACTAAGTATATTAACAATTTAGTTTTAGTCGCACAATGAACCTGTTTACCTTGGATCAGCACAGATACAAATTGCTTGAGTTTATTTATAAATTTACACATACTAGTGTTGTTATTGTTTTTCATTGATAAAATAAATGCCAACAAACTGACCGAAAGATGAAATATGCAATAGCATAATATTCCAGATATTATTTAGTTTAAATCAATAAATCAATGCAAACTATACAATCAGACTGCAGTTGTGTCTGCGCTAACTGTAGTAATACCAGTAATTCATCAAAAACTCACCCAATACAGTAAACAAAACGGCATTTAATTTTTAATTTTTCTGAAACAAATCTTATTCAATATATTTAAATGATGTTCAATCAATAAATCATAATTACCTTTTTTCGATAATATTACAAATCTAAGACTGAACACTTCCATGATTGGTATTGCTAAAGTCTCATACAAGACTGTACAGCAATAAAAAAAAACATTCTTGTAACGAAAAGTAATACAACTGAGAGTAATAATAAAATGAATCAATTACTGGTTTTAAAACAGAGGACAGCATTGCGTTTCTGAAGATATAATTGGTCCTAATATTATTATTTTTACAGTCTGTTAGCTTAATTAATTATTCTGTGAAATGGATAAACACAATTGCAAATCTATCAATCCTTCTAAAAATACAAATAGTAATTAATTACTGTTGTACAAAATTGAACAACATTCTAAAACTGGCGTTTCTTTCATTCAACTATTTACACGCAGAATTCACTCCACACCAGCCAAGTCTAAATACTGTACTATTGTAACAAAAAAAGTCTTACTCGCTATAAATTACGTACAACACAGTTGTTATTCATTCAGAATCGCCGCGAAGCAAACTCGGTACCACAGATTTCCCAGCTTTCCTCACTAAACACTTATTTAAACACGACTTTGAGTAATGAATCAACGATTTTATCTTCGGACAATTAAACTTTAGCTCATGTGAGCTTCCTCTGCGCCTTGTTAGAGGCAGTTAAAAAGATACGTGCCACTATGTTTGAAGATTTCTTGCTTTTGTTTATACTGAGTAAAAATATTTTTGGCATAGTACCTACTGGTGGTCGTTATTGAACAATTTTTTCCGCTGGAACTTTAGATTTTTATAGCATCATTTAAAATTTGGCAGGGCTCCAAGCTGATTCTAGCCTGTCTTTATAATAATATTCAGCGTGTTTCATATTCCATGCTGCATTATTTTTTCAAGATTTTCGGAATTTATTTCATTCAGTCGAACTTTTATTTAGTTGATTGTCTTGTAAGGCGTGACATTATAAAGTCGTTAACAACTATGATTTTTAGGATTCCGTAGCCAACAAGTAACTCCTTATAATTTCGCCATGTCCTTATGTCCGCAGCTTAGCTCATAGCTAAGCTAGAAAGCTATAATTTGGCATGGATATACATATTAATGACGCCGACAAAGTGGCAAATAAGATCATGGAAAAATATATTCTTAGGTGCCTACTGTACACATAAAGTGGGGATGTATTTTTCTCGTGGGGTTTTTCGATTCAGGGATTCGTTTGCGTAAAATATGTTTTTGTTAGAATCATGTCCCTCCCTCCCCCCTGCCAGCTATATGGTTACTTTTATATACATACATAATCTCACGCCTTTTTTCCCATGGAGGTAGGCAGAAACTACAGAACGCCACCTGCTATGATCCTTACATACTTCTTTTGCTTCACTCACATTCATACATCTCGTCATACACACACGCCGGTTATGAGTACTGCGCACCTGGTCTTTCTGAAGAACATCACCTATAAGGTTTTTTACTTTTATATATGTGATAAAATTCACGGCAGTAGTATATATACCGAAATTAAAAGGAAAGCTATCACAGCTAAGAGTCGACCAACTTATAAAATGTGTATTTGAGCCGCCGAAATCGTTTAATGTTCATGAAACAAGAAAAAGCAATCTTCTTAGTCCGCATTATTGTGAAATTCCGGAACCCTATTACTGCACGTGGCCCGACAGGCACCTGGCCGTTTTTTTTTTTAATTCTGCTCTTGCTGCAGAGATGCTCCTTGTTTTCAAGTTAATTATGGACTAACTTATTAATAATCTGGCATTTAAAATCATTATTGAAGCGTTTATCGCCACACTTATCAGCTAGAAATATTTAGTTCAATCGTTTGATTTACAAAGACATAAGTTTATTAATCCAACCGTATTACCTGATGAGCTGCTTTAATTATAACTGGCAGTAACTAGCATCCCAGATAACGGCACTTCACAGCCGTCAAAACTTGTTAACCACCATAATAAATCAAAGGAAATCGAGTAGGTGAACCAATCCTGATCTGGCTTAACGCAAATAGAACGACGGCCTCATAACTCCCTATACGAAGCTATGTGGCTTCAAACAACATATCAGTTAATTCACTTAATGTAATGAAATATTACTAGGATATCATAAAATGTAGCACGCTGTATATTTTACGATGATCACGTGATAACAGCTGTGTATGAAATGCTTATAGCTGTGTCTCAAGTAACATCACTTACATTCAGTCAGATAGAAAAATTCGTGGCAGTGTGTCAGTAGTTGATTCCAGAGATAATTTTCATGTTTTCCTTTGAAAAGTCGTAAATAAATTAACATTTTTATTAATATAACAAGTGTAAATCGTAAAACAAATCTAAATTAATAAACATGCGTAAAGTTTTCAAGAGGGTAATAATTAATTATTTTTCTTTAGATTTGTGTGTTTATGTTTTTTGTGCCAGTAACAAAGTTTTTATAGTGCATTTCTTGTGTTATAGGACGAAAATCGGTCGTTAGTGGAGAGACTAATAAAATACAAGGCTAAAGATGCAGATAAAATGAATGAAGAAAATGAACATTTCCTCAAGTAAGTATTTATTATTTTTAATGAAAAACACTGACTAAATTTCCCGGAATATTTTCTATTTCAGTTATAAGTATTTGTTAAGTATTAAAGGCACCAAGACCACAACTCAAAAGGCGACTGTAACATTTGTGTTAAAAATGGGTAAATAATTGAATGTAATTCAGTCAAAATTTTATTTATTATTGGGGCATTCGGTTGATGGCATACATTTTCAATATATTTGTTTTTGCCTGTGAGTATATTAGTTGCAATGAGATTTGCCAGTGAATGTCGCTGCTATCATAGAGTGTATGTGCACTGCACTGTAGAATATTTGTCATGTGTACAACGATTTGTTTACACAGATTTTTGCAATATCACTATTGTGATCTTTAGTGCAATTAACTCGATTTATGCATGACAAATAAATGTAGTTTATGCACATTGATAAAGTATAATATTTAATATTTTTGTGTTTAAAATGTGTATTTTTATTTTGGCAAGTGTCGTTAGAGTGGGATTTGTGTGTGCCGCCAGGCTTTAGAAGGCTTGCATAAGTACCCATAATTTGTTGTTTTTGCTTCTTTTTGTCTAATTTCTTCAACAGGTCAAGCCCTACCGCGTTTTTCATCAACACGTTTGGTAGAGTTAGTTTCGGGTGAGTTTGACATAATGTGAATGATGATGTGGTGGTTTGAAGGCATTGTGGCGTTCATTATGAACATTATATCTCTTCATGAAAATGGCCCATATATTTATGTCTTAACTGCACTCTGAAACTGACTCATGATTTCTTTTCATTTCTTGTTTGTAAAATTGTATGGAAAAACTGTTATCCTACTCTCCTAAAGTAACTTTCGATATGATGCATCAAGACTTTCTTTGGCAATGAGTTTGAACATATCATTATTTACGGTGTGCGTCGCTGTCACAAATCGAAGTAACAATTTCTTTTACGTTATATATTTGCGTTATATTTATTTACCTACTGACAAAATTCCATTTGATTACGTGCATGTACCCGGTCCGACGTTAAATCCTAGAGAATTTTCATTACATCCAATAACGTATTCGTTCTATAAATATAACATGCAAGGTTAGTTCCAGTGTAGTTATTGACGTTCGATACGTTACATTAAATTCTGGCATTGTCACTGAGTGCGACACGTAAACACCTAAATTCAAAAATAGAAGCACGGGTTATGCATTATATTTTTTTGTATCGAGAGTGCATTTTGGTCATTAAAGCTTTCAAAATAGTAAAAGTATCTATAATAAGATACCTACTAAGCTGTTGTGTGTACGCACGTTTGTTTATTTACTATTTTATTGCACCTTTGAAGTACCTAGCTATATTTATTTTGACTTTCAACGGCTCACGTTTAATAATATGATTTTAATTTTATTATATCGATCCTCGTGATGTTTGATCTATTCTTGTCTCTATTGGGTAATATTTATTATGGTTTAATAAAGCTACTTCAAAAACGTATTTATAATATAGTGTGACTAAAATACAAATGAGATTTGAATTGTTTTTGCATGTTTGAAATACTTTGGATTGTGCACTGATGTTGTGTAAATAGTATCAGTAAATCCCCTTCTGGTAGATATGGCAAGCAATCGAACTAAGATTATTGGCGAGAAACATGTTTGCAACGATGCTCGATAATCTTATCATTGAGGTCCGTAGCAGAATTTCCTAGTCGACGCGGTAGCGGTCGGTCGAACGGTTATTTTGAAATTTAAAAAAGGAACACAAGTTCTGTCGATTTTCCAACATAAAAAAGCTATAAAAAAACAGGCAGTATTTTACATACAAACTATTTTGTCATATTTATTCTGAATTTTATACGCTTTTTTTATATTTTTGGTTTGTTCCTATGGGAAATTGTGAGCTCTAGTCTGCAGATGCTTTGGACGCATAAGGCTATTGACTAATTTATCATGATTGCTGTGTTTTTGTGCATGTTATAATATTAATGGTTGGGTTAAAGAACTAGGTTATGTTCATAAAATGTGTTCTTGTATCAAATAGTCCGGCTGCAAAATTGGCTTCGCGGAAAAGCGGTCAAAATGGTAATAAAAGTCAGTACAAAGGAGCTGAGAAATTCGTCTTATGTGAGATTGACTTGTTTTCTTTCAGAAAGAAAAGTGATAAGGTGCGGAAAGAGTTGGAGGAGGCGGCGAGAGAGACTGGCAGTCGGAGTAGTGGATCCGGTAGTTCTGAAGATAAAATATTGGACTCTTTGCCTTATTATGCAACTATTTTGCCTAATAAAGTCGCACTGAGATTCGTAAGTTGAAATTGATTTCATAGAGCGGGCACAAGTAGTGTCCTTTTTTTTCAGATACATTTTTTTTGCAACTTCTTATTTGCATCGGGACTGAAATATTAGTAGGCATAGTGAAAAAACCGGCCCAGTGCGAGTCGGACTCGCGCACGAAGGGTTCCGTACCATTATCGCAACAAACGGGAAGAAAAATCACGGTTGTTGTATGGGAGCCCCACTTAATATTTATTTTATTCAGTTTTTAGTATTTGTTGTTATAGCGGCAACAGAAATACATCATATGTGAAAATTTTAACTGTCTATAGCAATCACGGTTCATGAGATACAGCCTGGTGACAGACAGACAGACCGACGGACCGCGGAGTCTGAGTAATAGGGTCCCGTTTTTACCCTTTGAGTGACGGAACCCTAAAAATGACTGATAATATCAAATAAAAAATATTAATAAATATATTTTTTTTGTACCTATTTATTTAAAAATATATTAGAAATAAAAAAATAAATTACGCGTTCAGAACGTTCGACGAAATAACTGTAGTTAAGCGTGTTCGAAACAATCTATCACTCTGCAGTCCGTATTATGTATGTCTTTCATCAGATTCATTCGTCGACTTGCCGCGTTCGCGAGCGCCGAAGATTTTTAATTCTAGACTTTAGAAGTTGATTCGAACCTTGAGAACCCTTTCAACAAGGCGTTTGATGTCTTCACCCGTGATGTTTGGTTAATAAATTATGTTTTTCTTGCTTACGAATATCGCCAGATAATCTTCATCATCTTCCTGCCCTTAACCCAAGTTACTTGGGGTCGGCGCAACACGTTATCTTCTTCCATACCGTCCTGTCCCCTGTCACGCTATTACTGACTCCCTTTTCTTTCATATCACTCCTCACACTGTCCGTCCATCTTTTCTTTGACCTTCCTCTCCATCTCCATCCATCCACATTTATAATCATAACTCTTTTAGTAACACGCGTTTTATCCCTCCTCATCACAATGACCATACCAGGACAAACGGTTTCCCTTCAACTTTTCTGCCACTGGCGTCACTTTCAAACTGCCTCTAATAGACTCATTTCTCATTTTATCCAACCTCGTCACGTTGCACATCCATCTCAACATTCTCATCTCTGCTACATGCAATCTCTTTTCGTCCATCTTTTTCAACATTCTGATCCATACAGGTATTGTAGATTTTCTCCTTTAACTTGAGGGGTCGTAAGTTGTTCCAGTGATCTGTCGCCGATGAAATGGCGTTACGTCTCGGTCTACCTCGCGAGATAATCAATTCATCGTCATTAAAGTCGAGATTGTACCAACATATTGTGTATCGAACAAGTGCGGATAACTTAAGCACTATCTACTAGTATTCGAGCTTGGCGGTTAGAAAATCGGATATACTACACCTAGATATTATAGACTTAAAATCTTATAGACCACGATATAACTGTGGCTGAGCATTCTCGAACTAACCAATCTGTCAATCGGCAGTTGGTATTATGAGCGCCACGAGCGCCAATGCCAACGTTAATTAATTCTAGACTTCAGAATCTTAATTCGAACCGTGAAAACCCTTTCAACAAGGCGTTTGATGTCTTTTCCCATCATGTCCGACTTGCTAACATGATTTTGACACTGACGAACAGACTGTTTGAGAGTGAGACATCAGTCAGTAGTATGTACAGGTAGTGTTTTACGCTTATAGTCCTGCAATGTTCCGAATAGTATCTAAATATTAGAAAGAGGTTAAATTTCTGGAAGTACTGATTTTTTTACACTTTTTAGTGCGACTGTCCACCACCGCCGTCACCGGGATGTCAACGAGAACGATTTTTTTTCTGTCTATGCTTGTTGTAGCTGCATATATGCAGCTACAACAAACTATTGGATAGATGGATGTATGCTTGTTAGTGTATCACGGCTGAACGGATCTGTATGTTTGCACAGAGATAGATTATATTCTGGAATAACACATAGACAACTTTTCGTCCCAGTATAATGTTCCCTTGGGATAAGAAGTCAGTTTTCAAGCGGGTCACGCCGATCTACTCGAAATGACGGCGCTCGGGCGACGGGCTTGCGGCTACCCTACCCTACGTGCTACCCTACTTACCTACCTACCATTTTTTGTCTTGGGTCGTCATTCTAAAATGACTACAAATGCATAACGCCATCTATCGAATATCGAGTTCAACTGTCCGAGCATCTGAATTGTTGTGATAATTTTACTTCTTGAACACTATAAATTCATCCAACTTTTGATAGAGTGAAGCGATTGCGATGAAACAAACACTAAGTTATACTTCAAGCTACGCACATTTTTTTTGTATAATAGTTATCCACCTTAGTTTCGTACATTTCACGTGATGCGTGCACAAATAAACAGACAAAAATTCCAAAAATGCTGGAAATGGGTTCTGTTGGTTATCCTTTAACACCCTGGCTATATTTTTTGGAAATATTTTAGATGTACAAAAACGACTTTTCTACAGATTTATTATATGTATTTATGTATTGATGATGATATCTGACATTAAGGGTAATCAAGTAATTAATGACGCTTTTTAACCAGGATGCTCACGATGGAGAAGTCAATGCAGTAAAATGGAGTCCCACAGACAGACTAGTAGCGACAGGAGGTGCCGATAGAAAAGTCAAATTATGGGATGTCTCTAAATGTAAGTTGGTATACCTACCTTTTTAGCCGACTGCCGAAGGAGGGTAATTTACTTTTTATCTATAGTTCGCGCCAAAATTATTGACCGCCCTGAAGTTGGCTTTCCGATGCGCAAGGCACGGATTGGTGCTGTTTTTACCCGACTGCCTAAGTAGGGTATTGTGTTTATCAATCTATGTATGTATGTTTGTTCCTATTTGGCATACTAGAGACCAAACGCTTTGACCGATTTTGATGATTCTTACGTCAATCAATTCGTCTTAACCTTGTGAGTGTCACTGACTACATTAAAATTGGTAAATATAAAAAAAACCGGCAAAGTGCGAGTTGGACTCGCGCACGAAGGGTTCCGTACCATTATCGCAAAAAAGGCAAAAAAATCACGTTTGATGTATGGGAGCCCCACTTAAATAATTATTTTATTCTGTTTTGTTTTAGTATTTTTTGTTATAGGGGCAACAAAAATACATCATCTTTGAAATTTTCAGCTGTCTAGCTATCACGGTTCATGAGATACAGCCTGACACAGACGGATCGCGGCGTCTTAGTAATAGGGTCTAGGGTACTAGATATAATTTATACATTAAATATAATAAGGTGCTGCCAGCGGAGACAAACAAAAATTATAGAAAATCCGACCAAAACTTCGTTTGTCACCGCTGATAAATGATATATTTTTTTTTATATAGAAAAAAAAAGGTTTTATTTTCTGTAAGTTGGTTTGTACAAACACTTTTACATGTCGATCATATTTTTTAAAACTAGATGAGGTCGGCGTTTCCTACCTGACTACTCTGAGAAGAAAGGCCGAAACAAACTCATAGATCACAGTCTCTTTTAAAGTCCAGACAAAAACTTGGTTAGATCATGTGAAGACCATGTAGACTGATGTTTGATATGGTCTTTTGAGGAAAGAACCAGCCAGATTGAGTGGACCTATCCAGTCAGTGCACGTATTTGTCAATAACAGAATTAACTCAACTCAGAATCTAAGGAGCTCAACGATTTGACGATCAATACCAAAGAAAGGACATTAGAGTAGGCCGCATAAACTACTCAATGATTAAAAACTAAGCTAAATTAAAACTGGCAGCACCTCATAATATTTAATGTATAAATTATATCTAGTATTTGTTTTTCTCTTTCCAGTTAATTAATTATAGCAGCAGGGTTTTTTGTATTTGTAATAATTTGTTTTTCATTTATCGTTGTCAAATTTGTACACCAGGCCTCTGTTGACAGGGCTGTTTTGAGCGTTTTTTGAGCGTTCTTTTGCTTTTAAAACTAATGTATCATCTGTTACTTAATCTTGAAGACCAACCTATGTGGCTATTATTATTTTAGCCACGAGCCCAAATAAAAACACACACAAATAAATATAATATTAAAAATGGGAAATTTGAGAATGTATGCAATATGTTTGTTACTCTCTCACGCAAAAACTACTGAACGTATCTGGATGAAATTTAGCACAGAGATAGATATTAGTCTGGAATAGTACATAGGATACTTTTTATCGCGGGCATATGCTCCCTTGGAATAATTTTCGACATTTCAGCGACCGAAGCTGCTGGCAGACGCTAGTCTATATTTATACTAATATTATATAAAGATTTTTTTGTTTGTTTGTACCGAATAGGCGCCGGAACTACTAGACCGATAAAAAAATCTTTCACCAATAGAAAGCTACATTATTCCTGAGTGATATAGGCTATTTTTTTATCCCGAAAACGGGTCCTGTGGGGTCCACGGGAGCGAAGCCGCGGGAAACAGCTAGTACTTTATAAAGGGATATTAGCTTTGATCGTGCTTCCTGTAACAACATTTGCCTTGGATAAGGTATAATAAACCGGATATTAGTCTGATGTTTTTCTTAGAAACATAAACTAAATAATCATGGGAGCATTCAATAGGATTAATGATGCGACGGTACAGGAAATGCTAGTCAACCGTTGATTCAAATGAAATTGAATTACGCTCCACTATATAAAATATACTGTCAGGGGCGATAAATTTTATTTTCATCAGAGAGCTTTTACTTAATTAATTAGCTATTGCTTCTATTTTTAGTACTACGTTTTCAATCGCGTCTTACGACTACCGCACCGCATAAATGAATATATTTGATTTATTTTAATTTAAAAAGTTACAGCTAATTTTAAAACATGCTTCGTTAGTATAATAAAATTAAGACCATTTAAAAGTTTTCATTAACAATCAATCAACTCGGTCTATCGTAGTCCACTGCTGGACATAGACTTCCCCAAAGATGTGTTACAACACATGGTCCTTTGCCTTCCGCATCCAGTCTAGGGATGGGTCCGATATATCAAAACGTAACTTATATCGGATATGTGTTAGATATCAATATCAAAATAATCGATATTACAAGAACTGTATCTAATAAAAACTTTACTAGCGTGCGAGAACGAATAAGTCAAAACTTAAAACCGTAACAATGCGAAAACGTACGAACTACGAACAAAACGCAAACTTCACAAACGATAGGAACCATATGCGCTACCTCTCCTTCTAAGTATTATTTCGCGTTCGTTGTTAGTTTGCTCATCTAAATAACATTTTAACTTTTGCAAACTGTACTACGGATATCGATATCTGAAAACCGTTTTCGATATCGATATGAAAACTGTATATCGGTTTACATAACCGTTTGCGCAAAAAACCGAAAACGCCCATCTGTAATCCAGCCTGTTTAAGCCACATTTGTAAGGTCTTCGGTCCTCCTAGCTGGGGAGTGTCCCACGCTACTCGTGCCAATACCGCATAGCATAGACCTATATATAAAAATACTATGGAAAAACTATGTGTGTTGTCTTTGATAAATAATAATATGTTTTCTTGATATATGTATGTAAAAGTACAGTTACGAGAATAAATACGTTACGCTTACGCAAGATTCTAAACTTCGATTTTCTCCTAAAGGATTTTTGATCAAAGCCTTTTTTAAAATATATTATGGAATACATGTTTATTTATTTACATATTATATTATGGAATACATGTTTATTTTACAAAAAAAAAAACATTTGAATTTTGGGTAAATAAATAAGGTATTTAGCTGGTTACTTTTCCTATCGCAAAGAAGAAAATTTCTCGTATTAAGCTTCGCCTGTAATGTAACGTTATAGGGTCGAACATTATATATGTGAGGGAGGAGAACCTAGCATTACAGTGCGTAACCTGTAATGTTACAGATTCGAGCATTACATTGGTAAGGGAAGAGAACCGAGCATTACAGTGCGCAACTTGATGATACAATCTATACTAATATTATAAAGAGGAAATATTTTTTTGTTTGTTTGTTTGTACCGAATAGGCTCCGAAACTACTGGAGCGATTTAAAAAAATCTATCACAAATAGAAAGCTACATTATTCCTGAGTGACATAGGCAATTTTTTATCCCGAAAACGGTTCCTTTGGGGTGGTCCACGGAAGCGAAGCCGCGGGGAACAGCTAGTGTGTAATATTTTGATACAAATTTTAACATCAATGCGCACCACTTGTAAACATTGTGGAATCAACGAAATGTCCAAATCGAATCTAATGTTACATTACAGGCGAATGCTCGTCAGTCAGGGAGTCTGTATTGTAATGTAATGCTCAAATGAATCTGGAATGTTACATTACAGGCGAACGCTCCAGGTGAGGGAGCACCTTTAAGTTAAAGTTAACGATCAAGTACAGCCAATCTATACAAAAATTATAAAGAGGAAAGATTTGTATTTTTGTATGTAACGAATAAACTTAAAAACTACTGGACCGATTTCAAAAATTCTTTCACCGTTAGGAAGCTACACTATCCCCGGGTGACTTAGGCTACTTTTTATCCCTGTATTCCCACGGGAATGGGTAATACGCGGGTGAAACCGCGAGGCGTCCGCTAGTCTCTTATATTCACAATATTCCTCATAATATTCAATACATTTTCAGGTATGGTGGAGATCAAGGGTACTTTAGTGGGATCCAATGCAGGCGTCATGTCTGTGGACTTCGATTCTACAGGCGCCTACATCGTGGGAGCATCCAATGACTTCGCGAGTCGCGTGTGGACCGTCGCCGACCAGAGATTAAGGGTGAGTCTACTTTTTAATTTACTGGTGGCCCGCCCTGGATTTGCCAGTGTCATTATAGTTTATAGGCCATCTGGAATAAAGTACCTTTCAAATGGTGAAGGATTTTACGAATAGGTGTAATGGTTCCAGAGATTACCCTACACATCTGAGCAAACCGCCAGAATTCGGGCTCTCCATTTATAATAGGTATAGGTATCCGTCAGATTGATCTGTAAAAAAATCAAATCGAAATATTTTTATTTCAACTATACACAATAGGTACTTAAAAATAAAATTCATGGAGATGCGATGTGGTTGCGTACAAAAACATCTTGCAGTCGCCATTATATAATTTTGGAATGGCCCTGTCTGTCAATTAAGAAATATTCCTTCTCATAAAATCGACGGCAAAGAAAAAAAAACCATATTTGTTGATAGTCGGAACCCCATTTACATCGTATTACCCGCCAAGCCGCTCTAGGCTTGAGTCAAATATGAATGGTAAAACGTGGCGAAATTTTACGCGCGTAATTCCGCTCCATTTAGTACAAGGAGCTCCATTATTTCTTAAAAAAAAATAAACATCAGTTGAGGTTCTATTGGCGCCTGAAGCCTTGTTCACAGGCTGGCCGCAAAGGAATCCGCATAGATAGCGTGTGGGAAAAAAAAACGTGTCAATGATTTTCTCAATTGACTGGAGGCATTTGTACAAAGTGGATGAAATAGTGATTGCAGAAAATGACTAGCCTTCTAGCGTTTTTATAATCCCCGGCACGTAAGTTGGCAAGAGTCGTTAGATGCGCAGAAGTCGTTATTTAGGTATCTTTGGTAGTAAAGCGGGGCGCGGGGAATGTTGAGGATCGTTCCGAGCGCTAAATTGGTTGTTCAGTTGACACAAGGATCGACTGACCAATCGTGTCGCGTCCACGTTCCGTATACTCTTTAAGGTGTTTGATCAGTTCGCGGAATATACGCGAACTGACCCCCACCACGCCAAAACCTTGCCAACTTACGTGCCGGGCACTATACGAGTATTTTTAACATGTTAAATTCCACTTCGCATACAACAAATTAACTTAAAAATATTAGCGATAGCCCAGCAACTGTATAGCGGAAACCAATCCAGTTTTATATCATCTACGAGACATCAGGACTTACTGCTAAATCTGGTTTTGGCAACTGCATACGCCGCTCGCATTTGCCCCATTCAGAGCTCCGTACAATTTATTCACCTTCACGGTCACAATTTATGTTAGATAATGATAGATGGACAGAACTGAATAGCTTCTAGACTTCGTGCATCCTTCCTTGTTCATGTATGCACCGTGTGTTTATATTATTGGCAGTGTTTCGTTTTCTCTACCAGCAATGAATAACATTATCGATATCATCTTGCTCACTGGTCATGTCCATTTACAATAATTGGAATTTTCCAATCATTATTTATTTACTGTCTCGCAAGTACAACCGATGGAGCGTTTATAAGATTCGATCTCGGCCACTATATCACAAATCATATTAAGCTATGCAGATGCACGTGGGTGTTGCTGTGTAAACCAGCAAAAGGCAATAATGGTATCCGTCAGTTCGGACATTATTATTGTGGTCGGGAGGCGGGGTCACGAACACGATCGTCTATTAGCGGATTGTTAGCGCGTCTGCGCTTCGTGATCCCGCTTTGATCACTTCCGACGTCTCACGCGAGTACCAACTCATCCGAGCCCAATATGAATTATGTACATTATAAATACCATGATTTAAATCTATCGTAACGGACGTTTTAAGAGCCTTGTGTATATTTGATTTAATGCACTTTTAGCAACTGTAATTAAATGTTTATTTATCACCGGCTAAACGCCTGGCAACACTTGGCAGCCAGTTTACTAACTAATCTATTATTCTGTGTACCTAATCTCAATCTGTCTTCGTAAACTCATTTGATCCAGCTGCTTTTCATGCAAACAAAATGTTAATCTTTTCCCACAATATTTAGTCTACGAGACACAAATAGAATATCGTTGAAGCCAATCGACTTTGTATTTGTATTACTGCAATATCCTGTACAGGTGGGATGAAAATATCAGAACACGTATAAAGTAATTTGATCTGATGTTGAAATTGCAGTAAACAGACATGCGGTCTTTGCTAAGCTCGGAAACATTTCTATACGCACACTCGAAGCGAGCTGTACCACTTGTACATTCAAATTGAATCATGTAACAAATCAGTTTATTGTTGAAGTAAATATTGCACTTGGTACGATAATGCTGGATTCAATAAGTATAACAGATGCCATTCGCGTGCCGCCCACCTCGCGGATATTTCGCATGCGCTCATCGTGCATCCTTGTACAAACATACAATCAGGACCTCAACGTCAACAAATTGGAGAGCACGCCCACTCAGTTACTGACCGACGTCGAATCTACATGTACACTGGAAGTCCTACGAGTATCAATAAAATCTTTACAAATCGGTTTTGGCGAACTTTTTGCTACGCTTAAGAGATTTAGTGCAGATAAAAATTAAGTATTCAAATTAAGTTGACATAGATTTATAGCTATCGTGATTTAAAATTAGCGGTTTGAGACGCAAGTAATAATTTGTTTTGTAGAAAACCGCAATCGTATTTATTTTAACCCACGACGAAAAAAGAGGGGTGTTATATGTTTGACGTGTGTTGCTGTGTATCTGTGTATCTGTCTGTGGCATCATAGCGTCCAAACGGGTGAACCGATTTTGATTTAGTTTTTTTTATTTGAAAGGTGATTTGTTGTTCTTAACTATGTTTGAATAAAATCGGTTCAGCCGTTCAAAAGTTATGGCGTTTTACTGTTAGAATCGGGGTGTTTTCGCAAGATATCGTGCCATAATTACGTGTTCAATAGATTGCCGATCGAACCGTATCTACTATGTACTAGATAAATCATGTAGCAAGAAATAAAAATTTGTTGGGGGTTTTTCAAATTTTAAAATTTTAATTGTATTTAATACATATGTTTTATTTCCTCTGCTGTCTCTAGTCTCTTCCAGTCACTGGCATCGTTTTGTTTCTTCAGTTTATCTCCGTTTATTTTCGTATTGAGAAAGCCCCTGCGTGATCGCGGTATCGCAGAACTATCCCGATGCAAATAATACACAAATTGCTCAGCGAATATCCATAACTGGCGCCGAGCAATAGCCATATAATGAGTCCAAATCGATTGCACTTCGTGAGTCCACCGGATGCTCTCTTATCTCCAGTACCGTCTGATTTACGATCTGCTAACAGATTATTCGTTCCATAAGAGTTGCCAATCTTGTTTTTTATGAATCCTCGCACCTCAAAATTGAGTTTTGCCTTAAATGGCTCTCTCCAAGTGTACAACTCGTGTCTATTTATTGAAGAAGCGCCTCTTATAGCTGCGATCGTAAATACTCGGCACAAATTTGGATTTTTCTTGAGAATGAATCTTTATGTGTTGGCTAGGTTAATTTGTAAAGGAATAATGTAATTGTCAAAGGAATTTCTCGCTGTAAACTTGTATATGGAATGATAAATTGAAGCTGACAGAGATAATATTTTAAGGAATGCGGTTAATCCAAAATGAATAACAAATTGCTAATGGCGCTTCCCAACAATAGTCTGACCTAAAGTTTCCGTTATTTCATCTATCACTTCTATTGGCTTTAAGAATTTAGGTACACTGACTAATATTTAATACTTTCTAATTCTCATGAGAAAATATAGCTTTTATGAGAAATGTCTGCTAATCTATACTAATATTATAAAGCTGAAGAGTTTGTTTGAACGCGCTAATCTTAGGAACTACTAGATGGAATTGAAAAATTATTTTTGTGTTGGATAGCCCAACGTTATAGGCTATATATTATAACATCACGCAACGACCAATAGGAGCGGCGCATACATGAAAAATGTTGCAAAACGGGCAAAATTATTCCTTTTTTAGAGATTCCGTTGCGTGCGCTGCGTAAGCGGTTAAAGTTACGCAACATTCATGTATGTAGGGTAGGTAGGCTAGTCTTCTATATAATTATAAAAGGCAATGTCCCGACTGACATAACAACGCCCAACCTAAACCACTAATGATAGAAGTTTGAAATTTTGAGAGGATATTGATTTTATACTTCTTCTTTCGTGTCGATTAACTCAAACTATATTCTCAACCATTCAGATTTAGTCCGACCAGTATGTAGCTATGTCTGATGATTTTATACTGTAAGTGTCATTTAAGAAATTCATCCCCTAAAGGGCTGAAATAGGGGATGAATGTTTGTATTATAATTTTTAGGATTCCGCGTACCCAAAGGATAAAAACGGGACCCTAGTCAAGGCTCCACTGTCCGTCTGTCACCAGGCTGTATCTCATGAATCGTGATAGCTAGACAGTTGAAGTATTTAAATACTCCTGGGGCTCCCATACAACAAACGTTGTTTTGCCGTTGTTTGCGATAATGGTATGGAACACTACGTGCGAGAGCCCGACTCGCACTTGGCCGGTTTTTATTTACTCTAAGACCGTCTAGGAGTTCAGTTAGATTTTCTACAACTGGCCAGGAGGTTAGGATCCTTAAGTAAAAAAAAAACGGCCAAGTGCGAGTCGGACTCGCGCACGAAGGGTTCCGTACTTGGTAAATTGCGGTTTACGATTTATGACGTATTAAAAAAAAATACTTGTTAGATCTCGTTCAAACCAATTTTCGGTGGAAATTTACATGGTAATCTATACTATCTATACTAATATACTATTTACACTAATTAAACTAATACTAATTATACTAATACTAATTACTAATATTAATTACTAATTATACTAATACTAATTACTAATACTAATACATTAATACTAATATACTAATAATATTATAAAGAGGTATTTGTAAGTTTGTATGTAGGGGGTAATCTCTGGAACTAATGATCTTATTCTAAAAAAATTTTGTGTAGGGTAGGTGTAGGATAGGTGTAGGGTAGGTGTAAGGTAGGTGTAGGGTAGGTGTAGGATAGGTGTAGGGTAGGTGTAAGGTAGGTGTAGGGTAGGTGTAGGGTAGGTGTAGGGTAGGTGTAGGGTAGGTGTAGGGTAGGTGTAAGGTAGGTGTAGGGTAGGTGTAGGGTAGGTGTAGGGTAGGTGTAGGGTAGGTGTAAGGTAGGTGTAGGGTAGGTGTAGGGTAGGTGTAGGGTAGGTGTAGGGTAGGTGTAGGGTAGGTGTAGGGTAGGTGTAGGGTAGGTGTAGGGTAGGTGTAGGGTAGGTGTAGGGTAGGTGTAGGGTAGGTGTAGGGTAGGTGTAGGGTAGGTGTAGGGTAGGTGTAGGGTAGGTGTAGGGTAGGTGTAGGGTAGGTGTAGGGTAGGTGTAGGGTAGGTGTAGGGTAGGTGTAGGGTAGGTGTAGGGTAGGTGTAGGGTAGGTGTAGGGTAGGTGTAGGGTAGGTGTAGGGTAGGTGTAGGGTAGGTGTAAGGTAGGTGTAGGGTAGGTGTAGGGTAGGTGTAGGGTAGGTGTAAGGTAGGTGTAGGGTAGGTGTAGGGTAGGTGTAGGGTAGGTGTAGGGTAGGTGTAGGGTAGGTGTAGGGTAGGTGTAGGGTAGGTGTAGGGTAGGTGTAGGGTAGGTGTAGGGTAGGTGTAGGGTAGGTGTAGGGTAGGTGTAGGGTAGGTGTAGGGTAGGTGTAGGGTAGGTGTAGGGTAGGTGTAGGGTAGGTGTAGGGTAGGTGTAGGGTAGGTGTAGGGTAGGTGTAGGGTAGGTGTAGGGTAGGTGTAGGGTAGGTGTAGGGTAGGTGTAGGGTAGGTGTAGGGTAGGTGTAGGGTAGGTGTAGGGTAGGTGTAGGGTAGGTGTAGGGTAGGTGTAGGGTAGGTGTAGGGTAGGTGTAGGGTAGGTGTAGGGTAGGTGTAGGGTAGGTGTAGGGTAGGTGTAGGGTAGGTGTAGGGTAGGTGTAGGGTAGGTGTAGGGTAGGTGTAGGGTAGGTGTAGGGTAGGTGTAGGGTAGGTGTAGGGTAGGTGTAGGGTAGGTGTAGGGTAGGTGTAGGGTAGGTGTAGGGTAGGTGTAGGGTAGGTGTAGGGTAGGTGTAGGGTAGGTGTAGGGTAGGTGTAGGGTAGGTGTAGGGTAGGTGTAGGGTAGGTGTAGGGTAGGTGTAGGGTAGGTGTAGGGTAGGTGTAGGGTAGGTGTAGGGTAGGTGTAGGGTAGGTGTAGGGTAGGTGTAGGGTAGGTGTAGGGTAGGTGTAGGGTAGGTGTAGGGTAGGTGTAGGGTAGGTGTAGGGTAGGTGTAGGGTAGGTGTAGGGTAGGTGTAGGGTAGGTGTAGGGTAGGTGTAGGGTAGGTGTAGGGTAGGTGTAGGGTAGGTGTAGGGTAGGTGTAGGGTAGGTGTAGGGTAGGTGTAGGGTAGGTGTAGGGTAGGTGTAGGGTAGGTGTAGGGTAGGTGTAGGGTAGGTGTAGGGTAGGTGTAGGGTAGGTGTAGGGTAGGTGTAGGGTAGGTGTAGGGTAGGTGTAGGGTAGGTGTAGAGTAGGTGTAGGGTAGGTGTAGGGTAGGTGTAGGGTAGGTGTAGGGTAGGTGTAGGGTAGGTGTATCGTAGGTGTAGCGTAGGTGTAGGGTAGGTGTAGCGTAGGTGTAGGATAGGGTAGGTACATAGCCAGTTGACGGGAGCGAAGCCGCGTGGGACAGCTAGTGTACATCATATATTTTTTTTAGTTTTATCATTATCTTATTTTAGAAGTTACAGGGTTACACATTTTACCACTTTGGAAGCGTGTCTCGCGCAAACTATTCAGTTTAGAATGAAATGATATTAGAAACCTCAATATCATTTTTGAAGACCTATCCATAGATAGTTGTAGTAGAAGACAGTTCTAAGTATTTGGAACCCCCAAAATTTATCGTATTTTTGTGTGAAAATCTTAATGCGGTTTCAAAATCAAAATCAAATTTTTATTTTTTATTTTACATAGGCCTACATGGACACTTATGAAACGTCGACAAAAGGTGCACGGTTCGGGTTAGTCGTTTCCTATGGAGAAGAACCGGGTTCACAGAATACATCTACTTACCAAGTTTCAACAGCATAGTTCTTATAGTTTCGGAAAAAAGTGGCTGTGACATACGGACGGACAGACAGACAGACACGATGAATCCATAAGGGTTCCGTTTTTTGCCACTTGGCTACGGAACCGTAAAAACCGGGGCTGGAATCATAAGTGGTGACTTTCATTCTACCAGGCGAACAGAAACATAAAGGAAATAAGTATATCCGTCGAATATCACAAAATCTATATTAACCAGAGCGAAGCCGAGGCGGGCAGCTAGTATGAAATAACCCTTTTTACCATACATTGGGGGTACCATTATCGCTAATACAAAGATCATTAAACTAGTTTATAAATTATGTTCTCTTAATCTCGGGCCTTTCTTTAGCTTCGGTTAACAAACCGCAACAGGCAAGCAGCAGATTTAAAAATACATTCTTAAGGGTACACTAGTCGACGGCACGAACTATTTTGTGCGCGGGGTTAAATTGCCAGCTATCTCATCCGACAACTCGTGCGAAAGAGATAGATGCTGTGATGAGTAGTAAGAAGCTAGTTCGCGTACGAATTAGCACTTTTGCAAGCTGGTAGCGAAATGGATGATGATTTAGGACGAAAACGAGTGCGCGAAATTTTATAAACAGACCTTTGGGAGTCTAGATATCATGAAAAAACGACTAAGGGTATATTTTCAAAATAAAATTATTTGCATTGTTGAACTACTAATCTGTCCCTGTATGGAGGCCATTTTTAAATTTTCCTTCTTTTTATGGTATTTATTTCCGCCCAAAGATGTGTTAAAATAAGTGTTGAATTATGGAACTTTCGACGCTCATAACTTTCAAATATTCTTCATTTTGACTTTTTTGTTTTCATACAGGGCTAGATAATGATGAGACAAATTGATATTTTTTTTTTATTTTAAACGTACATCGTCAAACAATGGAGTAATCCCTAGACTACCTTTGAATGGAAGAATTATCGACTAGTGTAACCTTAATAACTTTATATTTGTACAGTGAACCCGCACATTTCGTAATATTAAGTAGGTTAAGCTACATCAAAAATAAATCAGTGATTTTACCACACTCAACACGTTCATTTGAATTCATTATCCCCGGATTTTCATCATCACAAGTGTACAGAACTATCATCGTGCGCAGTGCAAAGTGTATAGACCTTCGTAGTACAATATTGGTTACCAATTTCTTCTCTCTGTACCCATCTTTCAACTATGCGTGTATATGGATGTCGTAGTGGCCTCGACATCGGATCTCGTGCTTGAGAACCCACGACGGGTTGAAAGCCGAGCAAGTATCAAAGTGACTTTTTCGAATTCATATGTACTTGGCAAGTATCAATGTGACTTTTACGAATTCATATGTACTTTCTTAGTATATCTTGGACATCACAGAAAACGGTAAAGGAAAACATCGTGAGGAAACCTGGACTTATATAATTAATGTGAGTCTGAAATAGCCAAGTCAGAGGCCTGTTGAGTTCCCAGAGGCGGCTATATTATCTGACACTAGAGGCGGCCACTTCCTCACACGAAAAAGAAGAAGAACTATGCACCTATTGTTTGTTATTTCTTTAAGAATTCGAAAAATTAAAAGTACCTTTCTCCTAAATATTTTCGAAGATGAAAGGTACCCTTTGTCATCGCTTACTTTCTTTTCCAAACGAAAGTGTCCTAGTTTGTTTGAAAAAGGCTAAGTTAATGCACTTTTGTTACAAATGTAGCCATTGAGTCCAAGCAACGACAATAATTGTTACTTAACTATCGTTAATCGTCTGTTTGTTTGAGTTTCCCTTTCTCTCTTGTTTAAAATCTTCCAATTTTGTAGTATAATGTGTTTACGTATACTTTTACTGCTACATAAAAACTTTTTGTTACATTTTTGGCGGTAACTTACTCGTGTAGATCTCCATAAGATATCGTGGGCAGTAGGTAATCAACACAACGTTAAGTGTACGGTAAATACACAGGAAATCCTAAGATAAATCTCATTCAGATTTGGCTTTTTTTAAAGATGGAAGATAAGCAGTTCCGTTGTAATGTATTTTGTCAATCAGAAAGATCTCAAGATCGCTTTATTAATAAAATTAAAGGAACTATGTCGCCGACTCTAACTTGCGAAGAGCCAACAGTCAAACGTGCCCGTAAATACGAACGATGTGTGGGACACCAAACTGATCTTGGGGTAATAAAATAAACGATAAACGCACTAACACATTATGCAGCTTTTCTCCAATGAATAGAATTTGCATGAGTGTAATTGTGTTGCCTTAGTCTGAATTATGGACTCGATGGCCAATAAGGCTACGCTTGAAAAATCCTAGTTTGTGAATTAATAAACCAGACTGAATAATAAAAATATAAAGTTGCATTCGCGTTATTATAAAAATGTCGCATTGAAAACTTTCGCTGTAAGGTTGAAAATCTCATTTTAACCCGACTACTGTATTTTTTTATATTATCTGCACTTGTTGCTCATTTCATGGTGGATGCGCTCTTTTAGTTCCGAACGTGACTCATTTATTGTAATACTTAATCAGATTACATATTTCATGAGAAGCGAGCCGTCCCGGTAATATTTCATTTGTGTCGCGATGCCGAGCGCGAGATAAAATCTTCAACTATTCGCTCAATAAATAGGATCGGAACAAGATACAAAAGGAGCCGATATTGATCGAGTACGGGCTCTTCCCTATACCAAAGCGTTCCAAGGACGTTCCTTATAAAGACATGGCGATGTTTAATATATATATTGACTGTTGGACCTGCTTGTCCCATGACCGATGTTCGCCAGTCGATTGTTCAGTTTATTTTATTTTTTCTCGTCCGTACCTCGCGATTCCGGTGGCCCCCGTCGATTCCCTTTTATGAATATTTCATATTATTGTAAACGACTTTATCTACTGCACAATGTTGCATTCAATATTTGAATTTTATAGTTCTTCGAAAATGCCTGTCGACTACTGTAAAATTGTGACCGCCCTCAGCTTTCACGAGACATTTGCATATTACTATTTTTATATATCTATGCGTTCAATTGAAAACTGGTTAGATTTTTTATGTACCTATTCAAGAAGATGGGATTGCGTGAATACAATTTCCAATTGTAGTAAATTGTGTGGTAGATGGCAACTTATTCCTTGGAATGACAGTAGTGTGCTAACAACAACAACGCCTTTTTAGCATACGTATAACGAGCGAGATTGTTAAAACGCTTTTCTTTAGTAGACATTAGTGCCAATTCTATAAAGCATCGATAAAAAGGTTCTAACTCTGATTGAGTTACCTGACTGTAAAGGGTGGTATCGAAATATGGGTAATGCTGGCAGCAGTTGATTCTGTTATTTCAGTTGTGAATATAACTCCACTGTACAATTCTATCGCAAATAACGCCTAACTAGATACGAACGGGATTTGTGGTATTTTCAGTTAGATGTCATCGGTAACTTTGTGGTCCATAGTCTCTACAGCCCTCGCATCGTTAATGTAATAAGATCAATCTGACTCAACTGACCTTCTTTTTTTTATAACGGTGCTAAAGATCTGCAAGCCGGTTTTAAACTTATTTCTTGCCCTGGCATGTGGCACTCAGTGTATCCTAATACCATCTTGAATTACCTTTTTTTTGTACAGCAGCTGGGGCTTTAGCGGCAAACTCAAACAGGCTTAATTTTATTTCTTTTCAACACCGTCGTTAATCTAAATCTAGAAAGAACGCTTGTAGGGACAAATTCTTTGTTGCTGGGCTACTAATGGCTGTGCTTAGTTGTCTCAGTCGGCACGCGACACGGCACACGTGCTGCGCGCGCGCCGATGTTATCTGCCGCACGAACGACCGCCGTGCCCCCTCACACGTGATGGTGCCAAGAACTTAACTCAAAGATCCCATCTCATTGATGTGTGCAATTTCAACACTCACTGGTCAAATCTACTCCACGCCGTGTTTTTATTACCAGATTTTTGCATTATTCTGTTTGACGCTGCAGGAAACTGGTTCGTCATAAAAAAAACGGTTCAATGACAGGGCAGGATGTGTTTTTAGACTTAAGACACCAATCATAAAAATATCAAGTCATAATTAAAAGTTGTTTTATTTTGACTTTATCTGACCGACACATCCAGTTGATTTTAATGAGTCAGTTGTTTTAACAATCACTTTTAATTAGTGATTAGCATTCAATAGTGTTGTTCTTTGTTAAAATGTCACGTCATGTATGTAGGTATGGGGTTGTAAGTGTATAAAATGAAACCAAAGAATATTTTGGAAAATTTATTTTAAGTAATGACAATTTGGACGGATGAATTAAGGTAAAATGCTGTTTAAGTAAAATGTTTAAACACCATTTTAATACATTAACATCTCATTATTAAGGCACTAGTAGATATCATAATAAAATACTTTCAGTTTACATGGAATAGCACATTTTGTAAGTCGTAAGCTTTCGTTTGTTTAGGTAGGTGTTTCATTTATATTAAAATTTTATTAAATAGTATTAAATTCAATCATAAATTACGTAAAAAAGAAACTATCCTAAATTAAATAAATTACGATGTCGGGACGGCCGTCAATCCATCGTCTCTTGACTTAGGTCGCACGTTCGGTTATCTACTTAAAAGGTACTGAAATGTTACTTTTTACTTATCACTACGTATCATTAAAATCAGGCTTATGCTACTTTAAAAAAAATATGGTACAATACGTAATCGGACTTCCTCGAATGGAGGTCCGAGCGTAAAGTGAACGAATGAGCGACGTGATCTTGATAACGACTCACGGCCGCGGTCCCGCCGACGACGCCGGCGACGGGGACAAGCGAGCGTCCTGACACACCCGACGCACTCGACCTCTCACTCTGCGCCTCGCATCCGTCCACATTCGCGCACGCTCTGGCGGTCGTCCCCGCCTCCGTGTCGCGCGCCCCCGCAACACTTCACATGTGATGTGCTGTGGAAGCGCTCGGCACTACCATTAAATAACCGCTATCGCTGCTCTGCGCTCGCGGACGACGTGTCGCCCTGCGGATATCGTCCTCACGAGCCAGAACTCGACGGGGGTTTTTAAACTAACGAAATATACTACTATTGCGGACGCTGATCACGTCGACACGTCTACTGCTATCTAGAAATGCCTCTGGTGCGCACGAGAAAAACTGGCATCATAGACTTTGCATAGGGCGGAAGGGGCATTGGGTCCTGGCAGCAACTCGGCGGCTTTTGCGGCAGCACGTCTTCGCTGCCAACTGCAGGTCCACGCTGCTAGTACGACTAGTTGGGCTGCGAGGAAAGCAGCGGCCGCGAGCATTGCTCCTGCTGTGTTTACGCAAGTGACGTCGGTCTCTCTAACGTACACGGAGTCCTCAGTGACATTCTTCGCTCGTTGTTTGTCGAAGCCGAACTTGTCGGTGATCTGGATGGTCTGCACGAGAAGCATGTCGTCGGTGGGAGCCGCGGGGGTAGAACGCCTCTTCCTACGTCCGTAAGAACTGACGGAGCGGAGTTCGTTCGGGCCGCCGTCGCACTGCACTGGCTCACATGTAGGCATGCACGGAGTCACCAAGGCACGGAACTGGACAACTTCCGAAGATGGGAACTTGAAGGCATCGAAGTGAGACAACAGCATCTGCAAGATTGAACAAATTGCTTGTTAAAATCGTTCTCATTGAGTCAATTATTTTAATTACGCGTTTCTGTTCCCCTTCACACGCGTTGAACTCTTTTTTATGGCTTGGGTGACTCATAAAAACAAACAACTTAAAAATAATGTCTTAAATGGACTGGAACCACTTCATTAAGTTTTAATATCGAATATTTGTTTTTACGAATTATAATTATAACTCTTCATAATAACAGGTTTACGTAAATTTTTATATGCGAGAACCGGGATTTAATTCAAATTAGTAATTAGCCGTCTCATTCTTACCTTTCCACTGTTCGCTGATTTGAACAAGGGTCCCATGATGAAGTGCTCGGTGGGACAACCACGGCTGTCGATGAGGGTGATCTCGCTGGAGTCAACGCCATCCATGGCAACAAGCTCGCGCACAAAGATTTCGAAGGGTGAGTTGGGGTCCATGATCTCGAAACGAAGTGCCTAGACAAAGAAAATATTTGGTTATTTGACGGAACGATCATAAAGAACGCAGAAATACTTGTAAATGGAGCCAAAATTACCAGGGGATCTCCAACTTCAGCAGATGCAATAGTATCGTCTCCGTTCCTGTCGGTGATTCTCATGGCTACGTTGGGAGAGTCGACAATGACCTCCTCCGACAGACCGGTCTGGATGTCTCCGTGGATGCCGAGGTCGACCTCATTGGCAACAGTCTTATTGGTGAGATCGTATTGGCAAGTCACAGCCAAACCGAGATCAGAGGATGTCACGATGGTATCGTGATGCTGGATAACGACATCATTGAGATATCTGAAAAAAAAAATACAATTAATCACTTGATTCATACTGATATTAATTTAAAAAAATATCGGTAGTATTAATAGATCCGTTACCTGCCAAGCCCGTTTTGCTTAACATTACACTCAAGGTTGTTGTATCCCATGTGCAATTCGAATTCAAGACTCTGCTTAACATCGACGACGCAGGAGTTGGGACTGCCCTTAGCGTAGATCTTGCCGTCGAAAAGCTTGGATGTCTGGATCTTGGCAACCATGTCACCGGCACGGCAGTCGATAGACACGTTGTAGCAAGAAGACAGTTCGTAGGTGGCTGCTTCAGGAACCTCCAAGTAGGGGTCCTAAAATAAGAGTTAAGTCAGATAAATGATACATATCTATCTATATATAATACCTTTAAACGAGCAATTCATGTATATATATAATCTGAATCTCGGAAACGGCTCCAACGTTTTTTATGAAATTTTGTATGCAGGGGGTTTCGGGGGCGATAAATCGATCTAGCTAGGTTTCATTTTTAGAAAACGTCGTTTTATCTATTTTCACCCGAGTAGAGCTCGGTTGCCCCGGTACTTAAATAATGAGTTGATTATGAATACTTAATTGTGACTCAGTCTTACCTGAATATCGGCAAGCGTGGCGCGAGAGTGATGCGAAAGACGACAGACATGGTCCCCAGTGTCTCCATGGTCGTAAGAGTGGCAACGGAAAGGCGAATTCAAGCAAAGTTCACGGCATTCCTCAACGGTTTGAACATCTTGATATACAGAGTCCACAGTCTTCAGGATACGACCACCCATCTTCTTGAACTCACAGAGCTTCGTAGGCTCCTCCACGCAGTTGTTTTCTAAATAGTCAGTGTCTAAGAAAAAATGGACATGAATGAGTTACGAATGCATTATTTTAAATTATGTGAAATTAAAAAAAAAGATGATGGTCTGTACCTTCGTTCGCTTGGAAAGCGTTGGTTCCCGCCAGAGTAATACGGTCCATGTTAGACAGCACGCACTCTCCAGTTTTATTGTTGTAGTTCGCCGATCTGCAACAATGTTTCACGCGGTTTAACAGCAGCTATGTTTTTGTTAGCTTTTTTACTGTGTGAATTTTCCCAAGTAGTTAACCGCATGCATAGTGCGAATGACGCTATTTTGCTTGCACCGTTTAATTGTCAATTACCTATCATGATTAATATGGTAATTATCAATTTCAATGATGCTTATTAATGAATCAATTTATAATTAAAATACATAGTTGACACGATGACCTGGCGGCTAGTTTCTATTTCTCGAGTCATACTAGATAGGAGACTGGTTTTATGTAGCGCATGATTAACGCAGTAAAGCATTGGAGACTGCTAAGGAGATGATACAGCTGTTTGTATTCAAGTCTTATAGCAATAATCTGATGTGGGTCGCTGAGGCGGTTTGTTAACGTCCTCGATAACAGTACAGGTGTAGTAGGTACTCGCGTGCGCAATGCTCTCTCAATTAAACCACTCACTTACAAGACTACTCTTACTTTCAATGTCTACGCGAGTTGTCATAATCAGACTAGCTTTATATTCAATGAGCTCTTTTGTTTGCATACCGCTTGAGTAAGTCTGCTCCCGACTATATTTACTTATTCACTGATTTAATTTACCATCATGCAACCCTACAAAAATAGCATGACTATATCCAAGTCTAATGTAACGCTTTTCAAATGTCTTATTATGCAGTTTTTCCTTTGCTTGTGTTCGATTTCATTGATATAAATAATGTATATCATATTATACTTATGAATAATATGCCCCGTGTTCATTAAGAGGAAACGGGGGCAGAGAGCGCCGACTGAATTTCCTTAATAAAAAGTTATAATTCGAGGTTTGGCTCTCGTCTCTTTCCTCCTCCAATATTGGACCAATTTAAAAGATATTCCGTAAACTGAAAATTAAAGATATATACTATGTCCCTATGTTTTCCTTTTTTATGATTCATTATCTTTAGAAGCACTAGAGCCCTCACGAAATGCTCAAAATTGCGCTGTCAACAGAGGCTTAGTGTACAAATTTGACAAATATTAATGAAAAAAGGAAAACATAGTATATATCTTACTTTACCAGTTTATGGAATATCTTTTAAATTGGTCCAATATTGGAGGAGGAATGAGACGAGAGCCAAACCTCGAATTATGACTTAGGAAATTCAGTCGGCGCTCTCCGCCCATATTTCCTCTTAACATTGTATCTGTATAAAACTGTGACGTTTCAATGTATAATGTTACTCTGTGCTTAGTGACCACCCGTATAATTTTATCTTGTTCATCTAGCTCAATATTTTCTCTTGATGTACAATCGAACCCGATCAGATGACCCCTGCGCTAACCTGTGTGATTTTCACATGAGATGGGCGCATTTCTTTGTTGTGTGCACCATGAGAACTTTCTGTTTCGTTCTTCAATAGATGCATAGTTATTTGTTAAATTAATTGGCTTAGCGTGGTTATTTGCTTTGATTTTGTGGTTATTATCTTGATGTTATGTAACGGCTCGCAGTCTATTATAAGAACATTAATTTTGTATGTTTTACGTTGATGATTGCAAATGTCCCGCTACCGGTGGACGGTAGACGGTAGCCGTTGTTCATTTAACCGTACGGGTGTTCGGATGCCTCTCTCTACCTCATCGCATAATAATTACACTGACTGCCTGCAATTTGTTCAACTGTATCTTCCTTACCGGTCATAAAATCAAATTTAGTTTTGATGCTGCCCGCTAATACGCAGTAAATGAATCTTATCCTTATGTTTATCTGAGTCTTTCGACTATTAACTGTAGTTCATAATGATTTTAATACTAGCTTGTGCAAAATTCAATTAAAACGCCGAGATCTTTATGAATTTTGTTTTATGGCTGTTGGTTTAAAGTAAATATATAGGGACGATATTCATTATCGACTTAATTTATAACATTATTTTGGCATACGGAAATAGGTATTCATTACATTTACAATGTTAAAGCGACGTTGGTGGTCTAATAAAAAAACAATTATGTGTAATTTATTGATAGGCCATCATTTCGATTGCTCGTAATTTGTACCCCGATCTCTCGATCTGAAGCGTGACTAAATAAAAACAAGAATGTCCGCAATACTTTATTTAATTACTGGTATCTGTTTTATGTTCTTGTTATTTGTATTAAAGCTTGGAATAACCGTGACCGAATGGCACAACCTGTAATTACTTAATATCGAAAAAATCTTGCGGTCGATGTGGGGGTCCTCTAACAAAGTATCGAGGGTAATTATTTAAGTGCGGAAATGGCTCGAAGGGGAAAACAATATGTGCCTTATCGGTTATTGTATCGTGGAAGTAGGAAGCGATAGGGCAGGCCGCTCCCACACCGCGCGCCACTCTGCCCGCCACGTCCGGGGAATATTTGCCAAATGTCGTGACTGTCGACGATCGCGATGCTCGCCGCCCGGGGTGCGCCCGCGCCGCCGCCGCCGCCGCCTGCTCGTTCAATGGAGATACGACGATTTGTATCCAACGGTACACGTGTCGAACCAAGCTTGACTACGTAAAAGCCAGCATTGAATTCTCTAATCGCTGTCTAACCCCAACCCTAGTTAAAAATTCCGAGATGATGGCGTGAAATCGTGGATTTTACTACTGCTGCGCCTTTCTCTGACTCCTTTGTGTGTGTGTGTAGAAACTAAAATATATATTTCTCGAAACAATAGCTGCTCCATAGCTCAAAAGTATCCACAGATTCAAAGACTCTTCAGACGCTTTCATTCAGAAATATGTCGAACAGTAGGTCATAGATTCAGGTAAATTGGCAAGTTTTTATTGCACTTTCAGTTAACGGTGTTCACTGTTCAGAAATAGGTGCAAATAACCAAACTGTGTTAAGTGGCAATACTATAAACGCATTACAGAGATGATGCTCAGAAAATGAATATATAGATACAAAGTGAGCTTTCTAGTCGGAGAGAAGCACTAGTCGGAGAGAAGCAATGCGTTTCGATTTGTAATATTGTTGGCCTATACTCGCGGACGCACGTAGTGCACGCGTTCAGAAGCAAATTAGCGCTACAAGCCGCAATCGTTACTGAGCACTGAGCAGCCAGAGCACAGCTTGACCTGAACACGCCAACGGAAATACGTGTATCGAATGTGAGCGTCTGACGCAGTACACTATTTATGTTAATGATATCAAAAACCGTACAAGGAAATAAACACAATAGGACAGTCGTGTCTTGCTACATTAGACGCCTGAGACGTAGGCCGTTCAATTGGCCTCCCTGCTTTGTATATAATGCTCGTTTGTAGAATTCAGAAACGGAACGGCTACCAGGAAGAGGCTGTGCTGTGACTTATCCACTGAACTGAGCCGCAAAGATGTACCGCGCTGCCCGCCTTCTATGGCAACTGGTGAAGGTTGATTGACTTCGTTATCGGGCTTATCTATAAATTAGCTTATACTCGTATGGATATCTAATGAGCCGACTTTGATGATGAATATTTGTATAATATTAACTATGCGAGGAATTTTCTTGTGTTCGCTACATTGACTGGTTAAGGATGTATTTACATACATAACTGTCTTCGTTAAGCACAATGTTGAATCAGTCAGCATATGATACCATCTGATTGAAGGGAATAGAGTCATGACCTCCTTCGTTTATTTTCACGTCTTGTTAGTGCAATTGTAGTGGACAATATCGACGTCAGTGATGTACTTATGATCGGAGTTAGCATGCAATAGACACGAAACAACTCTCTAATTTGTTTTTGTGGACAGTGATTTCTTGTTTATGATTCCAAGTCTCCTACATGTGTAGTATAAGTACGTTAAGGTGCTAAAATAAATGAAAATGTAATCACCATTATGAAAATGTTTTAACCCTGAAGTATTATGTTTTATAGCTTTTAACGGAAACCTACATCCTGCGATATATGCCCGCCATAATATTGCTATAAAGTGGTAAGTGGGTAACCTAACTACGTTCATATTTTTCTTCGACCTAACCTGGTAGCTTATTTATATTACCGTAATAAACCATCAGCATAATCTTTCAACGAAGAATAAATCATAGTTCCTCGACCATTTTAATTGCATGAACTTCGATAGCAATTAACGTATCTCCAATTTCTTCAAATCCCTTGTGTAATTTTAATTGCATCAACAATTACGGCATGATGCCATCGGATCGTTAATTAACTCTTAGATTGCTGTTCGCTATTCTATGCATTGAAATATTTTCTTTCTATGTAAGGCAATTTTGTTGGGAGTCACACAATGAAATAATAAAAAATCATTAACGTCTTCGTTGCGTAGTTTAGTAAAAAATGTGTAGTTGAAGTATTGTTTTTTGTATTTTCTTTGAACGCGATAGTTAATGAGTACTTGAGTATTGTACAAATTGTGATATTTATTAAAAGCTTTTATTTAACTTGCAATGTAGTATGTATGTATGTGAGCTCGGCCAAATTTTGCTACTGAATTTTAAAGCAGTTAGATTAAGATGAAATTTTGCATACACGTTTAGTTTGGATGACAATGCATGGTAAGATAAGTGACGTCTTTCCAAATCCAATATGGCGGAGTAGTTATTTTTGTGCACTGCCATGATATGGGTATCAAATCAAAGGGTTTGCTAAGAAGAATACGAAAAAAGCTTGCTTTAAAAAAAAACATGTTTAATAATTTTATTATGGAAGCAAATTGTTTGCACTAATACTATTGTAAGTGTCTGTACCGCCGCGTACAGGTCGTGTCGAGGGCAAGGAGTGCTCGGGGGTCATTCATGTTCCACTCCGCCCATGCACCGCTCTACTTTGTTTTCTTTAAAACGTTTAATGAACTTAATAATACTCGTAGCTAATGTAACTTTGCATAAATCTAATCTCGGAATAGGAAATGCCAGACTTCTAAAACGTTTTAAAATATCGGTACTCATTTATTAATCTTAGCTGTTTTTTGTCAATTGTTATGTTCGAAACATGAAGTAAAAATAAATTGATGCGTGCGTTCCAATTACACTACCAATTGAACAAGAATTTGGAAGAGATAATCATCCTCTTATTGCATTCCTAAGAAACACGAAAATACATTAACAAAATGATGACTCGGCCATTTCTCCATACTTTGTGTGGAACAGGATTGTCTACCGCTGACTTCAGCAAGATGAATGTGATTTCAATAAATTCACCGCATCCTTCTATTGTGGTTTTGAGAAGCACCATAAATTTCACGGTATGTCCGCGACAAAAATATGTATCTGTTTTCTATAACCTGTATGTATGTTCATCTCTATCTTAAGAAGAATAAATGCGTTTATTGACTTCGGATGTGCGGTTATTTGTATTGGCGCTCACAAGAGATTTACTAGAAACACCTATGAATCTCTTAAATAATTGCTTTCTCTAACATTTTTATGCCTTTCAATGCGTCGGTAGACCCATCCAATTTAATTTGTTGTCTGGGAACTTAAACGAGTCTGGACTTAAGATCATGTGGCGTTATTTATGTGTTGTGTCTGGTATTCAACTAACCTGCAAACAAACTCGTTTTCACCGAGGCACAGGTCAAGGCACATCTGCCTGGAGCTGACGGTGTGAGTCTTCTTGCCTCGCCCTTTGAGATGGTAGCCGCGTACGCGGTCGAAGCACCAGGCCCTTTCACAAGGACGCACGCCCAGACACGACTTTTGTGCGTATATCGTGAACACGGGGAATTGTGACTTCGTTAATGCACCTGCAAATAATACACAGTATTAAAAATAAAAAAAACAACGCTGTTATTCCGTAGTGGTTAGATGTTTGTTCCTGTGCGGAGAACGAAACTTTTCTGTCTATTTCTATTCGATGTAGTTAAAAAAGGAACACCTAACTCCTATGCAAGAAATATGAGAAAAGAGGCGCTCGTGTCATCATTAAATTCTTCATGCTCACGCACGTGTTCTGGACGAAGAGGCGTTCAACCTTAGCGAATTTGAAAATCCGCACACCGAGTCGGTCGGAGCGATTTGCGATTTGAGCTTCCATAATTGGATCGCATCGCTTATTTCCTTGAACTGATGGCTTGGCGGCAATTTCAGTACGGCTTAATTCAATATGACCCTTAATCGGCATCTCCTTTTCACTGCTATTATCGTATCTACCGACATCGTTATGAACATACGCGTTCGAGTTAATATAGGGTTTATTCCACAAAAGGTGAAGCATAAACCACATTTGCTTAAAGCATTTTTGTTAGTCACGGTTTTATTTATTATAATATTAAAATCGAGGTAACTTCATTTTTTGCATCCCTGTCGTGCTTTTGTGGTGAAAATAAAAAGTCAACAAATTCCGGTACGCTGTTCTTTAGTTTGTCTTTTTATAGTTGCCTTTGACACTTTATAGCATCTTCGCAAGCATTGAATAAAAGTCTTATTATAATTTCCAATGCGGTCACAATGTATTTATTGCGTACTGAAATTTAATGCCGAGCTACACAACCATGACGACACTTCCACATATATTGGCCACCTAACTATTTACAGCTGCATATTAGTTCAAACAATCTTCTACGAAACACTTTCCATAAAAAACAAGCACGTTTATATTGATGAACTGTTTTTTGTTATTAGCGAAAATTATTGTGTATAATAGAACGTCTATTCACGGTTATGAGGTCAAAGCGCGTTCCACTAACTCTTGTTTAAATACACTCGGTCATGTTTTCCTTTTCGCGGTGAGAGTATTTTTTTCCCAATAAGGCGTGATGAGTGAGCATGGTCATGCCGTTATTGGCATTCAAATGATGTGTTCGAGCAAAAAATCGGAACACTTCGCTTGTTTGCGAGCTCACAGCTCTATGTCGAACAAACGAGAGTACGAACTGGCGCCATTGGCTATGTAGCCACCTGCTATATGTGTCCCGATTATACCATAGCCATACACTAGCACGCATCTCTTTGTGCCGTTATTGTTACTCATATTTTTTCTTGTACTACGGTGCTTATTAATGCATTCATGATCTTGCTAGAGATATTTGAATACAGTTTATTAAAAGTTGCTATTGATTTATCTGTGATTGTTGTATACTCGTTAACGATCGCGTCAATATTCGTTAGCAAGAAACGATGGGTTTTGTGTTCCGATATTAATCGTTTGAAATAGCGGTATTTAAGATTTATGGCGTAAACGTTTTCACGTCGTTATTATTCGTCTGTAGCGGATGTAAAGTTTATGATATTTGAAATGTCTGTATTTATGTGGGAGTTTCTTCTCGTAGCATTTAAACTACAAATTTGTGACCGTTTGTAAATAGCAACTGATGACTTGTTTCTAAGATCGTCGTTTAAATCCTCTTATAATAAATCGAATGTAGTGTAGGTACGTTGTGTTTGGTACTCACCAGGTAGTTGGTCAGCATCGGATCCGAAGAGTACACAGAGCCCCGTCTCGTAGTTGACAGCGCGACAGGTATCGTTGGCCTGGCACTGCTCAAGGCAGTCGGTCAACATAAGCGTGCCGGGGATGTCGTCTAGGATGTGAGACGGCGCCGAGAACACATATCTGCACAGTCATAATATATACTTTAATAACCACATGATTGATGCACCCCAGGATTAAAATGGAAATAATTAATTGAATGCGGTAAGCTTTTTAATCCGGTTAGTGTAATGTTACTTGAAGAACACTTTCCCAAGGCTGCTTATGAGCGAAGTCAGATCTTGATAACTTCACTTGTCGGCTAGTTACATCGACTTAATAATCTTAATTACGTGCACTTATCGGTCACTCCTCCGCCTCTGCCGGGAGCAGTATTTATTAAAGGGCAATTAAAAACCATGATTGTGTCTTACCCGGTGACAAGTTCAAATCCAATCATCTCGGGGTCGCATTCTTCTAAAGAGTTTGCGGGTGCTGACGGAGCTGATACTCCACTGGGAGCAGAAGGTGGGACACCTCCCGAAGCAGTCTCGGGCACGGCGGCGGCGGATGGCACTTCAGCTTCACTTGGCTCGCTCGGCTCACTTGGCTCACTTGGCTCACTTGGCTCACTTGGCTCAGATGGCTCAGATGGCTCTGACGGCTCAGATGGCTCTTCGGACACAGGATCATTTAGATCGGGTGGCGGTGCTCCTGGATTCTGATACCGTTCAGGAGCAGCCACTACGGCTGGCTCCGGTGACCCCGATTCTATGGCAAGATTGTCTTGAGGTGGCGCGTCAGCTGCTGATCTTAAAGTCCCTTCGAACTTTTTTGCAGCTTCAGCTGCGTAAGCTACTAACACTATACTGAGTAGCAATCGCATTGTGCTCTCTGAGAGGGGCCGTGGCAACATTCGTTATCTGTAACAAAAGAAAAGTGTTGGTTAAAAAACTTTTATGGCAATCTAAAAGTAAGTAATTGCATGGGAAGCTCTAGAATCATCGTATATAAAGTCGTTCAGCTTATGCACGCAACCATTCTTCCTAGATAGGGTAAATCGTTCAATATCTTACGGCCATATCGAGCATCGTTTGCCGTAAGCATCGATGAGATGTGTTCTATTGATACGTACTTGTATACAATTTGTGGACTTAGTGCGACAACTGAACCCGTGCCTCCGACCATATTGGAAACGATATGAAATATCGTCTAACCGATAGATACATTAGATAAATTCTATTCAATAATACCTGTTATTTATGTCTAGATATAGTGAGGCAATGTTCTGACTACGTGTTAAAACATTCCACTGAAAATAGGTTTTAATTAAAGTTCCAGAAGATCACCGTTTAGTTTTTTACGGGTGTTTTATAGTCAAGTGGCTGTCTGGCATTACATGTAAATGTGTTCGGCTTGAAGTGATGCGTTCGAGAAAATAAAAGTCGAAACAATTATGTTCGCTGTCTAAGGGCATTAGCTTAATGATGGCCGTCTCTTTGTAATTAAGTTACAAGAGCGGCGTGTGTATCATAAGACACGTAACTACACCAGAGTGAACTGCGTTAGACGTATCATTACACAATCATAAATTCTAGTATTTTATTTTGAAAAATGCTTGGTTTGTATGAGTCATGGGAAAAATTTTGATGCGCTTTCACATGGGACTGTGAAAAATGTTTATGGCACCGTTTTCGATTTGCGCACCTACTTTCAATTACTTTTTAAATACGTTCTACTTGGCATTTATATTTTATATATAAGTTTATCTTGGATATCACAGGCAACGGTGAAGGAAAACATCGTGGGGAAACCTCGACTTATAAAGTTAATGTAAGTCTGAAATAGCCAAGTCAGAGGGCTGTGGGGTTCCCAGAGGCGGCTTGATTAACTTTCAGAGGTGGTCACATCCTCTCATGAAAAAGAAAGATTTATATTTTTTATTGAAAAAATATTTATTTGTCGTATGCCCAGAGATGTTAAGAATAGTAATCTGTTCGCTTAGCTTAAATTTTTGCCTTTAGTACAATTAACACGCCGCATGTTCATAAAACTTTCTTCATCATTTACAGCATCATGTACAGAAATTATGTAAATTGTTACTACTGATACCATGTTGCACGCGCAATGTTTATAACGGTTATAAACTACTAAGGTCGAGTTTCTCACCTTTAAATTATCGCAGAATTAATATGACAAATTGTCAAGCACGCGTTATCTGCTGCGATTGGCTGTTGAAAATTCATTCAACCAATCACAGCAGATAACGCGTGTTTGACAATTTGTCACATTCATTCTGTGATAATTTAGAGGTGAGAAACTCGGCCTTAGTTACATTCACTTAACTGACTCAACGGTATCACCACTTATTTATTTTTGTTATATTTGTGACAAAAACGTAATGGATGCATCTGGCTTCACATAAAGTGAATATAAGTACGTTGAAGTAAAGCCATTGTCGTGTGAAACGGCATTAAACATTAACCCTAGGATCAACTGTAGCTAACATATTTTCCAGAAATTATAAACTGTATTAAACGAAATTACAGACTTCTGCCAAGTGTGGACAAATAAGCTCTAGTATTATGTCTTAAGCACTATAAAGCTCTTAATGGAATAGTATTCTTTTAACTTCTTACTGTAAAGCGTATTTCGTATAATATCTTTGAAGAACAACCTCCGCTTTTATTCTGTTAGAGGTCTTTAACACGGATATCAAAGCAATTTTATACTAATAAACCGTCTGCATGGATATTGTGGGAACAGATACGAAACGAGTTCTTAAAATTCGTTATAAACTTATGGCAATGTACCATTTATGTTCCAAATGTATTATAACATGCTTATTTTTTATGATTTATTTTTAATTGGATCCACATTTTATTGAATAGTAATTATTGAAGGTGTTACAGAGCTCTGGCGCTGACAGGACGGTGTAAATCTGCGCATACGCAGTCTCGAATGATATCGCCCAAGGAAACCTAATTCATTTCATGCGTCGTGTCTCGTGTCGCTCTCGGGCTGATAGTAATTTGATCTGCCCCTCCATTATGAAAATTAAATTACTCGCCTATAAACGCATACTGTGTCTTATCGCTACATATTTTATAGTTTTATTTGCAAATCTAATAGACTTCCCTTCACACATTTCAATGAAATACGAATCAGCGCGAATTTAGAGCCGTGACTTGGAAGCAAATACTATATCAGATATGACATTGTTAAAAATGATTTCGTGCTCAGTATCTAACAATTTCCAAGAATAAACATTACAACGGGGCGCAGGCTAGTCTATGGTTATTTGTCATGGTCTTCACAGGCAAAGTTCAAACAGGAAAGTATTAATAAATAGGGACGAGCGTCGGCGTCAATAGCGTGAAATAACAGGAGTGGATAGTGGAGAGCTGTGGTGGCTCTCAGCCTCGGCTGCGGCTTGATCGATTCCGATTTATTTCAAAAACTCACACTTTGCACTTTTATACAAACTTGTCAGTTAAACTCGAATATAACAACGGAAATATAAAACGAGAAGCAGTAAAACCCCTGTGTGTAGATGCGACCATCATTTATTTAAAGTAAACGCATAAGATAAATGCGAAATGTCACCGAGTTCCATTCTTCGAAAGTAGGATAATAATTAATTACATTTATTCACCAACGGGGCTTAACAACTTTACGGGCAAATACATTTTGCAAGATAGTCTCTTCGTTCGTATTCATTAAGATTTCAATGTTTCATGCATGTGTTTTTCCACGCCCTTCCTGCTTGCCCCGGCTAACCTAGAAAGTTGGCATTGCGCGCTAATAGCACAAAGCATGCGACATTATGTTCTGTACAATTAGGTGCCACTTACATGCTTTCAGTTAATATCTCTAACTCAAAAGAGCTATAAATAAAGATACGGATATAAATTGTCACTAATTTTGTGCGATGCTAATGAATTATCACGATTTACTACATAATCGGCAAATGCGGGCAATAACTATAAATATTTTTATGTCTGGAAAATTCAAATACCTTGTCTTGTAAACGACTTCAATATCGCTTTTCATTCTGAATGTAGGTAAATATGTTTCGTTTCAAAGAACACGGAGGTTCCTCACAACAACGCGTTGACCCGTATACCTCCGGAGGTCGTGGGCCAGAAGCATAGCGTAGAGCGCAACTTTCGCCAAGTAGGTCGCACCTCTTACTACAAACCACTCGCAACACTACTCACTCCAAATTAACTGCACGTGACTAAGATAATACTCAAATAACAGAAATATAATCCACTCGCTATTCTTAACACAAAAATACATAAGATTAAATAAAGAAATTATATCAGTAAGTTTTATTCCACAAATAGAACGCTTTGCAATAAAATTCTTGGTCTTCATTAAGATAGAATTTCAAAAAAAAGTGCAGGTGCAAAGATCGAGTGAAGTTGTCTTCGTGACTTTTGATAAAGGATGCATTTAAAATTGTTCTAAAAAATTGCCTGCAATTTATAGAGTTCATGTTTTGGGTCATTTGATTAAACTGTGGACAAAAACTGTTGAAAGAATTATATAGAATTCTAAATAAAATCATGACAAGTAAATGTCGGCTATATTTTCGGCGGTTCTTGTGAATTTTCGAGGAAATGTCCAAAACGGCCCCGAGATCCGTAAAAAAAGACATTGTGTCGGACATTTAACGCTTTCAGAAAAAGTGTTACGTTTCATATCACAAAAAGATAGTGATACAGTCGATAAATTGTCGCGACGGACATTGGCAGTGCGAATGTGCGGCCACGCTCTGCCGCAGCACCGATCAGATGGGGTCAGCGTATTCAATGAGCCGGATGCCTTCAACCTGCTATTTACGTTTCACCATACCAGTACCAGTTGGCACAATATGGGTAGCGTCTTCGTTTTCTTGTACGTTTTACAAGTGATACGCCTATACAATGTGTCCGGACTCGTAGTAATAACACTTTTAAGGGCGTAAAAAACACTTTATTTTATCGATAAGAACATGTAAGGGGTTTAATCACCACATGTTTTATTGCATTTCCTAAAATTCTGCAAAAAATTAAACAAAAATGCGCAGGCATTATTTGGCAATAATAAAATTAAAAGTAATTTGGCTTAGAGCTGTGATTTGTCAGTGTGTAGACCAACTCAAAGACTAACAAAAAATTGCATAAAAAACATGAATATCTAAAAAATTGCTGAATTTAGGGAAATCCAATAAAAATTTGTGAAATTACGTTTAAAAATTGACTTTTATGGTTTAATACAAAAGTATCTTATCTTTTTCTTTGGCCTTATCTTTCTCTTCTTCTTTGGATTCTCTATGCTATGGCCGTAAAAATAACATTAAAAGTACGCCTCTGTGATCTAGGTCCAAAGTCATGTTTGTTAGACTAAGTGGATATCGTAATAAGTAAGTCAGGCACTAAAATTTATCTTTCTTTGAAGGTGTGGTTATTGCACCCCTTATGATGGGATTTATCGATAAAATTAAGTGTATTTTACGACCTTAAAGTTTTAATACTACAAGTCCGGACATATTGTATAAGTAATCTGTCGCACCGATCTTTGTTATAGCTACAAGTATGTTCGACTTAAAAGGAAACTACGATTGTATTTTTTTACATTCGTTTTGTTGGTTTATTATTTAATTAATGGAACAAGTGATTGTGTTTGAATTATCTCGTTAATTAATACGTCCACTTATAATGCTATTGTTTGTATCTGATCGAGCTTAACGTTAATTAGAATAGCTAATTTATTCATAAATTGTAAAAATAAATGAATACTAGCTATTCATAAGCACTGTTGATGAATCAAAAGGCAAAAAGTGAAATCTTAATAATAGTCGAAGAATAAAAAAAAAACAACCAAAGAAAAAGCGTAGTGAACTTTAAATAAAACTTAATATTAGTAGCATGATATTAATAACGCCCGCAATTTGTGATATTCATAAATTTCACAATCTCATCTACATAAACGTCGGGCGTTCATCTAAAGCTACTGGGCATTTAATCTGGAGAATTATATCTCAGTAGTCAATCTTATCTGCACTGCACTCGAATGCAGCTTTAAATAGGTTTATTAACAGATTCAACGCTTAAACCAATTGTGAAACAATTAATTACTTTTTGAACGTAGATTTCATTATCGGTAAGTGAAATATTTATAACTACTGAAACACTATGTGGCCGAAGTGTTCACGTATTCATTTATTTAAACACACAAATAATAAACGTAGTAAGTAAGTATTTAGCGAACATCTCTCAAGAATGTGTTACTTACTAGTGAGCTGTAATAATTTAGAGTTTTAATAAAAACTACATTTTAATTTTGAATTTGAATAAGCATTTAAGAATCGTAAAACGAAAACGCTAACTTTTATGTCGCAATATGCAATACAATTTAGTTGATAGTATGTTGCACGTAGCTCGCGTAGCTTATCTTCGTAGCGGTAATAAAATTAGACTCCCGTTAAAGCTAATTACAGAAGCTATTTGAATAATATCTTCGAAGCCAGTGCGCGATATACACTGACGTGCCCGTCAGAACACAATGGGGAAGCTGAACGGCTTAATCCGCTTGTCTGTAAACTATTAGGCGTGTCTAAGTTCAGCCATTAGCATCGCTAAGAGAACGTTCCGCAGATTTACATTGAATGAAATTGTAATTTGTTGTGTCTCTCTCTAATGGGGTGGCAGTTTCCTTATGTGCGGCGGCTGACGGCCGGGATTGTGACGCGCTGCCCCTACAAGGCGCCAGGCTTCGACTGGGCGTCAATGTCCCTCATTGTTCAATGCCTATGTTTGAAACGAAACACGTCCGAGATGTATAAATGACCTTATATGAACACAACTTTAATAAAACACCTAATTTTATAGCACAGTATAAAAGTCGAATAAAGAAACTTTTTTCACCTCATAAAACGAAACAAACTCCAAGAATAACTTCTACGTATGGTTACATTGTACGAAGAAACCGGAGTCGTTATATCTTATCTATCAACTGAACACCAAGAAAGTCAAAACATTTATTTCGTGAAATTAGTTCCTCTCCTTTTCTATAATAATATGCGTGAAATGAATGACCCTCCGGCAACAGTAGACACGGAGAGGGCTTGTTTATAAATAAAAACAATGATGCAGTCTCAAGTCAATTTGTATTAGTCGTAACGACAAACTGGCGACCATTTACAATGAACTTTTACTCCTTTAGGCAACGCACAGGCTCTAATGATTACACGTGCGTGGCAGGTAAATGAATAACTAGCAGATAATCTGACTCACGGTTGCGATATTTATTAAGTCGCCGAAGACAGCAATGAACATTTTTTATTATGCCTCTACTGTATATTTATGAACACAATGCTGAAATAAACTGTCTGGCGCCATTTGTTTGTTCTTTCCATCGTTTTGTCTTCGAACTAGGAACAAATAGGACGAACTCTCTAACATCGGACATACGTGAAAAGCTATATAATTTTGCGCAGAAATTAAATAAGTAGTCATGCAGTGTTGGTGTCATTATAAAATCGGGTTATTCAACGTCATGTCATCATTTGAATAACGTTACCGCTTAAGATCCGCGTAACTTCGCATGGCTGACGGCGCAACTCACATAATTGGCCTATTACTTGCGGAGGAACGTCCGAGTGGGCTGAACAATTCTCATTATAATAATTAAACATTAGAAACCATTAGCTCGCAAGTTAAACGTGTCTAGGTGAACTGAGCGCGCAGCAAGGGTTCTGTAACGCAAATATGTGTGAGATGTCCTCGTCGAAGAGGTTAGTGGGTTGATGGCCCGCGCCGGCTGCGGATTGCCCGCGCGATTTACATTAATGAGGGAATCTCGATTTCTCTGATCCCGATCAGTACATCGTACAACACTAACAGCTGCCTCCGCCTACGTGACTACACTTATCTTTGCAATAATGTTAATTCTAAAATTGTTCAATTAAGACACGAGAAACCAACATGCATACCTCCGTAATTCATCTTACTGTCGTAAATCGAAAGCTTGTTTGTTTTCAAGACTCGAAAGCTCGTTAGCATATCTTTGATCAACTTGTAAATTGTTAGTTTTAACATATTCTAAATGTTTTTCGTTCATTTACTTTTCATTAAAAAGTATTATTAAACTTATCCTTAATGAATGAACGTTTTCAGTTTGAAGAAGAACACTGTATCTTCATAAAATTACCCGTGCGCATACCCAGGGCATTTGACCGAACAACACTCGTTGAAAGTATTTGAAATATTGGATCACTTTCCATGATGTAGCTTAGGGCTTCACATTCCAGTGGGCAGGTGGAAATTGCATCGTTTTATTATTCGTTACGACTCGTGGTCTTAAAACGATTGTATGGGCTATTTAAATAAATAGATACAATTACTCGTAATAAATTTTCATCTAAAATACTCCGTTTACAAGATTGTGGTACTAACTTCAGCAGTAACTTTTGTGGTTGCAGTGCTATTATCAGTAATGAGTTATTCCCTGATAATGAAACATCGTAAAAGCTATCCAATTTCAGATTATTAAACGCTTTAGTAGTGAAATTATAAGCAACAAAAACCAGTGCCCACTTTTACACTGTGGTAGGAGTTCAATAGTAGCTTTAAACAATGGCAAGAACGTGCTATCTGAAAGGCAATATATCAAGCTCACGCGAATCAAAAGTATAATACGTGTAATTTAAACACATCATGCGCTTACCTACATGATTTTCTAACAAACTTTTGTTTGAAAAAATCATTCGATCGTGTACAGAATGGACTCTACTAATGATCAGTACTGTGTAAAACGTGCGATCTTAAATAACGAACGTATAATCCCGCCTAGTTTTCTCCGCGATTAATCATGCTAACCCAATGAGGGACTAGAGTCTAAATCCTATAATTTTGTAGCATTGTTCACGGCAGCATGGACTCGACTCGAAGCAATCGGAAGTAGGTTTGCAGTGCGCTCGTTACATCCGCGTCTTCTTTGGCTGCCTTTGTTTGTACTAGCTTAATGCAAACAATGAAAGATAAGGCTTAATAATTACCATAATAAAGTTTATTTCGAGCTTCGTGTTGCGACCTTGTACTGTCGGCTATTAGAGGAAAGTGTTCTGTGGTCACCCGCTGTATTATCGACTGCGACATCGCAATTTGTTTCTATTTCTGCCCACATCATCTTTTGTGGTGTTGTGTGCAATTACATACATCTCCCCTTGCCTTTGATTACTTTCGAGATGGTTTCGCAATTTTTTTTATTATCATTTATTTTTATAACTTAATGATACATTTACTCAACGATTTCGCTACATTGTACCACAGATTACTGAATAGTTACTGATTGTACATGTGCGTATTCACTGGCTAATAGTTACCTTACGATTCGCGGTTGTTTTTTTTTAATAATGTGTTATTTTTCTGATACTGCCCACCTATTATGTAAATACTTTGTAGCTTATACTGTCATTCATTGACCGAACCTAAAATATCTTCCTTCGTTTTTGCATTTATTCATTGCTGGGATCGGTACCTATTTCTTTTCATACTTGTAGGCACAGGGCTTTATTAAAAACGTCTGAAATTTGGAATTTCTATTTTATATTCCTCATAATTATATACTATACTCGTATATACAGAATCATCTAAAAATAAACTTACTAAATGTGTCGGTAAATTCTACATCGAAAGTGGACTGGTTACCAACTCTAGACAGTATTTTAGGTCTCTTGCATTTCCCCTATAATGTTTATTCCGGATATTGTCGCAGATACCTTTACAAATAAAGTAGGTAAAGTAAGTAGCCCATTCAGCGATCAGAGTCGACACCGGCTCACCTCAACGCTCTCGTTTTCTTACTCAGAATTTCTATGTCAAAGTTTGATGGTTTGTCTTGTTATATAGATACTGCAAATGCACTTAATAGATACATCTCTTTTTAATCTATAGTGCGCTAAAACTGGAACTTAATTCAGGTACTAAAATTGCAGAATATCAATCAGCAAAGCATAAAACTCTTGACACAAGTCTGTTACAAAAGCTATCAGAAAGGTGTTTACGAAAAGCAATAAACGCTATGACGAGTCGGAATGAAGCGATGCTAGCTCGATGCGGGAGCATTGAGTGGGCGATATCCCTTAGTTTACATGAAACGTTGTGGCTTGCATTCAATTTATTTAAACTCAGCATAGAACGATTCATCTGGTTGATAGCATCGATTTGAGCCATTAAAACTTACTTTATGGACTATGTAAGCAGGAGGTGGTCAGTAAATTTTGTCTAATACAGGTTTGTGTCCTGTCACATCCTTGTAGGGCTATGGCCTTATTCGCACCTGTTCTCCAGGGTGCCCACGCACCCACTCGACCGGTTTGATCTTATCCCCTCATTTAACTATTCAACCTAGTGCCGTATTATTTCCATGTTCCGTATTATGTACATGTAAATATTACTTTAATGCCAGCTTGTGGTAATCTCTATAAAATATTTTAAAGCCAAGACCTTTATTTTTTGCTAATATTATATCCAGTTTTTATGAAGTACAGTGAAAGCACTATTATTTCTAAAAATAATACATAATCATTCGAATAGGTTGCGGTCTATTTCTCTCCCATTCTATCGTTTTATCAATTACTATTAAAGGTCGCAAAAAAAACTAATACAGTTATTCTTTTTATTTTACAGACGTCAAAGAAATAAGTTTTTGATTGATATCTATCTCCGCTGTTGCGAGTTTTTGCTAGTGTACTGAGTGTTGGGAGATAACTCAAATTCGTATTTTGCTCTAAATGAAATAAAGCAATAAATGTTTGTAAGAGTCTCCGATTTGCCGCGGCGCACAGTATACGATTTGACCAATCTAGCTGGACAATAGGTATTTAAATAAAATGCTTAAAATAACGATTTACTGATCTCCTTACATCCTTGAATATATTACTTAACTGACAATAACAGTAACTTATCCCTAGACCACGCGAAACTGGTTATAACAAAGGGCGAAAGTACTCAAACCCTGCAGCTAGTCGGCCGACCCGCTCCGTGTGACCGTTAACGCTAAAGAGTGTACATGTTTTTTTGTGTTTTGAACAACTTCGAGTAGATTTTTTCATGGAGTCGTCAAATAGAGATAATTATTTGTATATTAAGATATTAAAATAATCAATATTCTACTTTGACGAATGTGTGCCGTTTGTTTAAAAATACATAGAAGATTTCGTATTTTTTCCTCTACTTAATTTTGACTTGGAGTTGTACTTGGTAGTCAAACGCAGTCAAGCTGTGATAATAGTCTTAATAGATTACGTGTTTATTATACTTTGATGATATAGTACTCAATACTTGCGATTTTTTGCGATTATAATATATTTTTCATTTTCCTTCATAGACGCCCAAATGTCTGGAGAGGCTTCTGAAGCCAAGAATAAAGAAATTAGGACGGCCAGATTAGGCCATACAATGAAAACCTCAAGATACAGAACCAATTATGATTTAATAAAGCATTTACTGATATCCTCAGACCCCTACATCACGCTATTACGAAAACTTCCAAGAAAACAATACATCGAGACAAGACAAAAATGTACTTATTTTGTTAAAAGATTAAAATAAATATTGTTTACATTCCATTTGGCCTTTTTTATCATATTATTCTTTTAAACGTAACAAACAACGCATTTTTTTAGTTACTGAGTTTTGTCCACCTAGATTAGTCAAATCGTATACTGTGCGGCGCCGCCCGTAGGCTGCTTGGCGGTGAAACTCTATATAGCACACACATTGCGCCTGCGCATTCGTCGGCTCCTTTTATTTTCAGACTACATCTGATATAAATTTGTAAATACATTTCATACCCGACAAATGATTTATTTAAACCAGCCTCCATAACATACGTCTCGTTGATTTAATTATTTATAACATTAATGCATTGACTGGCATGTCAATTGCGGCCCGTTTCCAGAACTCGTATGTGACATACAAGTGCGGAATAAACGATATTTCAAGCGGCGGCGGCGTTGTAAAGCATCACACTCGTGAGTCGATCGAGCATTTATTGCCTCTAATGGTTTTATATGGCCTATCTCGTAAAATCACAGTACAGTTGTCATTCTGCATCTTACTACCTCGTACCTAAAGGATTGATTGGCGCGCCACAACTGAGAAATGGAACTGTTTATAGCATTGTATTGAAATAAAATTATCATTGGACCAACTGAACGGGATGATTTTAAACGTTCTTGGAGAACAGTGTTGTGGAAACGATATGAAATGTTTTTAATATGTTTGATATTTACTGTGAAATTAGCAGGTAATTATATTATATTTTGTCGAATTCCTATTACGCAAATGATACGGTCCGCTCGGCGGGCGTCATTGCGGCTTCGGTCGTGCGGTAACGGCATCATCAATCATCTGTAATTTGATTTCTATGCTCAATTATTGCGTTCGCAGAGGTCGAGGCGGCCGCACACTCCTCTGCCACGTACCCGTGCACTTCGTTCCCGAGATACGTACTATGAAATTACACAAATATCAGTAGCCAAGCACTGTTTGGAAACTTATAGAAAGATACTTCATAGGACATAACTTGAAAACGGCAGATAATAGAAGCCATTCCAATACCATAGGCCAATTTTCAATCATCGAGACTAATACAAAATAAAATTGCATTTTGGAAAGGATGATAAGTATCTTTTTTGAAAAATTTTGGTCCGTCCATTGTCATCAAATAACAATTCAGTTTTTACACACTATCTCATTTAGTTTTTTATTAATTAACCTTATTTTGCGACTGAACTAGTTGAGTTTTGAAGTCTCAACAAGCAAAAAGCCAGTGTCGTGTCTCGGGTAGAACACAATGGAGTGCCGTGACGCAGGCGCTAGACATGATAATCACAAGTAGCGCATGACAAGCGGTGCGCACGCGCGTCGGTCACGACGCGCGTGCAGACGCAGCGACGACGTCGCGACGTCGTCGCTGCGTCTCCGCCCCAGGTGACACTACCGAGTCTGCCGAGAGCCCGAGACTTACCGATACGCTCACACGCGGCGACCTTTCAGATAAACATCTTTATACCCACTCGCCGAACTAGGTAATATCACTTGTTTATGCAGCCATCTATCATGACGCCGTGACAGACGATGACGTGTGCACTGCTTACAACCGGCATCGAGAACACGTCCTCTTACTTAACAGCATAGTAGGACAGCGCTAACGACATACTCATTGGCCGTGTTAAGTGCAATCATGCTTATGGCTGTTTTACGAGTATAGTAGGGCGTTGGAGTGAATGGCTTGCACGTTAGTGAGTGTATGTTTCTGTGATGTTGATATATTTTCAGTTTCCTTGTTGTTATGATGTTAGTATCAGCGCGTTTGAAGTTAACTGTCCGGCAAAGTGGTGCAATGTAACGGTAGGCAGCGCACCGGGTTGCGCACGAGCACTCGCCGCGTCCGCGCCTGCGCCTGCGACGACCCTTTCACTCCTCGTCATTCTCAGAATTCGACAATACGCAGGAAAATCGAATTCGTTTGTTCAAATAACAGTATTATTTGAAAAATATGGCACTCTAAAATTCAAAGCGATTAGCCAGATTGCAATATATAAATATATTAAAGATTGCTACGAAATTATTCCGAAAGAATAAGTACTAACTGAGATGAAGTCAAAATAAAGTTGGTTCATGACGACTCAGAATCCCTCTTCCTCGTCCTGACCTAACCTATCACCTGAGTTCACATTGAGGAATGGAATAATTACCTATATTGAATAAGATTGAGGAATATATTCATGTGACTATAGCATTATTAACAATCTCTTCGCTTCTAAGTATCTGCTAGAAACACAAAGCAAGAAATTGTAAAATGAAACGAATTTTCTCTGCAAAACTGGGCACATCTAGGTTAATATTAAATACATAGCAAAACATTTAAACGAATATTAGTTAAGCATAAAGCTGTGGTCACAAAGACAAACAATGCAACATAAATATAGCGGCATCATTAATGTTTATTCCGTTTAGGTTAACGTCCATGTTTTCCAGTAAAAGACTAGAAAATGTAAAAGTAACTACCTACTGCTAACAGTAGTAAGTAGCTACCTACTGCTAACAGCCATTGTAAATTTCAAAACACCGTTCATTAATTTCTAAACGGATCATGATACACAGTTGCGATCTCCGTCAGAGCTGACTGTTACCCGTAATGAGAATTCATAGGGTATGCGTAAGGTCGACCGAGACTCTACCATATTGTGTGCATATTGGGACTGCAATAATGATCGAAAGATCGATTTCATATTATCCGCATAAGGCAGCTCGCGACCTGGTCTCGTAAATACAATCTAGTATCGCGTCAGTGATACATCCTTCGATACCGGATGAAATATGAATCAGTAAACCCTCAAGAGTTATGATGTATGATAATGAGGTATAGAAACGAATTGGATGCAAATTGGTATACTAGTAATAGCCTAGGTGCAGATAATCTTAGTATGGTAAGTACTGTACTTGTGCTTTGGATATGTATATTAATCTAACTTATCAATCTTACTTTAGAGCTTTTTGACCTCAGTGTTTTGTGTTGTGTTTTTATGATGAAAGAATGTCTGGTATATTATTGCTGATGTTGTCTTTTCGATTCTCGTCGAGTGTTGTCGACCACAAGGAAATCACACAGCGCACTGTAATGACAGCACCACGTACGTGATAGATTCGATTTACAGGTTCAGTTCAATCTTCACAGCAGTAGGTGCGCGCGGAAAATTGCGTTGTGGCTTTACGGGTGTCCGCAGGATCGAATTCGCGATATTGATTGCACACATACAAAACATCAAATACTTGGTTCAGATCTCGATTTCACTTATTGGACTGGTTTGCAAGGTAATGGTAGTTAACACCTCAATAGCTAGTGGGATTGAATCGCATTAGGCGCGTGCTTACAATTTGTTCGAGCAAGTTTAGTGTCGGCTTTATTGTGGTGTTCTAGTTGTCATTGAACTTATAAGATTTATGACATAATGGTCTGTGCTTTAATAGTTTCAATATACCGATTGATCAAGATGACATAAAATTAAATTACATAAACGAATAAATGTACTGTAGCAATTTATGTCATATCTTACAAGATATTATTGTATTTAACTAGGAGTTGTTTTATAATAAACAGTTATAGTTATCAACTATATGTGCTTCCACATTATAAATAAACAACAAATTTGATTAATGATAGCTACTATAAAATTATGCATTGAATTCTCTTTCGGATGTTTTCAATTCTCGCCGATCATTACACAATAATATTTCAGTTCGATTAAGGTGCATTTATCACTTATATTTCGCTGTCTTATTCAATTTAATCGCTATGGAGACGACCGTTAGTCTTGCAACTGGATTTAGAATACATAATATATGTAGATGATATCTGTGCATTCCTGCCCTGCGTTCGCGTCGAGAAACGCAATGACGAAATTACGTAAGACATGGGTAGATACTAATTGGTAAGTGGACGCCACCTGTACTCTGCACATACCGGTCCAAGACTAACGGACCTTTATTAAACTCGTTACCAAACAAATTCATAGACGAGGCAATAACGTTTTAAAAACATGTAATTATCGAATGGGTATCATAAATCAGAAGCTTGTCGTAAATAAATGACTGTACTCAATACAAAGTGATTTAAATTAAGATGATGATAACTCCATTAAAGAATTCCCCATCGAGTTGTTTGGTGGTTCCGAAATTTAATGAGCCATCAGAACAGAATTCCGCTTGCTATAAAAATATTACGGAGGCGGCGGGCGTCTACATGCCATTCCTAATAAGTGATGTGATCTTGATAAACCTGTCTTACGTTCCTATCCTATTATCCTTATATTTCTGTCATGCATGTCATTTCATCGCTGGTACAAACAAAGTAGAATTGTCAAATGGAATAAACGATACTCTGCTGAAATAAGTCTGAATAGTCATTATTTCAGACGTATATGGTTTTAGTTTCAGGCATTCTTATAAGAATAAATTTGAAATTGTCCGGCAATAGGTACTCAAATAAATCATTCCCATATAACTAAGTACCTAAGTCGGGTCAAAAAATTCTATTTTGCTTATAATAATATGTCGGTACGGTGGTAGCGCGAATGAATAATGACTTTCATTAGAGGCAGCTAATAAATTGTCCGGTCGTAATATATATTTTATTTGTAACTTGTACGTTTAAAATCTGTTTACATGCGCTCAGGTAATGAATGCGGACTTTTTGCCACACGTAAGGAGGCGCGGGTATTGAGTTCGTGTCCGCAGTGGCATATTTATTGCTAGCCTCGCGCGTTTTATGCTTTCGTAATTCCATGCGTCTATCTCGTCTATTCTTCTTTTCTTTCCTTTATTAAATTTAAATTTTATTTGCGGCTGCATCTATTTCTCTTGAGTTGTTTATGAGCAGGCTTAGTTTTACACGTGTTATGAACCTCGGGGCACGCGTGAAATATGGATAGCATCTGTCAGTTTTATTGTTTCCTTCTATGCTTGGATGCTTTTTTCTTGGTTTTGTAGTAACTGACTGAAGTTGAAGCTGGAGTTGGTAATGAAAGTTGTAATTGTGGAAAGGTTTGGGCACGTTCGAGCAGGCGGGGCGGCGTTTGTTCGCGGCGGTATTCTGAGCGCAGGAGTGCCTGCGCCGGCGGCGACCACGGCGCGCCTCCGCCTCCCGCGCACGTTGCCATTGTTACTCCTCGCGGCTGCATCGCACCCGCACACGATACACCATGCACCACCAATTAAAACTTACTTTACGATCCCCCTCTAAACTCTCTTCTAATGAAAATATTTTATACCACATAAATCCCATTGCTATACAGTACACGTCCGTGCTTTATGATAGTAAGAACATTGTTCCGACTTGCATTCGTAATACAATTACATCCAGGAAATCACGATATTAGCTGCACGTTATTTTCAACTGTTTAAATTGATTTGCCAAACAATACCTACGGGTTTGCAGAGCATCTAATGTTTTATGTCTTTGTCGCAGTCGTAGCTTATAAAAATGCTACTTTTGTAAGAAGCATCACTTTGTGATTGTCTCGGACAAATGCCCGTTATAGTTGGGCGCCGTCAACGGTCATACGTTTTGCACGCACCATGCAAATGTCCAGGCGTGAACTGCGGGCTATCTACGTCACATTAAGCTAATATGTAATTGATTGGTTCCCGGTGCACGGGAGCGGCGACGCACTCCTGTCCCACTCATGGCGGATGCAAAAACACTAATGTTGTAACGGTGAACCAGCTCTTCCGGCAAGCAATATGCCCCTAGGTGCATATACTTACTCTTTTAACTCTTTACAAATTGAACGGCCGCTTTCAATCGAAGAGACAGCGCTCATGTGGCCTAAATTCATTCACTGCAATGTCGATACACCGGCGAGACAGCTATGTGCATGCACGATATTAATCAACTTAAGAATGGTGACCTCCATTAAAGATAAAACCTCCGGAATGAGAACACTCGGACAAGTTAAAAGTGTTAAAAATGAACATTTAAAGTAGGACGAGATCAGTAGATAATTATCGTATGCACTCGAGATAAACACAGACCGTTACACGGTCTCTGATCAGTCAAGTGAAAACATTAAAAGCCTATCAATTATGTTTATATCTGTTTATACTACGGACTGTCAATCATTACGCTCTAGTGTTTAATTATAATGCCACCTACTAATGGCGGTCACGCCTCTGACAAAAGCGAAAAACAATTAACTGGCCACCTATATTTTAAAATACTTTTTCTCAGTTGAATGATTAATGTTACTAATACATAGCAATCAACGACGGTATGTATAGCTAAACACATCATTCATCTGATTAGGAGTAACGGTACACATTGTGTTATAATGTTCTTTTACTTGGTTTTGTTTGCGCCCATTATTTTTGATGCTCTACAATTTAAACGGCGGAAGAGGTTCCGTTGCACGTGGGAGGCTCTCATTGAGGATTACCATTGTTTCATCGTTTCACAAATCTTTATCGTGTAAAGTTATCTTTTGGAAATAACCTGCAAGGTATTTAGGTAAGTATATTTAACTGACTCGGATAGAGAAGTTTTACTGCTAATGGTTAGTCCATTAGAGTAGTGGTCTATTTATTGTATGTTGATTCACATTTAAATTTCTTGTAAATCACTAGATTCGTAATGGCACATTTAGATAGAACTTGTAAAGGGTCAATACTCTTAGACTAGAGTCACGTCATCTTGCCTACCGTTATCGGCGATTGATCGAACGTTTACGAGGCTCGTTTAAGCACATCATTACGCCATTCATCGTGATGCTGTGTTATTACCCAATAAACTAGGTAAATGATTTCTGCCGATAATATTGAATTCACTTGCAGCTGACCGACATACTTGACACTAATCTCTTAATGTTTACGTGTCTCGACGGTGAAGTCTAACAGCCTGGTCAAATGTCCGTACAAGTGTAATAGTGTTCTGCAAGCACTTACTCGGAACATTCCTGGCGAGAAGCTGGTCAGGTGCAAAAGTAAGGACGTTTTTATAGCTTTTGTATCGCGATGGTTTACCGGAACAAGCTCGCACGTAATTTAAGTGGAGCGATGTATTGCGGCCGCACGATGAGACGCGAAACGATGTCGGCGCGCGAATCCCGTTGGGGCGGACGCCATTACCGCCCAGCGCACCGCGCACGCGTAGAAAAACCGAACTCGGAATAAAGATGTCGCGCGCAGATAACATTGGATGGACACTTGACAACGCCGCCTCCGGCCCGACCTCGACATGTTTATCTTTGGAATCGCGGCCTTACTACGAATATCCAATTATGTTCACACAGATCCCGCCATGCGATCATATTAATTTATTGTGCGGTGTATCCCGACATCTTTGCATGCAAGGCGCCTCACACCGCGACGCGGCGACGTCGTAGTTTTCTAAACAACGCTCGTAAAACAAACAAGAACGTGAAAAGCTGCGAGGCGGCTACTTTTACACAAACCAGAAAAAATACGTTATGTACATTTTAATGCGACATTATAAGCACCGTTAACGAGTACGTTAAGACCAGTTTGATAATATCTGGATGCATACTTATGATGCATATCCCGGTTCGGTGAAAACTTTCGAAAGAATGGACATTCTGGCTATCGTGTCGCAATTTGCTCACATGGACCGACAAGCATCGCTCTTATCAAACACAAGTTTAAGCTACAAGTCTACGCCTTTGTACACGCAGGATTTACAACCGTCGCGAATATTATTATAAAAGAGAAAAGAAAGCTCTTGCAAATAAAATATTAACTTGCGCAGTGTTTTACTCTCTTAACTAAAGTCGAACTAATAAATAGATATCATGCCTTCCAACATCTTAGTACCGTGACTTGAAAGTTATTTATCGTTTAGCACATGAAATAAATAATTAGTGCAGTAGTAAAACTAATTGTTTAGTTAATGATCAAGCTGGCTCGACAGTGGGTGGTCCGCAATATGTATAATGTGATTCTTGAGTGCGGCCTGGCTAATGTCACTCCAGGTTTTCTCCCAGTATTATGTTTCTTAGAGATTGGCAATCAGCATAACGATTACAAGCGCTGTATCTCTTCTGTCAACTTGTGTCTTCCGTGTGTGTAATGACTTTACAATAACTGCCCCTTGCCTTATGCGGCCATGTTTGCTTTAACGGAGCAACCAACTTAGAAGGTAACGCACGATTTGCAGATATCACAAGATACGACTAATAATGCATTAGCTCGGCGTATGTTAATTGAGGTACGCGGGAGCCATAACCGATCGCTGAACATTACCTAGAACTAATATCACATACCGTAAGAGCTAAAGGTAAAACGCTATCGTATGGCATATCTATACAGGTCGCTCGCTATCTATTGTCAATTAAAAGCCTCTGGCGGAGATCTCGACCGCCTTTTGCTTGTTCTATAGGATGTACACGATTGCTTCCCGATGCATACCCTACGCCTCAGGGTGGATATTGCTCGGACATTTCCTGTATTACTACTTGTGTGCCTGCATTGAACTAATCTCTATTCTGATTGTTCTATAAATTAACATAAAATCTATTTTAGTTTAGATTTGAATCGTCTCTTGATTCTTGTTCAATCAGGAAACAATAAAGGTACATGACGGCTGCTTTAAAATAGGTTTGCTTTATATTTTGCTGGCTTTGCTCGAAGCCCCGCCTCTTTGATATAGTGGCCTAGCAATGACTTGTTATTTTGAAATTACTGCTATTCCCCTGAGTTATTGCTTTACTGCATTTACAATTGAATAAGTTTGTTACTGCTTCCCGCACATAGGCATACTAAAGATTATATATTATCTACAATCAGTTTGAATACATCCGTGTTATTTTTGCTAAGACTCAGTATGCTAACGAGGTTTTTAAATCGATTTGAGCTTTGCTGGACACGATTACACTTATTTCTAAAAATATATAGAACTAGCTGTTCGCGGCTTCGCTCCCGTGTACAGGCATAATGTAGCTTTCTAGTGTTGAAAGAATTTTTAAATCGGTCCAGTAGTTTCGGACACTATTCGGTACAAACAAACAAACAAAAAAACCTTTCCTCTTTATAATATTGGTATAGATTATTTGATTGATATATAGAGAGTGTTTTAAAGAAACGTGAGAAAAAGGCAGTTGAATCTACATTAATAGCCGGTGTTGATTAGATCTACCTTCCGTATTATTGGCACTTATTTTTCTTTTACGGTTCATTCAAACCAATTTCCAATAATAACTAAATAAAATAAACATCAAAGCGCCATTTATCAGCATAGTTATATAAAATTAAATAAACATTACGGAACGGTACAGTACATAAACTGGATAATACAGCTTCTGCACATAAAATTTCAAGCGATGATTACCTATTTAGATAATGTATTGCGGTGCGCAGACGCTGGTCAAGATTAACAGTGTCTAGGCGTTCGTAACGAGACTATCGTAATTGAATTAACACAAGAACGTCACGTGTAGGCTCGCGCTAAGGTGACCATGCGTCAGGCTTTGCCCGGACATTTCAGGGTTTTCGTCTCTTGCTGTAGTTTCTCCGTGCATGAAAGTAAAAGTGATTTTAACGAAACAAATGACGTTAAATCAATAATGATAAAAAAAAGCTTTTTAAGGTGTCCAGACTTTTTTGCAAAGGGCAAACTTAATATCAGAATTTTTCAAATTACTAATGGTAACCCTACACGCGCTAGGCGACCGCGCTGCGCCGCGAAAGTGATACCGTGATAATAAATCAGATATCAGACAACGGAGATAATTAAATTAGCAGTCACTTCATAATTAATTATCTATTAAGACGTTTACACGTTTTGGTAGATACACTATCTGTCCAATTCGAAATCGTAATAAAACTGATTTAGGTCAATTGTTTGATGGTAAGATAATTTGCGATCAAATGTAGCGATAAACGCCGTGTTTAATTTTGTATATGAATTAAATTATTCGCGCAAATAATCAGAGATCGCGTGTAGCAAATATTTTTTCTGCTCATGGTTTTCTTCAGCTATTTAAATAAACAGAGTCATTTACCTGAATTATTTTATCTCGGAAACTTTAACATCCAGTAAAGAATTTAAGATTTTTTTTAATGATTGTAAATGAAGAGTAATTGCTTGCTAAAGGAGCGAAATTGGCGTACCTACATGCATGCATTCATATCTGCACGCTACGTATGTGGGACGAAGGTTTCAATGGAAGGCAAGTACGAGGTATTTTCACTTCTGTAAAACGGTAAAAGTAACAGGATAATACTATACAAAAACCTGTTTATATAATTCGGAAATCGAGGCAGTTGCCAAACTCTCTTGAGTTTTTTTAGAATCCTCGAGCGATGTATGTATGTTGCTTGGAATTTAGTGCCCACCTGCATATTCTGAGAATGCCGAGTTTACATTTTATTGACCATTATTTCAATAATCCTGAGGAATATCGTTTCATTAACATTCATTAAGGCTTAAAATGTTTCGCTAATTATCGAATGGCATGTCTTCATTTTGAAATTAATTGGATACAAATGCTATCTAAAAGCAAACACTAAAGTGATTCAGTTGATTTTTATATCAACGGTGTATTAATTCGAAGTAATCAATCATTAGGGCAGTTTTTTATTTGTAAACAACGGTACACCGTCTACGTTTACTCATCACGAAGTATGGTTTCGTAACATCCGTACATCAATTCAGGTAATGGGCGCTGCATTAATAACGATACGCGCGTACTTACCGGACTATATCGGCGAGTCATTTACTAAGTAACCCCAGAAAAACTAACTGTATATATGTTTGCACTTCGGTGCCTCTGTTATTTCTTTTTGATTTGTTTCTGGATAGTTTGACAGCATTATTACAAGTTGCCATGCAATAATATCTCATACATTTACCGCTACATCCCAACTGAAACGATCCCAATCAGTGCTAATAATTTCAAATTGTATATTACACGGGATTTATTAAATATAAGGCTACACTAATTTTTATAATGGGTGCAATAATGGAGAGTAGAACAATCTCTTGAGACGAAAGGTGTTATTTGCCTTACATTTGCTCTAAGTGCTTCCTCTACGGCTAATAAGACATAATGACGTGTTATTTCTGAAGATTCACGAATTCCGATCGTAGACGAGTATAGTACGGCGGGGTTACTAACCTTGCAGCTTCGCAACCGCTACCCGCTGTCCGCCACCGCCGCCGTGCTGCGATCAAAAGAAAAACGCCTGTTAATTACGCGGTTTACACACGAGTGTATCTCAATTATGACATGTTGGATTATAGACAGGTGACTGTAATGACACAGGCGGGCAGCATTCTGCGCGAGCGCAGGTACGCTCGTGATTCCCTCATTCTGTTCAGGAACAGAGCAGGGCCGCTTCCACGTATCGACTTGTAATTACGAACATTTCGCGCTAAAGAATTTTCCTGAGTACTGGCTGTGCCCATAATTCTGTTGTCTATTTACATAAGTAAAGTAATTAGTTTTGAACTAGACCTTGCGCATTGGATGCAGCTGTTTACGACATGTCTGTGATGGTAAGAGTAGATAAACGCTGCGTATTATGTAACACGTTTTGTAACAGATATTCGCCTGAATGTAAAGTGCACATTACTTAGTATTTATGTTACCTTAATGTGGTGAAAGCATGTTTATTTAACGTTTTCTGTTGCACCTACAATGTTGTTAATTAAATTTATTCAGGCTTTGTCTGTAGGACTTCCCCTTCAGTTATCCAGAAGGTGGCAATGGTCATCGGACTTTACATAAATTATGCTAATTAAATAGTTATCGCTTTTAAATATTGAGTTAATGTTAGAAAATACTGTTAACACAAACTAATTTTGTAAACATTTTAGATACTTACTCACCTAAATTTATATACATGGTCGGCGTCGTTATATATCTATCTGTAGGTAATGAATTATGTAGAGTGCCTGTACTGGATTCAGAGTTGCTGGAAATTATTTAAATTCAACATAGTTTCGCCTGAGAAACCATTCTGCTTGTTTGTCGGAACTCTTCACTTTTGTATTCTGTAGTGATATGGGAGAGAATCGCCCGATTTAAATATTAACTGTATCTTCCTTGACCTGCACTGGTACGATACTTGAATTAAGTTGTTCTTCGAAAGTTGACTATAGAATACCTCTGCTTTTGTTCCAGAGTGATGTAAATACACTTTTTTATACCACCACCATATTTGGTATGTACCTAGTATCTAATCAATAATCATAGGTATTCCGAGAAGTTAATATTTCCACAGTAAAATCCAATTTGGTAACGACCATATTCGGTCTGAAGATGTAATAAAAATAATTTTGATTTATCGCTTAATAATAGCCAGACATACCAAAGTGTTACCGATAGATGTGTGTGGTTCGTTCCATATCGCAAAAAAACTAAAGTATTTGAATATAATTATGACAAGGATAAAATAAACATTGTACCTGTTTCCGCTTCAAGTCTAATTAAAGTACAGTAAGCGATAGAAAAAACTGATTTATACACGTCACTTTGCATCGACCGCACGTCTTTTAAATGAAACACATGCCACTTATCTTATTCCAACTCAATTTTCTCAATCTGTTCCATTAATCAAATCACAGCACCTCAACATACGTTACGTCAGTGGACTCTGGACAACGGCAAACTCATCGCGGTCCCACGCTTGAGCAAGCCGGACGAATCGTATCGCTAGAAAAAAGTTACCGATCAGTCAGAAGTAGTCTTGACTGATCCTAGTGATCATTGAACCTTAAACGGCACTCCGACTCCCATAGATTGTTTTATAGCTAAGTAAACACGCTCGACTGGCTTACAATCGCAATTTCACAGTCAAATAACAGAAACAGCCACACGAAACCAACCTACACGAAGAAACCGAGAGTACTTGCTAGTTTTTTCAACTCATCAAAAAACATTCCCAGTTGTCTTGGAACAAATACAATTATATTTACAGTTACAACAAAAAGTCACGGTTTTATTTCGACGTAAACGATACTCTTTCTACTAGGTTTACATATTCGATAACTTGTTGATTTATCTTTCTAACACATACATATGCAATGAAATAACGGCTATACAAGTCTTTAGATTGCTTTTATTAATCTTATGTCAACATATCTTTAGAACATTCAACAAGTAATTACCTCGTATTGACTTTACGACTCTTATTAGATGCAGCATGCATATTTTAAAAGGCGTAAAGCAAAGGAAGAACCTCGCAATTGACACAAAGTATTAATGATAGAATGAAAAGGTATATTGAAACATTCGCTTCGCCATTAAATTAAGACATTTCAAAATGTATGTCTCTCTAATATCAAAGTGCAATAATATTTAACGAACAGTTTTTGTATCAATCTTCTGGATTTTTTGTGACTTTTTTAATCACATCTCAACTTCGGTAGCCAATACTAACACTAGTTAAATAATATATTTTTTGTCGACCGATGTGGTTATTTGTTTAGACAGACAAACTGATATGTATCAGCAGCACTTTTTTATCAAGCTAATATATTTATGCATCGTAACAGACGTTATTTTTAATTTGGCCTCATTATCGAGATCAATCTAGAATAATATAATAGTGTGATAGCAAAATGTTGTGTGTCATGATTGATCTTCTGAAAATTACAGCTAACATTTTATTTGGTTGTGTTAGTTTGGGCGTGAAGTATTAATTTCTGCAGTAGTTAAAGAATCTGAATTGTATGGTAACCGTTATGTTTGGTTAGTGGAAGTTCAAGGTTTGCAAATCTGTAATGTGCCGTTTAATTTTGATAAGTGTGCCGCATAAATTGTGGTGTTTGCTCGTCGGTGCTGCGGTGACGTGAGCGGCGATACGGTTGGGCCGTCAGCACTCAGAACCAGCGCCCTGCGTCCGCGCCGGTGCACGCCCGCCGCACACCATTTGTCAATGTCGCACCGACACTGTTCTCACGTGACTAACACTAGGAAGTATTTTTACTTCCATTACGTAAAGATCACTACTGAAGATGCCTCCGGCCAACTATTGTAATCTAACGTAGTAAATTCACATTCGATAGCGGAAATCCAGCTAAGAACACGGATTGTTGCTCATGGATTCGTGCCCTTCTTATAACAGGGTTTAATCAGATGCATTCAATTCACGATTCCGCTTTGCTACTACCACATACATATTCACATTAGTGCGTGCTTGAAATGTTTACAACTGATGGTCTATAAAGTCTACTATCACTTGTTATATCAACAATTGTCGACTTTTACCAATATCCTTTCGAACTATTGGAAGAAAGGAAGTCAGGTCGATAACCTGTAAATATTGACTCATCTCGGCAAGGCATGCGCCTAAACACACAGACAGGCTTGGGCCATATGTTGCTTCTAGAGAAACTGTTTTGTTTTAGAATTTAGACACTATATTTTATTAGTCACTATTACCGTTTAACTGTTTACTGTATTGTGGACTAAAAAAAATGATAGTAGAATACATGAAGTTTAGTCATTTACCTTTGAGTAATGTGAAAAATTGCTACGTTAAATAAATAACATTCACCTACATTTGAAAACATCAAGATGAATTGTGTCCATTTATCGTTTAGTACCGATTTGCGGTACAGTTATTGTCATAAATTGCGTGTGCGTGTGAGAGGACCGTGAAAAAAGAGGCAATGTTGTGTTAACGGATAAAATTCGCAAATTACCCGTAAATACCGAAAGCGAAAAGTTCCTAACAGCACATGTAAATCAGTTTTTACTACATGACTTTCTTGACCCTGTTATGTATTTCTGTGCACGTTTCTGTACCTGAAGCAGATAAATAACCACAAGATATATTTATTATCTTGATTTTCCATCCATGTAGGGAGAAAAGCTAAGCGTGAAAAACGCAGTAAGCTTACGAATTATTAATCACATACATTACGAGTACTACTAAAATAGGTCGCATCTGTAAATCGGTAGATGGCCTCGTCCTGATATCCACCTTCTCGGCAGCCCTCCAGTGCGTCACCGGAGCACCCACGCAGCGCAACCATGTCGCCTACCCGAGCATAAATATAGCCTGCAGTACTGAAAACTCGATAACTTGAAAGCGGCTAAACGGTCCTCAGTCCACAAAACACTAGATGGTGTTGTTCATACAAAGCACGTTCAAAACAATAGAGAAATAAACCATGTTCCATTTTCCACCTCCGCTAAACTCGACCTAAAACATTCTTCATTTCACCCAGAGACAGTTTACTTATCTATCTCGCGAGCTGTCCGTATATTGGACACTATAAAATCTAAGAGACTTCAACTCGAATTATTTATGAGGTGAACGAACGTAATGTAAAAAGTCACCGTTGAATCGGAATATTTGTTTGGCAATGAGTTTTGTATAATTCGATTAAATTTCGTAAGTCGGCCGTCGACCTGCGCGGGCGCTGAGCACGACGCTATTTGGGAGCTATGTCTACGTGATGCCACGCATCTCTTACAGCCACCGTTCCACTGGACTGCATTGCTATTGGTAGATTTCACAGTGATGGAAAACGTGATTGTGTCTCGAGCCATTCCGATTCAAAATTTCATGGAACGGTTTTGGCTCGATGACGATAATACGTAACTTAGAAATACCTTTAGCGCTCCCGATGATGACACTTCGTGCCAGAAAGTTCTAAATTGAATAACTCTAACAAAGATGAACATTATTAATTGAATATTATATATTAATTGAATTAAATTTTATAGCCGTCTCTTTTCAAATCAAGTGTCAGTTTAGATATTAAGGTTTGCAGACAGGCATAAGAATTATGATGTCTGATGTCACAGTTTGCCATACGCAATATTAAATTTAAATTATGTGACATGGAGCGATCATATCGGCAGTTGGCCATAAATCCGATCCTGACTTGAGAAAATTACATTGAGTTATTCGCTACAAGTTGGCCGGAAGACAAGAAACAAGAAGATGGCACAGGTGATGGAAATGTTAATTTTCAATTGTTTTCTTTGTATTGTGATATAGTGTGGTACGAGCTGAAAACTAAAGATGGTTTTTCAGGTGTTTTCAAATAAATAAAATCAAAACTTGTAAATCTGTATACAAAAGAAATATGAAGTGCAGAGAGATTTCAATAAAAGCAAAAAGAAGACCAAACCTGGTACTGCTAGAATCATCTTCAAAGCCGACCGTGAAATTTGCTACTTTGCTATTGAATTACTACGAATCGGAGTGACTGAAATCCTTTTTCCAAATAAAACCACTTTTGTTCTTGTTTCTGACCTTGTCGCTCAACATTTACCATCAGCCAGTCGTAACTTAGTAGGCTCGCTGGCGGAAATGCAATGTAACTCATTGTTAGGGACTGACGGTAATTGTAATCGTTAGGACTGGACGAAGCGATCAGCGATGTGAACAAGGTTATGGGGTTCTAATTGACAGATCACAACGACGGCAGCGGACACCGTAACCGCCTTTATCCAGGCTAACTGTACCACTACCGTACGACACGGACCGCCTGCCGCTTGCTCGACGCTCGTACCACCACCGCAACGGGAAATGCCAGGCGTCGCCGTCCTCAACCACGTCAACCTTCTCTTTGTCGCCACACTCATTTCCTCCAGGAACCGCACTTAATAAAACCACAACAAACAAAAACTTTCGACTTATAAAAACTAGAACTCGACTCTTTCCGTCGTTCTCACAGTAAGTACACCCGGGACGAGGTCAACTGCGGTGTATTGCCGTCGACGTAAACTGTGATATCGTCGCCTCACCGTCTCTCATGGCTTTCCATATTAAAAATTCCACCAGCAAACTGTTTCTGTGTCATCTCTATTCGAGATATTCGCCGTGTCGGTTGCTAAGTGAAACCGTCGCAAGAATCTTTTATTCTTCTTAATGCGAGCCGTTTCGGCTCTTGTTCGGGATCCTAGTGTGACAGCCATTATAATTCCGAGTGAATGTGGAAGTGTACAAAGACGGCTTTGTACCCGCCATAAATATTTATGAGTAAGTGCCTATTTTCTACACACGTGGGTCGGTGGATACGCACGATACCACCGGCCTAATTGGATGTCTGTAGGCGCGAATTTGTTTCACTCTGAGGGGAATTCCTTATTTGTGTCTGAAAGTAATTTATAATAGCGAAATTTTACTTCCTCGCCGATACGCCCTCGCATTTATAAGTATAACGTCCTCGTTAATTTCTCGTTGTATTGACGCCACAAATTAATTATTTAGCGGTTCACTTACGGTTATATAACAATAAATACACTGAAGATACTAATCCTACTTTCTCTTAACTAGTTTCTTGAGGCCACTATAAGAAAGTAAAACCCCGCTATGTTGGCGCGAGCCCCGTGTCCTGTTGACACACAAATTGCTATGATAAATTATTCTGGAATACTGATTTCTATGACACTCTCATTTGTATTTTTAGATAATTTTTGTACAAAAAGCAAAGTTTCAGATTCAAATGCCAGTTGTAAAATTCTGAATTCATAATTAATTTCAAATATAACAATGGGGATTTTCTTGATAGCTGTGAGAATTCTGCAAATGATTCAGCCAAATTTTTAAATGTACAGTTAACTTGAAAACAAGTAGATATTTAGATAGGTACCTATCTATGATACCTACAATGAACTATCTATTTTCTATCGAGATGTTTTGAATAAAATAGATATAGTCGAAAACTGAAAATATCTCTTTAAATCAAAATGTTAGCTGGCCTGTAGTGACACCACGAATGGCCTCAATCCTGTGTATCTAAGTATGTTCTCGCATGCTCGTATATCTGGAACGCGGGAACGGTAGTGTGACTGTGGACGGTATGGCATCTTGCCCCGTCCTGCCCTGACACTTGGCCTCGGACAACTATACACTTGATATTATACCGCGCTAACCATATATCTTGCTTACCCAGAGTTATGGCTTCGCGTATCTAATATATCACACAATTTTGATACTTCCTGTAACTTGAAATACTGAACTGAATATAAATAAGCAATGTCCGACTATCATACCATGACAAATTAAAAACACGCTTTATTTTATTGGTTTTTTATTTTGACCGGTCTTTTATTTACCAACGATTTAATGTTCTGGTCCGATGATCTAAAGTCTGCTATGGATTTTATTCGGCTGAATCCGCAGGTGGTAACTGTTGCGTTTAATTCATTTGTATTCTCTATAAATGCGTTGATGTTATACTATGTTTACACATAGGCGAGAAAGAAAAATAGCTACAAGTTAACAGTCTAGGATCAAACAAGGGATCACGTTGTCTCTTCGGCTGGGTACATGTTTGGCACACTTTCAGGAGGTCTCGGTTACAGCGGCGACGTCACGTTTGCCATGTTGGGAATAGTTTATTGAAGTCATGATGTGACCTTAACATTGTGTTTTACGATTGTCTCGTCACCGGTCCGCGCACTGACATTTCAATAGAGAAGGTGAGCGCGGGTCGCGGCGTGACGCGCAGCACGACGCCCAGCATGGCCCACCACCACCTACACTCAGCACAACCGTCTTCTGTCAACACCACACCTATTTTGTTATTTATAAACACTGTCAGGTCCCCAATAAACACCTAACACACGTAAATCATCAGTATCCGACGAACAAAGCGAATGATTCACCTTTTCGATAAGTCCTGAAACATGGAAACCATTTTCTAAATTGACATCCCAACGGCACTCCAGCAGAGCGGTATTAATTTTAACTTTATAGTTGAATTTCTCGAATTACCTACAGAAGCTTATCGGCGTCGGTGTTGACTTAAATTTGCATCTTGGTAGTATTTTCCTTTCGCCAGTTCGATAGTGTGTGCTCACGATTTAACGCTGGTATTAATGCATTATTCAGCGGGGTTTTCATTAGACTGTCGCTATCGGCGCGGGCGATCGCGCTCTCGTTAAAATGTACGGATGGCATGACGGGTGCTCGTATTGGACGGGCACGCGAGTCAACCCTATCGCGGCTCAAATTCAAATCACTGAAAAAGTTATTTGCAGTTTCGCATTTTCTGTCGCCTCGCTTCGTGACACACGTCAATCTATATTTGAATCCACCACTTGGAAGTGCTGCTGACATTTTGCCGGCCAGAGTGCCGTTGTTTCATTTAAAGAGACTCGGTTCTGATTGCAGTCCGCAAATAAATAAGAATTCACAGTGCAAAACGTTAATTGCGCGCGCTATTAGGGCAGGCAGAGCTTTCTAGATTAAATCTTGCAACTTTTCAGTGTTCTTGTTTGAAAATTCTTAATGATGAAAGAGTTAAGCTTGCGATAAAACTGCATGCTCACATTGATTTAGTAGATATGTGCGCCTACAACTCGTACTTACATTATAAATGTTTTTCCTTAGCCGTTTATCTAAAGGCGCACATGTGGTTATCGCATCGAAATTCTTTGAACGCATTGAAGAAATGCAATTAGCAAGGCGAAGAGGACTATTAAATGTGTAGCTCGACCAGTTTGAAAGAAACTGGTGCGTAAGGACAGGTTTAACAACCACACACATGACACAAACTCGCGGATGTGGTATACTTTCGATATTAATGAGAACACATCCCGCATGCATCGCCCTAAATAAATTGTACACGTGCAACGAAAACAAATTAATTTTATGGGACGAGATATATCATGTGTGGTGACATTTTTCATTAAATGTTTGAAAAACATGATATTTCTTGACTGTATTTTTAGTATCTTCATATAAATATGTGCATACTAAATATTCACAAGAAAGTAGACTGAGAAATTGCTAGTGTATATATTTTATTTATTTCCAGCAGTCTAACCGTCTGACTTCTAATTGATGCTGGTTGCAACCATTACTAGGAATAGGAACCGTCACAGTCGAGCAAGCTCAATAATAAATGCGCAATGTTTTTAATTACCTTGTCAACGCGTAGTTTGAGCGATGTCAGTCGTCTGGAGCACCTGCAACAATCGGACACACATTCATTAGTATTACATCAATCAAGTGATATGGGTACATAATGTTAGTTTCGCATGGTCTGTGCATTAATCACTTGCATTTAATGGATTTTGATTTGAGAATTTTACTTTAAAACAGAATTTACAAGTATACAAACGCTTTGTAAATCGGCAGCATGGTTCTCGGTTAAAATAAAGACATTTAGCGATATCTCATTAGTGGCTATGCACTTATCTATGTCTGTAGCCTAAACTATAAATTTTATCCTGGCAGGTACGTATTATGAACTTATATGGACTTCATTTACAGAATGGCCATTCAATTAACTGACGCTGTAACTTTATTGACATAATAGTTTAGATTCGCCATAGGCCGACTGGATTATAGACCTCGAGCACGCATGGCCTTATCTAGATTTCTAGATGGAGTCGGCGTCGGATGGAGTGCAAGTTCACGCCCAAGGCGAAGGTTTTGATGTATTTAACGTACATATTTGCATTTTACGATCAAAAGCGTTCGTTATCATTTTTGTAGGCCACATCCGCACACATCGTGCATGCACTGTTCAAATGAGAACATTATTTTAGTTGCAAATTAATCTAGAAATCTCTCGAGACAATAGGTCGTTTGTTGGCAAGCAGTGCGAGTTTGAAGTGTGAACGTCCGCCGTGTGATGTCGGACGGCGCGACACTGGTGTAAACAAAGCGCTACACTGACCGGGTTAACCTTGAATGGTAAATGTGTGCGGAGTTTCGCCGGGGAAAAATATGCCATTGATGCAGGCGGCGTGCGTGCGTCGGGTAACGGTCACCACGAGCCGAATAAGTGGTTTAGCATCGTACGTGGAATGATAATGTTCAGAGCGAGACTTGTCACGCGATTGCACTGCCCTGTCACTGCCGCACGCATTCAGAGACCCACTTTCTAACCTTGTGTCCTTGAACCATAAGTGTGTTTACGTTGTATGCTTTGAATCGCTTATTTTCTCTTATCTCTCTAATCTAATGTATCTTAAACACTTTCTGCTTTACAATTACTTCCGGAGAAACGGGTCTGTGGATGTGATATGTGAACAAATAAGTCAATTTATAACAGTGAATGGTTAGAAAATAAAAGCGATAAGGCAATATTTCGTGTAGCCAATTACAGTAGGGTGAATGTCGACGTCGGTGTCTGAGAGCGAACAATGTGCCGCTAACGAGATACAGGCGCAGCGCTCCACCGTGCACCGGTCCGTCAGCCCGTCGCTTGCCCAACACCTCAATTCGTTCTTTGTTTACGTTGGCATCGTACTCGCCCGCGGAGCCCGATCTCATCCCGAACGCAATAAAGCTCGGAGCAAACTCACGACTCTGCAATGTCTACTCTTTATCGCCTCCGCCTAATGCTGTACGATCTTAAACGTATTTTAATAACTTCCACCCGCCAGTTGCCGTAATGGGATCACCATGCAAATGCCTGTGCCCATGCTGTACCGTTACATACCGATACCGACGGTAACGAACCGCCCCGTGAAATAAAGAAAGGCAATAATCGCAAACGGGAAATCCGATGACGCCGAGGGCGCCCAGCGGCACAGGCGGGACAGGTTCCACGGGGCGCATCCAGTCTAATACTACAGCTAAAGTCTAATGCTTGCACCGTACTTAAACATCGGACAAGTGTTGCAAAGTACCCCGCGGTTCAACGTCAAAAAACTTGAATGAGTCGAAGAAAGTGCCCTTACAAGTTCCTGTATTCGATCCTATCTTAGATCGAATAAAGTAAGTTGTTAGTGAACCTGACGTACCGAGTGTGGATTTGAAGTTCCCTTTCGTGATATGGTGAAGCGCTTTCCCTGTCGCAACTCTGCGCTCTGACACTTGCACTCTTCCTTTCTACATTACACTCACTAGTGGAACGATAATACCATTGCTATTAACTGTTATTACATTTGAACTAACCGATATGAAGTCGTTGTTACAGCCATTGTGAGAATGAATTTCGATTTTAATTTGCATTACATTTAACATAACCGTAACATGCAGACGCGGGGCGAATGAACAAATAGAGCTACGGTAAAGTTAGTAATGAGCATTTAACATTATATTATGGGAATACTTTTATACTTCACGTCCAGATAATTAAATCCTTTGATACCGAACGATGTCATCTTTTTGAATAAGTTTTCAATTCAAAAGCCGCTTCATCATCTCTCCTTGCAAACTACTATTACAAAATAAGATTAACAATTTTCTCACGTCCGCATCGAGATCGAGTTAGGCGACGACAACCTCTGCAAAAAGTAAGTTGGAAATCTAATAGAGTTTGTGGCAAGCCGGTTATTTGTGTTATTTTTTAGTTTCGCTGACGCTCAGGAGAAATGCTATGTAACGCTCGCGAACGAAGATGAAGTAACCTGACATTACAGTAATAACGCCGAACCGCCCTTCTGTCATTATTCTGTACACTTTCCTCGGGTAACTAAACATGAAACGCTTCTTATTTTTCAAAGGCAGGTTCATTACAATTGCATTATAGTCTATGGTCATCTTTTGCTATAGGCAACCGACTTCTAAATATAGCGCTACGGTTGTGTTAGTTAGGAATCATTTCTTGTCAGTCAAGGCACATAATTGCATACAAGTGTCAATTTAATTAGCAACCGGATAGAGAGCGTTAGCACCTGATTAAGTGGCACGGATTATGTTAGATTAAGACTTCCTATGATTAAGATTTGTTATGAATGCGTCGACAGAGGCAGCGGTGCGTGACAGAACTGGTCTAACAGTAGGAGATGAGGCCGCGGCGTGGTTAGCGCGTCATGCGAGATACCCTACGATTATTACATCTTTGATTACAACCTAGGACGCCACTACATCCTCATTATGCGAGCATAATTGCGGCTAAAATCAGGTTATTCTAACTAAAATGACATATTAACACATCTGGGGAGATGTTCGCTATAATAGATGGGCATTGCGGTTTTCCAAGAGAAGATATGACTTGAATAATAGCGAAACCTTATCAAACCTCATTGGAATTGAATAAAGATTTGAAATAGGAATTAGTTATCGAATCACAATCAAGGACACGTCGAACAGTTCAGAAAGAACATCACACGCATGCAGCACTTACTCCGATAAATAAATTTTACTTTAGAAACAGGTACGGGGCAAGTTATTGAACACCATTAGTATTCCTTGTTAGTGTCATGTTATAAATATGAGTCATATAAGAAATTGATCACTTGATTGGTGCGGAAGAAGAGTATCATTCAGTGTTTATGTTTATATCAAACAGTCGTAGAAAAACGAGCTGGTATCCGCAACTCCACGACCAAGCGCGTATTTTGCGTACGGGGAAAGTTAAATAATTTAAGGTACGATGATATAATTATGTTAATATGATATTGAAAAAAGAAAACTCGACTCAGGGCTTCGACATCAGTAATAACATGATATCTCTATAATGGCGGATGGCGAAGCTGCCTGCCGCCTTATAAATGCATAATATTTATGTTCATTCTTGTATAAATTAAGAATTTTACTTATGGTCGTCATCAAAACTGTTGGAGGAGATGATAAAAATAGAAAGAGACCGTCGTTTATGTGAAATTCATGTTTTAAGCTTATAATAATTTATTATTGGTGAGTATAACGGTCGATGCATCCTTCCTTCGCATTTTTGCTTGGGGCACTTATTAATTCCGCGCTACGTCTGGTGAGGTGTTACGTAATTGCAAGAATGCGGCGGCATGTGCCTGGTGGACGTGTTGGCCGTCGGACGGACGGACGGACGGTCCTGTTCGCATGTGAACCGTATTTATTGTAATTACGTCTCTCGGACGCTGACTCCTATCGATCGCTGCGACGGGAAAACGTCCGTATGAAACGATAACATCGACTCGATCTATGCGGCATTCGCTGCATTCAAGTAATTATATCCAAGCTCTTCAAATTGTAGTCGAATTCCTTTTATCTAGTTGCGGTCAATGTTTTGATTGTTGTTGTTGATAAATCATAACGTTTACAAGTGTCAACAAAGCACTATTGAAAATGGTTTTTGAAGATCCAAGAAAATTAACTATTGTTTGTATTCCATTCATTGTAGCACAAGTAACGATAGCTCTTGTGTTAAGTTATGACATTATCAAGCGTTCATGTGAATCAAATACCAATTAAACAATGGAGGACTTTATGAAAGATGATTAGATTAGGAAGAAGTGACTCCTGAGATAATGAGAGACATGAGAAGAAGAGAAACATGAGAAAATAACACATGATAAAGTCCACAATACATTGGGATAATGGCAAGATTATGATGAAATAACGTAGTTATTAGTTGCTTATATTGATATGACGATGGCCTTATAACGTTCATAAAATTTTAGAATAAATGGAATATACAGGAGAGTCATATCGTGACGATTAAGTTCAACGGATGGATTTACCCAACGAAGTATTTGAGCAATCTACATATTTATCAGCAAGCATTAATTGGAGTGGCATTGGTAATAGTTTCCCGATTAATGCACGCGATCGTCCCTAGGTGGGTCCGTTTGCGTTATTTCGCGGTATCGCGCGCGCAATCGTAACCTCTTCCCACATAATTGGCGTGTGGGCGCGGCGGTGGTGGCGTGTTATCCCGATCGCCGCCCACCGGCGACGAGGCGACGCCCGATTAGATAGCTCGGCCCCCGACACCCCGACCCGGGCAACACCTCCCCCGACTGCCGGCACACAAGCACCCCGCTAACTGGGATCATCTCCTGACGCGATCGCGAAACTCATAAAGCAGTCTCGTTACTTACACACTTACACCGCACGCGCAACCAATTGTCAATAAACAGCAAATTTATTGCATTCGGTAGTTTGCACTTGATTCATTCCGTACCAATCAGCCAGCGTTTACTGCCTTATATTTTTAACGAACGTTATTGCTCTCTAGTGGCATCGCTCACCCGTTACGCAAGACGAGATGCTAAACAGACTGGAGCAGACAGTTCATTAATTGCGTAGGTATTGTCGAAGCTCTGGCCGACTATCACATCTAGTGAATCGTCCAATCTCACGACGTTCTTATTTCCGGCCGCTACGTGACCGGTACAGCCATGCAAGATTCTCTTGTAAGGCCATGGCTAATAAAATTTAATATATGTACAGCGTAAATTAATCGGAAGCATTGATGATAGGCGTGCACGTTTATGCCGCCAGGATAAACACAGATAAACGCGAAGACCGTTAAGTTGATTTAGCACGTCGGTTCCGCCCCTCTTTGGTCTTACGAACAATAAAATTATTACGTCTTCATGACTCATCAAATAAATTGAATTGTTTTAACAATACTTGGGAAAGCTTTAACTTCGTAATCCTGCTGTCAAAAATTGCAGTGGATGAGATCCTGGGCGTCTCTAGAATTCCATTCATAAATATAAGGAATGATAATGATTTACGTCCAGTTCTTGAATTGCGCACGCGGTTCTTTCTAAGAAGCTCCCTATAATTTCACCCCGGCTTGCTACTCAAACCACTCCAGACAAATTATGATTATACCTAATTCACTTTCTAGTTAGCGTAACAAATAGAACAGGATTTTTTAAAGGATATTAGGTACCTAGGTATCATGAGTTTGTTTTTGTTTACTCCTTGTGGTTCATGCGAAATACCTTGATGATGTTGAATGACGCACCTTCTGTTATGGAAACTACAGTAGGTGGCAAAATTATTAGGGACCGACAACACGTGCGGAAGAGATAGATGCTGTGATGAGCAGTAGGAAGCTAGTTCGCGTACGAATACAAACTATTACAATTTTGTAGCGTAATGGATAATGATTTAGGACGAAACTTGCCACCCTCGCCAAGTTACAAACGCTTCGTATCGAATCTCTTTCTACAATCGTCATATTTATGTAATATTTAGTTTAAAAATGGCCGAAAAATATTTAATATTTATTTGCTATTTCTGGTGGGCCATTATTGTTTTTTTATAAGTGGCAACACTGAAAAAGTATATGTGATTTTTCATATAAATTAGGTATGAGGGAAAATGTGGCAGGACAAGGACCACTATTCCTCTTACTGATCGTAAAATCAGGGATATCTGACTCGCGCTAAAAAGCGTTACTCAGCTAGCTGCTATTATACACGATGAGGGAAAAAAGGTTTTAGTTCGGCGATGGTTAGTTGAGGAGAAACTGATCGGTCGTCGGCCCATCAAAAAAACACCTAACCCAAGCCGTGAGCCGTGAAAAGACCAGATAACATGGAAATATGAATGTTGCAGACTACAGTCGAGTTAATACTACATGTTTTAACAGTGTGTTTTGTTTAACATTTCATCAATAATTATTTTTTATAATTATAAAAAACGGTATGCTTTTCTGACGAATCAACATTTAAAATTTTACTGGACAAAAGTTAAGTCGCCCGGCGATTCCCTGCAGATCAGTTTCATTCTGACTACCCTTTTGAGGGGGTTACAAATCTAGTTAGATTTATGGTGTGGTCTCTGATATCAACAAAGGGCATGGGGCGCCCATACATTGTAGACAGGACCATGAGGCAAAAACAGTACAAGCGAGTACTAGAAACTTGGCTACTGCCACAAGTCGAAGATGTATATGGTCATGCAAAAATTTATTCACGATTTGACACCATGCCATAAATCCCTTTGCCATGAACCCTATAGAGAATATTTGGGAGCCCACTTAACAAGTGATCGCGAAACATGTAATCACCACCAAGCGCCAGTTGATTGAAACTGTCATTAAGGCCCTTCCACCGCTTTAGTGCCTTAAAACGGTTACTTTCTAAAGAATACTTCTTAGTAACGGCTTGGTTAAAATGAGAGAAAATACATTTATGTTTATTATTGATTCATGTAGTACATTATTTGTGAAACATGTTTTTATCGTGTAACTAATAGTTTTGCTTTAAAAGAATAATTAACAACGCGATATTTTTTCCGCTACTTTTGGATACTCCTCCAAAACGACTTGGATGTTTATAAATATTTTTACATAGAAAAATTAGGGCTAGAATTTCTTCATAACTGAATTAGCATATTTAAATCAAATATAATTTTGCAAATAAAACTGTACAAAAGAAGGTTCACTATTGATATTATGGCTCTGAGCGGGTAAACGGCCAGAACGGCGTTAACATTGGGGAATATATACGATTATACGCCTTAAAGCAATGAAATCGGATTATTAAAAAGCCAACAAAATGATAAAATATGTGTAGAGAGTTACTCTCTACACATATTTAAGCATTTGCGCGCTGTATGCATGACTAAATGATAAGATTAATTTCATTAGATTTCTTTAAGGCGCTTAATATTTTTCGAAGCAAAATTAATAGATTTATGTAAACAACATCAACTATTTGTTTAAAGTAGCCAAACTAAAAAACACAATAATCTGAGTCCTATCCCTAATAATTTGGCCACCGATGGTACATTACTCGCCAAACTTCTTGGCCGCCCTGAAGTTGGCTTTCCGATGCGCAAGGTACGATGCAGTGCGGTTTTTGTATGAGATATTCAACTTCAGGGCAGCCAAGAAGTTTGGCGAGAACTGTAGTTTGTGCTCATTAAGGTTTAAGAACTGTAGTTTGTGTTCATTAAGGTTTAAACTATCAACTCAATGCATCATGTTCGCAAGAGTCAATAAATCTCCGTGCAACATCGCACGCACGTATCAAGCACAATATGGCTGACGTTAATTGACGAAATGCGACGTGCTAGTGTTTGCGACGGCTGATTTATACGCGCGCAAATCGCTACTCAATTTGCATTGGATCTATGTAAAGCGCCCACTCGAGCACTCGTTACCGCGATCGTCACCGACTTCGACATACTGGCCTCAGACCAATCGTCACGACTAAAACGAGGAATGTGTTATCTCTTATTTTTTAATACCCACACTTCACCAAGTTTGCCACTGCACTCAAGATTTATCGAATTCAAACATTTGCATGTTCCTAGTTGGAAAAATCAACACTCCGTTCTTAGATGCTTTATCAGAGCTATCAAGTACCTGACCTACTTCGCGACAAATCTGAACATGCAGTAATAAATGACTCAGATACCGCCTAAACGTATAGAAATTACTACATTTGTCATGACCACATTGGTTAAACGCAAACACAATTCTGCAAGTTGTAATTTAATGCTGTGATAGGAACCACTGTTCGGTGGCGGTTAACATGTTTCTGCAAAGCCTAGTACGGATGTAGGAAAATACGGCGGTAGATAAAATCGTGTACATTGTGTACGCATGCACATTTACAGTTAGTAGCTCAAAACGCAAATAAAATTAACGAAAGACAGCAGTAAACGACCGCATAGACACATATCCATTGCGGTGTAAAATAGCGGCGCGCGCAGCAAATGACATTCCACATTCATACCACGCCAAATAAGTGCGGAACGTGGAGCGGATTTGGGTCACACACTGATTCTCGGTAATAGAAGTGTGGAGTGTAAAGCTGTGGAGTTTCACCGCAAGTAATCTGGCAGTCGTATAAGAGCTCCTTGCTAATTTACGGACCGTGCGTTTCGGCCTGCGGTCGCCCGCCTGCCGACCGCAACCGAATTCCGCTACTGGGACGTGCTGCATACACGCCACCGAAGACGAAAGCGTCGAATAACATCTAGCCAGTAATATCTTGTAAGCTGTTATACATGATTGTCAACTTTGCTGATATTCACAGTCTACCTAGAAACACTCTCTTTGTTTTTTTTTATCTCTGAGATTTCATTAAAATGATTACGCTGATTAGTTTGCGCTGTAGCAAAACATATTTATTTTTCGTTTTACCATCGTCTTCACACAGCGTGTACACAATGCAACACTCAGCTAAATGATCTGTTGCGCATGCCGAGTTCTAATGAATGTGAGAATTGACTCTAATAGGGATATGACGGTATTATGGATAATTTGATGCAAATTAAAACAATAGTAAACGATTCTAGATTCCATTCGTTCAGTGCTGATTGCGAGTGTAATGGGTTTGATAAATTAAGTAGCAATGTAATGGCCATGTAAAAACTAAGTTGAATGGTCATTGAATTATGTTTTACGATGTAACGATAATATTTACTGTATTCTATTATTTTCTAGTCGTGTCATTATTACATATTTGTACCTATTCAATAGATCCCACTACCCCTTCATTGCAAGCACCATTAATTTCGCTGGCATGTAATTTTTCTGTTATTAGCAACACGTTGTAATTACAAATTTGTGTAGTTATTAATACATCTGAATTATAATTAGATCACATTTTTTAATGGCACGTTCCGCTCCGCGGTCGGACAAATTAATAACGTCTGCATGTTCTTTGAAGATTCGTTTATGACATAATGAACTTGACGTTGAAGGGTAATTAACTACTGCATTCATAGTCTAACTTCGATCAATCTATAATTATAAACACGTGCGGTTTTAAAGGTCAAAATAGTTTGTTTAATAATTAGTTAGAGACACGAAATCGACGTTAGTACCAAAATAGTTTAAAACCCACTGCAAAAAATCGTGGCGCCATCGGTATTTCCTACAACAAAACGTATCGTAATGTAACTGTAGCGTCAGGCCTGGATAGCGCAGAGAAGAAGAAACAAAACATTAGCTGCGAGCAGTCAATCAAGAGACACGCGAATGTCGCTTAGCATTGCATCTAGTTTCACTTACGGTACGCAGTTTTTCGTCGGGAACGCGATCGCGACCGCGATCGATAGCTCACATTGTGCTCGTCGGCGACGCCCGCGCTTGCATAATGTGTCAGTCGTGGGAGCGATACACAGCCGCGCCGTTATGCGACGCACGCCACTGGTACCGTTCCATTAGTGATTTTATTAGACGATTCGCGTGTATCGCCCGTAATCAATTTGAGCACATTGCAGGCGGTGTAAGTCGCCCTACTTGCAACGTATTATAGAGCATAAAACGCTTTACAGCCACGTTCTCCTTTTAAGCTCACACGGTGTTTCATTCCGGGCTAATGTAAAGCTTCCTGTGTATAATTTGGTTTTGTCCGCTTTATCTGGGACGCAACAGTATATCACGAATTTTGCAGATAAATCGATGCATTGCTATGAGAAATGATTGTATCTATGTCAAAATCATGGTTCTGGTGCTGATGTATTAATGTTCCTAATGTCAGGTATTATCCTTGCCGATTTCATCTCAGGCGATCTTATTGATCACAACTGAAAGGCTGTAACAACCTTAGCTCTTGATTTTAGTATGGAGTCAATTGGATCAGTATCACGCGGTTTTCTCGGTAATTTTCTCGAATGAAAATTGCGTAGAGTTGCTATGGTTTATTTTAGAACTCAAATATTATTTTTTGGTTTTTGTTTGAGGTGTCTTCTCGTTAAATTTGACCGCGAACGTACAACGGTACTGACAACTTTTCAGTGTGATTTATTTGGTTACTTTTCATCTATTCAGCGGCTGAAAGCAATGCCCTCATTTTTTACCGAAGCTAAAGTAGACTAAAGCCATAATGTTTCATTTTATAGTACGAACACGGAAACTGGTTTGCGGATTTTGGATAATTTATGACAGTATCAATATTTGGGTACGGCGCGGTATCTGTGTCGACGATGAGTCAGCGGTGACCGCTCACACCCACGCTTATTGTTAGTCGCAGGCGCAGGTTGCCTCATTTGCATACCCATCTCACCATAAATAAACATAAGCGACATTACTTTTTTCTCCAGTTGGATTTTACGATGTTGCCAAAATATCCGTTTCACTTCACAGTTATGCATTCCATTTATTTATTTTTAAAGTTAGATTAACTCATATTTATGACCGTGAGAGCCTAGATTAAACCATGGCATCATTGAGTTCGGTTATTTTTACATTCCATCGCTTTTCTAATCTTAAACTTGATTTTATTTATTAGGTAAGTATAAATATAATTCCGATTCAATACAATTTACGAAAAAAAGTCTCGACACCTCAAATCGAATTGAAAATTGAAGTCAATAACAGCGTCAATAATAGTAGATAAAAATAAATTAAGTTACGGGACACCTGTTAAAGGGGCCGTCAAAAGTGCACGCACCCGCAGAGCGGCCGCGGGTCATTCACCCCGACACGACGTAATTAAAATCCTTCATGGAAAGCACGCCTGATGGAATCCATCCTGACCCCGCGCACGACCGCCTAGCACCGCCCTTTAAACGTTACTTTATAAATAGGAGCAACCCAGCTTCGTGTCCTTCCCACTGCTATGCGATACGGGAGCTACTAAAAAAATAAACTTAATTATTCCGCGGTTTTAAAAGCCTTAACTTTCGTTTTATTGAATTCTTGTGTGTATGTATTTAAAAATCTGACAGCTTTAGAACGCTCGCGGATTGTGTATGAATAGTAATTACGGAGGTAAAAACATGAAGTTTAAAGGATTTTTTTTATAATTTTAATTCTTTTTGCTAGAGGTAACTACAGTTCTCCGAAACTTGTAACGATTTTTGTTAGTCATGGTGGTCTATATAATTGATTTATTACCAATCAATTTGGCCTTAAGGGACATCTCGAAATTGATCATGAAATTAATAGCTGCGGTAGGTCTTAAGATTCAATTACGAATATGTTCAATAAAACACTTGAATTTAATAAAACGTTCAAATTTCGCCCAGCAATAATTGAAATTGAAAAACCTATTAAACTCTAAAATACTATTTCTTATTTATTACCCATCAATCTGAGCATAATTTAATCCACGTGAAGTAAAACTGTATATAAATTGAATAGCATTAATTTAATTGCATTCTATCAATTAAATCACAATTTCTTTACGGCGTGTTCTCCGCTCATTCTTTGTTGCCGCAGTTATCAGGAATATCGCACTGTCGTCTCATATCTCCGGCCCTTTAAGTGCCTTCGTAAACTCTAAAGTTTATGGAGGAACTTAGAGGGTCGCACACTAATGTGATATTAAAAATACATTTCACTAATTTAATAACACTATTAAATTAATCAAGATCTCTACGTCAAAATATAAATTCACATTTCCAGACATACTTTGTAGGTAGCGTGTTCCCTACTCATTCTTTATTTCTGTTATCGAAAAGATCGCACTGTTCTCTCATATATCCACTAAGCCCCTCAATAAACTGTAGTGTATTATCTAAAATGAATTGCAATTATTTAATTTTACTATCTTATTATCTACGTCATAATATAATTTCACACTCTCCTTGGCTTGTTCTCTGCTCATTCTTTAGCTTTGTTTCCCTGTTAACTTTAGTGTGATACAGTGATATCAAAAATGAATTTTAATCATTCATTTACAATATTAAATTAATGACTATCAATTCTATCAAAATCTTTAAGCCAAAACATAAATTCACATTTCCAGTCATTCTTTGGTGGTACTATGTTCTCTACTCGTTCTTTATCCCTGTTTCCCCAGTAATCGAAAACATCGCACTGTCCTCTCTTATCTCCGCTAAGTCCCTCCATAAACTTTAGTGTGATACAGTGATATCAAAAATGAATTTTAATCATTCAATTACAATATTAAATTAATCACTATCAATTCTATCAAAATCTTTAAGCCCAAATTAAAATTCTCATTTCCATTCATTCTTTGGAGGTACTGTGTTCTCTACTTGTTATTTATCCCTGTTTCCACAGTAATCGAAAACATCGCACTGTCCTCTCTTATCTCCGCTAAGTCCCTTCATAAACTTTAGTGTGATACAGTGATATCAAAAATGAATTTTACTCATTCAATTACAATATTAAATTAATCACTATCAATTCTATTAAACTCTTTAAGCCAAAATATAAATTCACATTTCCATTCATTCTTTGGTGGTACTATGTTCTCTACTCGTTCTTTATCCTTGTTTCCCCAGTAATAGAAAACATCGCACTGTCCTCTCTTATCTCCGCTAAGTCCTCCATAAATTTTATACGATATCAAAAATTTATTGCTATTAAAACAAAATATTAATTTACACTCTCCATGACGTGTTCTTAGCTAATTCTTAAGTTTTTTTATCCACAGTTATCGAAAAGATTGCAATGTCTTGTTATCTCCGCTAAGTCCCTCCATAAACTTTAGTATGATATCAAAATTTTAATTACCTACTTTATATTAATTGAATTAAAATCTCTACGTCAAAATATAATTTCATATTCCCAAGTATTCTCTGTAGGTAGCGTGTTCCCTATTCAACCTTTAACTGTGTTTCCCCAGTTATCGGAAAGATCGCACTGTCCCCTCATTTCTCCGCATCACCTACTTTATATTAATTGAATTAAAATCTCTACGTCAAAATATAATTTCATATTCCCAAGTATTCTCTGTAGATAGCGTGTTCCCTACTCAACCTTTAACTATGTTTCCCTAGTTATCGAAAAGATCGCACTGTCCCCTCATATCTCCGCTAAGGCCCTCCATAAACTTTAGTTTGATATCAAAATAATCAGGAAATCGGCACGCGGTGTTGCCTTGTGCCCAATAATCGATGTTGATGGCGTGTCGCGGGCTATGCGCGCGCAGTCACGAACTACTCGGTGGATCGCTGTTCTCACGTGACCCTCTTAATTATAATCTCAGGGCCCGCAATCGGGTCAACTCGATATGTTGATTTGTGCATCGAATTTTGGTATTTAGTTCATGTGAGGTGAGAGTTTAGTTGTTTCAATGGTGGGAAACTTTGCGAATGCAACATTTTCTTACCGCCTCTGTTACTCTTATTTCCTGGGATATTTATTACTTACAAATTTATAGGAGACTGCATTATGATACAAATAAAGTAATGTAATTATCTTGGAAACCGCCATAAAATTAACATATAAGTGTTATATCCTTTAGCTAAGTTCATAATTATAAAGAAAAAAAATGCAGCGGACCCGGAAACAAACAAAAATGCACCACAGAACTTTTTTTTTTGAGAAGTTGAATAATGAAAAATTTAAAACTTACTTTTCTACATACATTATCATCTATTTATTATGTTTTCATTAATTTACATTTAACGGAAATAGCATTAAGACTATATTCGTATTTTTTCTGAAGCATCAGAGATTATCCACGAATATACTGATTTAAGTTAATAAAATAATACAGTATCGACAAGAAGTCGTTGGCATCGCAATAATTTAAATTTCTTTAAATTTTCTTTAGCATACCTACTGTTAAATATATTAATAATTTAAAACTGAAATTCCTTTAGGCCGAGCTTTTTTACATATTTTGACAAAGGTTAACACCATTTACGAGAACGTCAGATTTTCGTAATTTATGGATCTTGTTAGTTATGCGAATGCCCATAAACTATGTGAATACATAGAAGTTTATGGGTTCGCTGCGACAGTAAACAAATTAAAGCATTTCCTAAGCTCAAAGAATTCCGCCAAACTTTAGTATCGTGGGCAGCTGTACGTTAGGTCGTAAGTTGTGGGTTCGTGATCCAATTCCACACAGTTGGTACTCGTACCGGGGTACCAACATGACCTGAACCCCCGGTCGTGCTCTTCAGATCGTTTGTTATACTTTTGCGGTTCGCCAACGCTACCAGTTGTTCCGTGTACAATTGCGGACCTAGATACCGTAGGTAGCTTAGGACCTTAATAATGTTCGAGTTCGTGGGAAAAATCTTGCTTCATTTTCGCTTGTTTTATGTAGAACGTTTTGCGAAGATTTATGTTTGTTGTCATAAAACCATCGTTATTAGATTACTATAATTATCTGGCGCGTATGTCCAATTATCCACTTCCAATCGACTAGTTTTCATAATTAACTCGTTATTTATTATTCATATTTTATGTCTTCGTGTTCAGCTAACAATATCGTTTGTTAGCTTGTAACTATTATTCAGTCACTATTAAAATACATTACCTACGCACATAACATTAACTCAATGTAAGTGCCCTCTGTTCGCTAAATTGAAAGCCTATTACAGTGCATTCGAAACCCTCTTGAAATGTATTCAAAAACAAAATGCAGGCGTAGTTTAGTACAGTTTATGGTCACGCACAATTATACACATAAATATTGAAGAATAAAATGTTAACAGCAAATAGACTATTTTAATTTTCAGCCGCTTTTGTGATGACATAAATTGATATTTTCTACGATATGATTTTGTTTTTTAATCAATTTTAAAACTACCCATAATGATGATAGAGAAAACGGCGAGTTTTTTAATAGAGCCATCTTCATATTGTTATAATTTTATTATGATCGTAAAAATAAGTTAGCACCTATTCTGCGTTTCGCGTTGATGTCTTTTACTAGCGGTGATCGGAGCTTTGAACATTTTCCGATGAATTTCGCTGTATGTAATGTTGGTCATATTTTCCAAGTTGTCTTTCTTGATTCCACCTTAAGTGACATTTTATTATGACATTTTAAAGTTTTTGTTAACTAGCTTTAATTCTGTAAAAAAGTTTTATGAGTTATTTCGTTCGTAAATCTCATTTGTTTTTACAGGGCGTCGTTCTTTATGTATACAATCATTAAACGTAATTTGCATAAGTTTATGGCTAGAACTTAAAAACGATGGAATACATGATAAATCTTCTCGCAAAGGGAGCCAAACGTAGCGACTCTAAATATAGCGCAGTGCCATTATTGCTATATGCGCATCGGAGCTTATCGCTCTATACACGATTGAAGACAAGCTCGCGCGCATGAGCGCAAAAACCTTCCATACATACCCTAACGGTACGCAATACACACTACTCATTTTTCTACGTTATCATCGATTTATTTTTCCCGAGTTTACGTTTCCTGGAAACGTTTTTAGTTCATTATGTTTTATTGTTACTTCCTGTATATTCAGGTAAGCTTTTGTAATGTTTGTAGTAACTGAAAAGTTGACTAGGAAACATTTACTATGTTTTGTATTTTGTCCATATAGATTAGGCCTTAATAAATAGGATAACTAATGTAAACATTTGCTACTGTCATACTTTTCTCAATTATTTCATCAATAAAATTTTATACACTGTTTTTATAAAATATTTTTAATTACAAGTTGTTCCAGTTGTATCGGTGGTTCCAGCGAACAACCACCATAAAATATTTAATAAACCAGTTTATTGAACAGGATCACCTGATTGCACTCAGTTGTCCAGGACTGCGAGCTTGGAAAAATATCTTCAACTACATTTTATAAATATTTTAAAAACATTCTTTACTGAAGGAAATTATTAATAATAATTATAATTAGGGACGTACCTTTTAAGGGCCACGGGAAGGATATGTGAGGGGTAAGCGTCACGTGAAATTATAGTTCAAACAAAATTCAACACGCAGTTCATGAACTTTTCACTGTTCGTATATCACAGGCGGTCGCACAGTCCTCGGGGTGAGCGCGCACGTTAGTCGCGAGTAGTGTCGCGGCCACTCTCGACGAGACACTGAACTTGCCAGAGTGCGCCCCAACGGTTATAACATAACACGTCTGACGTAACCTTAACCTTGCAAGAAGAAGAGGAACGAGCCGCCGAAGGACGGAGAGAGAGAGCGATAGTTTCGAGAGAAAGGGAGAGATGGCGGTCGCCGGACGCGCGGACGCAGCGGCCGCGTCGCGCGCCGCCGCCACGCCGCGCCGGCCGCCCGCCGTCAGACCCCATCCTGCTTCCCATACACTCCGTTGATCATGTTTATCTTTCACACTACTGTTTGATTATACGCATTTTAACAAATTGGGAAATTTATGACAAGTCACTAAGCCATCTTAACAGCCTTGTGTTTGAGGTGTGAGGAAAGCGTTGATGGCCCCAAATCTAAACAGACACACCTCAAAAATTTGACTTGAAACGTGATGTTTGCCGCTTGTGAATCATAATGATTTAAAATGATGGGAACTAACTGTGATGAAGACATCCTATCATTCCATAATTGCCGCTTATTATCAAAGCCCACTTTGCAATTTACATATACAAAACAAGTCGTGGGTCCATTAGCAACCGCACGGTTTGTGGATCACCCTAACAGTTTCTGCTTATAATTGGAGCAACTGGACTTCATTCCTAGCAACTTTTAGGAAAACCGCATTCGAGTGAAAGAATTTGATTACTTTAACCTCGTTGTGGTAAAGAGGACACCATATAGAATAATGAGAAACGTTAGAGACTGATTAAGAACAACAGTAGTCTGACCCTTTACTTTTTTTTTACGTGGAGAAATTCTCATGCATACTGCGCCACCACGGGGAGATGGCGCATTTATGTGGGACGGTAAAGTATTTCTGGCGCACCAGAACACACTGTACCCCGTGATCACCCCAGGGACCAAACCAGCACATGGGCGCCAGACGACCCCGTGTATGGCACCCTTGGTCCCCTTATGATGGGTCCAGGTCAGTGGCCTCGCCACCTACCATTTTACGGCCGCGGCGAGCCGCCAATGCTTTACCGACACTCCTCTTCCCCTGCGGCCCCACCGCGTCCGCCATCAGACAGTGGTGACCCCATCCAGGCTGCGAAAGGTAGGGAGAGCGGCGCACCGCAATACCGGCACTCCTCTCCCGCCGTGGCCTCCAACCTTCAGCCGCGATATCGTATAGGTATGGGAGACCCCATACGACATCGCGGCCCGCCTCAGTTGCGATATGGCCCAGGCGGCACCGCAACCTACATGTTGGCCGCTACTTCGTCGGCTTATAGGAAAAGCCCTGACGAGTTCCACTTCGCTTCACGGTGGGTGACTAAGCCACGGCTACTTAGCCCTCCCGCCTCGACAATGCAGGCACCCACCGGACCCTAAGGAGTAGAAAGCAAACCTGTAGATAAAATACACGATGATCAAACTCAACTTGCCAGCGATAACAATAAAACAATCTGTTAATATGCAACCCAGATTGTATACCAGGAATCTATTATTCATACTTGTCGATAACCAGCCAAGGATCACTCGGTCACATCTATCTATAGACAAAGGTCCCTGAATCGTAACTGTAATCTAAATCACATTTCTATACTAAGTACAAACATATTTATATACCACTTGTGTCTGGAGTTGTCAGCGAAAGACAGGATTACTGCGCCACTTAATAATAGTTATGGAGGCGATCCAAGGTTCGAAGACTAGTTTTGCATTTCCACGAATGAGTCTCATGTGAAAAGTTATAAAGACAAAGCGTAGCGTGTCTAATTATAAGGGACGTGCGAGTAAGCGCACGCAGTGGCATAGGCCGGATGGAGACGAGGATTAAGAAGAAAATAAACTTGTGAGACATACTCGTGTAACAGTCACGCTTGCAATCTCTCACTAAGTACGGTAGACCAATGACAAAGAGTAAATAGTTGTTAAGCTGAATACCAATCCTGTTGCCAAAAAGAAAACGGGTGTTCTATGTTATGGATTTGGTTTCCGCACTTAGTCCTTCAGATTGACCATTGTACGTGGGCCATGGCGGCCGTTTGCTGGTTGTTCCAACCAGCCCACCTCCCTCCAGAAGCTAATCAAAGCTCCTGGTTTGCTTAGAACTGGGTGACCCGAGGGTTTGTGTTCTTGAAAACAGGTGTAAAGTTTATTAGGAGCTTCTGTTATAGGTCATGCAATACAATGCTTTAAAACAGGCTGCAAAGATAGCGACGATAATAATAGTAGATCCGGAAATAAACATTACAAAATTCCAATAACACTTTCACCAATTTGAAAATCGAATAAAGAACCAGCCAACTAGTTCGCTAACCACAAAAGCAATGAAAACCTCTAACACAAAACATTCGTAAATAGTAGCACTGCACCCATTTCTTATAGACCGCACATGATCCCATTTCCGTCAGTTGATTATACGAGTGCTATAGGTAACATAGTTGGTTAAAGGAAAGTCGATACTCTTCGGTCCTAATCGATTAACCATTAGGATTGTGGAGTATCAACTTTCATTTAATCCTAAAGGTCCGACCAGACATTGGACTGACAGATTTTCTTTCTTAAAGTTTTATCAGTTTGTAGGGTACATACATACATGTCTACCCACATAGTTTATTTATTTATAAACACACAATACAATGCAACAATATAGTTATATTTATTTATATATAACATTATAACAGTATTCTACGGTACGTTATTAACGTTCGGTTACTTTAGATAAGGTACTAAAGGTTTAACAGTAATTAGCGAAGCCTTTAATTTTGATTACCACAATTAGTCATAGATGTATGGACATCTATGACTAATTGTGGCAATCAAAATTAAAGCTATGGAGCTTACAAAGGAGAATGCCCATTTTGTAAGGGAACTTGGACCCCTTTGAAAATATGTAGTAGTACATATATTGATGAATTTGGTATAGTTGTTCTATCTCACGATGACATGTTACGTGACTTTTATGACGCCGAAATAAGATTCATTTTGATACGATTCACAGGTCATCGTGAGATAGAACAACTATAGTATATTGTAGAAAAAACATTGTTCATTAATAATTTTATTTTTCGGGGTTCACGAGATATAATGATATTTCTGTTCTTGAAATGAATCCTTATTACAATGCAGTAAGGTGCATAAAAATATCCAAGTGAAGAAACCTGCTCTGTTGTTATCTTTACATATAAAGTAAACACGGATGAAAACAAACACAAAATATAAATCCTATTTTTGGATAATATTGAAATCGCAGACACGATACCTCTTGGGGCCTGTGTATGGGCAATCTCCTTTCCACTTAACCATAATGGAAGATAATAAAAACTTAATATAGCAATAATCCTGTTGTTATAGTGATTGGTTTTATAATTATCATTAAAGAAAATAGGAAAAGCCTGAGATCGTGTTCATAAATCCCATAGGAAAAATAAAACCACACGCCATATAACTCTCGATCAAGATAATCTAATTTTTTATGAGTAAGAAATTATTAAAAAATCTTTTCATAATAAAAGCGCCATTCTCAGTATATTTATTCTAATACTCATGACTCATATTTTATTACTGCACGCTCTATTATAGAGGCAGGTGAACAAACTAAGTGATATTGTCATATTCCGCTGTACTTTACCTCCCGAGCTTTATGACTTACAATGATGCTTGTTGAATGTATAATATAAAGAGTTCAATTGTTACCCAAATTGCTCAATCTTTTACTCTCGTCTTCACATTCGTGAATGAAAATGTAAAAGCATTTCGTTTTCAAATGGAACAATTGCGACGTTTTGCCTAATGGCATGTGCCAAAGAAAAGATAATGTCGACGACCTCCGCTTTCTAAGACGTCTGAACTTGAAAATTGTTTATTTAAATATTTTTATTTACTTTTCTCTTGCATTTTCAGTTTCATTGATTCCTTTTTTTTAAATATGGTTTTCACATGACTCGCTTTAGAGAAATTGAATCCATTAAATTTAAATTATCTCTAAGTGTCGGTTGTTTACACAAAACAACAACGGATTCTGCTTACCAATATGGAAATGGGTTTTATTCTATTTATTTAAGTAGTAGAGAAATATAATTGACTGGCATAACACCGCCTAGGCGTAAGTCAAATCCTAGAAACACATTTGAAATAAACCTTCTTTTTATGACCTAACTAAAACAACTGAGGCTAAAGCGCAAATTTCATAGCTAGCCGCAGCTGGTGGAATCATTAGCGGTCGGGAATATTTTATTATTATTTCTCCGAATAACTTACTATTAGAATAGAGCCTGTCTTGTTTTGTGAAGTCGCTGTTTATCATCATCAGCCATTTAATGTTCTCACTGCTGGGACACATGCCTCCTCTCTGTGAGAGGGAATGGGCCGTAATTCACCACGCGGGCCCAGTGCGGGTTGGTGGATGTCACATGTCTTCGAATTTTTGGTTCTAAGGACATGCCGGTTTCCTCACGATGTTTTCCTTCACCGTTTTTGAAAGCAGTGGTGATGAAATAATCTATACAAAGTAAAGCGCCTGCCTGGGTTCGAACTCAGGTAGACGCTTTACTTATTCTGATAATGATATCTGTTTATACTTCAACCAAGTCGTTGTGAACAGAGCTTAAAGCTAGGTTATAGGTGAAAAGAGGAATATTCAACATTAAAAGCGATTAAGGTCGCAAAGGTATCCTAAGATAGCTTCGACAATTGTTGACATTACTTAAATAAAACGGTTTTCAAATATGGTCATGGAACAAAAGTATGTCGGCATTCAGCCTGGTAGTTATGGTAGCAAGTTCACACCCACACATGTGATTATACCAATAAATTAGAGGGAGCCTACTTTTGTCAAAACTTCGCTTTGAAACGCTATATTTAGATAAACGTCTCAGATAACGTACAGATGAGTAATCTAGATACTTACAAAGCTATTTAGTGTTGCATAAAGCGAAGTTAATGTCACAAACCATTTGTCATTTCGCAGCCTCAGAATGAGATTGCCAAAATTTCTGTTATTTTTTGTTGCGCTAATAACTGACCTTAAAAAAACCGCTCAAGTGCGAGTCCGACTCGCGCACGAAGTGGTCCGTACTATTATCGCAATAAAAAGCCAAAAAAATACGTTTGTTGTATGGGAGCCCCACTTAAATATTTATTTTATTCTGTTATTAGTATTTGTTGTTATAGCAGCAACAGAAATACATCACCTGTGAAAATTTAAACTGTTTAGCTATCACGGTTCATGTTATACAGCCTGGTGACAGACAGACAGACAGGCGGACCGCGGAATCTTAGTAATAAGGTCCCGTTTTTACCCTTTGGGTACGGATCCCTAAAAAGCATACTCTAAAACCCTGTTGTGAAAAAGATCCCTAATTGTGAGTAAGAAAGGGACCGCCTGAATCATCGTAAACCAATAATTTAAAAGTAATAAGTTTAAGTGTAAACCAATTGCTATACGAGCGCTAATCCCGCCGATAAACTGCCTCGCAGTTTGGTGGATTAGTAATTTTAAGAACAAATTTATTTTTCATAATAAACGATATTTTTATCGGTCACTTAAGTGAAAAAAGTACAGTATCCTTTTGAAGACGTATTTGCTTACTGCCCCAAAATTGCATTTATTTAGTTAGATCACTTTTTGAGTATGCGAGTTGAAGTCGTCTACAACTTATCGGTATTTAGCGGGCTGGGGTCATTGCGGTCTATCAAAGATGTGTATCCACATGATCATTCTTTTTACCGTAATTCTTAGCTCATAATCTTCATTAGTGCGGTCGATTCATCATGGTTTCACATCAATTCATCAAGTTTCCTCTTTGTCAATTATTACATCATAAAAGAATGTTCCCAAGACCTGCAGTTTGTTATGCTTCACATCATATTTCCCGTCTCAGTGCCTATTACGCCCCGGGATATGATGCTATTCACTCATTTATTGGCCGATGATACGTATCTTATTGTTTATTACGATATGCAATTTTACATGTTAGATAAGATAACTTCAAATAATTAAGAACAGCCATGAATTTACATTTGTTGTGCAATAAATCCCTGGTTTAATGATACCGGAAGTCCATGCGCTATATGTTTTAATTATATGGCCAGTAAAAAGTGAGGCTGAAATAGAAATGCAAGTAGTTTGAGCCAACTTTGGAAGTGAAACTGCAGAAACAGGCTTAGCAGGCGTTTCGGCCGCTGAGTTTCGTCCGATCCGGTCGAAACAGGAATTTCATTATTATTAATATTTTTGAGTGTTGTAAAAAAGTAAACGTATCAACACTAGTACCTACTGATCCGTAGGTGCCAAATGTAAAATAAAATTTTAATACTAAATAATTCCACTTAAGGCACCTGTGAAAAATATCCATATGTACCGTATGTGGAATACCTCAGGTGCCATTTTGTACGCTTTTAAATTGATATATAAAACAGATTATTGTGATTTATCATACTTACTGTTGATTTTTGTAATGGTATATTAAGCTTAATCTTTTCCAAAAATTGTCAGGCTTTTACTTAAATAATACAACCCTACCTCAGGTTTTTCATTCTGTCTGTACAAAATTTGCTTAAAAAAAAGTATAGTCCGAAACACCACTCAAAAATATTAATAATAATGAAATTCCTGTTTCGACCGGATCGGACGAAACTCAGCGGCCGAAACGCCTGCTAACACACGCCCAGAAACATTCCGATTATGATTTTCACTTACCTTCTTTTAATAGTCATTCTACGAAACTTAAGTGTTAGTCGTACTTGTGGGCTATTAATATTAAATTAACATCCCTTAAATAAAACCTATTAAGCGCTTCATCAAGCATAGAATGATGCTTCTAAATATTACATGATCGCATCACTCGTTTTCATCATCGATCGTAAAACAAACGGTAAAAGTTACACCATTCTATATCTTTTCCTTTAGCAAAATAAGTATCTTGTACGTTATTATTATTTAACACGTAAGTTAATTAGTAGATCTTTTTTATCGCGCATTTCCTCGTAGTGGTAATCAACTCCAGCTGCTATATAAAATTCAGTATTTCATGTTAGAAACGCCTGTAGAGCCAATGCCGTGGTAATGTTTTACTCTTCGCTTTTATACACTTAATATTTCTCTTAGTAGCGTTGAAAGCATTTAAACCTGCAGCTCTAATAAAGTGCTATATGCCTTTCGATACGTAATTGATTAAGGTTCGGTTTTACGGTGGGTGGGTATGCCTTTATTGTTCAGATATTTCAATGTAATTTGTTGCATTACTTCCTATCTTTTATAAGTCACGCAAATAGCATCATCAAAAGGTTTGTAAATGTCAGAATTTTTATTTGCATGTATAAAGTAAGAAAACTTTTATATTTTCCATCCCTTTTCTTGTTCTTACATACTTTTATATTCATGAGCATGAACGTTTCGACGGAAGAATCGTAATAAATATTGGATAGTATTTAAACGAGCGAAAAAAAATTCAAATTAAAGGTGTAAAAAATACTGAATATGGCTTACTGAAATACTAAGTGGGCGACAAACAGTGGGCGAATACAAATGTTTAAAACAGCGACTTGAAAATATAAGTTTGTCGACAGGGCTCCTTTTTCTGTCTGCAGGGTCTAAAGTAACCTAACCTATCCGTGTCGGGGTGCCCTAAGTTCCCGAGCTCGCTTCGCTCGCTCTTGGACACGAATAAACCCGAACTCCCGCACTGCACAGTGATGTCGCCTCGATAGTTGTTCAGCTATTTTCAAAATAATAATATTCTAAAATAGAAAAAATAGAAACCCAAATACAATTAAAGTATATAACAATATTATTACCGCAGCTCACAAAAATCTCCTAAAAGGTATTACTCAAATCGGATAAATAGTTACTTACTTAGTATAATAGTCGCCCATTCAGTATATTTTTCCGTCGGTTAATAATTTCCCATAAATATTCCCGCCCGTTGTGTCAAATCGTCCGAAAAGCGCCTTCATCCTCTCATCTCTTAAACATTAGTCACCGTGGTAGATATCGGTATGCCATTATTGTGTCGTATTGTGCTCGATTGTAAAAATAGCCATTCAGTGTATCGAATATATTTGATTTGATGACATACTAATAGTAGGTATCATTCATTTAAATTAACTGTCTATTTTAACATATTATTCCCAATTTTAAATATTACTCATCCAATGGCAATTCGCGTTAGAAATGAATTTAACATTATATAAATATATTGTTTTTTGTTGCGGAAATGACACATTTTACAGCTATTTGCCAATTCTTATTTACATCTAACATACATATAAAACGTGTTTTAATGTGACATATGCTTTTTTAAAGAAATTATATTTATTTTGCCATCATTCGTTAAAGAAAAAAAATACTTGACCAATAAGTAGTTACCACTTACTGATTTTAATCCTATACTTAATTCATGCACTTAGCTTTTATGTAAATTAGCATCAAATAATAAAAATATTTTTATGAACATTATAAAACCTACTACTTTTCTATTAGTTTGCAACATCGGCATCGTAGAAGCTATGGAGCCAATAGGACACGTTTTTAATGTGCATATAACATAAATTGCTGCACACGAACCGGTTGGATTAACTGATTACAATGTAGACGTTAATGCTTTATTATCATAACTAAGAACCTAGCAGTTTTGTGGAGTAAAATTAAGTGTCCCTATTGAGTTGAACGGCGTACCGGGTTGTTACGCGAATTGTTACAGCCCCGCAGAATCTTAACGTTATTATGCACTATCTCAACAATGTAGCTACATATTTGTTCCCATTGTACGGTGGCTCTTTTGCATAACAGCCTCCAAGAATCATGAAAATGTGAAGTTCCTTATGAATTATGCTGTTACGGCGCGGTTCGATATTGTACCATATCAATTTTCAATAAACATGGCCTTCATCTAAAATTTTATGGAAAGCGTTGTTGTTTAAACTTTATCTATTATTGTGACAAGCTTGATAGATTTAATATCAAGTGGGCATCGTTAGCGCAGAACAAGCCTATTTGGAAATCCTTCGCTCAGACAAGTATTCCTATATTATAAACCACAATAGAACAGTACAGTTTATGACAGGTTGTTAACCTGTTTAGTTGAAGGTTTATTAATCGTCGTTATCTCTAAATTATTGAAACATAGACAATCAAGAATCAAAATGTACATAAGGCCTGATGCATTCGACGCACAAATTTGTAATAATAATATCTCGTGGTTATCAATTCTTGTCGGTTCAATATTCTCTAAACGTCTTATATTTCGCATCAAACTCTTTAGAAACCAGTATTGACATGACAACATTTTCAAAATCCGCACCACCAACATTTTGAGCAGGAACATATTCCCATAACTCTGCGACAATCTCACCGGTTCATCGGGTGTACAGTCCTGCTTTACATTTTGTGTTTGTTTTAAACATTTACAATCGTTCCACGGTCTGACAGTTAGAAATCTTTACCCAGAAACTCGTATTATTTATTCACCCCTGACGGAAAAAGAGGGGTGTTATAAGTTTGACGTGTGTTGCTGTGTATATGTGTATCTGTGTATATGTGTATCTGTGTATATGTGTATCTGTGTATATGTGTATATGTGTATCTGTGTATATATGTGTCTGTGGCATCATAGCGCCTTAACGGATGAACCGATTTTGATTTAGATTTTTCTGTTTGAAAGGTGACTTTGTCGAGAGTGTTCTTAGCTATGTTTGCTGAAAATCGGTTTAGCCGTTCAAAAGTTATGGGCTGTTTTCTGTTTGTAACGGAGTATTTTCGCAAGATGTCGTGTCATAATTATGTGTTCGATAGATTGTTGATCGAAGCATGTCTACTACAAATAAATTATGTATTTTAAAAATAAGGAAAAAAAAAAAATTGCCGGGTGTTTTGGAAATTTTTAATTTTGACTTGTGAAACTCAATACGCGAGTCTCTCGTCGTATCCTTCGCAACTTTTTCTTGTCCTCATTTTCTTTTTAATTTATGCAAACCTTTTCCTTGATGGAGTCTGTTTTCACACGCTCCGAGATTACGAAGAGTCCGATCTTAATCAACGGACGCAGATTTTTTATGACTGCTTTATGAACCAGGAAATATTCTAGGCTCTAAAGTATACGATGTAAAATGTAGACCGCGTCTTTTTATCTCAGCAGTAATCATATACGTCTGTTGAACGAAATGGAATACATTTCTGTGAAAGCTAATTAATAATAAGTATACCTTTGAAATATGACTGCTTTTAGAGGTCTATGATATTAAATCTTTTTTGTGTTCGCTAGGTGTTTGAATACGAAACGTGGTATTAATTCATGAACACATCAATCTTCCACTGTCCGGCCTGGACATAATTACTTGTTTATTCAAGATGAATTGATATTTGATAACGAATTATTTAGGTACGTTTGTTTAATCGATTTACTGTTGGTACGCATATTAAGTAGAATAGAAAAAAAAACTGGATAAAATGAGCTTAAAGAAGCATTTAAATACTTATTATTGTCATTATCTAGTATAATAGTATGACCAATATAACCGACTAGCTTCTGCCCGCGGCTCCGCCCGCGTAAAAAGTGTTTTATCATCCCAGGGGAATACAAACTATCCTATGTCCTTCCCAGGGTCTCAAACTATCTCCATGCCAAATTTGATCTAAATCAGTTCAGTAGAGCCAGAGATTACACCCTACAACCTCACAAACTTTATCTCTTTATAATATTAGTATAGAAGTACTAGCTGACCCCCGGGGCTTCGCTCCCGTCAACTGGCTACCTACCTACCCTGCCTAACCTGCCTACCCTACCTACCTACCCTGCCTACCCTGACTAACCTGCCTACCCTGCCTACCCTCCCTACCCTACCTTCCCTGCCTAACCTGCCTACCCTGCCTAACCTACCTACCCTGCCTAACCTGCCTATCCTGCCTACCCTGACTACCCTGCCTAACCTGCCTACACTGCTTAACCTGCCTCCCCTACCTACCCTGCCTACCCTACCCTACCTACTAATTTTTATCTATCATCAATAGTTTTCTCAGCGCACGCCAAAGAATGAATTTTATAGGCAACATTTTGCTATCTTGGGTTACATTATTGCAATTATCATGAGGATCTCTAATTTTTTTGAAAATATTTTGTAGCCTATGACACTCAGGAATAATGTAGCTTTCTACTGGTGAAATAATTTTCAAAATCGGTTCAGTAGATCCAGAGATTACCCCTTACGACGTCACAAACTTTATCTCTTTATAATATTAAGTATAGAAGTATAGATTATTAAATCAGTATTAAAGCGGTTTTCCTAAACACGCAATCATGATACTCACAGTCTAGCCACATTTATTACACGTTATTGCAATGGTATTATCGGCTATTAAACTCGTTTACGAGAACCGAGTCAATATAGAAAATATCACCGAGCCTGTGTTTTAAACCTTTCGACGCCCTGAAAGGACCATTACATAATAATTTCTCACGGTTCCATACCTTTTCTAAATAGAGTGTTGGCCGGTTTCTAAATTGAGAACTTGAATGCCATATTTTGGTACGTATCAGACTAAAGTAGACTTTGACAAACAATCAGGTTCTTATATTTTTTATATTCGGAAATTTGGGTAAATCGGCTTTTGAGATCGTATGCCGAGCAAAATAAATAGTCTTTAGTCAATATTCCGGGACAGGTGAGCAAAAAAGTAAAGGTAATGTCCGTTAGAGTTCCGACACTTTACTGACACCTGTGATTTGCAGTTTATACAAAAAAGTCATGGAATAATTTATAGTTAACTTTCGTTTTTGACCTAGAAAAAACGTACGTGTTTTCATACACAAATATTTACCGCAGCTACAAATCGCTTCTCAAGTCTATTTCCGTACATTTAGTTTTCTCATCGATGATTTATTAGTAATATAATAAACTACATACACGAATGTTGCGTAACTTTAACCGCATACGCAGCGCACGCAACGGAAGCTCTAAAAAGGGAATATTTTTGCTCGTTTTTGCAGCATTTTTCATTTATGCTCCGCTCCTATTGGTCGTAGCGTGATGTTATATAGCCTATAACCTTCCTCGATAAATGTACTATCAAACACAAACATAATTTTTCGACTCCGACCAGTAGTTCCTGAGATTAGCTCGTTCAAACAAACAAACATACAAACAAACTCTTCAGCTTTATAATATTAATAATAATAATAAATATATATAGTATAGATTAGGTACATCTACCTATTCATTGCAAAACTCATCTGAAACACGCTGTAGTGCATAGAAATTACGACCTAAAAGCTTTAGAACACTCGCATTACATTTAATATCTGACATAATTACTTCAGTTGTTTCATAATAGCTTTTGCTCGGTGCCCGTCTTCATGGGAGTGCGACGGCAAATAGTGGCATCATGTTCCCTGTTAAGTGTAATTTAATTATTGTTGTTAGGTTCAATGTTCCCATGAATTTCTTAGAAAACTTGTTGTTACGTCCAATATTGATTGGCTGCATTAGGAGAATTTACTGTCGCCAACGTGTGAAAGAGGGAGGAGAAGAATAATTGCAATGTTTGTAAAAGGCTGGCTAAGTCATAAGTACTAACATAACAAAAATCGGCCAAGTGCGAGTCGGACTCGCGCACGAAGGGTTCCGTACCATTATCGCAAAAAAACAGCAAAAACATCACGTTTGTTGTATGGAAGCCCCACTTAAATATCTATTTTATTCTATTTTTAGTATTAGATGTTATATTGCGGCAACAGAAATACATCATTTGTGAACATTTCAACTGCCTAGCTATCACGGTTCATGCGATACAGCCTGGTGACAGACGGATAGATAGACAGACGGATCGTGGAGTCTTAATAATAGGGTCACGTTTTTACCCGTTGGGTACGGAACCCTAATAACAACAACATTATATTATTATTTTTTAATTTTACTTGTCAGGAACTGCGTTGCACCCAGTATCTTTTTTCTTATTCCTTTTCCCATTGTAGGGACTGGCTTTGTACCCGACTGCCGAAGGAGGGTAATGTTTTTTATCAGTCTATGTATGTATGTTTGTTCCTATGTGGCGTTCTAGAGACCAAACGCGTTGGCCGATTTTGATGATTTTTACGTCAATAGATTCTTCTTAACCTTGCGAGTGTCACTGGCTACATTAAAATTATAAAATAGAAAAATGGCGGCTTTTGGGCCCCATATTGTGGGAGTCCAATTTTTCTTTTTCTTCCAAACCCATCGTGTGATTTATCAAAATAAAGGGTTTCAAGAGGCGATTTAAAAATATATAACACTTATGTTTTGAGGTACCTAAATCAAAAAATATGTTATCTAAAAATTATCAATAAAAAAGTTAGCTCAAAAATAAAAAAAACCCGACTGCTTATGAAGCGAACTAAAAAGACCTAACATCTGGGTTTCGTCAGCCAGCTCGTAAATATGTATCCTCCGACTGCACAGCATGATTTTCTTCTTGTTTACGTCTTTTTAGTTCGCTTCTTAAGCAGTCGGGTTTTTTGAATTAATCTACTCACTGTATAAGAGAAAAACAATTTCTTCGTGCAATAAAAACGAGATTTGTCCGTCACAATTGACAGCGTCGTGTAAAGGTAAAGATGTATTTACAGCTGTCGATCATAGTGCAAGAATATACCCTGGAGAATCGCGTATGGTTTTTCACGCTTCTCGACTTAAATTGGTCCAATATTGGAGGAGAAAAGAGACGAGAGCCAAACCTCCAATTATGACTTTTTACTAAGGAAATTCAGTCGGCGCTCTCCGCCCATATTTCCTCTTAAGGTTACACTAGTCGAAAATTCATCCATACAAACGTAGTCTAGGGATTATTCCACTGTTTGACGATGTACGTTCAAAATAAAAAGTGATATCAATTTGTCTCATCAGTATCTAGCCCTGTATGGAAGCAAAAAAGTAAAAAAAGAAAATGTTTGAAAGTTATGAGCGTCGAAAGTTCCACATTTCGACACTAATTTTATCGCATTTTTGGGCGCAAATAAATGCCATAAGAAGACAGAAAATTGCAAAACTGCCACCATACCGGAATAGATTAGTAGTTCAACAATGCAAATAATTTTATTTTGAACAGATACGTTTTGTCGTTTATTCATGATATCCAGACTCCCAAAGGTCTGTTTATAAAATTTCGCGCGCTCGGTTTCGTCCTAAATCATTATCCATTTCGCTACAAATTTGCAAAAGTGTGTACTCGTACGCAAACTAGCTTCCTACTGCTCATCACAGCATCTATCTATTCCGCACGTGTTGTCGGTTGATATAAAATGCATTTTAACCCCGCGCACAAAATAGTTCGTGCCGTCAACTAGTGTAACTTAACTAGTGTAACAGTCTTAACTAGCTGTGCCCGCGGCTTCGCTCCCGTTAACTAACCTGACTGCCTACCCTACCCACCTTCCTACCAATTTTTTTTCTAGGGTCATCATTCTTTCGCGGAGAATCTTAACACCGCCATTCAGAAAATGACTTTAAAAGCACAATGCCATCAATCAAATATCGAGTTCAAATGTTCGAGTATCTGAATTGCGTGTGTTGTGATAATTTTACTTCTTGAACACTTTCAATTCTTCTAACTTTTGATAGAGTGAATCGATTGCGATGAAACAAAAACAATTTTTATGTATAAAAGTTATCTACATTGGTTTCGTACATTTTACGTGATGCGTGCACAAATAAACATTTTCTGTTTTAAAATTCAAAAAATGCTGGAAATGGGTTCTATCCATGGAATGGTCCTTTAACACCCTGGCTATTTATTTTTGGAAATATTTTCGATGTACAAAAACGACTTTTCTACAGATTTTTTATATATTTATATTGATTGATGAAGATAAAAGGTTATGTTTTCTGTATTAATTTATTCGAAGACAATCAAACTAAACTATCCAAAGATTTTATGTCAACTTCTTTGTGCAAACCTAGACGTATTTACAGCTATGTGCTAATTAAACTATGTTTGTTACCGTTCAATACGACTCATCTGAATTACCACCATCAACTGTATTTTTTCATTGTTTTAGAGCGCGTTTGTTTGAGTCGTATAACTAAGTAGGTATTGTAAGGAGAGAGAGAGTTTTCATATTTGGAATGCTAGGAATATTTGAAGGCTTTTTTTGTTTCGTTATGCATGGGACTTCTCTAAGAGCCGCCTCAGGCAAGGCGTATTTAACATTGATGAAATAATACAAGTTTACAATTCTCTTTGCCTATCATTGAAGCACCCACAGCTACGTTCCCATAGTATATTATCTTTACCCTCGATTTTTTTATTGAGAATTAGAAGTTGAATTTTTATCAAATTCTGCTTTAGCCTGAAAATCTTTCAAACATGTAGGATTTAACACGATCTTAACTCTAAATACTCAATTCAGCAACCGACTCTTTGACTTGCCTAGATTACCTACCTTATTGTAATTAAGACATAAATCGAACCTAATTTAACCAAATTAGCAAGCTTCATCAATAACATCGTGAAAGATCATCTAGGCTGACGCTAAAACATTTTCCTTTTAGGGATTGTTTAAGATTGTGGTCAATACTGAAAGTCTTTTCGGCTTTGATTCTTTCCGGGAATGGGGCAGACGACGTCGTTTAATGTCTCTCATTGCCGCCACACCATGTGTCGCCGCCGTGTTAAAAAGCTTCTTTTGTATCGACTATGATTACTTACTGGTTTTACGATCTAAAGCTCATAAGACTTAGGCACTAGGAAGGAAGGTAATTAAGTAATAAAATCTCTATTTCATGATTTGGCGAAACGTTATCTTCCATTTTAAAGCTACCACATTATCACATCGCACCTGCCTTTACCGTACGTGACTTTGTGGGTAAATACAATTTAATTTCCATTGCTATAAGATGAATAAACGATATTCTTATTATATCAGCCAGTAATCAGCTAGTGCTAATCTTGACACATAGATTAATGAACATAAATTAGTATTCTGTAATTGGTGATAAAAACTTTTTATGTCTTCTTTAACGAACTTATTATAGGAACTTCTTGAACCGCTTAGCCAATAGCAATTAACTTATAAATATGTGTCATGGACCAAGTGATTAATCAAGGCACTATGTATTATGCCCGGGCAATATGAATCAATTCAAGTCAAATCGTGCAATGTAATGAATACTGATTTAAACTTCATTATTTATCACATTGTCTGGTCTTTGTGAATATTGCTACGTAACTGTTTAGCTTTAGCACCGTAGACGACATACATACGCTGCGGCAGGTTATACCGAAAACCGAAGAGTATAACCTACCTCTCTGTTTAGCGTTTGTGGACTACGAGAAAGCCTTCCATTCGATCGAGACTTGGGCTATACTGCAGTCTCTCCAACGGTGCCAGATCGACTACCGGGACATTGAGGTGTTGAAGTGTTTGTACAAAAACGCCACCATGTCAGTCCGTCTTCAGGATCAGACCCCGAAACCAATCCTTCTCCAGCGTGGCGTGAGAGTGGGATACGTCATTTCTCTGAATCTGTTCACTGCTGCGCTGGAGGATGTCTTCAAGGTTCTGGATTGGAGAGGGCTTGGCATCAACGTTAATGGCGAGTACATCACTCACCTTCGGTTTGCCGACGACATAGTGGTCATGGCTGAGACCATGGAGAGCCTCAGTAAAATGCTCGATGACCTCAGTAGAGCTTCCGAAAGAGTGGGTCTAAAATGAATGTGGACAAAACCAAGGTCATGGTGAATGCCCATGTTACACCCACTGCTATCAAAGTCGGAGACTCTACACTCGAAGTTGTGGGCGACTCTGTCTACCTGGGACAAACGATCCAATTGGGTAGAGCCAACTTCGCGAAAGAGGTCCAACTCGACTGGGCAGCGTTCAGGAAGTTGCGCGGTATCTTCTCGTCCAACTTACCACAGTGTCTCAAGACGAAAGTCTATGACCAGTGTTATGTTGTCAGTGATGACATATGGCTCTGAGACGTGGTCGCTTACAATGGGACTTATCAGAAAGCTTACAGTCACTCAAAGGGCAATGGAGAGGGCTATGCTCGGAGTTTTCTTGCGTGATCGAATCAGAAATATGGAGATCCGCAAGAGAACCAGGATTACCGACATAGCCCGAAGAATTGTCAAACTTAAGTGGCAGTGGGAAGGGCACATTGCTCGCAGAACGGAGGGCCGATGGGGCCGAAAAGTTCTGGAATGGCGACCGCGAACCGGAAGACGATACGTTAGAAGGCCTCCCACTAGGTGAACCGATGACCTGGTTAAGGTTGCGGGAAGGCGCTGGATGCAAGATGCACGGGATCGGTCAATGTGGCGACGCCTGGGGGAGGCCTGTGTCCAGCAGTGGACGTCTCTCGGCTGAAATGATGATGATGATGATGATGAACTGTTAGGCAATTCGATAGTTGAAAAAAAAAAAAATGTTTAAAATACAAACCATACTAATGTACCATACATTAGTATGGTTTGTATTTTAAACATTTGGTCACCAAGAAATATCAGAGGAAAAGTTATTCTCACAGCAAAATTATATTTTTGGTGAGCAGGATTATAGAATCAATTAGAATAAAATGATATTTCTAAGCGGTGCCGCTAATTTCAACAAATTAATCCAAGAGCGAGCGAAGCGAGCTTGGCAGCTTAAAGCTCTCCGATACGGATACTTTAAACCCTGCAGACAGAAATTAGGGCGCCACGCCGTCGGATTTGTTGCTTAAATAGTAATCGTAATTACCTACCATAGTGATTCTATATTAAATTCAATGTCCATATTCAAATAATTTAATAAAAAACACTTTTTTTTTTAGGTAACCTGCTTAATAAGTGATGGGCATTATTCAGAAAGCCCGGTCAATTTAATTATTTCAATAGTTTTTAGCATATTGGCTACTCGTATTGGGCATTGTGAATTCAAATTGTCTGGGCATTATGAATAATGCCGTATTAGTCACTTGGTCCATAACATATCCACCAATATAAGCTCATAAGGGAACGATTGCTTCAATAAATACACGTTGCTCATGACGTATTTATTAGTAAAGCATAACTAGGATCTTATTTCCTTAGGCTATACAAACTATTTCAAGGTAGCAATTGGCTCACATATTTATGATAGACGGTAAATTGGCGCGTGAAGTAAAGACATGAATTCGTTTTTCAAAGCGCCGCCGTGTCCTGTCGTGCTCCAGGGTAGTAAATCCTCCTCCAGTCAGGAGTCACCCATTAGACTGATAATTAGCCAGCTGGTGTAGGCCCCAGGACGCATTCATCTTATGGCCACGAGACTTTGTTTGTTTTCAAGATAATGCAGGCACCAACTACAGAAGCTGCCTTTATTACGCATATTAAATAATCATGCAACATATTATTTTACTACACTTTTAAACTGTTATGTGCTATCAAAATTCATGTTATATCAGATAGTTGGTACTCAAGTCCTTTAAGAGGCAGCTCCTTTCAATAAATAAATAAACATTATTTGTAATGAGGCCGCAAACGTAAGTACAGTATTCAGGAAATATGATTGTATGAAATTTCTGGCATAAATGTATTTCTTACGCTGACTGCTTTCAGATATGCTATGATCTAGCTTTCTTGTTAGAGCATGGCTTCATTTTCCAACGTAGTTAAGTTAGTGGTGGAAGCAATGGTTTCATGTCATAAATTCTGTCCTTGTTATTTGTACCACCTCGTAAACCGAAGTAAATTGGCATAATACAACTATTTATTTCAGAAGAGTATATTACCGTGAAAATCGCGGTGTGAGAGCTGGGACACAATTTAAATGCACATATTATTATTGCGCCCATTCTTATTTTACGACTATTGTCAACTTGCCAACTATATTTGTCGATAGATATCGACATACTAGTTTATATATGTAAATGTATTTTTGTTCGTACAATACCCGTTTTAGAGTCAATTTTCACGGTATTTCTTTGGCACCCTCGTTGCATGCAGACGGTTCAATGAAGGCTTATTGTCGGCTTAGTTGAATATCCACAGATCAGAAATAGACACATTATTTCTACAATTCTGTAAAAGTTCACATCTTTCTCATCAATCCGATCTTCATTATTCTGATCTACATTTAAAACTGTCACACCGTTATTTTTAAGATCATCATCATCAATTTTTGGTTAGTCGTAGGACGTTATTACCGTAAACATAGCAAATTTTGCGGTAATTTTATTACGCTACGCGACATAAATATTTACTGTCTCAAAAGCTGACTCAGAGAATCCTGTTGAAAGTCTTCTTACTTGATACGACTGTGGAAATACGTATCAGTTTCACTTTTCCCTCATCTATAAATGGTGATATTCGTATCACGATTGGGGTCGCGCGTGCTAACTGTCTCGCCATGTGTGCAAAACTGATTTTCCCCGCTGGCTACTGAAAAATAATACTCTCTTTAACTATGTTATATGAAAATACTTTTAAAGGCTCATAATAATTCAATTTGTAACTCCTGACGGAAAAAGAGATTGTTATAAGTTTGACGTGTGTACCTGTGTTTGTGTTCTGTCTGTGGCATCATAACCCCTAAAAAAACGGTGACTTTGATTTCGAGACTTTATCGATAGTGTTCTTAGCTATGTTTGATGAAAATCAGTTCAGCCGTTAAAAAGTTATGGGTGTTTTACTGTTTGAATCGGGGTGTCTTCGCATGATCTCATCTCATCTGCCTAGCCTTTTTCCCAACTATATTGGGGTCGGCTTCCAGTCTTACCGGATTCAGCTAAGTACCAGTGTTTTACATGGAACGACTGCCTATCTGACCTCCACAACCCAGTAACTGGGTAACACGGTACCCCTTGGCAAGACTGGCGTCAGATCTCAAACTTCTGACTACCCGTAACGACTGTCAAAGATCTTCGAATGACAGCCGGGACCAACGGCTTAACGTGCTCTCCGAGGCACGGAGGCAACTCGGTATGTTGAAATGGTCACCCATCCACTGATGTTGCTTAACCTTGATGATCAACCCGTGCGGCTGTTATTATTTAGCCACGAGCTCCTCGGGGTGTCTTCGCAAGATATTTTTACTTGTCTGCGCTGCAATCAAAACTAAATCAGAAATATAAATTCATCTCGTAGCTCCAGTTGCTGAAATAATGATACACATAATCTTGAGATAAGTCGTTATAAAGACAATTAATGCTATCGCCCTATGGTTGTTCCATTTACCAGTTGTAGGCAGGGTGGTTATTCAAACAGTAGGAACTGAATGTGTAATAAACGACCGGAAGACGGACTAAGCTTTACGAGCCATGATGTATGTCCAATTGGCAGTTAAAGCATTTTAACGGCATATTGCTTCAGAAATGAAATTAAAGCGGCGGATATTAGTCGTGGCTGTTTAATTATAGGAATTAATTAGTGGTGTTGTAGAATAATTACTCATTAATTTCAACACGGGCGAATAGAAACCACGCGCGGCATTTCCATGCTTTGTAAGTGGAGGCATGAAGCTGAATTACCATTATGCAAACCATATATCATGCCACCACGCGGCCACTGTGCGCGGTACTTTATGTTCGCGCCTGGACCGCGCAGCCTCCCGCACATAGCCGACGAAAAATTTCAAATAAATTCTCTCGTAATTTGTATTTATTAGTCCAGCAGCCGAGTCTAGCTGACTAAATAGATATATTCTTCTACATCAAACTGAAACTGAATATTGAAATAAAATATGCAGTTGCACTAATGACATACCTTTACTTATAATATTTGCACCATTTTGTAGATTGACTGGCCTTTTGATTATTTGAAAAAATCTGTTGTTATTACATTTTGAACATAAATGTACTGAACAGCTTATGTTTTCTATCATGTTTCAGAGTTGATCTCAATGTTAGAGTTTTCTATATTCCTAAGTAAACTTACGTCGTGAAAGATTACCATGACAATGAGTTAAAAAGCCACTCTGTACAAGAAAATTCTACTTATACTTTCTACAATAAATAATGTACTTAGATAAAATGTAATTTTATTAGGTACTAGCTGTTGCCCGCGGCTTCGCTCCCGTGGACCACCCCTCACAGGACCCGTTTTCGGGATTAAAAAATAGCCTATGTCACTCAGGAATAATTTAGCTTTCTATTGGTGAAAGAATTTTTCAAATCGGTCCAATAGTTTCGGAGCCTATTCGGTTCAAAAAACAAAAAAATCTTTCCTCTTTATAATATTAGTAAAGACTAGCTGTTGGCCGCGACTTCGTCTGCGCAGCATTAGTACTTCAAATAGCCTATTTTTTTATATCGCGCCATGATTTTGAAGGTTTGTGGGCCGCCTTACTTGAGAAATTATTAGTTTACAACACAAACTTCCAACCTCCTTTCCACCCTCCCAAGGATAATGTCCTTCACAGGGTCTCAAACTATATCCATACCAAATTTTATCTTAATCGGTTCAGTGGTTTAGGCGTGAGACGGTAACAGACAGACAGAGTTACTTTCGCATTTATAATACGAAAAAAAAGAAAAGAAAGTTCACATTTAAATCTTTTTTTAAAAGAAAAGTCTTAGCTTTATTGAAAAAATGTTTATTTTATATTGAAGTACACTGTTTGGGAATTTATTTTTTAAAAATAACATCGTCCAAATGTAAACCGTTGCGCTCTCGGCATTCATTTAGTCGGGCACTAAAATTGCCTATGACAGCTCGGCAGGTAGTCTCCGTGATGGCTGCCATTTCATGACGGATATTTTCTTTTAATTGTGCCAGGGAAGTCGGTTTATTAGCGTAAACTTTTGATTTGACATAACCCCACAGGAAAAAATCCATAGGCGTTAAATCGGGACTCCGTGGAGGCCAATTTATGTCACCTCGCCTGGAGATTAATTTGTTCGGAAAAATTTCTCGAACTCGAGGCAGAGATCTGTTGGACGTGTGTGAAGTTGCTCCATCCTGCTGGAACCATGTTCTTTGGTTGTAACCAGGAAAGTTTTGCAGTTGGGGTACGAAAAACTCGTCTAACATCTCCACATAACGCTCTGAATTCACTGTGAGTGTGCGTCCCCTTCCATCTTCAAAAAAGTAAGGGCCGATAATTCCTCGCGCCGGCATCGCTGCCTGTTCTTGGTCGCCCAGATTTTGGTTTCTCCAGAGTTGACCCAGTCTCTTCAAACTTCTCAACCCATTTTGCAATGAGACGAGTGCTAGGCGCATCATTTAAGTGACGAATATGTCGAATACTGCAGAATTTTCTACGCGCTACAGTCGCCGAATTACCGTTTTTGTAAAACTCACGTACGCACAACGCACGGTCCGCACCAGAGAAACGCTCCATAGCGACTAAATTCCCAAGAGCCAGACTACCGACTGACATACCCCCCGCGCCCCTCAGAATAGTTGCTTTCGCGTAATAAGATAAGCAAATGTGAACTTACTTTTGAGACACCTTGATAGTATGGATGTCATGACTCTGGAAACCAGCCATAAAAGCCATCGGTTAATATTTATTTCATTAATCTCTTCTGAACTTTATTGAAAATTCTTTCAGAGCTGGTTAGAAAATAAACGTAAGAAATATTGTATACTATCGTAACATGAAACTCTTCATACCGGAGAATTCCGCTCCGTGCATTTTTAACGTAATCCCCTATCGTCCTTCATAAACTTATAATTTTATAGCTAATAATGCTCATCGTATACGGTATCATACTCATTAATATGTCTGAATATACTTTTTTCCCCTCAGGTAAGTTAAACGTTCCTGAAGCAGCTTTAAGTCTTGATCGACCTGTACTACAATATTACGCCGCAATGCTTACTCGTAAGTCTCCATATTTTTTACATATTATTTGTACGTTCGACAACAAATAAAATTCAATACAAACGACAACGTTTAGTATTGAATTTGATTATACGCTCAAGAAGCTTGGTCGTCTGCTTCATAAGATTAAAAGCTTACTTTACTAATAAATATTTCAATTTTAAAATACCGTATTCCAACTGAGTCAGCACAAGTCTATGCTGCATTCTTCGAAATACCTCGAGTTTCTAGTTAAATAAGACTGTTATGAAATAAGCATTAATGTGTTACATTAAGTCTCAGCATGGCTGACATCACGTGTACAAATTAATTACGCCATTTAAACGCTATAATAATAACGTCGGAACTCTTGTGCGTGGTTAATAGTTTGTCACGATTGTAACGAGAAAGATACTATCCGGAGTGCGATATTAACGGGCGGCTGCGATTCTCACGCTGTGTGCATTACATCGGGCTTTGAGTGTATCACATCCTACGGGTGTACTTTTATCTGAGTAACGCGCACCGTTATACTTCGGACACTAACACACTGAGCTAGACAAATTCACTCCACTTTCCATTTTTCACAGGTCATTTTCTTGTACACGTAGACGATGTGAGTGCAGGTGGTTCGCGGAACAAGATGTGGAGCGCCAAGGCTGCCTTCCACATCACCCACTTTTTACTCGTTATAAAGCTTGTTGATATAAAATAAACCTTCACACGTCGTGTAACAAAACATTCTACGGAACTCTCGACATATACTTGCCTACTTACGGAAATTACCGTTTGAAAACTGAAACAAGCCGGATGGATTGAGTTGCGACGCGCGACGGCTTGCTAAAATAACTTTACGAATGCAAAATATAGATACGCAAACTAGATACGGGCGAGGATATTTATTGTCAATATCAACGTCAGTCAGTTTATCGCCTGCTGCCCATCCGTGCGTTTACCTTTTTATCGCTTTACAAGCGGGCTCAAATCGCGCGTTTCTACCTCTCTCGCCATACTTGGGGTTGAATCGCAGGGACGTCGCTCGTGTGATAATGGCGGCAATGTCCGAGTGTCGACACTAATCCGGCTGCTCTTCGACATGGCTCCGAAATAAAAGAAAGCTTGAGATGTCGCCCGACAGCCGCACTTTACGTTCACAAACAACTGTATGACTCATTCACGAAATCAATCGGATTGTTATTCAGCAGTTAGCTGATTTTAAAGCGACTTGTTTAATCCAGCGCTCGCAAATGAAATTGATCTTGAGTGGCGCACATAATTATATTCACTTTAAAAGCTTTGCATATTTTAAAAGCGAGATACATTTTAATCTATCGGAATTCAAATGATAAAAGATGTTTTAGCCTTGAATTGTGCGAAAATATAAATTTAACGGCAGCTATAACAGTAAAAATAACTTAAACACAATGATATCAGCATAACTTATCTTGGGTGTGCAAAAGATGGAATAAAAATGGCAACGAACTAAATAAAGGCGAAATTAGCACCAAGAGCTTCAAATGAAATCGACAGAAAATATAAAGTTTATGAATGTGTGAATTTCTTTCGTGCATTTATTTAACACGTTATCTTCATGAAGGTGTTATTAACGCTTCACAAAACAAACCATCAATATTCGATGCAAATTGTATTTACAGAACGTAAACGTCGATCCCAGCAGAATAAAGAACTGCCACCCGTTATACCAATAATGGGACAACCATGTCACTGTTTATAGTTTAATTTAAACTGGGACAGACCGGTATATGCATATTTATTCACAAACCTAACCCGATAAAACTTAATTGTTTGCATTAATATAACTACAAGTCATCTTACGTATATTTACGATCTGTAAATTATCGTCAGCATTAATAAGCATACTATAATTATAATGAACCGTCGATTACAACTTCATTCAGGTTACTTTGTTGCCCTAGACACTTATAGCCAGTTAACGAGCAGCTTTTAGACTCCTCTCAATTAATCCTTAATCTACCGAAAACAGCACAGGCGAATATTAAAATATTTAAATTAATGCTCATAATACAACGACAATAATAGTAAAAGTAGCCGTTGTTTTGAACCAATGAAAGACCGTGAATTGTTTTTTTACTGTTATTTGCTAAATTTCTAATATCGTATTGCTATTAAGGAATCGATGATAATCTTATTAAGTTTTCTCTCCATATTATGTAAATATGTATTCTATGCAAATCTAGAAATTAAATGGAAATGACGTGTGTATCAGGGGCTTATCATCTGACCTAAGTTGAAAGGCTCAATTAAGGAAGTGGGTTGTTGTATTGCTTGTAAACTAGTCTTGCATCCTGAGTTTGCCGTTGGACTATTGTAGCCATTATTCTGTAGGGAATAGAGTTGGACTTTGCTATGGAAATACCAAGTGACTGCAGTTAGTGTTGATACCATTAGGATTTGTGACTACTGTCTTTAAAAAATACCTACAAGTAGATAAACTTTTCATGAGGCTACAACACCTGTAATTAATGAATAAACGTTTCTAGTCCCTCCCATGACAAGACTATTATAACACAGTATTGCCATTCCATAATAATTAGAAATAATTTATTACTGTAGTCTAGCTCAGGTAGCTCAAGTAATTTACTATTCAATTACATTTACGAAGTAACACCGTTATTAATATAAGTAACAAGTACAGTAGCGTCACTCTGGAACGGTACTCCATTTGCGAGCTGACACTAAGAGTATTTGTAATGATAGTCCCCCAAATGTGCGTTAATCACAAATTACGATCGCGTAAAGTGGACATCGATGTGGTATTGCTATTGAGTAGTTCTACGAATCACTGTAGACATTAAGAATGTACAACTAACTGTGTAGCTACTGTAAAGAAAAAAGGTAACCGAATATAAAACGATCCCGCGTAGTTAGTCATCATCTGCCTAGCCTTTTTCCCAACTATATTGGGGTCGGCTTCCAGTCTTACCGGATTCAGCTAAGTACCAGTGTTTTACATGGAGCGACTGCCTATCTGACCTCCACAACCCAGTAACTGGGTAACACGGTACCTCTTGGCAAGACTGGTGTCAGATCGCAAGCTTCTGACTACCTGTAACGACTGCCAAAGATCTTCAAATGACAGCCGGGACCAACGGCTTAACGTGCTTTCCGAGGCACGGAGGAAACTCGGTATGTTGAAATGGTCACCCATCCACGGACCGACCTCGTCAAGCGTTGCTTAACCTTGATGATCGACCCGTGCGGCTGTTATTATTTAGCCACGAGCTCCTGATCCCGCGTAGTTAGTATCCGTGTCATAATAAATTAATACTTGAATATAAACCAACGATATCAGAGAGTGATATATTTAGGTGCTGAACGCCTTCTCTAAGACTGTAAATAAACAATATGCAAATCAGTTGCGTGGCGGTTAGCATTAGGCGATCCTATTAGTGTCTATATGTTAATCCGTAACAGTAAACACACCTTGTTTTGAACTTTAGATCAGAGCTAAAAAAAAGGTTACAAGTAGGGTTACCATTTCGAAAATTGAAAAGTCCTAGCAAAAAGCCGGACTTTTGAAAAAAGCACGTACCTACATTTTAGATACGAAAAAAATATGTCTATTAACTTAAGCCCGAATTGCGGCAAAGTAACTGGGTGTCCTAAACAGAGTGAAGCGATACTTTTTGCCTGGACACCTATTAACTCTTTACAAAGCGCAAGACCGATCCTGCATGGAGTATTGCAGCCACCTCTGGGATGGCTCAGCTAAATATCAGCTTGCCGCGCTTGACTCGGTGGAACGCAGAGCCAAGAGACTAATTGGCGACGTCAAACTGGTGGATGCCAAGCTTCACAGCTTAGCTCATCGCCGTAAGGTTGCCTGCTTGTCGATCTTCTACAGACTGTATTTTGGCGAGTGTGCTCATGAACTCCACGACCTCATCCCACCGGCCCCCTTCTACCATCGGACATCTAGACGCACTGCAAGTTACCATCCTCACCTAGTTACTATTCCACCAATTCGCACCAAGCGCTTCCAAACATCCTTCATAATGCGCACAGCAAAAGAGTGGAACTCACTGCCTGCGTCTGTGTTTCCGAACGCATACAACCCGAATCTCTTCAAAGTTAGAGTGAACAGGCTTCTTCTGGGTAAGCTCACTCCATCGTCGACTTTGTCTCTGTCACCTCTGACCTAGACTAGAGTCAAGAGCAAACCCATCAACAAAAAAAAAAAAACTGACTACATCGAAATCGTGATCTGAAAAGTATAAAAAACTTTTTAACATAAAATCAAACCGACTTTCAAAACAAAACACTATAGAACGAAAAATAACTTTCTTTTTCTAAGTCGATGTCTTTTGTACCCATTGTTTTCCGTTATTCAACACCATCTGCCGGAAAAAAAATGTTGTTTTTCGCTTTGTAGTGTTTTCTTTTGGAAGTCGGTTTGTTTTTTTATATATTTTTTTCTCTTTTAGTTTTGGTTCCTCCAATTAACATGAAAATCATTTATAGCTAAAGTACATCTCATGGCAATTCCAATAAGCCCAAACACGACTAGGATACATTGTTTTATTTCGGAGTTCCAGTGGCCATCTCTGGTCTTCTTCATCAGTTCCACATCATCAAATGATACTTTCTGAGTGTAAATGATTGCATTTTTGATGAAAATACCAAAATCGCTATATGTATGCCTATAATATTTGAGAAGTTCCCCCGATTTCTCTAGGATCCCATCATCAGATCCTGACCTGATGACCATGTGAAGTATACCATTTCAAACAAAAGAAGAATTTTCAAATCGGTCCAGGCGTCTTTGAGTAATCGGGGAACATACATAAAAAAAAAGATTCCGACGAATTGAGAACCTCCTCCTTTTTTGATGTCGGTTAATAAAACAAGAAAGTATTCTTAAAGGATAGCTAGGGTGATATGAAAAAATAACAAAATTTTGTCCAAGCGATAAATCTGGATAAATTAGAAGGCCGGACAGAAGGCCAAATGCCAAAATAGATAAAGCCGGACGAATGGTAACCCTAGTTACAAGGAGCGGCACGAAATTAACTAAACTGTAGAAAACGCCAAAAATAAAACTAAAAGTGTGAGCTATCGAAAAGTTTTATCGATATCGAAATCTCTTTATTGTTTATCAATTTGCATTCTATGCCGTTCACCCACGTTTTCACAATATTACATTAGCTGAAGAAAGTAAAGTGCAAATATTTCCGATGTATAAAACTTTGCGCAGGTGCCAATTACTCCATTTCGATAGTGTTCACAGTTCAATGGCAGGTAATAATGGAAATAAATCTAGTATAAGGAGAGCAGTGGGCAAAAAAACCGCTAACCGAACTTGGTGGTAGAACGTCGACTCATTCATTACTGGGAAGCCGTGCGGTTTAGTTATTTAATGAAACGTTACTTCAACACTGACAGACCACATCAAGAACGGCATGCATCAACCGCATTATGTTTTGGAATAGAGCCTTGCCTTTAATTTGCATTTTAGAGCCGTGAACATTCACTAGCAACTTTAGCAAATAACAGTCTTCTTCAGTATTTGTTGCGTGAAAACTTACGTCATTTTCATTTATTTTGTAAGAAAACTTGAACGCATAAGCCTTGGTCAAGGTAAAGAGCGGCGCATGGCGGCCGCGGCCGGCGCGTCTCGGAGCGGTGGACGAACAACGAACTGCGTCCCCCGTCCACAACGTCCGCTGACGAATGTCAATGGCACGCCGCGCGCCGGCACCGTTACTCGATCTCGCGTCCGCCGAATTAATTCGCCAATGGAAATCCGTATAGCGATCGATTCCTACACCGTATAACTTAATGAGCAACTTGTTGCTATACCCCACCTCCGTTATCGAACATCTTATCCCAAAACCCTCAACATCCCACTCGCATCGCATACCACTAAATCAAATAAGCCTGTCATTATTCATTCCACAAAAAAAATGTTATTACTCTCATTGTCTAACTGTAGAGATCATCACGGTCAAAGACACCAAAACAAGTGGCCGCATACAAAGCTGTGCGCCTCGTATTAATACAGAAGTGATGTACATAACAACTCATTGATATGGAGAACTGGAGCTGAAAGCCGCCAGTAATGAGAACGCTCTACATTTCAATATTATACATCTTTTGAATTTTTATCGGTGGATGCTTGTTAATCTACTGACTTGTCTGAGACCTCATGCTGCTATGCGTTAAATACCATTTGCATGGCTCGCTGGGGCGCAAAAAGTCACAAAAAACATGCCTTTTTCCTAGTCAGCACTCATCTTTATGAATAAAAATATTAGATGGCTGTCGATCGCCGATCGGGCGCCACACTTTTACTGACATCGATCGCGATGCCTTGTCTTCGGTCTGATTTATATCTCACACACTTACTTCTAATAGTCTTAGTCATTTTGTGCACTATAGACTTTTTTATTTAATTATGGTTCTTCTCCTATCACCATTTTCCCTTGGGCGTCATAAAGTTTATTTAAATATATGCTTTTAATAGGTGTTTGCCGGAAGCGTTTAGCGAGTCAATTTAAATCTTGTAGCTTTTGATACTATGCATAAAATTGTGATCAATCGCCTTCGTAAATTAGTTCATAAATCAACGATAATTAACTGATGCCGTTTCTTAGGCAATCTAGATTCTAATCTTCAATTCTACTCCTGGGGATTTGTCGTAGCGCCATCATACATATCAATTAAGCTGGCCTTTTAATTCGATCATCGATCATCTGCCATCCACCTCTAACAGAGGTCAATATTTCGTAAACTTGATTACATATGTATGTGCATATTGATTTTTTATCAAACTGGTTCCGTGGATAATTCACACGTACGTGGATGTTATTGTATCACTGGAGCTGTTCTATTTTTCGCTCATACTTTTTTTTTGCTTATGTAAATTCCCACTACTGAATAATTCATATATTCGACTAAAGATAGCAACAGGCTGGACTGCTCTGTAATTACCTATTTCTCCAATGAAACTTTTACCAGTAGATCCTGTTAAGATAAACAGTCAAGTATAATTCGTATCTTCAACATCTTAATTTAGATATCAACATTAACACAATAGCAGCCGCACGAAAACTATATTTTGAATAATCATACACACTTAAAAATCATTATGTAGGAATTTCGTTTGCGATAAATTTCTGAGTATTAAATTAATGCATATTGTTATTCTGATCTTCTCCCTTATTAACAGTTGAGAGGATGATAAAACAACTAGTATCGATGATAGCTTGTCGTCGACTATAATGTGTGTCTGCGCAGGAGTCAATTATTACTAAACGACATGAATTTATAAATAATGGATGATAAAACAAGCAAACTTGTCACATGGGACGGCTCTGAGTCATCAAGCTATCAAGAAATGACAAGAACATATAATACTTAATCTATTTAAAATATTCAAGTGGATACCGACAACCGCATAATAATTTAATATATTTTATTAGTAAATATGAACACTACATGAAAAGAATATTGCTGTCACAGTTAAAACCCGTTTTTCGTTAGAACTCGTTTTCCCTAGTTAAAACTAGTTTTTACTTAATGCCTTTGTTAAAACTAGAAATACCTAGTCAAAACTAGGATTTACTTCTAATATATTTGCTTTTCAGATAAAACTAGTTGTCACTAGCTTAAGCTAAAACCAGCACTATAGAAACTAATCATGGACCGAGTGATTAATCAGTGCACTATGTATAATGCCCGGCATTATGAATCTAGTCAAGTCAAATCGGGCAATGTAATGAATACTGATTTAAACTTCTATATTTATCACATTGTCTGGTCATTATGAATATTGATATGTAACGGTTCGGCATAACCAGGATAATTATGGTCAATGAATTAGTCCAAGAGCAAGCGAAGGGAGCTCGGGGGCTTAGGGCACCCCGACACGGATAGGTTAGGTTCGAAGGAGATGACGGGAGCTAAAGCGAGCGAACTCAGCTCCCGTCATCTCCTTCATGTTAGGTTACTTTAGACCCTGCAGACAGAAATATTAGCCTTGCTTAAATAGTAATCGTACTTGCCAATTCTATATTAAACCAATGTCAACATAAAATATAACATTAAAATAGTTTTTATCACATTGTCTACTCATATTGGGCATTTAACTAACTCCTGGACGTAAGAACTTATTCTGATGTATTTGAATTGTAGTTTTCTCCTTTTGTACGCTTTTGAAGTAAAAAGAACACTCTGAACGTTACAGGTGGAAGAGTCAAAATTACGTCACGTAACACGTTTTTTCGGAGTCAGAAAAAAATTAAACACTCTGGTTTGGAACTTTCGGACGATTGCAACTGAAAAAAAAACACGACAACTACAATTAGTAACTGTCGTGTACATTAATATACCTATTGAAAAGTCTGGGGTCTGTATTCAAAACATCTTCGCAAAAAGCCCAGTGAATCGATAAAAAACCCTACTAGCCCACGGAAAGATACGTGCTTGTATATAATTTCGTTGGTACATCGCAAAAAGTAAACAATTTCATCGAACTTGTGATCCATTAATAGAAGCATTATTCCTCTTTATGTTTTTAATTTATTTTCGGTGTTGTGTCTAGGATATAATATAGAAGAGAAGTTAAATTGCCTCTGTGACAAAATAAAAATATATAGACTATATTTCGTGCAAAAAAATTGTTATCAGTCAGCCAAAATGGATTACATAGGCACATGGGATCGTCATCATATAACACTTGTAATATATATAAGTAAATACCTACTTAACATTATTACAACAGCTAGGTAGATAAGTTTTGAAGCTTAGAACATAAGGAACTAACTTACTTTACTACTCTACCAGTCATTTACGAACTTACGAACACAACGAAATTTTCACCACTGAGTATTGATTACAAGAGATAAGATAACCTAACAAGTCCACAAGAAGCCAAACATGGCGGCTGCGTTTTAGTTAGTATACTGAAATGGTATGTTGACCAGCGCGCAAGTAAACTTGTCGCTTTATAATCGAACCAATTTATATCAGGCGCCAAGAAGTACCAGGAGCTTAGAGTTATGGAAGTAGTGGCCAGGACTTTATTTAGACAACAACACCCGTGCTGAACTGGTATCCTAGTACCACCGCCGCCGATTGCAGCCATTGCACCCTCCAAAGCACTTTTGTTTTATTGTTAACGGAACTTTACTATGACGACTGAACACTGAATGGAAATAAAATATTACTGCTTAGGCAGTCTTTATTTTCATGTTGTTCAAACTGTTTTATTCTACGTTCGTGACGTTGCAATTGATTTCGTCATTAAACTCTAGACACAGATTGCAGTCGACTTGTTTGAATTAATTATAACATTCCTGACAGTTTAAAGGATAAATTGTGTTTATTAAGCCCCATTTAGGTAGCTTAATTATAAAGAACTTTGCAAACGATTTTAAACTTGTTTTTGTTCTAATTACACCATCGATCGCCTGCAAAAATAAATATGATATCTAAATATCCTCAATTTTAATAATCGTAGCGAATGTTTGAAGTTTAATTGAGATCAGCCGCATAACTTCAACAACTTGATCGTTCGAAATCTTGTTTTGAGGATCGCTCAAATTAAATTGCATAAATGAAGCTAGTTGTTCTGGTGCTATTAGGGGTCATAAAGTTATCGCATGAACCGCATAACCGGTTATGTAAATGGCTGTATTATTGTTATTTAGATACTCATAGGCACGAGTTATTGACATGCTTAAAGACAAAGGCAGGCATGCCCTGCATTGTAATTGAACACTTAGATTTTACTTCAACCTATGAAATAACCATTTCAAAAGAAAATAAAAATCTTATTATATAATTTTATTGAACCCGGAAAACAATACCTCTAACTAAATTCATGGCGCAACGTTGCGTGACAGTGGCAGGCTGGCAGGCTAACGACACGTAAGCGTCCTTGCGCAGCGTCCTTGCGCCGACCGTAAAACCCTCGCGACGCCGTACTCTTTAGTCCACTCCTGCACTAATCTCCCCGTCTCGCTCCACACCACGAGCCACTGACGTCTCCGAAGCCCCACGCTCGATCTGCCAAGTGATAAATTGCTCCCACCGACAGCCCTCGCATCGCAGCTTTACGGGACGAGTTTGTCCGAACTCGTACCATTTTTATTTACACCTGAATGGAAGCGTCTCATGCGTATAAACTTTAATCACTGAATCTTTTTTTAGAATGTATATTTTCATATCTCGCAAACGGTGCTGGATTCCAGGTTTTTTTTTGTTTAGTGCTCTCGTATACAGTTAGACGCCCAAGGCCGACGAGATCGGTTAAACTACATTGTTACAGGACATATACAATAAATTTTAACGGTGTTCAATATTTAAATGTACCATAAAAGCGATTCTTTACAATTTGCTAGCTGATGAATATTTAGTAGGGCGGGCGTGTAGGGCGCTGTGCTGCGCTGGGCTGGATGCGCCCGCGCCGACCGCGACCGTGTAGCCACCTAATGAGGAAGACCCTTATGGGGCCCGACCGTGTTAGAAAATCCCTAATTGTACGTAACTATGTCGTTGATATTCAAAACGCGTACTTCTACGTCCAATTAAACAAGCTTCGCACCTGTACATACTTAGCCGCCTATTATTGCTTTAAGAACGTAAAGTTTGTGGTTTTCTTGTTCAGACGATAATTATATGTATTTTGTACCAGGATAGCTACATTGAGATAATTATATAGATATGCATCCGATTAATGAGTACCATATAAGGAGACATTTTTTGTGTCGTCTTGTAAACTTTTACCGTCGTTTACACTACATAAATATCTTTTTTTCACTTTGCACTAACGACTTCGCTGGAGAAACATCTATTCATGGACATTAGCATACCATTATCTTTTAAAGCCATGTAAAGCTGTACGCCAAAGAATGTGGAGTAATCCAGTATGATAAAATGTAAAATAAATCGTCTTTCGCACTTTTTAAAGTTATTTACATAAATAGGTTACAGGCTTTACATTGATTGAATCGTAAGTTGAAACTGTGCTGCGTACATAAATAAACGTGAAACTAAATAGACTTTTAAAGTCAGTGTTGACGTCGAGTAAAGTAATGGTTTCTGCACAAAGTTGCATAGGTAATTTATGGACGGCTGTAAAGTCGTAATTATATTAATACTCCATAAACATATATTTTGCTTTATTAATATTTATTTAGAACCTGCTTAAGAGGAAATATGGGCAGAGAGAGCCGACTGAATTTCCTTAGTAAAAAGTCATAATTCGAGGTTTGGCTCTCGTCTCTTTTCTCCTTCAATATTGGACCAATTTAAAAGATGTTCCATAAACTGGTAAAGATATACACTATGTCCCTATGTTTTCCTTTTTTCATTTATATTTGTCAAAATTGCACACTAAGCCTCTGAGCTCTGTTGACAGCGAAATTTTGAGCATTTTTTGAGGGCTCTAGTGCTTCTAAAGATAATGTATCATCAAAAAGGAAAACACAGGGACACCCATAGTATATGTCTTTAATTTTCAGTTTACGTAATATCTTTTAAATTGGTCCAATATTGGAGGAGAAAACTTTTTACTAAGGAAATTCAGTCGGCGCTCTCTGCCCCCGTTTCCTCTTAATAGTCTTACATTATATTAAATTGAATTACAGTATCGTATATTGAGAAAAAGGATGATATAAAAGCTTCGGTATTTTTATATGAATATTTACAGATGTCCTCAGGGTTTGTGGGTTAGTTGGTGAGGGTATGGGCTAGTGTGGCTAGTAGTGGCCGGCCGCCAGCGGGCAGCCTCTCGTTAATGCGCCTATTTACAGCAAGCGAACCGCATGCCTCGAGAGCTGATTATAGGCGCCTCACTGAATAATGAATCGACAATCTAGGCAAATCGAGACATGACTTTTTACTAAACATTTGGTCCTTTTTCGATCTCTCTGCTGCAAAGACACATATAAGCATCTAGATACGAACATGATCTTGAACATAACCAGCGTAAAGATATTTTATCATTTATTTGCAATCAACTGACTTATAAGCGTAATGTATTATTAAAAGTGTGATAAATAAATGCAAAACAGCATCTCAAAAGAAATTTTAATCAGCAGACCACTAGTTAAACGTTTTTTATGCACGTATTTCTATCTCGAAAATCCCACTATCTATGAATATATCTTCATTTGGTTAAATTCCATTTGATCGAAATCTTACTCCGAGGCAGTACAATAACATTTAAATTCGAAATAAAACTGGCTAGGGTTCCTTTTCAATCGCTTTGCCAGCGGATATATGTCGATAGTGGAAGGTATCGCGTCCGATTGTCGGTAGAGTTAACCGGGGATGCTCATCAACATGCGTTGCCAGACTCTTTAATGCGATGCCGAAGCCCCTTTTACGATCACGCGTCTCGATGCAAACCATTTAAGGCCACTGCGCGTGTTGCCCTGATATATAGCCCCTAGTCACGAGCGGAGCGATTCCAGTAGCAATCTGCGGAAAAACATATAAAACGTAAATTACACATATATGTAGGTAATTATTTTAACTTGGCGGCATAAAATAAGAACAAAACAATATTATTGGGCGATTAAATTAACTCTCTAGAAATAGACTTTTACAACAACAATACTTAACTGGTTCGTTTTTTATTGCCGTTCATTCTTTCGCGTAATGGTGGAATCTCAATTTAAATGATTGTTTATGTAGATCTAGGGGACACGTCGGGATAAGCCAATGAGGTTGTAACGAAAATGAAGCGATCCTATTGGTTGGATTGGATGACATTCCGCTTGCCCCACCGCTATGAGCAGGCGAGGCTGTCGTGCCCGCACCCTTACCCGCTGGCGTGGCTCCGGGCGCGGCGCGCAGGCGCCTTTTGATTTACTACAGCACCAAACTGTTACATCCCTTGACATGTCACCCAACTTATTTGGATGACAGTTTTGACACAATTGGTACTTACGGTACTTATTCATATAATAATTTCTACGCGTATTAACTATATGGCGGCCATAATATCACGTCTGTCGTCTGTGTTTATTACCGAGACTAACTACAATAATATGAAAACAAATAAAAACGTCATTGCCTAGAAAACATAATTATTATAAAAGCTTACTAGGAAAAGCCACATTACTTTTATATACTTTTTATGACTAAGACTCAGTTCTAGCTCTAAGTACAGTTATTAATGAAATCCTTTGGTGTGTAATAGAACTTTATGACACTGCATACAGAACACTAACTTAAGAAAGACAATCGCAAATTCTAGGTTGGCCAGTTCTTAGTAGGTTGTGGCAGCAATAAATGGAAATTCATATCTCCATCAACTCGCTTAATAAGCTAAGTCATAAATAATGATTTGAATAGTGCATTTTCATCATTTTTATTGTCCAAAGCGTCATACATTGGTCACGTTCGTATCCCAAAATGCAGGTACTAAAATGTAACTGTGATTTGTTCTACAAATTTTACATCGTAATTACCATTTGCCATTCATGTTAGTTTGGCGGCACTTTAGCAAAGGAACAATCAAATAGAGACCGGTAAAAGAGTTAGGACATGAATCAAAAATCATCTAAACTTTTGATAGGGTCGAAATGGTAACTAAGATTCAATTACGCAGTCGACGCTAAAATGTTAATTGATCACATAACTCATTGAAAACTATCTGGCTGTAAAGTTTTCAATTAGCCAGCTATTAGCTTACTTTAGCAAAGGGACAATCAAATAGAGACGGGTAAAAGAGATAGAACATGAATCAAAAATCATGTAAACTTTTGATAGGGTCGAAGTGGTAAGTAGGATTCAATAACGCAGTCGACGTTAAAATGTTAATTGATCATATAACTCATTGAAAACTATCTGGCTGTAAAGTTTTCAATTAGCCAGCTATTAGCTTACTTTAGCAAAGGGACAATCAAATAGAGACCGGTAAAAGAGATAGAACATGAATCAAAAATCATCTAAACTTTTGATAGGGTCGAAGTGGTAACTAAGATACAATTACGCAGTCGACGTTAAACCTTAAAATGTTAATTGATCATATAACTCATTGAAAACTACCGGGCTGTAAAGTTTTCAATTAGCCAACTATTAATAAGTAGGCTTGCTCCTTTTCTTAATATAACGTCTGGGACATGAAACCGTTAAATGATCTACAAATAAACCCAATTAACAAAGTACAGATATGAAATGAAATTCCTCGTATTTGTGCCGATAGTGTTAGAAAATCTCAGAATTTATCGATAGGTTATTTAATGGCAGCCGTCAGTGTGGCCATAATTTCTAAGAGATGTGACATTACTTCCACTAATTGTGTAATGACAACTGTGATTGAGTGAGACAGGCTAGAATCTACCCGTCGAACAGGCCAGGCTCTGCGATCTACGCCCGCCATCCCGACGTTGATGCCTCCACCACTTTTCTTTTTGTTGCTCCACATTCTACCGTCTCCTTATTTTTGTTTCGCTGAACGTTTAATAGTTTTTATTGTAGGCCACACCGGGCATAAGCGGCAATCTATCGACTAAAGTGTTGAACTAAAAACGCACTTATTATTTTACTTTAATATACGACGAGCTGTAGAGCAGCTTGTTCGAAAATTACAGACATTTAACCACCATCGAATTGGATAATTACATGTAGTGTAATGATACGCCTGTAGACATGTAGACATTTTTTTTAGTTTATTTTGATACGTCGGCTCAATAATGTGGTCTTAATAGTACAAAATTTGTAATGAAATTCGAACCAGTGGCTACACCTGGAGTTAATTATCAGCAGCGGTATTTACATAATTCAATTTTGTTGTAAAACAATAAAAGCTACATGGGCGGATTTCTCGTAGCAGGCTGCTATTATCCTACGTATCGCGTAAAGTTAATCCGTCTAGGTTGGCCATATAAATAAGAAACTTAAAGTAATCACCATGTTCGTGTTGTGTTGACAGGATATCATTCTGTAGAGTTTTATGTGATATAGGTACGGTGTTAACAATACAACATCTATTCTCGTAAATTAATTACCCACGATCAAAAGCTTTTTTATTCTTTGCGTCCCACATCAACATCAGCCTCGCTCGAAGTCTGAGGTATTTTACTCGTTCTTTAGATGGACATAGCAAAATAGTGCTTTGTGTGTTCTTCTTAGAAAGCTTGGGATTATAGGTATTTAGCCAAAGTGCAATGGAATACGATACGTTCAATGTTTTACATTTAGAAACCGCCTGGTCGCGAAATATGCGGAGTTCAACGTTCAGACCTCGCTAACTGCTTTCGAAAAGCAATTAGCTACCGAACTCGCCGATGCAGCGATGCTAGTCGTATTGTGTTCGCACTGCAAGAAATATCTAACAGAGAAAGAAAACATCGATAAATCAGGCTAGACTAGCAACAACAATGGCAAATATCAGAATTCACACCATTAATCTGCAAGAACTACATCAACTGATTACTCTGAAATGTTATACGATACTTATTAACCATGTTAATGATTATAAAAATGATAAATCACCAATTTCGGTAAATTATTAGCCCACTTAATTCGGTATTTTTGATAATTTATAGCAATCATTATATCTCAATTTCCTAACCACTTAATATGTTTTCTTTACCGCTATAAAAACATGAATACATATTATTTGAATTGTAAATGAAGCTATCTAATTCAAATTAGTTCACACCTTAACGATGTCTGTGGCACGCATTATTCACTTCAAATTGTAAAGTGTAGCTCCACATGCGTCACCATCTTTGATACCAGTCGTGCACAATCACCTGCACTGCACCTTCCAGGATTAATACCAGGCCAACGATATAGCTGGTATAGATTGCTAAATACTGGTCCGATATCATTTTATTACTAGCTTTTATTTAACTTGCAGTGCATGTACATATGTACCTATGTATGTAAGTGTGCTCGCCGTGCTCGGGTCGAATCTTGCAACTGAATTTTAAAGCACCGATTAAGATGAAATTTTGCATACACGTTTAGTTTGGATGACAATGCATGGTTAGCTAAGTGACGTCATTGTTAATCCAATATGACGGACGGCCCAAGATGGCGGACTAGTTATTTTTGTGCACTGCCTTGATATGGTTATCAAATGCAGGGTTTGCTGAGAAGAATGCAAAAAAGCTTGTTTAAAAAAAATATTATTTAATGAATAATTTATTTGAGTCTATCGACACGAAGACAAGATGATGGTAAAGCTCGTGATTGGGTAGAGAGGCGTCACGGCCTTGCTTGCGTAGAGGTGCACCCTAATGCACGCTGTTCTCTCTACTCCGGGGTGGCTCGCCGCGCGCTCATTACCTCGAGCTTCAGACTCATATGTGCCAGGCTGGGAGGGCCCCAGTCTGTCATTAAGCCACCCAGTCCATGATCGGTCAGATATAAATCATGGTAATGGTAGATTATTGTAGATACATCGACGGAACACCCGGGAAATGCACTCGGAGCACCGATTATATAGAGCCCACTGACGTAATTGCACCGCTCATTGATACCTCACGAAATGTAATTAGGCTTTGTTCCAGCTAAGTGCTGCTCGAGAATTCGCCCTCATTGTGCAATTTTATTTGTACCATTAACTAAATGATGAGTAGTGAGCGATATACAGGTGGATTCTGTTTGCTTTTAGTTTCTATAAAGTACGTACATCTTCGTTTTTGGGCGTTGAGCTTTCAATATTTTAACCATCTTCAACCAGTTCAGCATCTGTGGGCCAAAAATATTCTGACCTGAAAAGCAATTTTTAACGGTTTCGAATCACTTGATAATCTGTCATGTCTGTATTTTCTGACAGTACAAAAAAGAAAGCTTGCTTCTTGATCCTGAATTATTCAATAACTGTCACTGACCTGGTTGGCGAAATTATCCTTGATCTGATCGATTGTTTACATTGAACAGTGAGGAAAACAACACATTATTCGAAGCCCGTGTTATTTCTGTCTCTTTTTAATAGAAACCAGTCGTGCAAGCAGCGCATGCGACGCTTTTGACATCATTTGACACCTGCCACGGATATCGATCGATGGAATCGATTAATTGATCGGTACGTGCATTTCACCGTAAGGTGCTATTATAACGCTGTGTAAGGATTAATGTCAGATTTGGAACTGTCAAATGTAAACATCGGAGTTCAATGGTCTGTACTGTACAGTGAAAAACATATAAACCAAGACACACGGTAGTGTATCAGCCAAGTTCGCATAACACTTTCTGTTTTCTATTTAAATATAGGTTGTGTCTACTTGGACTGCTTAAATCTAGGCCACCAGCTTACCTTGAGCTTATCCATCCTCATGATGTGGGTTAAACTCAACATGGATAATGGATATATCCGTTCTCACGGATTTATTATTATCAAGTATAGATGTAAAGTTAAAGATAGATGCAGTTGGATAAGATATTTCTTTTAAAATTGATGATTCTTACTGCTTTAACTAATATGTTTATTGCAATGATAATCCTGTTTTTAATCTGGATTAAACGTTGTTCAAATGTAGCTTTCAGATAACCTGTCAAAGTACAACAAATTACATTTGATTAAATCATCGTAAAGAAAGATTACAGAATACTGCTATTCATCACAGTAAATTTAATGTGAATTAATAAAATTTACAGCAATCCAATAAAATGAGGGTCTTTCTTCATCTTTAAATTAACAATGTTTTAATGACCTCATTTTAGTACTCTTTAGTATAAAGTTAATGAAATAAAAAAACAACGTGGGCAGGTTGGGGGTGAATTGTACAGCCAATACGTCTGTCATCATCATCATATCAGCCGAAAGACGTCCACTGCTGGACAGGCCTCCCCCAATAGTCGCCACATTGACCGGTCCCATGCGTCCCGCATCCAGCGGATCCCCGCAACCTTCACCAGGTTATCGGTCCACCTGGTGGGAGGCCTTCCAACGCAACGTCTTCCGGTTCACGGTTGCCACTTTTCTGCCCCATCGGCCACCCGTTCTGCGAGCAATGTGTCCTGCCCCCTGCCACTTAAGTTTGGCAATTCTTCGGGCTATGTCGGTAACCCTGGTTCTCTTGCGGATCGAATCATTCATACATTTCTGATTCGATCACGCAAGGATACTCCGAGCGAAGCCCTCTCCATTACCCTTTGGGTGACTGTAAGCTTTCTGATGAGGTCATTGCGGCGACTGATGATACGTCTGTGCAACCAATTATCTCAAAATAATATGTAAAGTTCTAACTTGATTGATGCCCAAAATGGCAATCAACTTGAATTGTCCATTAGAGTGCGCGCAAGATAAGTCTGCGCGCGACGGGTGACGTGCTTAATGTTGCCAGCATAACTGATCTTGTTTTTTTCATTAAATCAATAGTAATTTTCACTACTCGAAACTTAAAGTAATCAAGTTAAGCATAATTAATTACTAGCTTTTACTACTTGCTTTATAAAATATGATGAAAAAAGCTTGATGAAATTATTGTAAATATTTAATTGAAAACTTAAAACGACTTACTGTTAAATTTGGTCTAACAATGGTGCTGCAGTGGCTAATAATACCGTTCATTTCAATTTCAATTCTTTTTTAATTTCTTCTTCAAAATTTTTTGAAGAAGCTGCTGCCACATAACCCTCTTGAGTTATTTTGGGTGACAGTGCGTTCAGGACAAAATAACAATGATGAATTATGTTACATGATGCCGGTCCTGTCCCGCTGGTATATTTATGTACCACCTAAAAATCAATACTGTCAGGCACCGGTAGTACGAAAATTTAGGGAAATTTTAGTATGATGGTATCCCTAAAAGTTACCTGTCAAATAAGCAACACGGACTCTATCTTTGTTTAACGGTATCGTAGGCCCGATATTGTCTTGTTCACTTCAAGAAAACCATCTCTGCCAGCACTTTAAATTACTTTTGGCATAATGATGGCGATTATTTACTTTGGAAACGAATAAAAACACGGAATACAACACACTCTCTTGACACCTGACATAAATGACAAACGATTAGTTCCGATTTTGGCCGCGCGCAGACTTATCTTGCGCGCACTCTAATTCAAAGCACGACACAAACACGTCTTTGTCAATCGTATGAAAAGTCCATCACGCCAAATTAACGTTGTGACTTCTGTGTCGATCTTGTCAACAATCAAGTGCCCTGACTTTACAATGTAAGGCTGCATTTGCACATTCATATGACGAGTACTTACTTACCTATCCAAACGGTATCTACTTGGAGCACTTAGCTGTTTAAGACATACTTATTGCAATTGATACCGAATATGTTACAGTAAATAAGACTGTCGTTCGCGATTTTATGAGATGTGTATCAATGAAAAATATGTCATTCCGTTAGACGATGTCCGTACTCCGTAGTAATACAGTTGTATGTTGCGAAGACACGATAACCTATCGGCCCGCAGCCTCATAGCGTTCGGTAGAGACGCGCCAGGCATTATCGTGTCTAATCAGGTTCGCACGCGGCGCGGTGGCTAAATCATCCGATTATTGATTTCCGATGTCGCGGTCGTGATCGGGCGCGGGACTCAGCGTGCGCCGTGACAGTGCCGCCATTGTCGGGACCGACGGCGGCTCGCGCGCATTCTTCGTGATTAAACGCTTGTAATTCCAACAATATCATCCCGACTGTCGGATTCAATCTGCACACGCCTAGCGCCGCTCTGCCGCTCATCTCATGTCACCCTCCCCCCGACCTAACAGCACGGACCACTTGTATGTAATAAGTCAGTTAACATTAAGACCTCGTGCCCTGGAAACGTCCCGGCTCTTGTCATATAAGAGAATAGCGAAGTGCTCTCTCAGTAGATACGGATCTCCTGCAGCAATAATGTCTTGATTTATTATTTCGCTCACGTGATTTATGTTATAATTAACCAGATATCAACGCCTCGTTGATCTAGCCTAATAGTGTTAGCGGTTGGTTTGATGCAAATACCTTCGATATATCTTAACGAGATTGAAACTCATCTAATCTAAAGTAAAGTACTTGTCATTAAATCACAAGATGTGCTTATAATTTCAAGCGATTTTATCTGTCAGTCGTTGAACACGTCAATCTCGATGCCTGCAAGTGAATTGCGCCTTTTTTTGTAAACGTATATCAGATAAAGGAGGCTGTTCGCAAATTTTTGCTCTTATTGCACACTTGGCCGCACTGAACAATAATAGGGGAGGCAATTTCTCGCGACATGAGATCGGCGGTTGGTAACGAGCGGTCCGTTGTCGTTATTAAACCCCATTGTTGAGATGCGCCGTATAAAGCCTAACGCAGCCTGGTCTCTTTCTAATGCTGCCAATAAAGCACTGAAAGTGCATTTGCAATACGATTAACTCTCTCGGCGGTTACGCGAGTATGCACGATGTGAGTGAGATGGAATAGGGCTGACATCTCGATGTACTTGAAAGAATACGTTTTGATATGAAAAATATTTAAGATATTGGCATAAAGCCTAGAATTTATAATAGCTATCTCCTGGAAATCGTGTGTTAGCTCGATCCATTAGCCATCTAAGCCAGCCAAAATGTACGAGTAGCATCTTAATCAAACACATTCATTTCTATATTTAAAGGCTCTTAGAGCTACAATAATTCAGTTGTGAGAAAACCATCCGTATTAAGAGATCGCAATTGTATCGATACAATCATAAAAGCTCCACAGAAAATATCGCCTGACCATTTGACCTTTCTGTCCGAGCAACCCTAGCAATCTAAGTCTGAACTCTATTATCGACTGTTAATAAAAGTAGGTAGCGCACGCGGCTGCGGCTGCTGTTACTAGATGGCGTCGGCGTCGGTGGCGGTGGATGTGCCCTCGCATTTGCATAAGGAATTGGGTGCGCACGCTCCTGTACCGTCTCGCGGCGTATTTCTCACGCTACCCGCGGCCATTGCACGCTCTCGCCATCACCGCCTCCTCTTGTCTAATGGCTGTGTCAGCACGTTGCCCCTGTTCGAGACCTTTTTTATTTTTCTTCCTAACCCATCAAAGATATAGCCACATAGATCAACACAAACTCGTCTCCAACCAGTTTTCAGAAAACCGTTTTATAATATCCCCAAGAATTTAACATGTTAGTACAGTAATGATGCATACCGAAATAAACAAGCGATGTTAAGTTCATAATTACACGAATCTCGAGATCGTTAAGAGTCAAAGTCGGTCGATCATTTTTCACTATTAAAATACATGTTCGACGAAACATTCGGCGTAAGTGTCGTTAATTGCATGGTGCATTGATAACGGGTGATTTGATGCCCGCAGTGTTAATGGTGACCTCGATTCGGAGCTATGGGCACCTCACCTGAAAGCACATGGCCAAACCAATTGCTATGATTACAAACGAGGAATGCTAGGTCATAAAAACAATAATGGATAAGTATGAAACGACTACAGTGTATCAAGACTTAGTAAACATTGTACAGTAATACTGAACCAACTGCAAGACGTCATTTCAGACAGTAAATAAAATTGCAAGCCCTAAGGGATAAAAGACAATAGACAAATGAATATTTCATAAGGCCATTATTTAATGATGATGCTTATAATACAGTAGTGCTATCAATTAGAAGCGAAGCGGCAGTAATTTCTTTTAGTAGATTAAACACAAAGCGAGCTTTGTCCCATGACCTTTGAGGTCACGGCCTAAGTTACGGACGCTTGTCGGTTTGATACTTTAATAACGTTGCTATTTCATTTTATAGGTAACTAACTTTGCGCAAAAGGGTACTGCGATAGTGCTTATTCGACTTATGACGGGGACATTGTTGTATTAAGCGAGGTTGTTGATCTAAACAGCTTTCGATGAGTAGATATTATAATATATTGAGTTATCAAGTTGTAATTTTAAGCTGCAAAGTTCACTCATTAATTTAGAGCAATGAAAAATGCTCCTCAATTATTTATTAATGTTATGTTTTAATCAAGAGAGCTTTGAAATAGGTTGTCTGATAAAAACGAATTAATTAATGACGATAAATTAAGCGAACATGTTCTTTTAAAACCTCTATTAAAGAAAGCTGTAAAGTGAACTTTCCGGGTGCTTTATTTAAAATGTTGAAGCTCTTCGTAAATTCCGTATAGCCAACAAGCAGGCGGCCGAGTTATTGGTAAGTGATCACCGCCGCCCCTGGAAATCTTCAATACCGGGGCGAAAATGCGTTGCCTACTCTTTTCAAAGAGAAAATAATTGCTAACTCTTCAGCCTGTTTAAAGCATCAGACTCTCCGAATCGTTATCACGAATTAATAACGAAACATTCGCCTGTAACTTGAGCAGGGTGCAAAGCCGCGGCGGTCACTATTGTAAGTAGACAGCACGCAAGACATTCTCATGTGGCGTGTTCTGCGTGTTCCATGAAGTCGTCTACGACTTGCCCGTGCGCATCCAGCGTCCGACCACGTTAGCCGCGCACCGCGCTAAGGGTTGTAGCAGACATGCTACTTTTAACATCGGCGATTAGCAATTTAGTCCCTTTCCACAAACCTGACTCTTGCAACAATAGTGCTATTCTGTAAAAAACTCAGGAACCATCAGGAAACATCTACCATCTAAACTTAGTGTGAGCTTGAAGTGAACTATCATTCTATCTTGATTGAATGGTTGAACAATTGACAGCTGACTTCATGTTTAAATAATATACCGGCTAAGCTCTTAACATAGCACAATTAAAGCGATCCCAATAAGAAATTTAATCGCTTTTTGGCAAATAGATACTTCAATTGATCGCCAGCAGCAGCGATTTTGTGGCGCTGGCATCCGCGGAACACAGTTCAAAGTTCAATTATTCTCGATGCTGCTGTATGCAGCATCGGGCATTTCGCTGTTCACCTTGCATCTTTCGCGATCAAACGCAGAGTCCTCATTCCGAGTTTTTGAACGTACTCGCTCGTGGTAACGTAAACGATCTCTTATGTCAAAATGTGTACAAAAAAGAGGTTTCTTCTTACCGTCCCCAGACGGCGCTTATCCAGTTTCAATACAAATTGATGTTTACGTTAACGCGATTGAGCGTGAGTAAAAACTCGCACTAAGGCCTCAGTTTGCTTATTCCGAGTTTTAAAACGTACTCACTCTTGATAACGTAAACGATCTCTTATGTCAAAATGTATACAAAAAAAGAGGATTTGCCTTGCCGTCACCAGACGGCGCTTATCCAGTTTCAATACAAATTGGCGTTAACGTTAACGCGATTGAGCGTGAGTAAAAACTCGCACTAAGGCCTCTGAACGCGATGAATTCCAAAATTCCCGATCGTCGATGTTAAAAGAAGCACGTCTGCAGTGGCCCTAACTCCGGCAGTATGCGTAACTGACGCGACTGCCTACTCGTAACTCCCTATTGCAACGTTCCCTGTAACTGCTTCCTTTAAAACGTAAACATTCTTGGCGAACGTTTTATTGGTGTGTTAGGTAATTTGTTTCTAGGAATTTTCGATTGATTTATAAGGAGTCAGGATGCTCAGGATTTAGTAGTACATTGAGACTTTTTAAACTTACTGCACCACTCTACACCTCTTCGGTAAATGTTTTGAATATCTTTATCCATACTTCCATACTAATATTTTAAATTCGGAAATAACTCTATCTGTCTGTCTGTTACCTTTTCACGCCTAAACCACTGAACGGATTTCAATTAAATTTGGCAAGGAGATAGATGATAACCTGGGGAAGGACATAGGCAATTTTTTCCTCAAAAAAAATTGTAGGTAGGCTAAGGTAGGTACGTAGAGTAGGGTAAGTTGGTAAATAGGGAAGGTAGGATAGGGTAGGTAGGTAAAAAAGTGGGATAGGGCTAGGGTGGGTAGGTACGTAGAGTAGGATAAGTAGGTAGGTAGGGTAGCGTAGTTAGGTTGGTAGGAAAGTAGGATAGGGTAGAATAGGTATGTAGACCAGGGTAGGAAGGTAGGATAGGGTAGGGCAGGTAGGTAGGTAGCCAATTGACGGGATTGAAGTTGTGGGGGACAACAGTTAGTTCCTATTAAGACAATTGTCACTTACAAGAGAACAATCTACCTAGCCTTTTCCCAACTAAGTTGGGGTCGGCTTCCAGTCATACCGGATTTAGCTGAGTACCAGTGTTTTACATTAGCGACTGCATATTGACCTCCACAACCCAGTAACTGGGTAACTGGCTAACTTCTTACATCAGACGTTATACTTTTTTTTATATGTACGAGTATTGTATCTGATTCATATTTGTATGACCTACAGATAGTTATTCCGACTCTGGGTGTTTGTGTATGTGAGTTTATGTTTGTAAATGCACCCACGATACAGGAGAAATTCCTAGCGTGGGGCAATGCCTAAAAAAATAAAAACCGTTTCTGTCACTAGTATTTCAAGTCATCTCCCCAATATTTATAAAAACAAATTCCAAAAAGTAGATAATCTTAATTGGTATGCGACAAGCATTTAACGGTCTTCAGATGAAGAATCCGTGATCCCGCACACGTAGATGAAGTTGATACAGCACACCGTTATCTATCACCTTAATCTTGATGATCTAATTTAAATAATACAACTTAATTTTTATAATTAGCTACTAAAAACCACATTTCGTGCGTCACGACACATTCCTATTAATTGCTTATGGCTCTTTTAAGCAATAAACAGATTATAAATATTCCTATCCCTTAAACTCCGACACTATCTAAAAATGTACCAGTGATGATAAACTTTGAACATAATCCAGTACCTTAAGGTTACACTAGTCGAAAATTCTTCCATACAAACGTAGTCTAGGAATTATTCCACTGTTTGGCGATGTACGTTCAAAATAAAAAGTGATATCAATTTGTCTCATCATTATCTAGCCCTGTATGGAAGCAAAAAAGTAAAAAAAGAAAACATTTGAAAGTTATGAGCGTCGAAAGTTCCACATTTCGACACTAATTTTAACGCATTTTTGGGCGCGAATAAATACCATAAGAAGACGGAAAATTGCAAAACGGCCTCCATACAGGGATAGATTAGTAGTTCAACAATGCAAATAATTATATTTTGAACAGATAGATTTAGTCGTTTTTTCATGATATCTAAAGTGCCTAAGGTCTGTTTATAAAATTTCGCGCGCTCGGTTTCGTCCTAAATCATTATCCATTTCGCTACAAATTTGCAAAAGTGTGTATTCGTACGCGAACTAGCTTCCTACTGGTCATCACAGCATCTATCTCTGCCGCACGTGTTGTCGGTTGATATAAAATGCATTTCAACCCCGCGCACAAAATAGTTCGTGCCGTCGACTAGTGTACCCTTAAGTTATTCATGTAACAAGATTTATCTACGTTTCTGTAATTATCTGGTGTAAGCTGGTTACTTAATGACGTTGTTCTGTGAATACGTGGTGCGAATCTATCATTGTAGAAATACGTTTCCTTGAGCGAAATAACCAGGCTATCTTCAGGACCGTTAAGGGCCTAAATCCGCTTTAGTACCGTAAAACGGTAACTTTATAAAGCATACTCCTTAGTAACGGCTAGGTCAAAAGGTTTGAAAAAAAAATATATTTGTTTCATGTATATTGAGGAGTTCGTGGCTAAATAATTACAGCCGCACGGGTCGATCTTCAAGGTTAAGCAATGCTTGACGAGGTCGGTCCGTGGAGGGGTGACCATTTTCAACATACCGAGTTTCCTTCGTGCCTCGGAAAGCACGCTAAGCCGTTGGTCCCGGCTGTCATTTGAAGATATTTGACAGCCGTTACGGTAGTCAGAAGCTTGAGATCTGACACCAATCTTGCCAAGAAGCACCGTGTTACCCAGTTACTGGGTTATGGAGGTCAGATAGGCAGTCGCTCCATGTAAAACACTGGTACTCAGCTGAATCCGGTAAGACTGGAAGCCGACCCTAATATAGTTGGGAAAAGGCTAGGCAGATATATTGTTTCATGTATATTATTATTAACACATTTTTTTTTCGTATAACAAATAGTTTTGCTTTAAAAAAATAATTAACAACACGCTAGTTTTCACTACTTTTGGATACTCCTCCAAAACGACTTGGATGTTTAAAAATAAACACATCAACACGGTCTAGGGATATTTCATACTCAATTAAATAACTCGAAAAGTACTGGCCGCATTGGAATCTTTTATACACCGATTTGTTTGTAATTTATCTCAGACTAATTCCAAATTCAAATTTTTGAAAATTCTTTTGTTTCGGTGGCATAAAAATGTCTTGATGTGTAGGAGAGGGAATTTTCATTTGTGCGAAATTTAGAAAACAATACGAATTACGTTTAGTTACAGTTTTTTTTCATTTTTAAACGAAAGATAAAGTTAAAATTGAGGTATTGTAGCCATGCAACGCCAACATTTGACGAGGGCGGAGATGTTACGAGCTGTGGGAATGCTGGAAGCTGGGTCTGTTCAGCGTAATGTTGCTGAGGGCATAGGGACCCACCAAAATGTAATTTCAAGATTGTGGACACGCTATCGTGCCACAGGTGAAGTAGCGGAGAGGCTCCAGGGGCCAAGTCGCATCACTACCCCCAGACAAGACCGATTTTTGCAAATTACTGCGCGAGCTCAACCAAATGCAACGGCGACTCAATTGGTCCAAAGGCTGCGAGTGGAACACCAAGTGCTTGTGAGTGACCAAACTGTAAGAAGGCGACTGCATGAAAGCAATCTACGCTCTCGTAGACCACTCCGGGTCCCACCTTTACGGAGAGGCAATCGTGGACGACGCGACGATTAGAATGGGTTCGGAACCACGTGGACTGGGGCCGTGAGCAATGGTCCAATGTGCTGTTCACGGATGAATCCAGGTTCGGCTTCCATCCAGATTCACGAAGGACGCGTGTTTGGCGAGTTCCTGGGCGATGGAGCCGTCTTCAGAACCCTCAGGAAGTTCACCCATACCAAGGAGGAACAATTATGGTTTGGGCAGGAATTCGTCTTGGAGGACGGACGGATCTCGTTTGGGTGCGGGGCAATATGACGGCAGAACGATACGTCCAACAGGTGCTGGGCCCCGTAATCTTGCCCCACTGAACACAAACGGGGCAAGATTTCCTGCTCATGCACGACAATGCCCGGGCACACACGGCGAGAACGGTAGCAGCTTGGTTACATACACACAATGTTAGGGCCTTAGACTGGCCTGCTCAATCGCCAGATCTAAATCCCATTGAGCATGCGTGGGATATGCTGCAAAGAAGAGCTCTGAAGGAAGTTCCTGAAAATCTAGCTACAGAAGATCAACTTTTTGCGCACCTCAGAAGGACATGGGACAATATTCCGCAGCAAGACATTGACAACCTTGTTCTGAGCATGCCGAATCGTTGCCGATGTGTTATGAACATCATGGGCGCTTTCTCAGACTACTAACTTCAAGTTTAAAAACACAAATTAAATGATTTTTCTATTTTTTTCAGTTTTTACTCATAAATTAAAAGTTAATTCATATACGGTTTCCGTTTTTTTCCATAAAATCCTGAAATTTTAATCGAAGTAACCATTATTAAAAAATGGTAGAATATTAAATAACGTATCTTTTAAATATATGCATATGATATAAATAATTAACACATTGATAGTAATTCGCTTTTTTTTAAATATCCCTAGACCGTGTTGATGTGTGTATTTTTACACAGAAAAATTTATGGCTGGAATTGTTTCATAACTAACATAGCATATGTACCTAAATCAAATAATATTTTGCAAACAAAACTGTTCAAAAGGAGGTTCAATATTGATTTTTGGCATCGAGCGGGCGCACGGCCAGTACTGCCTTAACATTGGGGCGTATATATCGCCTTAAGAGGAAATGCGGTCGCAGACAACCGACTTTCCTAAGTAAAAAGTCATAATTCGAGGTTTGGCTCTCGCCTATTTCCTCCTCCAATATTGGACCAATTTAAAAGATATTCCATAAACTGATAAAGAAAGATTTATATTGTGCTTCTATGTTTTGCTTTTTACAAGCTTTTCAAGTTAATTACTTGCAATGTAAGTGTGTTCGAGTCAAATCTTCAAACTGAATTTTAAAGGAGTTATCCACCACAGATTAAGATGAAATTTTGTATACACGTTTAGTTTGGATGTCAATGCATGGTTAGATAAGTGACATCATTCTAAATGCAATATGGCGGACGGGCCAAGATGGTGGACTAGTTATTTTTTGTGCAGTGAAAAAAAATACGAAAAAAGATTGTTTAAAAAAAATATATGAATAAATTATTTCATTTATAGTTGTCAAATTTGTACACTAAGCCTCTGTTGACAGCGCAACTATGAGCATTTTTTGAGGGTTCAGGTGCTTTTAAAGATAATATATCATCAAAAAGGAAAACATAATAGCATTTTTCCTTATTCTATGGAATATCTTTTAAATTGGTCCAATATCGGAGGAGGAAATAGGCGAGACCCAAACCTGAAATTATCACTTCTTACTTAGGAAGTTCAGTTGGCGCTCTCTGCCAGCATTTCCTCTGTTTATTCCGCAAAGTTATGGAGGATAATAAAAACAACTAATTAAATAAACTTCCAAACTAATATGCGTTTAATGTTAAGATTTAATTTTCTTAGGCTTTAATTAGTATGTACTTAGATTAGATCCGTGCATACGTTTGCGACAAGTACTTATTGCAAGTGTCGTCTAAGCCAAGAGAGATATACGGGTGAGGATAAAAAGGATGCGATTTTCTCGTTCCAGGAATAGAGACCTATGTCATCGATTAAAGCAAATGCTACTTAATTACTTATGTTAATTACTAATCCTATAAAGCGTTGATATCTTATTTAAATCTTCATAAATATTTATTTCACTAAATTAAAAACGAACATACCGTCTTTAAGGGTACACTAGTCGAAAATTCTTCCATACAAATGTAGTCTAGGGATTATTCCACTGGTTGACAATGTACGTTCAAAATAAAAAGTGATATCAATTTGTCTCATAATTATCTAGCCCTGTATGGAAGCAACAAAGTAAAAGAAAATATTTGAAAGTTATGAGCGTCGAAAGTTCCACATTTCGACACTAATCTTAACGCATTTTTGGACGCAAATAAATGCCATAAGATGACGGAAAATTGAAAAACGGCTACGATACAGGGATAGATTAGTAGTTCAACAATGCAAATAATTTAATTTTGAATAGATACGTTTTGTCGATTTTTCATGATATCCAGACTCCCAAAGGCCTGTTTATAAAATTCCGCGCGCTCGATTTCGTCCTAAATCATTATCCATTTCGCTACAAATTTGCAAAAGTGTGTATTCGTACGCGAACTAGTTTCCTACTGCTCATCACTGCATCTATCTCTTCCGCACGTGTTGTCGGTTGATATAAAATGCATTTTAACTCCGCGCACAAAATAGTTCGTGCCGTCGACTAGTGTAACCTTAAAGAGAAAAGAGCAGTGGTGGCCCAGTGGTAACACCTGCGATTTACAAGTTGTAGATCGTGGGTTCGAACCCAGGCAGGCATTTTACTTTGTGTAAATTATTTCATCACTTCTGCTCTCAAAACGGTGAAGGAAAATATCGTGAGGAAACAGGCATGTCTTAAAACCAAAAATTCGAAGACATGTGACGACCACTAACTCGCACTGGGCTCGCGTGGTGACGGTTCCTTCTCACGGTTCCCTCTCACAGAGAGAAGGCCTGCACGCACAACGGACCAAATGGGAGTCTAAGTGCGGAAAAAACGGGTTCATCTACCCTATCCTCTCTTACTGTCTTAAAAGTACGTGACAGATGATACCTGGTTACTGTTGAAAATATTAAGAAGGTAATTGGCTGCTAGATTGCAAATCTAATCAGCTATCTCTGAATAATAGTGAACGGAGAAGGAAATATTATTCTGGACCTCAATTCTGCTGATACATTTGCAATTTCCGACAGGAAATTGTTTTAGTACTACTAAAACAATTTCCTGTAAAATACAAAAATATAAATGTGTTCAAGTATATAACGGATGTTTCAGATTGTTTCCCATGGGAAATAAACCCTAGCACATAATAATACTTTCAGTAATATATGTATACTTGCCCTCTGAGTTTAGGTTCCAAGTCTAATTGAATACGTACGGCGATGCGTCATCGGTACATGGTGGACATCCCACCCATACGCACCAAACGTTTTGGGTACACTTTTATTGTGCGTACAGCTAAGGAGTGGAATTTCCTGCCGGAATCTGTGTTTCCCGACAGCTACAATCTAGGGGTCTTTAAGTCAAGAGTGAATAGGTTTTTTCTAGGCAAGCGTGATTCACCGTCGACCACATCATCGCTTACTATCAGGTGAGATAGTGGTCAAGCGCGAGCCTATAGGATGTAAAAAAAAAAAGTCTGCAAATAAATTCAATTTTTATCCAACACATCCATCAAGGTTCTTCTATAAACCTCCCACAGTTAACAGCTTGACGTAAACGGCTACCGACCTCCTTTCGCTTTTAAAAAACATTTAAGAAAACTGGCACCCATAAAGCTCAAGGTCTAGGCTTTATGGATCCACAGTTTTGATGACGTCAAAAACCTGTAAATCAGCTGCTACCGCTTAGCAAATCTAGAACTCACGTCTTCCTCCTTGCATCCCATAAAAAGTATCTGCATAGTTTGATATCAGAATAAGCGCATGTGTCCATGTACAGGAAGTGAATGCAAAAACTGACAGATGTCAAATGTCTGTCCAATGCATGCTCTTGTGCTTTTTACAGCACTAAGTAGTTGTATATAGTCACTCATTGTTTGTCATTACGCTTCGATGTGAATTTGTCATATCAAGGATATCCGTTTCTTATGATCTAGTAATTAATTAGTGGACAGGTAGTCGTTAAATTCATCAGGTATGGGAAGAAATTACCTTGTGTCTTTTATGTTGTGTTTTTAAGTCAATAACCTGTACAAAATATTAAAACTAACACAAAAAAAATGTAGAGTGACGGTAACAAACTGGCTTCTTACATTGGACTACGATATGACGGAATGTCTCTTGGCTTAGTAAAAACGCACAGTACACACATTGACAATTCACAAATATACACGTGCACTCACTAATGTACTTATAACTTACAGACACTTTCTTATAACACCAACACAACTGACACAAATCACAGCACCATGCATACACTCTTTTTTACCTATTTTTATTTGTGCTATTTATAATAATTGTTAACGGAACGAAGGAGCCTGGATCTCACGACACAGGGAATCCTAGTGTGAGGTCTAGGAATTCAATCCACTTGAATGTAACCTTATCAAATAAATTTATTCTTATTCTTATGTGAGCCTCTTGAAGTGATTGTCTAGGCATAATAGCCGCGTTGCAAAAATACAACTCAAGATTTCCGGAAATGCATAGGTTCAGTATTGATTTATTTATGTAATTCATGTTGTGGTAATCGGCATTTTGTATGTTAAAGCTCACTATGCATATTTTAATATAAATTAAGATATGCATTGCGTGATGCAGAGAGCTACACGGACGATGTCGGACGGACAACCGGACGAGTCGTCAAGTCAGTTCATATCACTAACAAAAAGTAGAGTTTCCCATGTCCATTAGCAGAGCTTTACACATCTTCGTATACATATTTATTTCTATCATTTGATTCTGTAAAACATGTTGAAGACCGGTGTTATCAAAGGTGAATAAGTATAATAAAATATATTAATTGACATAATTGGTTTCAGCATTTTGTGAAACCTCTTAGACTCGTAATCTAAGCGAACATGAATGACAGGTAAGGAGAAAAGAATATAAAAGACCAGCCGCTTAAAAAAATACAAACGACTTCCAAATCAAAACACTACAAAGTGAAAAATAACTTCATTTTCGGCAGTCGGTGTTCCTATTTTTGTTTCTTCGTTTTTTAACACTGACTTCTGAAATTGAAGTTATTTTTCACTTTTTAGTGTTTGGTTTGGAAGTTTCTTTTTAGTTGTGGCACTTTATGACCAAGTTCAATAGTAAGGTATCTATGTGCACTTTATATATCTACGTACCCCGTTAGAGCGTACCGTCGTGATGTTTTGTTATGATTTGGCGTAAACAATAAACAGACATGTTGTATAAAATGTCGAAATTCTTCATTAAATCTTAATCAAAATTAAATGGGACCACACAGGAAGCTTTCAAATAAAAAAATATCAAAATCGGTTCTCCTAGTAAAAAGTTTTGAGGTTACACAAATCATAAAAAACCGTCTAATTGAGAACCTCCTCCTTTTTTGAAGTCGGTTAAAAAAGAAAACACTAAGTACTAAAATCTAGACTGGCACAAGTGATAGCAAAGTGAAAAAACCTTTGACTTATTTCAATTTTGTCAGTAAAAACAATACATTTATAAGTAATATTCTCCATTCAGTCGCAGTTTCATATAAGAATGAAATGCTTCTTTTTGGTCGTATAAGTACACCTGTTGCATCCAAAACGAGCTTGGTATCGTTCTTGCTCTCGTGCCATACCGGGAGGAGCTGAACTTTACACGACTCCACTCCGGGGAACATGGGTCGCGCTTCGAGAAATGCACAACAATTCCTTACTCGCTTATAATGCTGAGGGTTAAACGGCAAAATGTTAAAAGCGCACAACGTCGAAGGAGCAAGATGTCCAAAGCGCAAAAAGACAAAAGCACAAAGAGTCAAAAGTTTCAATAATTCGTCTAAATAAGTTGCCAGCTATAAAATTGATTGACCAACTATATACATTATGATACGCAATAAAGAATTGAGAATGTGAAGAAGAAATATAGAAGGTTTAGAAGTTAAAGGTTTGGAAAATATTTTTTTATTGATATTGACCTCAGTACCAAATTGCACCTACTTGACACTTGATGAGAATAAGTTTGTAGGTGAAATTTGACAATGTTTGTGACATGTTCACTGCTGTATTTTAATCAATACAAAAATCTGTTATACCGGAAACCTGTTTCTAACTTAGTTAAATCAATTTACTGGCTAGCAGCTTATTTAGACGTATTATTGTCATTTTTTCCGTTTTGCGCTTTAGACATAATACGCCTAAACCCACAGTTATCGTGGCTTACGTAGCGCATATCCTTTTCCCTCAATTAAGTCTCACAATAAGCGGAATGAAGACCTACCAATTAAGTTTTTCTTTGATTCCCACATCAGCTTGGGAATAATTCGTTAATAATCATTTTCATGCTTTATGACCCAACATTATGTTCTGTCTTCGAAGCGTTATCTATTGAAAAAATATGCAGCGTTTACTGCTGGGTTATTGACCAGTCTTGAAAGTTTTTTGCCCCATCCTTTACGACTTATTTGGCATTTTTTGTGTATCAAATAATTAATAACGAGGCATTTGCATATAAACGCCGTATTAATAGGAGAAAAAAATAACTATCTGAATGATCAGTCCAGAGGCGGTGGATGCTGCGATGGAATGATTAATGACTTGCTTCCTCTTCCTTAATAACTCCTAGAATCTGGCAAAAACATGCCGCTAGCTGCCAGAAGAAGCTGGGCTCCATTAGTAAAGTGAACACTTCAGTTATAATAACAATTCTTTTTGTTAAACTTATAAAAGTATTTCTTGCGTAACACTGTAATTTTCCAGAGTTCGCAATTTAATTACCTTTTTTATTTATTTTATTAGATAGGATAGGTACTTCATACTGTGTGATTTATAAGTTTATTATGTGCTTAGTTAACTTTGATTTAAATAGCCACGTAAAATTAAATAAAAAAATATGATAATGAGGAGGACGGCTATTTATATACCTGCGTGCTAAACTTTTCGTAGCAATCTGCTACGTTGTTGATAGAGCAATTCGACCAAAATAATACTATTATAATAATAATGGGCGCACGGTTGGCGCATTGGTTGAGCGATTGACTGCTGCGCTGCGTGTCGCGGGTTCGATTCCCGCACGGAACAGATATTTGTAAGACCTACAGATAGTTGATCCGGCTCTGGGTGTTGTGTATGTGAGTTTATATGTTTGTAAACGCACGCACGATACAGGAGAAATTCCTAGTGTGGGGCAACGTTTTATTTAAAAAGGATTAAAAAAGAATTTAAAACAGTAGTCCTCCTATAGTTTTACGCAATCGATCCACTAAACCTACCAAACCCATAGACAGCCCAATACATTTTTCTAAATATTTTGCAAAAGTCCTGCACCAACCGGGGATTGCCTTTGGGTGCACTTGCGCAGTGCATACAGGACAGGGATATTCGTCGGTTGGTGTCACATTTCCTGATACATGCCTAACAAGGCCTCTGTGAGTTGGCTTCGGCCCTTCGCATGCCTTCCAAAAGACCGGCAGCCGAATTGCGCAAGTGAATTCGGCAAGGCGAAGGGTTTGACCGCTATGAAATCGACCAATCACATGCGAGATGAATGACGCGATGTGTATTTCCGTTTGTGTGATTGGTCGATTTGATAGCAGTCAAAACCTTCGCCGTGCTGAATTCACTTGCGCAATTCGGCTGCGGGACCCCAGGGCCCCGAGATTGTCAGTCATGTAAAAAATAATTGTATTAAATTAACATAGTATGTCGATTTTCATAAAATTAATAACAACGTTACTATCTTAATATTTGAAAAAATAGTTCAGAGCTCACCAAAGGTTTTGTATCCCAGAAGCTTAATTATTGAAGCTCTTGATTGTTTTGGTCTTTATGCGTTATCAGCCAGACATGTGCGTATCGGAAGTGTGCGGAAGCGGGCAGGCCCGGCGCGGGCGCAGCGGTGGCGATGGCAGGCTCACCGCGCAAGCCTAGCGGTGCTTGCAGACGCGATGGCATCGCGGACCGCGGTCGTGCGCCACCGCTCACGGCAGCCGCCGGCGCTCGCGTCGCCGTGACTTATGGCCCCCGCGCGAACCTCGATCGTACGATTGAATAATAATATCCGATTCCCGTGCACCGAATTTATGTTAGGAAGTAACCAGTGTCCCGTATCGACGAGCGCATCGCCTCGCCTCGCCCGCCCGCAATTTCCAGACGCTTGTCCTTAGGCGCTGATGTACCAACCGATACTTGATAAATAAATTTTCGTGGAGGACTGTTCCCTCTGGATGTCGGCACTCCGTACCCCGGAGTCCCGCCCCTCACCCACTTCTAAGCGCCTAACTGTCAGGCAACATCACGTCTCTCCCTGTTGTGATTACAATAAATTTCAATTTTCACTTCCTCTTCGTAGTTACAAAGTAATATGACCCTGTTTTATCCTTTATGCAATATTGTCGCTGTAATAGAAAAGACAAAGCTGTGGTCAGCCATGTGCATCTCTGAGACCACACGCACGGCTCTCAACAGGGCGTCATAACTTTCTTTGGTGTATCTGAGGTGAGCACGGAATTAATCCTAGGAGGAGGACGGCTAACAGCAACCTGCGTACTATTAACAGCATCTACGATCACTTCATTATACCGAGTACGGTAATTATGCTACACTCACCAAGACCGTTCGTGTAGCGGTCTGCTCTTTAGACTGGAGGAATTTCAAGCGCTGATATGAATCATATCAATGCAGTTAGGAAGAAAATGATATCTAGCATCTAATTGTCATTAGCAAGCTAATTTGGATGTTAAGATATCAAGGAGGAAAGTTGTCGTATCAGTAAACAAGGAAATCGTGACAACAATGCTGATATTGTACTTGGTAGGCCTCGTCGGCAATCAAGAGCCTGTCATCAGGAACTAACCGCAAGCGCTGTCTTCACACTTTGATAATGTTACCAAAATTAGTTACTTAAGTGTTGAACGTCTTTTGGCCACTTACTAAATTACTCGAAGTTCAATGGTCTACGAAATTTGTTGAAAATTATGGGTTCACACACGTAATGTTTTCACTTCGGCGAGTAATCGTGACCGCTGTATAACTACCACTGGATCGATGCATGTAGGAATTTGGTTGATTTGTACCGTTACATATTACTTGCCATCTCTATCCAAGTCCTAACCTGTCATTATGACTAGTTGTTTTATAATTTAATATTTTCAAAAGTCACGCAGTTTGTCGGCCTCATTATGTTATTCTAAGCCATAACATTTGCTCGCAATCATATCCACGTACTAAACATAATTCCTGATGCGAGAGGGATAAAAAAGATTACCGACAGTCGCTGTGAGTCCATATAGTCCCCACGTAAATAAAAAACTTTAGTAAGAACCATATTTCATGTAGTCATCGATGGTTCATGTACCTAAGGCAGACTGTCTAATTCGTCGAAAAAAGTTTGGTTATTATGTGTAATGCGCCTTAAATTATAGAGCGGGAAAGCAAATTATATTAGTAACATTGATGGCATCGTTCGCGAATGTGCATCATAGAGTCAAATACCTCTAGAGTTCTGCCTACGTCGACTGCCTTGTCTATTGCGAACTACGGTGTATATATTCGTATGTAGGTTTTTCTGCACGCAACGCACGCTATGCTTTAAATATGATCAAATTACCTGTACAATGCATGGTCATTATGTGCTAACGGTTGTGTCAATTAATGTGATTAAATCTCGCAAGTGATCGCGGTCGATCACGTAGCGCCAGCTCCCGGTCTATTGTTCGTCTGCGCAATGTTGTCACCGTCGCGTTCCGGTTCGTGACCGTCTTCTCTGCCATTCGTCATTCCGAATAAAACATACATAAATACCATATGCAAAAAATCTTCTTGTCATATAATAAAAGAAAATGGTAGCTAACGGTTTTCATAGCCGTGTATCGTCTACGGTAATCTACCATGGAATTGAAACCCCTTTAACACTTTGTTGTTACCAGCGACCTTCATAATTTCATCACGTCCGCCGGTCGGTCTCGACGACCGACTGTCCTACTATGCTACTATCTTAACCTAGCAGAATAAGATTTTTGATTAAAAAACGTAATCAAATATAAGTTGTGGTGAGTAGGTGCGAAGACGACGTTTTTGACGACGTGACCATTGTTGTAATGTACACCGTTTTCCTACTTATAAAATGGTAATAGATTACACAAAAAACTGGCCAAGTGCGAGTCGGACTCGCGCACGAAGGGTTCCGTACTATTATCGCAAAAAAACGGCAAAAAATCACGTTTGTTGTATGGGAGACCCCCTTAATATATTTTATTTTTAATTTAGTAATTATTATTTTTTTAAGTGAATATACAACTAAATATTCTGTGAATATTTCAAGCGTTGCCGTTATTAATATCGAGCAAAAAAAACACGTTTGTTGTATGGGAGCCCCCCCCCCCTTAAATATTAATTTTATTCTGTATTTAGTATTTGTAATTATAGCGGCAATAGAAATACATCATCTGTGATAATTTCAACTGTCTAGCTATCACGGTTCATGAGATACAGCCTGGTGACAGACGGACAGACAGACAGACGGATCGTGAAGTCTTTGTAATAGGGTCCCGTTTTTACCCTTTGGGTACGGAACCCTAAAAAGGAAAAAGTTGAAAATAAATTACCTAACAAGCATTCACGTCGTTACAAATTCAAACCCTGAGAAAGTTTTTACCGTCTAAATTTCCGGAGCAGTTTTCTGCTACTCGTATAGTAATCGCCTTGAATTTTATAACTAGAAATAAAGAAACACTTATTTCATTTCGTGCAACAGCTATCCTAAAAACAAGTGCCTACGATTGCTATGTAAAATCATTCATTCCTGCAAAGTAAACAGAGGTCCAAATTGGTTTATCGTGCTCCATAATTTGCGACAGTTATGGACATGGACAATCACGCCTTAATGCCTCGAAGCTTATCCTGTTGCTTTCCCGATAATTATAATTACATTTCGTGATGGCTGCGTTCTCATCAATCATTTAGCCTTTAATTTAACGGATTACTTTAAAAAAGCTGCTGGAATGCGGATACTGCAACTGAATAAACACTAATAACGATCGAGATTTTTGGATGAGATATTTTTTTATTTATGATTTGAATAAAATTAAGCAATAGACTAGAGCAAATTTGCATTTATGATAATGAAAAGAATGATAAGATTGTTGATCTTTTGTCAGAATACATAAAACAAAAGATTCTATAAATAATATGCGTTTGATTGAATTATAAGCTGTGTTTAATAATCACAATATTAAAGGTAGGAAATAGACTTCCATTTAATAATACTGCAGATAAATCCTCACTGTATCTCACACGCTTCTTCTAAGGAAGCTTGGGCGCGGGTGTTAATTAAAGCCGGCACCAAACCTGCGCCAACACCGCCCAGCATACACCTAGCAGCTAGCGTATAATTATCGACTTTCGGACCATTTCGCTAATACAAAATCGTACAAATGCTTGTTTACGACACAACACGCCCACTTAAGATTCTTTGACTGCAAGCGCATACGTAAAACGCTGAATTGTCACTTTACAACCGATTGTTCCTCGACGTAGGCCGCTTGCAACCCAATGCTATTGGGATGAATTTTACCACTCACTCGCCATACTTATTATTTAAAGATAGGAAATTGATTTTTAAGCATATTTTACAAACATATAAATACACTGTTTATCAGCACATTAATTTATAACATCAGATTCCGCATAAAGGACTTACCATAACTGTTAATCTTTTCCAATGAATATCTTCGTATCGTCGGGAAATATTCATGCGCGTCGGAATCCGTAGACTTCGGTTGATGCCCATTTAGCCAGTGCGGTCATTGTATGTGATCCTGGTATCATGAGGCTATCGTTGGAACATTAGCATTATCAAAAGAGCCGCGGGCGTCATGGTCATATCAACGGCGACACGCGACGGCCGCGGAAGCGCCGAGAAGGCAAAGGCCCCGACAGACGAGAGGCGATAACTCAACTCAACATACCTGAAATACAATCGTGTGGATACCATGCCGCGAGTCGCGGAGCCAGGACCTAGGCGTGGGCCCGCCAACACTATAATATGTCCCTTTTGTTTCCTGTTTACTTACAAATTTTATCTTGTATTTATACGCATGTGTAAATATTAAATAGATAGAGGGATTCAGTTATAAATAGAAGTTGACTAAATGCATCAGGGACACATTTGGTCAGGGATTGGATGACCATAACCAGTGATGATTAAGGAATAAAAAAACAATCAGAATGTTACGTCCTCGACGGGGTTTCTATTATTCACCTCAATGCCTTCAGGTAAACCTTAATGGCTTATCCAATCCAGAGCTTTTTTTTCAGCTTTAGTATCTTACAGCTCACACGAAGTAACTAAAGTGATCCCACACCGTACCTAAGGACCAAATTTTGTTATTTTTTTAACCCTTTTTTACCTTTGATAAACCTAAATTTAATCCTCATGTAACTGAAAATATTTTCAAATCGATGCAACAATATCAACAGCTATCAACACCAGACAATTCAGATGTGCACATTAGAAGCAAATGTGCTAATTTGCGCATCTTAGCACAAATTAAGTCCTATAATATCTCGAGATGGACTGAATTGAGTCGCCAACTAGCCAGGAAAGCCGACTTTTCGACTATTTAAGCGCTGAGTAGTCGTCTTGTTGACTGGTCGCCTAAGTCCCATCTCTAATAACAACTAATGCATCATGACATGATCACACATGCACGACCTCTTGGAGGACGCGCTTCGCTTGTCAATAGGCGTAGCGCGGAAGCAGTTTAGACCATCGCTCGCACACGCCGTTACCGTCATCGGCCATTACACAACCACTCTCAATTCATTAGGCAAAAGCAATCATCGCCAGACAATACAACCGCGTATATACATTAACAAATGTGCTAATTTCCATTTTAGCCACTGGCATAACCATCATTTGCTTATAAATACTTTTTTGTTATTGGGTGGGGCTTATAAATACTTTTTATACTGAAGGACAGCAACATCTGATGAGTTTCGGCAGAAATCATTGATGCTTTCCAACCAAGATTTTGCAAAAAGGTGAGTTCTGAGGACTTTATAACTGCAAGTCAGGGTAGACCTGCACCACCGTAGCCCATGATCTTAGCACAAATAAAGCTAAAATATCAAATACAACATGACATGATATTAATAGTAATAATTGCATCCACACACTCACCAACACATTACACTACACAACACACCACACAAACACACAGGTACTTACATAACCGATTTTTGTTTATTTTCTTATTTTCATTAAAAAAAAATTAGAGATACAAATTATATACTTTTCTTTTTTTTTGTTTTTGGTCTTAAACAGTGATTTTGTAATATTTAAGTACACTGGGAGGAAGGCGATGTCGACTGTGACACAGTTTATACTAGTACAGCCGTCACCGTAATCTCTTAAGCATGTTCATTATTGGATACTCACTTTTTTGTCAGTGGTCAACTTAGATTAAGAGAAAATTGTTAATTTGAATGTTACAAATAAATTATTTATTATTATTATATTGTAAGAGTTTTTTTGTACATAAATGAATAAATAATCCCACATCGGCGACATCAGCAGAGGACGCGCGTCGCTTGTCAGTAGGCGTAGCGCGGAAGCAGCCCGGACCGTCGCACGCGCCGTTACCGTGATCGGCCATTACACGACTACTCTTAATTATCAACAGTTACCGCACACCGCATTGATAGCACTCGGCCGCATCAATCGTACCGTAACTGAGGAACCACCCTCGGGCCAGGCTAAATGCAGTATACACCGGTTATCTATCACGTTAGGCTAATTATCGCGGCTGTGATTAGCATCGGACGGGCGTGCGGACGTTTTAGTGCCAATATCAAGCTTCGGATACTATGTAGGCAAATCTGTAAAGATTACCTACATAGGTGTTATTTTATTTATTTAGTAGAGCATGGAGAGTTACAGCTAAAACAAACTGAACCACAGATACGAAATGCTACTTTATTTTTATAAATTTAAAAGAAGAACACACAAAATACATACAGATGTATGGATGTGGCCGTGTTTTCTTTCTAAATTTCGCAACGGATTTTAATGCGGTTTTCACCATAATTTAGAGAATTTATTCCGAAAGAATAAACAACAAATTTACATCACAATTATAATTCAGAAATGTTTTACGATTTGACAAAACACCGAGGGTGTTTTGTCAAATCGTAAAACACTGTTAATCATGTTTGGGTTGGTAATGGTTATTTAAAATTGTAGACAAAAAACATACATATTAAACAAATGTAGGAAAGAATCATAAAGCCCTGAAAGTGCGTCCAGAACATGTGTACATATTTGTTTTATTAATATTACGTTAGTTGAAACTAGCAGCGAAGAGGTGCGCTCGCCTTGCTTGATCTCTCACATGATAGGAGGTGCGCAGGCGCCGGATGGCACGATAGCGTCGCGTTAACCCTGCTGCCGCCAACACCCGACTCTTCTCTAATTACAAACACTATCTCAGCACTGAGGATGTGCGCGCACTTCGAATACCCGCGTATTGTCTGCACTCCCAGTCCTTCCGGTGAACTTGTCCACGATCCTAATCTGTATCCCAGGCCCAGACGTATACTTAACTGATAACTGAGTAACCGTTAGCTTTTATCGTCAATTTTGAAATCTAACTAGGTTCTAACAAAGCAAGCCTGGTTTTTATTTCGAATATTTTGGTAACAAATGAAAAAAGTTTGAAATTGCAATACAAAAAACTTATTGACAGCCTTTCTATGATCTGCCCTCGTTTCTTCCTAACAATTTGTCCTCATACCATTTCGTCGTTGTTACAATTTAATCAGAACCTCAAAGGCACCTAATCACGGAGTTGATTGGAAATTGAGAGAGTTGGTACACTTTGTACTTAGTACGACCGTTTGTACACGACCGTAATTAGGTGAGTGCGTGTAGAGTGTAGATTTAGTCTGGCATTCTGGCTGGACTGTGGACCACCCAAGCAGACGGCCTTTGGTGTCGACAGGGGCCGCTTGTGTAGCTGTCAACCCTTTGGCTTGATCAAACAATCTATAAATAACAGATACCTAGGAGACTCTTGACATTTTACCTCTTGATAATTCCTATGAAATATACAGATTCATCTCAGAAGTTGGACGTTAATAAACTCGTATTATTAACATATTTTTGTATTATATTTAATAAATTATAATTTTATGTCTCTATTAACTATGATAAATCTATCTAGGCTACCAGAAAGATGTAAACTTATAGAATACAGTTATAAAATTCTGAACACACAAGCAGGTCTATTCATTGTGCGCGACAAAAACTATGATAAATTACTGTCTTGATCCTGAATAGTTCTTTGACGTTCGAACTTAATAGACTGCTCTTAATAAACAAATATTATCGATATTTTGTTCTATATTATTATCGATCAAACTATTGTCTCGTGCAAAAATTAATCATTATTATAAGTATCTTTTTTGCAACAGTATCCTGATTAACTCAATTCAAATGATCTACAACTATCTACTTACAAAGAAAAATAACGGTGACTAATACCTTTAAGAATACACTGGCGTTATATTCAGTTTCAAATTACCTAGGCGAGTATTAATTTCGTTTGAACAACATGCGAATAAAAAATATTTAAACTCGCGAGGTATACAGTTATCGGGTATGTTTAAAATTCAATACATGTTTTCGTATCAAAAATAATGGAAGACAAAAATGGATGTTGGAGTCTATTTACAAATTTTTTGTTTAGCTGTGGCGCGTGACCGATTGGTCAAACATCATTGTGTCCAGTTTCACGGTCCTTGTCTCTTGACAAATGATGTTTTTACTTAAGCATTCTAGATAGGTATTCTGTTTTTTTTGTCGCTGCTGAAGAAGCGTAACATAATAAGTTGTATGATTGAATTTTCTATGTGGCTACATGGTAACATGGCTAACCACAGGGGTACTTGACATCCACATACATATGCATAGTTGACGCGTTCATTCACTGACTATTCATGTCTTCAAACAATTATATAGCACTTTAACGTCTTTCTTCCCACGATTGTATCGTCGGAGCGAACCAAGTTTGCAGATTTATGTTTACCTACACAAGCACAAGCAGAAAGGTGTCGCGAAGCTTAACCCTATGCATACTATGTAATACCCGTGGAAGCTCTCGTTTAATATCGGACATGGTGCAGCAGCCTCGAATTTCAACTTAGCCAAACATTATGAGAATGTAGCGAAAATCCTGTAAAACCACAATAAAAGATGGGGTCATGCCGACTATTTTTAACAAAAGTTTTTTTCGGGTATAAAGACAAACATAAAGTGATATGTATTTTATAACTTGCCAACGCCGTACAAATATTTAAACGCACTGAACACCTATTTATGGCACCTTAACTTAAATAAGTAAAGTACTAATAATTTCAGGTAAGGAGATGCGAATCGTACGTACCCGAAGGCGAAACTCGTTTCTAGTAAAAGAGACTTATCTGAATGTAATAATTTTTCAGCAGCAAAACTGACATATATTCTTTGCCGACGTACTAATATAAAACCATCACAATATTTATTGTCAATATATTAGAGGCTTATCATGGCGTTGGAGGCGTCTCGCGTTTACCTATTTGTACAATATTAAAGTTACGTCGTAGAGCAACGACCATAAAACCTACCCTGTTGCGTTGAAGATTTCTCAGGAATATAAAAACATCAAGATACTTTATATTAACGGCATTCTGTATACGGAGTTTGAATTTGGCCAAAACAAAGACATTTAGACATGGTCGGCCGATTTTTCGCATGTGCTCGTTCCTCTACATTATGATTCTGTAGAAATATCTACGTATGTGTGTCGCACGCGTACAGGTGCGAATTTAGGTATGTCGCTTGCCCTGCCTGCCTGCCACGGTTCCCAGTTCCGCACCGTTAATTTGATATACGGAGGCAGATGGCCTCTCGCCGATAGCAATCACCTCATGCGCCTTCCGCGCTTTACCGCGAATCCCAAACTTTTGCTGCCCGCCGCAAGAAAGAGGCGACTTGCTGTTTTTACGCCAAACAAATTTAAAAGAACAATTTGTAAATGGAATATTCAAAATATATTAATAGAGTTCTTGCCCAACACTGACGCCACTTTTAATTGAGACATCTAGGTGTAGAATATCGAAAAAATAATTGAAAAGCGTCGTTTGCTACAGCTCAATCATAGAGTGAAACCCAGAGATAATAGGTTTTGTATCTAAAATTCCTAGGCAGCAGTTAGCTACAAAAGAAACTGAGCTATCTATACCAATATTATAAAGAGGAAAGATTGTTTTGTTTGTTTGTACTGAATAGGCTCCGAAATTACTGGACCGATCTAAAAAATTCTTTCACCAATAGAAAGCCACATTATTCCTGAGTGACATAGGCTATTTTTTAAACCCGAAAACGGGTCCTGTGGAGTGGTCCACGGGAGCGAAGCCGCGGGGAACAGCTAGTTTTAATATAAAACATGCTGTTGTACAAAAAACTGCTACTCTTAATTATAACTTGGACTCCAAAACAGTATGAAAGTATGTGCGGGGTTGTGAGTTAATTTGCATTTTGATCCAGTAACGGGCTGAGAGATAAGGCTATAATGCTCGAGATCTCTTCTCCGATCAACTATCCCACATGACACGGAACGTTCATCAACCACTTCTTTCGAACTCCACACACCTTATAAGGTTGCAACATTACAATGTTGAATACTAATGTTTTCATACTAACCTACAACTTTTTGATTTTATCATAGCCAAGTTCTCATCAGGCCAGCAATTCTGGAAAGAGTAATTAAGAACCGTAATAAAATGGTTACTTTACAAATTGGTATGTATCATTCAGTATTTGAGTGGATAAGTAATTATACTCAAAACGCCAGGAAATAGTCAATCAGTGTTCTGTTATTGCGGGCACAAGAAGTCAAAGACCGTCTGTATATAAAGGAGTTATAAGACGCCAGCGACGTGAGGCACATTAGACACGGCATGCATGTGATGATAGTTGTGGGTATCGAAATTCGCTTCGGCTATTCCCTTCGAGCAGCGTACAGCTGTTTGTGTATTTCGTTCATATTTTTCCTTGTCGTATTCTAATGATGTGGGTCTACTGTAACTAAGAGACTTGATGCGCGCAAAAGTTGTTAAGGTTGCCCTAGTTGACGGCACGAACTATTTTGTGCGCGGGGTTAAAATGCATGCTAGCACATCCGAAAACACGTGCGAAAGAGATCGATGCAGCAGTAAGAAGCAGTTCGCGTACGAATTAGCAGTTTTGCAAATTTGTAGCGAAATGTATGATGATTTAGGAGGATAACGAGCGCGCGAAATTTGATAAACAGACCTTTGGGTGTATGGATATCATGAAAAAACTGCTAAATATTTTCAATATGAAATTATTTGCATCCCTATGGTGATTGTTTTGCAATTTTCCTCCTTCTTCTTCTATGGTATTTATTGCCGCCCAAAGATAAGTTAAATTGAGTGTTGAAATATGGAACTTTCGACACTCATTACATTCAATTATTGTTTTGGTTCCATACAGAGCTAGATAATGATGAGACAAATTGATATCATTTATTATTTTGAACGTACATCGTCAAACAGCAAAGTAATCGCCATACTACGTTTGTATAACCTTAAAGTATAGAAGTGCGTCTGCTGAGCAAGTGAGCATTGGCTTGAGCGTGAACTGATTTAGGTTTCATTCACCTCGCGTTACGCTAGCTGGGTGCCTGGACTGCGCATTGTCTCACACGGCGCACAATATGCGAATGATCCTTTGTTCGTTACAGTTTACCTACACTGTAACCCAAACCAATAGCGGAACACTTAGCGCCCACCTCTAAACGTAACATTCACGCACCCCAGCTCACGCTCGAGAGCCATTCCTGACTTAACGATATTTACTCTGAAATAACAATACGTGTACTGTTCTGACATTGATAGCTCTCCAACTGATACGTACTGTATTCTCCCGGTATAATGCGTTTAATGGTCCTGCGGCAGAGGAAAAATAATGATGTGTAATTTCCGGTTCTTCACCATTAGATAAATACGAATAAAAAACCGGCTAAGTGCGAGTCGGACTCGCGCACGAAGGGTTCCGTACTATTATCGCAAAAAACGGCACAAAAATCACGTTTGTTTTACATAAATATTAATTTTATTCTGTTTTTAGTATTTTTTGTTATAGCGGCAACAGAAATACATCATCTGTGAAAATTTCAACTGTCTAGAGATCACGGTTAATAGGATACTGTCTAGTGACAGACAGACAGACGGACTGCGGAGTCTTAGTAATAGAGTCCCGTCTTTACCCTTTGGGTACGGAACCCTAAAAACTAAGTGTTCTGAACTGAACTTTCACTCAGGAGGGGAAATGCTGATTTTGCAGATTGTATTTTTTTTATCCCAATTGTTACTTTCTCGTAACTAACCTGCAATTTAATGGTTAAAAGATTTAAATTACTTATGCACGAAACTTTACCAAACACTCGTAGATTATCGTTTTTCTTCATACACACTTTCAATCATCGATCTTCACGGATTACAGTAATTGTAATAATGCATAAAACTTGCTTTTACTAGAGTGGAGCGCGTGTTAGGAACGCACGCACTTGTTCAACATTTCAGAGTAGAAAGCATTCTCTTCACTTACTCGTTACTTACTGTTTATTGTTATTGTTACGTAAAATATATACCTCAAGTAGTTTTAGCGATATCTAGTGCCGTCTCCCGCGATCTCGTGAGCTTTCCATAGTGCAGTCACAGACAAAGAAACTTTGTGACAGTGGGATCGCACATTGTCACAAACCTTCCTACTGTGTCATCCAACCTCCAGTCATATAAGCTTTAGCTTCTAGATCAAATTGTTAATGTATAAGGCAAGTAGGCGTATATATACCAGATAATGAAGCATGAATGCTCAACATCCAATGTTTTTCCATTAAAAATGTGAAGATAATATCCAACATAAAATGCGATCTTAATCACGAACACAACACTTTATAAAGTGTTTTGATAATTGCTCAACTGTGTGACATAAGATTGATAAATAGCGGTACATACACAAGTAAGTAATCAAGATTGGATGTCATCCATCAATTTTGCAGAGCGCCATCATTCAAGTGAATCATCAATGTCCTTATGATTTATAAAGCCCTTACTCAATGGTTATAATATTTTTTGCTTCAAAGCAATTACACAATGTTATAAAAGCCGTTAAGAGGAAACGGGGGCAGAGAGCGCCGACTGAATTTCCTTAGTAAAAAGTCATAAATCGAGGTTTGGCTCTTGCCTATTTCCTCCTCCAATATTGGGCCAATTTAAAAGATATTCCATAAACTAGAAGTAAGATATATCCTATGTCCCTATGTTTTTTGCTTTTTTCATTTATATTTGTCAAATTTGTATACTAAGCCTCTGTTGACAGCGCAATTTTGATCATTTTGTGAGGGTTCTAGTGCTTCTAAAGATAATGTATCATCAAAAAGGAAAACGTAGTGACATAGTATATATCTTTAATTTTCAGTTTACGGAATATCTTTTAAATTGGTCCAATATTGAAGGAGGAAATAGGCGAGAGCCAAACCTCGATTTATGACTTTTTACTAAGGAAATTCAGTCGGCGCTCTCTGGCCCCGTTTCCTCTTAAGCTTTACAAGTCCCGATACAATCTACTTCAAACGACGTGGATTACATGTTAAGTCTCTAATGTGTATAATCAAACTATTTGGAGCTATTACATTAAGAAATTCATTTATAATGAACTACTAACACTCGTAACACTCTCGAGATACACATCAATTATATCACAGCACATAATTTTATTAACGTCAAAACAGTGTTGGGAAAATATTATTATATCCGTATAAAAAGAGGTGTCTAAATGGTGCAATAAAGACCAACAAAAACCGGTTGATTTATATCTTCCGTTCTGTTCTTAACACCTCTAATGTGGTGGAATCTCCGAAGCCACTAAGTTCATGGCTCTAGTGATTTAACGTCGAACGTCGGATGTGTATCAATTACTTACAAGTTATCGTGAAATATAATCAGGTATAATGGCGGAACAAAATTGGCAGTTGAGAGGCTAGCTAACGTCTAACATATAAATAGAAATACTTCAGCAAATTGTTCGCGAGCCCTAGAACAGTTTAGAACAACGAGCCGCTATATTTTATTAGCATGATTTAAAATACAGTGTCGTACGCGTCATATTTCACACTAATTAACAATAAATTGTCACATTTTACTGCAGACAATACCGCACATAGATAATTGTCTTTGTGTACTAAATTAACGTTACGAGTCTGCCTTAATCACTAGCAGTTAAACAGTCTCATTATACAAAACAACTTCAAGTGAATAACTTAAAAGCAACTCCAGTAAGTTATTTGGTTCCGTTGTCATAATATCGTTTACAGTTACAACAAACACTATTGTCAAAAAGTTCACATATTATAATAAAGCGTAGCAAAAGAAACTCCGACATTTGAACCTTAATAAGTTAAGTGTATTAACACAGCTAATAGCAGAGACAATTGCAAGTTGCTCTATCAATTACTTACTCACACGATCCCCCGATATCTCCATTATAACTACATTAGAGATGTGTGCGGTCACGCCATCCCGGCATTACTAGTATCTGTAACACGGTCACATCGTTTCTCGCCGCCCAATTTTGGTTTTACTGCACACTTTTATAGTTTCCGAGCAATTTTTACATGAGCGTGCGAAAACAAGTTCGAACGATTCGGTTGTAGATTTCCGATTTATCCAGTTACGAAATTCACTATATCCGTAATTGAATTCACCGTTTTCAATCAAAAAAATCTGGGTGCTTTATGGAATGCAAGAAAAAGTGATTAGACACAATTTGCGTCCCGATTCTTGTAACATGAATCGGCTTCATGCAAATAATGTCTGGCTAGACACGCTAGTGTATAACAGCATCTAATTTGTGATATTATTTGAATGTAGCTGTAACCTAGGCCTTTTCCTGCTTTCTAATGGAGCAATTATTGTAATGGCGAAATTAAGGGGATGTATTTGAATGTGGTGCGGTTGTAATGCTTGCGATATAAGACGAATTAACATTTTCATGTGGTAGGGTCACGACCCAGCGCTCCCACACATAAATCGGCGGAGGATGTCGCGTCGTGAGCGCAGCGCTGCTGCCGTTACGAGCGCTATGCGCCTGCGCCGCCGCCGCCGCAGCTACCGGACTGAGTTGTTTCGTGTTACTGCTGTAATTAATATTACCAACCTGCTTGGATATGGCTTCTCGAAAATTCTAACAATCAATATAATCGCACAATAGTTGCATCACTCCAATTAACATAGCTTAACACTTACTGCATCAATCTTACTAATCTATACTTAATATTATAAAGAGGAAAGATTTTTTTGTTTGTTTGTATGTGCGAATAGGCATCGAAACTACTGGACCGATTTAAAAAATTCTTTCACCAATAGAAAGCTACATTATTCCTTTGTAACATAGGCTATTTTTTTATCCCGATAACGTGTCCTGTGGGGTGGTCCACGGGAGCGAAGCCGCGGGGAACAGCTAGTATTATAAATAAATGCGAAAGTTTGGATGGATGGATGTATGTTTGTTACTCAATCACGCCAGAACGGCTGAACGGATCTGGATGAAATATGGCACAGGGATATATTATAGTCTGGCATAGTACATGGCTATTTTTCATCCCGGTATAATGTTCCCTTGGGCACAGATAATGTAATACTAGCATACAGATGCCTCATCCCATACAAAGAAACCGTGCCGACGTAACTAGCGTTTTTCATCTGATTATACCGATTATTTTTTGTAAATCGATCGCGTTCGGTTTCGTTCCACGGCGATAGATAGATCACCATCTATATCCGTGGAAAGGAACGGAACGGAACCGAATGCGATCGATGTACAAAAAAAATATCAGAGTTATCAGTATCGTCGGCACGGTTTTTTTGTATGGGATGAGACACAACTGCCTTGAGATATGAAAACACTTTTCATGCGGGTGGAGCCGCTGTCAGAAGCTTGTCAAGTCTAAAATTTTCTCTGCGGAACATACCGAATGTTCCGCAGCTTTCCAACTCGTTAGGCGCAAGTTTACAAATAAACAGTAATGTGCAGTATTTCAATTTAGCGTTTCAGCTCTAGTATTTAGATCGTATCCAGCATATTCAATTAGAGACACAGTCATAAACTTACAGTTATTTTCTAAGGTGCAGAACTATTGACACGAATCAGTAAAAAGCAATGTTTAATGTCGTTTTACTCTTGAAACTTCGTTAAGAAACATATCTTTTCAATTAGACGCGTGAAACGTTTACGACCAATGACAACTGCGAGTGTTTTTATGTTCTTTCCATTGACATTAGTGCATGTTACAAACACTTCCTGGTTGTAGCTCATCATTAGTCACTAACGTTTAACTAGTTTTTCTGCGGCTTTGCCAACGCTGAAGTCATTTATTGAAAGGGAGAATGCATTTTTTTCCTTTATGAACCTGATCAGTTCCTGAGTATCCCGGGTCGGGCGGAAATGTTGTTGGGTTTTCCCATCTGAAAAAACCGGCCAAGTGCGAGTCGGACTCGCGCACGACAGTTCCGTAAAATTATCGCAAAAACGGCAAAAAAAACACGTTTGTTGTATGGGAGCCCCACTTAAATGTTTATTTTATTCTGTTTTTAGTATGTGTTGTTATAGCGGCAACAGAAATACATCATCTGTGAAAATTTCAACTGTCTAGCTATCACGATGCATGAGATACAGCCTGGTGACAGACGGACAGACAGACATACAGTCAGATAAACGTACCGCGGAGTCTTAGTAATAGGGTCCCGTTTTTACCCTGTGGGTACGGAACCCTCAAAACAAAGGCTACGCTCCTAACATCCTTGGACTATTAAAATTTAACATAACGTCTCTTGATGAAACATACGTTGTTTCATTTGCCTATATAAATGTAATTAAATACGGCCTTCAATATATTTTTGAAAGATGGTCATGTAATTAAGAAATATGTTTTTTGAGGTTAGGTGGTATATTATTAATCTGTGGCTTTTTCATTTGAGATGTTTTTCACCTGTTTTTTTCACTCTTTGGTTTTCAATAGGGACGCGGGGAACGTTTAGCAACGTTCCGAGCGTGCAATTGGTTGGTCAGTTGACACAAGGATCGACTGACCGATAGCGCCATGTCCACGTTCCGTTCCGTTCGCTCTATAGAGTGGTGGGTAACCCCACTACGCCAAAATCTTGCCAAGTTACATGTCGCGGATTATATCAGCTTGTAAACAAACCGAGGAGAAACCGACAGACAGGTGGACACCGCGTTTCGCAACATAGAATACGAGATAAATTAACAAATCAACTGGCTTTGCGTTGATAGCCAGCGATGCCGACGGCCGCGGTTGTGACAAATCGGAGTGTACCTCATACGTACAGTTGGCAACGCAACGGTCCCCGCACGGTACACCACATATTTCGTTAATTGATTAACTGTTCCCCGTTGTTGGTAACGGTACAGTTATCCACATATTTAATCATACGTAAATTGATTTATGCGGACACTTAACAAATTGACACAACCTTCATTACATTAATTTTGGTTTCCTTAATTTAGGAAACGATAAACAAGCCGTTAAATCAGATATTGATCACCAGAATTTACATCTCCTACGCTAAAATATACGGTTAATTATTGCTGGCAATTTATATCTTTCTATGGAATGCGTAAACCATAGAATGGGACCCTATAAATATAAATTGCGAATTAGCGAAATCGTATCGATTTTGATATAGTCTTTTCGGTTATAATATATAAAAAAATGTTTATGATCCATAATAATGACTTCTATGAAATCTTTATACGTTTTAATATTAATTAACACAAGTAATTTGTTACAGTTTTTATCGTTCTAATCTTCCAAGTAAATCAGCCCTAACAGTAAATAACCTTACCATTAAAACAAAGTTATTAGCGCTCAGATTACAGACTGGAAAATCGGTTAACTTTCGCATTAAAATCGACGTACTTGTACGTTAACTACAAGTAAACTTTTATAAGGAACACAGTTACTTTCAAATCTTGCAATAAACTTCTGAATCGTGGCCGCGATAAGCTTTAATCAAAAAGATTTAACTTAATTAGTTGCTGGTAAATATGGCAAAGTCTAAACATAAAATGAATTTTGTTTAAATATAAAAACAGTACCGATTCGTTCCGTCCTCGCCGCCCGTCGCGTACTCTTTCAATAAAAACCCGCCAGCCCGCGAAGCTGAGCACTAGTTAAATTATCAGATATTAAAAGGAGTTTCTTGTCCGTTCCTCTCCACGTGGGTAGTTTCCGAACGAATGGTAAAATCACTTGTCAAGATCCAGCCATTGCTTGTCTCCCCCAGCGACGCCCTGAGCCGAGGTTCGACCCCAACTGGGGTAGCCCTCAGCGTTGTCGCTTAGGTTTAGAAATTTGTGCCTGGCTGGAGGCTACTAGATTAGTCTCCACAGGGAAAGTCCGGTTAAGTAGCTACCAGTCACTATGACTGAGCTACGAGACGCCACTTAGTAAAAAAAAAAAAAAAACCGTACAACTTAACGTTAATTAGCTAGGCGAGTCAATTAATAAAGAATTTATCTTATTCTATACGGTAGTTTGAAATATTACGCTATTAATAGTCTCGCCTTAAGCGTGAATTACGTGATTAGCCTCTAAACTGTTATTAATCTGCTGAGCATTGCTAATGGCTCTTAAATTGCCGCAAATTCGTATTATTTGATATAGAGATGGAATCGTGTTAGGGGAGTGTGTCAGTTTACAAAAAGGAGCATGATACTTTACAAAAACTAGGCGAGATTTATTAGCTTGCCTCGGATACATGAAAACAATCGATACTAACGCGAGACAATCACGCACCAATCAACAAATAGTGTGAGAAAAAGAATTGATGACACGGTTGGCGCAGTGGTATAGCGATCGGCTGCGCTGCGTGTCGCGGGTTTTAACGTTTTTTTTATTTTTTTTATTTTTGGGGATGGGATCAAGCACAACAACATTTCGTCGAACATTCTTTACTCATAACATTTATTTACACTCTGGCCTTGTCAACGGCCAAGGAATCAGCATTGCCATTCAACGTGACAATTCTACCAGCGTTCTGAGGATCATTTCCCATTGAAAGCCATGTGCTTTTTTTTAATTTTCATTGTGTTATTCCCCCCTCATGTGTTATTATCATCAGTTTGTATATTTGATATATATGTATGTTTATTTTGACTACATATGTTTTTTTTATGCACCGCCTATTATATCGCCGCCACCCTTGGTTGACTGGTAGAGAATGACTCAGGAATTAAGTCCGCCTATGTACTTGTATGTAGCATGAAGTTTTAATAAATATTAAATAAGTTATTACGTAGTCCGAACTGTTTTAGTTATTTTTTTTTGTAAATAAAAATATAGGTACCATTTGCATTCCACATTCTACAATGTATGCAAGATCTATTTATGTAAGGTCTTGATATGTCAGATCTTTCACACCTATTTCAATTGAATTAATAATTTATTTTCAAACCTCTAGAAACTCTATTTAAGTGACATGGCAGAGAAATTATATAGTAGATACTTACAAAATGGTATTTTTTTCATCTATATTTAACCGCTAGTAAACTCCCACACGGGGTCCTAATTATCTCATGTCGAATTGGTGAAATACTTCTAAACACTTATTGTACATAGTTATAAACGTCACAATCAACACAATTTGATTCCTATTATCATATATTTTAAGTTCAAATTGTCACGACGACCATCCATGATAGTTATAAATTATTGCACATGTAGTCTTCATTGAAATACGTATGCTTTGCTATCGTTTAAAAAAATATATCATTCTTTTAAATTGTTATAATTACATACTTTAACTTTAATTGTTCGTGCGCGTTAAGACAGCGTTTCTTTAGAATTGGTTTGAAGGCATTCTGCCACGCCTTGATTGTACATCAAATCAAAATTTAATATAAATCCAGATGACTGTACCTGTAGTAATTGTTGAACAATTCAGTGCAGTATCCATTTATGGACATTTTCTAATAGTTTTTACATTAAATAATAATGAATTGCCCGCACCCTTCCCAGTGTTTGTTTTGTTTTTGCTAATAGATTTGTTTATATATAAACAACGTTCTCGGTACCTTTTACTGCACTGTATTCCTTTAATATCATTAATTAAAATACTTTCTTGAATTAGCTATAAATAATGTAGTGACATGACATGTAAAGCTGCTAGCTATGCCCGCACGCACACCTTAGGAAATGCTTATTCAGTATTTTCTAGAAAGATCTTAAAGCACTTAAATATATATAAATAATAAAAGCAAAACAAAATTAGGGATAGTTTTCTATGAATGTTTATTTTTAAACAATATTTTATGAACTGGAATTAATTGCGTACTTAAGAGGAAACGGGGGGCACAGAGCGCCGACTGTATTTCCTTAGTAAAAAGTTATAATTCGAGGTTTGGCTCTCGTCTCTTTCCTCCTCCAATATTGGACCAATTTAAAAGATATTCCGTAAACTGTAAACTAAAGATATATACTATGTCCCTATGTTTTCCTTTTTGATGATACATTATCTTTAGAAGCACTAGAGTCCTCAAAAATGCTCAAAATTGCGCTGTCAACAGAGGCTTAGTGTACAATTTTGACAAATATAAATGAAAAAAGGAAAACATAGGGACATAGTATATATCTTACTTTACCAGTTCATGCAATATCTTTTAAATTTGTCCAATATCGGAGGCGAAAAGAGACGAGAGCTAAACCTCGAATTATGACTTTTTACTAAGGAAATTCAGTCGGCGCTCTCTGCCCATATTTCCTCTTAAGGTGGAATACTTTCATCAACAGTTTATTAAAAGAACTAACTAATAAGTACTGATTGTTTCCTTATTTGAGGCTATTTCTGTGGTAATCCATATTAATATTATAAATGCGAAAGTAACTCTATCTATATGTCAGTCAGTTTTTAACTTTTCACGCTTAAACCGCTGAACCGATTTAGATAAAATTCGGTATGTAGATAGTTTCAGACCCTGGGAAAGGACATAGGATAGTTTTTATCCCGGAAATCATCCTTCACACCTTAACTGCCAGGTGACCGACAAACAATACATTTTGTTTTGTCTCTCACTGTCTGACTGTGAATGTGTTAAGGGGGTGGAAGTTACGTACCTTTAATATTATTGCGAGATATAAAAATATAAGCTCTTTGAAGTACTAATGCTACGCAAACGAAGTCGCGGGTAACTGCTAGTCTACAATAAAACGCTTGCCAATATAAAGTTTAGTTAAGCTCTACGAGAACAGTGGTGGCCCAGTGGTATCGGCCGCGACTTACAAGTTGTAGGTCGTGGGTTCGAGCCCAGGCAGGTGCTTTACTTTGTGTAAATTATTTCATCACCACTGATCTCAAAACGGTGAAGGAAAACATCGTGAGGAAACCGACATGTCCTAGAGCCAAACATTCGAAGACATGTGACATCCACCAACCCGGACTAGGCCCCTCGTGGTGGATAATGGTCCATTCCCTCTCACAGAGAGGAGGCGAACAGATAGACATTACGTAGAGAGCTACAAAACATAATTAGATATTTTCTTATTGTGTTGTAATTAAATAAAAGTTAAACAAAGTAAGAAAATGATGAATCATTCCCTAGTTGAAATATGCTCATGACCTAAACAAAACAGTTCTCAGGAGCTCGTTGACCGGCAGTTCTGTTATTTTCATTAAAGGCTATTCCTCCATTTGCTGTATGCAAATTAACAGATATCCACGTAATTACACCGAGGATAACAATCAGACCTGTCTTAGTCAAATACGAAATTACCGTAAAATTCATTTCAAACATTGTATATTTTCGTTTCATTGCTTACTACATAATTACTTTTAAGTCTCCATGGTATTAAAACACCGTCAGATATTAATTTGCTGACTCAGCAGAATCCGAGACTCAATTTCAAACTTATTATTATAATTTCACATTTGAAACTAATATTTCTAGCAGGCTACTTGCAATAAGTCTTCCTTGATATAATTTTTCACCAGGTTTAATCTAGTTTAAATTGCAGAATATCCGAAAGCTGACATCATAAATGAACACTCTTCGTATCGTTATCAGTGGCAAGGGAAGCAGATATAACTCGCACACCTAGTTGCTCAGTAAATAACTAATGGCAGCGCCCCTCGGCGACTACTACTTGATTGCATCTGTTGTCGCTCTTCATATCGCGCACTGCTGTGATTTAACAACCACCTGTCGTGGTTTATGTCTTGCGATACCCGCACACGAGGAAGTACAGAGAACTAGAAACGAGGCGTCACATACACTACCTATACCCCCACGACAGATAATATAATACTAGCATACAGATGCCTCATCCCATACAAAGAAACCGTGCCGACGTAACTAGCGTTTTTCGTCTGATTAAGATAATTATTTTTATAAGTACTTCGACTGCGTTCAGTTCCGTTTCACGGCTATAGATGGTCTTAGCAGCGACTTGCAAGTAAAAGGGTTTTCTCGGTCCGTGACTATTTTTTTTCTTTAAATACAGTGATGATTTGTTTTTCAGTTTTTTTGCATGTTTTTACAGTTTCATTGTACCAAAATGTGTTACAATACAAATTTAAAAAATCGCGTGGCTTGTCTCAGATATTTAAAACCGCGTCATCTATTGGAATCAATTTTAAATGATCTGTTCAAATAACCTTTGAAATGTGAATTAAGAGCCCAATATTCTATAATTTTGTGCTGAGAGTTGATTAAAAAAGAACATAAAAATTGTATGATCAATTCTAGAAAATGTTAATTTTACACACAATTTAATGACAAATCGATGCATTAAGCGCCATGTAGTGACATTTATTTGAATTAAATTTTCTTTGTTAGCGCTGGGACCCCGTGCCTCCACTATTTATTTATTTATTAAAACTTCATGCAACATAAAAGTACATAGGCGGACTTAATGCCACTATCTCACACAACAAATGTTCCTACACATATTATACTGCTCGAATTTTTTGCGAGTTTCTCAAAAGATGCTAATACGATAAGATAAAAAAGATTATCTCGAAGCGGACGCTGTAAACCGGCGCCATCATGCTCCTCATAATAAATTAACTGAGATTATTTTTGCAACGTACATAACGTTTCCGTGATGGTGCATGATACTGATAAACATTTTGATATCATAAAATAAGCCTCTTTATAAGCTTTCCTGACTGCATTGTGTGAATTCAAATGTCCACATGAATGAAACCGACGACGCAGATTATTCTCTGTTATCTCTTATTTGGTGAACTCGTTTGGGTATCAACAAGAGATAAGTCGCGTATTCAGAAGCTTAATGTGGATATTTTATAAATGGATTTAGCCGTGTAGCCAAAGTAATAAGTTGTGTACTTCTGCGCAACGCACCGCAGCTGGAATCACTAATGAGAGCGCAATTCAAATCAACTGATTTATAAGGAGTAAGTTATTTCGCCGGCTGCGCGTACAATATTTACTTATGTTCTAACGGCCACATAGATATTGTACTCCATTATTGCGATAAGTATAATGTATACTAGATATGCCTTATAAGTTTATGCCGTAATAAATCACTGTATTATTTCTTTGTCATTTATTCCCGACGGCATAATGTAACGTAATAAGACCGATCCGATTGTCTTTATAATTGCACTCTGATGTTTATTGGCAAAAGCTAATTGCCGAACAACTCGATCGGAAATTACTTTTCTTTCGACAGTTAGTCCATTAAAATTTTATATTGGATGTAAATTTTATATTGGGTAATATCGAATTGTGAGCATTGGGAGGTCTGTGAGCTCCGAATGTACTACGTCAGCTTATATATTAGCTCGTTAAGACGACGACTAACGCCAACGACCTTGAAAGAACAAAACGCGCACTCGTTTCACACCCGCGCGACCGAAAATTTAGTAGTTTTTTGTACTTTCCTTACTATTCTAAGAATTAAAAAAAAGCATCAGATCAAAATGTAGACAATTAAATTATCTTTAAGATGGTGTCAATTTCATTAAAATCGCCCAGCGGTTTTGGTGCGATTGTCGTGTTTTTGTCCGTTTTAGACATAACTTTACAAATTAATTACACTATGTTATACGAATAAAACTCAAAATTTTCTCAGATCAAAATATTAAGAAAATGGTCTCATGTAACATATATTTTTTTCCAAAAAAATTACAACTAGCCGTTTAGACGTGATTCTCATTTTAAAATCAGCTACTCAAGGGAATCTGCGCCTTAAGAGTCGCGGGCCTTGTCCGGATGATATCTCTTAACCCCCTCAATTAGCGTGCCCTGACTATCGCGTGGCAATAACCCGAAACAGCATATAAGCGCCCCGCACTCGTGACGCGACGAACAAACCAAATGAGTGTACTCTTAATTAGCCGTTATACTATAAATTTTAAAAGCGATGATAAGGTCCCGTTGCTCGCTCTCCGGGAACACTACCATCCGGCTAATGGTGCCTTGAGAATTAAATTTAATTAATTCCTTCTCGCCAAACGTTCTTACTAGATCGAATTTGGCATAGAAATGAATGTCGCGGAAAGAAGGAAAGAGAAAGGAGAAGTGCATCCACCTTGGAAGAAACTAGGGTTGTCTACTTGAAAGGTATGCTTTCCGGAAGTGACTTTCAAACAAAATGGCTTCCAAAGATGATTCGGCCAGGAATGTAGGTTAATAAGCTAAAATGCAAGTAGATAAGTGGTATCGGCCGCGGGTGGGTTCGAGCCCAGGCAGGCGCCTTACTTTGCGTAAATTATTTCATCACCACTGCTCTCAAAACGGTGAAGGAAAACATCGTGAGGAAATCGGCATGTCAAATTCGAAGACATTTGACATCCACCAACCCGCACTGGGCCCGCGTGGTGGATAATGGCCCATTCCCTCTCACAGAGAGGAGGCCTGTGTCCCAGCAGTGGGAACATTAATAGGCTGATGATGTGAAGTAGATAAGAAAATTAAAATGCGAAATATTAAATCGTAATAGTCTAGTCGATCAAAAGAATGCGACCGCGGCCGGCGCCGCCTTTATAAAAGATGCACATGATAACCACATGTTTTAATAGTACTTATCGGTATGATTGCTTTTAAATTCGTATTTATCGAGGTACACCGGGGTCAATTACTCCTCGTAACATCAGTTACGTCTTTTATTACTAACATTATCTTTTTTCAGAGTATCATACCGTTTTAAATATTTTATAATGATATCTAAATTTGCGGAACGTGCTGCAATTTATGTCCTCAAAATGAGTGTCGGCGTAATAACAGTAAGAGTGCTAATGACTTAACATGTTATCACAATCTTGGTAAGAGCGAAGGATTGTGGAATATAGCGGCGAAACTATTTCAATTACTTAGTTTACGCGGTTCTAAGGCAGGCGGAAAAACGTGTGGCGTATCCGAGTCCGTGCGGTTAATTTACATGAGCGTGTGTCCGACGAGTGCAGAGCGTTGTTAGCCGCACTACGCGTCTCTCGCCTTTGTTTATGTTACTGTTTATACTACATAAATGGAATGCAACTTGTCGACTGTGCCGTCCGATAACGGAGCGTTTTGTCTGTAATTAAGAACGGCGAGAGCGGGTCAGCCGTCTACCCAGCATTACCACAAAGTTATGGAGACATTTTGAGCGTGTCCAGATTGTTTAACTACAAGCCTGTCATGTTTAGAATGAACTTGTGTTATAAATCTGCCATAACGTCATGATTCCAGTGAGATTGTTTGTTAATTGTAGGTAATACATTACTCGCTAATGAACCAGCTGCGGGCTTACAGCTCGAGCACCTACATTATGGAAGTCCGCTGTGTATTGTTGTAAACAAGGAAGGGTATTATTATAAACACAGTTATTTTGTTGAATCCTCTAAGGATTTAATTTTTGTTTCGTGAATTTGTAAAATAGAGCTTTTAAGCTTTGATGGATACTGACCCGTCGTTCATAATACGGCTCATTTTTCAATAGAAAAGGTGATTGTAGTATATATTAACATTATTTTTAACCCACGACGGAAAAAGAGGGGTGTTATAAGTTTGAAATGTGTACCTGTGAGTTTGTGTATTAGTGTATCTGTCTGTGGCATAATAGCTCCTAAACGGATAAACCGAATTTGTTTGAAAGTTGACATTATCGGGCGTGTTCTTAGCTATGTTTGATGAAAATCGGTTCAGCCGTTCAAAAGTTATGGGCGTTTTACTGTTTGAATCGGGGTTTTTCCCAAGATATCGTGTCATAATTACGTGTTCGAGAGCTTTTTTTATTTATTTTTTTGCATTATAGTTTATTTATGTACATATGTACAATTATTATAAGAGGCAGGGGTTAATCTATTAAGTACAGATTTTGCAACATACAATATTGTGTCATAATAATATTCTATCTATTAGTTGTAACATATCCTCATTTTATGTTCTTGTACCAAACTGTAATTTTCCGTGAATAAAAACTTTAATTATTTATTTATTATTTACAAACTAAAATAAGTATTAATATACGTACAATTACGGGGCGTCAAAAAATTCGTCCGTGTTCGATAGAGATTTGATTGAAGTGTGTCTCCTACTAAATAAATTGTGTATTTTAAAAACTACGAAATAAAAAAAGATTGTCGGGGTTTTGGAATTTTTTACTTGTTTGTTGTCATTTAGAATATACAAGAGTTTATCGAGTTTCACATTTTTATATGGATCCCGAAAGTAAAATTGCAAACACACTGTATTATTCAGAACGCATTACACTACTCAACATTATCGTAAACTCAGCAAGTAGTTTACAAACTGTGACATTCAAGCAATTAATAGGCACTTTAGATGCAAATAGGCCTCAACAATTTCCTTCGTGAGACATCGATTTGGTGCAGTGCTAAGTGAAACTGTGTGAAGAGATCACGATGCTATAAAGAGAAGACAATAATCGTTGTTCGTGTTGCCGCGGCCGCACCCGCCGGGAGCCCGGGCCACGTGTAATGCTTGTCCGACTCCGCCGGGAGCTGACAGTAGCACCATTTGCATTTTATTACACCACTCGCCTCCTCTATCTCAATGATTTCTTACCAATATTTTTAGTAAAATGCCTTACACAATATTTTTATACGACACGGCTTATTTATAAAAGCTAATTTGAATTTCAGTATGCATTCTTACACATAAAATCGTAATGACTATATTTTTGTGATTCTATCCTGAACGTATGGTAATTTCTAGCATAAATATATGTTAACCTCTATGAATGTGTACGTGTATGTTCATGTTTTGTTATTTGTTACAGCACACACTGACTGGTCACAGCGGCAAAGTAATGGCAGCTAAATTCCTCGGGGAACCGACCAAAGTGATCACGGGAAGCCACGACCGGACGCTCAAAATATGGGATCTTAGAAGTAAAATGTGTAAGTATGTACCAACTCATTTGCTTTATAGGACCGTCTTGTTTATTGGAAACGATTTTAATAACAAAATAGTATTCTATGTTAGTACAGAGAGAAATATATTGCACAATATTTCATAATATTCTATTGTATGGAAACCCTTCTCGCAGTCGTCTTTTATAACTCGGACAAGTACTAACAGCTCAGATTTAGATCCACAGCATAACGATAGAATACAACCTAACATAAATATTAAATTAAAGTTATGGTTTTCGAAGTGGGGACATTTTTTTAAATAGCTGCCGTAGGCTGTATTTCCTGATAGCTACAAGGTGAGAGTGTTTAAGTCAAGAGTGAATAAGTTTCTTCTAGGCAAGCATGCTTCATCATCGACCACATCATCGCTTACCATCAGGTGAGATAATGGTCAATCGCGAACTATAAATATATATTTATTAAATCTGATGTGAAACTAAAGTCGGCTAACTGAATGTACGCGGTTAACGAAGAAGAGTAAATTGCAGAAATTAAATAATAGGAAATAGCCGTTCAGCCGAAAAGAGCCGAAGGAAATAGCCGAAGCAAGGCTTCTGTGATTAGCAAGTAGGGTTGCTCTTTATCCCAAGAAAATTCAAGAATGTATTTATATTTTCCTAAACTCTCCTAGGCACTACTATGAAAAATTATTTGTAACATGTTGTTAGGGTACAGAGTGTAGGTAGACTCAAGTTCTGGTGGATGGATGCTAATAGAAATAACAGAAGCCCAATAAAATAAACCCTCCTGACTTACGAGCATCCATTAAATGTATAGCGGCTGTAGATTAATGCTACCTGACTGCAAGTGCAGACCAAATAACAACTGCAGTTTGAAACGCCGTGTGAAAATTAAAAGATAAAGGAAAGACTGATGCAGCTGGAATTAAAGAGCGGTGTGAGGCACGCGCGATGGGGTGATGTGGTCGCGCGATTGTGTCGCTGAACTGCTCACGTAGCTTGCTAAGCTATACGATGCGATTTTGTACGCCTTCTTCTTCTTCTTTTCTTGTGAGGGTTTAGCCACCTCTTGTGTCAAGAGTTACTGCCTATTTCAGACTTACAATAACTATATAAGTCCAGGTTTCCTCGCGATGTTTTCCTTCACCGTTGCCTGTGATGTCCAAGATAAATCTTGAAAGTATTTAGGAATTTAAAAAGTCACATTGGTACTTGCTCGGATTTGAACTCACGACCACGCACGAGAGGTGAGGTCTTAGCCACTGGGCCACCATGACATTTTGTACACCTAGTAAAGTCAATCAAACCTTTTCTAAATAACAAAAATTATTGAAATTGTAACACGATGAACTATAATAGAACGCAAATACAGTCTCTGGTCACCAAAATTAAACCAAATATGTATAACTAGCTGTGCCCGCGGCTTCGCTCCCGTCATCTGACTGCCTACCTACCATATTTTTTTCTAAGGTCATCATTCTTTCGCGGAGAATATTAAGACCGCCATTCAGAAAATGACTTTAAGTGCACAACGCCATCTATCGAATATTGAGTTCAACTGTCCGAGTATCTGAATTGCGTGTGTTGTGATAATTTTACTTCTTGAACACTTTAAATTTGATTCATCTGACTTTTGATAGAGTGATTGCGATGAAACAAAAACTAAGCAATACTTCACATTTCGCGCAATTTTTATGTAGGAAAGTTATCTACATTAGTTTCGTACATTTCACATGATACGTGCACAAATAAACAGACGAAAATTCCAAAAATGCTGGAAATGGGTTCTGTTGGTTATCCTTTAACACCCTGCCAATTTTTTTGGAAATATTATCGATGTACAAAAATGACTTTTCTACAGATTTATTATATGTATTGATTATGTACTCGTACGACAGAAATCGCTGTTAGTGCTCGATTGTCCCTTCTTAACTCCCGTTAGGGATTCAAGATTATATTCATAGCAGAACATTTAATCTAACCTACGAAAGTACTGAGGATTATCTAGAATTCCACCTGAGAACCTCTTCCTATTTTACCGTCTGTTAAAAATTTGCATTTTATCTAAAGAGCGGCAATGCATTTATTTGATACGTTCGTGTAATTTATCTGGCAACCATTTGTTTTCCTCTGAGCTTGCGAACCAACACTAAGTGGTGTTTAGAGCTGTTTCACTTAACATTTGTGATTAGTCTTTGTTAACTTCAAGAGAATCTTAGTGTGTAAACGTTTAGACATTCTAAAAATAATAGTCTGTTTCCAAATACAACGTGGCTTAGGGTTTTTCTCTAATTTACGATAGTCTAGCTTCCTGCGATGCTTAGGCTATAACTTATATGTGAGTCTCGATAACTTATTGCCTACACACGATACGATGCGCAAGTGCGGGTGTTCCCAGGCTATAAATGTCTGGAAACTCGTCCTCATAAACATATTACAATTATTGGATCTGGATAAATAACTCCGTTTATAACATAGATTGTAACAACCGTGAAGGTGCGGGCTTCTGAGAACTGATTGAAATCTAATCAGGACGTTACGCAATTAGCCATTTTAGTGCATCCTTTTTCCCACAGCTATTATAATCTAGGAACTAATTAGAGCGCACCTGATTTACAATTACAACTGGCTACAATAAAAGCAGTCATCAGTTGCTTTACGACTGTCGTATTTAAACTAAATGCTTCAACCAATATTGTATCCTGGAAGTAACAAGCTATTAAAGTTTTTTTTTTTTGTATCGCAGAATTATTCAATGCGATATTTTATAAATTAATTGTGTCCGCAGCTGAATACTTAAATGGAGCCATGGGAAGAAAGCACGTAATGGGAAAGTGAATTTCTAATTATAATCGCGCCTACTGTAACGTGAGATCGTTCCGGGAACGATAAAGCGCCAAATACTGGAATTACAGTTTATTTTGCGGTACCTCCGAAACCAGTCACACAAAAAAAAAATTATGTAGGGTCGCTGGTTGCAGTTGGCTGGTCAAACTGCCTTTCTAGACAATTTTTTGGTGGAAGAACAAAATTAAAAAAACAGGAGGCCTGTCACTCGGATGGCCGCAGTGGCGCCATCCAACTCCACTCCGCGACGCCCAGCCTCGAGCGGACAGTCTTAGCTTTAGCCGAACCCTCGGTCTTAGCCGAACATTCGGTTTAGCCGGACAGACAGCCCCAGCCAGGCACTTCCTGAAGTTACAAAATAAGGACATCTTAGAAAGTAAACTTAAATCAAACACACAGGTTTCATTGTTATACAGAACAGACCAATCGCTAAAACACGGCAAATATTATCTTATACACCGGGCTTTACATAGGCAAACATAATTAATGGGCCTTCTGCCACTCTTTATAAAGACTGGCATGACCCAAGAATATCATCCCCGGGGAACTAAGTGTTCACACCGTTCATTTTCCACAGCATGACACAACACGGCCCTGACCCCTCTCGGTAAATGGAATCATGGCTAAGGCAAAGCCTCCTGTCCACAGACACCCACAAACGCTAGGCCAGCTTTAAATAATGTATATATATACGCTTCCCCCAAGAAACAAAATACCAACCGGCAGAGCCTTTAGAAAGTTGGACACATACCTGTCGGAGGAAAGAAATCCCGTCGGGCAGATGGGTCGGCTCAATGTCAACCTCACGCCACGTTGTTCGTGCGGGATAGGTGTTACACTACGCGCAGACAGATAGAAATATTTTATAATATGTTTGATTAGTAAATAATTATTAAATGGAGCCACCGAACATTATTAATAAAACTTGTATTTTCTAAAGTTAGTTTTACATTGTATGATAGAATTTGCTGAAGGTATTCAAGTCACACGTTGGAATTGATCGTCTCTATGTAAGCCTTTGTCTTGGGTGGGCTATGATTGGCTGATCGTCTGATAAACCATCATGATTGTGCCAAACCAAGAACAATAGTAACGCTAGCAAGTAGCCGCCATTTTCTTTATCATATTTCATAACCAATCAGGTGCTTATGAGTTGATTCTCAATCAAGTGTGAATAACCACAACTTCCCGTGGCGCCGACAAACGGTCCAATTTATGATATTAATAAATATTTTTTTCCAATCATACTAGTTAATATTGAGACTTGTCGATGTCATAGATAAAAATCGGACATAGATTAGAATTGACAGATAATTTCATATTTTATTTAAATCAATAAATAAAATGAAAAATGTGATAACTACCCCAACAGAAGGATTGGACATTGAAAACTACCTTTTTCCCGAGGCTTTGCCGTCATGGTCGATCCCACAGGTATTATGCATTTCCAAACGACTTCAAAAAAGGAGGAGGTTCTCAATACGACTGTCTATTTGTTACGCGATTACTCCGCCAATTGTGGGCCGATTTTGAAAATTATTTTTGTGGTTGAAAGGCCAAGACGTGGTCCAATTGTCGCCAAGTCAGAATCTGATGATGGGATCTCATGGAAATCGAGGGAACTCCTCAAAAAAACTGCTGGACAATGGATGATTTATTCATTAAATAAGGTCTAAACAGACCGTAACTAATGATAAATCATAAAAATAGGAGTGGCCTAATTTTATTGTCCATCAGTTTATTATAGGCATATATGTAGCGATTTTGGTATTTTCATCAACAATGCAATCATTTGCACTCAGAATGTAAAATTTTGTGAAGTGGAACTGATATAGAAGACCACAGATGGCCACTGGAACTCCTGAATAATAAGTATGTCACGGATATAAGATATCTCGAATAGTTAACCGACTATGGTGAAGCATATAACTACTTAAAAATAAATGGTACCATCGAACAGATGTGACGATGATGCCGGCAGGTAGGCACTGGAACTCCGAAATAAAACAATAAGTATCTTAGTCGTGTTTGGGCTTATTGGAATTGGCATGAGTTGTACTTTGACTGTACATGATTTTCATGGTAACGTGAGGTACCAAACCTAAAAAGAAAAAAAAATAAACTTTAATAAAAAAATATCAGATTGCCAAATAAAACAGTACAAAGCGAAAAACGAAAAACATTATGTACCAAAATCACCGACTTCGGAAAAGAATGTTATTTTTCGCTTTGTACTGTATGTCTGGCAGTCTGTTAACTTTTTATTTAAGTTTGTATTATTTTTCTTTTTAGTTAGTAATCGCTTCCGTTCTTCCAGAGATTACCTTTTACATCAACACAAACAATTTTACCTCTTTATAATATTAGTTTAGTGTCTAACTAGACATGCTATAAAGTTATATAATTTTATTGTTTCATTATATAGATACCAGGATATTATGGACAGATGACGGCCATTTAAAGCCGGGGTTAGTCTATGCTCATCTTTACCTGCTTATTAGGAAGTTATAATGCGTTGAAACTGTATATAATTCTAATATAATATATTTATTTACCTACTCGTTTCAATCATCTATATCTTATCATTATCATTTACTACTACACGCACAATGCACCAAATGGCAGTCTAAGTGCAGAAAAGAGAGTCCATCTATCCTTTCTTATCCTACTTAACTATTACTAAAACTAAAACCCGATGATGGAGAAATTCAAAGTTATGTTACGATTTAAAGTAAGAAAACGACTCGAAAATGTTTTTTTTATTCTAGGTACTTGAGTTTCTTTTTTCAATGTCAGCTTTTACGACGTTTTCGGCCGTAAAACATAAAAAGAAAACTGAAATTCCATTAGAATTTTCAGTGCGTTTGAATCTATATTTCATATCTGGATTTATGCAAGTAGATATCAACAGACTAGAAACTATCACCTCGGGTTGGTAATTTAATACTGATTGCATATGATCAAATCATGCTATTCCTAAGCACTTCAGGATAAACGTTAAGCGTTAAACTTCAATTAAACGACAGTAAATCAAAATGGTTTAATTAATATATATAGCCATATCTTAAGTACAGTGTATTGGTTGGTATCCAGATTATATAAAATAATACAATACTTAGAATGCATAAGGGTAGAAAGAAGGGTCAGAGGCGTTACGCAAATACGCAGCGGTAGCCAGAAGACGTGCGTCGTCGCCGATTGAGGCCTATAGGAAAAGCTGGTGTGATGAATTAAGAGGCACCGAGAGATGACTAAGGGGAAATGCGGGCAGAGAGCTCCGACTCAATTTCCTTAGTAAAAATTCATAATTCGAGGTTTGTCTTTCGCCTATTTCCTCCTCCAATATTGGACAAATATAAAAGATATCCATAGATTGAATAAAAAAGATATATGTGCTTCTATGTTTTTCTTTTTCAGTTTATGGCATATCTTTTCAATTGGGCCAATATTGGAGAAGGAAATAGGTCGGTCGAAGAAGGCAACACTCTGAGAAGAGTGAAGAGCTGTTAGGTGAGATCTTTGCCCACCATTAAGGCAAACTAGGTTATTTAATAATCCAGGCTACGTTATTAAATTAAATAACAAATAAATGCTACGTAATTAAATTAAATTGGTAAATATCAAAAGTTTTATAGCCACGTTGTGTCGAATTGTAGAACATGTATGACTCGCAATGTCAACAGCCTTGATTGTCACATCATATGTCATTCACATAATATGAAAAAGTGATCTATTCGAGCTCATAGCAGACATTGTACCTACATAATGCATATCATAAGCATTGTTGTGCATCGATCCGTGAACCTGGAGAGACTTGCTCCGTGCGGTTAGCCGCAATCAAGTGAACACCGCGACTACAAGTACTTTTTCTGCGCCATCGATATATCCAAATAAGTTATCGTCAAACTTTTTTTTGTAAGGATAAATATAACTTGTCCCTGTTCCACGAGAGTTCATTCTCGTTTCACTTGTTCTGGACAACTATTATGCTAATTATAGATAATGATTTTTAAACCAGTGATTGAATGCTACGATCGTTGAACTTTTTGGCGACTGCGTTACAATTGGTGCAATGTAGACTTGCCACGATATAGACTCGCGTAGCTACTTGTAATGTGGTTAATTGTCTAATTACTTGCTCCCTGTTATTAAGAACATTTCTTTGAATTTTCCGAATATTCCTTTCTGCATTAAAATAGCTTCAGCATATGTAATTAGCACAGTCACTAAATAAAGCGATCTATCTTGAATTTCTCTTCTACAATAGTCCATGTACATCACATCACTCGGGTGTTCAAGACGCGTCTAACTATGTCTTAATTAAATAAAGCCGTCTAGCGGTTTGAAAGATATAATGTAATATAGAATATCATATACATCTATACTTAATATAATATTATAAAGCTGAAGAGTTTGTTTGTTTGTTTGAACGCGCTAAACTCAGGAACTACTGGTTGGAATTGAAAAATTATTTTTGTGTTGGATAGCCCATTTATCGAGAAAGGTTATATAGAGGTTAGATATTATTATATATAATATCACGCTAACGGAGCATAAATGCAAAAAAGTAGCAAAACGGGAGAAAATATTCCTTTTTGAGAGCTTCCGTTGCGTGCGCTGCGTAAACGGTTTAAGTTACGCAACAATCATGTATGTAGGGTAGGTAGGGTAGATGGTTAGGTAGGCAGCAAGTTGACGGGAGCGAAGCCGCGTGGGACAGCTAGTACAAGATACGCGCGAATAGCCTTTCCTTGCAGCCGGGTAATGAGGAAGTATTGTATGAAGAAATCATTGTTAGTTATACTGCTATGGTTCCTTTAACATAGTTAAGGGTTATCCGGGACAACAGTATGGACTAATCTGAAATTATAGGGTAGAGTTTACTGTTTTGTCTGAGTAAAACAATATTGCTATCTGTTAATCCCACCATCATCATCTATACTAATGATATTATAAAGAGGAAAGATTTTTTTGTTTGTTTGTTTGTTCCGAATAGGCTCCGAAACTACTGGACCGATTTAAAAAATTATTTCATCAATAGAAAGCTACATTATTTTTGAGTGACTAAAGTGCAAATGGTCCACGGGAGCGAAGCCGCGGGCAACAGCTAGTACGATATAAGATTCTTGTTGACCATGTTTCGCTAATAATTTCATTTTGATTTTGTGTGTTGTGCTGTGTCTTTTATGTGCACTGAATAAATAATTTATCTATCTATCACATGTGTCTCTAACACAACAAATAAATTATCGAAAGCAATAAACTGCTATTCATAATGATGGTATTATGTCTCGTAGCAATGGCCACTTCACACACTCACATCAGTCGTAAAGCTGGACATACGTATGTCGGCCACCAGCCAGGAATCTTAACTAATGAATGCAATAACACACATAAGAAATTTACCGCGCACATTAATAGGCCTTCAGGAAGTTTTATTGTTATTATCAACCGTTGTGTGACACAGATTTTATAATGCACGCTTCAACAGGTACGGAGACGAAGTTCGCGGGGTCATCGTGTAACGACCTGGTGACGTCAGACGGGGCGGGCTCCACTATCATCTCGGGACACTTCGACAAGAGGATCAGGTTCTGGGACATCCGCACAGAGATGTCTGCCAATGATATCATGCTGCAAGGGAAGGTCACATCGCTTGATCTCAGCAGAGGTATGTGTACATCAACGTTTCTGTAATTTTCTAACGCATAAATGCATGAAAAGTTATCCAGCACGTGGACTCGTTCAGTAATACTTAAAATATCATTTCATAAACAAGCAACAATTTATGACTTCATTAATCTTGCGGAAAATTGACAAATGCAGGAAATTATCTCAGCTGTTGACTAGTTAAACCGACTGTAGTTAAGATTAACATCGCAACTACTGTTAGACTGAAAGACAAGCACATAACTTCAAAAGTTAAATAGCTGTTTATTGGTTGAAGTACTTGTAAACTTTCCGTAATTGAATGCATCGCATATTATTATCGGTATTCGTGTCAGCACTAGAACGTGACGGGTGCGCAATGCCCATTTCCGTTACGCGCTTCTCGATCGTTCCCTTTTTTGTCAGTAACGGTCTGTGCATCGCACGAAACGCTCAGATTGATACCTTCAATCAATCGCGGTGTCGGGACGTCACTGCCTCGGAAACTGATTAAATCACGTCGATTTCATCGGACAAATGAACAGGGAGACAGTTCACAGTTAGCCATCACGCTCGATCCAGATCCATCGCGCTATCGACCATCTATCATGCGCTGATACTAGACGAATCGCAAATATGTCATGTTCGAAACGATTTCAGTTTCACTTATCACTTTATTGATGTTATTATTAAACTGCATGAAAGTAGAATAGAGTTGTGAATCCGCGCTCAATTGAGTAGAGCAACAATTTCATAAAAGATCTTTGTTGATGTTCTGGGAGATGGTTGTGTAAGATATGTGAGACTTGTTTGAACATTATGTACAAGAGATGAATAATTTGTGATAGTTTCATTCATGTTTAGTGTTCACACCTAACTTCTAGAAATTTTGTAGTTCAGATTCGGGTATATTTATTTGCATAAACATGTGTATATATACAACAAATAATACAAATAAGTGCATGCAGGATTATAAAAAAAAGGTTCAAACATGTTTGTCACATACTACGGCATGCAAATCATGAAGAAAATTAATTGATACAATTATAATAATAAATGAAATGATGAATGATTTAAAATTATAAATTAAATGAATCTAAAGGAAATTATTACTATTACTAATGCCAACAAAACAAAGTAAAACAGTGAAGATAATTAATATTAGAAATATCAAGCAAATGTCAAACTACAATATTTTTTGTCATTTGTATGTGTGAAAATATCAATTAGCGTCAAATATCAATAATATAGGTATGTCAAATTCGTTTAAAATATCAATCAAATGTAAAAATGAACAAAAATGTCAAATCCGTGTAAAAAATTATTAAAACATATGTCAAAATAATAAAAAAGATAAAAATACGAATGTCAAATCCATGTAAAAAAATTAACCAAAACAAATGTCAAAATAGCAACGTCATTTAAAGTATTCACTGTTAATATGAGTTTATTTAGAATTAGAACGACAACCTTATTAAGAAGTTTTATTTATTTTTAAACGTAAAAAAGTTGTGAAAGTATCATCAACTAGTAGCTTAGTACTTCGTAAGTTCCGACTAATGAATGAAAGAAAATGGTTTGTATAATGTATATATGTAAATTGCAGATTATCGTACAAATTGCTTTAGCACGATACTAGCAATGCTTTCCTAGTGCTAAACTGATGTTAAGGTTACACTAGTTGACGGCACGAACTATTTTGTGCGCGGGGTTAAAATGCCTGCTATCTCATCCGAAAACACGTGCGAAATAGATAGATGCTGTGATGAGCAGTATGAAGCTAGTTCGCGTACGAATTAGCACTTTTGCAAGTTTGTAGCGAAATGGATGATGACTTAGGAAGAAAACGAGCGCGCATAATTTTATAAACAGACCTTTGGGAGTCATCTCATGTCATATCATGAAAAAACGACTAAATGTATATTTTCAAAATAACATTATTTGCATTGTTGAATTACTAATCTATTAGACCGATAGCGCTAGGTTTTGAGGTTTCAAAAATATTAAAGTTGTTTGTGTTTTGCATATAGTTTCCGGACCATTTGCCCAACCTAATACCTAAGTTTGTGTCATCCTAGGTATTTGCATAGGTAGAAATTTAGGTATTTGTCTTTTCGATCAGTATTGGACGAAAAGAAAATTAGAGATGAAAATTTTACTTTCATGATAATAACAAAGTAATAACTGATGTACATAAGCATTTTGTGTCATCTCTGTCCACGGGAATCCAAATACTTAACCAGTACCTAACACGTAGCCCAACTAGCTCTAAAAGAATATTATAATAGGTAAAATAGGTGTTACGCGTTTTAGAGTACTGATATCTGTTGTTTAAAATATTTTGTGTCGAATTCATCCACGACTTTTATAGATATTTAATTTTTTTACTACAACAACCTGTAAAATCCACAAAAGAAAATGCAAGTTATTAGAGTTTACGTACTTTTGATTATTATGGTATAACAAAACACTATTCATAATTTGTGTCATTTTTATCCACGATATCATATTATTTTCAAAAAAAACTAGACTTCTTCGCACGAAGGGCGAGCGCGTGTAAAAGTGCGGGCGCGGGCGGCGGGCGGGTGCCGGCCAGCCGTTTCTTTGTTTACATTCGGTATTTGTAAGTTGCAACAAAGAAGTGCGTGCGTTATTTATGATGTATTCGATTGATAAAGGCCCACTTGCACGAAAAACTTTCAGAATTGCTAACACGAGGTCCAATTGACAATATTGTATATCAAACTGTCAATTTAACCTAGTGTCAGCAACTAAATCTGATTTAAGTATTTTGCGCAAGTTAGTTATGAAGCTGTGAAAGACTTAAATGCAGGTATTGTAACTCATTAAGGCACTCAACAATGCAAAAAAAATGCTGTGTTGAAAACCATGCCTTATGGTTTTCAACACAGCATTTATTTTGCATTGTTTATTATTTATTTTCAGCTGCAGGCATAAGTTGTTTTGTACAATTGTAGGTTTCATGTTACAAATTTTAATTGCTCTTTCAGTTTTGTTAAAATCACTCCAAGTATGATTTTTGCAATGTTACGATGTACAGATTTTAAGCATTTTTAATATAGCATTGTAACTACCGTTACAATGGGGTCATGAAAACTTTTGAAAGATTTTTTCTGTGAATATTATCGTATCTTATTGTACGATTAAAAATTATACCGACAACATCTTTGATAAATATTATTGTAAGCATCAATTACAATGTGTGTCAATGTTACATTCGGATAAAAAAGAAGGTTCCATAGTACAGGAAGTACTATGGAAGAGCTAATAAAACTCGTTTTTTAATAATTATTGTAATTCAATTAATATTCACAACACTTTGTGCTCTGGTGGTTTGGATAAAATTATCAATTCCTGTGACTACCGTTCGCACAGCGAAGATCAGGCGACAAGCAGACTCACAGATTACCTCATTGAAGCGGCTGATGTGGCACAGCAGCGTTACCCTTACGGCTAATTAGTGACACGGGGGGACTTTAATGCTCACCACCAGGAGTGGCTCTTCCCATACCAGTGCATTGATCATGCTGGAGGAGAGATGCGTAAGCTTTCGTTAGCGCTAATCAGCCATCTGGTTCAGGGGGCAACGGCAACGGGGGATGTTGATTCGCACACGGCCAATTGCTTGGAACTTCTGCTGAAAACCGATCCAGACCGATAGGTACTCTATGTCGATAACTTCATCTTGAGTTCCGACCGCTGTCTGGTAAAGTCTGTGTCCGTCTACTCTTCGCCCAAGAGGCACACGGCGGGTTTGTAGGTATAAGTTGGCAGATTGGGATGGGATACGATCTTTCTTCGCATGCTGGTCCCTCATTTTGCGCGGACGCCGTGACTGATGTGTTGCGTTGGAGAATTAAGTACTACATTCCGTTCTCTGACTTACCAATGTCTAGCAAAGGCCGGCCACGCAGACGCGCTTAAACATGAGGCGTATTTGGCATGGATCGACGCTCGGACGGTTAGTGCGAGCCACGTAAGTTAGAAAAGAAGGCCTTCAACAGCGCTGCCAAGTCCTGCAAGAAGGAGTTGCGAGGGGCTCGGTTCGGCCACATTGGCCGAATAGGGACATAACTAGCTTCTTACCCAGCAGGTAGTAAAGCGTTTTGGTTCCTGGGTAAGTCGGTTGAGTCGAACTTCTGCCATCCCTCACTACGACCACTGCTAAAACTATCGACGGGTCGCTAGCCCACTTCGCTGAGGAGAAGGCAAACTTATTTGCCTCCCTATTTGACGTTCGTAGGGTTCGTACTCGGCAACCTCGACTTAAACAAAGCTAGTGACCCGGACGCGATACTAGCACTTGTCCTTAAAACTTGTGCGCCCGAACTGTCTTCGATCTTGACACGTCTATTTCGCCTTTCGTATGAAACTGGAAAAGTGTCGAATGCTTGGAAGTAAGCTAACGTACAGTCCGTGTCCCAGAAGGACAGTCGATTTAACCCGACCAATTACAGACCCATTTCTAAGTGTGTTGGCATACCTAGAAGCTAAATACGGCTGCCTCCGATATCGTTCTACAGGGGATCTTCTACATTTACATCTTGAGTAAGGCCATCGAGAGGCAAGGGGAGGCGCTTGCCGTCTCTCTCGACAACTCGAAAGCTTTCGATAGGGTCTGGCACGGAAGCCTTATTAGTAAGCTTCCTTCATCCGGTCTGCCTGGTAATAGTATGTGTGATTGGATTGCAGATTTCTTGAGGGATCGATCCATTCGAATGGTTATCGATGGCTGCTCGTCGGACCAATTGGATATAAATGGGTCCCTCAAGGGTTGGTACTCTCAGCAACTTTATTTTAGCTGCACATAAACGATCTGCTAAAAACTTGGGAATGCAGACGACAGCACTGTTGCTGAGAGGTACTTGTCCATCCTTGTCCTTTGTGATGGTATGGTGGAGCGTTTCAGTTTATCCTTGAAGGCAGTCTCCAAATGGGGCGATGCCAATTTGGTCAGGTTTATGCCGCTAGAACCCAGGCATGTCTTTTTTCCGCTAAAATGAGCCAATTCCACTCGGCTCCTTCCCTCGGAAGTGTAAACGTTGCAATAATGGACCATTTTGAGCTTCTTGGCAGTACTTTTAACACGTTCCTCAATTTTGGACCATACATTGAGGCAAACGCTCAGTCGGCTGCCAAAAAGTTGGGGATCCTCGCAAAAGTGAGACGTTTATTCACGCCGAACAGTTGCTCAAGTTTTATCAAGCGCAAGTTTGATTATGTATGGAGTACTGTTCTCATTTCTCGGAAGGATCTGCCAAATACCAGCTTGACGCACTTAAGTTTATCAAAAAACGGGTCAAGAAGCTCATCGGAAATGAGGCACTGGTTGAGTCAAAGCTCCAGAGCCTTGAACATCGTCGCCGAGTTGCTAGCTTATCGGTTGCATTTCGGGGAGTGTGCAATGGAATTACATGATCTAATTCCACCTAGCCCATTACATCATCGGACTACAAGACGTACGGTGATTTGCTATCGTTAGATGGTGGGGATCTCACCCATACGCAATAAACGTTTTGGGAATACTTTCATTGTGCGCACAGCTAAGAAGTGGCATTCCCTGCCGGAGTCTGTGTTGCCCGATAGGTACAAGTTGGAGTCTTTCAGTCAAGAGTGAATAGGTTACTTTTAGGTAAGCGTGCTTCATGTTCGACCACGTCATCGCTTAACATCAGGTGAGGTAGTGTTCAAGTGCGAGCATATAAAATATAAAAAATACGTTCCCCCTATTGCAATGCATACCACGCAGTGGATAGTAGAACGATGGTAGATGATTAATTATTATTATTATAGCAGTGATGGCCCAGTGGTAACAGAGGTGACTCACAAGTATGGTCGTGGGTTCGAACCCAGGCACGCTCTTTACTTTGTGTAAATTATTTCATCACCACTGCTCTCAAAGCACAGAAGTAAAAAAAAACGAAGACATGTAACATCCATCAACCGACACTGGACGCACGTGGTGGATTACATTCCCTCTCCCAGATAGGAAGCCTTAACGCACAATGGACCAAATGGTAGTCTAAGTTCGGAAAAGGGGGACCATGTATCCTATCCTAATGCTTACCACGTCTATCGTTTGCAATTACTTCTTCACATTTTTTTGTAATCATTCTCCTTTCTCACATATCTGTAATATTGAATGAGTCTAAAAACATTACTATATATATACACTACTCTTAGTTTTTCTCCAAGGCCATTTATGCTGATACGATTATATTCAAATGATGAACTAAAAACATATTCTCGATGTCAACACCATCTTTCTTAACAATGATAACATTTAAAGTAAGTGATTATATTTGAGAATAAAAACATTGTAACTTAAAATTACAATTATGGTTAAAATATCACATCACACATCATCAGCCTATTAATGTTCCCACTACTGGGACACAGGCCTCCTCTCTGTGAGAGGGAATGGGCCATTATCCACCACGCGGGTCCAGTGCGGGTTGGTGAATTTCACATGTCTTCGAATTTTTGGTTCTAGGACATGCCGGTTTCCTCATGTTGTTTTCCTTCACCGTTTTGAGAGCAGTGGTGATGCAATAATTTACACAAAGTAAAGCGCCTGCCTGGGCTCGAACCCACGACCTACAACTTGTAAGTCGCGGCCGCTACCACTGGGCGACCACCGCTCTTGTATTAAAATATAAATAGTCCAAAATTTAAAATGTATTACATTGTATGTCATTTTAAAATGAATTTAACACAAAGAAACCGTTGTTACCCAAACTTTTGTGTATTGGAACTTGATTTACAAGTATACTTTAGTAGAAACATTTTTCATTTTTAATTACAATGAATTTATTTTCTTTTACAAAAGTAGTTCTTATTGGCACAGAAATACGGTTAAAAGGCAGAAATAAAGTTCTGTTCTTGCTGATTTCATCTATACTAATATTATAAAGAGGAAAGATTTTTTGTTTGTTTGTACCGAATAGGCTCCGAAACTACAACTACATAGGACCAATTTACAAAATTCTTTCACCAATAGAAAGCTACATTATTCCTGAGTGACATAGGCTATTTTTTTATCCCAATAACGGGTCCTGTGTGGTGGTCCACGGGAGTGAAGCCGCGGGCAACAGCTAGTATGACATAAAGTTGTAACCAAATGTGTAACTAAAGATACAATGTTATTCATATTGGGTGTCGATATTTGGTCTCATACTAGACGTTAATACAGTGATTGTTAAAGAAAGAGGATTATTGAAGTTCATAAAATCGAACATTGTAAGGGATGACGGAAAAGCAGACTGTTTTAAGGAGCGTGCTGTAATAAAACTAAACTTAATCACTATCACCACACAACAAAAATATCTAGAATTTTTTGCTTCGTGTATATTTTGTATTGCTGACTGTACACTGCCTACTCGAAGCGGGGCGCGGGATATCGAGAAGCCGTATAACAAAAAAGCGGTAGGTAGGTACGCCGATACCTACCTACCTACCTACCGCTTTTTTGTTATACGGCTAATTTGAATCTGAAAGCTATAGGTAGGTATGCCGATACCTACCTACCTACCGCTTTCGGGTTCAAATTCGAAGCGAATCGAAGCGTCAATCTAATATAATATTTACCATATTGACCGTCTTCTTAGCATTGAAAATTGACATTCGTAGGCAATGAGAATGCAGACACGCGCGCTTTGTACATAATTCGCACGTCATTATTTTCATCTCTATAGGTTACCTACACATTTGTTTATTACTTGGCGGAGATAAGAGTCAATAATTACTCAATATGATAGTTATGTTATTTATATAGGAAGCCTTCGCATCTAAAAAGAAATCGTACCGAACGAACATGATTGTGTGCGTGCGTAATGCCGCCTAAACGCGTCCGCCCGCTTCGACTGCCTGCTTCGACCGCAACCATTGTTTTTGTGTTTTATTCATTTAAATACTTATCGTGCATGAAAATGACACAAATTTACAATGTCGATTTTTCATGCATTTATGATATTGATTATGTGAACTCTAATAATTATAATATTTTTTTGAAGCGTTTGTAGCTTGGAAAAACAAAATAATTGAAAATCTTAAAATTGCGTGCCCTAATTTGGCACAAATTTAAATAATAGGCATATATAAGTGATCTGAGAAGGGAAATAGTTATTTCATAAACTTTAATTTTTTTTTCGCACTGTTTTTACATACTGACCCTATTTCAGTTTGCACTGGGCAAATATGACACAAATTGGGTTTGCACACTCCACAGGCTATCCTAGAAATGATACCATAATTATTGTAAACTTTAATTTTTTTTTGCCAGTTTTGATTTGAATAAAAATAATCAATCACAAATCATCGAATTACTGAAAATGCAAGTAACAGATGTGACACAAAACGCAATAATAAGCTACATAGGTACGACTTTATCCATAGGCAAAAAATCAGAAACTTTAGAATTTTTTAAACTTATGACATCAAAATTGGCCAGCGCTATCGGTCTATATCCCTGTATGTATGGTGGCCGTTTTGCAATTTTCCTTCTTCTTATGGTATTTATTTCCACCCAAATATGCGTAAAAATTAGTGTTGAAATATGGAACTTTCGACGCTCATAAATTTCAAATATTTTTCTTTTCTACTATTTTGCTCCCATACAGGGCTAGATAATGATGAGAAAAATTGATATCAGTTTTTATTTTGAACGTACATCGTCCAACAGTGGAGTAATCGTCAGACTACGTTTGTATGGAAGAATGATCGACTAGTGTAACCTTAACACAGACACCATCTCACGTTTGAACTAGTAATACCTAATGGCGCGCAAACCGCATGAGAACTTATTGCTGACCTCAAGACATTTGATAGCTCTTCATACAGACTGATAGTTATTGAAACAAAGATGGTATCGCACACTTAAATCATCTAATTTGATAAAGCGGCGTGCCCGTTTCATGAAGCTCTTTACCTTACATTAAAACTATTAAGCGCCAATTGAAAGGTTTAAGGTTAATCATTACCTTCGCAACGATTATCGAAAAGGCAATAAAGAACATAGCGGGTTCGTGATTACAAATCGTTGCAATTAGGCACAAGTTGTTATATGTCTCCGATATTCTGTCTAGTGGCCGACCGAAGATCCAATTCTGGCGAAAGCCGAAGCCGATTATTAGCTATCACCAAAACTTTCGACTGAAGCCGGCAGATTAAAAACGCTTAGAAATTCACTTCAAGATCATAACGACTACAAGTTACAATTAATAATATAAATGTTTTTAAATTGATGTTTTAATATTTACTGTAAAGTATAAAAAGGTCAGAAAAAAAATAGTCACGAACCGAGAAAATCCTTTACTTGCATGTCGCTGCTAACACCATCTATAGCCGTGGAACGGAACCGAACGCGATCGGAGTATTTCGTCGACACGGTTTCTTTGTATGGGATAAGGTATCGTGGTACAGGCAAACCTTCTGTCCATTTTGGCCGAAGCCGAAGGTTTCGCCGAAGGTGGTTTTTATTGGCCGATAGTGGCCAAATCCGAAGCTTCGGTTAGACACTATCTCTTGAAGTATTACCTAAGTTATTATTTTATGGTTATAAGTCCGTAATGAAGCTTTTTATTCTGTTAATAATATTTTTGTAACTGTTATGAGTTACGATGTTTTGTCAGTTTATTGCTATTTTTATTTGTTGCAGACAACAATTACCTGCTAGCTTGCGTCCGCGACGACACAATACAACTAATAGATCTGAGGATGAACACGATCGTACGTTCTTTCAGGTACGCTAACCTATAATTTATTATTATTACTTGTAACTCTGCTGCGCCAGTGTAAAGTTTTTATGACTTTTCCTGCGATGTAATAGTCTAAGACCCAAGAAATGTTTACAGTTAGATATTCTGGATTTTACGACTCACCCTAGAACAATAGTGGTATAGCAGATAATAATTATGGCTTGTATTTAAATTGAATAGGCGAGACTAACAGTAGACATGATATTTACAGAATTTTGTTATATGTGCATGCGAGTTACCCATTAATAGTTATATGCTAAAATATCGCCACGATTTGGTGAAACTTTATTATACAGGAGGTCCAGTAAAACCCGTGAAAGATTTTGCAACATTCTTAGTAGTGGAAAGTTTATTTTGTTATTATCTATTCTATTATATAGCATTACATTTCGTTGAAATGCCTCCAAAAATACTGAACATGATTTACTGCATATACAATTCAAATAAAACTAATTCTATTTTATAGTATTTCCCACAGTTTCTAAAGTAAAATATACTTTCTCTTGATTTTTATGGACAAAGTATCATTTAGAGCTCGTTTTGTAAAGAATCTGCACATTTAAAACACCGACGAGGATACAATATTCGCCTTTTGTGAGCGCATCGACACTATTCATGTGTATAGCGCGTTGATGTCTTTTCCTCTGGAAATATTTCGATTTCTCAACTACTGTCCAAATTCACATTAATAATAAATTATTTCATTAGGAACAGTTTCTTATTCAAATAGTTGCTTTTAAATGTGAATAGAGGTCAAAAACTCTTTATTCGAATCGCTGAAAAGGATCGAAATCAAAGCTTTTATACTCGTACAATCTTGATGAACGAGTATGTAGATAATTGTGCCAAGCGCAAAAAGATCGTTAAAGATTATTTGCAGTTAGGTATTGCAAGTAATTATTTTGAGCACTGAATTAATTAATTCGATAAAGATTGTTTTAAGTAAATAGTACATTACTGCAGCGGCCAACAAAAGAGGCATTTATGGTCTTTTCTCAAATAATGCGCGGAAATTTAAACTAAGTAGTATCTAGAACTCATTTTGTCAAAATCAATGACGAACTTAGTGTTCTTTTGTTTTTTTTTCTTCAATAAACGGCGTTCTATTTGCAAGCCAGTTCGAAATTTAAATAAAACCTTTGATAAGTTACCTTGGTTGCCATGTTTCGGACTAAAAGATCGTTCCATTTTGAAATTATACGACAGATATGAGTTTTCTATGTAATTTATTTGGGCGCTAAACACGACAGTTATGGATTATCATACAACTTTTGCCGGCCGTTGGCCAGTACAGCAATTTCGATTTATCTCGAAGAAGGTTGTCAAAATAATGCTGAAATTTCCAAACATGTTTGAAAAAATATTATTATTGACGTTAATTTAGTTAAAGTTGAAGACACCAAGATTTTTATCGTGACTTTTCGTAATGCGCCTATTTTCCCATTGAAAGTTTTAAACTAAACATATACGACACCAGAAATGTTTTCAAAGCAAGTAGAATGCCCATAACTTATAAAATAAATTAAAGTAAATTAAATACAGCTTTAAAAGTATTCAAGTAAATTCTTTGGCAAAACAGCACATTCCAAGTTAAAACACAGAAGGCTTCTGGACACCTGTACATTAACTAAGTACGAGAATAGACTTATTAGTGTAGACGTGACAAAGTGTACGGGGCTACAAATTGCATTTCAGTCACGAGGCTTTTAGGGTGGGTTGCCACTGATGGCGGATGAAAATCTATACTTTATTATTATTATATTATATAATATACTGTAATATATATATATATATATATATATATATTAATATTATAAAGCTGAAGAGTTTGTTTGCTTGTTTGAACGCGCTAATCTCAGGAACTACTAGTTAGAATTGAAAAATTCTTTTTGTGTTGGATAGTCCATTTATCGAGGAAGGTTATAGGCTATATAACATCACGCTACACCAATAGGAGCCGAGCATAAATGAAAAATGTTGCAAAAACGGGCAAAAATATTCCTTTTTGAGAGCTTTTGTTGCGTGCGCTGCGTAAATGGTTTAAGTTACGCAAATATAATGTATGATGGAATTGTTCTTTTTTAAAAGTTCTAAAAAAAAGTAAAGTCCGCGACAGCATATGTCTATCTTTTAAGATTGACTCACAATAGCAGCTTTTATGTTCTAAATATGTGGGAGGTAGGTAGGGTAGGGTAGGTAGGGTAGGGTAGGTAGGGTAGGGTAGGTAGGGTAGGGTAGGTAGGGTAGGGTAGTTATGGGAAATAAAAAAATTAGGGTAGGTAGGTTGGAGGTAGGTAAGTAGGTAGCCAGTTGACGGGAGCGAAGCCGCGGGGGTCAGCTAGTAATGAATATGTCTACAAAGAAAATGTTGATTCACTGATAAAATGTATGTTTTCCTGTCCATCTAAAGCTTGTCTGATTATATACCATTGTACTCCTACTGTGACCGGATTAGTCACAAAGCTATGCTGTGCTTAGTTTTCTACCCACAAAGCGCATCGCATAATTGTTTGTTTATTCCCTTTTCTAACAAATTCAGCTTAATGGAGCACAGCACAGCTTAGTACAACATAGCATAATTTTGATTGAATATTGATTGTCTTTAACCTTAATTTTTACAAAAAAAAATTCACAACGTTGTTTCTCCAATAATAAACAATTTGAGCATGAAATATTGCCTCGAAAGACAAAACGGAACTCGCTCAAGATCAGTTTTTATTCCATCTGTCAAAAAGGGTTTTTCTCGAAAACGTTAGAAGGCATTTCAATATTGTTTTATTGCATTTCAGTCACGAGTCGTTCAAGGTGGGGTGCGACTGGTCGCGGGCGGCTTTCGGCCCGGGCGGCCGGCTGCTGTCTGTAGGGGCGGCTGATGGTGCAGCGTACGTGTGGAACACGCATTCTGGACGGCTAGAGACGATACTCAAGGATCACACGTACGTACTGTTTAAATGATATTTAACAACAATAACATTACATCACGCCAATAACCCCAGAAGGATGATATTTATTTGCATATATATTTGTTTCTGCCTACCTCCATGTGAAAAAGGCGTGATTGTATGTATGATAATTATTTTGTAAATCAATACTTAATATATATATCACACTAAAATGATAAAGGCAAAATTATGTGAGTTTGTGTGCGTGTGTGTGTTTGTATGTTTGTTACTTCTTCACGCTCAAACGGCTTGACGGATCTGGATGAAATTTGGCACAGAGATAGATTATAGTCAAGGATAGCACATAGGATACTATTTTTATCCCGGAAATATATTCCCTCGGGATAGTTTTCGATTTTCAGGGGGCCGGAGACGCTGGCAGAAGCTAGTATAAATTTATAAATGCGAAAGTAATTCTGTCTGTGTGTATGGTTTCACACTTAAGCCGCTGAACCGATTTATTTGAAATTTGGTATAGGGATAGTTTGAGGCCCTGGGAAGGACATAGGATTGTTTTTATCCCGGAAATCATCATCAGTGGAAGAAGGAAGAAGAGGGTGGAATTTTGTATGGTGAACCAATAATTTCTCAAGTAAGGTGAGCCACATACCTACAAAATTATTGCGCGATATAAAAAATAGGTTATTCGAAGTGCATGCTTTGCAAACAAAGTCGCGGGCAAAAGCTAGTTGGTAATAAATAACATTTTGATACTTCAACCTTTTTTGTCAATTTAAACTAGATGAGGTCGGTATCCTAGCAGACAACTCTGAAAAGTTCAAACAAACTCAAAGGTTAACGTCTCTTTTAAAGGCCATAAAATTAATGTAATGGTAAAATGATTCATCATCTTCCTGTCCCGATCCCATGCTATTTAGGGCCGGCGCAACACGATTTCTTATATTCCTCTCCGTCAACCGTCACGATATCATTCACGCCCCTTTTTTTAGGGTTCCGTACCCAAAGGGTAAAAACGGGACCCTATTGCTAAGACTCCGCGGTCCGTCTGTCTGTCACCAGGCTGTATCTCATGAACCGTGATAGCTAGACAGTTGGAATTTTCACAGATGATGTATTTCTGTTGCCGCTATAACAAATACTAAAAACAGAATAAAATAAATATTTAAGTGGGGCTCCCATACAACAAACGTGATTTTTGTGACATTTTTTGCGATAATGGTACGGAAAACTTCATGCGCGAGTCCGACTCGCACTTGGCCGGTTTTTTCATGTAATTTATTACACAATCCATCCACCTTTTCCTTAAACTTCTCCTTCCTCGCCATCCATCAGCATTTTTATTCATTACTCTTTTAGTAATATGTGTATGCGTGCCTGTGCCTATACTGAGACAAACGTAGGTTCTAATTAAATGCTGATATTCGCGAACGAAACCTTTTATTCACGAAATTCAGCGACTATATTCAAAAAAAATCCATCTCGGCAAGCTAATTGACGAAATTTTTGAAGCTCAATGCGTTCTTCCCCGCTCCGCTTTTCATATGCGCATGTACATTATTATTAGTTAGTTTATAGTTATTAGTCCATAATATTTTAATTTAATTCTGTTGGTTTTTTTTTTTTTCTAACTTTCGTTAAATTGAAAATTATTAGAATACCGTTTTAGCACAAAATTATATTCACAATATCATTGCATTCATTACAAAAGTGATTTAAACACCATTCACTCGTAACCAACCTGAAACATACAATAACCATAAATCCGTGTCTTAAAACTTCACACTTTTCTGCAGTAAATGTAAATGTTTAACAAGTAAAGTTTTTCTAGCACTACGAGTATTTTTTTATTTTTTTTAAATCGTTGCCCCACACTAGGAATTTCTTCTTGTATCCGTAGGTGCGTTTACAAACATCGAAACTCACATACACAAGAGGGTGTCTTGTGTATGTGAGTTTCGATGTTTGTATCAATAGATCCGGAACAACTATCTGTAGACCATAAACATATTTATTCCGTGCTACGACTACACTACTTATCTTTCTTATACCGTTTGCTAATTAACACATATTAAAGCCAGATATCGTCCTCTAATCAGTCTATTGACTCCTATATTGATTATGTCGTCACATTAGAATATTAAATAAAACGTTGATATCACTGCGCTTATACGTATCTACGTAACTTTATCACGCTTCTACCGCGACTTAAGGGCCTACATCCGCTTTAGTGCCGTAAAACAGTAACTTTCGAAAGCATACTCCTTAGTAACGGCTAGGTTAAAGGGTTTGAAAAAAATTTGGATTTATTATTGTTTCAAGTATATTATTTTTAACACATGGTTTTTTCGTATTACTAATAGTTTTGCTTTAAAAAAATAATTAACAACACGCTATTTTTTCGCTACTTTTGGATACTCCTCCAAAACGACTTGGATGTTTAAAAATATTTTTACACAGAAAAATTGATGGCTGGAATTTCTTCATAACTAACATAGCATATGTAAATCAAATAATATTTTGCAAACAAATCTGTTCAAAAGGAGGTTCAATATTAATATTTTGGCATCGAGCGGGCGCACAGCCAGTACTGCGTTAACATTGGGGCGTATATATCGCCTTAAGTACTAGGTTTATTTTAAAAGATAGCAAGGTGCATAAGAGGCGGATAAGTAACTGATTTACTGCGACCAATGCAACCAGTTTCCCTGCGGCGACTTTTACAACTCACCTTGCTTAATAGATCAGGTACTAATTAATTGTACCTTCGTAACAGTCATACGTAACTGAGCATCAGCTGGACGAATGGAGAGACATGTGACTACCTACCGATTGACTCTGACTGGATTTTTAGGGTTCCAAACGGAACCCTAATCCACCGGAACCCTATCCCATAGAGTGGGGTATCGTTGTTTAGAACTCGTGAAGTAGATAAATAAAGTATTTTTCGTAAAACAAAGGAATGAGAAGCCACCGAAGTCAGCTTTTTTACAAAATTTTGCACCGGGTTTTTTTTATTTGCCCATTGACCTATGAACTTGAAATTTGGTGATAATGTTTATTATTACGTAAATTTTACTAACAAAAACCAATGTATTGATAAATCACATTTTTCCGTTGAAATTCCCTTATTTTTCCTGTTACAACTAAATTAATTTTTCGGTTTGATACGGAACCCTAAATGTACGAAGTCTGACACGCGCTTGGTCGGTTTTCTAAGAAGCCAACCCTATCGTTAATTATACCACATTAAATTTTGCAATAAAATAAATCCTACAAACAAACCTATTTCCTATTTTGCTGTCGCTACACAATAAATCCATTACTATAATAACAAAATTTCTAATTTATATCTAGAGTTATTTTCAATAACTATTGATATAATCTCCGAACGTCCTAAACAATAGCTCACCTATAGCGTTTGCAGAGCGCACCGCAATTTGTTTTCAATTCGTTTCTTTGTAACTGTAAGCACAGCTCACGGAAGATGTAACCTTTGAGATTGGTAATAAATTTTCAGCAGACACATTACTGACCTTGAATTTTAAACTGGAATTGTTTTAGTCGCGACATCGTTCGCTATCCCCGTAACATTTCGCATGGACAATTGAAATCGTGAGGTCAACATTGCCTCGACTGTCTCACCATTGCAAATTTCTCTTTCCCATACCGTACACTGCATATTTATTTGGCATTAAGCTATCTTCACACCTGCCCGATGCGATTAAAGTAAAGAATGACATTTGAATCCATTTGAATACCAAATGCCAAAACATTGTAATGTGGTTTGCCGGAATCTACAAGTAATCTAGCTTTGCACAAATGCATTTCCTGAAAATTGCAACTGTATTTTGTTCATGTCAACTTTTAAATTTAATTAGTTGAATATTTAAGACGTATCGTGCATTCAAATGGTACATTATTTACGATCGCACTTCCTGGTCTTAGTCAAGCGCGGCAGTCAAAGGACTGTTTTACCCTTAGGTCTTGTCGAGCGTCGCGTCCAGTCTTATCGGGCGCGCTCGCTGCAATAGGACTTGATCGAATCTTTGCCAAGACACCCGCGCAACCCGTCGCTGGGACCCATTCTCCCGCAGATCGTCGCAAATGGGACATATTGTTCCCTCGCGCTGTCCACCACAAGTGCATGGCGCGATGCAATCGCACTTAATTCGCGCCGACACACCACACACAATAGTGTAAACAATTTTACCGTAACAAGGACAAAAGTAACGCGGAAACATTCCTCTGCATCTCGACATGCATATTTTTGCTTAGTAATACGTACCATACTGATATTAGTTTGTACAGTATTCGATGTGAGTTTGAACAGTTAAGTTGCTCGCCCACTTTATTACTGTATTGTCGAGTCTGATTCAATATTGAAACTAACATTACTACGGTCTGCTACAATATACCGTTTCGACATAAAACTCTTATCATCTCCGGCCAAAATCAATTTGCGCACAACAATATCGAAATAAAGAGAGATGAGTAATAAAGATTGTTTAGCTTAGGCCCAGCCATTGTTTCCTATTTCATACTTTAATGCTTATAACCGCGAGGGGATCGTAACTATTCTGTGTCATAGCAAACACTTAGATTACTTCCTAATATTGCATCTATAAACATTTACTTGTATATTATTAATGTTTATCAAAGCTTCTCGTCGCGTTTTGTAATAAAATATTTTAGAGACACTCTCAAGTCTTACTATATATGGGTTTATGCATTCTGAAGATGGCCTGCGGAATATAGCTACCACAAATATTAATACTGTAGTAATAACGTTTGTGGACGTTAATGTTGTCACTTGCACATAATATTCTAGATGCGTGTGTGGTTCTGGATTCGAATATTGTAAATGTGAGCGAACCAGCCGGAGTACACACTGAGCTTGACTGAACATCAGGGCGGACGTTTCCGGAATGGCTGGTACAATAGGTCCGCGATGTTAGTCAAATGGTTTGCGCTGGCGCTTTTGTACGTGTACCGCGAGGACTCGGGACGTCGAGACTCGAGCCTCGCGCTCAGCAGGCGGCCAAGCGCAAAATTAGCTCGAACATATGCGACACACATTATTGTTGTCATCGACCATTACCATGATTTATATCCACGACGCACAATCGTTGAATCTTATCATTTAGACTAGCTACAGAATACATTATGGGCAATTAATCCTCTTCGTATGGCTATCGATTAAGGACGATACAGATTGCCTGCGATCCAGAGATTATGTAATTAACTATGCACGGAATGCGGCGCAGAACTGAAAATAATTCAGTCCGTCAATTCGTAGAATTTAATCACCTACGAAAAATAGTCGTTTTATAAATTTGACGTGTGTACCTGTGTATCTCATAGCTCCTAAACGGATAATCCAAAATTGATTTAGATTTTTTTTTGTTTGAAAGGTTACTGTATCGAGTGTTCTTAGCTAGGTTTTATGAAAATCAGTTTAGCCGTTCAAAAGTTATGGGCGTTTTACGGTTATCGGGCTGTTTTCGCAAGTTAGCGTGTCATAATTACGTCTTCAAAAGATTGTCGATCGAAGCGTGTCTACTACTAGATAAATTATGTAGCATGAAATAAAAATGCGACGGAGTTCTTTGAATTTTTTAATTTTACTTGTACTCTTTGTTATGATGACTTATTTTACTGTGGAAGTGGCAAACTTGACAATTGTCGATAACTACCACCTCGCGTGCATGCGCTACATAATTTCCGCGGCGCATAGTTTATTCGTTCAGTAAAGAAGTTATTGCCTAATAAACGTTGTAGATTATTAGCAGACGCTCACATTCCTATGTGGAGTAAAGAAAATATGATACGTGCTATTCTAACAGCGAGGGATAGGAAGTGAAGCCGTTTTAATCTTATGCTAACTACATGCGGGACGCGGTTAACGTTCAAATTAAGGCGCCGATTCCCTTGAGTAGCTGATTTTAAATTGAGAATCACGTCTAAATGGCTAGTCGTAATTTTTTGAAAAAAATATATGTTATATTAGACTATTTTCTTAATAATTTGATCTGAGCAAATTTTCAGTTTTCTTCGTATAAAATAGTGTAATTAATTTGTAAAGTTAGTGTCTAAAACGGACAAAAACTCGACAATCACACCAAAACCGCTGGGCGTATTTTAATGAAATCGACACCATCTCAAAGACAATTTAATTATCAACATTTTGATCTGAGCCTTTTTTTTTAAAAAGTCATAGAATAATAAGGAAAGTACAAAAACTACTAAATTTTGGCTCGCGCGGGTGTGAAACGAGTGCGCGTTTTGTTCCCTCAAGGTCGTTGGCGTTAGTCGTCGTCTTAAGCTTTTCTGCGCTTGCGCTGGCCAAGTATCTTTTGTTGCAATTCCCGTATGATCAGTTTTTAACTACCCTCTAGATCACAAACATAAGTGTGTACGGTATCATGTAGTGTATATACGGACAATCGCGGTGCATGCTTTTTGTAGCGTAAAGGCTAACGACCGCCGGAGATAGGTTCTTGAAATTACTTTATTGGGTAACCTGTTTCCGAACACTGAAGTCATGTTACTTGGTTATGAATCAAGCCGGGAGTAAGATATACAATATCGACATACATATTCATAAACAACCATTTGTAGCAATATAAAACCCATCATGTAAATATCGGCCACGGACTAATTACATTTTTATTTCATGTACGGAATAAATCGATCAGCAAATCCGGTTCATAACATTTTATTACTTTCATTCTGCGTTAATTATTATTTACAACATTTTCCAAACGTTGCCCTGTAGGCGGAACCATTAAAGCCATCACTTAATTAACTGCGCATATTCCAATATATGAAATTGAATAAATTAACGGTTATTAAGTTTCTGACGAGGTACAGATACAGCAATCGGAGCAATCGGCTCAGCGTCTGGGCGCACGTACTCGTATGATATGATTCAATAAAAACAATCATGATATCGGGGCGGAATGCAATAAGGAAACAATCGGAGGTTCTGGTTACCAGATTTGTTCGTGTTATGCCGCTTCCTAGTCCCCGTATTGGCTCTCCTTGCCCTGGCTCGTTATACGCGACCGGGAGCGGTATGTGTAAACGAGGCGAACAAACCCGACGCTAATTCTTGTTTATGAGAAGCCTCGCCCCGCATAGATACGATGTAAAGCCTTTAAGCGGCCACCGACAATCAAAGCTCCGTACAACAGTTTCTATACTCGAAATTCTACGATTATGGAGTAGTAGCACAATCCTTCCTTATAGGTTAAATGGACACCGCCAACTGAAATGTATTTCAACCGTCGTGACCGCTCCATTCTTACGATCATCTTCGTTAAATGATCAAGAAACTCGAATACTTTATTGAGTGTGTTTTTAGGGTTCCGTAGCCATATCGCAAAAAACGGAACCCTTATGGATTCGTCATGTCTGTCTGTCTGTCCGTCCGTATGTCACAGCCACTTTTTTCCGAAACTATAAGAACTATACTGTTGAAACTTGGTAAGTAGATGTATTCTGTGAACCGCATTAAGATTTTCACACAAAAATAGAAAAAAAAACAATAAATTTTGGGGGTTCCCCATACTTAGAACTTAAACTCAATCTTTTTTTTTAACCGTACCTGCGGGGTATCTATGGATAGGTCTTCAAAAATTATATTGAGGTTTCTAATGTTTTTTTTTCTAAACTGAATAGTTTGCGCGAGAGACACTTCCAAAGTGGTAAAATGTGCCCCCCTGTAACTTCTAAAATAAGAGAATGATAAAACTAAAAACGATAGATGATGTACATTACCATGTAAACTGCCACCGAAAATTGGTTTGAACGAGATCTAGTAAGTAGTTTTTATTAATACGTCATAAATCGTAAACCGCAATTTACCAAGTACGGAACCCTTCGTGCGCGAGTCCGAAACGCACTTGGCCGATTTTTTATTGGTTTTATTAAAGCCTATGAGCATCTTTAAGACGATGAGTATCATTAAGTGCTAGTGACACAGATTTAAATGCCGACATAATATTCGTAATGTACCGTATTCGTAGGATACCGTTCATAGTCCCCTCATATAATATTCTGAGAAATGTAACGGTCCACGCGACTCGCGCACAAACGCAAAACGCTCCAGTTTTATGATAAATTAAGCGTCCGTCGTATGCACTTGTTTTATGATCCGACAAACAATTTTGGTTGAAACTCCTAGATTAGGAACTTAAGGTTACACTAGTCGAAAATTCTTCCATACAAACGTAGTCTAGGGATTATTCCACTGTTTGACGATGTACGTTCAAAATAAAAAGTGATATCAATTTGTCTCATCATTATCTAGCCCTGTATGGAAGCAAATAAGTAAAAAATGAAAATATTTGAAAGTTATGAGCGTCGAAAGTTCCACATTTCAACACTAATTGTAACGCATTTTTGGGCGCGAATAAATACCATAAGAAGACGGAAAATTGCAAAACCGCCTCCATACAGGGATAGATTAGTAGTTCAACAATGCAAATAATTTTATTTTGAACAGATAGATTTAGTCGTTCTTTCATGTTATCTAGACTGCCAAAGGTCTGTTTATAAAATTTCGCGCGCTCGGTTTCGTCCTAAATCATTATCCATTTCGCTACAAATTTGCAAAAGTGTGTATTCGTACGTGAACTAGCTTCCTACTGCTCATCACAGCATCTATCTCTTCCGCACGTGTTGTCGGTTGATATAAAATGCATTTTAACCCCGCGCACAAAATAGTTCGTGCCGTCGACTAGTGTACCCTTAAAAGTTTCAATTGCTATGACCGAGAAAGAAGCTCGCTTTTGAATGGAGATAACCCTGATGATGGTCACTTTACGACAGTTTTGCTTACATTTTCTGGCTAAATGTTAATTTGATTCAATCATCATCATCGTCAGACGTCATTATCCTGTATTTTTGTCGTGTCTCATTTACTTTAAAATGTTTTCTGCGAAGTTGACCGTTACGTGAAGGTAATGCCTTTGAATTACCGCGTGTTTTCGGCAAACAAATCTATAGCTCTTGAAATCTTGCCTCAAGTGCTTAATCAGAGATGTTTTTTACCCAACTACGTTGAAGCCAAAAATAAGGGTAATGATTTTAGCAGTCCACGTATGTGCTGTTGGTGTGTTCCACCGTAGCGAATAAATTACTGAAGCGGATTTTGATAAATAAGGTGTCAATCGATTCGTTTTGATGACCCGGGTGGCATACGAAAAAAAGCAATATGAGGGATGTGTCATCCAAAAAGTGGAGTCCCTGAAATCGGTGTTGAAAAAATTTTTTACAATGCATGTCCTCGAAAAGAGCGTTTTCCAAGCAGCCAAACTGTGCGGAAAGTGTCACTTTTTTTTACTAGTGCTTTTTACTTTCTTGTACTTTTTTAATTTTTAACTCCAACGTCAGCCCGCCGCATAGAGTTTTTATTATTTGAGAAAAGTTTTAAAATTAGTTAAATACAGATTATCATTTATATAAAAAGTAAAACAAAACTAATACGTCATTTAAGGCGTTTTTAATTACTCTAGATTTAGATTTTGATCAATAAATTAATTTTAATTATTCATTAAATATGTTTGGCAGAATTAATATTTTGCTCGTGCCTTTTTGCGTTATGACGTGACAGCTATTGCACATGCGCAGTAGAACTATTAGTTAATCTGTGGATATGCTGAGCGCCCTTGAATAAGCGCCATTTTATTAATTTCTTGCTTGGTTCAGATATATTTTTTTATTTCCTCGCACAATGCATAGTAAAATGTTGTATGATACACGTGCGTAAGATGATTTCCGACTCGTGTCGATTTATCCACTCACTCGCTTTGCTCGCTCGTGAATAAAAATGCCACTTATCGGAAATCACCTACTTCCCGCACTTGTAGCATAAATAACTATTCTTAATTTTTTTATCTTTCATTTGATATCTAATTAATATTAATTTATTTAACAACAACAAGTAAAAATTAAAAATACCCCAACACATTTTTATTTCATGCTACATAATTTATCTAGTAGTAGACACACTTCGATCGACATATCTATTGAACACGTAAGTATGACATAATATCGTGCGAAAACAGTAAAACGCCCATAACTTTTGAGTGGCTGAACCGATTTTCATCAAACATAGCCAAGAACACTCTCGATAAAGTCACCTTTCAAACAAAAAAAAATCGAAATCAAAATCGGTTCATCCGTTTAGGAGCAATGATGCCACAGACAGATACACAAACAAGACGTCAAACTCCACCCCTCTTTTTCCGTCGGGGTTTAAAAATATAGCAAGTGACAGAAAAACAATTTTACTTTAATTCAGAATTTATTGGAATATCAATTGCTTTCATTTTTTCGTATGCACGTTTAAATTTTTTACTTTGTTACACACTTCTACTGGCTTTTTGTATCATCATCATCATCAGCCTTTTAAGGGTACACTAGTCGAACGGCACGAACTATTTAACTGTGCGCGGGGTTAAAATTCATTTTATATCAACCGACAACACGCGCGGAAGAGATAGATGCTGTGATGAGCAGTAGGAAGCTAGTTCGGGTACGAATACACTCTTTTGCAAATTTGTAGCGAAATGGATAATGATTTAGGACGAAACCGAGCGCGCGAAATTTTATAAACAGACCTTTGGTAGTCTAGACATCATGAAAAAACGACTAAATATATCTTTTCAAAATAAAATTATTTGCATTGTTGAACTACTAATCTATCCCTGTATGGAGGCCGTTTAGCAATTTTCCGTCTTCTTATGGTATTTATTCGCGCCCAAAAATGCGTTAAAATTAGTGTCGAAATGTGGAACTTTCGACGCTCATAACTTTCAAATATTTTATTTTTTTACTGTTTTGCTTCCATACAGGGCTAGATAATGATGAGACAAATTGATATCACACTTTATTTTGAACGTACATCGTCAAACAGTGGCATAATCCCTAGACTACGTTTGTATGGAAGAATTTTTGACTAGGCGCCGATTCCCTTCACTAGCTGATTTTAAAATGAGAATCACGTGTAAATGGCTAGTCGCAATTCTTTGAAAAAAATATATGTTACATTAGAATATTTTCTTCATAATTTGATCAAAGCAAATTTTGAGTTTTATTTGTATAACATAGTTTAATTAATTTGTAAAGTTATGTCTAACACGGAAAAAAACACGACAATCACACCAAAACCGCTGGGCGTATTTTAATGAAATCAACACCATCTCAAAAATAATTTAATCATCTACATTTGTATCTGAGTCTTTTTTTTTAAGTCATAGAATAATAAGGAAAGTACAAAAATCTACTAAATTTTGGGGTGCGAAACGAGTGCGCGTTTTATTCCCTCAAGGTCGTTGGCGTTAGTCGTCGTCTTGAAGTTCCCACAGCTGGGACCACGACGGGGGCCCAGTGGGGGTTGGTGAATGTCACATGTCTTCGAACTTTTGGTTCAAGGACGTGCCGGTTTCCTCACGATATTTTCCTTCACCGTTTTGAGAGCAGTGGTGATGAAATAATTTACACAAAGTAAAGCGCCAGCCTGGGTTAACCTACGACCTACATCTTGTAAGTCGCGGTCATTACCACTGGGCCACCACTGCAAGTTGTTTTTTGCATACATGTTCCTAATGTTAATTATTTTCTTATTTCTTGTTCGCAGGTCAGCAGTAACGGCAGTTTCCTGGCACCCTCAGTCCGGACTCCTGGCGTCCGTGGACCGCAGCAAGCGCGCCGTTATCTGGGGAGACTTGTGACAAGCCTGGGAGGCGCCACCAGCCGTACAAGTACATATCTTACTATCCTAGCATTTAAAGAATCCCCCACTCATTATTATTTCATGCTACATAATTTATCTAGTTGTAGACACGCTTCGATCGACAATCTATTTATTGAACACGTAATTATGACACGATATCTTGCGAATACACCCCGATTTAAACAGGAAAACGCCCATATGAACGGTTCTATTTGTCGCAGCCGTGGGACACACAATTTTTATTGTGTGTCCCACATGTTTTACATTTATATTGTGTTCTCTCTTTTTATTGTTGTTTAGTTTTAATTTTTCTTTTTTATGTTTATTTTCTGTGCTCTAGTGGCTTGTGTCAAATAAATGTTTTCTTTTTTTTTTAACGGTTGAACCGATATTCATCAAAAATAGCTAAGAACACGCCCAATAAAGTCCTTCAAACAAAAAATGACGAAATCAAAATTCGTTCATCCGTTTAGGAGCTATGATGCCATAGACAGATAAATAAACACACAGGTACACACGTCAAACTTACAACACCTCTCTTTTTTGGTCGGGTGTTAAATATATCCAGTCCACGTTTATTCTATTAATTTCATCAAAATTCATCGTTTAGCCGTTGAGGTGTGATTGATTAACACCCAAACATACGTCTTCCGTGTTTATAATATAGGAACTTAAGATCTATCTCTAGGTCGGGAAAGATTTTTCTGGGATTCTCCATCAGACATTTCTCAGTATTAGTCCGTAGAATGGATTTCTGCTTCTGACTTAAGGCGTATATATTCCACAACGTTAACGCAGTACTGGCCGTACCGTACCCGCTCGGAGCCAGAATATCAATATTGAACCTCCTTTAGGACAGTTTTGTTTACAAAATATTATTTGTTTTATATGCTATTTCAGTTAAGAACAAAATCTAGCCATCAATTTTTCTGTGTTAAAATATTTTTAAACATCCAAGTCGTTTTGGAGGAGTATCCAAAAGTAGCGAAAAAATATCGTGTTGTTAAGTTTTTTTTTAGTTTAAACTATTAGTCTCACGAAAAAACCATGTTTCACAAATAATGTATATGAATTAATAATAATTTGTTTTCAAACCTTTTAACCTAGCCGTTACTAAGGAGTATGCTTGAGAAAGTAACCGTTTTACGGCACTAAAGCGGTGGCAGGTCCTTAAGGGCCTACATACGCTTTAGTGCCGTAAAACGGCAACTTTCTAAAGCATACTCCATAGTAACGGCTACGTTTAAAGGTTTGAAAAAAATATATATTTATTACTGATTCATGTACATAATTTTGAACACAAGGTTTTTACGTGTAACTAATAGTTTTGCTTAAAAAAAATAATTAACAACACGATAATTTTCGCAACTTTTGGAAACTCCTCCAAAACGACTTGGATGTTTAAAAATATTTTTACACAGAAAAATTGATGGCTGGTGAACTAACATAGCATATGTAAATCAAATAATATTTTGCAAACAAAACTGTTCAAAAGGAGGTTCAATTTTGATATTTTGGCATCGAGCGGGCGCACGGCCAGTACTGTGTTAGCATTGGAGTGTATATATCGCCTTAACTTCTTCGTAGTGTAGCTCGCTCTACACTTATTTAGATTTTTGCCCAAAACTTCGCCATTTCTACGGCATCGTCGGATACAATGGCAGAGGCCACTTTGACTGCATTTTTGGGGCACAGGTAGAAGAAGGAATATTGTTAGCGACTCGCCTCCACATCCACACTCTGCTACCTTTCCGTCATGGCCGTAAATGCCGTTATGTGTGTCGAATATACACCTATAGTACCTCTTCAGTGAATGCTATCATTAAGTTACTTTAAAACAGATGCACTCAATCTTATCATACCATTAACTGCAGACTTTTATTAACAGCCGGCTTCTTAACTCAACCGTGAAGCACCAATGAAATACATAATATTGTCGTAATGTCCCACAATGCGAGTGCAACATTGTGTACTTCCACGTTCATTTAGCTTAAGGCTTGACTACGATTACAAGCTGTCGAGCAACTAAAAGTTTTCCAAACACGCGTAAATACCGCAGTAACACACAATTAGTAACAGTGTAACAGGTAATCTGCCCATCACTCGAGCAGCGAAACAACTTGTTTCCCTACACTTAAGCCTCTAGTGACGTCATAAATATTTAATCCCAATCTCTTACGGCTTTCTTAATTAATGATCATCACACTTATGATTTGCATTTAACTGTTCCTCCTATAGTTCTGGATGAATAGTTAGCACCTAGTGCCTGGTTACTAGTGACCAATGCCCCCTAGCTCAGGTTTAATTACATCGGTGACACTAAACTAACTCTCACAGGCATTCTAACACCAACGTGGGGGGTTAAAAGGTACAACACCGTGAAATCTTGACATCATTGTCTGGTTTTGTTTCCGAGTGAGCTAGTGATAAGAGTAGCCCACAACACGTCGTCATCGTAAATATTAACATGAACTACAACTTAACGACACTGTCCACATGTTACTCGACATTTTTATATCACTTGTGAGTATAAAATTTAAATGAAGTTGCACGTTTTCGACACATTTCTCATTCATTTTAATCACGTAGAGTTCCGCCTGTAAATGTGTTGTCATTGCTCGTTCCGCTGTCAGATAAATGACTAATGACTTTGAACTATCCGTATTTAATAGTCATGTTTAATGTCATACTTTTTTGACCGATTCTTTTCATAGGTTCATCGTTACTGAGTATTTTGACGTTCTATATGTTGTTGGACTTCTTTAATAGGTTCATTATAAAAAAACATAAAGTTATCCTAATTATACCGTGGCATAGTGCATGTACATGCACGTGTGCATGCATGTGTGTGTGTGTGTAAGTTACAGTCACTCAAAGATCAATGGAGAGGGCTATGCTCGGAGTTTCCTTGCGTGATCGAATCAGAAATGTAGAGATCTGCAAGAGAACGAAAAACCTGGCAGTGGGCAGGGCACATTGCTTCCAGAACGTATGGCCGATGGGGCAGAAAGGTTCTGGAGTGGCGACCGCGAACCGGAAGACGTTGCATTGGAAGGCCTCCCACCAGGTGGACCGATGACCTGGTGAAGGTTGCGGGAATCCGCTGGTTACGAGACGCACGGGACCGGTCAATGTGGCGACGCTTGGGGGAGGCCTATGTCCAGCAGTGGACGTCTTTCGGCTGATGTGATGATGATAGTGCATGTCACTTGCTTCTACTTCCTCCTTTGTTTCGATTGAATAATCTGGGTCGGGCATAATTTGAAAAGCCGTGTAAGCTTTTCAAATTATGTCCGACCGAGATTATTACTTGCTACTTGGATGGTTTTGACATTCCGCACGTTAAGATTCTGGAAGGTGCGGGTGGGTGGGTATGATCGACAAAAATGTGATCGGGTATATCCTGCGAACGGGCTCTAGTCTCGCACTGTGTTTCGGATGGGTCTATGATACTCGCATTTGACCAGGATGCTTCTACAGTGGTGACCCTGGGCACGCAATCTGTAAACAAGTTTCTAGGATGGCCACTGCAATTTGTATCCAAAGTGCAGATGTACTGCTGAAATGTGGAAGTGTGGACAGGTAGGGTAGGGCGTTTGTTCTTTATCAGTTCATATCTACCGACATCTGTTCTGGCTTCCCAGGACGTCTTATTTCTCAGGAGGCCTTAGCAACTTTTGCAATGCCGGTTGATACAGGAGGTGACAGTTGTCTCTCTCTTTGACTACCTTCATTATTTTACATCATGATCATTGTTTCAGCCTATTGTAAAGATTTCACTGATTCTTATATGTATTCCTATAAAGTATGTTGTGTATTTGTTACTTATTTGCATAAACAAACTCACACATATCTTAATTCGCTTACCATGATTTCAATGCTTCCCATAAGCACAAGGAGCAATTATTGTGATATATCCATAAAATATTCTAAACACGATCAAGCTTACATATACGTTCATGCAAACTAACATGAAATCGTAATGTATTCGGATATATATATTATAAATGCGAAAGTAAATCTTTATGTCTGTTTGTTACCTTTTCTTGTCATAACGGCTGAATGGATTTGATGAAACTTGGCACACGGGTAGAACATGTATTCGGAAATAGGATATTTCTTATCCCGAGAGTATGTTCCCTTGATATAATTTCCGACTTTCACGCGGGCGAAGACGTTGGCAGAAACTAGTTTTTATTATAAATGCTAAAGTATCTGTGTCGGTCTGTCTGTTTCGTTTTAATGACTAGATTTGATGTCAAAGTAAACTAAAGCCAAACTTTGTGTACTTTTTAAGAGGAAATGCGGTTGCATAAATCCGACTGAATTTCCCAAGTAAAAAGTCATAATTCAAGGTTTGGCTCTCGCCTATTTCCCCCTCCATATTGCACCAATTTAAATCATATTCCATAAACTAAAAAAAACAGATATATACTGTGGCCCTATGTTTTCTTTTGTGATGATACATTATCTTTAGAAGCACTAGAATCCTCAAAATATGCTCAAAATTACGCTGCCAACAGAAGGCTTTTTTTTGGGTGGGCAATCATCTAATGACTTATCCCGCTCTGGGTGAAGCGGGAGGGCGTGTCAGACTTTTACTGAATAAAACCCACCGGTTTTCCTTCAGTTGCTTGAGCCAAGGCCGCGGTTACTCTTTTTCGAATTTATCCGCGACCCAGACAGGCATCGGCCCTAGCGGACGGCGAGCTACCCATTACTCGCCGTCTGCAAGCCCGCGACTACGGTGGCCGGGAATCTGCTTGCGACTCCCGACGCCCAGGGCGTCTCCTGCGGTGGCTTGGGGCGTGAGGGCGTCTCCGTTGCGTCTCCCTCACGCGTTCTGCCTCCTCCTTTGCGAGCATTACTGCTTCGCAGAAGTAGGTGACAGCTTTCCATGCCCTCTCGCTCCGTACCATAGCCTGAACCAGGGCCGGACGTGAGAGGTCGCCACCGCCGATCGCATCCACGAGGTCACGGTGTTGCTCCGCCCAAGCGGGGCAGACGTCCACCGTATGTTCTACCGTGTCCTCCGGGCGATCCTCACAATGGTCAACAGAGGCCTAGTGTATAAATTTGACAACTATATACGAAAAATTCAAATAATTGTGGCACAGTATATATCTTTCTTTTTTAGTTTATGGAATATGATTTAAATTGGTCCAATATTGGAAGAGGAAATAGGCGAGATCCAAACCTCGAATCAGTCAGATGTCTGCGACTGCATTTCCTCTTAAGAGTTTTGGCAAGACACTTTAATTTAAGAAAAACTTTAAAAGTAGTAGAATGAGATATTAAAATTCTCAAACGAAATTCTTTAAATCCACAAACGAAGTCTATTCTATTTCCTCTTAAGAGTTTTGGCAAGATACTTTAATTTAAGAAAAACTTTAAAAGTAGTAGAATGAGATATTAAAATTCTCAAACGAAATTCTAAAAGCCACAAACGAAGTCTAGTCGCAAAAACTAGTATATTTATAAAGAAGATCTTACCATGTGCTAAACTATAGCTTAATATTTACAATGTTCTCTAAGTACACGAGCGCACCGTGATAGTCTGTTTATTATGCAGACATTAAGTGCCTTCAAACTCATTAAAATCTTGAGTATGACCGGGATGGTATTTATATGGAACCTTAACACCGGTACCTTGGAGATTTACCGGTTAATCTGAGCATACCGATGGCTTTAATAAAGTTTATGTCTAAGAACGTCTCAGTTAAGTGGGGTTTGACCAGACTATCAGATATACCAAATATGAGTGCAGTCCAGATCATGACCCAGTTGTCCATACACCTGCACTTTTGAGGACCTGATGAACGTCACTAATGTCGCTATATACATGGCCACCTCAAGGCCCAAACCGTTTGAGGGTTAAACCACCAACGACACGAAAAGAAGAAGAAGTACAGCTAAGGAGTGGAATTTCCTGCCAGAGTCTGTGTTTCCCGATGGCTACAATCTAGGAGTCTTTAAGTCAAGAGTGAATAGGTTACTTCTAGGCAAGCGTGCTCCATCATAGTCCACATCATCGCTTACCATCAGGTGTGATAGTGGTCAAGCGCGAGCCTAGACCAGAAAAAAAAAAGAAGGCTACATTCATCGAAGTTTAAGGCATTACCTGTATGTACTTATAATTCAATCACATTTTGATAGTAATGTCACAGATAATATAATACTAGCATACAGATGCCTCTTCCCATAGAAAGAAACCGTGCCGACGTAACTAGCGTTTTTCGTCTGATTGGGCTGATCATTTTTATAAGCACTTCGATCGCGTTCGGGTCCGTTCCACGGCTATTTGAGTTAGCAGTGACTTGTAAGTAAAAGGATTTTCTCGGTTCGTGACAATTATTTTTTCTTTAAATACAGTGACGATTTGTTTTATAGTATTTTTTGCACGTTTATACAGTTTAATTGTACCAAAATAATACAAATTTATAAAATCGAGTGCCATGCCTCAAATATTTAAAACCGCGCCATCTATTGGAATCCATTTTATAATGATCCGTTCAAATACTCTTTGCAATGTGAATTAAGAGCATATTTTTGTGGTTAGGAGAGTTGATTAAACATAAACATAACATTTTTACGATCAATTTAAAAAAAAAGAAAATTTACACATAATTCGATACCAAATCGATGCATATCGCGCCATCTAGTGACATTTATTTGAACAAAATTTTCTTTGTTAACGCTTGGACCCCGTGGTAATCAAATATGTTAAGTCCCATATAATAAGAGGTATATTGCCATTAATCTTGTATAAATCCAGACTCGGTCTGCTACTGACAAATTCCATATGGGAAGAGTCAATAAAACTTTTTCGACCCGGAAATCGTATCCTAGATCTTGTACCTACTCATCAGTAGCGCCTGCGCCCACTAGACCGGACGAGGCAGTATAATAAATCCATTTTAAATGATAAAATAAACCACAAAATATTATTAATTCTATAACATTGTATTGCAGCTTTATTAATAAATCCGTACAATTTACAGACGAGTCTACGGTTTTTATGTGCGTAATATAAATAGCGCTGTCAAAACGTTAAGATCACTAATTGCCCCTTAAGAAACTAAACTCGTGCGCAATACAAATAAAATAGGTGGTTTCACACGGAGCTTAGCTATGACTAATAGTAATAATATACCTACTTGCATTCAGAATTTCAGACTCATTAAAAATATTTTCAAAAGTAAAAAATCATGAATGGGTAATTTAGCTCTGTTACTAAAAACATTTCAAATTTTCATCGGTTTAACTAGGCTAAGCGTATATAAGTCTGTCCTTAATATGATTTAGTATTGGTCATCGCGATGAATGCTTGTCACTCGACGTTTTCATTGCGCTGACGCCGGTATCGTATGTTCGACACACAGGTGCTACCGTCGCCTTTCTTGCACCATTACTAGCATTTATTATTACTGCTACTGCCTCGTTGGTTTAATGGTCGCAAGGATTACCTGAGGTTGAGGTCCTGGTCCTGGGTTCGATTCCTGATTCGGGCAAAGTGTATTAGGTTTTTTTATCTGGAATTTCTCTCTGGTCTGGATATGTGCTCGGTTGATGGCAATAGGCTACATGGGTCTTCTCTTGATGGATTTAGAGCGCAAGAAAAACTAGGATCGCAAAACGATGGCGATTTTTGCGCAATAATTGCTCTTCCATACAGAAGTTTTAGAGTTGTTGGCCGTTTTTTTTTTAATAAGTGCATTTGACAAACAGCGAGCGATTAGCAAACGATTGTGTAGGACCTAAAATACCTACACTGCAGGTAATTTCGTCTTTTATGACATAAAGCGTTTGGTCGCTATCGTTTTGCTCTTACAAAAGATACGTAATAAACCTGCCGTTGTCCCCAAAACAAGCTTGGGAACGCAAAATTGACCTGTTTTCTGAAACTGCGCGAAAATTATGGGTACTCCGCCGTAAACAACCAACAATCTTCAATATGAGAACTTTTGTATTTTAATTGAAAATATATTGTAATTGTCTGCCTGCTACAAATGCTCCAGTAGAAAGTGTCTTTCTTTTAATGAATAAATTAATGGATGTCTAAAAAAACCCAAGTACAGATTCCAGTTCTTAATTCGATGTTGATAACTAAGGTGATTTTAAAAAATCTTGCTAAGAATTTTATTCTTATTTAAAATAATCACCAGTTGTACTGTTGTTCTGACAAATATAAATATACATTGCTAACTGAGGTTGCTTAATAATATTTTTAATCATTGTAATAATAAAAAATATTAAAAATACTTCCTAAAGCAGAAGGTCTATGCATGGGCAAGCCGTATTCGTCGGTATAAGCGGCGAGTGGAGCGATACACTCAGAATCGCACATTCCGAAGCAACGAAAGGTGGGTTTATAGGGCTTGGGAGCGACCCGACCAAGGTGTGACTGATATGCACTTACCGGATAATGACGCCATGTGTTCGTTTTGGCGCGATATCTGGTCGGTGCCTGTCAGTCATACCGAGGGTGACTGGACTCGGGAGGTTGAGCAAGCGTGCGATCCGATACCACACATGGGGGCAATTACCATCAGCCCCCAAGATGTAGCTCGTGCAGTCCGTCCATTGCCCAACTAGAAATCACCAGGGCCAGACGGACTGCAAAACTTTTGGATTAAATGGTTCCAAAGGTCGCACGCTCGTTTGGCAACTCAGTTCCAGTCTGCCTTAGAGTCAGGGTCGCTGCCCCAGTTCCTAACGACAGGAATAACCCACCTGCTCTATAAATCGGGTAGTACTGCGGAACCTAAAAATTATAGACCGATAACGTGTTTACCGACGGTCTATAAAGTTCTTACATCCATTCTGAGAGCGAAAATTAATCAACATATTGACAATAACGCCATCATGTCTGCTTCTCAGAATGGATGTAGGAACGGGTCCCGCGGTACTAAGGAGCTGCTCCTCATAGACATTGCCATTAGCCAACAGGTTCGCCGTTCCCGCAAGGATCTGGCGACATGTTGGATAGATTACAAGAAGGCCTATGACTCAGTGCCACATACATGGCTCATGAGGGTGCTGGAGTTGTATAAAATTGATACAACTCTGCGCGCCTTCCTGACGTCATGTATGGGGCAGTGGAGGACGGTCCTTCACTATCCAGGATGTCGACAGATTCAGGAAAACAGTGAACCTATAAGGATTGAGCGTGGTATATTTCAGGGCGACAGTCTGAGTCCTCTGTGGTTTTGTTTAGCCCTGAACCCTCTCAGTATACTGCTGGAGGGTTCGGGCCTGGGCTATCGGTTGAGAAGAGTTGGTCAGGTCATATCACACCTCCTATACATGGATGATCTGAAGCTCTTTGCCCCCAACAACTTGCAACTGATGAAGCTACTGAAGGTGACAGAAACCTTCAGTGACGCCATCAGGATGGAATTTGGTGTGGACAAATGTGCAGTCATGCATGTAAAGCGAGGGGAGATTATGGAATCCGTGGGAATACAACTCTCGGATTCAATATACCTCCGATCCCTTTCCTCAACCGAAACTTACAAGTATTTGGGTATGTCGGAAGCATTAGGCATCAATGCTAGTGATGTGAAACAGTCGTTGAAGGAACGCTTCTTTGGCCGCCTGAATAAAGTACTAAATAGTCTTTTATCGGGCGGAAACAAGGTGCGCGCCTTCAACGGCTGGGTCATGCCGGTATGTGTATACGTGGGTATGCATCGAGATGTGGTAGCGGTGGACAAGGGCCTCACCCCGCTCTCCTTGGCTAACGAGAACTGGCGCAAACCTATAGTATTGGATACTAATGACCGCAGGAGGTATGGCAGAGCAAGGAGCTTCACGGACGCTTCTACCGGGTCCTACATGGGCCCGATGTAGATCTTTTAGCGTCCGTGGCCTGGCTGCAATTTGCGACCTTTTCGAGGAAACCGAAGGTTTTGTCTTTGCGATTATGGACGAAGTTATGATGAAAAACAACTACCGGAAATATATTGTGAAGAACGGCACGGTTGACATTTGTCGGGCATGTCACCGGGCGGGGGAATCAATCCGACACATTATCTCCGGTTGTTCTAGTCTAGCTAACGGCGACTATTTGCATAGACACAACCTTTTAGCCAGGATTATCCACCAGCAACTTGCTCTTAAATACAAATTTGTGGAATCGGAAGTACCTTACTATAAGTATGTGCCCGACCCAGTTCTCGAAAATGGCAATGTCACGTTGTATTGGGATCGGTCTATCATCACTGACAGGTCTATTGTTGCCAATAAGCCTGACTTAGTGGTGATAGACCGACTAGAGCGTCGCGCAATGATTGTTGATATAGCGGTCTCCCATGACGAGAACCTCGTGAAGGCTGAGAGAGGTAAGAAAAGCAAGTATCTTGAACTGGCTCGCGAGCTTGTCGACATGTGGGATATGAATACAGCAGTCATTGTGCCGATAGTCGTGACGGTCAATGGCATAATAGCCAAGAGCCTCGACGAATATCTGAGGAGGCTCTCGTTGGGCAGCTGGATCAAGGGCTTGATCCAGAAAGCGGTACTCCTGGACACGGCGCGTATCGTTAGGTTTCTCTCTCAGGAGCCCTGACCACCGGTAGCTTGGACCCTGTTCCCGATACCGGTGGGCTACTATTTTTTTTTTTTTTTTTTTTTTTATAGTATAATATTTAAAAATGCAACAGTGTGTAATTAAAATGAATAAATGGAGTAATAATAACTAACTTTATTCTAAATAGAGAATATAAATACGTGTTTTTTTTTATTGAGAACCTGATAATTGACGTAAATTAAATAATGACCCGTTTTGAGTGAATAAATAAATAGGCACGTTAGTTATACTGCGTGTCTCAGAAAAAACTAACTTTACTAGATGCAAAAAAAGTTAACAAATTTATTTATATTATAATATACACGTTAAATTACAAAATCAGAAACTGAAGACATGTGAAATATACTTTTTGAAAAAAGCATTGTTCAAATTTCCGTCCTTCGCGGCTCTGGCACTCTTCAAAACGATCTCTAACATTCATGAAATCGCGCTTTAGAAGTTGAGTAGCCAAGACCTCACACCTCCAAGTTGAGAAGAATATTGTTGATTTCTTGTCAAATGTTTTCCTTCAATTCAGATATGGTTGATGGATTACTGTTGTACACCCGACTCTTCAGATAACCCCAGAGGAAAAAATCCGGAGGTGGGCAACACAATTACTGAGTTATCATGAATGTTAAAGATCGCTTTGAAGAGTGCCAGAGCCACGAAGGACGACATTTGAATAATGTTATTTTCAAAAAGTAATTTTGTAATTTAACGTGTATATATAAATATATTTGTTATTTTTTTATGCATCTACATAAGTTAGTTTTTACTGTTTTTCTCTTAACTCATTTTAGAACTGATCTCTCGATAGTCAGTCTATCCGGCTCCACAAAAGCTGCCCTCCACTTCGTTATCCCCACACAAAGCATCAGACTAAATCACCCGTTGATTTTATTTAAATCTGAAAACGCATTCTATTCAAAACTCACTAAGCTACAAACTACCATGACTTCACTCAAAAATAATAATGCTATCTAGAACATGTCCCATTGTGCGATACCTGCTTAAAATATATGCTGTAGCTAATTCTGTCCGATGACCGGCCAGACTGCTAATGGACCGTCTGGGAGTACGCCACCCTTGTTTTAAAAAACTTTAAGAAATACAATTGAAATAGTGTTGTATACAATTGACGCACAATACAATACCGTCGACAAGTGAAAGCGTACTTTCAACTTTCATTAAGTTTTTGTGTAAGAGTGTGTATGGGTCTCGAACGGCCGGTCCATATTGTCTCGCGACATAAATCCACCGGACTATTCTGAATAAGTCCGCGTAGGTATTTGCTCGATTTTTACTTTCAAATGAACGTCGAACGTGATCAACTATAATTAGACAATAACTTTTTCATACCTTATTCTGTTCAATATAAATTGAATAAGTTTAAGGGCATTCCACCGCTTTAGTGCCGTAAAACGGTTAGGTATTTATAAAGCATACTACTTAGTAACGGCTAGGTAAAAATGTAAAAAAAAAAACAAATTGATTAGTGTATATTATTTGTGAAACATGGTGTTTTCTTGTAACTAATAGCTTTGTTTAAAAAAAAAAAATTACAACACGATATTTTTTTGTTACTTTTGGATACTCCTCCAAAAACAACTTGGACGTTTAAAAATATTTTTACACAGAACAATTGATGGCTAGAATTTCTTAATAACTGAAATAGCATATGTGAATCGAGAATATTTTGCTTACAAAACTGTCCAAAAGGAGTCAATATTGATATTCTAGCTCCAAGTGGGCGCAGGGCCAGTACTGCGTTAACATTGGGGCATATATGAGCCTTAAGTGGTATCTCGAAAAAACCCCATATAAAAACTGATTCGAATAAAATAATGTAATGTAAAACAAAAGGAACGCCGAGAAAGAACTAATTAAAATACGATAAAAAGTGAATCCAAACCCCGGGCGCCTAACGAGCAATAATACAATTTATTTTAGTATTCGTTCGAATACTAAAAATAGTGGTATATTTAAATAGGCACAAAAACAAATACAGGAAAATAAAAGCGGGACGGTTAAATATGTGGGTGTAGGCGATGTAGATCCTTACCGTATCATATATTGGATGTTGTCGCTGCAGGCGATCGCACGGATCATGATTGGCGTGTGTGTGGACCGGACAGTCATCCATCATTGTGTTCAGCCTGTCGATCGGCTCAACACTAGTGGTGCTAACCGTATAAATCGACTAACAGAATCTGATAACATTTTAGTTGCTTGATTGGAAGAAAACTATTTTAATGGAATTAAATATCCGTTCCTAGAGAAAATAGAATAATTAAACAAGATCTGTTTTCGTATCTGTGTTGATAACAAACTTGTTTATTTTTTTCCATCGTCTGTTTTTTAATTAGGGTTGCAGAAATGCTGAACTTAAATCAGCGTATCGTATTCGTAGATCAATAGGGATGTTAACAGAATATTTGTTTTTTGTCCGTCAGGTAGATTAATAAAAATATTGGATACGTTTTTTTTTCTTTTTTTTTTTTTTTTTTTGTATTTGTTCCTGACGGAACAGGCTAAGGTCTGAGACCATGCTGCCTAGTCTTCAGTGCAATTTTAACATTCTTTAGTATGCATTAGAATACGGATGTAACAGATTCTAATGTTTTATGGAGTATTTGGCAGCAAATTGTATTGAGTCAGCCTTCCCAGTAAGCTTAGCGGAGGTAGTCAATACTACAATAAAATTCTCCGCTCCACTATCCTGAGATCGCTTCTGTCAATGATTTCACATATTGTCCAGTTGCGTAGACAGTTGAGACACAAAACTACACCAATTTTATATCACAATATCCACTAGGAATCAATTTGCAAATAATATTAACAGCCGCTGAACTTCACTCGAAAAAATCCCGCCAAAAACCGTTTTTTTTTTCTTTTAAAACGTAAACATAAAGTGACGATGATATAATGCGTTGAAATATCGTCGGATGTCACGCCGTTAGTACACTTTATACTGACATAGTGACGTCACATGCCCCCACTCCTGAACTTTGAGGCGCTTTATCTTTGTAATTTTTTTTACATATTATTTGATAATCTCACTGGCGCGGACGGACTAAATAGAATTATCATTTTTAAGGTTCCGTACCCAAAGGGTAAAAATGGGATCCTATTACTAAGACTCCGCGGTCCGTCTGTCTGTCTGTCACCGGGCTGTATCTCATGAACCGTGATAGCTAGACAGTTGAAGTTTTCACAGATGATGTATTTCTATTGCCGCTATAACAACAAATACAACAAAAACAGAATAAAACAAATATTTAAGTGTAAGTATCCCATACGACAAACGTGATCTTTTTGCGGTTTTTTGCGATAATGGTACGGAACCCTTTGTGCGCGAGCCCGACTCGCACTTGGCCGGTTTTTCTAACCAGGAAACATCTCTATTTTAAGATAAGCATGTTTATCATTTTAAAGGAAAGGTCATGCTTCGTCATGTCATGGAAATTAATTCCGAGAAAAGAACAGTAAAGCATTCCAAAGGTGTTAGAAAAGTCGGCATAGTGTCCGGTCGACTGGCGTTACTTGCCGAATTGAGGTGGTCGCGAGCTGCGAGCGGCGAGCGCAGCACGCGCGCTGGACCGTTCACTAACCGTTTGTCGCCAAAACGAAGCGGAAAATTCAATACTCCAGCTCTGTACGTGATCAGTATCATTCTTTTTGTAACCAAACTGTGATGGCACACTTTCGTTTCCCATCGGTACAGCATTTATCTTCTTCAACCAACTAACTTTTTGTACACATCAATATTCTAGTATTTATAATTGACTGTTGTACACAGAATTAAATTATATTTAAGCTTTCTAGATCTTCCGTTTCGATGCCAGGCTTTATAGTTTTCGAAGGCTGACACAGATCTATTCATAGGAACTTCAGTCGTCAATCAAAATGAATGCATGATTATCGGGTTACCAAAAAGAAAACTGAACTATTCTTAGCCTCTATAGATTACCGATCGACGTCCATTAGTACTTTCATTTACAAATCACTTTAAAAAGTTAAACCGAGTTCTCAAAATGTCCATCAAAAATCAAAAAGAAATTCACACAGCGCCGCTTCTATTTCACTAATAGCCAGGTCTTCTGATGTGAAGCTTCTTTGGTTGATAAAAAAACTCAATGAGCTGAGTAAGTATTGGCGTTATGTCGTTAAATTTGTCCCAAAACATCTCCGCGTCTCGTCTCGATACCGTTGCGCGCAGCCCGAAGTTTCGGCGTAATGACCTGCGCAGGCGCTGCCGCTGGCGCACGAATGTCGCAGATCTCAATCATCCACGCTCGCTAACTGCAGCCTCGCTAATTTCCGCAACACCGCGCTGACACCGCATTCTTTATTTTTAAATTGATCAAACAATTTGTCTTGTATATTGACAATATCCTCATTTTAGTGGCTTTCATAACAGCTCGATGTGACTCATCCGTGAAAATGTAAATATAATTTTGATCGTTTCGATAAAAGAACATTCCCACCGTTCTAATACCTATGTTTGTTGGCCGGACTGACTGTGGTCTCCTCTCCATACCTCCCAACATTCACATTAGTGGAAGCTTCAACGATTGCGCCTTAATTTTACGGTCTGTAAATTTTGTTAGATACAAACTTAGCTCAACTACGAATAAAAACATGAAAAAGTATGGTATTACGAAATGATTGAAATGTAATAGCATAGTCTGTAAGATTTTATGCTTATTTCAATTTTGTTCAAACACGGTGTTTGAAATCTGATAACACTAATTATAGTGCGGTAGAGATTCGGTAAACACGAATAAATCAACTTTAAACTTGGTAACAGTAAAGTACATTATCCTAACTGATAATTACGCTTCGCATATATAATTAAAGTTAATAACATATCGATAAATTCGCTACTTCGGAACGGACACTCGAGCGACGACCGAATGTCGACACTCGAAAAAAACGTGACACCGATTTTACCGTACGACTATCTACACATGGAGGATCAATTAAGTGTTACCGTTTTAGGAATAATTATGTTTTTTTTTGTGTATGGTAAGGCCAGTAGTCGACACGCAACATCACGAGAGGAGACCGGAGGCGGGCTAATAGCCACTATTAGCAAATCGCTCTGAGAAATCGGCAACAATGAACACGAAATATGCTCATTGCCGTGTCCCATTCATTAAACTTTTTGCGATACTATCTCTCCTGTTTTAAATGTGTGTCACACTCTTTTTCTTTTTTACCTCCAAATAAACGGAGCAATTTGCCCTCGAGCGTGGCTAATATCATGATTAAATTATTATCTCGGCGCGTTTATGTGCTATCATTGTATCATTTGCTTGTGAACCTCCAGTGATTTGCAACTATTACCTTTGTTAATTTCACAGTGAAATAAAAACTGTATGATTCTCACATTCGATTTTGCTAAATTAAATCACTCATACATACATTGCAAGCTCTGTAAAGAGATCTCTCTAATTGAATGTTTGAAGTGACCTGATAACTATTTTGTGCCGACAGTAATTGTAATAAATATAATCGAAGTGTTATTTGGCTACAAATAAATGTCGGTAAGTAAAAGCAGGAAATTTCACTGGCCATCGACTAAGAAAAATAGAGCACTGTGTTTGTAGGCAATCTGTTAGTAATCTATCATTACTTTAAGCTGTGAGACACTTTAACATTTATAGCGCGCATATTTAGAACACAGCCCGAAGCTTTACTACAAACTGGTACAAATAAATAACCAGAAACCGATACAAATACACTAGCCAGTATTGTGGTTAATTTAATTAATCTTTACTCACATATCAACAATCGTCTAACGACCTGCATAAATTGCGAATACCGATTCAATTTGAAACACAACCGTGAAGTACGTACAAATATACGAGAATTAGAAAATAACGGTCGTTCCACACTTAACCTGTTAATCTCAACATATTTCACTGTAACTAAAACCTTAATTGATGTTATCAGATAGTCTTAGATATTAAAGTGTACTGCGCAGTTCAACGCAATAGTGCTATTTACTTACGCACTTAAGGCGATATATACGCCCCAATGTTAACGCAGTACTGGCCGTGCGCCCGTTCGATGCCAAAATATCAATATTGAAGCTCCTTGTGAACAGTTTTGTTTGCATAATATTATTTGATTTACATATGCTATGTTAGTTATGAAGAAATTCCAGCCGTAAATTTTTCTGTGTAAAAATATTTTTAAACATCCAAGTCGTTTTGGAGGAGTTTCCAAAAGTTGCGTAAATATATCTTGTTGTTAATTTTTTTTTAAAGCAAAAACTATTAGTAACACGAAAAAACCTTGTGTTAAAAATAATGTACATGAATCAATAATAAATATTTTTTTTTTTCAAACCATTTAACCTAGCTGATACTTAGGAGTATGCTTTAGAAAGTAACCGTTTTACGGCACCAAAGCGTCGGTAGGCCCTTAATGCCGTTCCTTTCTTGCTGAAAATAACAGCAAAATTAATCAAGATGTAGCTGTCACAATTTTTTAACTAATACGCATGACTTATTATCATCTATCTCTTAAGTAATTTGCATAACCGGTGATCATGACTGTTCATCATAATTTAAATGATAATTTATTTTATTAATAAAATAAAATTTTGTTCGCAGGTTTTCACAGAAGATGACGATAAAACGGGGACTGAAACCGACTCCGGAGAAATGTTCGACTTCTTGGTGGGTATCACCACGGACATATTTCATCGATTCACGTAACAAGAACAACCAATATATATGCACTTCGGAATTGAATGCGTCGATCACGCTTCAGATTTCATAACGGACAAATACGGATAACATTCCGTAGTAGCCAATCGAAAAACAGATCGATAACGGAAAATAATGTCAAAGTTTTCATATATTTTGTGAATAAATTTTATTACAATTTGTAAATAATTATGAAGAGGTGCTACATACGTGTTTCAGATCTTATTAAAACAAAGTTATAATGACGTTGCGCTGGAGTTCCGATCCTGAATACAAATGACCACAAAGGCCTATCAAAATTCATCCCGTGGGTATTCCATGCATGCGTGATGGGGCTTCAACGTTTAAGTGTTCAGTGAACTGAAGTGCAGTCTGGTGGCGAACCGTCAAACCTTCACCAATTTAGAATGTAAGCTGTCTTCCGTCAATTGTACCTATAGATTGATTTTCCATTCCTGTATAAGATCATGTGCATTGTTCTGTGCAGTGCACGATTTCCAGCATAAAAATGCAAAATATCGATTTAATTTTAAAACGATATTTTATAATGCAAGCTTTGAATGTACGTTTGTGGCTTATGTTATGATTTTTCTACGTTTATGTTGTAGTTAATAATGTAAAATTTGTATTAGATAGTGTAAAATAAGTTAGCATAGAGTTTTTACGTATCTAGAAGTAACAACAGGAATTTCTAAGAGAACAATAGCCGTTTAACTCGCTAGTTGATCTAAACCATAGCGTATAATGTAAGTGTAGGTACTACTGCGACATTTTATACTCCTACGTTTAGGATAAATTAATGGGGATCATTTATTATTGTCAACATGACATCATATTTGTTTTAGTTAAGTGAGTTAGACCGCGGCGGACCACCTGTGCTCCTGAAGTCTCATTAGCAAACAATGATCGGGCGTCGGCGGCGGCGACTACCGCAGCCTCTCGCGATCAATAAACTGTTGAGCCGATAAGAGTGCGGCGGTACGCAGATCTAGGGCTGTCTGCGTCTATATCTACTTTTAAATCGCATAATTTTATCCGTTTACAAGATGTCTTACACGTTTACAAGTGATATAGCACTCATGACACTCCAGTCTTTTATTTTCTCATATTTTATATGACTGTCAGTTTTTTTTTTGCAATATTCTCATATCACTTTATATGTCATCGAATTTATTTCTTTGACATTAATAGCTCGTGTGGCAGCCCTACATCGGAAGCGCGCACACGCCGCAGGCGACACATCCATATTCCTGTGACGTGTGTTTTGACAACCGGGCTGAGCAACTTTTTCATCGTCATTTGTTACAACATTTTTTGCCGTACGGTTCAACAACCCCATGCCACACATAAGTGTTATTTCCACATGTAATTACACCTCATAACCGACCGCTTAATTACTCCAAACCGCTGCGACGTCCGGACCTGGAATCCGATCAGAAAAAACCTAATCCGGCGCCGCTCTTAAATTACGCTTCGTTAACCTTCGGCTTGGCTAATAATAGCCTGCAACACCCACTTTGCATAGAACTCGAATGCGCCTTGTCTCTCTACATTGTACACTTTTTCTTGCCAAAAACGTCATACTCTTCGACCATATTATACTCGTAAATATAGTCGCCAGCATGCTATGGAAGTCTCTTCACTAAAACGGCGGCGTTATTCAGCTATTATTTCGCCGGCCATTTTTATAACTAGTCACTTATCTTCGACGTTTAAGATTTTTCACTTTTATTTTATGTATATGTGATAAATTCTTTTTGATAAACATTATTTGCATTTAGCGGTATATTTTTATGGTGTATTTTAAAGGATAAGTTTGTTGGAATATAAAAAATGTAAATGTATTGTGAAATGTAGGTTAAACACATTATGCACACAAAAGGAAGACGTTCTTTTAGATGTAGATTATGCCAAATCTTTGTGTGTTATTCTTTGAATTTATTAGTAATGTCAAGAGGTTGTATTTGCTTCACAGTCATTAGAAAATGAGCACAAGAAATGGCACCTACGTTATAAATTATTGTAATACGAGTATATTACAAATATATTATTGATATTTTCTTGTTAGTTTTGGAAATGTATAATATATATTTGACGTAGCTTAATTAAACTGATGTTTAGCAGATATATTTGGCTGTAAAAAAATGCTTGGACAAAATGACATCATTAGATTTTTTACTGTAATAAAATATGTATACTTAAGTGCACAAACATCAAAAACTGCTAAACCTTATCGGAGAAATTCCAGTAATTGTAACTGTTTTCTTAGGAACAGGAGTAGGTGACTTTACATCTCTTCGGTATCTAATAACCAATTTGCTGTAGGAGGATATTCATAGTCATTCGAATAATTTCCGTACTACGACCACGCTAGCTGGTAGGTAGCTATGCGCTATTGCCAGGAGCGGTCTTAAGAGGAAATGCGGTCGCATAAATCCGACTGAATTTCCTAAGTAAAAAGTCATAATTCGAGGTTTGGCTCTCATCTGTTTCCTCCTCCAATATTGGACCAATTTCAAAGATATTCCATAAACTGAGTAAAAAAAATATATACTGTGCCCTGTTTTTTCCTTTTTGCTTTGCAAAACACGCTTGAAATTGCGCTGTCAACAGAGGCCTAGTGTACAAATTTGACAACTATAAATGAAAAAAGGAAAACAGGGGCAAAGTATATATCTTCCTTTTTAGTTTATGGAATATCTTTTAAATTGGTCCAATATTGGTGAAGGAAATAGACGAGAGCCAAACCTCGAATTATAAATTTTTACTTAGAAAATTCAGTCGGATGACCGCATTTCCTCTTAACCGCTGCGAGGCTCCGGGCAGGTGTGTGGCTTATATTTGCACGGGCCTTATCCTTTTTGCAATGTATGTGCTGAAGTGATGATAGACGAGAAATGCAAATAAAATACTTACCCTACTTTATATTCAAGTTACGATTACGAATAACTGTTTGGTAACGATAAAACGTTTCTATTCTAAATTTTCGGTTGTCGCGCGAGGCCCCTGCAACAGCGAGGCCCCGGGCGATTGCCCTGCTCGCCACCCCCTAAAGCCGCCACTGGCTATCGCTTAAACTCTTTATGTGGCTGAATTTCACAGAGCTAGCTTGTACTATCGAGAATAATGTGCCTTTTATTAGCTACTAAGCAAGTACATACTTATATTACGTATATGGTATAATTATTTCTATAATAACAGATGTCATAGAATAACAATAAAATAATCGATAGCATACAACTGTATTCCACATTTTGTAAAACCCTCGCATCAGTTTAATTATAAATAGATAGGTTATTACTTATTATACAGCTTTACAAGACTGTTGTCCGTAATTTAGGTAAACGTAACATCACAATGACGAGATGACGTCCTTTATAATAGATATAGCGTTGAAAGTTTTCCTTGATTACATTTTCTACGTGATGTTTTGATATTTTCGTCAGTGATTCCAATTATTGATTGTTATAAAGAAGTATGTGAACGCATAATAGTTTTGTATATGTAGAACATACTGGCTTGATGTGTTTCTACCAATATTTTTATACTGAACGTTGTACAGTGGAAACAATGTAAAGCCAATTTGGTAACCGCATTAAATAAAATATTGTATCTACTTTCGTCACTTTTATTCTTCGAATTGTACCTATATTCAATATGAAAATAAATGTGTTATTATTACAGCCAGTTTTTACATTCTAATCGAATTAATTTTTTGCTTACTTTCGTGAGCACTTCATTGTTCGACATTACTGTATTATTAGTTCGCACATCCATTCGTGCCTTGTCAAATTAACATTCATATGGCTAAGAAATAGTAACGGTTGCGGGTGATTTATTCAGGTGAAGTTATTAAGTCTGCTATTACCTGCGAACTGCGGTCATCACCCATTGACCCGACGTTTCTCCAATTAAACTAGCACCCGAGGGGAACGCCGACACTCAACAATAACTAATAGTCATTTGCGATCCGTGAGTCTGCGGGTTTATTGTAATGCCGTTTAAGAAGCTCAGCAAACTTTTGTACGATCCCGTTACTGTTTACTCAATATTAGACAACACCGTTGTAAGTGAAAAGCTTCTTTACAAAACAACAATTTTGAACTTGGACCTCAAATCGTGTATCACGTTTACATAAAAATTGTTTCTCATTTGTCTGATTGGTCATATGCAAATCTGTGTGTCTGTGTGTGCGGGGACGGGTCGTTGGCTGTGTCGTGGTATCGTCACCGCGACTCGTGCCTGCCTAATGGCCTCTCCACCATTACGCCGGTAATAGCACAATATGGCCAATTAGTCCAAGCAGCCAAGATTTGCCACCACCAGAACAAACCACATTGCGTCAACCGCATTACTCGTACAATTACCTCTGTTTTATACAAGTTCATTATCAATTTCGTAATCGTATTTTTCTAACTGAAAACTGCATTGTGTAAAAAAGTCGTCGATAGATACCTTTCAGGTACTAAGGTTAGTGAATTAGGAAGAAATGTTGACAACTAATGTGGCGAATTGGTTTGGTTTGGTAAGTAACTAATTAAAATTGTTAAACCCGTCAGAGTTATAGTTAGATTATTTGTAGGATTCAATGAAAAAAAATAATATAAGTACAAGCAGACGTTTTATGTCCGAAGGCGAGTACTTTCGCGTAGGTACGCGTAGCGATTGAAGCGAACATTGATAAAGTGCACGGCGTCACGTCATAGGATGAAACATGATAAATAAATATTTATTACCTACTACAAAAACAGATTCGAAATGGATGCGATACGGGCTTCAGGTCTATTGTGCGACCATCACACCACTGGGAGCTATCTTCATCGTCATTACATGCCCCTCCCACGCGAACAACAGGTGTGTTTCAGTCATTAGTTTATTTTATCGAGATAGGATCTTGACGGATGTAAGCACCAAACATCATTACAATAGGCGGGATGTGTTCCGTAATGGACAAACCAACAAGTACTCACAGTGAGTAGAGCCAACTGTATGTAGCGACGTTGTCCGACACCTATTGATGTTTCACGAAACAGATATATGCAAAACAAAAATAACAGTATTGGCACATCATTTGTGTTAAGTTTTTGTTCGAACAAAAAGCGTTCGCGCGAACTTATTACTGAGAACAAATTAAATGTCGGTCGTAGATAATTAGGTTCAGCTTATATGGTTTGCGATATTTAGGTAGTGATTACTAGGTTTGAGGGGCGACATGGCTCGCATGGCAAAGCGAACGTTGACCGTGACCCAGAGGTGTGAGCAAACACTTAACTGCCGTCAAGAGGACTCTTCACTTCACGTCCAATAACAACCGGAGACAACAACCTACATCAACCAGGTAGACACCTCGATACGCTCACAAATTCAATAATATTTTTGTATCTGAATAGAAACAAGTTTGACCAACTGCATCTGCTACGTGCAGAATCGATTGCAAATTAATGTCATCAGTTAATCTGCCATATTTGCACCTTTCAGAATGTATGCTTGCGGTAAATCTTATTGAGGATGTGGTGTCCCCGAAAACCAACCTCAATTGTCTCATGCTGCCTCTTATTCTTGCCTTTCAGACTTTCAGTTATACAAATTGGACGTAGCATCCGTGGGAAAAACTGATTTTACTTCAGTTATCAGCTCATTTCCGCACGTTGACACCCCTGTACAGTTCGATATCGAACGACCGGAAAGGTTGACGAAATTGAGCACGCAGAACACCGGATGGTACGCAGACCAGTGGACTGATACAATGTCTTCCTTTTCCTTTATATCTAGCAAGTTCTTTACATAAAACCAACTTACCTAAGACTCTACTAGAGAGTCACATTATCCTGAAACCCAAAAACCGTAGTCACAGAGATCCTTTTTGACAAATTAGAATGCCTACGTAGCAAGCGTGGGCTCAGGATAACGGTCTACTTATTAGACACACTTGCTTTCAAATCGATCGGCTGATTTATCATGAACCTACTTACATAAGGCAAAAAAAACCTCTACAACAGAACTCGAGACGACTGTCAGTTATATTTTTTTAGACCCCAACGAAAACAACTTTTTTCCATTTCGCTTGACACTTGATGGTTTGGGCTATTATTTTTCTTTTATTTTTATTAATTAGCTTTGTTAAAGTCTTCCACGCAACTTGTTTCAAAGAAAATAGCCTCTCTCCAAACTGGTATTTCGTCAAGACCTTTTTTTGAGCCAATTGTCTGCCTGCAAACAGCCGGATGCCGATGATACCTAACTGTAGGTAATTACACAAAAACTATGTGAAAGTAAAGGTGTCTTCAGACAAGTTCTAGTTTCAGACCTATGTGCGGTTAATTGGAGAAAAGTCGGACGCAACCTCCCGACACGCAGTCGTGATTATACTTAAATGTCTTAATTTTTGTAAGTATGTCAATCTCTGGCTTATATACCTATTCATATAATTTCTCTGTCGGGATTTAAACACTTCTTACAACTTAATGCAGTCCTCTTTCTTCAAAGTTACGGTTAGGATTCAGAATCGGATTTACCTACAAACATTTGTGGGGTCAAAGTTACACCCAACACAATACGACTACGGTGTCGTGATGACACCCAAACATCCATCATAGGCTTAACGGACACTGACTGTGGACTTGGTGACCTGCCTACGGTGCCCACTATATCATGCTCATATAAAACGTTAATAGATGAGCCCCTGACCCAACAAGTGCACCTGTTTAAGTGGAACAACAATATTTGTAACTTATAAACGAACATTAGGCCCTGAAGCGCAGTACTATAAGGCCGTTACGTCAACTGGTCAGACGCAAAGTATCTCCTTACTCATATACCTGCAGACAACTTGATGAATGGCAACCTTCAGTAGTCAAAGTTACACTGATTACCTTAAGTTCCTCATTGAGCTAGCAATTGTTTCTGAACATGTAGCATGGATAGATCAACATTGCTTCTAGCCAGTGTCCAACTTGACGGATGGCCCGACCTCGCAAGACAAAAGCGCGACGGATTTGAGGTAAATCGACAAGTCGTGACGGAGTCGTTTAATCATAAGCATCTAAGCTAATTAGAGTAGGTCGCGAACTCTTGGGACCCGTAATGAAAATCACAATTGAACCTGGTTGCGGTGGAAAATTGCACTTGGCGTGGCATTCCGTCGACATTGCCAGGGGCTCTCGAGTCACCCGCCACGATACAGCAATTATTATCTATAAATATATTCTTATGTTCCTTTAAAAATAAACACTGAAATTCTAGAGAGTTGTAATTAGATGTGTCCTTCAGTGAACCACGGCTACCCGTGTGTGGTTTAACTTGAGAATGAAAATAAAGTTACCTTAATACTGGGATATCTTATATTATTTTCAACACAAGACTTTTTGTAATAGGTATCTACAATTAGCGCAGCTTACTTGTAGCGTTCTGTGCAATTTATAATAACAGTAGATTATAATGCCTAATGTAACCCTCAAATTGCCTTCCCACTTCAACAGCACGAGAGCGTAAAAGCAAAGATTCAATTCAGGACACAGATGATTGACAGGATACAAGGTTAAAAATTGCGAAGTATTCCTATAGGTTCCTAATGGAAAGTGGTACACAAAAAACTTCAAATTCCAAATATTTTTGGCCAATTAAAAAAGGCTTATGTTTAACTTACCACCAGATATAGTAACATATAACAGACAAAAATAGTAAATGATCACCAAAATTAAACCCGCATCTTATTGTAAAATTATAACCAAAGTTTTAACATCTCGCTATCCTGTTTAGGCAAAATGACTCCAAATAAATCATTGTTAACCCAAAAGTAGTAAATGATCACCAAAAGTAGTAAATGATCACCAAAATTAAACCAATGACCAAAAAGATTATAAAATTTCTGGGAGCAACTTGGAAGTAGCGCTCGCCGGCCGCTGCCGCGGCACCGCTCGCTTTGCTCGCTCGGCTCGCGCGCGGTTGGTCACAGTTCTAACCTTTTTTTTTTTTTTTTTTTTTTTTTTTTTTTTTTTTTCGGGTTGGAAAATCCTCATTGGATGTCCTCCGCCCTGGGGAGGGCGGAGGGGTCTGTCAGACTCGTACTGACTAAAAACCACCCCGGTGTTCCATCTCACACCTACGCTGGGGGTCGCGGGAACAACGATACTTCCGCAACCCCCAGCTAGTGCCGGCCCGCCACTGCGGGCCTCGATCTCGTGTTGGGGGGAGTGAGGTGTTTGCACCCCCCGCAACGTCTAAGAGGGGCGCGCGTGGAACACTACGCGCCACCACCTCGGGTCCAGATGTGTGGGGGGCGACGGACATCCCCGAGTCCGTCGCCCTAGGACCCATTTAGGGGGGCCGGAAGAGGGCGTTGTCTGCCCTCCGCCGACGCCCGGCGCGTCTGCTGCGGATCGGGTTAGCGGATGAAATCTCCCTCTCCCTCTCCGCAGCCTCCTTCTGCGAGACGACTGTTTCGCAGAAGGATACCACCGCGTCCCAGGACTCCTCGCTGCCGACCATAGACTCGACTACGGCCGGCAGCGACAGGTCACTGCCCACTTCAGAGATGAGGGCACGGCGTGGCTCCTCCCAAGCGGCACACTCTGCCAGCGTATGCCGCGCCGTGTCCTCCCGGCAGTCGACGCAGTGGTGACACCGAGCGTCCGGCTCCCTGTTTATGCGACACAGGTACTTTCCGAAGCAACCATGCCCCGAGAGCACCTGCGTCACCCGAAACGACAGGGAGCCGTGCCTCCTCCCGAGCCAGCGCTCGAGCACTGGCCGGACCGCCTCAATGGTAACGAGGCCGGCGGTAGGGCGTGAAAGCCTGTCCCGCCATTCCGCCACCAGGACCTCGCGAAGCTGAGACTGACGCAACTCCATTTGTCGCTGCATCAGCCCTTCGCCCCGCGCCCGCGCTTCCTCGCGCCACCGATACAGTGACGCGAGTACCTTCGCCTCAAGGTCCCAGGGCGGGGATCCGGCCAGTGCACAAGCCGCCTCGTAGGAGATCGTGCGATACCCCCTGATGACTCTGACGGCCATCGCTCTCTGCGGCTTTCGCAGAACAGCGATGCTGCCAGCCGTCAGGTCAGCCGCCCAGATCGGGGCCCCATACAGGGCCATCGATCGCACGATCCCCACGTAGAGCCGCCTACAGGCAGCGCTCGGGCCCCCCAGATTGGGAAGCAACGTTGACAGCGCCCCAGCCGCGCCCAACAACTTGGGCGCCAGCCGCCGGAAGTGGGGGCCGAAATCCCACCGGCTGTCGAGCACCAATCCCAGGTATTTCATGGTTGACTCGACAGCGATTCGAGCCCCCCCGACGACGATGTGGGCATCTGGCGGTGGCGCCCGGCGGGGGCCATGAAAGACCATGGCCTCCGACTTGTTGAGGGCCACCTTCAGGCCAAGGCGCCGTATGCGGCTCACCACCTGTGAGACCGCAGCCGTTGCCAGCAACGCTGCCTCCCTGTACGAACTCCCCCGGGCGGTGACCAGCGTATCGTCCGCGTAACACGTCAGGTCTACGCCCGGTTGGAGTTCGCCCCTCAGCACCCAGTCGAAAGTTGAAAGGGGTGCAAGTTGAAAGCCTCCTCGCGGCGCACCCTGGGCAACGTCGGCACCAACTGACCACCCACGTTGGGTGGACAGTTGGGGTGGGCGGCTAATTTCAACACAAGAGGAAGGGTCACGGTTCCAATCACAGATCATCCTGGATGGTTTGTGAAGGGAACCGGGCTAGAGATGGGTCAGCAGGTCAATCTCTTGGATGGGCCTGGTGGCTTCTAACGCCTACTCCCCCCTCTGCTTACAGAGGGTAGGACGAGTGGGCATAGAGTAGGAAGTAGTCAAGGGACCTCACCCTTTAAAAGGAAAAACCAAAAAATTAATAAAGGCACTTGCGAAAAACGTCCCCAGGTGGGTCCCGACTGCTCAGCGGTCGGGGAATCCCACCCCGCTTCGGCGGGCTGCCCTCCGTATTCTGGGGTGGGCAACAACTGTCTTCCTTCAATGTCTTCGGACAACAATGACGACCACACGCATGCAAAACGGAAAACGACGAAGATTACTATACACGACGACCAAGATCCACTTGCCGTAACTGACGGCAACAAGAGCCGAGGAGGCTCAGGCCCTGCAGATAATTTGTCCGACCAGGGCTCGCGCGGGTGTAGCTCCAAAGGTTGGAGGAAGCGTCCGCGCAGCAAAGACTCGGGGTCGTTGGGTCTCTCCTCGAGTGAGGAGAACCTGTCGGCCCCGAAAGTGTCAACGGGGCGGAGAGGGCGGGGTCGCGGTGTTGCCACTGCTCGCGACGTCCGGGGTCGCTTCGTGCCTCGACCCGACACGCCTGCCCCTGCAGAGTGCGTACACAGTGACCCTGGGCACATGAGTGCGGACCAGAGTGGTGGCTCCACCACGTCCCTGCTAGAGGCAAACAAGGCGGAGGTGAATGCCGCAAAGCGGGCTCAGCAACGGGCTATAGCGGTAGAAGAGGTCAGTGAGTTGGCCCGACAGGCCCAAGAGCGGCGCTCTGCTCGGGCAGCGGATGCATCGACGGTGGCGCTCAGTCGCCAAGTCTCGGACGGCCTGGATGTCGTCCTGAAGGTTGCCACCAAATCGGGTAACCTGAAGGGCACGTTCACGCGTGCCTTGAAGGACGCGGTGGACAGCATCCAGGAGGCGGTTGAGGTCCTCAGTAGCCGCACAACTACGGAGGAGACGGTGAAGTTGTGGGAGGAGAACAGCCGTCTTCGATCCGAGTTGGAGGACCTCAAGCTGCAGTTTGCCGCCCAGAAGGCAGCCACTGTTGTCACGAGCCCACCGCTGGTGCAATCATCACCTCCATCTCCGGCCTCATTGTCGGCTCCATCTCCGGCACCATCATCGGGTCCAGCACTTGCAGATGCAGATATTGAGAAGATCGCGCGTATCTGCATGATGCAGTGCGGTCAAATGGTGGGTGCCCGGTTGGAGGCCATAGAGGCGAGACTGCCGGCCGAAACCCTCCGCCCACCATTCGCTGGGGATAAGCGGAGAAAAGAGGCGCCCGCAAAACCGGGCCCGGCGGCCGCAGCGGTTGAGCCAAGAAGAGCCGGGCAGGAGGCTAGCAAGCCCGCGGAGGATAGGTCCGCGCTCACCTCCCAGTCGGCGGCTGCGACCTCAGCTTCACCGCCTGCCCCCTCCACGGAGGCCTGGACGACGGTGGTCAAGAGGGGCCGCCGTCGAAAGAAGAAGACAGCGCCACAGGCACCCACTGGAGCACCGAAACCGGCACCAAATAAGGCCGCGGGACCACCTAGGGTCAGAGCCCCACGCTCCGCGGCTGTAGTAATCACGCTGCGGGCTGCAGCCGTCGAAAGGGGCGTTTCCTACAAGGCGGTCCTGACAGAGGCGAGGGCCAAAGTCGCGTTCCCCGACCTAGGTACACCGTCCGGCTTCAAAATGAGGCCGGCGATTACGGGGGCGCGGCTGCTTGAGGTCTCGGGTGCCTCAAGCGCCGAAAAGGCGGACATTTTGGCCGCCAAGCTGCGGGAGGTCCTCAACCCTGAGGACGTCCGGGTTTCCAGGCCGATGAAGACGGCTGAGTTACGTGTCGACGGTCTGGACGACTCGACGTCCCCAGCTGAGGTCGTTGCGGCCATTGCCCGAGCCGGCGGATGTCCATCCGAAGACGTGCGGACGGGCGAGATCCGCGCCGACGCTACCGGTCTCGGCATGATTTGGGTGCGGTGCCCGGTGGCGGCGGCGCAAAAAGTCGCTAACGGTGGACGACTGCTAGTGGGTTGGGTTGCAGCGAGGGTCAAGCTGCTGCAACCCAGGGCATTGCGGTGCTATCGTTGCCTGGACATTGGGCATGTCAGGGCACGATGCACCGCCGAAACAGACCGCAGCGAGCAGTGCTATCGTTGCGGTCAGCCCGGCCACAAGGCGGCCCAGTGCTCCGCGGCGCCAAACTGCAGCCTCTGTACAGCTGCAGGGAGGCCCGCTGGGCACAGAGTGGGCGGAAAGGCCTGTGGCGTACCCACGCAGCAGAAGAGAAGAAGGAGGGCCATGGTTGCTGGGGGCTCTTTACCCCCCCGTCAATCTGGCTGCTCTTCGGCCGACTCCCGGCCTAGGAATGGAGTGGAGGGAATGGATTGTGCATAATGGCGCTCTACCATTTCCTCCAGGGCAATATCAACCACTCTGCCAGAGCTCAGGATCTCTTGCTCCAGAGCATGGCAGAGTGGTCGATTCACGTGGCTGTGGTCGCCGAGTCACAGTTCTAACCTAACCTAACCTATTTTACAACATTAAATAGCGCAATAATTTGCTATTAAAATTTGGTGATCAATTTACTAAATTTGGTGATCAATTTACTAAATTTGGGTTTCATAGTACAATTTTAGGTAATAGAGGTTATGGTCACAAAGTAATTTTAGGTGGTCATTATATTTATCCCCATTAAAAAAACCTTTTTAAACAAGCTTTTTAGCTTACCGTGCATTGTCATCCAAACCAAACGTATATGAAAAATTTTTTTCTTAATCGGTGGGGTATAACTGCTTTATAATTCAGTTGCAAGATTTGACCCGAACACACATACATACATTGCAAGTTAATAGAAATAAATTATTCATGTTTTTTTTTTTTTTTAAACTAGCTTTTTTCGTAATCTTCTCAGCAAACCCTTTCATTTGATTAACATGGCGGTACACAAAAAAAAACTAGTCCGCCATCTTGGGCCGTCCACCATATTGGATTTAGAATGACGTCACTTAGCTAACCATGCATTGTCATCCAAACTAAACGTGTATGTAAAATTTTATCTTAATCGGAGGAGGATAACAGCTTTAAAATTCAGTTGCAAGATTTGACCCGAACACACTTACATACATACATTGCAAGTTAAATAAAACCTTGTAAAAAACTTGTAAAAAGCTATGAGCTGAGGCGATACCAACCAATAGACCTAAATAATAATTCAAAGACTTTTTTTGTTCTTAATTTATTTAAACTTTTGGATTTATCATAATCTCAAATGCTCGCTATTTACCTACATTCCTTTTGCCTAGGGCCTATAATGCCTATTGTCTACCCTCTCAGCCGGGGTAATTTTTTTTTAATATTTTCAATATTACTTTTCAATTTATTTGGTCTGTCCCTACAAAAGATATCAACGAGCGGCAATTACTACATAACTTACGAATATTACTCGTAAAAGGAAAAACCGTAACGACTACATCAGCGCTTGATACTTTAAACAACCCTCGTCTCGCCTGGGAAAAGAAAAAAAAAGTAATTTATTGCATTTTTATTCGATGAGTGACCGGACGCAGCGAGCACAATAACTGTATCATGATATCAAGTTTGAAGATGTACGGAACCATACAATGTTGAAATCACTCGGAACTCCATACATGCACCTAACTCTGTATGGTCATGCGATAGAACTGGTAAAGCACTGATAATTTATCGCTACCGTTATAATTACTTTCATACACAGACAATATTGTTAAATCATAAAAGGTCAGAGAGATCGGTTGCTGTATTAATTCACCTCGGGAACTGTTTACGATACTTATTATTCAATAAAACTGTCGGTTGTACGAATTAATATGTTTCTGTTCGAAGCGAACAATCGTAGTTTTTGGAATGTATGCTCTACATACGAACTAGTAGATAAGAATGCCATTTTTTTGCTATTATTTTCACGGTAAGTGTAAACTGGATTAACTACGAAACGAAAAAAACAGATTTGCATGAAATTAATTTGATACAGATGTTACATGGTTTGAGGTGCCTCTCCTCGGTGGATAGCCGTGCAAATTATGGAAGATCTAACTTATCTAAATTAGCTCCTTTTACGGCCACTAGTAATGGCACATGCTTGCCTTATTCTCGCCTGCAATTTGATCGCACTATCAACTCTGTGCATGGTTTTATTTCCCTGCTGATGTCATATGGTGTAAAATTAGCCAGGTGTGGCTGTGATGAGGTGTTATGCTGCTTATCATAACACATTCACAGGTATAGAATAACATTCTTCGTATGATTCGGATCTCGCACAGACATTGCAATTTAGTGAGGTAAGTACATATTTTTTAGGTCGCGATTACACTAGAATATTTTTAAACATTGCAATTTAGTGAGGTAAGTATATATTTTTTAAGTCGCGATTACACTAGAATATTTTTAAACATTGCAATTTAGTGAGGTAAGTACATATTTTTTAAGTCGCGATTACACTAGAATATTTTTAAACATTGCAATTTAGTGAGGTAAGTACATATTTTTTAAGTCGCGATTACACTAGAATATTTTTAAACATTGCAATTTAGTGAGGTAAGTATATATTTTTTAAGTCGCGATTACACTAGAATATTTTTAAACATTGCAATTTAGTGAGGTAAGTACATATTTTTTAAGTCGCGATTACACTAGAATATTTTTAAGGTTATGCCTAGTACCTTATAGATCAGTAACGTTTATAGAAATTTGGTATATGAAGGCTCTATGTGATAGCTCTTGTTCGAGCTTTCTCAAATATATACGACTACCTGTTGCCCGCGGCTTCGCTCCCGTGGACCACCCCACAGGACCCATTTACGGGATTAAAAAATAGCCTATGTTACTCAGGAATAATGTAGCTTTCTATTGGTGAAAGAATTTTTCAAATCGGTCCAGTAGTTTCGGAGCCTATTCGGTACAAACAAACAAACAATCAAAAAATCTTTCCTCTTGATAATATTAAATAATATAGATTTGTCATCATTACCACATTATAAATAGCATTACTTCCTTATGCGTCCAAGGACTTAAACACTCTGAATTTTATTGTGGGTAGTAAAATGGCTTGAACTATTCCTGCGACAATAAAACCGTGCATCCATGTAAGAAAGGTGACTGTGAACATTAAAATATAAATGTTGACGCTCTAAAAATAAAAGAAAACATCTCAGGACTCGCGTATCTCGCTGCGCAATTTGCAAAAGTCAACTAGGGAAACTGCAGGATTAATAATGCTGGCGAGCAATGAGCTATCCGCCTGTCACCATCCGAGCAATATTGCAGTTTTAAATCAGACACCTTATTAGTCAGCCAGTACCTACACAACACGCCAGGCGCCGCCGCTTGGTTTCTATTTACAACATAAAATAATGTCACCCATCTAATCACTTACCGCATTATATTCAGTTTATTTATATTGGGTAAACAAACAGTAACACAAAACAATACAAAAACAATTTTTTTTTTTAAACTGGTAGTATATGTGTAGCCCACGACTGAGGCTGAGAGTAACATAAATAAACAAAGTAAAATGATCAAAATTCAATAACAAAAAGTAAACATTGAAAAAAATAGAGATAAAATCAAAAAAAATCTTTATCAAAATTCTAAGTAAATTATAAGTGAGCAAATAATTAAAATTCAGATAATGAAAATTTCAAAAATAATTAAATTCATAAAATATTTAAAATTCAAAAATATCTAAAATGTTAAAGTTCTGATTAAAATTCGAATACAATTTATATACTTCGAATGACAGATAATATAATACTAGCATACTGAGGCCTTAGTGCGAGTTTTTATTCACGCTCAATCGCGTTAACGTAAACTACAATTTGTATTGAAACTGGATAAGCGCCGTCTGGTAACGGCAAGGCAAAACCTCTTTTTTTGTATACATTTTGACATAAGAGATCGTTTACGTTATCACGAGTGAGTACGTTAAAAAACTCGCACTAAGCACACAGATGGCTCATCCCATACAAAGAAACCGTGCCGACTAGCGTTTTTCATCTGATTATACCGATTATTTTTTGTAAATCGATCGCGTTCGGTTCCGTTCCACGGCGATAGATAGATCACCATCTATATCCGGGGCACGGAACCGAACGCGATCGATGTACAAAAAATAATCAGTATAATCAGTACAGTACGTCGGCACGGTTTCTTTGTATGGGATGAGACATCTGTATGCTAGTATTATATTATCTGTGGTTCGAATACAAGTTACAGTTGAATGAACATTACCTATTTGATGCAAAAATCGAATGTGCATTGTAATTTTCGCTAATTGCATCGAGCAACGCGACGTCTCCTACTTAGTTCTCATCCATGTACCACGAAGTTTCTCCTGGCTTTGTCTGTCTGACTGAGGTACTAAAAGGTTAACGAGAAATTAATTTCATGAACCTACATACCTAATAGTGAGAAAATTACAATGATGCATGGCGCTGGCTTGAAGTGAAATATTTATAATGCTGTGCGAGTATATGGACACCACGATCTTATGCTTTGACCTTTGGACAAACGCCTCAAGTGGTAAACAACACCTTAATAACTTCAAGTGATGATCCCTTTAACGCCATATTAATCTTGTCTGCTGGGAAATTATAGGTAACAAGCTTTAGCGCACGCGCACGCGCTCCCTCGCCGATGAGCCGGTCAGGACATACTTCCTAGCCGCTCGCCGTCCACGCAGGAAGTCCATGCAGGTAGACGAACCGGACTGTTGAGTTATTTTTACTTTTTCTTGCAATCTTGTTTACATAATGAGTCTTCCTGCTGACTTATACAGAGATAAGAAACTGCTATGCTGATCTGGTCCATAACGTTATTTGATGCTATAAATAATATGATTACAAAATTATTGTTATGAGCGCCTATTTCAGTGTAGCGGTCCGGCAATGGGCCCTTGTCCCTTTGTCTCTATTACGGGTTGTCGGCCATCGTCCTTATCTACACGTGTATCTTGTGTTAGTATCACTCTATATGGAGGCCGTTGGGTATTATCACATCAGCTTGTAGTCTTGTACCAGCGCGGTCGCACGGTAAGGGCCACCATTTGCATACAAGCAAATATCTCGATCTACGGGCGCTGTGCGAGCAGATTACCGTCGCAATGCTTCCGCACGCTGTATTGAATTCGGTACTAACGGTCCCGACTCCCATTACCAGTTCACGTTTACTAACTTGTTAGTGTGATTCTCAAATGATAACAATCGGCCCGGTTGCGGGCCGAGCATTATAACAACCAGGAATAAGTCCGGCTATCCTTGCAAATAATGATCTATGGAAATAATGGGATCCCGATAATGGAACCATATTACAAACGCAAACTCATGTAGTGCTGTCCATCAAGAACATTCAAAGGGTGATTTATGTTTTGAATGAATGTTTGGAACAATAATACCTAAGTTATTAATTCGTAACTGTACGCAGTCGTTCGGTCGGATGGTTGAACAAAAGATTCAGAATAAACGGCCAATATAGTTCTAAGGAACATGACAAGAACAAAAGATATTCAAATGCTTAAGCACTAGCATATCTGGGCGTATACTAAAGTACACACACTGGAAATTGGTCACTTAGGTAATTAATGTCTAAGCTTTATCTACGTTTCCACTCCACTCCTTAACAAAGCACATTAACGCCTACGTGGAAAGCGCTGGCAAGATGTTTAAATTATAATAAGACAAACACCTCGCAGGCACTTTAGTCTCACCGAACGGTTGAAAATATTGCTCCTATAAAACCCAAGGCGCATTCAAATCGTATTGAGGTTGAATCTAAAGTATGATTAGCTCCTATTAACTCTTCTCAGGAACACTGCGGACATGCAACGTAGGTATGCTTGATTTATGGGTACGTCAAAGCAGTTTGGGCCACAACACGGCACGAAGGGAGGCGGGAGCACACAGATAACGGGGACATTAGCGCTAGACGTGTACTAACCCGAAGTACACAGGATTCGCCGTGTACCAGTGTGTAGGGGAAGCAGAGGTACGCAGTAGGGTCAACTGCAAATGCGTGGGAAGCGGGCGCCAGCCACCATACACCCGATACATTTCCATTTACCTATATAATTAGCCATATAATAATACGTATCCGCTCTTGTCATGCTCCACGTCGTTCAGATAGTGACTTCAATTGCACAGAATTCGATGAGCTTCCTGTAACTACAACACGCATTTTGCTACCTTGTAAGTGGCAACTTGAAAGCCAGACGAGCTAACGGGCACTTACTACTTACATGCACTTACACATTGATTGCTAGTTAGCATAATATGTTCTTTGAGTTCTATATTCGATTATACCGCCATTCAGAATGAGTTAACTGCGTAAGAAACATGTTTAATAAACATTAAGGTTACACTAGTCGAAAATTCTTCCATACAAACATAGTCTAGGGATAATTCCACTGTTTGATTATGTACGTTCAAAATAAAAAGTGATATCATTTTGTCTAATCATTATCTAGCCCTTTATAGAAACAAAAAAGAGAAAAAAGTAAATATTAGAAAGTTATGAGCGTCGAAAATTCCACATTTCGACACTAATTTTAACGCATTTTTGGGCGCAAATAAATACCATAAGAAGACGGAAAATTCCAAAGTGGCCACCATAAAGGGATAGATTAGTAGTTCAACAATGCAAATAATTTTATTTTGAACAGATACGTTTAGTCGTTTTTTCATGATATCCAGACACCCAAAGGACGCAGAGATGAGAGAGATGAGATGAGAGAGAGATGAGATGAGATGTCCCCATTGCTCTCAGGCACGATTTTTTAAGGGCGAACGGGGGCTACGGATCCATTATGGTAAAGTACACAAACCCCATAGTGTACCTTCGTGGCCCTCAGCTACACCACAAATACAAACCAAAACACTTTGGAAAACCCTTTCTAAATTAAAAAACTCTACACCGATTTTAAAGAGAATTCCCAGGGGCGCAAGACGGTCTGTCGCGCTAAGTCTGGCGCGATGCGTCCGTCTTGCGACCCAGGAAAACTCACAAAGAGCCTGGGAGGAATTGCTCAGCTTCCCTTATAGGATTCTGCATGTCCAGAAAAATTTGGCTACAAAAAAAACACTAACGACCCAAATTAAAGACAATTGTAACGATTCGACTCTTATTTTAAATTCAAAATTACCAGCATTCAATCAGCCTTCCCAGAAAGGAGTGTGTTCGCATGTGGAATCCAAATTAAGTGAAGGTGACATTAGGGGAGCGGCCAGGCTGTTGTTCAGCAGTGATGTGGTGGCGCCGTACTCTCCAGAAACTATTTCAGCCTTGGAGAGTAAACATCCAGCGCCTGCGGATGATCTGACCTTTCCCGACCCACCCAACGCCCCTGATCTAAATTTATCCTTTTTACAGGTTTCAGCCCCCCAGTTGATTGCAGCCGTGAGCTCTTTCCGAAGCGGTTCCGCTGGCGGCCTCGACGGCCTGACTCCTCAACATTTAAAAGATCTTTTAGGTTCAGGCGCCGGGGACGCTGATGAGTCTCTTTTGAAGGAGCTTGCGGCTCTAGTCAACCTGATGCTCTCCGGCGGTGTGAACGATGCCGTCGTCGATGTCTTGTACGGGGCCAACTTATGTGCCCTGCGCAAGAGGGTCGGCGGTATTCGTCCAATTGCCGTCGGATGCACCTACAGGCGTATGGCAGCCAAAATTTGCTGTAAACTGTATGGTAAAACTCTTACTACTAAATTCCAGCCCCTACAGCTTGGCTTTGGCTCCAGAGGGGGCTGTGAGGCTGCCGTACATGCCCTTTCCACTTTTTTGAATTCCGGTAAAGGTGAGGTCATCCTCAAGGTTGACGTTAAAAACGCCTTTAATTCCGTCAACAGGGACACTTTGTTGGCTGAAGCAAAAAAAGAGCTACCAGAAATTTTCGGCTTTTTGTGGCAATGTTATAGGCACCCACCAAAATTATTATACAAAGACAATGTTTTGGAATCTTCAGTTGGTTGCCAACAAGGTGACCCTCTCGGGACAGTCATTTTCAGTCTGGCTATTCATCCGATCATTCAAAAACTAAATTCGAAATTTAACGTATGGTATTTGGATGATGGAACACTAGGAGGCGACGTAGACACCGTTTTATCAGATTTCCAATTCCTGAAAGAGCAGTTCAAATCCATCGGCCTAGACCTCAACCACTCCAAATGTGAAATTTTTCTTTGTGACAATACCGACAGACAACCGACCCTACAGAAATTCTATGCAATAGCCCCAGAGATCAAAATTTTAGATAAAAGTTCACTGCACCTCCTAGGTTCCCCAATTTTGGAAGACAGTTTTTCTTCATTCATTGATAGCAAAATTAACCATTTTAATGATATTTCGGATAGACTCTCCAAAATTAACCTTCATTCGGCTTTTACTCTTATTAGGTATTGCTGTTTTGGACCAAATTTTATGTATTTTCTCCGCTCTTCCCCTTTATGGAAGCAGCCACCTCTCCTGGAAAAAAATTACGAAATTATTCGATGCACTCTGACATCTATCTTAAATGTGGCCTTAGATGACCGAGCCTGGACGCAAGCCACGCTACCCATTCGCTTCGGTGGGCTCGGCATCCGCAAAATTTCTAGTATAAGCCTACCGGCGTTCCTGTCTTCGGTCCACAGCACTGAAACGTTAACCACTAATATTTTATCCCTGTCAGTGGTTAACAGTGAAGTGCCGTGTTCGACCGACGCAGTGTGCGCCTGGCTTGCCCGAATACGGCGTTGCCCGAAAACCCATCTTCCCAAAGACAGTGGGATGAGCCGCTCTGCAGATTGGAACGGAATAAACTCATAAATACGTCCACCAATACTGCTGAGCGTGCTCGCCTACTGGCTGTGGGTGAGTGGGAGTCGGGCCTCTGGCTACAGGCATTACCGTCACCCAACATAGGTACAATGTTGAGTGACACTACCTTCCGGATCGCTACATGTCTGCGCCTTGGTACTGCCAGCGGAGCTCCACATCGTTGTCAATGTGGTGAAGCAGTCGACCGCCTCGGACACCATGGCCTATCCTGCAGTAGGAGCGCTGGTCGGATAGCACGGCACGCCAGCATTAATGACATCATACGTCGAGCTCTTGTCACCGCCGCCGGGGTGCCAGCTGTTTTAGAACCCAATGGGTTGGCACGCGACGATGGGAAGAGACCGGACGGGATGACCATAATGCCTTGGAAGTTGGGTAGGCCTTTGGTGTGGGATGCAACATGTGTCGATACCCTTGCGCCATGCCATCTTCTTAGCACGGCGGGCTGTGCTGGGGCAGCTGCTGCTGGTGCAGAAAACCTCAAACGGCGCAAATATAACAACCTTATTGGCAGTTATATGTTTGAGCCGTTTGGGGTTGAGACATTAGGTCCATGGGGTCCGAGTGCACTAACAGTAAACCGCGAGTCCGAGTCGACTAACCGTTTACTAATGTCTCGAAACACTCGATGTTTCGAGACATTAGTAAACGGTTAGTCGACTGTTCGCGTGACCAGAGGGCTGGCCTGTTCTTCAGCCAGAGAATCAGCATTGCCATTCAACGTGGCAATGCTGCCAGCGTTCTGGGCACGTTTCCCATTGACATCGATGTGGATGAATTTTTTGATGCGCAATGAGCCCCTTTTCCTCTCCCCTTTGTATGTAAGTTTGTTTTGTTATTAGGCATAAGATTAGAAATATTTAATTGTATATATTGTTTAAATTATAAATAAATAAACACTCCCAAAGGACTGTTTATAAAATTTCGCGCACTCGGTTCCGTCCTAATTCATTATCCATTTCGCTACAAATTTGCAAAAGTGTGTATTCGTACGCGAACTAGCTACCTACTGCTCATCACAGCATCTATCTCTTCCGCACGTGTTGTCGATTAATATAAAATGCATTTTAACCCCGCGCACAAAATAGTTCGTGCCGTTGACTAGTGTAGCCTTAATATGTTTTGCCAGACAAAAATAAGAGCGATCACGTCCGTGATCTAACTCAACATAAGACAAAGGTTAAACTCAAACCAACAGTGGAACAATAAAGTTTCCAATATTGCGAAAGTAGGTAATCGATGTCGGCTTGCACTTATGAAAAGCTATGTCGAAGGTTAAAGACCAAGGATGAGTATTAGGTTAAATATAGAGGGTGGGCGCGGCTATTGTGGGTAAATAAAGCGTAAGGGTAAGGTAGATAGTAGTTGACAGAGGTCACGTGAGTCCGCCGGCGGCTGTGGCCCTCACTCATGCCCTGTTGACCCACAGCGCAACCAGCTCCATAAATCGTCGGAGATGACAACTAACTAGCGTCCGCCCATACTTATAACTAGGATCTTATACTCATAAACGTATTTAACTGCAGTTTGCCCATTCCGGTTACATATACTGCTTCAAGGAAATATTTTATACAATACAACTGTGATCATTAATGTGTACTCACAGCAATGTGGATAATAATGTCCTGGCCTGTTCAGAACCTTTTTGCAGTTGCTGCATCGAATTAATGATTCTAATCACTACTCGTCTTAAACATAAAAAAGGCTTTAAATTTGTATCATTAGGTATGCAGGGGGGTGACCACGTATATATGACTTGTATACATCTGTCACTTACTCGATCTCAAATTGATACCGCTCTAAGAGTTTATGGTCACCCCCCAGGACCAGCTTCTCTCATCTCATCTCTAATACTTCATTTTTGATGCTTTCTAGATTCATAGTGTATCAATTCAAAATTAAGCCTTTTCAGGATCGACAGAAAACTGATTACTTACTTCCTGAACTTTACAAAAAAGTGAACACGCAACACACACAGTCATACAGTGTTCACTTTTTATTAATGAAATTCTGTTTTTATGAATTGTTTCAAATATTTCATGTTATTAAGTTATTGCCAGTTTTTGAGTCAATACTTACTGTATTATCTGAGCATTTAAAAATTGAATTATTTTTTGTTGTGTAGTTATTAGTGAAATATTTTGACTTATTACAATTATGTATATTTGACTTTTTAGGGTTCTGTACCCAAAGGGTAAAAACTGGACCCTATTACTCGTACTAAGACAGACAGACAGAAAGTCAGACGGATCCTGCAGATCCGTCTGTCTTTCTGTCTGTCTGTCCGTCTGTCACCAGGCTGTATCTCATGAACCGTGATGATGTGATGATATATAAATGATGACAACAAAGCTGCGAAAGAGTAACCAGAAATTAATATCAACAATACAATGAGTAGGGTGTGAATCGACGACTACATCCAACCAAAGAAAATACTACATTTCACACCAGCTGTACAGTGATCAGAGCGATTTGGACGATTCTAACTGCAATCCTCATTTAATTCCTGGCTCAACAGGTAATGTTCCCAGTTTACTTCAGGGAGCAGCCACGAGACAGCCAAGTAGTTCCAGTTCACCTGCCAACGGATCTTGATTAAATAGTTTAGATGATGAAGCAGAAAATAATATGAAGCCCATTGCTTCTACTAGTGGATCAGCAGGTCAGTTTTAGTTTTTAAAAAGGAAAATGCTTCGGAAATGCAGAAAATCGCAAGAGGCAAGTATAGGGTGAGATGTATCTTATTGAAAAAGCAAAATTGCTAAAATACTTCGAAACACAAGTAAGGACTACATATCGAGTGATAATAAAAAACTTCTGCAAGGAAGATGTGTGTATCTGAACTCTAAAACGAGAAGAACGCAGCCGTCCGTGCCTACAGCAGATTGCCCTGTGTCGCGAACAAAGCTCACATGCGCAACTTACAGGGTGCTGTAAGGGAACGTATTGCTGAGCAGCGTATCAGTCGCGCAGATGTCATGATAGGAGTCTGGAAAAACAATGCATGCATAGATCTCAACCAGTAGACAAAGCCCGCCTAGAAAAGTTAAAAAGCTGAAGTCAAAAGTACCTAGAGCTTCGCTCCTACCCGTCGAAAATCCTGATGACCTCCTACCGCCCGACACTCCAGACGAAGTAGAGGATATCATCCAAAGGCTTCACCCCGTAAATTACCGGGCTTAGATGGCATCATCAATAGGGTGGTCATACTCCTCCCTGCCCAAATAATCATGCTAATGACTGTCATCTTCAATGGCGCATTATGCAATAATATCTGCCCATAATCGTGAAAACAGGTCACTGTTATAGGTATCCCGAATCCCGGTAAGCCCTAATCGGAGCCTACTACCTATCGCACTATCAGTCTGCTCAGCACCCTCAGCTAAATCTACGAGAGGCTTCTTTATAAGCGGCTCAAAGACTTCGTCGAACGAAAGAACCGAGTATCCCGCCGAGCAATTTGGGTTTCAAACCGAACAGTCATGTACCCAACAAGTTCACCGCATCGTCAAACACACGAGCGATGATTTCCAGCGTGGTTTGATGACGGGTGCCTTGTTCTTCGACATAGCGAAAGCTTTCGTCAAAACGTGGCACAAAAGCTTAATTTATAAGCTATACAAACTCGGCATGCCTGACCGTATCGTGGTCATCATACGAGACTTTCTGTCGAATAGAACCTTCTGCTATCGTGTCGAGGGAGAACTCTCCTTCACTGACTCCATACGAGCTGAAGTCCTTCAAGGCTCAGTTATAATAAGCGTTCACGCTGTTCACCAGCGATATCCCCTTAAATAATAAAACCTAGTTGGCTATAGAGCCGTGACGACACAGCCATCTTCTACACCGGTCGAGAGCCCAGTTCCATCGCCTTCACTCTCCAAACAGCTACAAATACTTTGGGCTATTGGTTCCAGCTTTGGAGAATCGAGGTAAACCCCGATAAAGCCAGGCTGTCCTCTTCTCGAGGCACGATCGGAGGCAAAATCCTGCCCTGCCCAAACCCATCAATATGTACGGCAAGCCGATCCCTAGGGAGTAGCAAGCCAAATATTTAGGTGTCATTCTGGACAACCACCTCACCTTCGCCAAGCACTTATAGACGGCCTTATCACTTTTAGCGATAAGGGTGCCCATTGTGTCACCCAGTGTAATGTTTTCTTCGTCTATACTTTCTGTAACTTATATGGTGTACATAATAAATAGTATTCTATTCTATAGGCGGTGCGCTCGAGAGCCGCGTTCGCTATGGACAGACTCCACGGAAGATACGAATTCTCACCGCGGTCATCCGTTCCATCATGACCTATGCTTGTGCTTTCTTCGCATACGCAAAGCCCACCCCACCACCTCCACAAGATGCAGACGCTCCAAAACCGATTCCTCCGAGTTGAGGAGTTACTATGTCCGAAATCAGGAACTTTATGTTGACATTAGAATCCCCACGATTCAGCAGTTCATGAAACACCTTACCAAGCGCTTCTTTGACACTGTGGTCAAATATCACATTCCGCTAATCGAAGCGGCCACCCAATACGAACCCTCCCAAACCGCCCGAATTCGCCACCCCGAGGCACACTCTTATTACTCCCAATGACGCCACCACCCTGCTCCAAGAGAGCCGTAGGGAGACCAGCACACATAGAAGACGCAAACCGCCTTTGTACCGTCCTCACCGCCGAGGCCCGTCGCGACGTCCGTGCCCGTCAAGCCCGCCCCGACACTAGTTCGTCCCGACCCTAGCCGTTGTTAAATTATTAGTCAGAAAGGAGTTTCTTGTCCGTTCTTCTTCATATCAAGCTAGTTTCCAAACGGACGGTAGAGTCATAATCCAGCCCGTCCCTTGCTATCACCCCCAGCGACGCCCTGAGCTGAGGCCCGTACCCTGCAGGGGGTGTCCTCCGTGTGGTCGCTTAGATTAAGCTTTTTGTTGCCCTGACTGGAGCCTCTAGTTTAGTCTCCACATGGTCTCCACAGACTCACCCAGCTATGCAGTAGGTAGCCAACATCAGTTTGAACTGCGAGACGCCAATCAAAAAAAAAAAAACTTCTGGTTACTTTCTTATCGTTAAAAGCGATATGACAATTCTGATCATTTATCAAAATTAGTCGTTTTTCTGACATTTCTATAGAACAAACTATCTAAGCTGAACTATACTTTTCCATATATGATAGCTTGATCTATGCGACATATGTCAAACTGACGTATACGTTAATGTTACGATATGTTCACTGACTTATATAAACCTATGGACTTGCCATACCTACGAAATTAGCGTGATACCTACATAAATCGGGCAATTAAGATGGCTGCCCATTTGCCAATGAGGTAGGCCATTTGCAACTGTTTGACAGCACAACTACACAGATAAACGTACATATACGGCACACAACTACCAATTTTACTCGGCAATTAACATGGCGACCGGTCACGCATAGACATGATTTTGACGTCACTCAAAAGTGTTACCCTTGACAAACATTTAGATGTCTCTCTTTTCATATGCAGCTCTTGGTTAGTTAAAAAGAGACAAAACGCTTTTCGACATGCGTGTGTCGATATTATAGATATTTGTATAACTATTCTTCATATAGTAGAATATGCCGTCTCCATAGTTATCCTACCTCATTGCGATATGTTAGCCTGTCAAGCGCTATTGTTACTGTATTGATACTGACAGCTGTCGCAGAGATCAAGCTATCTTGTATGAACTAAATTAAAATACTACTCAACAAATGAAAAAAAACAAAACATTAATGAGACGTCACCTTTGACAAGCGCTAGAGAGCGCTCGCTAGAGTAAAAATTGTTCAATGACTACAATGGGACCACAGAGTACTTTTTCCGGACCATGGACTTATTATATTAATTCCATGTTCCGGACTCACTGGACTGGGGGCAGAGACGTGGTAATACCTAGACGGAACGTGTTTAAGACGCAATTTCAATATCGGTATTCACTTTCGCACTCACAGATAACGTCATAAGCAAAAAGAGATAGATATACTTTTGTCTATGCCATCTTTTGTGCCAGTGTGGCCGAGTATGCTATAGATACTTATCTATAGACATATATCAGTACTAGATCTGTGCCACTGTCATATCGATATTATTGAGTTTAGTTTTGGAGCGATATACAAATTTGGTCAAATGTCTGTAAGAATCGTCCCTGACTGCGGCTAATTTTAGGTTTTTTTTGTAGGAAACTTTATAATTATTTAAAGAGTGAATGTGTACTCGTACAAAGAGTGAACTTATCAGTCATTGTAAGAGTACAATTCCATTCTTTCGTAATTTTTCTGCGCATTATAAGAGTTGTATAATAATGTTTATTCATACCTTGCGCAAAAACGAGGTACATCATGAGATCAAAGTGACAGTTTTTGGTACACTCGTACGACTGTACAGACATGTACTGATCGATAAACTGATGAAGACTGAAAAGAAAGTTTACAGACGAGTATGTATATAAAATTAAAAAAAATAATAATAACAATATTGTTTAAATATAATAATTTCATTTAAAACAGTAATATGTAAAAATTAACATGATTCATCAACCTGTGTCCATAAATGGGTCAAGGGATAGCGATGGCATGATTCATTGCAGTGAACACAAGCGAGAATATAGTGAAGGTGTCCAATTAGCTCGTTTTATATTCTTGATCCACTTATTTCTTAAATAAGTACTCTTAGGAAACCTGTGCACAATCGATATTAGATTAATAATCACAAATGGCAAATAAACTTTATGAAATAAATTAAAGTAAGTAAAATAAAAATACAGTATCGATAAATCTTTCTCGTGACTTTTGTCACATCTCTAACATCAGAACGTAAGTACGTAAACTGTCATAGCTCTATCAGCGAACGTATAAAAGTTAATTATTTCACTAAATAGAATGGTTTAAATGATACTATACGTCCTCGACGTATTTAGAACTTAGATACCATTATTCCGGACAGCCTATGAAATGTATTCCCTGCACAATAATTTCAGTATGCTAGTCGATAACTCACCTGTTGAAAGATATCCTTTGATTATGTTCTGTTAATACACTCATTCTACTCTTGCAACCGATAGCCACACACGACATGGTTCATGCAGATAATTAAACAACAAAATTCTTCCTGATATAAACGATACAAAGGCTTGAAAACAGCGAAAAACTTTAATTAGAGCTGCTAACCGATGGGTTACAATAGTGACTAAAAAGTGGTCTCTTTGACGTTTAGGATGGTAGCGTTTGTCTATGTTTGTCTCTTTCTTTTTCATAGAGTTTCTCTATAAGCAAGAACGAAAGAATTGACAGTTTCTTTTTCGTCGTAAATACGTTCCGTCTAGGTATTACCACGTCTCTGACTGGGGGCATGTACTGGACAAGTGACAAGTCGACAAGTGGACATCACGTCAAAAAAACGAACGATTTATTTTGACACGACAGCGTTAGTGAAGTAGACCAGAATATCATCTTTGCTGGGTGTTTGCTAAAATCCCATGTCCCAAACCTATGTGGTGTGATTGTGAAAGAACGTCATTGACGTCTATGTGTATGATAAAAATGGTGCCCGTTTACCAGCTGGCATCTAGTCTTTATTGTTGAAGAATTGACATTGTGATGATAAAAATTGTGTAGCATGGCGTCTGTTCTTGATTTAGTCAAACATTACCAGCATACAATAGAAAAGTATCCTACCGACGAGCATAAAGTGAGTTCTCATTTTACACATCTTCCATTTAGTGTAATTCCCACATAAATTAGATAATTCCTGAATAATTTTATTTTGCGACAATGTCACAAAATTGCAATCCAAAAATAACAAAAATATTGTTTTAACTCCACAAAAATGTCGCCAGATAAGTATTTGTTGATCATTTTGAAAATACGCTATTGCTGTGAACATATGTATGGTAATTTAATTTCACATCCCCAACATAAACCCAGAAACTGAAGTGAGTTGAAATAAGCATAGTGACGTTCACGTTATAGTACTTAAGCAGTGCTGTTTATTTCCAGATTTTAAAATGTATAGACAAGTTGTTCCACCTGGCTGTGACAGTCCAGCACCTTCAAGAGACAGGGGTTGGTCGCACGGTGAATGCGCTGCGCAAGGAGGCGGGTGACGTGGGGCAGGCGGCGCGCGCCCTGGTGTACAAGTGGAAGCTGATGGTCGCAGCAGAGGGGAGCGACCAGGAAACTGAGAATAATGACAGTGAGCCAACAAAATTTTAAACTTTTATATATTTAGTGACATACTAGTGTGTGCTTCAACTTAAGAACTTAAAGAGATAGAATTTAAATGTTACTGCCCCATTTTATGTGACCTTTTTGTTAGCAACTATTTTAGGTAGTTGAAAGCATAACATTGTTGTTGTTGTGATTGAAATGTTTTTGTTGTAGCATGAAAAAAAATATTGCTTATAAACTGACTCAAAATATGCTTTTACAAAGCATGACACTGCATGGCCATTGGTTAGCTATTAAACATACAAAGAAAAGGGCAATGAGCTGTTTAAACAAAAGTCCGTCTTACTGTAGTAGAAGTACCCGGCACTGTGATTGAGTATAGTAATGTTTATGTGTACATTAGATGTGTGCATATGTGCTGTTCAATGGGTATGGCTAGCTCACAACTGTTATGACAATATTTCTAAAACGCAAATACTGTTATGTTTTATGTCAATTTACCTGTTATAATGAACAGAATTGTTGATGGTTATAAAGAAGATGTAATAATCAAATAGCTGCTAATGTTCTCTTGCCGACTGAGAATGGTTTTAAAACTATTACTTTTAATCATTCCAAAAATTTTAACATCTCAGAAAAGTTACAAAAATTAATTAACGCTTTTATAATACAACTTAAGTTTTAATTTATGGTAGCTACTAGCTATAAAATTTGAGGTGAGGGTCCAAATGTAATAAAATTACTCTGCCTGATAACTAGTAGACAATTTTTTAATGAGTACTACTAGCACCTAAGTGCATGTTGTCTTATTGAAATTTATTTTAATTTTAACTGTGCAATGATCTTTTACATCACTTAACTTTAACAATTCTTAATAAAATTACACTTATATTTATAACTATTATTTTGTTAGTTTAAGTAGATATTATTTCATTGTTTGAGTTTTAAATATTTTATGTTATAAGTTAAACTGTGTTTAGATAATTATACAATTGGGGCAAGCTCTATTAGACCTAATTATTCAATAGATTTAATACTTAATGAAATATATATATTTTTAAATTATACTTCATTTCATTACTGATCCTTTGCAAAAACCCTTTGAATTTATTGCAAAAATGCACACACTATTCACTTGACACTTAACAGTACTCATTCATCTCATTAAACAAGACTTATTACAATTGGAATAAATTTTATTGTTTAAAGTTATTTAACACTCCTTATTTACAATAGTTGAACTAGCTACTTAAGTATTGGATTTGTATTACTAATTTAACATGCACTGAATCAGACTGAAATCTTTTGTATGTGACTTATATATGTAATTATAAACCTAGTCTACACTAAAATATTTTTATAAACTAAGCCATTAAGCTGTTCGTTTGCATGACTGTAGACTCTCAATGGTTAGATTACAATAAATTTCTCCTCTGATAAAAAAATTGTATAGTTCTCGCCAAACTTCTTGGCCGCCCTGAAGTTGGCTACAACGGCTGCACAGCAGTAAAGCCCACACAAAAACAGCACCCACCCGTGCGTTGCGCATCAGATAGCCAACTTCAGGGCGGCCCAGAAGTTTGGCCAACCCTATACCAGAAAGAGCTTCTCTTCACAAGAGTATGACTAAGAAATTACATCCAGAGTAAGGACCTCTGCCTGGAATGGAATCAGTCTATAATATTACCACTGCTGGGACACAAGCCTTAACTCTGGGAGAGGGACTGGGCATCACACCAGCAGTAAAATTGGATTAATGGATATAATGATATAAGTAAATGTTTTAGTGTCTCTTCTGATAAATTTTATTGTTATTCTATCAATAAAACCTGTTAGAGCAGGTTACACTTTGATAAGTTTTCCTTAATTTAATTGATCATGTCTCTATTCGGAATTTGCTTTTTTGTCTATCAATCAACTTTAACAGATCACTACCTACAATATTAGCTACACGAAATTGGAATTTTCAATTACTTATCGCTCAGCCAGTGTGCTAATTGGACCGTTTCTGCATTTACATATAATGTAACATTTTGCTTTCGAGTATTGCATCATAAAATGGGTTCTTTAGGTACAGCATTACCTAAAGTGTGCAGTGTGGCCATTCATAATGATATAACTTTGAATTTGCAATAATATTTTCAGCCAAATGCTATTCTGCTGATGTAGCATTATAAGTCTGCCAAGCATGGTACCTTTTAAAAATTAGCACCATTTTTTTTTTATAATAGGTAGGCTTCTTTTTTTTTTTTTATTTGTTATGGGTTTGCTCTTGACTCTAGTCTAGGTCAAAGGTGACAGAGACAGAGTCGACGATGGAGTGAGCTTACCCAGCTTGCTTGCTAGCACCATTAAAATAGTTTGTTTATAGGTTTGGCGTGTGAATGTTATAATCATAATGGCACTCATTGCACATATCTGTCGCAACAAAGAAAACCTCATTTGAGCACCCCAATTGTTTTTCCAGGTTCAACACAAAACGGACATGGAAGTGGAAAAGATTCCGATGATTCCAGGACCAAATCCGATAGATATGAGAGGGCAAACTCTTCATCTAAACCGATTAACCACCGAGAAATAAATGGAAACTACAGTGGGGGCAAACGCAGATACCACAGTAGTGAGGTAAAGCTTTATCATGTTTATTTTCTTTATCTGTGGTTACACTATCACTTTGTGCTACTACACCTATGCAGCATTTTAATGCTGATGGCAATATTTGTTCGAACATTTGATTTTATTCTTTAGCCTTTTTAAATTCCAAGGATTCGCTGGCGTATTCACTTTAGTTTTAGTGTCACTGAATAACTCAAATTCTGAAAATCAATTGGACATAGTAAAAATATTTACAGGAGCCAAAATAAGTAAAGGTTTTTCATAAAAAAAGTTGATCAAATCAAATGTTTTATTGTGGGCATAGGTAATCCGTGTGATTCGTAAAAGTTAATAATTTTCACGGAATCTGATCTGTAAAAGAGCGCCGTGAATGTTAAATAAATAATAATACCAGACTGTTATAAATTAACGACTATAATTTATAAATGAAGAAAAAAACTTTTTTTGACGACTTTCAGGATGATGAACCAAGGAAACGCTCGAAACATTCTAGTTCCAGTGAGGATGATTACAAAAGAAAGTCTCATGGTAGGGATAAGGGAGCAGAGAGCGAAAGTGACAGTCTTTCTGATAGTGATGACTCACAGAGTGACGGAAGTGACTCAGAGTTGTCTGACTCGTCACAAGAAGAGGTAAAGGTCAAACAAGAAAATGTAAAGAGAGAACACAGTAGCCATAAGTCATCTTCATCCAAGCACTCCTCGCACCATGAGCATGCAGATCACAAATCATCCAGTTCAAGCAGGCCACAAGAGCCTGAAAAGCACTCCAAACATAATAGTTCTCATTCAAAAGAGAGGCATTCCTCGGAAGCATCTTCAACAAAAGAAAAAAGTCACAGTTCTGACAAACACAAAAGTTCAAAGGAAAAGGATTCACATTCTGATAAGAAACATAAAACAGAACACAAATCAGAAACAGAGAAAAGTCATAAAGAATCAAAGTCTCCACGTAGTTTAGAAAAGCAGAGTAGTTCAGACAAGCATCACAGTTCAGACAAGCATAACAATTCAGACAAACACAGTAGCTCTGACAAGCACAGCAGCTCAGACAAACACAAGTCAAATAGCTCACACAAGTCTGACAGTGGGTCTGACAAGAACAAAGCTTCTGATAAACACAGCAAGCCAGACAAACATAAATCTTCCAGTCACTCGCATTCTTCTGAAAAAGAAAAGCACAAGAGTTCATCAGAAAAAGACTCTGAACGATCTAAACACAAAGTTAAAGACAGCACTAGTAATAGTAGTAGTTCTAAGGAAAAACATAGTTCCTCTAGCAAGGACAAGTTAAAAGATAGGAGTAGCTCTTCCAAGGAGAAGTCGAGTAGTCATAGTAGTGAGAAAAAAAATTCGTCGTCTAGTGAACATAAGTCGAATAGTAGCAGTAAGGGCCATTCTGAGAAGAATGATGAAAAGAACGACAAGAAGTCAAAGCACAGATCAAGTTCCTCCTCACATAAGAGCAGTCAGTCAAGCAGCAGCAAGAATGAAGAAGTACCAAAGAAAAAAGTTCAAATACAAGTCCCTGAGGAACACGATAGTGATGACGGAATCGACTGCGGCTCAGGTAATTAAATTGAATACAGATAAACGGAACCATTGGTTTTTGTTAGTAAACTTTGGAATGTTAAATATTGTAATTGTTATTTTCTTGTTTAGGAGCCAGTTTTGCTGAAGCGCTTGGCATGATCAGTCCTCCGAAATCCAAAAAGAGACTATTGAAAGATGCAGCTTCACCGAACAATGACGTAAGCAAAATGTTTTTAATTATCCGAATGTGAGGACTACTGGAAAAGAAAAAGATTTAAATCGCTAATACTTTTACTCGTTTTACATTTGAAAGCTAACGTACATGGCTATACACTTCGCTGCCGGTTACCCGGTAGCGGCTACCCCGCAACCGGGTAACCGGAAGCGAAGTAACCAGGTAAAAAGGTAACCGGCGTGTGAAAAGGCACTATCAGTGCATGCATACTATTAAATATAATGTAACTAAGGAGAAACGAAGCTTTATAAACTAAAAACAATAGTAATCAATGGACTGAATAGTCGTGAAAGCCACACCAGCCAGTCAGCCATTCGACCCACATTTGTAGACGGAGACTTGATCGATCAGTTGTCCCACGTTTGTAGACGGAGACTTGGTTCATCAGTTGACCCACATTTGTAGACGGAGACTTGGTCGATCAGTTGACCCACATTTGTAGACGGAGACTTGGTCGATCAGTTGACCCACATTTGTAGACGGAGACTTGGTCGATCAGTTGACCCACATTTGTAGACGGAGACTTGGTCGATCAGTTGTCCCACATTTGTAGACGGAGACTTGGTCGATCAGTTGACCCACATTTGTAGACGGAGACTTGGTCGATCAGTTGACCCACATTTGTAGACGGAGACTTGGTCGATCAGTTGACCCACATTTGTAGACGGAGACTTGGTCGATCAGTTGTCCATTTGAGTGCCGTTGCCGTCTAGTCGGTTAGTCAGCCAAATTTATAGTACATCCATATTTACAATATACCGTTTATTTCACCAGTATAGCCCCGCTGCCCTGTTGGCCCCTACTGCGAAGCTAGCGCCACTGCCCGCGCTTGAGATCTCAGCTTTACCAGAAATATCGCCCAACTACAAGCCGAGGCCGCCACCTCGAGCACTGCCACATTTCAACGATGAAGACGCTATGAGCTGCGTCATCTCATCTAAAAATGCTAGGTAAGTTACTAAAACAGTTTTCCGGTTTTTATTGATTTTTTCACTGCTTTATTGCACCTGAAGTATATTCCGTATTCCAGTTAGCCCGTGGGCACAGCTTGCGTGCCCTCGGGAAATTAAGTGGTAAATCTTCACACACTAAAGAAAATTAGGATTACCTATTAAATTAGATAGTAGTTATAAACTCATAAATTTGGTGACCGATACCCACCAGTGAGTGATGTTTTGCCAATTTGTTTAATTTTACCCTTTTGAATAAATTTATTTTGTTGTCCTTTCGTCTCACGTGTTGTAGCACCTGTTCATGCTTTATTTTATGCAATTACAGGATCAAAATGTAAGTATATAGTGTGTAATACGAGAGTAATTTTCGAAATTTTTGTATCTTTATAATACATTGAATAATTTACTAGTGCCGCCTATCTCCATATTGTGCTATAAAGCGTATTTCTTCTACGCATTGAAAATACAGATGCAATCTCGTGTAAATGCATCTTAAGGTTGCCCTAGTCGACGACACGAACTATTTTGTGCGCGGGGTTAAAATGCATGCTGCTATCTCATCCGACAACGCGTGCGTAAGAGATAGATTCTGTGATGAGCAGTAAGACGCCAGTTCGCCTACGAATAAGCGCTTTTGCAAATTTGGAGGGAAATGGATTATGATTTACGACGAAAACGAGCGCGCGAAATTTATAAACAGTCCTTTGGGAGTATGGATATCATGGAAAAACGACTAAATATATATTTTCAAAATAACATTATTTGCATGGTTGAATTACTAATCTATCCCTGTATGGTGATTGTTTTGCAATTTTCCTTCTTCGTATGGTATTTATTTCCGCCCTAAAGATGCGATTGTCAAACAGTGGCGTAATCGCCAGACTACGTTTGCATGGAAGAATTTTCGACTAGGGCAACCTTAACGGTGCAATCCCGATATTTTTATGCCATATTATGTTTTCAGGTCTGGTGATTTAGGTTATTCTTAACTCTGTCGTTGCGTTGAATCTTATTATTGAGAAAATATATTTATTTTTTCAGAACCAAAGTTTATTCCGGCAACAAAGTTATAGGAGGAAAAATATCGTCACTATACGAGATGTGCGTTAATGTACTTCAAGAACACATTGATGGTAAGTTCTATAGTAGATTTTAAATCATGCGGATATTTGGGCTGAGGAACCCCGACTATCTGCATAATTTTTCAACACTGCAACACTTCAACTATGTCCTATTTACTACTAGAGTCTGGCAAACGAAAGAAAATCATGCTGTGCAGTTGCATCCTCCGACTGCACAGCATGATTTTCTTCTTGTTTATGTCTTTTTAGTTCGCTTTTTTTTTAATTTTACGCGCTTTTTCAGTCTTTAATTTCGTTTGCCAGACTCTAGAACTTATTTTTATAAAACTAATCGCCAACTTGTATTGACCATGCGTGAATTTAATGACTGAATTGACAAAATTATATTATTATGGTAATGTGTAATTTTTTGGGTTCCGTACCCGAAGGCGTACCACGTGCGCCTGCCTGTCGTCTGTCACACATTTTGTTCCAAAGAATTTTTAACTGCCCTTTGACCTATGAACTTATAATTTGGTGATAATGTTTATTGTTACGTATATTTTACTTACAAATACCAATCTATACTATAATATTATAAAGAGGAAAGATTTTTTTGTTTGTTTGTACTGAATAGGCTCCGAAACTACTGGACCGATTTGAAATTCTTTCACCAATAGAAAACTACATTATTCCTGAGTGACATAGGCTATTTTTAATCAATTGAGTCCTGTGGGGTGGTCCACGGCAGCGAAGCCGCGGGCAACAGCTAGTATATTGATAAATTGGTACGGATCCCTAAATGTGCAAAGTCCAACGCGCACTTGCAACAATGATAATGTGGCAATGGCGTTTTCATTTAATTAATTTGCAACGTGTTTGTGCAGCATTTTGGTATGTAAAGTAAAAATTAACCCATGCCTATTCCAAAACCATTTCGAGATTTTAGGTTTGTAATCCTTATTTTTAGGTCTTAAAATTTTAAGATCGTATTTATTTTCACAAAAATACTTAAAGTCACTTAACTTTTACTTGACCTCACAATGACGTCATAAAAATCCTATAAAGGAAACTTTCAGTGCCTCTTGTAATGAAATAATTAAGGCCCACTTGCACAGAGCTAGTCGCCAACACGAGGTTAAAGTTACAATACAAGGAAAAATTAATCGATTTCTGCTGCAAATCGTATACTTAATAATATTGAGTCGTAAGTAAGTCGAGAGTTGTTAATTAACTGCTGTGCCACCACTGGCACGCGTTTAATACGGCACATTCCTGGGTAAAAAATAAAAGTACTTAGTCCGTCAGTGTTCAAAACAACATTGGACACGTTTTTTTTACTTTATCAAAACAATACAAATTGACAAAGATAAAGCGCATCAAATTTCGGGATGTGACGTCACTTTTGATTAAAAACTATATTATGTACGTGTCGTCACGCGAAATTTCAACGCGTCGTCGTTATTTTTTGTTACGTGACAAAAGAAAAAATATATTTTTAATTAATCTACCTGAAAGCCTAAAAAATATTTTTTATTTATCATCCCTATTGGTTTGCCATTTCATTCCTGATACAGAATTTCTTCACAAGATATTAGTACATTTCGTGTCGAGCATAAAAAGTCGAGATTTCAACACGAGCGATATAGCCAATTTGGCTAAGCTACATGCGAGTGTTAAAATAAAGCCTTTTTGAGACATAAACGATTATTTTCCCACTACCTGGTGAGCTTACTTAATTAAATGCAAATAAGTTCCAACAACAATTTATTAGAAACGTTCAGACTAAAAACCACAGACTATATACACACAATCAACGCGCGCTTTTTCGAGAGGTAACAGGTTCAGTATCATTCTGCCAGTTACATAATGATATCAAAACTCCATACAGAAGTCATTTTGTAACTTTTTTTTTAATTTTTATTTTATAACTAGCTGTGCCCGCGGCTTCGCACCCGCCTTTTGTCTGTCAACCCTACCCTACTTACCTTCCTGCCTACCCTACTTACCTACCGACCATATTATTTTGTTTCTATAGTCATCAATCTTTCGCGGAGAAACTTAACACCGTGATTCAGAAAATGATTTCAAATGCACAACGCCATCTATCGAATATCGAGTTCAACTGTCCGAGTATCTGAATTGCGTGTGTTGTGATAATTTTACTTCTTGAAAACTTTAAATTCATCTAACTTTTGATAGAGTGAACCGATTGCGATGAAACAAAAACTAAGTAATTCTTCAAGTTACGCACAATGTTTATGTATAAAAGTTATTTACATTGGTTTCGTACATTTCACGTGATGCGTGCACAAATAAACAGACAAACAGACAAAAATTCCAAAAATGCCGGAAATAGGTTCTGTTGGTTATCCTTTAACACCCTGGCTATTTTTTTTGGAAATATTTTCGATGTACAAAAATTATTTTTCTACAGATTTATTATATGTATAGATCTTGTGTCTAAATGTTCATATTATTATTTCGAAACGAATTTCTTAGGCAATGTGTTACATAATTGACAAGGTAGTGGAAAATAGTTATTTATGCTACAAGTGCGGGAAGTAGGTGATTTCCGATGAGTGGCATTTTTATTCACGAGCGAGCGAAGCGAGTGAGTGGATAAATCGACACGAGTCGGAAATCATCTTACGCACGTGTATCATACAACATTTTACTATGCATTGTGCGAGGAAATAAAAAAATATATCTGAACCAAGCAAGAAATTAATAAAATGGCGCTTATTCAAGGGCGCTCAGCATATCCACAGATTAACTAATAGTTCATAGTTCTACTGCGCATGTGCAAAATATTAATTGTGCCAAACCTATTTAATGAATAATTAAAATTAATTTATTGATCAAAATCTAAATCTAGAGTAATTAAAAACGCCTTAAATGACGTATTAGTTTTGTTTTACTTTTTATATGAATGATAATCTGTACTTAACTAATTTTAAAACTTTTCTCAAATAATAAAAACTCTATGCGGCGGGCTGACGTTGGAGTTAAAAATTTAAAAAGTACAGGAAAGTAAAAAGCACTAGTAAAAAAAAGTGACACTTTCCGCACAGTTTGGCTGCTTGGAAAACGCTCTTTTCGAGGACATGCATTGTAATAGTTATTTATGCTACAAGTGCGGGAAGTATGTGATTTCCGATGAGTGGTATTTTTATTCACGAGCGAGCGAAGCGAGTGAGTGGATAAATCGACACGAGTCGGAAATCATCTTACGCACGTGTATCATACAACATTTTACTATGCATTGTGCGAGGAAATAAAAAATATATCTGAACCAAGCAAGAAATTAATAAAATGGCACTTATTCAAGGGCGCTCAGCATATCCACAGATTAACTAATAAAAGCTGTCACGTCGTAACGCAAAAAGGCACGAGCAAAATATTCATTCTGCCAAACATATTTAATGAATACTTATTTAAAATTAATTTATTGATCAAAATCTAAATCTAGAGTAATAAAAACGCCTTAAATGAAGTATTAGTTTTGTTTTACCTTTTATATGAATGATAATATGTACTTAACTAATTTTTTAAACTTTTCTCAAATAATAAAAACTCTATGCGGCGGGCTGACGTTGGAGTTAAAAATTAAAAAAGTACAGGAAAGTAAAAAGCACTAGTAAAAAAAAGTGACACTTTCCGCACAGTTTGGCTGCTTGGAAAACGCTCTTTTCGAGGACATGCATTGTAAAACATATTTTCATACCTGAACTAAGTGTACCTCAAACAAAATGTATTGTTCAACATTCTATTTACATTTCAGCACTTGAATACACGGGAGGCGTGCCATACGAAATTCTAAAGCCCGTTGTAGACAGAGCGACCCCGCAACAGCTGTTCATACTGGAACATTACAATCCTTACCTGATGGAGGACACTGATCATTTGTGGCAGAAGTTCTGCCAGAAGAACTTCCGCAACAAACAGCGGCAGGAAAATGAGGCTTGGCGGGAAATGTATACGGTGAGTTGGCATTTGAATAAAGGATGACTGGTCATTACCGAAAACTGGCCTGAAAATAGAATTCTGTGGAATAACCACACACACACACCACACCACACCACATAATTATTTTGCCTGCCTTGATCTGCTGTGGGATAATATAGGACAGTTAGTTGGATAAAATCTTAGATTTACCAAGTCATACTGGTAAAAGTCCAAAAAGGAACTAAGATAATAGCCATTTTCGTGATTTTACCAGCAGTCTGATAGTCTTAAGACGATAGTCGACACAGTTACGTCAGTTTTATAGACTGTATGTGAGAACAAATTGATTATGATTCGAATAGTAGATAGAATTCGTCGAAAAAAAATCGTCAACATAATACCTACTTTGGCAAAACTAAGATCTTAATTGTTCTTTTTTCAACATTTTTTTTGTTTTATGATTTATCGTGTGATTGCTGGTAAAACCCTATAGGTTATTTCGGAAATTCACCTGTAAGACTTGGTAAATCCTAGCTTTTACTGTAGTTCGGGCTTTTACACTTACATATACATTACAATACAGATGTTATGGACCAAGTGATTAATACTTCATTATTCATAATGTCCAGACAATTTAAAAAATTGCCCAATATGAGTAGGCAATATGCTAAAAAATATTGAAATAATTAAATTGACCGGGCTTTCTGAATAACTCCCTTCGCTTATTGGGCTGGGTAATAAAAAGAAGTGTTCTTTTTTTTTTTTTTATATTGACATTGATTTTAATATAGAATAGGTAAGTACGATTACTATTTAAGCAACAAGTGACGGAGCTCCTATTTCTATCCGCAGGGTCTAAAGTAACCTAACATGAAGGATATGTCGAGAGCTGAGTCTGCTCACATCAGCTCCCGTCATCCCCTTCGAACCTCGGGGTGCCCTAAGCTCCCGAGCTCTCTTCGCTGCTCTTGGACTAATTCACTGACCATAATTATAGATTTGCCCAACCGTTATTACGTAGCAATATTCTTAACGACCAGAAATTGTGATAAATATAGAAGTTTAAATCAGTATTCATTACATTGCCCGATTTAACTTTATTTAATTCATAATGCCCGGGCAATATACATAGTGACCTGATTAATTACTTGGTCCATGACACATTCATTTTTAAAGTACCTCTAATATAGTTGGTTGCTCTACTGTTCCTAAATATTTTGGCCCTTTGCAAAGTTCTTTAGTAAAGAAATGAATCAAAAGTCGCAATTATATCTTACTTGCGAGCCGCCCCAGCTTCACACGCTACAAATTTTCACACAAACCTTCGTGTATTGCTTTTTGCATTATTTTGTGAAATGCATATCGAAATCTGTTCATTCCGATTTTTTTATTGTAATTCCTTATTTCAGAGGTGCCAAGAAGAACAAGAAATCCGATTGAAATCGCTCACAAATAACATAAGAATAGCTCAAGAAGCGAAAAAGGCGCCCATTAAACAGACCAAAATGGCGTATGTCGACTCCGTTGCAAAACCGCCGCGCAGCATCGCTAAAAAACAGGTAACTATAATTTAAATAATAATTTTTAATTATAAACCACAATTTAGAGAATATGTTGTTGTCCAGAAACGACGCTCGAGGAAACGTAAAAAAAAAATGACTTGGATACTATTTCCACGTCGGCAAAACTAAAAAGTAAGTTACTTTTTATTAAACGCACCCACGATACAGGAAGAAATTCCTAGTGTGGGGCAACTTTTTTTTTATTTAAAGAAATAAAGAATATGTAACATTTAAAGTAATGAATTGTTGCTCATGATTGCAATGTTATCGAATGGCAATCAAGCAAACCGTCCATTTGATGAAAGTGGCCATTGCTACTTTAAAATGAACGTAGCAAGACCGAGAAGAGAGGTATCAGCTTATGCTGAGGCATTAAAGAAACGAAAATTCCTTTATTCCCGCCATTCTAGATAGAATGGTGGCTTGTATAGTTTTCGCCAAACGTCTTGGCCTGAAGTTGGCTACAAAGGCTGCGCGGTAGTATATCTCATACAAAAACAGCACATTTTCGTGCCTTGCGCATCGGAAAGCCAACTTCAGGACGGCCCAGAAGTTTGGCGAGCACTATAATTGCATAGACAGATAGTATAGTTAGCATATAAATTTTCAAGCAATATATTTTTTATAATCTACTAGCTTCTGCCCGCGGCTTCGCCCGCGTTCAAAGTTAAAAAGAAACGCTCCGATCGCCACCAAACTTTACAGGATTATCCGCTGGGTCAATCATAAGATTATCTGAAATTTTCATTAAAATCGGTCCAGCCGTTTCGGAGTCTATAAGGATCATACATACATACTTTCTCTTTCATATATATAGATAGATATATAATAATGGATCCCTATTTCCATTTGTCACGCGTAAACGGCTGGAACGATTTCGCTTATTATTTTTTTGTTGTGTTTGTTATTGTTAGGAGAAGGATCCTATGAAAAAACAGATGTAAAAAATGGTACCTTACCTACATATGTAGGGTAGGTAGGGTAGGTAGGGCAGATGAAAACAAAGTTTGCCGGGTCAGCTAGTTAATAATAATATTAAAAAACCGGGTCGTATTTATTTCAAATATTACAGCTTCAAAAGGTGACTAAAGTCGTACACACATTCATTATATACAATATCTATCTCCACTCACCTCAGATACCTGTTTGGAAGATTTCCTAAATATCTACCTGTTTATATGAGATACATCAAAACACGGGTAGAACTTAAACAATCCTTATTATGATGTAGGTTAAAATAAAGAACGAATATAATTTTTTACTAATTTCAAATCAAATACAAATCAGGACTTATTTTTTTCTGCCTACGGTACGCGCGTGTGTATAGACGGCACTAGTGTGCAAGCGAGATAACATGATAAGCACCGCCATTTGAGATTCGTTTCATTATTGGACCCGGTTATGTTATAACTCTGATGCGTCACCATTCTTAGGAGGAAGTTTGAAACCCTTGAAAACTTTAACACAGCAACGCTGCTTTGCGACAGACAGAGAGGGTTGTGGTGGCAGAACTTCTTCAGATAAGCTCCTTTAATAGATTCCGAGACGAACATTAGAAGGGTGTAATTTCTAAATCCTCTAAATCATCCTAAAGAAATGTTTCACAAGAAGATTATTTTGAATATGTTGTTTTTTTTTTATTTTGGTTGTAACATAGGACCATTTTAACAAACTATCCTATGCCCTTCCCAGGGTCGGTTCACCACATCCAGAGATTACCTCCTGCAACCTCACAAACTTTACCTCTTTATAATATTAGTATAGATTTAAGTGGGTTATGAAAGTTAATATATAGACATTTATTTTGGTGCAAAAGTGTAAGTGTGTCCCGAAGTCATTTTTGGGGGGGGGTAAAATAACACCCCTGTGTAGTCGCCGTGCGCCGTAATCACTTGAATACGTTCTCCGCAGGCTCAGCACGGCACGGCGCGCGTGGCAACAGGCAGCCCGGCGGCGCGGGTGGCCGCCCTGGCGGGCCCTAACGTGCTGCGCGGCGGCGCCGTGGCCCGCGCCATGGCGCCGCTGCCCGGCTCCGGCTCCTCCTTCAAGCCCAAGAAAGCGCCACTCATGGCCAAGGCGCTACAGATCATGCGCGGACGCAAGCGATGATCACCCCCACCACCTCCCCCCGTCCCAAGTATCCTACGTGATTTTTATTTGTAGGTTTACCCCCTTTGGTCGGTCATCTAGTGATTTTGTTTTGGGATCCCGCTGAATGCAAATTTAAGAGGTTCGATACCCTAATATTGCTTATGTGTTATTGTTACGGGGGTTGAATCAATTACCCCTCATCACCCGTATAACTGTAGGATGGCCAAAAACAGCCATCTGTGTATGTATATAATATTTATAATGAACCGCGGGTTTTTCGTGCAGAATGTTTTGTGTTTATATTCTTTTAATTTCAGCAGACGTTTCAATGAAATTGTAACTTTTACTTTTTGACATTTGCGTGCATGCTATCGTGATTAATTCACTGCTTCGTTTTGAATTTGCAACGGTGTTAGAGGGTTTTGCGTTTTTAATAAAATGCTCTTCTAGATTTTCTTGTTTGTATAAAAATATGTTCAACTATCTTTTAACTTATTTATTTTCGATTCAACATCACTGTTATACTACCTCGTAGCCAAATAAATTTAAATGTTTAAATATTTTAATTTTCTTAATGAAACTTCATGCGAATGAACTTACTTGCGTATTTATTCCAAAATATTTTAACATTTACATTCAAATAAATTAAAATCACTGTCACACATTTACCTAACCGGACTAAATAATCACTTGTTCCTGCTTGAAACCAAAAAATAGACGGTGTACAAAGAAAAATCATGTAAAATACCTAGAACAAACAAATTTTGAGCTTATCAAAAATTTGTAGTTGTTAAGATAGTGTATTTAGCGTAAAGTATCGGCACTATAATCATAATTGTACATGTTTTAAACACAAATGTGAAACTATCACATTTGTTCGTGTTATTAGAACTTTTAAGGAGTCTGCACACTATACCGTATCATACCATGACCGTGCTAGGAGCTTGTCAGACAAAATAGTACATTGTGATACGAGGGTGGAAAGTAGGTTATTGCAAACGAGCTGTCATTAACAAGCCCGAGCCGAAGGGTTTTTAATGACAAGAGTTTTTTTTCCTACACACCCGTGTATCACACGACGTTTTTCAATACAGTTGTGGGACAAAGTAAAAACAAATAAAAAAAAAACAGAAAATGGTGCGTTTTGCAAATGGATATATTTTTTTACAACGAAAACAGCCTATTCGATTTTTGACAAATGTTGATATGAAAATAATTAAATTAAAACTGGTAATAAGTCAAGGCATTAAGTCCGCCTTTGTACTTGTGCATAAAGTTTTATAAATAAATAATAAAATATATTAAAAAACTTTTGAAATCAATGCTAAAATGTACGGAATCATTCATTTTTCCTCGTATAAAATCTATGCCATTTTATTCTATGTATGAAATTTCCTTGCTACTAAACATTTTTAAATTGTCTTATTTAAAACTCAAGTGCAAAAGTAATGATCGAACTCGTAAACAAAAGTCACGACCGTGTAACAGATGCCTACGCAAAATATTTAATTTTCGAATCATAATTATAGCCTCTGAAAGTACGCCATGTTTAAAAACTGTATTGAAAAAATATTTGTATGTAAAGCCAGAGCATTCCGTCAGCGAGCAACACCATCGCGTGCCATATACAGCACACAGCGTCAACAAATTGACTTGTTGATGCTGTGTGTTGAATTGTGGGCTTAGTACGATTTTTGTCTCACGCTGGAACGCGTTAACGTAAATGTCAATTTGTATTGAACCTGGATAAGCGTTTGGTGACAGTAAGGAGGTACCTCTTTTTAAGGTTCCGTAACTCAAAAGGAAAAAACGGAACCCTTATAAAATCACTTTGTTGTCCGATCAAGACCATTTATCACGGGAACGTGTGGAGGTATCGAGTTGAAATTAATATCGTATACTCTAAGTTTGCAACCCCTTACAGCTGTGAAAAAATCAAATTTCTAGATCAACGCAATCAAGAGATACAGCCGTTAATGACACATATTTTACACTCGCAAGGGAATCAAAATCTACAGGGTACTTCCCGTTAGCCTAGAATCATGAATTTTGGCAAGAAGCAATGTCTATGTCAATGTGCAAATAAAGGAAAAAAGTACGAAAACCGTAAATTTGTACCTACATAAAAAAAAAAGTTTATTAACTTATTTGCAGTTGGTAAACTGACCGCGACTTATGTCGATGACTACAGTTTTCCAACAGCAAAGTTAATTTTGTCCCTCAATTCTGTTTATCTTATCGTTAGAGCAATGTTGCATGTATAGTTTAAGAAGTTCAGGAATGTTATTTAATAATTTTGGTGAATAGCTGTTTGTACAGAACACCCAGTGCGCGACTCCGACTCGCACTTGGTCAGCTGTTTTTGTATAGAAATTAACTTATGAGATCGTTTATGTTAACGCGAGTGAGCATGAGTAAAAACTCGGCTGTTAATTTGATACGTTCTGGTGGGCATATTAGTCCGTCTCATTTTCTTTCCGTACCTGATACGTTAACAGCACGGTCATGGCATAGTGCGGTGTAGTGGATAGACTCCTTTAACCAGAATTCTTAGTCATTAAAACAAAGGAATGTCAGAGAAGTACCAAATGATCCGGGATGCTGTGATATGTTTGAAATAAAACATAAATTGTGATGTAGTGTTTTTGTAAGACGCGAGATAGTGACTCGACGATATGTATGTATTTATGTGTTAAGATATTTTTAATGATGTTTTAGAAACATTTGTACTTTTTGTCGAGCACTTTTACTCTAAAGAGTATTAAATTAAATATGTGCCCTCAAAACAGAATAGTAATTGGTAAAGGATAAAATAAAACAAGTTAGTTCGTTTCTCGTAAATTATGTATTGTTATAACATCATCACAAATAACACACGAACCTTTGTAATAAAGTACATAAATAAGAGAAACAATTAAATTCCATAGATTTTAACGGCAGAATAAATAATATTTCTTGTAATCACGAACATTTGAGAAGAACTAGAAAAATATCTGTATATGTGCACATTAAGGTCACTTTCTTGTATTTTTTAATTTTGTTGATAAGTATGATTTCCATTTAGAGGAAGTCGATTCTCTTAATAAAAGACTAGTAAGTATTTATTTAATAAGTTTATGTCTTATTTTTTGTCTGGAATAATGAACAGTTTTAATTATTTGATTCATAAATATGCCATTATTTATACAGTGAAAATATACTTATGTGGATTTTATTTAGTTTTTTAATCGTAACGAATATGCTTTTGAAGCTATAATACTTTAGGTTGTTACACCCTATGGCTGCATATAACGTTGCTTCTAAAGAACGTTATATCTCTAAGATTCTCTAATAAGGATTGTAAGAACCTCATTGGGACGTCGTCATCGAGGCACAGCTAAGCTGCCGCCAGCAAATTGCATGCAACTGTTGGGTTATGAAATGACCCATATATTTTACTAACATCACTACCTGGATGCATTGCCATGGCGTCCCACAGAGGTGTTGCCGAAACCTTGGTTTCCTTGGCCTTATCGTGTCCGCCTTGGTTTCGCGCTTGTGGGCACAATAAAAAAAACTTTTTACAAAAATAACAGGTTCAGAGCAGAAGCGAAACAGTGCAACAATCCCGAGAGATTTGCCGTCATTTATTGAAGAGTTCTGTTGTATATCTCCGAATTTCTTTATCAGATCTTCACCAAATTGGACCCATTTAAGGGGCCGATTTGGGAACATACTTTTTGCAAAATTTTCAAAATCGGTCCACAATCCACAATTGACGGAGAAATCGGTGAACATAAACAAAAACAAAAAAACCAAACAAAGTCGAACATAGAACTTCCTCCTTCTTGGAAAGTCTGTTAAAAACAAAGTCTCCCGCCGCATATGTCTGTCTGTTCGCGATAAACTCAAAAACTTCTTAACGGATTTTCATGCGGTTTTCACCAATAAGACAGAGTGATGCATGAAGAAATTTTAGGTGTAAAATTTGTTAAGGTAAATTGGTTGAAATATGACGATAATTGTTGAAAATTACTGTATGCATCCCAGGCGGCTGGTCAAGCCGAACTTTCATCTAAAACTCTGCCCCCTTTGAGATAATACCAAAACAATGTATGGTGGGATATTCCTCTTTTATATGTCGACAGAAAAATCCGCGATGGCATGTCTTATCTTTTGTGGATAGCTTACTATACCCATTTTAACTACTAAAAAAATGGTCACTATACAATGCGGTAATTGGAAAGCTATTTAGATGGATACAGAATTAATCCTCATCAACTTAGTTACCATAAGCGGTTCATGCACATTATGATAATCCTTTACATCATATAATTTGAATAAATATCTTATAATTATGTTATCGCAAAATACTAACGCGCAAGAAAATTATTCAAATGTGGGTCTCACACTAATGATGGGATTCGCTGATGCGTCATGCGGCCCTACGAGTTACCACAGAAAAAACATATAAATAGACATAATATACCCGTGCGAAGCCGGGGCGGGTCGCTAGTGTTAAATAATTTTAAAGATATAGTGATTTGGGTTAACGTTATATCGGGCTGGAGAAATCGAATTCGGGATTGTAGGAGTTTAATATAAAACAACGTCAATATTTCTAAATTTCGACTTTAGCTGCTTTTCGTAATCTGTGTTTATAATTCTAGGGCACTGATAAACAGCGAGAAATTTAAGATTTTTATAATATTCAGAGATCACATCAACTATCACAGGTGAAATATTACCTATTCTTGATAAACTTAAGCTTTCCAGTTTGACTAAATTCGGACTTGATAAAGTTCTGTGCAAATTATTTTCGGTGAAGATCACGTTATTCCAAATTTGTAAATGTTGCAATTGTTTTAAATCTGCTAGTTTGATGAGTCCTGCGTCCGTGAGACTTTCGCAACGTATAATAGCAAGATCTTGTAACAAATGACAGCGTGACAACATCAACAAGCACTCGTCATCAACAGCGTCACCCCCATAGATGTGTAGAGCGTTAAGAATTGCCATTTTTGATTTAATCAATTTTTTTACATATTCTAAGTCCAGATTTTTAACCTTTTCTATGAAAATGTGACTTAAATAATTACATCGGAGTAAGCTGTCGCGTGTCGCTGTCGGAAGACCAAAATCGCACAAAGCCAGATAGTTCAAGTTTTTGAAATTATCATACTGGACCAAAACATCTTCGTTGTTCATCAACAAGAGAGAATTTTTCAAGTTAATTTTCCTTAAATTTGGCCACTTTATAATATCATCTTCAAACTCCTTGCCAAGACGACACATCACAAGTTCAATTGAGATAATATTTTGACACTGCTCAATTATTGATTTGATCACAGCGTAGCTGTAGACATACTGTATTTTAAGACAGCGAATACATTCACTATGAGTCTCTAAGATTTCCAGGTTTTTTTCGCTTACTTCGCTTTGTCCTGGTTTCCCGGAGTAGACAAAAACGATTCCCCGCCAAAGTGTGGCGTCTCGAGACAATTTCTTCCATCGACTGCATACGTTTTCACACTCAAGTATTGTCTCCAACGGCAGGTATTTAAAAATGGTAATCATTAACTCATCTGGTAGGACATCAATTTGGTTTGGAGCTACTTCTTCTCCCATCATTTTTCTAGAAAGTGAGTACAATTTTATTTTAAAATAGAGAAATTAAAACAAAAAAATGCACATATTTCTGTAAATGTTTCGCGCAAAATATAAAAAAAAACTTACCTGAATTTTCTCTTATTCTCTAAGACAAAATATACGAACAATAGATTTAATTTCGAGTGCTAGACTGCGTCAACATTCAAAATGCAAATCATTTCAAGTAAGCATATCAATTTCTAAATTTGGCTTCAATCGTAATTATTTTGCGTAGGTATTTTGAGAGTTTACATACTCCCTTCACACGTGTAAGTGGAGAGAGGGGATGCAGCTAGCTATTTTTACGAAATAGAATAATTTAATGTCATGTTTTGCTTAGCTAGAATTAAAATCTACGGATAATGATACAAAGTAGATTCAAATTGGCCTAATATCAAACGGCACACCATCAAGATCATTTAATTTTCTCTCTAAAATAAAATTATTAAAATTGCTCGGTTAGAATTGCTCTATTATTATAACAATTTTATATTGTGTTTAACGTTGTCCTTGTCAGGTGAATTAAGATAATATACCTGCATGACAGCTGAGCTGAGACAGCTGCTTGCTTTGCTTCTAGCTTTGTCAGATGTAGCGTGAAGTTGTTGATCACTTTAGTCGAGTTGAGTGTTGTACTATTGAGGAGTGTTGCCAAATGCTCATAGACAAAATATTAATTCTACAAAGCAAACTCAAGCCGTTCTGCGTCAAAATTTATTTTATTGAGTTGCTCCTGTTCTTCGGTATGAAATAGTTTCAGAGATAGGTATGATCAAATGAACTATATCAAATTATGTTTTTTGTGCACCTACCATGTAGAGAAAGCCCCATGCATTAAGTCCGCCTATGTACCTGTATGTTGCATGAAATTAAAAAAATATGACATCTACTTGAGGAGTTCTGGGTTTTATAATAGAACATTATAAAATATTTAACTAAGATAGTTAAACCGTAAAAACTATATATAGTTATGTTACATAGAAACAGTCTAGTACTTATACGTTGTTTTAACACAAAAATGTCATATACTTAAATATAAAAAATCTGGATCAGTCGTACAAAACAGAATAACCAAATCCGTAATATATTAGACAAGCAGGGCAATTAAATAGCTCATAATCCAAATGATCCTCAAACATAAATCATAGCCGTAGATGAAATGAATCGAGTACCAAAACATCAATTTAAGTAGTTGATATGATTTCTTTTGTGGAATCTAAACTTTTCTAGAATTATAACTCAAACATTTTAGTCAATTTATACCACCGGCACCGGCAAATGATTCGATTGCCTCGTGGGCTCGTTAGTGTGACCAACTTCGTAGCGTAGTGTTATCGCTATTCTTATCAAGCTCCCGAGAGGGAGCGAGACCAAGTATCCGCATCACGCATTGAGGCCTTTTATTTTTTGCCATCCGCCGCTTTACTTACTCAGTGAGTCGGATTCCGTCGGGGCGGGTCGTCACTACAGTCTATATAGCACTACATAGAATTGTGTATTATACAAAGTGTAGAGTAGGGCGGCCCGATTATTAACCCGACTAACGTACTTAATTAAAACAGCCACCATGCTGCACCTAAAGAGTATCGCCAAATCGGTGGTTCCACAATTGAAAAACAGCCTCCAAAATGAGGGAGTCAACACCATGCTCAAACTTGCCCCTGCTGGTGTGAACGTATGCTGCCGTACATACGCAAGCCATGAAATTCCCGAGAGGCTTAAGGACATCCCGACTCACGCAAGCCCAAGATTCTTCGACATGGTGGAATACTTTTTCCACAGAGCCTGCCAGGTAATCGAAGACAAACTGGTAGAAGATATGAAGTCAAGAACTTCCATCGAAGAGAAGAAAAAGACGGTTGCCGGCATCCTGAAGCTGTTGCAGCCATGTGACCATATCATTGAAATCCAATTTCCACTAAGGCGTGATTCTGGCGATTACGAAATGATCCGCGGCTACAGAGCGCAACATTCCTCACACAGGACTCCAACTAAAGGAGGTAGGTGCCATATTTATTTGATTTTCATTAAGCTTTGCTTACATCATCCACGTAATACTTATTGTTAATAGGAAGGTTTATTTATAGCTTCGGAGACACGTGATGTTACTGTACGTAATAATATATTAACTAAAATATGTGGACGTAGAATGTGTGCTTTCTATGCTTAAAATAAACCTCAACAACTCGCATAAATAAGAAAAATGACTGTTGTAGAAGCCATTTTATGTATGTTGGTTTTTGTCTAGGAGTTGGCAAAAAAAAAATTAGTTTTAGGCAAGAAAACTGTAACCTGATTTGCTGGTCACATGTTGATTTAACCTATCCGAATTATGCCATTCACCTTGATTGTGTGATTTGATTTAGCCCCTCGAGCCGCTTTTAACCTAAAAATAAGTTCGTTCTTTCCTATTATTACTTTTGAGCTAGCGATGAATGAATACCTTATAGACAAGGGAAATATGTTTTCTATTAAAATACTTAATTGTGATTACATTTTCATTCAAATCTTATTGTAATCAATTTACTAAGAAGCTTTAGCTACACTTTACGATGTTGTAAGTCCCGTAATGTACCTGTTATCCATTTGGAGATTAATTTTGACGTTTACCCCGACATTTGAACTCAATTCGCTTATTTGTTTATAAACTATATTCTATAGTTGCACTAACAATAATAAATGCCACTGGGATTACGTCTGAAGATACGGTCATTGAATATGAATAATATGCAAAACGCATATAGCGTTACATAATTCATTGTACCTAAACGATATTAAGTAGGTATTACGAAAAGCGAAAAACGTTATAACATTGTTATTTTTAAAGAAACCTAAATGAACAGGAAAATCAAAAACATTCGATAAAATTTTAATAGGTCATCCATATGCTCTCGGAAAATAAAAATGTTAATGGCTCTGAAAAATAACAAATCTCCCTTTTCGAAGTAGCTGGATGTAGATAAAACCTGACCTTACAATTAATTAAGCAATTCACTGATCAAAATTATTAATGTGAGCGCTTGCTAGCGCAGGATCCGGCCAAAAATTAATAACAATATCAGACAGACTAGCAAATTATCTACTCGTTTTATCGAATCGCACAAAACGGCACCATAACATGCTAAAAGAGACATTAGTAGAACAACAAAACGGATTAAATTGAGCAGAAATTTGCTCGTTACATAATAACTGCATTACATACTGCATTTTGCAGTAAATAACAAATTGCACCCTCTGCCTTTCTTTTTTGGCCCGAACAAAAACACAGCTGTTCGGTTGTAGCACTATAATGGTCCGTAACCTGTTTTCAAGGGTCTCCTTTGTTTGCAAAAGGAACTAAACCGTTAGCCGGCTACCAGTTGTAAAATACGTTACAAAAACTGACGCTGTATCAATATCGCATGATAAATGCCCCTTTTTGTGCTTTTCCTTGAATTGAATCTTAAAAGAGTGATCAAGTCCAGGATTCTACATTTTTGAGTATTTTAAAACTGCAGGTTGCCCTACAGCGATCGATTGACGTTTTCGTCACTATCTAGTCCAAGCAGTACGTCTATGAACGCTCTTAGTGGCATTAGGCTCCTATGAAGGGACTTAAACTTGGCACAATGTCGGAATACGCGTAAACCTGACTATTCAGATAATCCAGGTACCAAGTAGGTTTAACAGAGTTGTCTAGCCGGAAGCATAAAAAGACAATATTTATTGTTACTCATGGAAATAAGCACTGCGATTTTAGTTCTCACGTCTCGACAGTGTGATAACAATACATTTAAATAATTACCTCCTGTAAGCCATTACCGGTGTTAAGACGACAAATATTCCTCATTATAACTCCAATGCCAAGTGTCCTCCTACATTGATCCCCTCGGCCCTCATGCCCCTATAATAACATTCTTCTCGGCGTTTCGCCTACCTCATTCAGTTTTTTTACACTGCCGTCACGTCTGGGCTTCATCAGGTCATTGTACTCCATTCTAGAACATTCCTTCCGCACCTGACAATAGTCCTGTAGCGAGTTTTTTGAACTGCCCAAGTGTTTTTGTGTTGTTGTCTTATGCTATGACGCACGAGTTACACCGGCCTTGGTGCCTTGCATTGATCTCAATAATGTTGACCCAATGATCAGTTCTGTAATTATTTCCCCGCATGGCACTTCTCATCTTTTTCTGGCCTCTCTTAAGAATTTGTTTAAGATTGGTTTTAAGCAGTCCATGAAATCGATAAAACAAGATCAATGAATTCACCACTTATTAATGAAACCACCATTTGCGTACAATTTGAAATCGTATGAGATAATAAACGCTTCTCATACCTAATTGGCAGTTAATGAGAGGATATTTTCATTGTTTGTTCGTTATTGTGCAATACAAAGCTTCCACGTGTGTCTATGAATTTAAATTTTACGAAGTCCGTAAGTTACAAAGGTCTGATATAAAAAGGTTTCTTGTTTAATTTTATATGAAACTGGGTAAATGTTGTAACCTATAAATTGCAAATCATCATCTGCCTAGCCTTTTCCCAACTATATTGGGGTCGGCTTCCAGTCTTACCGGATTCAGCTAGGTACCAGTGTTTTACATGGAGCGACAGCCTATCTGACCTCCACAACCCAATAACTGGGTAACACGGCACCCCTTGGCAAGACAAGTGTCAGATCTCAAGCTTCTGACTACCCGTAACGACTGTCAAAGATCTTCAAATAACAGCCGGGACCAACGGCTTAACGTGCTTTCCGAGGCACGGAGGAAACTCGGTATGTTGAAATGGTCACCCATCCACGGACCGACCTCGTCAAGCGTTGGTTAACCTTGATGATCGACCCGTGCGGCTGTTATTATTTAGCCACGAGCTCCTCAACCTATATATTGCAAATATGAACTTTATTTTAATACAAGTCACGTCACATTTTTTATTGGGATTATAAAGCTTCCATAATCTACTTACCAATATTAAAATATTTAAATCGATAAATACGCATAGTTATTTTTTTGTTCCTTTCTAAAAGAGGTATCAAGGCTTATACGATGGCGGACTACTGTTGGATAATAATTACGTAGAGTTAAAATAAAAAATCATAAACGAAAACTAACAAAACGCAGTTTTTTTTTTCAAAGAATATTCGTTGTTATTAATTGTTTTCATTGTTTTGTATTTTATTATTATTTTGTCTTGTAGCTATTTCTCTCCAAAAACCCTATACCATCTAATTCTGGTCAGTGTGAAAAAAAAAAATATAAAAAAATAGCAGACTTTATTAGACCATTGTTTCCGGCTGCCTGCCCTGTTACTACCTATGCTTGGATACTGCAATCAATCAATAAGCAGCTCATGGATGCCTTCTCCTGTACGTCGATCGATTCCTCTTCCATAAATAGAATATTAATGACTAGAAGTCGACCCAGACGAAAACAATTTGAAAAGTGCTATACCGAAGATATGTTTCATATATTTAGGACGCATCCTCTAAATTTTAAGTCAAACCTTTGTCACTAACCCGTAGCGTTATTTTTGACCTAGGCTTTCCTCTATAAATACTTCTGTAATCTTATGTTCGCACAAAATCGGAAATACTAAGCTACTACTACTAATTAAATAATAAAGCAAGTACGGAAGGAAAAAGTTCGAAGTGGCAAACAATAGTAATACATTTTCCAAGAAGGCTAAGTATGATATGCTTGGACACAAAAACTTCACAGAAATGTGTTTGATCAGAGCACGAATCCATTACAGCTATTGAAGTTCATCTTGAACCACAAATCAAATCATTAACAAATTAGTAAAATAAAGAAAGCATGAATTGAATTTTCCTAATACCTTGAACTTGTTTACCAGTTGTAATCATATTTTACGCCATTGCGGCATTAGAAATGCCGTATCTAAAATAATCTACGTTGATAACAGATCCGAGGTACCTCCAGCAATCCCCGAGCAAAACGCCGCGCTAGTCTTTTTTGTGCAGTTTTTAAGAGCTATCTACTCTTTATTTAAAAAGAAATATCAATTAATAAAAATACATTAAATTTCTACGTAATGTTGATTCTAAAATGGTAGTACACTTTTTTTTTAAAGAGGTGTAAGTATTATTGATAGCATGCATCTCCTCGTAAAGTGTTCATTAATTATTTTTGTACTAACACATAAGGATAGACAATTTGATAACGAACATTTTGTAAGTTTTATTTTTTTTCAAAAGACCACTATTCGATTTTATAAAGATTTTGTTCTAAAATCTGGGCGTATTCACTACTGTAATTCATGCGCCACCAGTGCCGCTAGGCCAATAGGAATGCTCATATCTCATGCTGATTTGTTGGTCAGGGTACGGCCTTAACGGCATTGCGTTAATGGTTACGGACACAAACGTAATAAAATTTTATCACCAGTAGGTACACGTAATGCCATTTGTCGAAAACACCTCAAAATGGAACGTTTAGGAACACACACTATGAAGATGACCTGATAAGAGAAGTACCACAGCCACAGGGGGCTAGAAGATTCGAATCTGTTATCTGAAAAAACACACACCTCCAAAATGTCGGCTGGCAACAGCATTATCGCGCTGTTAAAATCACCGAAGACGATTAAGAACGCGATACATCACATGTTACCTGTCTCTTGTCACAGGCTTTTGCGTAAGTAGATAGTGAGATTAGTCACTTGACATAACGAGATAAAAACTGGGGTTCTTAGCAGCTTGGCAACGGGAGGCGTGGTCGTGACGCAGACTTTTCGCGTCATTTTGTGTTGCGCAACTGCTAAAATTAAACAAAACTTGTTTTCATTTCATAGTCGGCACCTGGGCATATGCAGGGGCGTATATTATTAACCTATTGGATATAATTAGAAAAGCACACACGGCTTGACAACAATTCCATTAGAGAGTCACGTTTTGCTAAGTATTTACTCATTCTAAGTGGTAAACTTTGTCCAGCCGTGCCCCCTATTCGACTGTAGGTATGCAGTTCTTGTTTACCAAAGGAATTAGCTTCTGGGAAGTCCGAGACGAGTGTCACTCTATTCAAAGATGACTTCCCGAATTTGACAACATGGAAAAACCTTTTCTCTGGACGGCCTTTGGGAATCACCAGAAGAAATTGATATATAGTTACGATGTTGCTAGATGAAAGTAAACAAGAGAATAACTCTCTGGTTAGTCTTCGATCAACAAATAATTTTGAATCAGAACATCTCATTGGAACTACTTTCGATAGATGTTAACTATATTCAGTGGCAGCGACTGACATGTTTGAGACGAGACTTAAAATGGCACCGAGAGTGAGGAAAAATATTGTTTCCAGTAGACAATGATATTGAAGATTTTCCAAAAGTTTTTCTTGATGCACCTTCGCTGGTTTTCTACATACATGTCAAACTGTAACAAAAATGTCAAATCGAACTATTTGACTCCTTGGCAAAGACTGCATTTAATTTCTGTCTCTGTTGTTCTTCACACCAATTTTCGAGGAAACCATCCAAGTCGCAACCTTCTAAAATCAACTATGCCATAAAAATACCGGCACCCAGCAATAATGCGCTTCTTCCTCGTAGTCAATCAAACTTTTTAGTCCGACTGGTTTGACCACGAGGAATTGTGTTTCCTCGTGGTCAAACTTCATTGACATATGTAGCTTTCTATCAGTATCTAGGTACTCCGTGAGATAACTTCTCTCAATCTTATAAACAATCAAATTTACCTCTTTTTAATTTCGATTAGATTTCCCGGCCAAACTTTGGTGTGATTACTATACTACCTACGCCATACCTTCGCGATAATCTTTATTGATAAACAATACCTACCAAACTACTTATTCTATATTCTAAGTATCTACGTAGGTACATAATTACTACGAACAAAACTAATTAGTTTAATTAAACTATTTACTCGTAATCTAAAATTATGTATCAGACAAGTATCGTAACTAGCTAGACATGACTATATCAATAAGTTATGAATAAACTTCTCTCTCTGTCATGTCCATCCGAATGTTGTATGTAGACAGAAGAACTCTTACGTTCCTAATTGTAACTTGTAATCTCAGATTAGAGAGAGTTTGTTATGGTGTACAACCAAACAAAATGTTCAATACAAAGAGTGCTAAAAAATAGTTGAAACGTGTCTCGACAAAGCCCATTTTATTTCAGTCACTTATCGTTTGGTCAAGCTATTTATATCAAAACAGAAATATGCCGTGCTAAACAGTCTCAGTTATTCTCACGTATGTGATTATGGGGAAAACATTTTTTTTTTTAATTTACATTTATTGTGAACCTATTATTAGATAGGTATTTTTTTAAGAGAGCTTTATAATAGTTAGGTACATAACTGAAGCTTTCAGGAGATCATGTTTCTAAATTAGCCGTGGGATTTTAGTATTATATTATCTGTGCCGTGGGTAACAGTAGTTTATGCAATGGTCATTTAATAGGGGTTATTAAAACACGAGCGTGGGTTTATTATATGTGGGATAATATTAAAAAGCGAGTGTTTTAATACCTTATTATATGCCGTTGCATACTTACACTATTTTATCTTCACTCATATAGTTGAAATAAAACAAATGTGGAAACGGAAAAAATATTTTTTGGTATGGCGGGCAATTTAGATTGTCATTGCGCATGACTGCGCAGCGCGCGCTTCCATAGATAATGACACTACTTTTCTACCCTACGCGCCAATGAATTAAAAAGCAAAAGTGTGCTACAAAAATAAAAAAGTTATTTTAGGATGCAGTTGTTTGAAAATCGAAGGAAAATGTTGCATTGTTTGTTTTTTTTTTTAATAATAAAGTACGTGTTTATACAATATTTATTGAATTCATATTTGGAACATTACGTTGTGAGTGTAGATAAAGCATTTATTCACCAAAAATCGAAAGATTAATTATCTAGTCTATTAGTGACCGATTACTCCTATAATAAATTTAAAGTAGAATCTTGAGATATTTTCATAACAATGCAAATTAAATGAAATAATTAACACAAACCTACGTATGTGTCAATTAAAACCACAAATATTGACTGGTTCCATGTTTTTGTCGCTGCAACTTACCTTTATTTATTTGTTTCAAACAAATAAGTACCTATTACGGTTAAAGGATAAACATATAGCCTATTTAGTCATTTGAATACCAGCTCGTTTTCCTTCCCCGTCTCCAAAACAAAGAAATTCGTGTCAAACTATGAAGCCTACGTTTTAAATATTTTTTCTCAAACATGCATGGAAATATTATTGTCATTATTTTAGAAAAAAGAACACGCGAAGTACCGAATTTACGGACAATGAAAATCAAATCCATTGCTGGAGCGTTTTTTAAATTTGGAACATTTCAACGCTCCAGCAATGTTGTATGTAACGGCGTGCTGGGGTTATTAGATTGGATCTCTTTTATCATTCTTGGCATACCAAAGTAAGTCTCTTTGCTTAGTACAAATTGCGTTCACGTGGCTGTATAGCCATAAATGCGTTTACCTTTCGGCACAGATGATAAATAGAAAATCGGCGGCAAAGCTGAAAATTCGTCTTGATTTGTTATTTAAATCTATATAAATAAAAATGAATTGTTGTTCGTTAGTCTGATTAAAACTCGAGAATGATTGGGCCGATTTGGATAATTCTTTTTTTGTTTTGTTCGACAGAATACAGGGAAGGTTTAAAAACAAAAAAAATGGGGAAAAAAGGGTAGGGTAGGTGTAGGGTAGGTGTAGGGTAGGTGTAGGGTAGGTGTAGGGTAGGTGTAGGGTAGGTGTAGGGTAGGTGTAGGGTAGGTGTAGGGTAGGTGAATGTTTGGTGTTTTTATGGCAAAACAAAGTTTGCCGGGTCAGCTAGTATTTAATAAATATAAATTTTATAATTAAAATGGGTTCCAACGGTTCACGGTCCACCAGATTTAAGATCAGAAGCCAAATTGGCAATGGAAAACCTGCTTCCAGCGAAGTCAAAAGAAAATACATGAAAGTATATGAACATTTTATGATTTGGAAAAACGATAAAAAAATGAACATTTTATCCGAAACAGTATTTTTGGCGTATTTAAATGAGATTTCTAAAACTAAAAAGTCATCTAAATTATGGGCAATTTAATCCATGCTGAAATGTACAGTTCATGTTAAAAATGGCATTAACTTTAAAAATTAAGGAAATTTAACTACTTTTTTATTTCCCTGCATTCTTTTGAGAAAAGCATTATATATGCCTCGGCGGAAATGGCAATTGCCTGTCTCGTATTAGTGAAGTCCTCGCTTACGGCTCGGGCCTTCAAACTCATACTCGACCTGCAATTGTCTATTTCCCGGCCTTTGCAATAATGTACTATTACCACCAATTCTTGGCTGCTTCAAATGGAAAGGTCACACCCCGAACACGTAGAGTTAGGTACTTCAACATTTCCAATAGAACGTAGTTTTCGCTTCTTTTGATTAAAATAATTTTACTAGCAAGGTATTAGGAAGCTAATCAGACATAACTCTTCTTATACTTCATTGCTGAAAATCGTGGCCAGTCTGAAAAGCAATGACGGATTCAATGTCTAGATGCTTCCAGGCTACTCTGTCTTCGGCTCTTTTCAGGGGTCACAGTGAGTCCTGGGTAGCGCCTTGATTTGATCTAAACAGTAAGTGAACGGCCGCGCGTTTTTTCCGTCCATTTTTACCACGACAACCATTTTTCCAGGTAATCGGCAGGCTTATTACGTATCTTTTGTAAGAGCAAAACGAAAGCGATCAAACGCTTTATGTCATAAAAGTCGGCATTACCTGCAGTGTAGGTATGGTAGGTCCTACACAATCGTTTGCTAATCGCTCGCTGTTTGTCAAATGCACTTATTTTAAAAAAAATCGCCAGCAACTCTAAAACTTCTGTATGGAAAAGCAATTATTGCGTAAAAATCGCTATCGTTTTGCTCTTGCAAAAGATACGTGTGTTTTTCCGTGTTAGACATAACTTTACAATTTAAAAAAAATGGTCTAATCTATCATATATCTATTACTAAAAATTACGATTAGCCGTTTAGACGTGATTCTCATTTAAATCAGCTACTGAGGGGTATCTGGCTATCTGCGTCTTTATATGTAGGTAAGTATTAATGAATGATGAAATACATGAAACTGTCAGAATATTTCATATATCTGCATTCTTAGTAACTATGAGGAATTAAATTAGAGTAGGTAACCTACTCTGTTAATCAGGTGATATGTCACCAGAGTCACTAAAAAAACAAAAACATTTCATCATCCATACCTACCTATATATGTCGAGATAGCTCATATCATACCACTTGCTGCGGATAACCCCTTTGTTTAAAATAAACATTAATCAAAATTGATTTCATTGCAAGATAAAAGACATAAATCTTACATGAGATCATCAGACGACACATATCTACAACGTACTCGTACATGATGTATTAATATTTCAAACCTAAAGTAAACCTTCATGAACGTCAAGATTTTTCCAAGTGAAGGCAGATTTAGACAGATCCAGTGACTGGCGCCGAAATCGAGACAACCAGCGCTGACCCGAAAAAAACCACGTGTAAATTGATTTCAAGTCAATCCAGTGGCGGGAAGTCAGCGCTGGCTTGTAAATTCGCACACGAATATTTAGAAGCCAGTCTAGGCGCGGGCACTGGCGCCGATAACTGACTTGTGCACTGACCCTGTCTAAAATTGCCTTTATACTTTTCTTCAGTCGCTTTTCTGATGTAAATTTAATAAACACTTTTTTATTGAAATTACATTTTTAAATGTATAATAACGATTCAAACGTAGTCGTACACTCGTATTAAATCGTATTAAAAAGGTGTGTTCAGTTTAAGATCACACTATGTGTGTTTCATTATCTGAATAGTTGTCCCGCCATTTTGATATCAAAATAGCGGGACCACTTTCTTTGTAGAATATTTTGAAATTTTATGAGTTTAGAATTTTACTATGAAATAGTAGAAATATTGTATTAAATCCTTATACATGGTATTTGAAAAACCTGGCGTGGTCCTGTCATCTTGACGTTCATAAACCTTCACTTAAATTAAGCAAATACCTTCTATCTACTATGAAATATACTACTTTCTACTCATGTTATAAATGTACAAGTCTGTTTGTTTGGATCGCCTCCACGGCTAAACGGATGTGGTTAAAACTTGATTCATGGTTAGGAAATGATCAGAATGTAGTTTTATCCCGGTAGTTCATTCCCGTAGAATAATGTTCAACTTTCACTCGTGGCTAAATAATAACAGCCGCACGGGTCGATCATCAAGGTTAAGCAACGCTTGACGAGGTCGGTCCGTGGATGGGTGACCATTTCAACATACCGAGTTTCCTCCGTCCTCGGAAAGCACGTTAAGCCGTTGGTCCCGGCTGTCATTTGAAGATCTTTGACAGTCGTTACGAGTAGTCAGAAGCTTGAGATCTGACACTAGTCTTGCAAAGGGGTACCGTGTTACCCAGTTACTGGGTTGTGGAGGTCAGATAGGCAGTCGCTCCATGTAAAACACTGGTACTTAGCTGAATCCGGTAAGACTGGAAGCCGACCCCAATATATTTGGGAAAAGGCTAGGCAGATGATGAATGTTCAACTTTCACGCGGGCGATGACGCTAGGAAAGGCCAGTGCGTACTGAAAGAAAGTTACGTTGGAAACTAATCTGCGAAGTTGTGCCAACTAAGCAATATTTATTTATCGAACGGTACTGTTTGAGAAATCATATCTCCAGTATTGTGAATTGATGGTAAAATGTGTTCCTTCTGAAAGTGAGTTGTTTATACCTATACTTAGAACATCTACAAGTGGTGATAACGGACTGTATGCTCGATGAATTAAATTAGTTGACCAAACTGTGTGCCTTTTACTTCAATCAACTTCATGTTAAATAATCCCTGCTATAGTCTCATGCAGAATACCTACCCCTGTGCACGCTGGTGAGAAAGGAAGAAAATTCTACCTTACCTACTGCCGACCTATATTCTGTGGACCAATAAATAAACAGTACAATGTAATTTACTTGTTAGTAAATAATTGAATCATTTACCCTGCGCTTAGTCTTTATTGCCGTCGATTCGACTACGGAGGAAACATTATCAAAATATTCATTGATATAATATTTAAATTTTAAAGTGACGAGAGTCACGTGACGATGTAAGGGGGACGGGTTAGTTGTTTTTAAATCTTATGGACAGCAACGGTCACATTATTTTTAAAAACCGGCCAAGTGCGAGTCGGACTGGCGCACTCGGACCGTACCATTATCGCAAAAAACGGCAAATAAATCACGTTTGTTGTATGGGAGCCCCACTTAAATATTAATTTTATTCTGTTTTTAGTATTTGTTGTTATAGCCGCAACAGAAATACATCATCTGTGAAAATTTCAACTGTCTAGCTATGACGGTTCATGAGATACAGCCTGGTGACAGACAGACAGACGGACCGCGGAGTCTTAGTAATAGGGTCCCGTTTTTACCCTATGGGTACGGAACCCTAAAAACGGACTCCAAATAAAAGTAACTAGTGATGATGAGATGACCCCTGAGACTGTCAGAGTTACTTTCGTTTATTATATTGTATGGATGGATTGATCGCAATTCTGACGTTTACAAAGATAGCAAGTTCTAATTACCACTTCCTCGAATTCATTAATCGGGACTGTTTATTAATGAACCATTAAAAACAATTACCTCGGTGTGTTGTTAACAAACACGTTTATGTAAAAACATGTTACCACAAAGCACTGTTTAATGTTTTGTATGAAAAACTGCAATTGATGAATTGGAACAATGAGTTACATTTTCAGTTCGCTTTTCAGTGTGAAAATTCTCTAAATACCCGTATAAATATGTAGCTTAGGAAATTGCTTTGTAATGCTTTCTGTAGAGTTATTGTTAACTACTTTGTCAATCAATCAATTTACAGTACAACTATTTTCTTAATGTCCCTCGGCAACTTCGTGTTTCGTCAGTCGTCGGCTTTCTATCAGTTGCCCTTTGCACTTGGTGCAGACCTACAGAACATTTTTACAGACCAGACGCTCTCAATCAACATGGAAGTATAGAGTTGTTAATACTATTGTATGTAATTTATTTTAAAAATGGAATGAAAGCTGCTATTTTTACAGCTCTATATGTTTCACACGGAAATCAAAAAAAAAAAAAAACAACAAAGTACTTCGTTCTGAATTCAAATTATTATACACGTTAGATCTAATAATTGATAGACATGGAAATTAGCACTGATTTGTTTTCGGCAATGCGATGATTACCGAGGGACATTATGAAAATAGTTGTACTGTACGTAGTTTTATTCCAACTGTTGGGATCAAGCTCCAAGTCCATCCGAATACAACTGTACACCAGTATTTTATATATAACGACTTCACCTATGACCTAAACTCACCGCCAGATAACAAAAATTTAAAGTCGTTTTAATACCTGTCTACCAATGTACTACAATACTTTAAAACGATACGAAAAAAATGTAAAGGTAGTGTCGCTAACATGATCAAAACAAACGTTTCGCGGTAAGGGGCGTCCTTGACCCTTTCACATGGCATTCAGTAATGAGTTAATATCTCATAAACGCGTGGATCGATTTACATGATTTAAGCGGATAAAATGGTTCTACGCCTATTATACCTTCCATTTGAGACCAAAGCTATCAAAATATATCCATATAAACAAAACATCATGTTTGCAAGTTAAATATGTAATTATACTTTTTGGTTCAAGTAGTGTCAATGACTTTTTTTTTTAGTTATCTGGCGGCGACTTTATCTGACCTCCAAAACAAAGTAGTTGGGTATAGTTGCCGTCACGTAACTTGGCAAGAGTCGTTAGATGCTCACAAGTCGTTTTTAGGTCTCTTTAGTTACCAAGCGAGAAGCGGGGAACGTTTAGCACCGTTCCGAACGCGCGATTGGTTAGCCAGTTGACACAAAAGGCTAACGGCCCAATCGCGTCGCGATCAAAAAGATTGATTCTTGAATCGATTCGAATCAAAATCTGAAAAAAACGATTCACAAAAAAAAACGATTTTACAAAAATCTATATTTTTTTATATTCTTTTGCGTTCCTAAAAAAATATTCGTCGAGTAATCGATCTCAGATCGTCATCCCTAGATTGGTTGTTACTTTGGCAATAATTTACTTCCCTTTTCCGCCGTCTACTTTAACTATATCTAATTTATTTCCGTGTTTCTCTTCCTCAGGTATCAGATTCTCAACCGATGTGTCCAGAGACGAGGTCAAAGCTCTTGCCGCCTTGATGACATTCAAGTGCGCGTGCGTCGATGTGCCATTCGGCGGCGCCAAGGCCGGTATTAAGATCAACCCCAAGTTATACTCCGAGCATGAGCTGGAGAAGATCACCCGTCGTTTCACCCTCGAGCTCGCCAAGAAAGGCTTCATTGGTACGTTAACACTTCGTTTTATGCATAATCATCGAAAGGCGTGCACACTATTGGACATAGGCTGCTAACCTTACTTACAACATCAATAGATCGATCCTCAATCGACGATCTATCGATGAAACTGACATCCAAGTTAGTCGATTGCTGAAGTAGCTTTTGCTGGAACAGGCCCCCTAGCTGAGTTACAAACGTTTCGAATCGAGTATGGTCTGACCACGTGACTTAACGTTCAGGGGTGTGAGCATAAGCTCTTAGAGCAAGGTTATTTTGAGTGTGCGTTTGGGACAGATGAGAAAGAAAGAAAGAAAAAATATTTATTTGTGACCCGCACAGGAGACACGAGATAAGCAAAACACAAACAATAATAATAAATTACCCCGTGCGAGACCTAAAAGGCTCCTATCTCAGCATGTGCAACGATATTAAAAAGAAAATATCACTGCATGTGTATGACTTATATACATCTGCCCCTTTTTCACAGTGGAACTATGTTAAATTTGACACGTCAGGGTACGGGGACTGATGTGTCATTCCCATACATTGATTCGTTTTCTGCTAGCGTTATCGATTGTGGATTGTCAACTTGGCGGGTGATCTATGCTACCATCGATCGAGGATCCATCTATTGGTGTACTAACAACCCTAAGAATTTGAGAATACCTATTAGTTACCTAATGCTGTTAGAAGACTGGTTTATAAAAAGAAGTAAGTTTTGAATCGTGTTTTTGTGATAATTTCATAATTAGCGACAGGGGAGTACACAAGTTAACCCAGCCACTGAAAAGTTAATTGTAATGATAAGGTTTGACTGACACGTCAATGTCATAAATTCACGATAAAGGTAATACATACAGCTCCATGTATGTAGGTCGAGTACTTTTGGATTGAACATTATTCACTGGGTTTTGACTGAAACAGAATTTCAATATTATGGCGGTATGGTATTAATTATCTAATAGCCGATATAGGGACACGAAAAAAGTATCGACACTTTGTGGTATCGAGTACGTTTCCATTCGATACCGATATTTTTGTACTCGATAGCGTTCGATACTTTTACTCAATGAGTACTTTTTGGCAGGTATCGTATCGAATAAGAAATTAAGTTTTAAGGTTACACTAGTCGAAAATTCTTCCATACAAACGTAGTCTAGGGATTATTCCACTGTTTGACGATGTACGTTCAAAATAAAAAGTGATATCAATTTGTCTCATCATTATCTAGCCCTGTATGGAAGTAAAAAATGAAAATATTTGAAAGTTATGAGCGTCGAAAGTCACACTAATTTTAACGCATTTTTGGGCGCAAATAAATACCATAAGAAGACGGAAAATTGCAAAACGGCCTCCATACAGGGATAGATTAATAGTTCAACAATGCAAATAATTTTATTTTGAACAGATAGATTTAGTTGTTTTTTCATGATATCTAAACTGCCAAAGGTCTGTTTATAAAATTTCGCGCGCTCGTTTTCGTCCTAAATCATTATCCATTTCGCTACAAATTTACAAAAGTGTATTCGTACGCGAACTAGCTTCCTACTGCTCATCAGAGCATCTATCTCTTCCGCACGTGTTGTCGGTTGATATAAAATGCATTTTAACCCCGCGCACAAAATAGTTCATGCCGTCGACTAGTGTACACTTAAATGGGTAATGTTAGGTGAGTTTTCTATTATTGTATTAAATTTGTGTATCAATACTATTTGTTTTTCCATGTCCTACTGACGTTATTTACTGACTGATATTGACCTATGCTCTATGCGCATTAGGGGCCCGGGCCCTAAGAAAAATACTCAATAACTTGAAGTATCGATACTTTTGTGTCTACTCATGAGTACAGTATCGATACTTTCTATTCGATACCGAGTCCCTGAGCCGACATAAAAATGTAGTAACTTATTGGGTAAATAAAAGTTGTTTTTTGCCTTATTTATTTTGTATTCAGCTGCATAAACACTTATTTATTTACATAGATTAGATGTTATATGTAAATCGCAACGTCTCGTTTTGACGAAAGCTACGTTCATCGACCGACAACTGTCCACTTACCTAGGTCGATAACCGACGAAGGAAATTACTGTCGCGTGATAAACGTCCAGCGGCAATTTGTGAAATATTATGATTTTGTAGATATGCGTTCGTTTTTAAGCCATATGATAACGCGTCGACAAAGTGAAACATTTAGGAAACATGACAAGCAAGAAATTGGGCCAAACCCCCATAAAACTTATCTGAAATACAACCAAAAAACTGTTTTTAAACTATATTTTATAGTTCATGATTGTGCAGATTATATTTACCTGCTATAATTTCAGTGTCGATTTAACAGATGGATTCAAAATCAAAATCAAATATTTTTATTTTACATAGGCCTACATGGGCACTTATAAAACGTCGACAAAAGGTGCACGGTTCGGGTTAGTCGTTTCCTATGGAGAAGAACCGGCAAGAAACTCCATGGTTACTCTTTTAAATTTTTTTGTTTACAATATTTCATGTTACAGCATTCGGACAACGAAGGCCCGACAATAAGTCGTACGAAATTGAAAAAAAAAAACAAATAAAAAAAATAATGTACGAAATAAAAAGTTAACAAATGTTAACAATCATCTAGAAATCTAGAAAGCCTACAATGTTCACACATTCACAATAGGTGAAAGAATCTTTACAAAGGTAAAAAAAAAAAAAAAAACAATAAATTTAACATGTGGCACAAATACTGTAAACAGTGCTGTAACTATTCTTAGCAAAGGGCTATAATGATGATTGAAAAATATTGTAAAAAGTCTAATTAAAAGAGAAAAAAAATGAGATTGAGAATAGTTAGAGATATCCATATATTTGTGCCGTTTATGAGTTACCAGGGAAGCCGCATGCGCAGAGGGTGTCAAAGCCAAAATTTTTATCTTCAACGTAGTCCTTGATTTTATAATATGCTTTTTTAATAAGGACACGTTTGATGTAGTTTTAGAACTTTCCATCGGGCAGTTCTATAACTGACTTAGGCAGCTTGTTATAAAAGCGTATACTGTTTATAAGAAAAGACTTGCTAGTTTTCGTTAAATTGAAAGGCCGATACTTAATACGTTTCTTAAATCAATATTTACTTCTTAGCAACCGATAAATGCGTGTTGATAAACCCAGTGAATAATAAAAATCCAATCTAATTATTGATAATGAATTCGAAAACATAAGCCATGATCGAGTAGGTAGTAAAGCGTAGTATAGGTACTTTTAATTGAAGTTTTCTTTGCATGACTGTATATAGAATTGGTATTTTGATTACCTACTCTAGCCAGTAACATCTGTGCATCGTCAAGCATTGGATTTACGTTTTGTTCTTTAATCTAGATATAACATAAAGAAGCCTTGAGATTATAATTACTTTATCTATTAAATTATACCTACATATTATGTATTTTTATCGCTTGCGAAGCCTGATTTTTTTTTTAAATTTTTGTTCAATTTTATTTTTGACATTGGCTTTTATTTTTTAATTGATTCGGCTGGAATGAATTTTAAATATAATGTTATTTATTATTTTTTTTGCGTACTGAAATGACAGAGCTATCCAAGTAGCTACACACTGGTCGGACAAAATATTAATAGATGAGACTAAATTTAAGGCGCTATATACGCCCCAATGTTAACGCAGTACTTACCGTGCGCCCGCTCGATGCCAAAATATCACTATTGAACCTCCTTTTGATCAGTTTTTTTTTGCAAAATATTATTTGATTTACATATATGCTATGTTAGTTATGAAGAAATTCTAACCAAAAATTTTTCTGTGTGAAAATATTTTTAAACATCCAAGTCGTTCTGGAGGAGTTTCAAAAGTTGCGATAAAATATCGTGTCGTTAATTATTTTTTGAAAGCAAAACTATTAGTTTCACGAAAAAACCTTGTGTTCAAAATTATGTACATGAATTAATAATAAATAAATATTTTTTTTAAACCTTTTAACCTAGCCGTTACTAAGGAGCATGCTTTAGAAAGTTACCGTTTACAGCACTAAAGCGTATGTAGGCCCTTAAGTAAATCGACACGAACAGAAGCAGAAGATCTACCTACTTTGTCTGCTACATTTTCGAGTTCACTGTCCTAACACAATGTCTTTCGTTCTACCAGGGCCCGGTGTGGACGTACCCGCCCCAGACATGGGTACCGGAGAGCGCGAGATGTCGTGGATCGCCGACACGTACGCCAAGACCATCGGCTACCAGGACATCAACGCACACGCTTGCGTTACTGGAAAGCCTATCAACCAGGTAAGAACTTTCAATCAGAAATTAATAATAAAACTTTTTTAATCAAATAAAAATTCAGTCTGTATCAAAAATGCTTCGCCATCTGAGGTCCTGGGTTCGTTTCACCCGTCTGAAGTTAGCGCCAAGTGGTCGCGCAGTAGTAAATCTCATACAAAAACAGCAGGTGAAATGTTGGTGTACGGTATATAATCCATTCGATACATATGTATGTAATATTGTTGGATGTGCACAATCGTTACACATGTTACTGATTTCATAAGTGTATGTATGTATGTTTGATTTTTCACGCATTTCTCCGAAATAACTTATCGGAGCTTGGTCATTATTTTTTTGTTAGCTTGAGTATCTCTCAACGGGAATTGTGCAAGTTTCATCAAAATCGGGTCAGCAGTTCAAGATATTTTGTCATTCCTTTAGGTACCTTAATATAGAACTTGCTTACTTTCTTATTAGTGACGGTGTACCTACTAAAAGTGAGAAGTAAAAAATTTTCAAAAAAAATAAACCAACTTCTAAAGCCTTAAAGCATCACTACACACACGCAAAAGACTTCCGTAACGAAAGTTATTTTGCACTTTTTAGTGTTAGAAGTTGGTGTATTTTTTTTGCTAAGGATTTCGGATTTATGTTCCAATCTTGAAAATTGATGAATCAATTTTGATGAAACTTGCACTATTTCCATTTCCTAAGTTGAGATACTTAATCCAATAAAAATGGATAGCTAATTTCGGACAGATGCGTGGACAAACATACATACATACAAAACATTAATCAGAATCAAAACTGAGATTACTTACTCTTCAATAGGTACCTAAAACTTAAAACCAAAGTTACGCCACTGTTGCAGCTAAGTAAATACCTACTTCAAAAAATAACGAAGTTATAATTCACCAATTCTAAAGTAAAGTCATATCGACTTCATAAAAAAAACCCAAATACTAAGTTGGCAGTGATGTTGACTACAAATGCAAGGTGCAACACTAATTTGTAATGCACATAAAAAGACATCATTTGGGCATTAAGTTCGCCTTTGTGCAGTTTTAGTTATTCATAAAGTATTGATTATGGTAAGACCCACAATCATTAGCTGTTTTTGCACTCATTAACCAACTAAAAGTATAACCCTTTACTTGACTTGGATTTTTTACAAAACGAGCACAGGTTTTTCACAATTAAAACAGTGCTAATGTGCCATTAGTCACTCAATTGTTCGTACCTAACTTATTCTGTACCTAAAATCATTAATGACATTTTTGTTGTTCAAAATAGGGAGGTATCCATGGTCGTGTGTCCGCTACCGGCAGAGGAGTGTTCCACGGTCTCGAGAACTTCATCAACGAGGCCAATTACATGAGCATGATCGGTAAGCTATAAACTATCATCTTATCAACCGAAAAACGAGCTATGCTGGACAAAGACTTTTCCCTCAGTATCATCACAACGGGCGGTCGTGTGCTGGACAAATCATAAACTGTTGTCCTATCCTTGTAGAACATATTTTGAGCTTTAGAGTAGGTACCTATTATTAACATCATCACTGCTGGGCACAGATATTACATATAGTGCATCGTCACAACGAAAGGTCTTGCGCAACTACATCAAAAACATTGTAGTTGTTGCCAAAAATGAGTGGCATTAGCGGTCATTGCCTTCCCTGATATTGTCTTGTAGGAATCCCAACGATAAACTATATATTATCATACTGAACTTCGAAGCTTAAAGTATCGATGTACTTTATTCGTAAAATTTAAAAGTACGATTTACGTGAGTTAGAAAGTAGATACCCTATGAAGAATCATTTAATAGAGAATGCACGGAATGATCGCGATGTACGGAACTTCGAAAGATTGCTATGACGAATTACTGAATTTCGAACGGTTTATCTCCATGTACATCGATCAGAATCATTCAGAGCGAACGGTACCTATTATTAATATGTAGTAGCATGAAAATATGTAATATAAAAACGAAGTTTCGAACGAAACGAAGTATGACAGTCTATGTATAGACACGGGGTCTCAGCGCTAAGACATAGAAAATGCTAATTCGTACGCGAACTAGCTTCTTACTGCTCATCACAGCATCTACCTCTTTCGCACGAGTTAGCAGTTTTGCAAGTTTGTAGCGAAATGGATAAAATTTTATAAACAGACCTTTGGGAGTCTAGATATCATGCAAAATCTACTAAATGTATCTTTATTTTCAAAATAAAATTATTTGCATTGTTGAACTACTAATATATCCCTGTATGGTGGCCGTTTTGCAATTTTCCTTCTTCTTGTGGTATTTATTTTCGCCCAAAGATGCGTTAAAATTAGTGTTGAAATATGGCATTTTCGAAGTTATTTTTTTTTTTTTTTTACTTTTATGTTTCCTTATAGGGCTAGATAATGATGAGACATATTGATATCATTTTTTATTTTGACCGTACATCGTCAAACAGTGGAATAATACCTAGTAACCTTAAGCCATGGTATCCTGTTTTAAAAATAAGTTAGAAATTAATTTGTTTCTTTTTTGGCTGTAATATTGCCATACTTAAAGCCAAAAGTCGATAGCTCTCAATGGGATCCGCCCTTAGGGCCATCATAAACTCTATTCATCATGTATGTATGTAGGACACAATCTGGCGTTAAGTACACGCCATAAAACTAGCATAGACGTCGAAGCTATGACTTCATTTGGTTTTATGATCACATGTTAATTTTGACATTTCATAAGCAGGTTAGTCGAAGGACTAGTGTTATTATTCTAAGAGTAGGACTGTTGTAGCCTGTGGTCTCGCATACTAATCATTATTCTAGAACGATACAGTTTGATTCTCGAATGACTAGTTTTTGGTACAGATATGTACTCTACCTGTGATGTCTGTCGAGATTAAAATCGACATACTTAAGACGACAACTGTAGCCAGGTAGCCAGCGACATTGAGGGAGCAAAAGGCGCACTCGTTGCACACCCGCTTGACCCAAAATTTAGTAGTTTTTTTTTTACTTTTTCCTTATTATTCTATGACTAAAAAAACTCAGATCAAAATGTAGATAATTAAATTGTCTTTGAGATGGTGACAATTTCATTAATACGTCCGGCGGTTTTGGTGCGATTGTCGTTTTTTTGTCCGTGTAAGACATAACTTTACAAATTTAGTATGCTATGTTAAACGAATAAAACTCAATATTTTCTTGAATCAAATTATTAAGAAAATGGTTTCATGTAACATACATTTTTCCAAAAAAATTACGACTAGCCGTTTAGACGTGATTCTTGTTTTAAAATCAGCTACTGAAGGGTATCTGTGCCTTAATATAAAGAAATAATCTTTCTCCAACAGAATTTCTTCTTTAGGAAATGTATTTAATAACTTTAAATACCTTAGATAAATACATACGAAAGAAATTAAATATCATAGACACACTCTCCTCTATAATAATTTTCAATTTTCTCGAACACAGTTTTCTCTTACAAAGTCACGCTGCCGAGAATGACGTTCATCAAGTTCTAACAACATAGTAAATATAATAATTGTGACGTAAATTTAATAGGTACTTACCATTCCTTGGTTTATGATAAATTGCACACAAACCGCAAACATAGCATAGTAATGGCGCCACGGCAGTAAATCCTAATATTTTTATCTCACATCTCTGCATAAAAAATGTATGTATGCTGTTTTTGAAGGCCATGTTTGTTATTTTTATTGTTATTATTTAATTGCATTCATACGTACCTAACTGTAAACATCTCATGCTCTTAATCATAATATTATGCACATATATTATGTAAGTAGCAACAACCGGTATCGTCTTATTGCAATTCTAAAGAGTTCTTTAAATCTAATCTAATACTTAATAATTAAATATACGAATAGGGAGAGGCATCCATAGATCAAGGGATATAACTGGCTAGATCGATATTAATTTAAATAAAAATGTGTTACCTACAATAACAATTTATGACTAAACTTTGTTCAACTCTTTTCCCAATTTCGCCATTGTCACGCGATATGAAATATAGTTTCCTGCCTGTCACCAAACGCACAAAATAAAATAAAAATAATATCCGATATTCATATCTCTGTATTATCAAGTAGGTATTATATACGTTTATTTTTAAATTGATTGATTACCTTAATATTAACAAAACAATAATAAGTTGCATTCGATAATCAATAAATAATACGTAGGTATCAATTGTCAACCCATTACATAGGTACCTACTTACACTCATAATTACCATAAGAATAATTTTATCCATTTTCTTTAAAGCTTTATATCTTACCCTGCATTCTCATCCAAAATTCCAAACTAAACTTCTAGGTAGTTATGCAAAATTTAGTCAGTTGCGGATAACTGATTTAATATTCAGTTGCAAGATTTGACCCGAACATAAAATACATAGATACATACATAGCCAGTTAATAAAAAGACGTCTATTCCTACACATATATATTTCCTCAAAAGACAGCCATAACTATTGGTCCTGCAATGCCCCTGATCCAGCGAATACTTGCAACCCTCAACAGGTCATTTATCTTGGTGAAGACTTGGGAGAAGCTACCGTCACTACCATACCACATGACTTCTACCATAAATAGTGAAAACATCTGCTTAAATAATCTCCAATCCCCATTCAGCAAGCGTGATTATCATAACAATACTTTTTAAATCTATGAGAAGAGGCGTTTGCCCAAAAGTAGGAATGAGGATGAACTATTAACGTCAGTTTAAACTTGGAACGTTGACTAAGGTCCAGAAGTATAGCTATTCTGTGGTATAGCTGTCAAAGTTTGTTACACGGACCTACTACGGGCGTGAAAACCAAGTTTACATTTAAATCATATAAGCAATGTTATTCATTGACCCGTTACTCATAAATGTGCCATAACTGATCTGAGGTATCGCAATATATTCACAACAATAATATAATTAGGAAAAAACCCGCCCACTCACAATACTAACAGTGGAGTTTGACCACAGAGTCTTTTATTATATGAGTTTGACATATCGGAGACCTTATGCTACAACAGCGCCTCTAGCGGCGAATTCATACGCGGTAGCCCCCATTGCCCTAGCCCGTTATTGATAAGCTGATATTACAAGCATTTACATTAAGTTATAATATGTTTTTATTTTGTTCACCAGGCACAACCCCCGGCTGGGGTGGCAAGACATTCATCGTCCAAGGTTTCGGTAACGTGGGTCTCCACACTTGCCGCTACCTGGTCCGCGCTGGCGCTACCTGCATAGGAATCATCGAGCACGATGGCTCCATCTACAACCCTGATGGCATTGACCCCAAGGTAAGTTCATATGGATTATTAATTGAAGGACATTCCTAGCAAAACTTATTACTTAAAGCTCGATTCAAAGTTAAAGACGGCTGTGAATACCGGTGCCCCACTGTCACATGAAATTGAACTGCGCTGCGACTCGCAGAGTGATCCGATCCGGCATTGAATTCGAAACTATCTAAAATTTCCGGTTTTTGAATGCATAGAGTCTCTACTTTCGTTTTGCCAGACTCTATTCAATGTTATTTGCTGTCAAATCTTTTGGGAAGTAAGTTAAGTAATTGATTGACCGTTGTTACCTAATGGACGACCGACCAGAATGGGTTCCTAGCAAATTTTCACTTCAGATTATCTAATCAGGTTTGTTTGGTTTTCAGAAACCAAACAAGCAGTAGATTTTCTGCATTAAGTTTCAGTATTACATCTAGGTGCAATATTTTACTCACAAAGTCGGCAGAGTACGTACCAACATCAACAAAATTTAAAAAAAAAAACTGAAAACCCGTTTAGTTCTTCTATCTCACGATGACTTTTATGACGGCGAAATAAGATTCATTTTGCTACGATTCACCCGTCATCGTGAGTCAACTATATCACATTTTCGTTTTTGTAGGCAATCAATCAAGCGACAATCAGCGGAAATGTGACGTCAATAAAAATTGACGTAAATACAAGAGGATTGTGACCAATAAAAAAACTATAGGGCAACTAAGTGCCAGTCAGTCTATAGATTTTTCTAGCATTTGCCTGATTTTGCCTTGTTTGAAAATCTCAGGCAAACTCAATAGATAGGACTAATTCGATAAACTTATCCATTTATTAAAAAAAACCAATAGGGTTGATGACCTATTTAGTCCGTCAGTAAAATTACCTAAAAATATTAGACACGTATTTTTCTTTTACCACGTAGACAAAAAATGATGACGATTGCGTTGAAATATCGTGTGACGTCACGCTGTGCTACACTTTATACTGCCAAAGTGACGTCACAAGCGCCACTCCTGAACTTTGAATATGCGCTTTATCTATTTCAATTTTTATTTATTTGATAAAGCAAAAAATACGGGTCGACTATTATTTGATAATCTCTCTGACGGACTAAATATACTTTCTACACAGGCAACATCCCTATTGTGCCAAGATATTGGAGTTATAGTGCTAACAAATAAATAAACTTCTGTTAACACTTGTTTCTATAACTTGTCATAATATAACTTCTTATAAAAGAAAATCTTGTGCCCGTAGCATCGCCTGCAAGTTTTTTTTTTATTACCGCCATCTACCGACCAATCACATAGACGGCAATCCACATTGCGTCTTTCATCTTGCATGTGATTGGTTGATTGATGGCGTCAAAACGCTTTGCCTTGCCGAATTCACTTACACAATTCTGCTGCTGGATTAAGACTTAGATAAGAACTTTTTATTATGGTAGCAAGATCCCTTGTGGTAATAAAAAATAAAACTTGCAGGCGATGCCACGGGTACAAGATATTTTTTTAAAGAAGTTATACGACAAGTTATTAACACAATTAGGCTGCAGGTTAGTCTATTTGTATGCCAAGTTCCATCAAAATAAGTTTAGCGATCAAGACATGAAAACATAACATACAGACGAACACTTTCGATTAGTATGGATGAATATGCAGATAAATAATGTTAATTGATTCCGACACCCATCACTAGCCTCTCAATTAAGCGTGAAACAGTCTCCAGTCACGAGAATCATCCGTGTCGTATTTGCAATTAAAATTTACACTCATACTTAATTTCCCATATCTACTAACTAGCTGTCCCACGCGGCTTCGCTCCCGTCAACTGGCTACCTACCTAGCCTACATACATGAAAGTTGGCAGCGCAGGCAGCTCCCAATTTGTTTTTTCTGATAAACCGCATCAAAGTTCAGGAGTGGAGGCTTGTGACGTCACTTTGTCAGTATAAGCACACCGTGACGTCACACGGTATTTCAACGCACTTTATCTTCATAATATTTTGTTATAATATTTTTAGGTTATCTAACTGACTGACTAAATAGTTATATTTGTCAACTACACTATTTTGAAACATCGCGCGGGTGATGCCGCTAGCAGTAGGTAGTAATTATAAAGGTCAGACCGCACTAGGCGTAACTGCGCGATAGCGGAGCGACGCGACAAAATATATTGTATGAGATAAAGTTTTCGCGTTGCGTAGATCCGCTGCCGCGTAGTGCGGTTTATCTCATACAAAGTATATTTGGTCATGTCGCGTCGCGTTGCTCAGCTGACGCGTAGTGCGGTTTGACCTTAATAATTAACAAAACGATTAACGTAGTAATCTCGCTATTATGCAATGACTCGTTTCTGCGATGACGATTATCGCAGAGACAAGTTGCATATTACATAATATTACACCTGTTTTTCGATGTGATAGAAAGAGGTAGATAGTTAATTTTGTTTAAGCTCCTAAAAGGCTCCGAAAGGCCTATTCTCTGAAAGAGGGTTAATATAAATAATAATAAAAATATTTTATGCGTGATAAATTCATTATCACAAATATGTCATACAATGCAAAATATGTCATATCGTACCTACATACCCAACTACTATCATTAAAACCATAAATTTAAAATCACAGAGCGTTATAAAAGTTCGTGATTATCAGCAAGGTCACAGGTGTTACAGTATCTGCCTTGCCGACCGCCGAATCTGAATTATTATTCTCGGAAAACATACTATCAACGCAGCGTAAAATGACGAGACATCGAACGATTTTCATTTGTTTGTCACACCTACTAAAATGTCAGATAATATTCGAACTTATCTTGGTTATTTTTATGACTTGTTCTGGTAAATATATGTGAAGACTAAATCTGGAGATATTAAACATTCTGAAAGCTAGATTTTTTGTGTTCTTGACACTAAAAACAAGCGAAAATTTATGAGCGATGCTCCTCACTAACTCACAAATTGCAATTTTGATAATACATATAATTAACGAACTGTCTGTGTGTTTTTATTATAATAAATTCCCAAGAAACGTTCGTGTACGTTTGAAAATATATTAGCATATATTATATACTATTGAATATTATTAAAAAAAACAACAAAACAAACAAACAAATACAAAGGGGAGAGGAAAAAGGGTCTGTGTATGTATTGTATATATTCTGTCTGTCTTGTGTATCTAACCCTTTGACTTAGACCCCCATAGTCTAATAAATTAAAATGTTAGATATCGGCAAACACGAGGTTATCAATACTATAAAAAATATGCCGTAGGTACTACTTTACCCGTAAATATAAACGAATATTTGGTTTATCAAAGGGTCATCAATATTAAAAATCATCAGTACTTTATGGCAATAAATCCCTAAAATTATGATTCAAATTAATAAATCGTGTAAAAGATGGTTTTTATAATGGTTTGTTATCATATTGTTTACACTAATCAGCCGACTTATTGATTACAAGTGGAGTTGAAACTAATAGATAATGCAATCAGCTCACTATAGGTACTTGTAGGGATTAGTTTTTAAGCCGATTTCATATTTCAATTGTAGAAACAAGTTTCGGGCGCACTGTTAGCGTAGTGGTTGAGCGATTGACTGCTGCTCTGCGTGTCGCGGGTTCGATTCCCGCACGGAACAAATATTTGTATGACCTACAAATAGTTGTTCCGGCTCTGGGTGTTTGTGTATGTGAGTTTATATGTTTGTAAACGCACCCACGATACAGGAGAAATTCCTAGAGTGAGGCAACGTTTTCTTTTTTTTTAAATGAATGAAAAATTGAAGGTCGCCGACTTTGCTTGAAGCTGCATTTAGGAAGACTTAGACCCTAATCCGAGCATTTGATGCGGACCCCACCGTGATCTCTAAGTTCAAGACTTACATGTGCCCTATTTTAAAACGAAAAAGCAATTTATATACGTTCACGTTCAGTAGAAAACAAAGGCCTCAACGGATGAGCACTTTGTTTTCTACTGAACCCCTGTACTTAATTCATTCTTAGATAATTTACATCCCTGCTACTTTCTCAACTTTCTTCTTTCGGCGTTAAATCTTGTTGAATGTGATAAAAATATCTACTTTTTGGCTGCAGCGGAATTTGAACATTGAACTATTTCGGGCGCACGGTTGGCGCAGTGGCTGAGTGATTCACTGCTGCGCTGCGTGTCGCGGGTTCGATTCCCGCATGGAACAAATATTTTTATGACCTACAGATAGTTGTTCCGGCTCTGGGTGTTGTGTATGTGAGATGATTATGTTTGTAAACGCACCCACGATACAGGAAGAAATTCCTAGTGTGGGGCAATGATTTATTTAAAAAACAGTTCAATTTCCATAACCTGACAAATTATTTAAGATTCTGAATTCAAATTTTCATTCAAAAATATTTTCTTCTAGGCCCTGGAAGACTACAGAATCGACAATGGCACAATCGTCGGCTTCCCCGGAGCCAAGGCGTACGAGGGAGAGAACATGTTGTACGAGAAGTGCGACATCCTAGTCCCCGCTGCCGTTGAGCAGGTCATCCACAAGGAGAACGCACACAAGATCAACGCTAAGGTAACGTTGCTACTAATATTCCTTCCGTGCTTACCCAAAAAAACTGCATGGCGTAACCTTTTTTTGTGAGGCAATCCTTATAGATAATCTTTGTAGATACCGACAAAAATCCCAAAGTTCCTACTGCTACCATGATTCAGGGGCCTGGGATACAATTATATTCATGCGACCCCCGTAGGGTTGCCAGATGGTTGGGATTCGTCTGGATTTTCCCGACATTTGAAATGATCTCCAGACTCCCGAGAAAACTTAAAGTTACCAGATAAACAGCTACTCGGCAAGTTCTATAGGTACAAAAAAATATTTTGTATATACTGAACTTTGAAGTAAATTCTTTGAATTTAATCTTTTTACTAAGGGGTCCAAATTAATGGACTCAGTAAATTAAGATGCCAAATACTATGTGGCAGCCTAAAAATTAAGTGTACTTAAATTAGTTATGTTTCTGCGATATTTAGTATTTTTGCCTACCTATTAATTTAAAAATAAACTTTGTTTCTCCCGACAGCAACCCCAAAAATCCGACATTTTAAAATTTTCTCCATATTTTATTGTCTTTCGATCTGGCAACCCTAGTCCCGACTGAAGTAAGTATAGCGTAGCGTATTCTAAACTGCAGATTACTCCTCTTACAAGCTGTTAATCTTTCAGCGATTGGAAACGCAAAGAGCCTTAAACAATGGACCCAGGTCATATCTCTGTGAGAAAAACAGGCTGCCTTTATATAAGTAACTAGCTGACTCCCGCGGCTTTGCTTCCGTCAACTGGCTACCCTGCGTATCCTGCCTACCTAGCCTACCCTGCCTACCTTGCGTACCCTGCCTACCCTACGTACCTACCTAATAATTTTTATGTATCATCAATAGTTTTCTCAGCGCACGCCAAAGAATGAATTTAATAGGCAACATTTTGCTACTTTGGATTTCATTGTTGCATTTTTTATAAGTATATCTTAGTTTTGTGAAAGTATTATATAGCCTATGACACTTAGGAATAATGTAGCTTTCTACTGGTGAAAGAATTTTCAATATCGGTTCAGTAGATCCAGAGATTACCCCCTACAACGTCACAAACTCACAAACTTTACCTGTTTATAATATTAGTATAGATTAAATATTTTTCATGCCAAACTTCTTGGCCGCCCTGAAGTTGGCTACAACAGCTGCGCAGTAGTAAATCTCATACAAAAATAGCGCCACTCCGTGCCTTGCGCATCGGAAAGCCAACTTCAGGGCGGCCAAGAAGTTTGGCGAGAACTGTAGTTTAGGGGCATTTGGAAAAATCGGCAAAAAAATGCTCTACCGTCTTCCATGCAAAAAATCAATATAGTTATAATTTTAATACAACCAACGAAAAGATATGCTACAGATATTTCTATTTGGCTACCTATTTTAGAGGTGACCCAACCAAAAAAATATTGTCATGAATGAATTTGCCCCTTAGTTGAATTCAGTAAGCCAATTTATTATGACGTTCTATCAGGGGCTTACCTTCTTAAAATATCTATTGCCAAGCAGCCTTGTTGCTTATCTCCCTCTCAACAAAATAGTGTAGGTACCTACTATGTCCAAGACCTTGTAATTTCTTATGCATGTTATCACTGCAATTAAATAACGTGGGAATTCACTGAAATTAAGTACTTAATGTACTCTCATTTACTGATAAGACTAAGTAATGTAATAAATCATAATTCTGGCCAGATTGTATTTTTAAATACTTAAAGAAAGAAATATTACTAAAAATAAAAAAAAACATTTTTTTTTCACTATGTACATAGATTAAGAAAATAGTAATATTTTATTAATTTAAAATACCTACTTACTTACTTTATTTGGTAATAGAACTTAATTTAATGAACCGTCAATTCTATAATGTTCTATTGTCGCTATCTATAAGTAGGTACCTATACTTGCCCTTTCACTAATTCTTGACAAACAATTTAAATGTACAGTAAGCTAATGAACACTCCTTTTTACTGCTTGCTGCACCTTATATCCCCGTTCTGAAAAGGCGGATTTTAACAACCTGAAATGTCTTCGTGAAACAAAGTTATCTGACAACTTCTGTATGAAACAACTGGCTAAAATTCGAAATTCCCCGGATCACACTAGTAAAATCAGTGTAGTCAACTCATACTCAAACACTTTCTTTCTTTACAGATCATCGCTGAAGCCGCCAACGGTCCCACGACCCCGGCAGCCGACAAGATCCTGATCGACCGCAACATCCTCGTCATCCCTGACCTGTACATCAACGCTGGTGGTGTCACCGTCTCCTTCTTCGAGTGGCTCAAGAACCTCAACCACGTGTCTTACGGTCGTCTTACCTTCAAGTATGAGCGCGAGTCCAACTACCACTTATTAGGTAAGTTCATAGACAAAATATTTAACCTACTGTGTCACATTGCAGGATAGAGACCTTTTTTCCTTCTGTTCAGTCCTATTCCACCTCAAATGGCAGAGTAAAGTTAGATCGAGTAAAACCTTGAGATGTACTACACATTTTTCGAGTTTTCTTTGCACTGGATTCGGCAGTGTAACTTTACTCCGCGTTAATAAATAAAAAACCGGCCAAGTGCGTGTCGGACTTCGCTGGTTCGCAAAATTAAGTTGGTTGTAATAGAAAAAATTATGGAATTTCATAGAAAAATCTAATTTATCAATATAATGATATTTGTTACTAAAATATACGTAATAATAAACATTATCACCATATTTATGTTCATAAGTCAAAAGGCAGAAAAAATTCTTCGGATTTTTTTTTTGTAAAAAAAGATAACTTTGGTGGCTTCTCATTACTTTGTTTTACATTTTTTTTTTCTAAAACATAGCTACAGTATTTATCTACGCAACGAGCTCTAAACAACGATACCCCACGCGATGGGGAAGGTAAAAAAAAAACTCTTCCCTTTAGGTGTCCTTTAAATTAAAATAGTAGGTACCTACATTATTGCAGCGACCAGCAAAAGAAGCAATGATGGACGAACGTGTAGGTACGTAACCGTAAGTCCATCAATGCCTAGTTGTGGCCAAGGCTTGAATAGTACTTTTCTCAAACATGCTTGGAAAATTGAGCATTATTTTGACAACCTTCTTCGAGATAAATCGAAATTGCTGTACTGGACATATACAAGAGAGCAGCGGCCGGCAAAAGTTGTCAAAAAATTACAATTTCTAAACTCATATCTGTCGTGTAATTTAAAAATGGAACGATCTTTTACTCCGAAATATGGCAACCAAGGAGGTAACTTATCAAAGCTTTTATTTAAATTTCGAACTGGCTTGCATATAGAAAGCTGTTTATAGAATAAACTTTTGCCAGCCGCTGCTCGCTTGTATATGGCCAGTACAGCAATTTCGATTTATCTCGAAGAAAGTTGTCAAAATAATGCTTGAGTAAAAAATATTTTTTGACAATTTGCATGGCTTTGGGTCAGCAAGATGCTTATACTGTAATTTGAAGACTGTAGCTCCAACCGTTTGGCCGTAAAACCCGTGTGACAGACGACGGACAGGCAGACGGACACGTGAGTGATAGCAATAGGGTTCCGTCTGGACCCTTCGGGTACGGAACCCTAATAAACGAAATATATATTAGGCCAATGAATCCCCGCCAATTAACAAAAAGTAATACCTACTTCTGACTATACTGACTGATATAGAAATGACTTTGCTTCTATATCTTGCATTGCACACCAAAGGCCAAAGCTGTAAGCTTTCGAAGCGTTATGGTACGTTTTACTATACCAAAACTGACTCTGTACGTGCTAGGTTATTTTTCTTGGTCTAAAGGAATTCATCTTTTCTCCTATCTTACGATTACATAACGTTATTTGTATATCGTGTATCGGTGCAAACAAACGACCGCAAACGTTGCAGACGTGTTATCTGTTTGTTTTATGAGAACAGAAGGTCAGCTTCCCTTATTCTATTGTACTACAACAAGTTTTACTAGGACAAAGATAAAATACAATTTCTACAAGTGCTGTCAGTGTGATGATGCCAGAAATAACTTCCATATGGTGGAGCGTAATATAAAAATAACGACATTCGATCTCTCAACCGACTTTTTCATCACTATTTTTGACACCTCGACTACCGTCCTAGAAGAGAACTGCAACTAGAGTAAAAAAATATTCTATCTAGGTCACCAGCAATAAGCGCTAATTTTGGAAGTGAACTAAAAAAACATGATTTTCTTTTACAGAATCCGTACAAGAGTCTCTAGAGAGGCGTTTCGGCCGCGTCGGAGGTCGCATTCCAGTCACACCCTCAGAGTCTTTCCAGAAGAGGATCTCTGGTGCCTCCGAGAAAGACATCGTACACTCCGGTCTAGACTACACCATGGAGAGGTCGGCTAGGGTAAGCATCAACCAACATTATTACTTGTTTGGTAACCTCATTCCTTAGTTCGTTCTTGTTAATAAACGAATTTCTATTTTCCACAGGCCATCATGAAGACTGCCGTGAAGTTCAACTTGGGCTTAGATCTGAGGACAGCGGCGTACGCCAACTCCATCGAGAAGATCTTCACCACATACGCCGACGCCGGTCTTGCATTCTAAACACTCACTAAATCAATATTTAAAGTATTGTCTGCATTTTTAAGACTCCATTTTTAGTCCCTATGCACATAAGTGTAACTTTTAAGACATTATTAACACAGTATTTTTTGTTTGTTGGAATCATGGCTTTTTTACTTTAATGTTAAGCGAATCGTTAAACTTTTAAAGTGAAAATTTTAATTTTCCAATTGTATCGTCTTGAATTTTTGAATAAAATTGTTTTACTGTTATTCCTAAAGTGATTATTTTTTATTCTCTGAGTTATACAACTGCAATTAAAGAAAGTGATATCTTTTCATAAATATCAGTAAAGTTGTTTTAATGTAAAGAAAGATAAGTGTGGTCACAACCATAGTCAAAGAACATGCATCAATCTATAAATTAGGCGCAGTTAAAGTCCGCGCCGCATGATTTTATGAAAACGAAAGATTTTATGATAATAAACCCAACCTAGCGATTAGCGATAAGAGCAATTCTTTTAAAATACTGAACTTGCTCCATTCGACTGTCATGAATGGGACTTGCATCGCTTAAGCGCATAAGTCGAGACGTATGCTTAAACAATACCCGCGGCCTACCGTTCACGAGCTGTTTTCTAAACTACATGGAGGACAACAGTTCTCAAAATTAGACCTATCCATGGCCTACAATCAGATTGCTCTTGATGACGAGTCATAAAAAATTACGTGCATTAATTAATACCTACGCATCGGCTTGTCGAGCGCACCCTCTATATTTCAACGCGCAATGGAAAACGTATTATCTGGCATGGACGGGGTATTATACATGCTCGATGATGTGCTCATAACTGCAGAAAACCCTGACGTACACATGCAAAGGCTAACGGCAGTGCTCCAGAGGCTACAGGATGCAGGATTAACATTGCAAAGAGAAAAGTGAGAACTCTAGAAGAAATTTGCTACCTAGGCTACATCATAAACAAAGACGGATTAAAAAATCACCAGAGTCGCGAGATACTTCATCGAAGCCCTTATTGTTCGCCTGCCGATCGTAGCGGGTCTTCATCTTCTCGGACATCTGTTGACCTGTCTGTCTGATGTGCTCATATACAGCATTCATCCTGTTCCATATTATAGTTCATTCGCATAATCTATTACACTGCGTGGAGACTCAGGTGGGATATTGGAGATTAGATCTGTAGGTAGGTAATCGTATTTCTCTTCCGAAATTTGCAAAAGCTGGTGTTACTGTTGTGTAAAGCAGTGCGATATGCCAGGATCAAATGGTTGAATGTGTTTGTCCCAATCCTTCTTTCGGCTTTCCACAACCTTTGCCAGATACCTCTCCAGCGATATTTTTTTTTTTTTTTTTTTTATTCGAGATGGGTTTGCTCTTGACTCTAGTCTAGGTCAGAGGTGACAGAGACAAAGTCGACGATGGAGTGAGCTTACCCAGAAGAAGCCTGTTCGATTGGTTAAATCGTTCAACCATCCCGTCTGATTGCGAATGATAAGCAGTAGTTCTGGTTTTGTGAGCACCCATCACACGTCACCTTGAACACTTCAGACTCGAAGTTACGGCCTTAGTCATTGTGGATTTCCAATGGTACCCCGAACCGGCAAAACACTTCGTGAGCTAACTTATCAGCCACCGTATAGGCTTCTTGATTAGGAATTGCAAACACTACAGGTCATTTTGTGAATTAGCCCATGACATGCAAGAAGTAATTATTCCCGCTTTGGCTTTTAGGAGACAGCCCAGCAACATCTAATGCTATACGTTTCCATGGTGCACCAACATTGTAAACCGTTTAGTGCCCCTCTGCTACGATTTTGTGGTCCTTTCACAGCCACTTGTGCATTTGCGGCACCGTTCCTCAACGTCCTCTCGACAATGGATCCAGTAAAATCGTTCTCTGATCTTGATTAGACTCCTCATAACTCGTCATATGGGAGTTATGAGGAGCACCTTAACTTCCATTGTGATAGAGCCGTAGGACTGCCGGCAATTTAACTTTAGGCACAATCATTTTTAGATGACACTGGTCACCGCGAGCATTTCCGGCACAGAACACCATCCCAGATAACCAAGCTTTCCCCTTGTGCCCAATAACTCTTGGTGATGGAATTCATTGCTGCAACATTACTCCATCGAGCCTTCGCAGCTTCCTTCCACTCTTGGCTAAGATCAGTCCTCAACATCCTCAAAAATGTTGCCGGCTCAGCCACTTGCCTGGCACAGGGCTAACATTGATCGGAACACGATCTACGCGAGAGAGCATCTGCATTACCGTGTGGTGTTCTATTAATTTTGCCTTTGATGATCAGGCTGTGTGTCCCTCACATGATTGTGAGGTCGAGTTCCTTGGGACATTTTCATCACCAGCCACCAACCGCCACTAAGTCTTGGCATTTACTTGTTTCCCTGCTGCTGGCGACTGACTTCCACGATGGGGACTCCTTCGCCTCGAGCAGCTCAACCAGATGTGGCCTCTCTCTCCGCAGCTATAGCACCGGGGTGAAGTCACAACCTCCCTTATGCAGTGAGCTCGATCGTCCCATCGAACTGCCTCCACATTAAAAGCGTGGGCTAAAGCGTTTATGAGGTCCTTGAAATGACCTAGCCTTACGGTAGCCCTAAGCTCCAGGTCACGGATCCCATCCGTGAACACCTGTACGAGATTCCCGTCGATCAGCACAGGTGATGACTGGTAAGCCTTTCGGACCATCTTTTCCACTTCTAGATTCCATTGCTGAAGAGTTTCACCAACCTGTTGCGATCGGTCTTTCAGCTGGGCTCGAAACACATGTTCCAGGTGCGCGTCGCCGTATCTAGCTTCCAATGCTTTTATAAGCTTCTTATATGCGACATCTTACCCAAGCGCTACTAACACAGTCAAGCATGGTCGCGGAGGCCCAAGAGTAGTGTAGTCAAGGCTTGTTCTTTGGTCCACCCATTCGATTTCATGACAGCCTCGAACTGTATCTTGTAGGCCGACCATGACGAAAACCCGTTGAATGGTGGCACTTTGAAACGGGTAGGGAGAGCGGCGCACCGCAATACCGGCACTCCCAATGAGGTATGATAACTATGGAGACGGCATATTCTACTAAATAAATAAAATAAAAAAAGCCTTTTATTTCATGCATTAAATTATTACATCTTTCAAGTGAAATTTGCCAATAAAGAATATACATAGGTACTTAACTTACTTAACATTAAATAAAAAGATTGTTTGATTTATATTACATATTTTAAGTACAGTCAATTTCAATCACAAACAAAATGTGGGTACCAAATTATCTTTTATTTATTTTTAAATAGAAGTAATAGGCATTGATTTTATTATTAAATTAAATTAATTGATTATTATATAGGTATATTTATTTAATTGAACGAATTGGTTGATTAAAATAAAATTCATAAATAAATTGAAATTAAATAGATTGATTACGTAATATAAAAAATAAAATAACGAATATTGTACAATATAATTAAAACTAATAAAAATACCTCTCATGGTGACATGCATGAACCTCTCACATGTTGAGAGTAAAGGCCTCCTCCAGAGATGACCAGTGGTCGCAGTCGTTGGTTTCTAAAATATATTTTTTGTATTGTTTTTTTCTTTTTTTCTCGACTTTTTTGGTGTATTGATAATGTCCTTTCATTGTTCTCGATTCTAACATGATTGTTTTTTTTTTACCTCTGGAGGGTTGTGGTCTACTTCTGCCACGGTGACCGGCCGGATTGGGAGAGGTGGAAGGACGTCATTTAGTTATTTTAGTTATCGCCCTGTTTTTTCCAGTCTATCGAATTTCCAGCCGTTTTGTTCAGTTGAGATGGTCGTAGAAAGGTTGTAATATTCTGGGATTTGCTCTTTTTCGATATTTGTTTCGGATTTTCTTTGGTTTCCCAAACCTTGGTGCCCGCTGCTCCCTCTGGTGATTCTGACAGGTACCTCTTTTGTTTTGAAAATCGGTTAGTTCCTTGATCGAGTCTTATAATCTTGTCGTGACGGAGAGCCACCTTGTTTCCCGCATTTCTTTCCCGGTGCAGCTCTTCTTGGAGTTCCTTCCTCTTCTGGAGTACCACAGGAGAGTAATCCTCTTTTATATAAGTGCCCGAGCCTTCTAGGATTTTTTTCTTTCGTAGAATCTCGATTTTCTTTAGCATAGTTGTAATTGTTACCTTAATTGGTCTTGTTTTCCCGTGGTTTTGCCCGATTCTTGCTACAGTCTCAATTTCGAATTTTTCGCAAGATACCCCCATTTTTATGATAATCACATCAAGGACTATATTCAACAGATCCACATATATGTCTTTTCTTTTTCTTCAAGCCCAAAAAATACCAAATTTTTCTTCTTATTTGTCTATCCAGAAACTCAATAGTTTTTTGTTGGTTTTCAATTTTTTCTTCCAACTGGTGTTGTTTTCCTACTATTATATTAAATTTCTCATCCAATATTTTATTTATGCTCTCTGTTATGTTTTCTTCCATCGACTTCATATCCTTTTTGTTTTGTGTGATGTCATTTTGTATATTTTGTAATGCTTTAATTATTTCATCCATTCTATTTTACCCACTAGTGGCAACCTCTTTAAATAACTTAAGTGGTGGTAGTACGATATATTTTAGAAAAGTGCCAAACTTGCTACTCACCGCTAGATGGCGCTTATCGTAATATTATATCGGAATGACGTTTGATAATGGGTCATACAAGGTTTTAATTTTGATTTATAATTTCAAGTTAGCTATTATAGAAAAAATCAGCATTTGTTGTGAAAAACCGAATTAACAGTTCGTAACGGTCACATCCAACACGGCCATTCAACACGGAATAGACACCTGGGAATAACGGAAATACCAAAACGGATGGTTAGTTAGCATATTCTACTATATGAAGAATATTTATACAAATATCTATAATATCGACACACGCATGTCAAAAAGCGTTTTGTCTCTTTTTAACTAACCAAGAGCTGCATATGAAAAGAGAGACATCTAAATGTTTGTCAAGGACTAAACTTGGTAACACTTTTGAGTGACGTCAAAATCATGTCTATGCGTGACCGGTCGCCATGTTAATTGCCGAGTAAAATTGGTAGTTGTGTGCCGTATATGTACGTTTATCTGTGTAGTTGTGCTGTCAAACAGTTGCAAATGGCCTACCTCATTGGCAAATGGGCAGCCATCTTAATTGCCCGATTTATGTAGGTAAGCACGCTAATTTCGTAGGTATGGCAAGTCCATAGGTTTATAAGTCAGTGGGCACTCCTCTCCCGCCGCGGCCTCCAACCCTCAGCCGCGATTTCGTATGAGACCTGGGACGCTCCATTAACGACATTGCGGCCCGCCTCAGTTACGATGTCGCCTGTTACTAAGCCACACCGCAACCTACACACATCAACACGGTCTAGGGATATTTTTAAAAAAGCGAATTACTATCAATGTGTTAATTATTTATGTGACATGTACATATTTAAAAGATACGTTATTTAATATTCTACCATTTTTAATAATGGTTAAGGTACTTCGATTAAAATTTCAGGATTTTATGGAAAAAAAATGAAGCATAGACGGAAACCGTATATGAATTAACTTTTAATTTATGAGTAAAAACTTAATTTGTGTTTATAAACTTGAAGTTAGTAGTCTGAGAAAGCGCCCATGATGTTCATAACACATCGGCAACGATTCGGCATGCTCAGAACAAGGTTGTCAATGTCTTGCTGCGGAATATTGTCCCATGTCCTTCTGAGGTGCGCAAAAAGTTGATCTTCTGTAGCCAGATTTTCAGGAACTTCCTTCAGAGCTCTTCTTTGCAGCATATCCCACGCATGCTCAATGGGATTTAGATCTGGCGATTGAGCAGGCCAGTCTAAGGCCCTAACATTGTGTGTATGTAACCAAGCTGCTACCGTTCTCGCCGTGTGTGCCCGGGCATTGTCGTGCATGAGCAGGAAATCTTGCCCCATTTGTGTTCTGTGGGGCAAGATTACGGGCCCCAGCACCTGTTGGACGTATCGTTCTGCCGTCATATTGCCCCGCACCCAAACGAGATCCGTCCGTCCTCCAAGACGAATTCCTGCCCAAACCATAATTGTTCCTCCTTGGTATGGGTGAACTTCCTGAGGGTTCTGAAGACGGCTCCATCGTCCAGGAACTCGCCAAACACGCGTCCTTCGTGAATCTGGATGGAAACCGAACCTGGATTCATCCGTGAACAGCACATTTGACCATTGCTCACGGCCCCAGTCCACGTGGTTCCGAACCCATTCTAATCGTCGTCCACGATTGCCTCTCCGTAAAGGTGCGACCCGGAGTGGTCTACGAGAGCGTAGATTGCTTTCATGCAGTCGCCTTCTTACAGTTTGGTCACTCACAAGCACTTGGTGTTCCACTCGCAGCCTTTGGACCAATTGAGTCGCCGTTGGATTTGGTTGAGCTCGCGCAGTAATTTGCAAAAATCGGTCATGTCTGGGGGTAGTGATGCGACTTGGCCCCCGGTGCCTCTCCGCTACTTCACCTGTGGCACGATAGCGTGTCCACAATCTTGAAATTACATTTTGGTGGGTCCCTATGGCCTCAGCAACATTACGCTGAACAGACCCAGCTTCCAGCATTCCCACAGCTCGTAACATCTCCGCCCTCGTCAAATATTGGCGTTGCATGGCTACAATACCTCAATTTTAACTTTATCTTTCGATTAAAAATGAAAAAAAACTATAACTAAACGTAATTCGTATTGTTTTCTAAATTTCGCACAAGTGAAAATTCCCTCTCCTACACATCAAGACATTTTTATGCCACCGAAACAAAAGAATTTTCAAAAATTTGAATTTGGAAGTAGTCTGAGATAAATTACAAACAAATCGGTGTATAAAAGATTCCAATGCGGCCAGTACTTTTCGAGTTATTTAATTGAGTATGAAATATCCCTAGACCGTGTTGATGTGTTTATTTGTTGGCCGCTACGTCGTCGGCTTAATCGGCAAAAGCCCTGACGAGTTGCCCCTCCTCGGGTTCCTCTTCGCTTCACCGTGGGTGGCTAAGCCTCGCGGCTACTGAGCCCCCCCGCCTCGACAGTGCGGGAAACCCACCATGTTCCCCTGCGGTCCGAAATAGAGATTATAATCGCTAATGAGCCATTCACCTCATACATTCGTCGTTATCGATTTTAGCGATTTAATCCTATTTTGACCGCATGGTTTGTGATTCATCTCTTTGCTTATTAAATTGGAATATTTACTAATGATATCCACATTCGAAATTCAAATCACTTTTAGTCCCTAGAGATTAATGAGCTATTTCAGTCGATGTTTACGAAGAATAAACTAGCTCTTTTTACCGACTTTAAAAAAACGGAGGTAATCAATTCGACACGTATGTAGGTAATATTGTTGGAACTCCACAATATTCACATATGTTACTCTATGTGGGATTCTAAACACGTGTGCCAAATTTCATAAGTGTATGTTTGTATATTTGTATGGTTTTATGTTTGTTTGTTTATATGTTTGTATGGTTGTATGTTTGTATATTTGTGCGTATGTATGTTTGTCCACGCATTTCTCCAAAACTACTTATCGAATCGTGACTATTTTTTATTATATGTATATAGGTATCTCTCAACTTAGGGAATAGTGCAAGTTTCAGCAAAATCGGATCAACAGTTTTCAAGTTAAGGAACATACAACCGAACTCCTTAACGACAAACAGCACGAATGTGTAAATTGAGATATTATGGGTATTTTGTCAATCCTTTAGGTACCTTTCTATAGAACTTGCTCACTTTTTAAATAGAAATAAATAAAAATTATTAAACGAAACGAAAGTTATTTTGCACTTTTAAGTATTTTGCTTTTGAAGCCGGTTATTTTTTTTTTAGTAGATGTGATAAAAAGTAAATTTTAACTCTACTTGATGATTTAAATACTAAACAAATGCCATAACATGTGCATTTGAATGTGCAGCAAAATTTTATGTAGACATTTCACTCTCGATGTATAAAAAACTCTATTATTATACTAGGTACTAGTAGGTATAGCTATGTTAATCTGGTCGCTGATTCTACATTCACACATACGAAATCAAGGACAAAACTATCTGCATTTGACTGGAAAAAGGTAATATTATACTATATGAAAAGTATTCAATATCGATGTGTTCAAGTGATATATTGATAAAAATGTTGGGATCCAATTTTTTACATCGAATAGAAATATCGATACGTTTTTAAGTGGACACCCCTACTAAAAGCTTATGATGTGTAACCCTGTGTCACAGATAACTCTTTTTTTTGTCATTTTAGCATAGCTATGCATGGACCTACATAAGGGTACACTAGTCGACGGCACGAACTATTTTGTGCGTGGGGTTAAAATGCATTTTAAATCTCAACCGACAACAAGCGGGAGAAATAGATACTGTGATGAGCAGTAGGAAGCTAGTTCACGTACAAATACACACTTTTGCAAATTTCTAGCGAAATGGATAATGATTTAGGACGAAACCGAGCGCGCGAAATTTTATAAACAGACCTTTGGAAGTCTAGATATCATGAAAAAACTACTAAATCTATCTGTTCAAAATAAAATTATTTGCATTGTTGAACTACAAATCTATCCCAGTATGGAGGTCGTTTTGCAATTTTCCGTCTTCTTATGGTATTTATTCACGCACAAAAATGCGTTAAAATTAGTGTCGAAATGTGGAACTTTCGACGCACATAACTTTACAAAAATTTTTTTTTTTAATTTTTGCTTCCATACAGGGCTAGATATTGATGAGACAAATTGATATCCTTTTTTATTTTGAACGTACATCGTCAAACAATGGAATAATACCTAGACTACGTTTGTATGGAAGAATTTTCGACTAGTGTAACCTTAATATACAGTCCTACCAACTTATCTGTGAATTGAAAGAGGACGGCACCGTCGATAATCTTGATTACCGTCGATTATTATTATCGCTCACTCGCGGGCGATCGCCGCCGGCCGGCCGGCCGCTTGAGTGAGTGAGTGAGCGATAATAATAATCGACGGTGCCGTCCTCTTTCAGTTCACAGATAAGTTGGTAGGACTGTAATTCCATGTAGTTATGCCAGTCACAGATCACAACAATGTTTTCACAGACAACTCCAACAGTCCAACTATCGACATTCGACAACAATGTTTTATAGTGAACGCTATGGTAACTGACTGACGCGTAAGACGCATTTTTTGGAACGCATCCAATTACGTGGTGAAATGTCAGTTGTCAATCGATGCGAGTTGTGAATTTTTTCGATACGATTCCAATTATTTTTGTACTTACGCTATTTGGGCAATTGATAATAACAAAATGTTCACACCAATATTCGTTACAATATTTATGACATTACTCAACGGTATACTTTCTAAAAGCGTTGAACTTACCTTCGAGTTACCTGATAGTGCAGTAGAATGTTTTTATCAAGAAATAGAAAAGAATACCTCAGCGGCATTAGAATACCAGGTAATTTCCACATCATAAAGAACAACTAAACAATAATTTTGAATTTAAATAATTGTCTTGAGACTGTACAGTGAAATAAACTCATTCCTAACCTCTTCAGATTAGTTCCACTTGTCATAATCATTTTCCTGTTCCAAGACTTTAAGACTACAGTTTAATGTTTCAGGTAATCACCGGCGGACAATATGACGTTGATGTTAAGATAGAAGGTCCTAACAAACAAATTATTTACCAGCAACAAAAAATGCAATATGATTCACATCAGTTTACTGCACAAATAACAGGTATTTCTTCTTATTTATTCTTGAAATTAACATAATAATCTATGGTTCGGTTGAAACTAGCAATACTTACCTAAAACATTGTGATGATAATTTTGTTGCATGACATTTTCTAAAAGAATGTTAATCACTACAGTAATTTTCTAGTAGGTGATTCTTTAAAGATCATCAAAATATTTTTATTGTATATTCCAAGGCTTATTTTACCTTGTTTTGTTTCAGGCATATACAAAGTTTGCTTTAGCAATGAATTCAGTACATTCTCCCACAAACTTGTCTACATGGAACTTAATGTGGGTCCAGAGAAACCACTACCTGGTGTTGGAGAGCATGCAACTGTTCTAACTCAGGTTAATAAATCAATACTTACTTAATTTAAGTGATACCTACCAACCATCAGCACACACACCAAAGGGTAATCTGTCAATGAGGGTTGATTTTTGATAGTCGTATAACTTTTATCTTAGGAACAAATAAAATAAAATTTGTCAAATTTGTAGAGAACAATATTTGCAGTAATGCTACTTTCATACTCTCGTGTTGCAAGTTAGCTGCTAAACATATATATTCCTTAGTGCGATTTTTTACCAATGCTCAATCGCGTTAACATAAACGTCAATTTGTATTAAATGGCTACAGTAAGGAGAAACAAATTTTTTTTGTATACATTTTGACATAAGAGATTGTTTACGTTATCACTGGTAAGTATATTAAAAAACTCGGAATAAGCACTAATAACTATCTAAATATCTGCTCATATAAATGAAAGGCATATACTACATCTATAAGGAAAGTCATTAACCCATACACTGAGGCCATCTAAGCTACGATTTTAATGTAATGTGACTTTATTTTACATCACCCCTGATAAGGAAATAAAAATATGCTACCGAAACAAATGGTTTACTCTGGTAATAGAGCGTAGACATAAGCATAATCAATTAAACGTGGATTTTCTTATCTCTAAATGTAAATTATTGTGGCATTAAAAACTGGTCTAGTTGCTTCATAATTTTAGAAATTTATTATGTCATTACTCATTACATGCAATGTTGAATGAAAAAGCAAAATAACATACATTTGAGTAAAAGAAAATTAAGTTAAATCTAATAGTGAAAATGTTAATTTCAGCTGGAAACTTCTGCAGAAGAAATTCACTCAGCCCTCAATAGGATCATTGATCATCAAACTCACCACAGGCTAAGGGAAGCTCAAGGCCGCAAGAGGGCAGAGGACCTCAACGAGCGAGTATTCTGGTGGTCTATGGGCGAATCTCTAGCAATTGTTTGTGTGGCATTCGCACAAGTAATGGTCCTCAAGAACTTCTTCAGTGACCGACCAACGTTATACAACAGAATGTAATGCCTAGTTAAATATATAGTTTATTTATTAAAAACATCTTTGGGGTTTATTTTATTATAGTTTTATTTGTAATAAAATGTACAGTTTGTTAAGATCTAATATAAAATCATTATTTCGCAACTTAAATCTGAAAAATAATTATTGTCTCATATTACACTGTAAAATAATATACATTTAACATGGTTACAGAACTATTGGAATATTTTTTTTAAGTTATTTGCCCAAGAAAGAGATCCTAAAATATAAACCCGGGACACAGACCAACTAAAGAAATTGTCAGTGTACACTTATTCATTTTGTTTGTTGAATAAACTAACAAAATTATAATTTTATAATCTGCTCACTTTCCTTTTACATGAGATTTGTAATCAAAAGAGCACTAACAGAGCAAAGACTCCATTTACTAAGGCACATGGATAGGCAATCAGTGGTCTTTGTTCTGAGTCACCAGACATGGTTACAAAAAGTCTGCTAGCTGAAAGAGCTGACCAAATTACAGCAACAGCTGACAAACTTAACCCTACCGATCCTTCAAGAGAGATAAATATACCAAGGCCAGCCAAGACAACCATGGGTAACATACAATAGCCCAGCACACTAGCCACACTTAACAGAGTAAAAACGCCTTCAGAACGACTCATTAAAGATAGTAAGCAGTACATTAAAATAACTGACATTACCGATAAGCCATAAACATATCCAAAGTGAGCTTTGTTCCCTGCAAGAAACAGACACACTGCAAGGGCTAAACAAAATGCTATTGGGCCAGCGATATCCGTATCTCTCAAAAGAAAGTTAGCATCATCAGCTTTGGATTGTCCATGGAATGGATTCATGACAGCTAAAGTTTTTTCGAGTATTCTATCTGGGTAGATTTCAAGTTCATCTAATAGTGGCGGCTCGTCGAAGTCTGTCGGTTCTGCAACGGGATCCCCGGGCACTGGTGCTGGTGTGAATATGTTTGAGTTGTAATACTGATTGTTGTTCGCAGTCATATTACCCAGATTCTGGTCGAATGAATAGTTTTGTTGGTCAGTTGGAAAGGTTTGAAAATCTACAACAGAAATACCATTATGTAGTTTCAAATTATGCCCATAATAATAAATCACAAAATAGATAAATCTAAAAGTGGTAGCTCACCTAACGTCTGTGCTGGATCAGCAAAGGTATTGGAAGCGTTAAAGGAGTAATTTTGGCTATTATTTTGCGTCTGCCACGAATAATCGTTTGGGTTGTTGAAATTTGCCATTTTTAATGCTTCTTCGACTTCAGATATCAGAATAAACCAATTTAAAGCATGTAAATAATTAGAAATAGGTAGTTGCCCAAAATATGACCACTTCCATGTCACTCACTACTTGTCAATGTCACTGTCAAACAAACATGACATCTCGGTCCCTGTAGTGATGCACGCAGAAAATCGACTATCGAATCGTGATCGAATTCTTTCTTTATTATCCAAACGGAAAAAGACAAAGATGTTATCTGTCTGTGGCATTGTAGATCCTAACGGATGAATAGATTTTGATTTAGTTTTTTACCCGACTGCCGAAGGAGGGTAATGTGTTAATCAGTCTATGTATGTATCTTTGTTCCTATGTGGCGTTCCAGACACCAAACGCGTCGGCCGATTTCGATGATTCTTACGTCAATCAGACGTCTTTCGGTCGTCGATTCGGTTTTAACCACAGATAATATAATACTATAGGTTTTAACCAAAGAGTATACGGAAGGTATAAATCTTGCGAGTGACGCTACATTAAAATTTGAAAATACAAAAATGACGGCTTTTGGGCGACACATTGTGGGGTTCCAATGATCCAATTTTTTTTCTCTTCCAAACCCATCGTGGGGGTATCAAAATAAAGGGTTTTAAGATGTGATTTCAAATATATATAACACTTATAATATGTTTAAATGTAGGTACCTAATTAGAAAAAAATATGTTAACTAAAAAGTTATAAATAAAAACAGTTTATTCATAATATCAAAAACCCGACTGCTTAAAAAGCAGTTCGCTTTTTAAGCAGTCGGGTTTTTAAATTTTACTTTTTTTTTTTTGTGTGGCACTATTTTACTTTTTTTTGAGAATCTTTTCATCTACTCTCACACCAAGGTATAATTCTCGTCAAACTTCTTGGCCGCCCTGAAGTTGGCTACAATGGCTGCGCAGTAACACAGAGTACATTATACATAGGCAGTAGTAAATCTCATACAAAAACAGCACCGTTTCGTGCCTCGCGCATGCGGAAAGCAAACTTCAGGGCGGCCCAGAAGTTTGGCGAGAGCTATATTTAAAATTTGACTTAGGGATTGCTGGGCTGTGCATTCTACAGTAGATGCCAAATAATTGCAAACATGTAGTTTAATATCAAAGCTTATTGGTTTAATTTTCGAGAAAGAAAATTTTAGAAATGTTGATTAGGATTTTAGGAAGGTTCAGGGTGAGACGGTTAGATCTAAGCCAAGACTTACTTTATGAAGTCCCAATTCAGAACTTTGTCTATCTTCGTCCCAGGTTTCTCCAATGAAAAAATCGGTTCAGCCGTTCAACAGTTATGCGCATTTTACTTCTTTACTCTTATTTATTTGTGGAGTGGTTGATAAATGATATAAAAACCGCGGACAATGTCTGACTGACAACCCTCCGTATTTCTCGGGTCTTACGATTAGTTTACATGTAGGTATTTATTTGAGAATTTACCTCTCTCTGACATTTCTAAGGACTTTAGACCGATAAAACTAGAATTGGCAATTTTTCGTTAATTCTTTGATCTAGCTCTTTAGTAAACTAACTAACCCGCCTAAATGTATGACTTGGCGAAAAATTGCGACTAATTAGCGACAAAATTTGTGAGAAAACAAATCTTCGCTAGGTGCCCTAAACTTTTGAGATTCAAATTGGGCCAAGCTGGGCAGATACTCCACAGATCGGCCACCTATAAATAAACCCTTATAACTTTTGAACCAGTGACCGACATATTTCGACTACCTATATAATTAGCGACTAGTTATCAAAATTAAAATCACTGATGATGGCCATGCCAGTGTCAGTCACACTATGCGCACTAACTGTTGAAACTCGTGGAGTTAGCACTGGATCATAGAACTCACAGAAAACTCTATCGCTGAGCCAGCAGTGGCCGCCATCAAGGCGTCTCAATGCTCTGTACACTGGATTTTACGCATTATATAATTAATTTCAGGCGTCTGTTGGAGCGTTACAATAACAGTAATGTTTTAACAAGGTTTTATTAAAACTTGTCTCTATATGGCATACTTTATTCCATTAAATATAGGTAGTTTTAGTCACTGGATCTATTAGTACAATGGAATGTTTTCGAGTTTGTTTGAATATTACAGATACATACTTATTATTCAATATTACATACATGTTTTAGTAAGTAGTCATAGGTACAATATTATTACAGTCAATCAATATGTGAAGTTACATTGTAAATTGAGTTTTATAATCACTTAAATTAAATACAAATCCATTTAAGCACAGTAAAAAATTCTATATATAAAGAAATTTCATAAATAAAAATGCTGTTATAAATGATTTAAATACACTAACTGTAACTAATTCAGTATACTGATTATATAATATGTAGATACAATGTTTTAGTAATAAAGGTCTGTAGTTGAAATTGAGTCATACCACAGTGCATTTAAATTATATTGTAAAATTTACCACAATGGAACGTTTTGAGTTTGGAAAGCTCTTATTTGGGCAGGGTTATTTAAATGTAATAAGACAATTCTGGAATGCACCAAAGGCGAATCATGATCTAGAAATCGATATGCCTACTCACGATTGAATCACAAAGACATAAGTACCAGCCGTACCATGAATTAATGTAACTATGTAATATACGGAGTATATTATTATACCATGCTATGTAATAACCATATCTTTGGCGCATTCACATACATTAATATTAAAACATTCGTTGGACAGAGCAAGATCGTAAAATAATATTTTCAGGTACTTATTTCTCATAAAAAAACAAACAAACTACAAAAAATACCCATTTTTGTATCTTGGACATTAAAAATAACTTCGTACTTGTCTCGTTCATTCAGTTTGCCATGTATTGACATAGACAACGGAAATTATTGATACCTAATACATTTTATTACAACAGGAAGTTAATAGTTAACAAAAGTTAAAACAAAACATAAAAACAAAATGTTTTAAACTTATGTTACAAATTAAAATAATTTTCCGATGTGACTTACCTACAGAATGTTTTCTAAGATTTACATTTTATATTGGAATTTAAAAAATAATAATAATCAAACTCATAGGGCAGTCTTAAGCTAAAATGCAGGCTCCATTTACTTGATAACCTTCTTTTTAAACAGGTGTGATAATAAGGTATAATTATATAGACTATAATTTAAATTGGAATATGTACAATAATAAAAAAGAGAGAAGAATAAAGCAGCTTAACACAAGCACCATTTGTACAAGTTGATAATTGTGAAAGCACGACAAAGCTAAAGGTTGTTCAGACAAAAAATATAACTTCTCTGTCTTACTTGAATCGATTTTTTTTAATTCATCTTGACCTAGGCATAGACACCTTTTTATCACCCTGTTCACATGCTCATTTACGTGAAACGAGTAATTCTCTATGACATCCATGACCAACGCTAAAAGTCAATCCGTTTTCGATAATAAAGAGTTCATAATAAAGTTAGTCATAAATTACCTAAAATTAAAAAAAAATATGTACAATCTACATTTTGTACATGCAATATACAATACACGCATACATTTTCGCCAGCATAATATCAAAGTGTAAAAAATAATCACACTTATGAACACATTAATAAATGGAGATTTCGTAACAAATTATTCTTGTCTTCAGAATAACATAATGTCTATCAATGCTCATATAAAATCTTATGGAAATAAAAACAAAAATCGAAATTTTTATAACATACATATTATATCACAGATACCTAAGGAAGATATTACTTATTATATCAAACGTTGAGGTGCTGTAAACAGTCCCTAAAATATTTTAATAAATTAATAAAAAGCACTCAATCTCAAAATCCTATTTGAATACTGTTAATAAAATATTCATGTCAATAGCTCATTTTCCTGTGTTTCATAGTTCGTAAACAAAGTCAAATATAATATTCTTCTGTTACACATTTACACTTGAAAGTAATCACTGACGGTGGCGGCGCCTCCGTTATTAATACTGCTTTTCGCCTCGCTTCTGTTTGGTACATTAATTTTTTCATAACCCGCTGCTGAATCTGACCTCTCCACGCTTGAACTGCCTGATGCCTCGTTGTTAACCTTCTCGTAAGGCGGCTCATTCTTGGATAGTTCAAAATATTTAACACTTTCGTAATTGGGGTCCTTTTTGGAGCGCACTGAATCATACTTTGAGTCCTTCGATCGAACTGATTCATATTTGGGATCTTTACACCTCAGCGACTCGTAATTTGGATCCTGTGTGCTTACGCTTTCATAGTTTGGGTCTTTGGGACGAACTGATTCATAGTTGGGATCTGATTCGCTTCCTGTGTTGTAGAGGGGGTCATGTGGCATTGACTCGTAATTTGGTTCTACGGTGGGTTCTTCGTTATTGTTCGCAGGCCAATTATTGTACTTACCGGGTTTCTTGTTGACTGTGGAGTAGGTTGGCTGTACTTTGTAGTTTGGAGCGATTGTGGCGTACGGCGGTGTCGGTGGCTGGTTCCTTAATACTTCATAATTTGGATCGGAATCTGAGGCATTGTTATCAGTCTTAGAAATATGCTCATAGCCAGCGTCACTGCTTACAATGCTGTTAGGGCCACTATCAGCCACCAGATGATTTAGCTTCAACAAGTTGTTGTTTGAAAAATTTGTGTTTGGTCCTGCTTTGTTTATATCTTTGACTGTTTCATACCCTGGATCTTGGTTTTGGGATGACTTCCGCTCTTTATGCGCAATAGTTTCGTATCCGTGATTCATCGATTTTTTACGATCTATAGTCTCATACCCTGGATCATCACTGCGATATTTGGACGTATGTGCCTCACCCTCGGGTCCGGTAAACTCCTTTGACCGTCGAATAGGATCTTCCGTTCTTCCTTTAGGTTTTTTGCTAACTTTAGCATACATTTCTTCGAGATTACGCGAAGGACTCTCATTAACACGATGATCCGAATTCAAACTAGTGTTGGCATCTGCCGACGAATAGTCACTGTACCCGGGCCCATCGATAGAATTGTACAGGTTGTCAGTTTGACTGTCGCGTTGATCGATGTCAATGTTAAGTTCCTTGGCGACGAGTGGTCTGATTAGGTCTCCAGAACTAAACCGATGTTTCTCGATGGGGTAATTGCATCCGTAGAAGTCAGACGAGTTAACGCAACTGTTGTTTCGTTGGTGTTTCTCGTTCAGACTCCGTCGTTTGTCGTGATTGAAATGAAGATCTCCTGAAAAGGAAGATAGGTTTATATTAAATACTTTTCATTGAAACTCCTGTTTCTCTACAATCTATACTAATATTTTAAAGCTGAAGAGTTTGTTTGTTTGTTTGAATGCGCTAATCTCAGGAACTACTGGATGGAATTGAAAAATTATTTTTTGTTGGATAGTCCATTTATCGAGGAAGATTATAGGCTATATAACATCACGCTACAACCAATAGGAGCCGAGCATAAATGAAAAATGTTGCAAAAACGGGCAAAAATATTCCTTTTTGAGAGCTTTTGTTGCGTGCGCTGCGTAAACGGTTTAAGTTACGCAAATATAATGTATGATGGAATTGTTCTTCTTTAAAAGTTCTAAAAAAAGCCCGCGACAGCATATGTCTATCTTTTAAGATTGACTCACAATAGCAGCTTTTATGTTCTAAATTTTAATTAGATCGCCGCCGTCGGTATAAACAAAAGTTTACGTGTTACATTCGTATAGTAGTAAGGGTACGTAGGGTAGGGTAGGGTAGGGTAGGGTAGGGTAGGTAGGGTAGGGTAGGGTAGGTAGGGTAGGGTAGGGTAGGTAGGGTAGGGTAGGGTAGATAGGGTAGGGTAGGTAAGGTAAGGTAGGGTAGGGTAGGTAGAGTAGAGTAGGTAGGGTAGATAGGGTAGGTGGGTAGGGTAGTTATGGGAAATAAAAAAATTAGGGTAGGTAGGTAGGAGGTAGGTAGGAGGTAGGTAGGTAGGTAGCCAGTTGACGGGAGCGAAGCCGCGGGGGTCAGCTAGTCTTAAAATAATTTTATTAAGAAACTCAAGTACCTGTACTTGACATCCGCTGGTGTCGTTGTGCGAGCGCCTGTTCAATGGCAGGTTGTCGGGGTGGCGCGTGTGAGGTCGCATGCGCTGAGGGATGTGCCGTGGGATGCGACGTGACATGCGCTATATTGTGCGATGAAGAATGGGCTGACGCGTGAACGGTCACGTGTGACGTGACGTGAGACGTCGCGTGGGAGCTGACGTGAGAGGTGCCGTGGGTGCCCGCGTGAGACGCGGCGTGGGCCGTGGCGTGTGGTGGTGGTGGTAGTGGCGAGTTGGCTTGTCGCTTCTCTGGCTTCGGAGAACCGAGCGCGCCCGTTGAGTTTGAACATGACGAGGACGACGCTGGTGGATGAGGTTTTGATATTAGTTAGGGAGTAAAGGTCACATTATAGGGTAGAAAATTCACCATCACATTTCCAATCGCTTTCATATTGAAAACTCAATTTAATTAATTGTGTTATTTACGTGCAGAAGATTTTGTCAAACATTATGAATGCATAGATTATGTTATTGTATTGGCAAAATGAAGGGAATTGTGAGCAAGTCTTCGGTCCATCTAACTACATAGAAAAAAAAACTTTTACAGTGATGGACTGCAATATACAATAAGTAACAGAAGGCCTTATTGAATAAATTCATAAGAATTCACCAAATTCTCAGACATGATAGTAATCGAGTTCGACATCTAATAGAAAAATATTAATTTTGTTGAGTCATCATTATTTTGAAGTATGTATGCTTGCCTCGAGGGCGTTGGCACCAAGACCAACCTTCTAGTAAATATTATGTTAAAAGAAAAATATGTTTTATGAATACATATTACATATAGATATCCAACACGCCCGTGTAGCTTCGCAAAATAATTAATAAGAAAAAGTATCAAGTATATATAATAGTACAAAAGTATCTGTATTTATTAAAATTCAAATAAAGATCACTCAATAAAATTCTCCAAAATAATTTAGAAACTTCTAAACTTAGATAAAGGCCGCAAATATTTATGTTTTTCTTATGTAAATTGTTTATATATAATTTTTTGGCAAAAACCGACTGTAATAAGTTACTATACCTTGTCTGGAGTGTGTAGCATTAGACGTCGACGCACCGACGTCTGGTGGAGCACTTCTTCTAAACAAATTACAAAAACAAAAGTTAGCGCTCACAATTTTTGTAAAAGGCATTATATTTTATACAACACAACTGTCCTTGTGAACACCACCGAGCTACTAAATACACAAATATAATCTATGAACCACTCTATTCGAATATTTGTGGTTATCACAAGCTGACGTCACGAGTAACGTCATGTAAATTTTATATTTAGAATGGGAAATCTTTATTTTTTGTTGTCTTTGTTATTTTCTGTTAATGTAAATTTTCGTTATTATGTATAAACTCGCGTGTAATTTTTTTAATAACATCAGTATTACAGTAGACGAAACTTATGCTTTGAGCTGTCAAAATCAGTGTATTCAGGCCATAGATTTAGAATTTTTTTTGCTTCGCAAAAAGATACACGAAGCGTGCGAGCTAGAAATCCTAATGAAGTACAAACCACCCAAGAGAAAAAGAGAGAGTGAATGACGTACCGATATGTCATGTTTTTCGCGAATAAGTACACCTAGCGGACAATCTGTTTTACGCCGCGGTGAATTTCTTGCATTTAAATAATAATCTTTAGATTTAAATTGATAATATTAATTATACAATTATGGTGACTTGTTCTGTGAGTGAATGTGACGTTACAAGACGAAATGACCCCAATAAATACACGTTTCACAGGTAAATACAATTTTGTCCTTGGATTGTTTTGAACCATATTTTGACGAATTTCTGCTAGTAATCGGCTCAGAAAAAGATTCTTACAATAGTATATTGATTTCCAATGTTATATATAAGTATATTTCGTATATATAAACAAAATTGGAGAAAATATTATGTAAAAGAGTAAATTGTTTGTTTACGCTAGGGCTTGACAAAGCGGTGACGTCATGAGTATCGATAAAAACTTAATCGTTTTTAGTGACATCATGACATGAATACAAACTTATTTAGTCAGGTTTTGTTAAAATAGATTTAAGTTACGATTGAGAAGATGTTTTTATCGAAACTGTACTTAAAGTTGCATGTTTATTGTTGCCTTTATTTTTCAAAAAAAATCGGAGTGTTTTGATGTTTTGTTACTTTGAGTAGGTTTAGGAATGTCATTATATTCTTCTCCTTAGCGTGTCGATGGCAAATATAAAAAGTTAAATATTGAGTTTGGCCCAGAATTCAGCCACGGCAATACCATTCGGTGACGCAGTCATAAGGTCTTCGTAAGTACAGGTGACAGGGCATGCTGCGCTCTCCGTGAGATTGGCCATGGTCTGCGGAGAGATGCTGCATAAGCACTGAAGACTAATGCCATCAGAGAACCCCCACCTGAGGAGGTTGTCCTTGCTGCGGCCAACCCGAGTGCGGAGTCTATTTAGGGTCATTATAATTGTATGCATTTATTAGTTTTACAGTGGCTAGAATACATCAGTGCTCTGCTCATCAGCAATTTTTTCTGTTGTGTAATTAATAATATATAATATTTATGTACCTACAGATTCCCAAATAATTCTGTATTAAGAGAAAAATGGATTCGAATTTTAAACAGAGATGGATGGTCTCCAAATAAAAACTCTACAATATGTAGTAAACATTTTGAATCGAAATACTGCATACAAAGAAAACATCGACGACTTCTAATGAAATAATCTATACCTACTTAAATTGTGCCTGTAAGAATGACGCTTCCTATCGTATGGTTAGTTAGTGGCCAACCTAGTGTTAGTTTTCAAACCATCTAGATACCTCTAACAGACCTCATCTACTTTTATAAAATATGTAAACGTGTTTGTACAAACCAACTTACAGAAATAATATCATTTATCATTGAACTATCTGCAGGCCATACAAATATTTGTTCCGTGCGGGAATCGAACTCGCGACACGCAGCGCAGCAGCCGATCGCTCAACCACTACGCCAACCGTGTCGTCAATTTCAAATACCTGACTGCGGTATTTTTTTATTAGTACTTCAAATACTTGTGGCTTCAAAATACATTCAGCGATTTTATTAATAGATGCGTTTTGCAGAAAATAGCGCTTGATAGCTTTCATAAGCAAAATGGCGACCGCGTACGTAAAATTTTCAAGTACCTTGTAAATTATCATTTTCATTTCAAACGGTTATTTTCACCGAACTTCTGTGTATTGATTAAGTTTATTAGTAAGAATGTCACGATGAATGACCAATGAATGAATATTTTGTTATTTGTATTTTAAATAAAAATAGTTAAAATACTGTACTTTACATTTTAAATACACGACTTAAAAATATTTTGTATTTCGTATTTTAAATACATGCGAGATATTAGTTTTGTAAATTTGTATTTTAATTAAAGCAAAGCATGGTTTTTGCCCAGCAGTCGTGTTTCTTAAGGTGTTCACCGAGTATCGATATCGATATTGAACATGGACTTTTTATCAACACTTTTTTAACTAACACATGGACAAATTCCCTCACACATAGATTTTATATTTTCGGTTTCGTTTTCCATCTGACTCTGTGTATCTTGTACATACTATATCTATGATTCAGGCGTGATTTTGACAGATCAAAGAGTTAGTCTACGTCAAGTTTCGTCACTTGCTCCTGAGCTCATGACGTGTGGATGTAATCCTGATTAGATGACCACAGTACAGAGAAGTTTAAGTACCTAACTAACATTGTAACCAAATCTTATAAGATTAGGGAAGATTTCTTCCTTAGTACCCAACTACCTACCTTTGTTACCTAAGTAACTTGTGCCAAATATCGCCAAATTTTGCGGTTTGTTGTTCTATCTTCCCAGGATCTAGGATGGGGAGTGGGGGGGCGGCATAAATGAGGGGCGTCCAAACTGAACTAACAGACCTTTTTATTCATCAGAAAACCTTAACAACTTATTTGTGGTGTGGTGTGCTCAAATTTTCAAGCTCGTTTCGCTGTCGAATGTTATTGGTTCTTGTTGTAAACCCACCGTTAAATAACTTAACTTCATAATGCTGCGAAAATTCTTAGGTGAAATTTTCGAGCTCGCTTCGTTTTCACTTTCATCCGACGGTTATAAACCGCATTTCTTTTTTCATGGGCTGTCCCAATACGGATCTGCCCTACAACCTGTCCTCCCAGATGTGCCGCCCTGCAGTATTACTTATAACTACATCGTCTAGTACTGCTGAGCGTGTGCGTCTGCTGGTTGTGGGGGTATGGGAGTCGGGTTTGTGGCTTCAAGCACTCCCGTCATCCACCATAGGCAATATGATGGATGACTCTTCGATTCGGCTCGCAACCTGTCTACGCTTAGGCGCACCTTGACATCTGTGCCAATATGGTGAAGCTGTCGACAGCCTTGGGCACCATGGCCTATCTTGTTGCAAGAGCGCAGGACGCATAGCACGGCACGCCAGCATCAACGACATCATTCGTCGAGTCCTTATCACTGCCAGCGTACCAGTTGTTTTAGAACCTAGCGGCTTGGTACGTGACGATGGGAAGAGACCAGATGGCATGACATTGGTGCCGTGGAAAGTGGGTAAGCCTCTGGTGTGGGATGCAACATGTGTCGACACCCTTGCGCCATCTTATGTTCCTTAGTTCGGCGGGCTGTGCTGGCGCTGCTGCTGCGGCTGCTGAGGCCCTCAAGCGGCGCAAATACTGTAACCTAACAGTTTTGAGCCGTTTGGGATCGAAACGCTTGGGTCATGGGGCCCGAGTGCACGTCTCCTTTTTAAGGAGATCTGTCGCCTATTGATCGACACTGTGCGTGACCAGAGGGCTGGCTCTTTCTTTGCGGAAAGAGTCAGCATTGCCATTCAACGTGGCAATGCTGCCAGTCTTCTGGTCACGTTCCCGGATGACAGCGATGTGGAGGAGTACTTCGACGCCTACGTGTACCTTTCTTTTGTATATAGTGTAAGTAGTTAGGTTTAGTATAATTTTGTATAGGTTACTTTTGTTTAGTGTTTAAGCATGTAAATATTTATACCTTTGTTTTACAAATAAAGTCCCACATTTTTCAATAGATAATATCCTGAAACAGTTACCTCCTTATAAAGGGAAGGAGGCAAATATTGTCTATGCCCAGAGCGACTAAATGCTAGATCGGGCCCTGCCCAGCTGTTTAGGCTGTGCTGTTCCTGCCACTGAGTTTAAGATTTTAATTAAACAGATAAGTTTACCTAGATGCATGTGTGGGGTCAGTATGCAGTAGATCCGGTGTGGGATCCCGGCGGCGCGGCTCGGTGGCGATCTGTGCGTACGTGTCCGAGCCCTCCCCAACGCTCGCCTCTTCGATCGCTGCGTACATCTCATCTGGACATAAAAATAGTAGTTTACATCACCAGGATTAAGGCTGGCCGCGAATAGCTAGAAAGAGAAAAAGAACAGCAGCCTTATTGCGTAAGTGAACTCGCCAAGGGAAAGGGTTTGATCCTATCAATCGAACAGTCACTTGCGAGATGAATGACGCGATGTGGATTGCCGTCTATGTGATTGGTCGATTGATGGAGTCAAATCGTTTGCCTTGCCGAATTCACTTACGCAATAAGGCTGCTGGTCTCGTAGCCATGTTATAGTTTCTGATGATACCATTCAACCGATAAAAAGCAAAGACAGACAGTCTGTTCCGTAAGCAGTAACCCAGGCTACATAGGACGTAGCAAATGCCCGGTTTCTCGCAGCTCGAATTTCGATTATCGGGATGTTACCGTAATCGAAGAATAATCGCCGGTTAACGGCTGTGATTGGGTGAATGAATTTTCAACAACCAATCACAGCAAATAACGCCTGCTTAACAATTTTCACATTAATTTAGCTGTATAAGAATCGAAATTATCTATTTTGTAATTAAATGTCCGCATCGCTGTCAATAGGACAAACATTTTGATGGCTTATGAGCATTTTCTTCCTTTTCTTCTTTATTTTAAGATTATTTTGTAATTTCAGTATCGTATAGACAATACTGAAATTACACACCACAAAAATACAATAAAGCATTCAAATTTATTTTTATGGAATCATAAAATGAATGCAATAAAATTTTCCTTATAGGAATTTTAAAAAGAATTATTATGTTATATTCGGTGTTTGTTAAATCATCGTTTATAGGCAAGAAGCAGGAAAAATTGTTTAGTTATTTTTAATCACAAATTTTATTTAAGTGACAAAATTACAAGTAAGTGAAAATCGTCGCCACAAAAACATAATAATTCCTTTTAAAATTCCTATAAGGAAAATTTAATTGCATTCATTTTATGATTCCATAAAGGTAGTAAATTTGAATGCTTTACTGTATTTTTGTGGCGAACAATATCTTTGCTATAGGCCCATATTCGATGTTTGTTAAATTTAATTACATATAGCCGTTTATGGTGGCCGGTCAATGTTTTATGTTGTACCTATTAGCAAGATAAGGATCATAATAGGGGAATTATTGATGTTTCAAATCGGACACTTACATCAAGATAGTTGTAATAGGCGCCATAACTTCGTATCAGCGTTAGATTACATGCTAATTGTAATATAATTATCATTTAAGTTAAGATAATAGAATTAAAAAAAAAATCTTTTTCAAAAGCCAAACACTAAAAGTGCAAAAGTTATTTTGCACTTTTTAGTGTTTTGCTTTTGAAGTCGGTTTATTTTTATATGAAAAAGTTTTTATTTGTCTCTTTATTGTTTTAGTACACCATCACCAAAAATGAACAAGTTCTACAAAATAGCCATAATAACTCAATTTGAACATTAGTGGTGTTTGTCGCTAAGGAGATCGGCAGGATTATTACGTATCTTTTGCAAGAGCAAAACGATAGCGATCAAACGCTTTATGTCATAAAAGTCGGAATTACCTGCAGTGTAGGTATGATAGGTCCTACACAATCCTTTGCTAATCGCTCGCTGTTTTTCAAATGCACTTATTATAGTGCGCGCGGAACTAGTTGGTGGCGACAGGGGTGAGGAGGCGGGTTAGGACAATGGACAATGACAATGGGTCATCACACCCATTGTCAATGGGCCTTCCCAGGTTTTACTGGCGCCCCCGCCTTTCCGTCCTACCGCTCACATACCTAAGGCGCGGCCAAACTAGTTCCGCGCGCACTATAAAAAAAAACCGCAAACAACTCTAAAACTTCTGTATGGAAGAGCAATTATTGCGCAAAAATCGCTATCGTTTTGCCCTTGCAAAAGATACGTAATAAGCCTGCGGTTGCTACATATCATCTTTTTTGTATTCGTCGTTTTAATCTTAGTTTGTATACCTAATAATGTGTGCATGCTATGCTATAACTTTGCCCCACACTAGGAATTTCTCCTGCATCGTGGGTGCGTTTACAGACATATAAACTCACATACACAAACACCCAGAGCCGGAACAACTATTTGTAGGTCATACAAAAATTTGTTCCGTGCGGGAATCGAACCCGCGACACGCAGCGCAGCAGTCAATCGCTCAACCACTGCGCCAACCGTGCGCTCAAACTGTCATATTATTAGAATTTTATATTTTCTGTCAATCTTGCTCCTTTTGTATAATATTCCCTGTTTTTAGAGAGGTCTGGCTCTTGTGATACAGGACTTCCTAGTACAAGAGCCAGGGTTGCATTGATATTTGTGACATAAAGTGTGTGTTAATAAATAAATATCTTGAAAACTACTGCACTGATTTTGATGAAACTTTTACTATTCCCTAAGTTGAGACACACTCATCCAATACAAAAATAATGATCACGGGCCGATAAGGAGTTTCGGAGAAATGCGTGGACAAACATACATATATGCAAACAAACTTAACATACATACACTTATGAAATTTGGCACACGTGTTTGGAAGCCCACATAAAAAAATATTACACACATAATATACGTGTCGAATTGATTACCTCTTTTTTAGGGTTCCGTACCCGATGAGTCCAAACGGAGCCACACCTCTTAAAACCCTTCATTTTGATACCCCACTCGATGAGTATGGAAGAAAATAAAACAAAATACCAATCGAATTGAGAACCCCCTTTTAAGGAAGTCGGTTAAAAAAATTGAGACTCGCACAATATAGCGCACAAAATTCGCTGTTTGTTTTTTTCTAACTTCTATCTTAGAACACATGGGCGGTCAAGACGTATCTAACGATGTCGCAATTATATAAATCCGTCAAAGGGTTTGAAAGATATGAGATAATAATAGTACATTTCGTGTTGAGCATAAAAAGTCGAGATTTGAACACGAGTGATATATCCAATTCCAACCGAGTGATGTAGCCAACGTTCGCCTTCGGCTCACGTCGAAAGCTACATGCGAGTTTTAAAATAAAGCCTTCTTTATCCACTACCTGATGAGCTTACTTAATTAAATGAAAATAAGTTCCAACAACAATTTATTAGAAACGTCCAGACTAAAAACCACAGACTATATACACACAATCTACACGCGCTTTTTCGAGAGGTAACAGGTTCAGTATCATTGTGCCGGATGGGGCGGTGGAAAAAGCGCGGGCGTAGCGGCAGAATGCGTCTACCAACAGTAGCCTATTCAGTTACGTACTTTTTTACTTTAAATTGCAAATTGTTTCACTCGTACTTGGTCGCCAAAAAGAAAAATAATTACGTTGTAGTTACATAATGATATCAAAACTTTCGAAACGAATTTCTGAGGCTATGATACATAATAGACAAGGTAGTGGGAACAGAATATTACATACATACAAACATACAAGATACGCGCGAAACACATAACCCTTACCTGGCAACCGGCTAATGAATGAATGAAAATGATAAATCAGGCAAATATTTGTAACAAATCTTATCTTGACAGAACATCTAGATGTATTTGAACAAATAGGTGTATTAGGAGGAAAAATAATACTGTATATTGTTTGAAAATTTATAGCCGGAAACGAGCAAAGGGAAATCCATTAAAATGCAGATTAGCGAATGGTTCTCTCAAATGTGACCAACATTTTCTTTTAGCAGATTAAAATATGTGATTAGATTATTTATGTGCTATAAGCACTTGCGTACTTAATTTAGAAAATAGCTCATTTAAAGCGATATAATATTTCCAAAACGAATGTATGAAGAAAAACGATTTCGCAAGGGAAAAGTGGATTCTTACTTTCTATCATGTTGATTAGTCCAAGTTTATGATCAAGGGCGTTAACTAGTAGTTTCCGACAGGTCGTCGTTTCATCGTGCAAGTGCATATTAGTACATTTTGTTTTTTACCGGAAGAGTGTCAATCCCACCGCACTTATCCCAAAGCAATGCAATTCCTGAAAGCCAGAATCAACAGTGGCGACCACCAGAAAAGCGTCGAGGCAATGAAGCTCGATGTGCAATGAATTTAACTGTCTTGGATCCCGAACGAAATTAATCAGAAAAGAATAATGGAGGAGTAGGAAATAATATAAATTTCCACTTACCTCCATATCAAACAGGAGACAGAACAAACAAGGCCAATAGGCACAAAGGGTCATTTACAACTGGGATAAGCCCAGTTGCCCACTAGCACCACGGATAAAAATAAGCATTAATATTAATGGGTCCTAACATTGTGAGCTGTTATATTTGATTCCAATATTCCAGTATGGCAAAAACGCTTGAACGCACGGAAATTTATTCTAGTTTGTTGTAGTTTCCACAAGGTCCGTATAGTAAACAACTCCTGATGCAGCCTGTACATTATTCAACATAGTATTGCGTTCATTCTGCCAAAGAATACACTCCCTATATGATGTGCAGATTGTACTAAAGAAGAGAATAGAAGAAAGAAAAGAGTAGAAGAAGAGTAAGTCGAGTGTCAGTGTATAGCGCGGTTTTCCCTGCCAAACAAATATCGCTATTGCCTTTCTTGAAACAAAGTCAAGTAATAAATAACCAACACCCCAATTGCGCAAGTGAATTCGGCAAGGCAAAGTGTTGATGAATGCGAGATGAAAGACGCGATGTGGATTTCCATCTGTGTGATTGGTCGATTTATGGCGGTCAAACCCCTTGCCTTGCTGAATTCACTTGCGCAATTAGGCTGCATGTTCCACGAAAGGAAATGTTGATGTTATTGTCGGGCAGGGAAAACCGCGCTGCGCTGTGCCAATTCGCAACCTATAGAAATAAACAGGCACAAATGGCACAGCATCGGCTAACGGTGAATGACTAAGTTTAGACAGTGGTGTCTCATCCCATACAAAGAAACCGTGCCGACGTACTGTACTGATTATTTTTTGTACATCGATCGCATTCGGTTCCGTTCCACGGATATAGAATTATAGATGGTGATCTATCTATCGTCGTGGAACGGAACGAAACGCGTTCGATTTACAAAAAATAATCGGTATAATCAGATGAAAAACGCTAGTTATCGGCACGGTTTCTTTGTATGGGATGAGGCATCTGTAAACGTAAGTTGTGGCAGAAAGCGTTTTATACCATTAAAGATTACGTTGAGGACATAAAGGCTTGGGATTGAGCTGCTCCAATTAATTTTGGATTTTTATATTTTACACCATAAATTTAGTTTTTTTTTCAATGACAAGAATATTTACTTTTTAAAGTATTATATTATTTTATTTTAATTATTGTGAATGTGAAGACTATGTGGATATTTTTTTTTGTTTTTAACCCAGTTTGAGTAGTTTATGCGGCCTACCCGAATGTCCTTTCTTTGGTATCGTTTGTCGAATCGTTGAGCTCCTTAAATTCTGAGTTGAGCTGCTCGGTTATTGACAAATGCGTGCACTGATTGGACAGGTCCACTCAATCTGGCTGGTGCTTTCCTTAGACCATTTCAGACATCAGTTACATGGTCTTCACATGATCTAACCAATATTTTGTCTGGAATTTAAAAGAGACAGTGAAATCTGAGTTTGTTTGGGCCTTTCTTCTCAGAGTAGTCAGATAGGAAACGCCGACCTTATCTAGTATTAAAAATTATGATCGACAAGTAAAAGTGTTTGTACAAACCGACTTACAGAAATGAAATCATTTATCATTTAACTTACCGGAGTCATCGGATACAGTGGCATAGTGAGGTTGTGACGGCGGCTTACTGCTCTGAGCACGGATGTTACTCAGTGGTTCGCGCACAGAGATGCTCGTATAACCCTCTGTAAAAAAAGGATCCCTTTTTAGTCGCGAGTCCTACTGGATTTTGCTTCTATGTTACACACTTCAATTCTGTCAAATATACGCATCTCTCTTGCTTTCTAGTTTGCTTCAAGGGAACCCAATATTGGGTTAAGCTAGCCTTTATCCTTGTAAGCATAGGCGCCGAGAGAGGGCTGCAAGGAGGTGCACTTGCAAGAACATTTACAAAAAAAAAAAACTCAATATTAGGCTTAATTTTTTGCCTCATATTGAGTTTTTTTTTTTGTGTGAATTCATCCAATGTCTTCTCCCGCTCTGAGTGGAGCGGGAGGGCGTGTCAGACTTTAGCTGACTAAAACCACCCGTGTTCCTTCAGTTGCTTGAGCCAGAGCCGCGGTAACTGTTTTTCAAATTTATCCGCGATTCCATTTGGACCTAACATACCCAAGGCGAAGTTCTAAAATTTTCGAGCTCACTCTTTCATCTTGTAAGTTTGTTCAATTTTTAAAAGATTATATAGCATTTCAGTATGATGTGGCATTTTATCATATAAATTCATCCTACTCCTATACTTACTGCATAAATTGACAGTTTGTTCTATATGTGAATAAAAATCGCAATGCGTGTTAAGCCTTATAGAGGCCAGACGCATTTAAATAATCTTAATAGCTTCTTTTAAGGTTACACTAGTCGAAAATTCTTCCATACAAACGTAGTCTAGGGATTATTCCACTATTTGACGATGTACGTTCAAAATAAAAAGTGATATCAATTTGTCTCATCATTATCTAGCCCTGTATGGAAGCAAAAAAGTAAAAAAAGAAAATATTTGAAACTTATGAGCGTCGAAAGTTCCACATTTCGACACTAATTTTAACGCATTTTTGGGCGCGAATAAATACCATAAGAAGACGGAAAATTGCAAAACGGCCTCCATACTGGGATTGATTAATAGTTCAACAATGCAAATACTTTTTTTTGAACACATAGATTTAGTCGTTTTTCCATGATATCTAGACTGCCAAAGGTCTGTTTATAAAATTTCGCGCGCTCGGTTTCGTCCTAAATCATTATCCATTTCGCTACAAATTTGCAAAAGTGTGTATTCGTACGCGAACTAGCTTCCTACTGCTCATCACAGCATCTTTCTCTTCCGCACGTGTTGTCGGTTGATATAAAATGCATTTTAACCCTGCGCACAAAATAGTTCGTGCCGTCGACTAGTGTACCCTTAATTGAATACATTGATCATGACGCTATTTCGTCTTTGTAGAACAACAATGTATTAGAAAGATAACTTTGTTGGAACAAGTTATTGAGGGTCAATAACTGATAGATTGTCGTTGAAGTGATAGTGCGTAGACTGCAGATACAAAGTGACTCAACAATCCTTAAATGTTTCGATACTAGCCTGTTTGTAACATTGTGGTACATAAAAAAACCGGTTAAGTGCGAGTCGGACTCGCGCACGAAGGGATCCGTACCATTGTCGCAAAAAACGACAAAAAACACGTATTCCCCAATTAAATAGTTATTTTATTCTGTTTTTATTATTTATTGTTATAGCGGCAACAGAAATACATCGTCTGTGAAAATTTCAACTGTCTAGGTCAGGGGTCGGCAACCTGCGGCTCGCGAGCCACATGCGGCTCTTTGGGTGTGAAGCTGCGGCTCTTTAGTTGAGATATTTCAGCAATTTAAAACCGACAAAACCACTCTAGCATTTATAGTAAATCCTCTCAACACAAATAGTACCGAAATCCACACTGAGCCATACTGGATCTCTAGAAATGCAATTGATAGATTTAAAAAAACCGGCCAAGTGCGAGTCGGACTCGCGCACGAAGGGTTCCGTACCATTATCGCAAAAAAACGGCAAACAAACACGTCTGTTGTATGGGAGCCCCAATTAAATATTTATTTTATTCTGTTTTTATTCTAGCTATCACCGTTCATGAGATACAGCCTGGTGACAGACGCACAGACAGACGAACAGACAGACAGACAAACAGACAGACGGGTCGCGGAGTCTAAGTAATATGGTCCCGTTTTTACCCTTTGGGTACGGCACCCTAAAAAGTAAACCTTTGTGGAGTAGAAAATTTACAGACTTGAAAAACAAGTTGGAAGAGTTGGAGGTTTAGAAATGTATGTACGTAACGCAACAAAAGTGCACAGCTTTAAACGACATGCCGCGAGTTGAGGCACTTATATTCGACGCATAGAATAGTCTTCCAGATTGCTACAGTGAGGTGAAGAAGTTGGCATTTGGAGTGCTGACTATCTTCGGATCGACATATTGGTGCGAGCAAACGTTCTCTTGCAGGAATATAATTAAAAGTAAAGTAAGAAGCCAACTAACAAATGAAAATTTAGAGTCGTGTTTGAAACTTAAAACAACAAGTTATGGGCCAAATTTATCCAAACATTATGCAAAGCCAACGCTCCCATTGAATTTGTTTGCTCAAATGTATGTTATTTTTATTTTTTATTTTTAGTACCTACAAGTTACAATGTTTAGTAAAGTTTAAATTTTCTACTTGAATATCCATGGAAATTATGAATTATGCCAAAACCAATAAGACCAAATGACAGTTATGCTAACAGTTGCATTATGCCACAATATTATTATGCTAGTAAAACTTATGCGAAAATGTTATGCCAAACAATAATATGCCTAAAATATTATGCCAAGGAGATTCCCATCTAATAATACCATATATATGTTATCTAATTTGTTGTGTAAAAACACTACTTACATATGAATAAATAGATTCGTTTTTTATCAAAAATATTTTTATTTATGCAAGTACTACTTATTGTTGGCAAGAAAAAAAAATCTCTTTAAAAACTTAGAAATTTTGTAAATTGTAATTTTTTACTCTTATTCCGACTCAAAAGATTGCCGACCCCTGGTCTAGGTTCATGAGATACAGCCTGGTGACAGACAGACGGACAGTAGAGTCTTAGTAATAGAGTCCCGTTTTATCCTTTGGGTACGGAACCGTAACAAAGGAATATCTTTGCAAAAAACATTTTAGTGTCAATTCTCTATCCAGTACAATTCTGAGTTTTAAATGTTTCCATAACAAAATTAATAATCAAAATAGTCTATGTTAAGTAGGTTTTATCGCAATTTTAAAAGTTAATGGTTTTTATAATGAGATTAACTTTAAACTACCTACAACAATAGATCATACTTACTGATACGTCACGCAATTAATATTATCAAATCAGATGCATTTTACGATTTCGCGGAAATGCTGACAAAAATGCCACATTAATTTAAATAATATGCCTGCATCAGCAGGCTATTAGAGAATAAGCTTTAATTCTTAAGATTAAGGTGCATTTTCGTGCAAAGTGGCTGAAAATTACTTGAAAGATATTTTTGGCTTATCCGCTTCAGGATCTAATCAGTGTTTAATGGAATTTGTATGTAATTTCGAATCTACATGGACATCTTCAGGCAACTTATGGAGGAAGACTGAATATTGATCGATGACATTAATTTTCTTACAAAATTATATTGTCAAGCCAAGTCAAGTTGTTATTCTTCTTAGAGATAGATAGTTGTAATTCAATCTAGCTAGGCAGTTTTATATATGTATAAACATGAAATCTGTGAAAATTAAGAATTTAGTACCTGGGCGACCGAGCTCTGCTCGGGTGAAAAATTGAAAATAGAGGAAACGACGTTTTCTATAAATGAACCTAGCTAGATCGTTTTATCGCCCCCGAAACCCCTGCATACTAAATTTCATGAAAATCGTTGGAGCCGTTTTCGAGATTCTTATTATGTACATACAAGAACGATTTTGAGATACGGCATAATATTTTGGGGAAATTGTAGTCTGAAGGAACAGGTGTTTAAGGCTCATAAACGCTGTATAAGGGCTATGTGCAATTTAATAGTAACAGATAGCGGCGTACCTGTATTTAAGTCCGTAAAATTACTAACATGCCCATCCCTTTATATTTTCGAGGTGGCTGTTTTTGTTAAATCAAATATGCATCTATTTAATAATGTGTCCGAAAATAGAAACCGGCCAATCAGGAGACAGTACAAAAATTTGCTAATTGTTAGTGGTTCCGATACCGCCCTATTAAAGAAAAATATTATATGTATGGGTCCGATAATATTTAATAAAATACCCGATGTAATAAAAAAATTGACATTTCTACTTTTCAAAAAGAAATTGACAGATCTATTAATTAATAAATGTTATTACTCAATTAGCGAATTTCTGACCGATAAGAATTTAAATTGATAACATGACTTCTCTGTTTTCTTGACTTGTACTTAATAATTTTATTTTTTATTAGACTGGAACTTGACGAATTTGTAATCCCTTTTTATTAAAATTGACATTGTGTATTGCATTGCCTATTTCAAATTACTAACAGAATTTGATCTTGACATGGTAAATTTGTATTTGATTTAATTGAATGTTTGAATGATTTATATTAATTGGGACTTTATTATAGCTAAAACTGTTTGCATGCCTTACTTAAGGTAGTTAGTATAAGGATCATTACATTAAAACTTAACAACTGTAACTTGTACCTACTTTCTGTGCAAATAAAGAACTATTCTATTCTAAGAATTGCTCGTTTAAAGGTATTAAATAAAGATCATGAAATTGCTATTAAATTAAATGGTAATATTTCAATTTAGTAATATCAAAAAAATATTAATATTTGCTAATAAAATTGGGACGACTAGAGTAAGTAGAATTTATTTCGTAACTTTATTTAAACCTCATAGGACGCACGCTTGCTTTGAGATTTGACAATTCAACAGTATTCATTGCGGGTTTTAAGCTGTCGAATAGACGAATTTTAAACATATTATGAAGCAAATAATGATATTAAAGCGCGTGCGCACATGCTTTCAATTAAGTTAAGCAATTAGGTGCTGTTCATAATACTTGAATGATAAGTTGGGACTATTAAAGTAATGATGAAGTGCATCTGTGCATGCGCAGACATTGTGCACTTTAAACATATCCTGCGTACTGGTCTACTGACTGGCTACCATTAATGAAATATCGGGCGGATTATAAGTAACTAGCTGTTCCCCGCGGCTTCGCTCCCGTGTACCACCCCACAGGACGCGTTTTCGGGATAAAAAAATAACCTATGTCACTCAAGAATAATGTAGCTTTCTAATGGTGAAAGATTTTATTAAATCGGTCCAGTAGTTTCGGAGCCTATTCGGTACAGACAAACAAACAAAAAAATCGTCCTCTTTATAATATTGGTATAGATAAATAATAAAAAGCCACGATAGTTATAACATGAACATTAACGTGTGCTCGCGTCGCTCTCCAGTCATGAAGCGAGGGAGTGAGAAGACTAGACCGCCGTATTTCGCCGTCTTACTTACACTTTTTAGGGTTCCGTACCCAAAGGGTAAAAACGGGACCCTATTACTAAGACTCCACGGTCCGTCAGTCTGTCGCCAGGCTGTATCTCATGAATCGTGATAGCTAGACAGTTGAAACTTTCACAGATGATTTATTTCTGTTGCCGAAAAATGGAAAATAATGTTCTAAATACGGCAAAACTGGAATTTATGGGTGGAGTTAGTTCGCCCGTACCATATCCGAGCGTGTGTTACGACTATAAGTTTGGCCGCCTTAACTGAAATGCGGCTTGGAGGACTATTAGAATAGTTCCTAAAGAACTTACTTGCAGAATCAGTAGAATCCCCACTAAAGTGTGTGGTATTATCTGTGTTGGGTCGAGGCGATGGTGGGGTGATGTAAGGCAGCTCCTGACTCGAAGGCAGTTGTCCACTTATCGCCACGGACGCTGATATTACCACAGATTCTGAAAACGTTACATATTTTCAGAATTTGACTATATATCTACTGCTATTTATTCCACTAACGATTACAATCAAGATTGTAATGTATGATTTGATCTTGTTTTTGATTGTAACTAACGATAATTTGCTTGATTCTCAGTATGAGTCTTGATATATGAAATTGGTAGTGACTTTGAGCAGCCAAAAGACTATTTACAAATTCATATAAAAGAAGGCCAACGTGGGCGATAATTATTAATTAACCGTAGTTTATTAGTTATTATACATACAAACCTGCAGGATTTTGTCCAACTTCTCTCTCATCAATTTGTATAATTTCTCCCTGAGATGTTTCATCAGTTACTTCAACAAAACTGCAACAAACAAAAATACAAATCAGAAAAACGTGCTTTTAACTTTTTATCAAAAACGTACCTAAATATTTGTTTAAAAGTTTAACGATTTCAGATAATTCAAATAGTTGCTGGTCATCTGGAATATATTGTCACAACTACGGTGAATTACAAGAAGGTATAAATTAGATTAATTTTAATACTGCCTAAAATACAAGAAAAATTATTACTCACATAATGACTCAGGTATTTCTGATATCGATTCTAGTTTAATGTGATACAAATAAGAGTGAACCGGAATTCGAAATACCGAAAAATTGCTAGTCACCTCAGTAGTTTGTAATACACCCCAGTTTGCAGTTGACGACACATGTTTATTTAATCAATGAAATGACAAATATATCAATTATTTCAGATAAAGAAAACTGATATCAATAATTGCACTTTGAAATACCTGAGTGCTTTGTTTTTTTGATGTGAGGGCAAGCTCTGCGTACTTCCCAATTATTATAAGGGTAAGTGCGCACTGCGCACTAAAATATTTAATCGTTGAGATTTTTGAAATGCGAAATTAAATCGCAACCTAAAGATGAGGGTAATATTGAGAGTCTGGCCAAGGATACTGAGTCCCTGCGGCAAATATTGGTTTTCGACGCATGCGAGCCTATAAAAGAGCTAAAGCGTAGCTCAGAGCTGGCCCAAAAGGAGTCACCGCAGATGCTCGGAGCGGTGCTCGAGAAGGTGGCGCACATGTCTGCCGAGTTAACGCCACTAGGGGAGGCCCTTCAAGGACTTCAACTGCCGAGTATACGGGGCGACGCGATCTTGGCTGAGCATCAGGGCCCGGCTATCGCTGATCTCTACGCAGAGCTCCAGCACATGCGCCTGGAACTGACCTCCCTCTCCCTGCGAGGAGGGAGATGTTGGTTGGTGAGGCAATTAGCGGTGGAGATATCAGGACGGCAGTGCGGGAGGCGATCATGTGCACCCCGAACCCAGCGGCGTCGGTTGCATTGGACGTACAAAATATCCTCCAGGCATGTACTGCCACCCAAGATACTTGGGTTCTGACCGTCGCGGGCAGCTTAAGTCCTACGCTGAGGTCCTTAACACCACCCATAGCCCAAGCCTAATTGTGGAGTCTATTGACCCCCGTCATACCAGCGATGACGTAATAAAGACTATCAAGTCTAAGATCGACGTCGTTGCTCTTGGTGTGGGTGTCAGTAGCATCCGCAGGCTCAAGAACCAAAAAGTGGCTATAGGTTGTTCCTCGGAGAGTGATAGGATTGCGCTCGGAAACGCTATAAAGGGATCTACAGAGGGATTTGCAGTCAAGTGCCCACCTCCGAGAAACCCTATGATTCGCCTGAATGCCGTGGTTAATGACCTCGATAACGAGAGCATTGAAACAGCTCTGGTGAGGCAGAACGCCAAATTGGTTGAGGGCCTGTCGACCGATGAGGTGCGCGCCAAAGTAATGCGGCGAACAAAGGGGCGCTCTTCCGCTACCACTAACGTCATTCTCGAAGTGAATGCTAGCCTCTGGAGCCGACTGAAGGGTCAGCGAGTGAAGCTGGGTTACCAGGTGGTCCTAGCTTTGGACCAGTCCCCAGTTGTACAATGCTACAACTGTTTGGGATACGGACATATGGCGCGAGACTGCCTATCCACACCCAGGTGCGGTTATTGCGCCGAGGAGCACGATACCAGGGAGTGCCCAAACCGATCTCGCTACCCACAAAGCATCAATTGCCAGAACAACAAAAAAGCCACAAGTTCTGGTCACTCGGCATACTCGAGCGATTGCCCGGAATGGTCAAGGTGGGACCGAATAGCGAGATCTGCAATAAGGTATAGTTAAGGGCTCCCCACAGGTAATCAAGTTCGTGCAAGTTAATTTGGGCCGTGGTCTGGCTGCGACAAGGGAGTCCTTATGTGAGGCAATTAAAAACCGTACCGATGTTTTGCTCATCCAGGAGCCCTACGTGGGTGCTAGGGAGATTCTTTATGCTCCACATGTCCAGCGATTCTGCAGAAACTAGATGCCAAGAATATCGACCGGGCGACTCGACGACTCCTGAACAATTACCTGACCGACAGGAAAATCACGCTGGAATACTTGGGAAGCACAATATCCAGGCCCACCACTAAGGGTTGTATCCAGGGGTCTATCGGTGGCCCAATATTTTGGAATTTCCAACTCGATTCCTTAATGGTGGAGGCGGACAGTCTGGATGCCCACGTGCAGGCGTACGCGGACGATATCGTCATCCTCGCGAAGGCGGACACGGCAAGGGAGCTCGAACTCGTCGTAAACGAGGCTCTGGCAGTTGTCGCGGAGTGGGGTAAAAAACATAAAATGAGATTCGCACCCCACAAGACCCAGGCAATTGTCTGCACTAAGAAACGCAAATATGACGTCCCTAATTTCTGCCTCGCGGGGACTCCGATACTGCTTTCCAACAGACTCAAGCTTCTTGGATTGACCCTGGACACTGGGCTGAGCTTCCTCCCTCACTTAGAGGAGGTAAACAGAAAGACAGCAAACATTTTTAAAATGGTATCAAGAGCAGCTCGAGCACAATGGGGTTTGAACGCAAACATCCTGAGAACCATCTATCTTGGCGTGGTTGAGCCAGTGGCGACCTACGCAGCGAGCTCCTGGGCGGTATCAGTAAAGGCAGTTTTCGTAGTTTCAAATGTTACTATTGCAGAACAGTTGCCCGTATCATCATCATCAGCCTTTAAATATTATTACTGCTGGGACACAAGCCTCCTCTCTGTGAGAGGGAATGGGTTGTAATTCACCACGCAGGCCCACTGAGGATTGGTGGATGTCACATGTCTTCGATTTTATGGTTCTAAGACCTGCCGGTTTACTCACGATGTTTTCTTTCACCGTTTTGAAAGCAGTCGTGATAAAATAATTTACACAAAGTAAAGTGCCTGCCTGAGTTCGAATTCGAACCCTCGACATACGACTTGTAAATCGCCGCCCGCACATAAAGTTAGGTATTAGGTCCGCACTAGCAGAAAACAAAATTGTTTGGCAATTCTGTAGTGAGACAATATTGGTCAGTAAGATTAGGGAGGTCGCCCACGATAACTATTTGCAAAGATTCTGTTGCGTTTTACGTTAGCACACTACACCGCTAGTTTTGGCCGTGTCAATGTATGTATACGCGCGAATGTATTACTGCTGCATCGCTACTAAAACGTGACAGCATCGATGCAAACAACCAGCGTCAACAGGCGTTCTCACTTTTCTCGCCAAACTTCTTGGCCGCCTTGAAGTTGGCTTTCCGATAGACAAGACAGGGATCGGTGCTGTTTTTGTATGAGATTTACTAATGCACAGCTATTGTTGCCAACTTCGGGGCGGCTAAGAAGTTTGGCGAGAACTATAGTCGCTTAATCGAACCACTGTATCGATGCTGCACCGCGACTGTATTCACGCTTATACGCGATAGTAGCGATGCGAAATCGTAGTAACATGGGCGAAAGGATCAGCGACAGCATCGCGACCGTATATCGATCTTTTTGCGATTATATCGCAACTGAATAGCTGCAAAAGGTCACCGTGGGTGTCCTCCCTTAGATTAGAAGGTCATACTTACATATTATGGCTCTCATTCTGTACTTTAGCGTAGGGATGCTCGTAGGGGTAGTCTCGGCTCGTAGATGCGGTGGCTACTGTCTTGTTACCTGCAGATAAACAACGGCGATTAGTCAAAACAAGTACTGATTACAATGTAATTATCGCCAGTTCCGAGTAGCGGTGCTTTTGTACGATATTACCGGATCTTGGCGCCGATAATGTACTGATTTTATCTCTAATCTGATGAATGAACCACGCCGTACGGTAGTCACACAAAGCCACTATTGAAACCTACGTAGGTGATGTTTTTACGTTCGATTTATCATGCAATTATGCGGGTGCTTTTTATTAGTTCAACAGCCTTGAGTAAAATATTTGTGCATGAAGTCATAATCCGTTAATTGAATTCTACTTTTAGATATTTTTTATTATTTCTGTAGGTACCTAACATTTGCGGCTTTACTTCTAATAAAATGGAGAACGAAAACGTGGCTTTTGTCCTTTGGGGAAAAAAAAAGACAGATTTTTTTAAATATTTTTTAGGGTTCCGTACCCAAAGGGTAAAAACGGGACCCTATTACTAAGACTTCACGATCCGTCTGTCTGTCTGTCACCAGGCTGTATCTCATGAACCGTGATAGCTAGACAATTGGAATTTTCACAGATGATGTATTTCTATTGCCGCTATAACATATATTTTTTTTATTAGTATTTTTTTTGCCGTTTTTTGCTCGATATTAATAACGGCAACAGGTAGACGCTTGAAATATTCACCGAATATTTAGTTGTATATTCACTTCAAAAAATAGTTATTATTAAATTAAAATAAAATAAATTAAGGGGGGCTCCCATACAAAAAACGTGATTTTTTTGCGTGCGGAACCCTTCGTGTGCGAGTCCGACTCGTTTTTGTATTGCTACTATTAAATGAGTCTACAGCTGTGATCATGTCATTCAGTCAGTGGTCTACCACAAAAAATAAAACATTGTATCTGTAATACAATTAATAGGCATTTATGCCTATCGTATGTACGAGTAGCACCTGTGCATGAGGAAAATAAAATTTCCAGAACTTGTCTATTATTTGGTTTATTTCTATACTTTGCTATGGTAAAATTACTGTTATCTAGTCACAATACAAAATACCTAGTAATATTATACCTGTTACATGCTAGTATTATATTATCTATGCCAGTACTAAGGAAAACATGTAGTTCTATTTATAAGTATACCGATGCATATGAATTGAAATTTTACTGTTTTCCTTGATTGGTCAGAAGGTACAGTGCCCCACACATTTATAACAAAGTACCTAATATTATTAAAACTAATACTTTATTGAAATTTAAAAGGGCACTAATGGAAATATTCATTAAAGAAAAGAAAGTTATTATTAGGTATTATAGTTACAATTGACGACTTTCATAATGATTAATCACTGACTGATTGACATACCATTATACTATTTGACATTTTTATTTTATTTTTTTGTAACCTTGATGACATTATTGTATTATTGTGACATTTTACTGCAATTCTATACTTTGCTATTTAATGTAAAATTACTGTTGTCTAGTCACGATACAAAATACCTAGTACATGCTAGTATTATATTATCTATGCCAGTACTAAGGAAAACATGTAGTTCTATTTATAAGTATACCGATGCATATGAATTGAAATTTTACTGTTTTCCTTGATTGGTCAGAAGGTACCCCCACACATTTATAACAAAGTACCTAATATTATTAAAACGAATACTTTATTGAAATTTAAAAGGGCACTAATGGAAATATTCATTAAAGAAAAGAAAGTTATTAAATTAGTTATTATAGTTACAATTGACGACTTTCATAATGATTAATCACTGACTGATTGACATACTATTTTACCATTTGACATTTTTATTTTATTTTTTTGTAACCTTGATGACATTATTGTATTATTGTGACATTTTACTGCAATTCAAACGATTGACATTAATTTGTATTATTTTATTCTAATTTTTATTTAAAATGATAATTCTATCTTTAAATTTGTGTAAATTAAATAATGCCCATGTGACGGTAGAGCATTGAGGACTCTTATAATAAAATATCTATGTACTAAATATCCATGTTTGGAAACCAATTAATAATTTGATTTGTTCATTTTGTGCATGCATACTTTGTACCAAATTCTGAATTTCCAAAACTTATCATTTTTTTTATTAATCACGTAATCAATTAATTAACAAATGAAACATTAAAAATTTAAGAAACCCTACGTATTTTATTTATTGCTTTAATGTCTTTTTTCAACTATAAGTGTGTGTGGCTATGCTAGTATTATATTATCTGTGGTGTGGCTTAAGTTTTTCTTTTAATAACTTTTCTCCATATTCTATGAAAAAGTTTTACTAAGAAGTAAACAAGAGTGTTATTGCAATTATCTATTTACAATTTGTATCGATAATGTCATAAAGGTATGAGGTTAATGAGGACCGCAGTGCCTACATTAAGTCTACTGCGCCACTCCTAAACACGTCTGCATTGATGAATAAATTATTTAGGTCGCACTATTCGTTTTAGAATCTATAACCGTTTCCGTCTAGGTACACCTATCTATTTGTTCAGGGTGATCCTGATCAACAACAACGGTATATATATTAAACTAGCTGTCCCACGCGGCTTCGCTCCCGTCAACTGGCTACCTACCTACCCTAATACCATGAATGTAGCGTAACTTTAACCGCTTCAGCGCGCGCAACGGAAGCTATCAAAAAGGAATATTTTTGCAACATTTTTCATTTATGCTCCGCTCCTATTGGTCATAGCGTGATGTTATATGCCTATAACTTTCCTCGATAAATGGACTATCCAACACAAAAAGAATATTTCAATTCCAACGAGTAGTGCCTGAGATTAGCGCGTTCAAACAAACAAACAAACTCTTCAGCTTTATAATATTACTAGTATTTGCTTGGTGCGCGAGCTGCAAGCAGCTCGCGTGTCGTTGTCCCTACACCTACCCTACACCTACCCTACACCTACCCTACACCTACCCTACACCTACCCTACACCTACCCTACACCTACCCTACACCTACCCTACACCTACCCTACACCTACCCTACACCTACCCTACACCTACCCTACACCTACCCTACACCTACCCTACACCTACCCTACACCTACCCTACACCTACTCTACACCTACCCTAAACCTACCCTACACCTACCCTACACCTACCCTACACCTACCCTACACCTACCCTACACCTACCCTACACCTACCCTACACCTACCCTACACCTACCCTACACCTACCCTACACCTACCCTACACCTACCCTACACCTACCCTACACCTACCCTACACCTACCCTACACCTACCCTACACCTACCCTACACCTACCCTACACCTACCCTACACCTACCCTACACCTACCCTACACCTACCCTACACCTACCCTACACCTACCCTACACCTACCCTACACCTACCCTACACCTACCCTACACCTACCCTACACCTACCCAACACTTTGTTCCATAAAACATAACCCTAATGTTTGCTTGTCGTCGCCAGGCACTGAGTTTCGCTTCACCCACTCAACCTTCGTTACGCTACGGAGGTCGCCGGCTCGCTTCGCTCGCCACCTCCCCCCTGCGCTGCACTCGGTCTCGTAGGTTCGCTCCATTCGGGGTCCCTACGCTGCCTGGTCCACTTCCACCATACAGGTTTCGACTACCGATATTAGGTAGGGGAGGTTGGGGAGAGGAGGGATGAAGGGAGGGAGAGTGGGGAGTTTTGAAAAATGATTCCGACTCAAGCATTGCCCCTTTATATGAATCTGAAAAAAAAAAAAAACGCCAAAACGATGGGGGGGTGGAAAAGGGGGCAATGGGGTCAACTTTGAAAAATGGTTTTTACTTTTCTGAGCCTCCTCTAAACGAATCCGTAAAAAAAACAAAAAAAAAAGATTCGCCAAAACGGGGGGGAGAAGGGGGCAAGGGGGTCAACTTTGAAAAATGGTTTGTTTGTGACTAAAGCATTGCCCCTTTATATGAATCTGAAAAAAGAAATGTTCCAAGTCTCTCAACTTCCGAGATCCGCTTAAAGGGGGGGTGAAGGGGGGTGAGGGGGTCAACTTTGAAAAATGGTTTTTACTTTTCCGAGCCTCCTCTAAACGAATCCGTAAAAAAAACACGAAAAAAAGATTGCCAAAACGGGGGGGGGGGGAGGGGGGAGAAGGGGGACAAGGGGGTCAACTTTGAAAACTGGTTCGTTTGTGACTATAGCATTGCCCCTTTATATGAATCTGAAAAAAGAAATGTTCCAAGTCTCTCAACTTTCGAGATCCGCTTAAAGGGGGGGGAGAAGGGGGGCGAGGGGGTCAACTTTGAAAAATGCTTTTTACTTTTCCGAGCCTCCTCTAAACGAATCCGTAAAAAACAAAAAATACGGGTACCTTAGTTTCCGAGAAACGATAGAGGGGGGGAGAAGGGGGGGGGGAAAAGGGGAGGTTTGGCACTTTTCCCATACTCACGGGAGTTACTTGTTTACGAATCTGTCAAAATATACCCACCTCCCCCTCCACCATCTGGGAGAACAATTATGTCAATCAGTCAGTGAGTGAGTGGTAATGCAGTTTTATATAGTATAACTAGTATTTGCTTGGTGCGCGAGCTGCAAGCAGCTCGCGTGTTGTTGTCCCTACACCCGCGTGTTGTTGTCCCTACACCTACCCTACACCTACCCTACACCTACCCTACACCTACCCTACACCTACCCTACACCTACCCTACACCTACCCTACACCTACCCTACACCTACCCTACACCTACCCTACACCTACCCTACACCTACCCTACACCTACCCTACACCTACCCTACACCTACCCTACACCTACCCTACACCTACCCTACACCTACCCTACACCTACCCTACACCTACCCTACACCTACCCTACACCTACCCTACACCTACCCTACACCTACCCTACACCTACCCTACACCTACCCTATACCTACCCTACACCTACCCTACACCTACCCTACAGCTACCCTACACCTACCCTACACCTACCCTACACCTACCCTACACTTTGTTCCAAAAAACATAACCCTAATGTTTGCTTGTCGTCGCCAGGCACTGAGTTTCGCTTCACCCACTCAACCTTCGTTACGCTACGGAGGTCGCCGGCTCGCTTCGCTCGCCACCTCCCCCCTGCGCTGCACTCGGTCTCGTAGGTTCGCTCCACTCGGGATCCCTACGCTGAATCCGTAAAAAAAACAAAACGGGGGTGGGGATGGGGAGAAGGGGGGTAAGGGGGTCAACTTTGAAAAATGGTTTTTACTTTTCCGAGCCTCCTCTAAACGAATCCGTAAAAAAAACAACAAAAAAAGAATCGCCAAAACGGGGGTGGGAGGGGGGAGATGGGGGGCAAGGGGGTAAACTCAGAAAAATGGTTTGTTTGTGACTATAGCGTTGCCCCTTTATATGAATCTGAAAAAAGAATTGTTCCAAGTCTCTCAACTTCCGAGATCCGCTTAAAGGGGGGGAGAAGGGGGGCGAGGGGGTCAACTTTGAAAAATGGTTTTTACTTTTCCGAGCCTCCTCTAAACGAATCCGTAAAAAAAACTCGAAAAAAAGATTCGCCAAAACGGGGGAGGTAGGGGGGAGAAGGGGGGCAAGGGGGTCAACTTTGAAAAATGGTTTGTTTGTGACTATAGCATTGCCCCTTTATATGAATCTGAAAAAAGAAATGTTCCAAGTCTCTCAACTTCCGAGATCCGCTTAAAGGGGGGGAGAAGGGGGGCGAGGGGGTCAACTGTGAAAAATGGTCTTTACTTTTCCGAGCCTCCTCTAAACGAATCCGTAAAAAAAACTCGAAAAAAAGATTCGCCAAAACGGGGGAGGTAGGGGGGAGAAGGGGGGCAAGGGGGTCAACTTTGAAAAATGGTTTGTTTGTGACTATAGCATTGCCCCTTTATATGAATCTGAAAAAAGAAATGTTCCAAGTCTCTCAACTTCCGAGATCCGCTTAAAGGGGGGGAGAAAGGGGGCGAGGGGGTCAACTGTGAAAAATGGTCTTTACTTTTCCGAGCCTCCTCTAAACGAATCCGTAAAAAACAAAAAATACGGGTACCTTAGTTTCCGAGATACGATAGAGGGGGGGAGGAGGGGGGAGGAAAAGGGGAGGTTTGGGACTTTTCCCATACTCACGGGAGTTACTTGTTTACGAATCTGTCAAAATATACCCACCTCCCCATCCACCATCTGGGAGAACAATTATGTCAATGAGTCAGTGAGTGAGTCAGTGAGTGGTAATGCAGTTTTATATAATATATATATATAATATAATTATAATAATTAATATAGATTATCTCTTTTACCTGTGATCTTGATTATATGGTACCTATTTGGTGATAATTTATCTATTCTATACCTACTATTACTTTCGCTGTCCTCTAAGTAGACACTATAGATTCTTTAGTGTTTGTTTAGCAGTGTCTGATAGCGAAAATAAAGTGTTAAGGCGCCGATTCCCTTGATTAGCTGATTTTTAAAAGAATCACGTCTAAACGGCTAGTCGTAATGTTTTGGAAAATATTTGTTATATTAGACTATTTTCTTAATAATTTGATCTAAGCAATTTTGAGTTTTATTTGTATAACGTAGTGTAATTAATTTGTAAAGTTATGTCTAAAACGGACAAAAAATCGACAATCACACCAAAACCGCTGGGCGTATTTTAATGAAATCAACACCATCTCAAAGATAATTTAATTATCTACATTTTGATCTGAGGCTTAGTAATAATAAGGAAAGTACAAAAAACTACTAAATTTTGGGTCGCGCGGGTGTGAAACGAGTGCGCGTTTTGTTCCCTCAAGGTCGTTGGCGTTAGTCGTCGTCTTAAAGGCCTAAGGCTTAGCACGCATTGACATTTTTATTCGCGCGAATTTTTGTCCGCGTACTGAATTTAACTAACACGCACTGTGGATTAAATGCCGCGCGATTTTTGTCTCCTTCATACCTGTTCATAGAGTTTAAAATATTCGCACGAATTTAAACCGGATTCTGTGGCAAAACACGGCTTTTTTGCCGTATTATTTTCGCGCGGTTTTTTTATCCACAATGCGTGCAGCTTCATCCATAGGTCTCAGAATGAGCGGAAAAAAATCGGACGAATAAAAATCGCAGTGCGTGCTAAGCCTAAAGGTCCTTCCTTACCTGTAAACGTGAGGACCTAATATATAACTGCATCAACAAAATGGAATTACCGTAGCCGAATACTACACCGAATTAAAAAAATAACATCTAAAACATATTTGCTATCGACATGGTAAGAACTTTATTGATTTATTGCCCGACTGCGCGACGCAAAGGAGGATGACATATTCTCGAGCTGGCTGACCAAAACCAGATGTATCCTCCGACTGCACAGCATGATTTTCTTCTTGGTATTTACATCTTATTAGTTCGCTTCTTAAGCAGTCTGGTTTTTCTTTGTAAAAGTTGTACGACTACAAATTGTGGTCAACAACTATCAACCTCGTAAATTAGAATTGACTTATTTAATGAGTTATGTATGACATGTATTGGATCGCAAATGGTGCTTTCTTTGTGTCTAAGTGACATCCTTCCAGAAGCGAAGAAACAAGTGAAGAATTCCAACAACTCATTAAAATTATTTATTTCCCGTGAACTAAAGCAATTAATGTACAAACAATAAGTAGTAAAGAATTTATCGTACCTATACTATGTACCTAACTGCATGTTACATTGTTTTAGTACACAATAAATAATAATACTTCATGGTTAATTAACACAATGTATCACAACGAGATAACATTTTAACATATCATATACATGCTACAAAATACATTAGTGTAACGTCACGGAGGAATGAAACTATTTAGATAGTTTGCACTTTGCAGACGAGAACAACAAAAGACCTTAGAGTTCGAGCAGTTGACACTTAAGATAATAGACATAGATTCCAGAATTGAACATCAAGTAAATCTCGTTGCGCACACTTTCGCCCGCGACCTTTGGAGAACAAGGTATAAGGTATGTGTCGAGGTTTCGTGGGTCACACCTCAACATGTTTGTCTAATAACTTATGACAGTTGATTTGAACTTCATGGGCAACTTTTGGCTAGGCAGGATTTTCACTCGACCGTATACCGACATCGGATTCGATTACATTAGCTACCACCTTGATTTCTGAACCAGTGAAGCAGTAGTAATCGATTCACATTAATATCGATCAATCGTATGCAGTGTCTTGCAATGTAATTAAAAGATAATTACTCGCATTCCAGAACGTTTACCTTCATCCAAATTCACGGTGGCATATATTTCTGAAGCTGTGTCTCCGCTGTCCGGTCTTCCAACAGGATGCGGTATTTCTGGCAAACTCCGTTGACTGTTCTGAGTAGACGCCCTGTCAATTAAATGTAAATAAATAAAAGATAGGTACAGTATTATGTGATGTGGTCGGAGTCTAGAAGGCCTTTTCCTCAAGATGACAGAAATATGAGATGGAAGACATTGACGCGCGGTATAAATTTTGAAATGATTGGTATAGGATTTTTTTTAGAATGACTACTACAGCAGTTAGGAAGTCAACTCGATTTCAGAGAACCGTTCATAGAATGACAGTTTTAACAGACATCTAATTATTGACTACGAGTATTACGACCTATTCCGACAGAACTGATTCTGTCGGAATAAAGGTCGTACCTAATACTCGTAATACAATTTCGCAGATCTAGATTTAGTGCAGCCGAAGTCCTATCAATCGAAATTGAGTATCCTATGCGTAAACTTAATTAATTTTATGTATCGTAGAAAAGTGCTTAGTTTTGGGCGCGAGTGTTGGAAAGGTTCTAAACTAACATCTAGGTTATCGCATGCTTACTATAGTTACATCCGCAAAGGGATCGGCAGTAATAAAGCATTTATTAACCAGACAGTTCCGTAACTACCCAAAACAGGAGAATACTTCGCGTGCATCACGCAAGACCCAAGAGTCAAGTCGTAAAGGCCACAATACCGCTATACTAACCTCCTCCGTTACTATAACATTTCGGAACATTGCAAAGTTCTAGGTCATAGTTAAGTACCAAATAAAAAAGTTATGGTCGATTGGCTATGCGTATCGTTGCGTTTATGTAAATATTGGCAATAAAGACTATTTTAATAAAATCAGTGGCTTAATTAAATAATTGCATTACTAATTCGATAATTATAATACCTGCATGTGCATATACTTATCATGAATTTATATTTAGAAATCGATACTGTATATAAATAAATTAATTAAGTAAGGATGTGAGCACCATTAACGAGCACATCCAGGAAAATGTGGAAATAAATGTTGGCTAATTTGCACAACCGACTGGGAATGTGGAGTATTAGAACATCAATCATTTTAGGGCTGGTGACGAATGGGATGCCGTAGTTTCTAGGAATTAGTGGTTTCGTCACCTCAGGTCATTAATATTTACGATCCGAAGGTATTTAGTACAACTAGTGACTACTTCTTTTTAGGATCCCAGCTGATATTCTTGTATTCGTTAAAGGGACCTTCATGATTGCTGAATACGGCAAAGTGAAATAGCTGATACGGGAAACAAAAAAGAGTATAGCTTAGATCACGACTATAGCTTATCAAACGAGAATAACCAATACACAACGAGTTGGACGGTTTTTTTCGTAATTATTAGATGCAATGACCAGACGTAATGCACCGGTACTACTCAGGATGTATGCAATGGCGACAGATCACTGGAACAACTTGCGACCCACGGATAAAGGGGAAATGGGAAAATCTACAAGTCCGTGATTAGACCTCTCATACTGCATGGATCAGAATGTTGTGGCGCGTGGCAGAAAAGTTGAAGGGAATCCGTTTGTCCTGGTATGGTCATGTGATGAGGAGGGATGAAACGCGTGTTACTAAAAGAATTATGAATATAAATGTGGATGGATGGAGATGGAGAGGAAGGTCAAACAAAAGATGGATGGACTGTGTGTGGAGTGATATGAAAGAAAAGAGAGTCAGTAATAGCGTGACAGGGGGCAGGGCGGTATGGAAGAAGAAAACGTGTTGCGCCGACACCAAGTAGCATGGGATAAAGGCAGGCAGATGATGATGAGATGCCATGAACTGCATCGTTTTCAACTCTTCTTTGTCATTGCTGGATGATATGCTACGTCGCATCGATTGGAACTTTTAGACGGTACGTTCTAAGTAAGAAGGAGAAGATCTAATGTCTCGCAATAAAACTAAACTCGTCTGAGGCCCGGCTTTGCCGAGGCCAATGTAATTCCAAAAAGAAAGGCTTGGTTTATTTGGTAAGTCATGCCAAGAGATAAATTGAAGTGCGAGTGCGATGTAGAACTACGAGTATCAAGACCAATTAGGAATTGGAAGTAAATTGGCAGCCCCGATTATGACTGCTGGCCGAATAAGCAGAACTTATTATCAGAGAACGACGTCTCCTTCTCATGAATTAGGAATCCTAGGAACTGGCTGGGAAAGGTAAAAGGAGTATCTCGGCGTAAGTTAATAAGTGCGTATGGAACGGTTTTCTCATTTTAAAATTATAGAAACTTCCGACTATTTTGCGCCTTATATTGGGTGGAGCAGAATCGCCGAACATTTGGCAGTGTTACTGACTCGGCAGATAAGTACGAGAGCTGTATGGAAGAGTGTAGATACGCATAATTCTCTCCTGTCTATTTATTCTGTATGGAGGGTAGAGGTAAGGAAAACGATCTCTGTGTATGAAAAAGTGTCCGTGAAAATGTACTAAATAAAGGTTGCGCTGCAATAGCCACCGTAGTTTTTGTAACAATATTTTGAAACAATAATTTAAGATTATGTTTACAAATTAGTCACGATACAAGTCACTCATCATCTGCCTAGCCTTTTCCCAACTATATTGGGGTCGGCTTCCAGTCTCACCGGATTCAGCTAAGTACCAGTGTTTCACATGGAGCGACTGCCTATCAGACCTCCACAACCCAGTAACTGGGTAACACGGTACCCCTTGGTCAGATCTCAAGCTTCTGACTATCCGTAACAACTGTCAAAGATCTTAAAATGACAGCCGGGACCAACAGCTTAACGTGCTTTCCGAGGCACGGAGGAAACTCGGTATGTTGAAATGGTCACCCATCCACGGACCGACCTCGTCAAGCGTTGCTTAACCTTGATGATCGACCCGTGCGGCTGTTATTATTTAGCCACGAGCTCTCATACATTCATACCACACCATTTATTTGCCTATGTTAGCGCCATTTTGGAGGGATTTTGAAATATTATTTAGTGTAGTATAAAGCTGGACACTTTTTCAACTTTACTAACTTCCTTAGGTCTATCTTCCATTCTGTGTTCCTTTCAGATTATTCGGCTGCACCCTGAAGCGGCGCTGTTATTGAATTTACAACAATATCCTCACCTAGACGCGGTCCAGACAAGATTAAACTATAGAAACGAGAGTTTTATTGCTGTAAATTTGTCGTTGATCATTTTTTATTACCAAATTTACGATCGCGAATTATGAGTCATCTAAATCGTTTGCGTGACTCATTTTCGTAACTTTCCAATTTGTGTACACCCAAAATTTAAAAATAGTGTAAGGCAATGGTTGTTTAGTTCTTATTTCAAACGGTTGAAATGCTATTAATTTACAGCAGAAACATTAATTGAATGAAACATTGAGAACAAACAATCTATTCAATTAAAGTACTGCTGAATCAGAAAATGACTAACAACTTCTAACAAGAAATGTTAACTGTAGATAAAATGATACATGCAATTAGACTATATTATCATTCATGCATTGTGGTTTTTATATGGTAAGTTAGCAATTATAAATAGGTATGTAAGTGCTTAGCAGGATAAGTAAACATTAATGTCTAAGTATTGAGGAAATATTCTATTGAATTGAAATAATTATGGTAATGTTGTAAGAATTCACAAACAAATAATTAGTAGCAGTACACAACAGCAATAGCTTTTTAAGAATGGTTTCCTTGTATGTATATTTTTTTATAATAATTTATAATGTAACATATAAGATTTGATAGCAATTTATTTTTGTTTTAGTACCAAAATATGATAGTACAACTGATTCTCTAATTCTTTAAATATCATAGCACACAACACAACATACATAATACTGGCTATCTATAATAATAGCATCAACAAACAAGCATGGGTTTGTCAGGTTTTATTCCGTTTTGAAAATGGGATCTAAAATTAAAAAATATAGAAATGGATGAACACTGATAGTAATCTAAAGGTTAGGGTAGCCCAGATATTTGTTAGATAGTTAATAATAATATCCCCATTCAAATAAACTAATTAGAGGTTTAATAATAAATATATACCACAGGTGCTACATAACAACAATTAAAATTAGTTAAACACTCAAATGAAGTCATCTGTTAATTATTTTAGTTTCTAGACCATTTTGTTAGCCCTTGAGTTAGGTATGTCTAGTCTAGGTCATGCTAGATCTATAACAAACCGCTTGATAGAGGCCGGAGTGGTAGGCGTTGGGGACGGAGCCTCCTCATCAAATCGTATTTTGACCACACCGGCCGTACCAACCAACTCACTTCTGTTAAATATAAAAAATTATGTTTTATTTATGACATACATTTGTAAAATTTGTTTACTGAGTCATACCTACTTCTACATGTACTTCTATGTTTAAAATCAATAGCTAAATAATATGTAGACAAAATATCTAATTTCCTAAGCGGCACTTTATAATGTATTGCAAAAAAAAAACTATAATTTGATGCAATTATTGAATGTTTACAAATAAGACAGGAGTAATACTGAAAAACAAATATTTGAAAGAATAGCATAAATTTGTATTTTTAACACTTTGTTTTATTAATTTGTTTTTAATTATTACAAACCAGTGTATTTTCAGGCTACTTTGATAAAGTTATCATTTCATTATATGTGTCTGAAAAACAAATAATATTTTGTGAATTTATTGCAGTACTGGGATGTGCCATCAATTATTAAATAGCCTATCAATTACTTAGATAGCTTACCAACTATATTCTTTCAATGCAACAAGATTAAAAGTATATTAAATAAATTAATAATGTTGCATTTTTTATATGCAACTTTCAATAAAATTAAAGCAAGTAAAATTACTACTTTGATTAGGATTACAAGACTAGTATTAGATTCTAATATGACTAATATCTGAGTTCCTAATTTAAATCAATTAGGTGAAAGTTTATTTAGCTATCTCAGAGTCAAACATCTTAGCTTACTACTCCATTCATGAATGCCTTAAAAAAATATAAAGTATTATTTTAAGTAAATAAACAAACAAACTTACTTCTGGTTGGAGTTCTTGCAACCACAGACACATACTGTAAGTGCTGTAACGAGGGTGACGAGCACCCCCACACTTAGAGCTATCTCTATTAGAGTATACATAACAAGAGTTTCTCAATCAATGCCTATCCGAGCTGACGATATTCTGAAGAAATATTCCATCACAGATATAACATTAAGTCACTCCCTTAAACAGAAACACTATATGTACACAACTCTCTTCCATTTGAATAAAAAGTGTTGAAATGTAGGGCACTTGACTACGCGACCACATAGACTGAGTTAAGGCTTAAACGAAAACCACTCAGTTGCAACTACATTCACAAAAGAAACGTGCAAGTTATTTCGTTGGCCAATAATCTATAACTTAGATTATTTCGATATAATTTAAAAATAGTAGAAGCGAAAGCAAAGCACATCCATCGACACAGATGCAAAATTACAATGATAGTGATGTCACGTTTATTTCGATACAATCATGATGACAATATCGATAAAATGAAAATAAACACGAGCTCTTAATTTATATCTTTCTTGTTTTACTTTGATGGCCAATTAAAACGAAATAATATAAATTTTAGATAAGAAAGGCCTCACCATTAGCCTTTTAACGTTCACACTGCTGGGACACAGGCCTCCTATCTGCGAGAGGGGGAATGAGCTATAACCCACCACGCGAGCCCAGTGCGGGTTGGTGGATGTCACATGTATTCCAATGTGAAATGAAATAGAACATTGAACCAACGGAAGTGTGGCTTTATTTAACTTAAAGAATATAGCATAATAATATTATTAGAATATTAGACTTAGCACAACAAAAGATCATGACAGGCTGTCACTGTCGACAACCCAACACGACACCAGTCCATAGACCGAAACTCTTTCTATGCTAAACTCCACCTCACAATGTTTGGTACTAGGAATTAGGATATGCCGGTTTCCTCACGATGTTTTCCTTCACCGTTTTTAGAGAAGTGGTCATGAAATAATTTACACGCCGTAGCTACGCCACTGAAGGTACTATAAAAGAATAAAAAGCGGTGTCAGCCATTAGTGGAGGCATACACGGTAAAGAACTTGAATCAACGTGTAATAAAATCAAATGGAAAGGATTGCGAGTGGTGGCTTTGCTTAGGTGATCCTTACATTGTTTAATTTGATGTCTTAACGTAGACGAGGTCAGTGATAACGGGCTTGAGTGGCCGTTCACTGCACATGGTCTGTCCTATTACGAACCTGGCTATAGCTTTAGGTAAAAGTGATCATTTACGTAAAAGTACTAAAGAGAAATATCGCTCTTCCAGTCTATTCTGTTAAAATTTCATCGTGAAAATTTTGGTGAAGTGAGTGTGAACTGAACTGAAATGCCATCTGGAGCTAAGGATTGACAATTAACTTCAAGTTCACTCAACGGTAACATGTATATAGAACAGCACTGCTGATCATTGTTCCAACGGGGTCAAAATTTTGCTGCTGTCATAATTATAGTTTCATCGACTTGAGACTAACATTACTGAATACATCCCTAAATTGCCCATAGACAAAAGTCATTTAATCAATCCAAAATGACATTACAATGTTGCTATAAAAATGTTAGAAAAATCTGTAAAAATGTTGTTTCATCAAATCGAATCATCTCTCGACTCCTTGTACTTATATCCGGATGGCGCTTGAATCAGGGCTGTGCATTTGTGAAATTGTACCAAATTGAATGAAAGCGCTTACTACAATACACGTTATTCTAGACCCTAGACTCTAATTTAGGGTGGTGTATTAGTATTAGTATATTACCTGTTAAAAAGTTAGGGTCCCCAAAATAACGACCGTAGAGACCCAGAATGGTGGAGCGACACTGAAGGACCCTGAATACCTTGTAGTGTAATAAGCACTTTAATTCAATTTGGTACAATTTCATAAATGCACAGCCCTGATTCAAGCGTACGTATGTACGTACAAGGAGTCAAGCAAGTAAGTAATAGCACTTTAAGGGCTTATTACACTACACGATATTCAAAGCCCTAAGCATTAATTTAGGGTGGTGTAATAAATCTTAGAGAATTAGGGTTCAAAAAATATCGACCTTAATGACTCGGAATGGTGGAGTGTCCCGCTATTCAGGGCCCTGAATACCGTGTAGTGTAATAAACCCTTTAGTACAAAAATAGGCTAGGGCCAATCATTGCCAAAAGTGCAAGTATTCTACAAATATTTTATTGTTTCTGGTCTACGTCCTTTATGTTAATAGTGTTAACGCACGCTCGAATTTGGTACGGCCGGACCACGGATTTGTGGGCGGGGTTAGTCCGGCCCCGACCATATCCGAGCGTGTGTAGAGTAGACCGCGGACATTATTATTATTAAATTGATCCCGTCTCGGTCCAAACAAGCGTGTGTAAGCGAGATAGCATTTGTGGGCGGAGTCGGTCCGGCCGTACCAAATTCGAGCGTGTGTTAACACTTTAATAAAAGTACTCTGTCTGTGGTTCTATAATCTTTCCTCAATGAGGTAGGAAAACTATGGAGACGGCATATTCTACTTTAAGAAGAATAGTTATAATAATATCGACACATGCATGTGAAAAAGCGTTTTGTCTCTTTTTAATTAACCAAGAGCTGCTTAGAAAAGAGAGACATCTAAATGTTTGTTAAGGACTAAACTTTGTAACACTTTTGAGTGACGTCAAAATCATGTCTATGCGTGACCGGTAACCATGTTGATTGCCGAAAAATTGGTAGTTGTGTGCACTGACTTATAAACCTATGGACTTGCCATACCTACGAAATAGACATGGGTCGTATGTAATAATACGAGAAATAAACCTTTACATATAGCTAGGCTTTATTCAATTAGAAATTATACATGTCACAACTTGACAGTTACAAAGTACACAGAGTTCAGCGATGTGCATAAAGACTCTTTGAATCAGCAAAGAGTTGATATCATATCATTCTCCGTGGCTCTGAGAAGATTCCTCCACAGTTTCCACAACAGCACACGCTCATGCTGTAATCCTTGAGGTTGTGCGGCGGTTTTCGAGCCCTGGTAGATCTCCTCAACGCTTCTGGCTCTGGCACTGGAGTCACATCAGGCTGTGTCTGTACAACATCTCGAGGAGGTATAAAACTGTCTCTACCTGAAACTGATTGATGCTCGGAACTATCTTGAGTAATTATTGGGGATTCTGGTGTGTTAGAATCAAGTTCTGTATCTTGAGCAATAATTTCTCCCTGACCTCCAATCGGGGCTAGGTGCCTATTTGACACAGTTGTTTCACGGCCATCAGGGAGTCGAACATACGAATAATATGCGTTTGCTTCTAGCAGATCCACTTCTTCCACTAGGGGCTGATATTTGCTGGCTCGGTCACAGCGGCGTAGAAGAACCTGCCCTGTTCCAGTCAACCATGTAGGCATCGAGGTTCCGTTAGGAGAGCGTCTGCTGTGCCGGAACATCCTCTCGTGTGGTGTACAATTAATTGCCGTACTCAACAGTGAGCGTATGGAATGTAGAGCGAATGGAAGGACTTTCTCCCACTCTTATTTCGGCATTGTGGGTTCGTAGAGCCAATTGGACTGTTTTCCATAGTGTTAAATTTAATCTTTCCACCTGGCCATTCCCTTGGGGGTTATAGGCAGTAGTGCGACTCGTAGCGATACCTCGTGAGTGAAGAAATTCTTTAACTTCTGAGGACATGAACGACGAACCCCGGTCGGAGTGTATGTACGCCGGCATACCAAACAACATGAAAAGCGAATTCAGATGCATAGTTACAGTCTTTGCAATTACATCAGTGCACGGAAGGGCAAATGGAAAACGTGGATATTCGTCGATAACTGTGAGTATAAACCGATTCTTGGTATTTGTTGGGACCGGGCCCTTGAAGTCAATACTAAGACGCTCAAAAGGCGAAGTGGCCTTTATGAGCTCAGGAAGTGGGTCCTGATTTTTGAAAAACTTTGGCTTTATCTCTGCGCAAGTTCGGCAATTGCTTGTCATAGTCCTTATCTCTTCGATAGTATAAGCCAGATTTTTTGTTTTGAGCCAATGATGCATTCTTGTCACACCGGGGTGACAGAGATGATCGTGCAAATCCTTTAGTTTAAGACTTCGTGATTGTAACCCCATGCTAGCAGAGACTCTGGATAGTGCATCAGCGACGTGGTTTTCTCGCCCAGGCCTGTATGTTATGTCGTAATTGAACGGAGCCAGTTCAAGTCGCCATCTCTGAATTTTCTCATTCTTTATCTTGCTTGGCAGCTTAGCATTGAACATGAAACTGACAGACCTTTGATCGGTAATAAGATTAAAAGATTTTCCGATCAGGAAATGTCGCCATTTCTTTAAAGACTCAACGATGGCGTAGGCCTCCTTTTCTATAGCGGAATGTTTTTGCTCGCAGTGATTCAATGTTCTTGAATAGAAAGCAACTGGCCTAGAGTTTTGAGATAGAGTAGCCGCGATCGAATGTCCAGAAGCGTCTGTTTCAACTGTGAACCTCACGTTGTTATCAATAGCATTTACGGAAGACTTGGCGATTATCGATTTCATGATTTCAAAAGCTTTCAGCGCTTCTTCGCTTAAAGGAAACTGCGAGGTGTGAGCTAGAGCATGTATTCTCTCGGAGAAATTGGGAATCCATTTGGAGTAATGTGCGAACATTCCCAAAGTTCTGCGGAGTGAAGCAATATCATTGGGCGGAGGTAAGTCGAGCAGAGGTTGCAATCTATTGCTGTCAGGCTTGATAATGTGGTTGTCAATAGAGTAACCCAATATGTTGATCGATTTGTGGCTGAACTTACTTTTCTCCTTGTTTATTGTAAGCCCGTACTTATTGAGTGCATTGAGAGATTTGCATCATGTTCTTCTTGTGTTTTTCCGCAAATGGTAATATCGTCGAGATAAGCGTACGTCCCTGTTAATCCTTCCTTCCGGATCACCCAGTCGACAGTTCTTTGAAACGCAGATACGCCGTTTGTAACGCCAAAAGGAATTCTAGTGAATTGGTAAAGATTTCCTGCAGCTTCGAACGCAGTGTAGATTTTCTCTTGAAAGAGTATCGGCACTTGGTGATAAGCACTCTGAAGATCGATAGCACTGAATATATTGTATTTGGAGATCTTAGTAATAGTTTCTTCTATATTCGGCAGAGGGTAAGCATCTAACTGTGTATATCGATTAATAGTTAGCGAGTAATCAATCACCATCCTTCTCTTGTGATTAGAGTTCTTAGTAATTAAGACCTGCGCTCTCCACGGCGATTGACTCTCTTCGATTATACCATCTCGTAAAAAAATTCCGACTTCGGACGTGATAAACTGTTGATCTTCAGATGAGTACTTGCGAGATCTTATAGCGATCGGCTTGCAGTCTAGAGCAAGGTTCGAAAACAACGGCACTACAGGTACGTACAAACGGCGTATCTGCGTTTCAAAGAACTGTCGACTGGGTGATCCGGAAGGAAGGATTAACAGGGACGTACGCTTATCTCGACGATATTACCATTTGCGGAAAAACACAAGAAGAACATGATGCAAATCTCTCAATGCACTCAATAAGTACGGGCTTACAATAAACAAGGAGAAAAGTAAGTTCAGCCACAAATCGATCAACATATTGGGTTACTCTATTGACAACCACATTATCAAGCCTGACAGCAATAGATTGCAACCTCTGCTCGACTTACCTCCGCCCAATGATATTGCTTCACTCCGCAGAACTTTGGGAATGTTCGCACATTACTCCAAATGGATTCCCAATTTCTCCGAGAGAATACATGCTCTAGCTCACACCTCGCAGTTTCCTTTAAGCGAAGAAGCGCTGAAAGCTTTTGAAATCTTGAAATCGATAATCGCCAAGTCTAGTGAGTCCAAGTGAGGTACGGTTGCTTCAGCTACAGAGCAAACTTTGAGCGCTTGCTTCGATCCACCAAATTCAAATTCCAGAGTCGAGTGCAGTTTTAATATATCATGACCTATAATCATGTCAGCGCACAAATCCTTTACGATTAGGAGTTCAATATTTTCGTAAGTGTACTTTCCTATGCGAATAGTTTGGCGAACGAGGCCATTTACTTGTGATTTCAGAGACAGTGAAGCCATCGTCACTGTTTGTTGACAGTCAAGCTTTCTTAGCTTTAGTAGATTTGCGAATACTTCGTTTATGAAACTTATGCTGCTTCCCGTGTCAATTGAAGCGTCAGCACGAACACCTTTGATATAAGCTTCAATCTTAGCTTTTTGAAGTGAAGTAGGTGAAGCAGTTGTTATACAAGCGGTGCAGTGTTTACAGCCATCATTAGTACTGGCGTAGGTGGCGGTGGTGGCGGTGGTAGATGGCGGCACTGTTTTGACCTCTGCTACGACAAACAGTCGAAAAATGACCCCTCTTACCACAAGAATGGCATTCAATATCAACTGCCGGGCAGATTTTGCGAGCATGAAGAGGGCCGCCACAGAAAAAGCACTTGCGTCGATGACTTTTGTCTCCGTGGGTCTAGGTGCAGCAGCTACTGTTTCAAGAGATCTGGAAATAGATGGAGCGGTAGTTTCATTATTTTCTGAAGAATGAGACATAGAGTTGACAATTGGAGTGTGGCTATTAAATAGCACCGAGCTAGCTTCAGCCGTTTCCATAGATAGCGCTAGATTATTGGCTTGCTCCAGGGTCAGTGTCAAATTTTCTAACAGTCTCTGACGAATGTTAGATGAATTTATTCCGGCTATAAAGGCTCCACGTATGCTACCATTTCTATTCGTTTTAGCGTCCACGGCATTGAATTGGCATTCTTAAGATAGTTGTCTGAGTAACTGAAGATATGTGTCGATAGATTCCCCTGTCTGCTGGCGCCTAAACATAGTAAAAAAGGTACTCGATTTTGCAAGGAAAAATCGAGTACCAGGGCTTCCAAGTACGTCTACTTTAAGAAACCAGGTCCTAAAACCAGGGCTCGGGATACTTTCAAGTATTTTCTATCTGGATAGGAAATTGACCCGTAATGTTGTAAAATTAAGGAGCACAATTGTGTTTTCAAATAAATACCTACTTACAGACGATTGAACTTCCTACCTCCATGCCAAGTCCTGTTGGAAGAAAAAATACTTGCATAGGAAATTGAACCCTGACGTGTTATTAATAAGGAGCACAGTCGCGTTTAAAAATAAATACTTGCAAAGTAAAAATAATTGCATACGAAATTGTTCCGTGGACTCTTACAAATAAGGAGCATGATCGCATTTGCGAAAACTAACCCGGTATTGCAGAACCGCGGACTCGCCCCGACGGAGCGAGTCCGAGTAGCCGTATAAAATACTTTGAAGTCTTGCAAGTATATCGGGTCGGTACCTGGTGTACGTACTTGGAAGCAAATACCTGGTGTAAAAACCTGGTCGCGTAAATACGTACCTTCCCTACTACGAAATTAGCGTGCATACCTACATAAATTGGGCAATTAAGATGGCTGCCCATTGGCCAATGAGGTAGGCCATTTGCAACTGTTTGACAGCACAACTACACAGATAAACGTACATATACGGCACACAACTACCAATTTTACTCGGCAATCAACATGGCGACCGGATTATAGATATTTGTATAACTATTCGTCATATAGTAGAATATGCCGTCTCCATAGTTTTCCTACCTCATTGGCCGTATATATACGTTTATCTGTGTAGTTGTGCTGTCAAACAGTTGCAAATGGGACAATGAGGTCAGTGAGAGTCAGTGCAAATGGGCAGCCATTGCCCGATTTTTGTAGGTATGCACGCTAATTTCGTAGGTATGGCAAGTCCATAGGTTTATAAGTCAGTGTCATTCCTTCTGTCAAGTCACAGTACGTACGTCACTGTCATTGAGCTCTTGATGGTTTGTTGCGGTTACAAAGATTTTGAATTCGTTGTAGGTTATTTTCAATGAACACCGCAACATCAAACAATATTTAATGCTGATTATAAAGCTCAATACCTAACTATGTCAGTTCTTTATAAGTTCGATTTGTTTTAAAGTGTCCAGTGAAGAAAATAGACTGCGTTTTAGACTACAAAAGACCCTGCCGGTATGGAAACAAAAAGTGAAATTTTCTCCAAAAGACTAATTGTTGCAGTGATATGGAACATCGGGCTCCAGACGTTTCTCGCTGTTGGGCTAGTATTTCTAATACAAGTCGACCTCCTGCACCCAGTGACATGGATCACTTCGACTCTTCACGAAATATTTGGGTGGAAGATGGGCATCAATATCATCCTTCTCGGTCTCGTGTCTTTTTTCCAAGCATACGTTTATGGTAGCTACTATATGATGCCGCTGCCTAAATACTTCACGAGGTTCTCCATGTTCTTGAACATGTTTTCAGTACAAAATACCATGTTCAGTATCCTGTATGCTCTCAGTGGTTATTTTACTATGGGATTATATTCATCATTGGCAAAAAGCAATTATAACATTCTGAAGAAAAAGTGTAATTTTTATGATGGCCAATGTCTTGTTGAACAAAGCCTTTTCCTACAGTTCGGCGGTATGTGGATGGGATTGTATTATTTTCTGAATATTCACATCTTTGGAACTACAATGCTCATGTTCCCCCATATTTATCAAGATAAGTTTCAGCAAATTAAACTTGCCGTCAACAATATCCTCTCAATGGGATTCAAAAATTCTATAATGCCAGTGGTTTATTACTGCACATTCTACTATTTGTGGGGAAATAAACCGAGAAGCATAGTCTCAGACGTGTATAGCATTTACCTGGAAGATCCACCTTTAGATAATGTTGTTAACTTGTTGAGCTCTGGAATATGGATTGGACTTTGGTTCTACACTAGTTTGTTCTTTGTGTCAGTTTACACAATGAGAACTATTTTCAATATAATACTGACTGAACCAATGAAATTCCCTATTGAATCTTCAGGCAGTTTAGTGCTCCACAATGCTTTGGCTCTCAGGTCACAATTTAATGGATACCTAGGAGCACAGGATCTACGAATTATGTCAATGACTGATACAGGAAGGAGGCAGCAAATATTTACTCTTTCTCAACCTGGAGGACATCCAAGAAATTGGAACAATTTGCTGGAACAGTGTATAAGTATTATTAATGACTTCAGCAAGGAATTAGATGCTATTAACGGAGATGGAAAATCAAATGAAACGGAGAATGGTGCACTGAGAAATGGAAAGGCCACTACAAGCAATGGCTTTACTTATTCGGGAAATTTAAGAAACATGGCTCAGTCCCCTAAACTACAAGGGCTTAAGGATCACAACAAGAGTCAAGTAGAAGACACATTTGCTAATGTTGTTAAAGAAGAGTTTAATGTTTTCCTTCAGAACCTGTGTCAAAAACCTGGTATTAGTTATCTTTTTGGAGAACTGACGGATACAAAATTAAAATTTGTGTTGATGCAAGCTCAGCCGGTAATGTGGACTTGTGAAGGTTTAGCTGGCATTGCTGCAGCCTCCTTGAATGAAGATAAATACGGAGTTGTTCAGAATGACTTGCCTATTGTGATATCTACTTTAATTAATCTCAAACAAAGCTTAGATAAATTGTCTAAACCAGGCCTGGTGCCCAGAAAACATATTTTGAATGATTTTATGGCCATTAAAATGAAGACTGCTCTAATCTCGTCAGTAAAAAGAAGTATTTATAAGATTGCCATCACATTCTCAAAGTACATTCATGAAATACCTTTGGATCCAGATGTTCAAGTTGCGTTACAGCCATTCTTGATGTGTAAAGAAGCATGATTTGTGATAATAAACTTTTTTAATATTTATTTTACCTTTTTTATTACAACCAGAAATAAAACAATTTTTATAAAAACAAAACTTCTATTAAATCTCTCTAAAAATGTAACAAATAAACATAAACTAAACTCTGTTTAACATTTCAACTACCTATCATCAATGAATAATAATTAATAGATTTCACATACTAGTTATTAAGTGTAGGTAATATAAATCCAAGGACTTACTGTTTTTGAGTAGGTACCAAAGGACAGCAATTTAACTATTACATAAGATTCAAATGGTCTATTACAAATAGTGCTTATTTCATATTTGGTGTTACATGTTGTACATAAGTTAATTTATTTATGCTATAAGAAAGAGGACATTCTTAACATTTTGTTCTGTTTGCTTGAAAAACCTTATACCTAAATATTATAGGTAATATTTACTAAAATTATAAATAATATGGAATTACAGCCATTTCAAAATCAGTCCAAGTCACAGGTTTATTATTATAACAGCTATATGTATAAATGCGTAGTGCCAAGTGCCTCATATTTTCTTCTTTTTCATCCACATTTTTCAAACGGAGATTGCCTTCCAGCATATACGCCATCATCAGTTTCCAAATTCAATTTAGAAAAATAATTTTATTCAAAGGAGGGTATCTTCATCTCGCAAATCGCTACTTAGCAACAGAGAGCGCTGGCTAGCGGCACCGAGTAATGCAGTTCGCTCTGCAGACGACGTCCCCGACTCGCAGCTCAAAGAAGCTAGGCAGGAAACCAAATGTTGCATTAGAATAAAATTCCTACAAAAATTAAGTTTTATCAAATACACAAAAGCAGCAACATTAAAAAGAAGGATTATTATGCGATGAAGTTGACAATTTCCTTACACTCGAAAAATAAAGTCTAAAGAAATGATTATACATTCAGCAGTATTATTCTTTAAACGGCACGATACGCCACGGTTGGCGTAGTGGTTGAGCGATCGGCTGCTGCGCTCTGTGTCGCGGGTTCGATGCCGCACGGAATAAATATTTGTATGACCGACAGATAGTTGTTCCGGATCTGGGTGTCTTGTGTATGTGAGTTTAAATGTTTGTAAATACAGGAAAAACAAACTTAGTGAAAAAAGAAAACACACCTTACTGTGAAAACATGGGAAATCAGCTGTAGCTTCAGAATGGAATGACAGTTCTCAGTTCAGATTTTATGTACTAATATTATTTTGCAGGGTATTAATTTTCTATGTAGGTTTGAGGTAAGCGACAAGTTCCTCACACTTGGAATCAACGTTCCAAGTTGTGGTCCCGATGAACGAGTGTGCCTGCGCGAAAGTTATCTTCGTTGATTTCTCGGTAAATAGGTACATATGTTTCAGTTTTTTTTTTACGAAATAAATCACTTAAAAGGGTACTAATTATTTGTATACTTAGAATAGTTGTGGCATGTCCCCTTTTTCGGCGCTCATGGTGGTCCTGCTGAAGGGAGCGTAACTACCGCCGGACCACCTTCTAAGTCAATTTTCTCGAAAACTACTAAGGTACCAATTTTGTTGTTCGAGTAGTAATTAGTACCATTGAGTACTAATTATCTACCAAATACGTCTATAGTCACGGACATGGAATATTTGTGAATTTTAAACATATCCCCCAATACTTTAGAGTTTATGTAGAGGTTTCTCCACTAAATGAAATCTGCAATATGATTAGATTTCTGAAGACCTCAGTTTTTGTGTATCTCCAAAGTCAAAAATAGTCAAACATCATCGCAAAACAACCTGGAAGTGACAAAGCGAAGACGGAACGATAACTCACGACAAAGGAGACTGCTCGGTAGGCGACAGGCGGAAAGAGAGAAGACGAGAGTGCGGGGGGGTTGCGTATAAGTAGAGCGGTACATACGAAGGGTTGTTTACCGTCGGGGCTGGCGTGCGGCGTGGCGCTGCACGTGCGGGCTTCGCCTCCCAGCTCAGGGGACGCTAGGGCCACCCGGGCGCTGCCCCCCGGGGACTCCGTCATGGACGCTTGCAGGCTGTAGCTCTCCCTGTAACATGGTATCGCTGGACATCGCGTCCTGCTACTCGAAAACTAAAATTGTTTACTACTAAACAATACCTAAATTTATTTCACTTAACTGGCATGCTAATGATCCTAGCATAGCAAATACGTTTTATTTACTTTAGAGCAAATAAGATAGGTACCCAAATTAAAACGGATGATTTTACGCCAGAAATTTTAACACCAAGCTTAACTTAACAATCTTTCCAATACCACAATACCAATTATCGGTTGTAGGCCATGTATCCAGAATAGCAGCTGTACAAAACACTGAACAAATGAATTAATGAGTGATATTATAATAGATACATATCATATTTTGAATTCCGTGCACACAAGATAGCTGACGTTCATGCCGCACATAAATAAAACCCGTTTCAAAAGGTGTTCGCACATCGAGACGGCATGCTGACCACACTTAGTATTGGTCTACTATTTACTGAAGTTTGGGTAATGCTAGCCTGTATCCGGACGTGGACGATGTCTGGGAAATTTCACTGTCGTAGGATGTGTCGGTGTTGATATAGGAGGGCTGCAGGAATGGCGGCTGTGACCAGGCGCGGCGGAGGGGCGTTGATTCTGGTCCAGGGGAGGAACCGTCATCCGATTCCAGGCGGACGTGGCTCACCTGTGTCAGAAACAATCATAGTTAATAATAAATCTGAACACTGAAGGAATTGCAAGGAATGGAGGCAGTCCTTTACACAGGAGTGGGATATAGTATATTTTTTTTATCCAACCGTCGACGGCGAGAAGTTTCATACTATAAACTTTTCTCGTGTAAAAGAGGTTTGGGCGTCCATAAAAAATTAAATCTCATGATATAGGTATCCAAGTTAGGAAGCGTTTGTAGAAGGTAATCTATAGGTACTAATATTATATAGAGGAAAGATTACTTTGTTTGTTTGTACCGAATAGGCTCTGAAACTACTGGCCCGATACATTATTCCTGAGTAACATAGGCTATTTTTTTATCCCGGAAACGGGTCCTGTGGGGTGGTCCACGGGAGCGAAGCCGCGGGTAATGTTATATTTATGCTAGCACTAAACTTGGTGTATTCGCGTAATTTCGTTACTAATAAATGAACTTTATTTAAATTACGATAGGGTGCTGTTTGCATTATCAAAGTAACGCGAATATTTTGGCAGATACGCCAACAAGAACAAGCAACAATAAATAAAGTAAATCTTACATCAGGCTTTGTATGCCTACTGCGTCGGAACTTGAAGGTCTTTTTCGAGGGTCCATGGGCTCGTTGTAACCTTGGCCTCTCCCCAGCATCAGGCGTATCCGACTGCTCGCACACTAGGAAATCGCTGTCTAAGGACGCCCGCGCGGGGATGCATTCACCGCAGGAAGCCTCTCCCGGAGACATCGGGGATAGTGGGCTCATTGATGTTTCTCCTGTAGCGAGAGTATTTGCTTTATAAAAGTAAAGGCTAACCAATGATAGTGTAGGGCCTAGGGTGAAGATTATAAGATCATTGTCTTTGCTAAGTAAAGGCTTAAAGAGAGAGAGAAAATAAGGATTATTTGCTAATCTTTCTTAGACCCACTTGCACGAAAAACTAAACTCAGAACTAGTTGCTAACACGAGGTTAAATAGCTTATTTAGGTATGACATCATTTTCAATTTAACCTGAACTTAGCACGTACTCTAAGGTAAGTTTTTGGCGCAAGTATAGTTCTCGCCAAACTTCTGAGCCGTCCTGAAGTTGGCTTGCCGATGCGCAAGGCACGGACCTGTGCTGTTTTTGTGTGAGATTTACTACTGCGCAGCCATTGTAGCCAACTTCAAGGCGAAGTTTGGCGAGAACTACAACTATAGCAAAGAAAAGACAAAGTACGATCTATTAATCATGGCCTATTTGGTCAAAAACTGAGACTTACCAGATGTAAACTTTAGTTCTACGGATGGTACAAATCGTAGTTTTGTTTGTGTGCTTGTGTACGACGGAGTGCTAGCGGTTGGCTTGTCACTGCCATAGTTGTTTAGCGAACCTGTGAGAAATATAGCAGACACAGTGACTAAACATACACAAGGGCGAGGCGTAAAGAAATTATTACAACTATAGTGGGCAAAAAGATAACACTGAAAAAAAAGTTGTATTTAGGTCTTTCTTTACCGACTTCTTGATTCATTTCCGGCGTATTCAAAGATATTTTATTTCAAGTAGGCCACCAAGCGGCACTTTTGAACGTTAGGTACATTAAAATTTACAAGTTATAAAAGTTGATTCTACCGTGCATTCGGAAAGTAGCTTGTTATGGAGAAGAATGCACAAGAAACTCCATACTTACTCTTTAAAAAAAAATGTTTTTTTTACAATATTTAGTTACATAAGTACATACATTAATAAATTCATATATGTGAGGACAATGCACCCAGAATAGCACTATTAAACATGCAATCTAACTATTGTAAAAATGCCTCGACAATAAACTTCGTCGTGCATCTAAAATCAAAATTTTCGGCATCTGCCTGAGTATTTAGTTAATAGCTTTTCACACATTTGTAGTGGATATTTTGTTACCTATATGAGAATTGCTGGTGTCACTCATGCGGCCGCTATTCAGCTGCGCCTCAAACGTCGGCATGTGCTGGCTTGTAGTTGAGCTGCTTGATAGTGATTCTGTAATTAAAAAGTAGGAATTATTATAATTTCAATAGGATAATATCCAGACTGTAACAAATTGCCGTATGGTGCCGGACGTAAAGAATTTCAACCATCCCATGTCTTCCCGTGGGTGTCGTAAGAGGCGACTAAGGGACAAACCAGAGAATGGGCAGCAGCGTTCTCTGTGCTTCTACAACAACCATACTGCGATCGCCAACCCGCCTGCCAAGCTTGGCGATTATGGCAAAAAATCCCCCCATGAAAAGCACAAATAAAAAAAAACTTTTTTACAAAAAAATACTACCGACTTCCAAATAAGAAAACTACAAAGTGAAAAATAACTCTATTTTTGGAAGTCGGTGTCTTTCGTAGGTACCATTTTTTTTCGTTATGGACACCGACTTCCAAAAATAAAGTTATTTTTCACTTTGTAGTTTTCTTATTTGGAAGTCGGTAGTATTTTTTTGTAAAAAAGTTTTTTTTATTTTTCACTTTTTAGTTTTACCTACCTAATAGGCAAGTTGTTTAGTAAGTTTCCTATAACGCCAGAATAGATTACCCGAATATCATGAAACTTGAACAAAACCGATCAAATGAGAGATCTGCTTACCCCTTAAGAGCATACTGGCGTGATGTTATGTTATGAAATGGTATAAACAATAAACAGACATGCGATTTCAGCAGTCCCGAGAGATTTGCCGTTATTTATTGATGAGTTCTGTTGTATATCTTCGAAGTTCTTCATCAGATCTTCACCAAATTAAAATGGGACCAATTTCGGAACATATTCTTTCAAACAAAAAAAGAATTTTCAAAATCGGTCCACAATTGACGGAGATATCGGTGAACATACACAAAAAAAAAAAAAAAAAAAAACATACAAGAAGTCGAACATAGAACCTCCTCCTTTTTCGAAAGTCGGTTAAAAAATGGCCCCTAGTGCCCGACAGCCTGCCTACCCTCGACTACGGTAGCGGTCGAGGTTACGGCATGGCAAGGGGTGCCAAGAATCTCCGGACGAGATCCGGCTACCCAAAGAATTACCGACGACTGTACCTGGCAACGTACAACACGCGCACACTTCGGACCGACGAGAAGATCACCGAACTCGAAGAGGAATTGAGCAGGTTGCGATGGAGTATTATAGGGTTATCTGAAGTCCGAAGAGAGGGGGAGGACTCGATTATCCTCTAATCCGGTAACCTGCTCTATTTCCGAGAGGGTGACCGGCAGTCCCAGGGAGGTGTCGGGTTTATCGTCCACAAGTCCCTTGTGAACACCGTGGTGAAGATCGAGAGTGTGTCGACCAGGGTGGCGTGCCTTATACTCAGAACATCCTCAAGATATTCGCTGAAGGTCATACAGGTCTACGCCCCAACCTCGGCACTCCCCGACGACGAGGTAGAGACCATGTATGAGGATATCTCCAGAGCCATGCATGGTTTCAAAACTCACTTCACCGTTGTCATGGGGGACTTCAACGCGAAACTGGGCAAACGAGACGAGGATGAGCTGCAAGTGGGGCAATTTGGAGTTGGACGACGGAACCACCGGGGTCACCTACTGGCCAGTTTTGTGGAGAAGGAGGGCCTCTTTATGATGAACTCCTTCTTCAAAAAGCGTGAACACAGGAAGTGGACCTGGCAGAGCCCCGATGGTGCAACAAAAAATGAGATCGACTTCATCATGTCAACCAAGAATCAAATGTTCAATGATGTCTCTGTGATCAATTCGGTAAAAACCGGGAGCGATCACCGCATGGTAAGAGGCACATTGAACATTAATATTAAGCTTGAAAGGTCTCGACTGATGAAGTCCACGCTCCGTCCAGCACAGATCCAGGTCCAAAACCGCGAGAGCTTTCAGCTCGAACTCCAGAATCGTTTCGAGTGCCTAGGGAGCTCCGTGGACGACTACGCCGACGGGTTCGTGGAAGCTGTCCCTACGGTCGGGTCTAAGTTTTTCAAGACCCGTCGTACAGATAGAAAGAAAAAGCTCTCTAATCATACTCTCAAGCTTATGAAGGAGAGGCGTGAGATGATCCTGCAGTCTTCAGATGAGGCGTGCAAATACCGGCAGCTCAATAGACAGATCTCTAAATACTTGAAAAGAGACCTCCGCCGCTTTAATACCGAGTGTATTAAAGACGCGATTGTGCAAAATAAAGGCTCCAAGGTTTTTTCAAGGGATCTGGCTATTGGGCAGAGCCAGCTCACGAAACTGAAGACGATGGCAGGATCGTATCCACCAAACCGGAGCTTCTGAGGGAGATCGAGACATTCTATGGGCAGTTGTACACATCAATCAGCAAGCCTGTTGCGAGTCTAGCAAACGACCCAAGAGCTAGATTGACCCGACACTATACCGAAGATATTCCGGACGTCAGCCTGTACGAGATTAGGATGGCTCTGAAACAGCTTAAAAACAACAAGGCGCCGGGTGATGACGGAATCACGGCTGAACTCCTGAAGGCGGGTGGTAAACCGGTCCTTAAGGCCCTTCAGAAGCTGTTTGATTCCGTCATACGTGTGGTGGTACTCTTATTCAAGAAGGGCGACAATGCCCGGCTGAAGAACTATAGGCCCATCTCACTTCTTAGCCATGTCTACAAGTTGTTTTCAAGAGTCATCACGAATCGTCTCGCGCGCAGGTTTGACGATTTCCAGCCTCCCGAACAAGCCGGATTTCGAAAAGGCTTTAGCACCGTAGACCACATACATACGCTACGGCAGGTTATACAGAAGACCGAAGAGTATAACCTGCCTCTCTGTTTAGCGTTTGTGGACTACGAGAAAGCCTTCGATTCGATCGAGACTTGGGCTGTACTGCAGTCTCTCCAACGGTGCCAGATCGACTACCGGTACATTGAAGTGTTGAAGTGTTTGTACAAGAACGCCACTATGTCAGTCCGTCTTCAGGATCAGACCTCGAAACCAATTCTTCTCCGGCGCGGCGTGAGACAGGGAGACGTCATTTCTCCGAAACTGTTCACTGCTGCGCTGGAGGATGTCTTCAAGGTTCTGGATTGAAAAGGGCTTGGCATCAACGTTAATGGCGAGTACATCACTCACCTTCGGTTTGCCGACGACATAGTGGTCATGGCTGAGACCATGGAGAGCCTCAGTAAAATGCTCGATGACCTCAGTAGAGCTTCCGAAAGAGTGGGTCTTAAAATGAACATGGACAAAACCAAGGTCATGGTGAATGCCCATGTTACACGCACTCCTATCAAGGTCGGAGACTCTACACTCGAAGTTGTGGGCGACTATGTCTACCTGGGACAAACGATCAATTGGATTTTGGATTGGTAGAGCCAACTTCGAGAAAGAGGTCAATCGTCGAATCCGACTTTGCTGGGCAGCGTTCGGGAAGTTGCGGGGTATCTTCTCGTCCAACTTACCACTGTGTCTCAAGACGAAAGTCTATGACCAGTGTGTGTTGCCAGTGATGACATATGGCTCTGAGACGTGGTCGCTTACAATGGGCCTTATCAGGAAGCTTACAGTCACTCAAAGGGCAATGGAGAGGGATATGCTAGGAGTTTCCTTGCGTGATCGAATCAGAAATGTGGAGATCCGCAAGAGAAACAGGGTTACCGACATAGCCCGAAGAATTGCCAAACTTAAGTGGCAGTGGGCAGGGCACATTGCTCGCAGAACGGATGGCCGATGGGGCCGAAAAGTTCTGGAATGGCGACCGCGAACCGGAATGCCAATGCCATTTGCTTCACTTCCTCCTCCCGCACCGACTAAATACCAACAAATATATATGGTGTTCGCGCTTATGCGGTTAGAAGTACGAAACCACATGCCGCGAGGTACGGTACCAAATTACGAGAAACTTCTAGTTATAGCAATCGGTATCGAAGAAACTTTGCAAGAAGACGCACATCTAGCTAAAGTCCTCCTTTATATGTTAAAGTTTGAAAAACAACCCGATCACAAGAAAAATTAAAAATTTCCATAAACCCCGACACAAAAATTATATTTAAAAAAAAACATGCTTTTTAATCTTCATAATGTCTCTACTTACTACTAGATCGATCGAAACACGTAATTATAACACGATATCTTGCGAAAATACTCCGATTCAAAGAGCGCATAAGTTTTGGACGGCTGAAGCGATTTTCATCATACATAGCTAAGAACACTCTTGACAAAGTAGAATATAATAGAATACTCTTTATTATGTACACCATATAAGTTACAGAAAGTACCAACACATCACATCAGCCTGTTAATGTTCCCACAGCTGGGACACAGGCCTCCTCTCTGTGAGAGGGAATGGGCCGTTATCCACCACGCGGGCTCAGTGCGGGTTTGTGGATGTCACGTGTCTTCGAATTTTTGGTTTCTCTGTGCCGAAAGCGGCGCGAAGGGATGGTCGGGATAGCCCGCTCTCCCAACTAGCATGGAGATCAGTGACGGTCTGTACTGTTGGTGCTTCTCCGGTACTGTTGTGAGCGCGAATTCATGTCATTTGAACCTTATGTGAGTCACTATAAAGTCTATAATTACCTCTCTGTGCCGACAGAGGCGCAGAGGGATGGTCGGGAGTGCGCGTTCACAGAACAGAGAAGACAGTAGAAATCGCATATAGCTTTATTAGTATCGGAACCAGCGTACCCAAACTCACACATATACAGATTAATTGGATTTCATAACACTAAGAAAACTTCGGTGTGATTGGTAGTTAAATTTTTTGATGAAAGTAGACAATATCTCAGTCGTCGCTTATTTGAAAATAAACCACAGCTTTATGACAATAGAGTTGGTTTATTGTCTACTCTTTTTGAGTATTTATTACTTTTTTCGTTTAAAGCGCACACGGAATAGTTTAATGAGCAAGTTACGCTACCCGCCGCTAGATGTCACTATAATAAATTCATTTAATTTAAAGCCGTATTTCGTTACCGATAAGATTTATATTTGCAAAATGAGGTCATTACTACTCGTCCTCCTGTTGTGATGTACCACGGTCGTTGACTTATTTATCGACATTCCGTTTTATTTTCAAACAAAATACAGTTTAGTTTAAAAAAAAAACGTTGCTCCACACAAGGAATTTCTCCTGTATCGTGGGTGCGTTTACAAACATATAATTTATATAGTAATTATAATTTCACATACACAAACACCCAGAGCCGGACCAACTATTTGTAGATCATACAAATATTTGTTCCGTGCGGAAATCGAACCCGCGACACGCAGCGCAGCAGTCAATCGCTCAACCACTGTGCCAACCGTGCGCCCAATAACTAGAGTCGATAAATATTATTATATTTGTAATCAAGTTTTATATAAATTTATGCCAATACTTACGATTTATAGAAAGTATATTAAGATATTTTATGGTAAACTACTGATCCGAATTTGAAAATGATTCTATTGATACAAAGATGGGCGTATCTTTGTATGTAGTGTTTTTGTTCTATCAATAGAATTATAGAATACAATACTCTTTATTATATACACCATATAAGTTACAGAAAGTATAGACGAAGAAAACATTACACTGGGTGGCACAATGGGCGGCCTTATCGCTAAAAGCGATCTTTTCAAGACAACCTTTGCATGGATTTAAAAAATGAAAGGAAAGACAGTACTGTAGGTGTTAGGTTGTTAGGTTGTCTTTGGTGTAGAGATGAAGCGTATATACTAGAACAGATCCAGGGACTAGGTATTTAACGAGACTAGGCTGCACCTATTCTAACTTTTATAATACTCGATCCACCTAGTCTCACGCTCTCACTGTGCCTACGCAGTGCACGGCACCCGCGGCCCGCGCGAATCAAAGTACCGACGACGCGGCGAAGCGAGATAGCATCATAGTCATAGCTCATTAATGTTTGCCAAAATCAAACGTGTGTCAGTCACTTGAATTTGAACCCTAATTCAAAGTGCATAAAAGTACCGCGACGCGCACTATGTTTTACTAGAATATATTCTGTCCTTTTTTAACTACACTATTCCGCAATCCTTCCATCCTTGTCTGTCAATACTCGAGACTCGAGACTTGTCGGGACTAGGCAGACTTTATAGAATAGGTACTTTGACAATACTCGAGAATAGTCGGGACTATGCAGACTTTATAGAATAGGTACTTTGACAATACTCGAGACTAGTCGGGACTAGGCAGACTTTATAGAATAGGTACTTTGACAATACTCGATGCGAATTAAGACTATGTGATGCAGTCTAGTATCAAGTACGGACTCGTGCGAATGTGATCTCGCTTCACGTATTGATACCTCTTGATTTTGCAGAATGTGACATTGAATTTACTAACTTTTATGACATGTAGTGATTTTCGTTGTTTTCTTTTGTTTGTTGTATTAGATAAATGTAAGGTTGGCTTTTAATTTTTATAACTATTTGACTTTCTTTATTATATTGAATTTGAATACCTTTTTTTGACATTGAATTTATTAAATTTTAAGTAGTGTGTTGTGTGTGGAGTGTGTTATTTTGTTGTAATTTTTGGTTGTAAAATTTAATTTCTATAAATAATAATTCAATGATATTTTTTTTTTTTTTTTTTTTTTTTTATAACGTTGCCCCACACTAGGAATTTCTCCTGTATCGTGGGTGCGTTTACAAACATATAAACTCACATACACAAACACCCAGAGCCGGAACAACTATTTGTAGATCATACAAATATTTGTTCCGTGCGGGAATCGAACCCGCGACACGCAGCGCAGCAGTCAATCGCTCGACCACTGCGCCAACCGTGCGCCCGATATGTTCAAACACAATGAATATTGTTTATGAATAAATAAATTAATGAATGAAATGATACCTACTAGACGTCGCAAACACGTACTGTCGGACTTATTTAGTGTTTTGATAAATTGTTAAAGAACATATATCCATTTTTTATTACGACATTAATTCATGTGTTTATTGTTTTAAAAAATGTTTCCCAAAGGAAGTAGTATTTAAAAAAAAACAATAACAAAACTAATAGAAATCTTTTAATTACGCCAACAATCTTCAATGTAGATAAATCTTTTCGTTGACAGTCCTAAGCCTGTATAAAGTATGAAAGAAAGATTACAATTCATTACTGCGTACGTACGTATCTAATCTACACGTATCGGCGGTACGCCAAGACTAAGCATCTATAAAGTATGCGTATTTCATGGACTAGGTGGAACAGGTATTTGGATCGAGTATTTGTACGGACTTGGACTAGGTGCACCTAGTCCAAAATTCACCTAGTACGACCCATCTCTACTTTGGTGTACTATTATTAATTACTAGCTGTGTCCGCGGCTTCGCTCCCGCCATCTGTTTGCCAACCCTACCCTACTTACCTTCCTGCCTACCCTACTTACCAACCGACCATATTTGTTTCTATTGTCATCAATCTTTCGCGGAGAATCTTAACACCGTGATTCAGAAAATGACTTCAAATTCACAACGCCATCTATCGAATATCGAGTTCAACTCTCCGAGTATCTGAATTGCGTGTGTTGTGATAATTTTACTTCTTGAACACTATAAATTCATCTAACTTTTGATAGAGTGAACCGAATGCGATGACACAAAAACTAAGTAATTCTTCAAGTTACGCACAATGTTTATGTAGTACATTGTGATACAAGGGTGAAAAGTAGGTTATTGCAAACGAGCTGTCATTAACAAGCCCGAGCCGAAGGCGAGGGTTTTTAATGACACGAGTTTGCAATAACCTACACACCCGTGTATCCCACGACGTTTTTCAATACAGTTGTGAGAAACAGTAAAAACAAATCAAAGAATTAGATTTGTTTATTCACAAAAAACAAAATTTTCAATATGGCGCGTTTTTGCAACTGGACATATTTTTTTACAAAGAAAACAGCCTATACAGCCTATTCGATTTTTGACAAACGTTGATGTGAAAATAATTAACTTAAAACTGGTAATTAAACATATTAAACAACTTAAAAAAAAAAAGAAAATTCAATGCTAAAACGTACGGCATCATTAATTTTTCCTCGTATAAAATCGTATCCCATTTTATTCTATGTATGAAAACTCCTTGCTACTAAACTTTTTTAAATTGACTTATGGCGCGTTTTTGCAACTGGACTTATTTTTTTACAACGTTAACAGCCTTTACAGCTATACAGCCTATTCCATTTTTGACAAATGTTGATGTGAAAATAATTAAATTAAAACAGGTAATTAAATATATTAAACAACCATTTATAAGACTTTTGAGTATTCAATGCTAAAACGTACGGAATCATTAATTTTTCCTCGTAGAAAATCTATCCCATTTTATTCTATGTTTGAAAACTCCTTGCTACTAAACTTTTTCAAATTGACTTATAAATTTAAAACTAAACTGCAAACATAATGATCGAGCTCGTAAACAAAAGTCACGACCGCGTAATAGAAAGATGCCTATGCGTAAGATTTAACTTTCGAATCATAATTATAGCCTCTGAAAGTACGCCATGTTTAACAAATGTATTGAAATAGTATATTATGCAACTAGTGAATAAAGGACGGTTTTAAAGCGAGGGCCATAGATGAACCACGAGCAAGTGAAGGATACTAACAACTGAATCACGACCGTAGGGAGTGATTCATGATGATTGAATCACGAGCATAGCGAGTGATTCAAGTGGTAGAATCCTGAGCGACGCGAGTGATTCATGGCCCTCGATATAAATCCGTTTTATTCAAGAGTTGCATACTATATTTTATACCATGACTACGAGAAAAAGAAAGATTTAAGCGAAAATCACAAGGAAAAATACTAAATAAAAGTTTTATTACCTTCAAAATTTTAAAAAATGTGAAAACTCAGGGTTCCACATTTTTTCTAAATTAAAGCAGAGCTAGGTACAACTGTGTTTCAGGGGCCAGTGACCACTTCCGTTACGTTACATAATTATAATTAATTAACACCAATGCAATTAATATTAGAATTACAATCCAAATAAGTATTCACTAAACATCCCAGACTAAAATCAAAATCATTATTAAAATCCTAAACATTAACAAACTGAAAATCAAATTGATAAAGGCGTTTGAAAGTCGAATATTCTTTGCACAAGGAGTTCGTATAGCATTGAGATGGACGTCGAATATATATTGGTGTGTTCTAAATTCAAACACCAAAACAGTGAGAAAAAGTGCTTTTTATTCACTGTTTTCAGTGAATAAAATAAGCTTTTTAGAGGGGGAATGGTATAAAAGTTATTTACATTGGTTTCGTACATTCGTCCCCTTCCCACCGGATCTCGAATATGAGCAGATGTGTTTTAAGTTACCGTACCATTATTATTTTTAAATTAATTTCGTTTATAACTATTTAAAAAGAAGTATAAAAAATAGGAGTGCATATGTCGAAGGAGTTCGAAAATTCTCTGCGCGTCGTCAAGCAAGTCATCTTGGTGAATAGAAGCACAAGTGCCGCCTCCCAGCGCACACAAGCAGCCCATCCTGGTGATTAGCGTACGGTTCCGCCTTTCTGCGCACGAGCATCCTACTATCTCCCTTGTGTGGCAGCCCGCCCACCGCCATCACAACAAAGGTACGCGCCTGCTTCTACTTACTCCGCCCTCGCAGTGACGCAGCGACGGCGTTGGTGCCACCTCCGCAGAGTCTATGCGCTCCTGGTACTCCAAAGCTCTTAATGAGTCATCTTTATGACGTACGTCGGTGAAGACTGCTACTTGACATTGTTAACTTTTGTTTACTTACAAGCAGATTGAGCTCTGTCAAACTTTTACTTTCCTGGTTACTGGATTGAGCAAACAGACTATAACTATGCCGCAAAAGCGAACATCCCCCGCTTTATCACCCCCGAAAACTGAAGTTCCGGCTAAAGTCGACAAGAAAAATTCGGCCATAAAATTGACTGCATCGACCTGCGATTTGGAACACTCTGAGTCGGTGCCTGATCTTCGTGTGCTCGCGGCATGCACGGCGGAGCGAAAGAAGCGCAAGTTCACTGATAATGACGAGAGTGACAGCGATTTCTGCACTATGATCGAGGAGAAATTTGACATATTCTCTAAGGAACAGGAAAAACGCTTCCAGGACTTAATCAAAACCATTAAAGAAGTCAATGCCCAAAATGTCGAGTTACGAAATAGCGTTGAGTTAATGTCAAAACAAATAAGACGAGTTCTTAGTAAAAATGTCGCTGCTCGAGTCTGAGAGGGTAGAAGAGAAGAAATATATTAAAATACTTGAAGAAAGACTAGAAACACAGGAGCGTAAGTCGCGGGGAACCGGTATCGAAATCCGAAACTTACCAAAAACCCATGCGGAAACGAAAGTCAATCTATGCAACGATGTCATTGAGATTGGGAAAACGCTGGACCTCAAAATCGACTGTTCCACAATAAGGGACGTTTATAGAATACCCGCAAAAGATGGCTCTAATCCGATTATTGTTGAGTTTACTACCGCCCTAACAAAAGACAATGTATTGCGAAGGGTCAAAAGTTTCAACAAATCTAAAACCAAAGGAAATAAACTAAACACAACTCATGTTAAGTCTGACTACCCCCTAAAACGAATTTACATTTCGGAAACATTGACGCAAAAGACACAAAAGTTATTCTATCAGGCAAGAATGTTTAAAAAGAACTATGGATATACATTTTGTTGGACTTCTAATGGTATAGTGTATCTAAAGAAAAACATGGACACTTCCCAGATTCGCATAGCCAACGAAAATGACTTAGAAAAGTTAAGAGTCTTAGAATGACTATTATTAGATAAGCTCAGTCATACTTCTTTATATACGTTTTTATTTTTTTTATGTTTACCCTACAATTTTTTATTTGTCTTAACACATGCACACTCTACACAAATCTCGCTCTCATAAGTCTATATTGCGGACAACCGTATACACACAAGACCACTGAAAAATATTTAATTAAAACCTCAGTAGTGATGGCCTATCGAGTTGTTTTAAAGTTGCCTACATTCTACGAAAAATCTTTTTTGTACTTTTTTGGTATTTTGGATGTTCTGAGATGCTTACAGGTATCCCTCTGTCATTATTTATGCACAGTTTGCAAATTATCTAACACGTTCATGTTTTACTATTTATGTCATAACTTATTCAGTCTGATTCCATCCATGGTTATGATGAAATATTATGAAGAAATGACCTTAACCAATCACATTCGATAGTCTGAACGAACTGTCGGAAGACATAGATGGGGTAACCATCTCACAATCGCAGACAGCTGATATTGAAGAATGTCACAAACTTGTAACGTCATCGTCGGATAGCCTCTTGGTTCTAACTCAAAACATACGCAGCATCAACTGCAATATATCAGCACTAGAAATATTATTGACCAGACTTAAGTTGGACTGTGACATTATTGTGCTTACTGAGTGCTGGCTTTCACGTACTTCAGTTATTCCCAACCTAAGTAGCTATCGTTTTGAGGCAACCAAAAGTAACCGTAAACAAAATGACGGTCTGGTGATTTATTACAGAGAACACCTTCGTCTTACAGTAATAGAACCAAATTTTGAAGAAAGTAACTGTCTGGTTGCCACTTTAGATAATCGCACGGCAATCATTGCTATGTATCGCTCTCCTTCTTTCCACAACCTAGATCCTTTCCTACAATCTTTAAACGAAGTTCTCTCAAAATATTCCTGTTTTGAGAACATTTTTGTCATGGGCGACATAAATATTCCGATCAACCATAACAAAATAGAGGTAAATGGCGAACGATACCTAACCCTTGCTGCTTCTCATGGCCTTCTTCCAGCCCATACTCTTATAACACGTAGTGAAAGTGATACATGCATTGACCATGCCCTACTTAAAACTAAAAGCTCTGCTATGACCATTGTGCCTACCACATCATTGACTGATCATTACCCAGTTTTGCTGAACCTAGACTTCAAGAAGACCACCCATTTCTCCCTTACATCCATTAAAAAAGTTGACTCTGAAGGCTTAGAACATGACATTCTAAATATTGATCTTAATCCTATTTATGACTCACCAAATCCTAATGCTGCCCTGAAATATCTCACCGAAAGACTTCACCAAGCCATAGTCAACAATACTAAAGTGGTAAACCTATCAAGACGAAGGAAAATAATAAAGCCGTGGATTACGCAAGGCCTTCTACGCTGCATGAAAAACAGAGATAAACTACACCTAAAAGCTAAACTCTCTCCTGATAACCAAACCCTAAAAACTACCTACACGCGCTATAAAAACTTCTGCAATAACCTATTAAAGAAAGTCAAAAGAGCCAACGAGAAGGATAAGATACAAGCGGCGCAGGGGGATAACAGGAGGCTATGGAAAGTGATAAAAGAAATTACAAACACTTCTAAAAATACTAACCACCCCAATGAACTGCTGTCTGAATCAACTTACCCTCAATCATCACTAAATGAAATTAATAGATACTTTGTAAATGTGGGTAAGTCACTAGCTGATAAGATCGAACAAAAGAAGGCGGGGAGATTTTCGGCTGCTACTGGAGACAGCTCTCTCTCTCTCTCTCACAGCTGAATTCTTTCGTTTTGGAGGGTACCACCGAGGAAGAGGTGGAAAGTCTCATTGCCAACCTAAAAACAAATTGTGCTACAGGCTATGACGAAATAAGCAGCTCTTTCTTAAAGACATTTAAAGGGTTTCTGGTTCCTCCGCTGACCTTCATTTTTAGCTCTTGCCTTCATCATGGTGTTTTCCCTCACATCCTGAAGAAGTCTGTTGTATGCCCCATACATAAGAGCGGTGACAGGAGTCGTATCATTAACTACAGGCCAATTTCAATCCTCCCAGCACTCTCAAAACTTCTGGAAAGAATAATAAATACGCGACTAGTGCGATATCTAGAAAGCAAACACCTGCTTTCACCAAACCAATACGGTTTTCGGGAATGCAGATCGACAGATCAAGCTGATAATAACCTTATAAACTTTGTAAGCAACAAACTCGACAAAAATAAGAAAAGTATAACTATTTTTCTTGATTTAGCCAAGGCTTTTGATACGATTTCTGTCCCGATTTTACTCAACAAGCTGGAATTACTTGGTATCAGAGGTACTCAACTGGATCTTTTCAAGAGCTATTTGACCGGACGGCTTCAAAGTGTTCGGATTGGCAACCTTAATAGTGGAGACCTTCCAGTTACGTATGGTGTGCCACAGGGCAGTATCCTGGGACCAACCCTATTTCTCGTATACATAAACGATCTCACGAATCTCAAGCTTCCCCATGGCAAAATAATCTCTTTTGCAGATGATACTGCTCTCGTATTCTCTGCCGATACATGGGAAGGGACTTTCGATGCTGCCCAAAGGGGTTTCGATGCTGTGAGGGAATGGCTTGAGTGCAATATCTTGACTCTAAATGTAGACAAAACGAAATATATTTGCTTCAGTATACGGACAAACACAAAAATCAATTACGACCGTCAGTACATCATACCACATGAGTGTGTCTCTAAAGAAAATTGCTCTTGTATTAAATTGGAAAATGTTAAAACGTTTAAATACCTAGGCGTTATAATAGACAACAACCTCAACTTTAAAAACCACATTAAGACCCTTTGTGGTAGGATCAGGAAATTGATATACGTCTTTAAGACCCTCAGACACGTCGCCGAACCCTCTGTGCTGAAGCGAACATACTTTGCTCTCTGTCAGTCCCTCATCACTTACTGCATATCTTCATGGGGTGGATCCCCTAAAACTATTTTGAAACCTGTTGAAGTTGCTCAGCGTGCCATCCTGAAGGTTAGCACCTTCAAACCAATATTGTTTCCCACCGCGCTACTCTATGAATTTTGTGGCGTCCTAACCGTAAGACAGCTTTTTATTCTTCATTTTATATCAATGCAACATAAAAATCTCACCTACGACCCACTCATTTTAAATAACGTACAAAAGACTTGGTTTGCCCTCAACCGATCGCTTTTAAAACCAATTTCGCCACTAAATTTCCTTTATTTACTGGCCCCTACATCTACAACAAGCTAAATAAAATTCTTAATTTCTACCCGATGGCAAGAAAATCTTGCAAAATCAAAGTGTGTGAATACCTCCAGAAACTCACGTACGAGGAGACAGAGGAATTGCTTCGAGTTCCTAGATAGACTACAAATAATATCACCATATTTAAATTCTGTAAACTAATAACGAAGATAGTCATAAGAGCAACAAACAGTCCGCAATCTCACACACCCTCTCACATTCACTTATCTCACTTCCATCACACACAAAGAGAGGACTAGTTACACACCTACCATTAGTATTTTTGTTTTTCTTTGCTTTATCTGTTATTTTTTAGTCCATCCTCCATTTTTTTTTTTTCTGTTTTGTTTAACATCTATTGTTTGCATTACATAATTTATTGATTTTATATTATTATATACTTATTACCTTTGTATTTGATAGGTACATTCAAACATGGGATCATCATTTTCGAAATATTTACTATTAATTGCAACTCAAGGGAAACGGCGTTGAAGGCTGAAATACAGGCTACGCCTAGTTCGGCCTCAAATGCTAATATTCTTGTGTACTTTAATTTTAGTTTAAGCATTGCTAGTGAAAAATGTACAAATTTCTGTGAATAAAGATTACTATATACAGATTACTATACTATATTACATTTCACGTGATGCGTGCACAAATAAACAGACAGACAAAAATTCCAAAAATGCCGGAAATATGTTATCCTTTAACACACTGGCTATTTTTTTGGAAATATTTTCGATGTACAAAAAATACTTTTCTACAGATTTATTATATGTATTGATTGATGATGCGATAGACTACACTACAAATGCAATACGTCCTACCGATATGGGAAGCTTACGCTTTCGCCTGCGGCTGCACTCTTATTATGATTAGCTTGACTAACTCCTTAATGAACTGATGAAATTTAGGGCTATACACCAGTAGATCTTAAATTTCAGACTAACACATAAGCCACTTTTTAACTGACTTAAAAAAAGAGGGAGGTTCTATGTTCATGTGTTATTATTATAAAACTTTGTTGATTTTGAAGGCTGTTGTCTTTTTAACCGACTTCAAAAAAAGGAGGAGGTTCTCAATTCGTCGTAATCTTTATTTTTACACGGCTGCAAGGAAAGGGTTATGTTTTTCGCGCGTAAGAAGATTTTTTCGAATATTGTAAGTTTAAAGTATCGATAACTCATTATCGATATTGGTAATCTCTAATTGAGTAGCTGAATGTGACATGTGCATAGTTGGATTCTTCGAGAACAATGTTTGAGTTTTAAAGAAAGTAGACCTTAAATTTAACATCATAAAATCAACTTTTACTTGTCTTGTTTAATAAAATATTGTTTTTACATTTTTATCGAAATAAAATAAATTAAGACTTGCCGATGGTAAGATATACCTACATTTGATACATTTTTGGTTCTGCTATCGTGTTTACATTCTAAAACAGCACAATAAGGCATTTTTGTATGTTTTTTCAAGTTTTTGTCACCGTGACGGTTGAACCAAGACTGATGTGCGTAGTGTGTGCGCGGAAGGAAGCATATGTGGAACTGTGCAAAACTCGGGGTACGCGGGCCCCGCCCACTTGCGACTTCTATTGTAGTAGGCGTTTTTTTTGTTCTGTGTGCGCGTTAGTCCACTGGCACCCGCTGTCCCACTAACATATAGATCAATGACGGTCTGTGTTGTTGATGTTTGTCCGGTACAGTTGTGAGCGCGAATTCATGTAATTTAAACCTTATATGAGTAAACATAAAGTCTATAATTACCCCTCTGTGCTGACAGCGGTGCGGAGGGATGGTCCGGAGTGCGCGGTAGTCCACCGGTGCCCGCTCTGCCCACTAACATAGATATCAGCGACGGTCTATGCTGTTGATGTTTGTCCGGCACTGTTGTAGTGCGAGGGAACACTTCTGATGCTCGCTTGCCTGCAGCTTGTCCGAGGTTCTCGGCTATTTGTTCTAGAAAAGAAAATATAAGAAGCGATTTATTAAGTGTCTATTTTCAGGACTTTAATAATTATGAAGATGTTTTAATGCCTTGTATCACGCAGATACTAATTAGACCCGATTTGCGATATGCTTTTGGCTTAACGGTGTGATCAGATAAAAAGTAAAAAAAAAACTTTTTATTTTTCTAGCTGCTTGGGTAAAGTTTTACATTTGTTTTGCTACCAAGGGTTAGAAATGAAGCATCTACTCTAAACGGCTTGAAAACTATAGTGGGCATCATATGCCCACTATAGTTTTCAATATATTGCTATTTAACTTGGCTTGTTAGTTAGTATGTGTGGATCAAAATCTTGCAACTGAATTTTAAAACAATTATCTCCAACTGATTGAGCATTTTGCATCCACGTTTGGTTTGGATGACATTTAACGGTAAGCTTGTATAAAACGGTAATTTTTAATTGAAAATAATATCTATATTATACCACAGATAATATAATACTAGCATGCAGATGCCTCATCCCATACAAAGAAACCGTGCCGGCGTAACTAGCGTTTTTCGTCTGATTATTTTTCTAAGAACATCGATCGGTTCCGTTCCAAGGATATAGATGGTGTTAGCAGCGATTTGCAAGTAAAAGGATTTACTAGGTTCGTGAATACATTTTTCTTAAATACAGCGACGATTTGTTTTACAGTATTTTTTGCACGTTTTTACAGTTTCATTGTACCAAAATGTGTTAATAACCAAATTTAAAAAATCGAGTGGATGCCTCAGAAATTTAAAACCGCGCCATCTATTGGCATCAATTTTAAATGGTCCGTTCAAATAATCATTGAAATGTGAATTAAGAGCCCGATATTCCTTAATTTTGTGCTTAGGAGAGTTAATTTAAAAAAAACATAGGTATGTTTTTGTTTAATGATCGTAATTTTTTATGATCGTCTCTAGAAAATATTAATATTTCACAAAATAACAAATCGAAGCTTATCACGCCATCCAGTGCAATTTATTTGAACCAAATTTTCTTTCTTCGCGTCGGGTGCCCATGATAATACTTACCAAATTTGTACTGGTCGTGTGTATCGCGCATGTGGCGTAGTTCTCTCGCGAGCTCTGCTAACAGCGCTCCCCGAGCCCGAGCGGCTGGTAGCTTCAGACCCCTTACTCTTTCTCGTACTACGAACTGCATGTGACGCTCGTTGTCGCCGATAGGGGGTTGTGACAGCTATAAAAAGAAATATGGTAACTGACAACTGCAGTTTCTGCTCCCAAATGCCCCAAAATGTAAACGGTGTCTATTAAAGCAACTGAGAAAAGCCCAAGTTATTAAAAAACACTGTGTCCATGTATGTATCTTGTGATAACTTTGAAACCATGATAACTAATGGCTCTGTGAGCTGAAGACCTCGCGAGTTTGTCTTTTTCACACAGCCGGACATCCGCCGGACGTACGAAAGAATGTTTGCCCAAGCTGAAATGGAGACGCTTCGCTCGCAATTCGCACTTGCGCGGTCAATAACAAATTCGTTGAAAGCTTATAATAAGCACCAAATGCGGTCTAAATAGCTCTATTCGATTTTTGGGGCATATAACACTCCCAAATTCCTTTACCAAAATACATTTCTATATTATGCCAATCCATTATCACATCAAGGTACCTTATGCACAATAAACGGCTGCAACAGAATGTACAGCGGTGTGCGATACGTGACGACATGTTCGAGGAAGTCCCACAGATGATGCGCCGCTTCGTTCCGTCTGCCGAGGTCTCTCATAGCGCGCGCTATGCGGCCCCATTCCGTGCATAACTCGCTTGTGAAGCAGGCGCACATCACTTTTAGAGCTGGAAATATAAAATTACACTTAAATTAGTACAGTTTATTTGGCTCGTTTATTGGGCCGTTAGTCCTAGCTGTCATTCACAGATCTTTTACAGTCGGTTAGGGTAGTCAGAAGCCGGAATTCGAACAATCAGTCTTACCAATATATACCGTGTTACCCCGTAAAAGTGGTTGTTTTGGTCTGATATGGTTACAGGAATTTATTTCTCAACTAGCTTCGCCCGCGTGAATGTCGAAAATTATCCATCGGAACATATTCCCGGGATAAAAAGTATCTTATGTGCTATTCCAGACTATAATCTACCTCTGTGCCAAATTGTATTCAGATCCGTCCAGCAGTTTGAGCGTGAAGAAGTAACAAACATACAAACACACACTCACGAACTTTCGCCTTTATATTAGTGTGAGATAGTGTGAAGTGTGATAAGAAATTAAAAAGATTTCACTTACTTGAGAACATTTTTAAAACTTATATTATAAGAAGTTTGACACACAAACTAAGCAGCTACTGTTTTTCTTTAGATCCAAATTATTTCATCATCATTTCAGCCGAAAGACGCCCACTGCTGGACTTAGGCCTTAAATTATTTAGGCTATAACATTTTACTTTGTACGCAAATAACATTAACGAGTATATACATAGGGGCTGGCAACATCTCTATTTTACATTTTTTTCGAAGGCATTTTTCAGCAGTGGGTTGATGCAGGCTGAGATGAACAAAAACCGTCTTGAACAGACTGACAATATTATCAAGGCATCCGAAAGCATGATTACTTTATTTTACAGAAATAAAGTATTCCATACCTAAGAAAGCAATCCTATACAGTTGACTCAACTGCTTGGTTGTATTCCTAGTGTCACGACTGCCGGTAAACGTGACCGAGTTGGCGCGGTTGTCGGAAGCGTTGAGTGAAGCGTTCACATTTTCACAACTCATAGATACACTATAAGTGACTTCTAATATCACAGGATACATATCTAAGAAAACAATTCTATATAGTTGATTGGAAAGCCTGGTAGTATCTTAGTATCACGACTGCCAGTGAACGTGAGAGAGTTGGCGCGGTTGCCCGGCGCGTTGAGCTTAGCGTTAAAACTTATAGATAAACTACAAGTGACTTTTAATACTACAACAGGATTCATACCAAGAAAGCGATCCTATACAGTTGATTGGACAGCCTGGTAGTGTTCCTAGTATCACGACTGCCAGTGAACGTGATCGAGTTGGCGCAGTTGTCGGAAGCGTTGAGTGAAGCGTTCACATTTTCACAACTCATAGATACACTATAAGTGACTTCTAACATTACAGGATACATAACTAAGAAGGCAATCCTATACAGTTGATTGGAAAGCCTGGTAGTGTTCCTGGTATCGCGACTGCCGGTGAACGTGAGCGAGTTGGCGCGGCTGTCAGAAGCGTTGAGTGTAGCGTTCACAACTTATAGATACATTTTTAGTTACTTCTAATATCACAGGATACATATCTAAGAAAACAATCCTATATAGTTGATTGGAAAGCCTGGTAGTAATCTTAGTATCACGACTGCCAGTGAACGTGAGAGAGTTGGCGCGGTTGCCCGGCGCGTTGAGCTTAGCGTTAAAACTTATAGATAAACTACAAGTGACTTTTAATATTACAACAGCAGTCGAATTGCGTAAGTATATTATCCAAAGAAAAAGAATCGATTATTTCCCAAAACCGACTTTACGTAGTGCATATTGATACGAAAAGTCGTTTTTGGGAAGGAATCGATTCTTTTGCTTTGGATAATATACTTACGCAATTCGGCTGCAGGATTCATACCAAGAAAGCGATCCTATACAGTTGATTGGACAGCCTGGTAGTGTTCCTAGTATCACGACTGCCAGTGAACGTGAGCGAGTTGGCGCGATTGTCAGAGGCGTTGAGGTTAGCATTCACATCTTATAGATAAACTACAAGTGACTTTTAATATTACTACAGGATTCATACCTAAGAAAGCGATCCTATACAGTTGATTAGACAGCCTGGTAGTGTTCCTGGTATCGCGACTGCCGGTGAACGTGAGCGAATTGGCGCGGTTGTCCGACGCGTTGAGCTTAGCGTTCACGGCCGCTAGTTGTCCAGGCGGAGCCGGAGGACATAGTGCGTTTAGAACCACTGATACTAGGTAGCTTACGTCTGATTGGCGGAGTGGCGGCACATCTAGAAGAAGAACAGAATAAAAAAAAAAAAAAAAAAAAAGAAAACATTGTTTGAAAGAGGTACGGTATAATTAGCAACAAAGGAACTTTAACACATTGGTTGACTGGTAGAGAATGCCTAAGGCATTAAGTCCGTCTTTGTACATTTTGTGCATGAAGTCTAAATAAATCAATAAATAAACACATTCGAAAATTTCAGAAACTTTAATTCCTTCGAGCAAAATTACGTAAAATAGATATTTCCTATACTTTTTGTCAAAAACATTTCAATTTTGTTCTGTCTAGGTTGAATTCTTACCCTTTCTACCGCTTCCCACGCGTAAACATAGAGGCATAAATAAATTCATCAGCATATTTTCAGTTTTTTCTCCAGTTGGGAACGACGCACTTCCACCACACATTTGTTCCAGTGAATAACTATCCTGAAAGCCGAAACAAATAAAATACATTGGTCACACCATTTGAAAAGAATTCTATGACATTGCCATAAATAAAGTATAGTGCCCGGCACGTAAGTTGGCAAGGTTTTGGCGTAGCGGGGGTAAGTTCGCGCATATTCCGCGAACTGACCAACCAGCAAATAGAGCAAACGAAACGTGGACGCGCTGGATTGGTTAGTCGATGCTTGTGTCAACTGAACAACCAATCGCACGCTCGGAACGGCCCTAAACGTTCTCCGCGCCCCGCTTCACTACCAAAGATACATAAAAAACGACTTCTGCGCATCTAACAACTCTTGCTAATATACGTGCCGGGGATTATAAGTAATGTTACCCCTGTATTGATGATCTGCAATGCGATTAGTCGCACGACTGTGCTGCAGAAATGCGGCGGTGGTGGTTGCGACATTAGCGCTGCGGTCGCTGATGATAGGTTCTCTCCGCTGTTGTTGTCTGAGACTATCAGTGCCTGCAGAGTAGTATTACTTTTATTTTCTGACGATTAAGTTTTTGAGAAAAATCTTAATAAAGTCGGCGTTTTGAGACATAAAAAAAAGTTAGTTAAAAAAATCAAAAACCCGACTGCTTGCAAAGAGAACTAAAAAGATGTAAACAAGAAGAAAATCATGCTGTGCAGTCGGAGGATACATGTTCGCGACCAAAACCTTTTTTTGTTTTTTTAATTAACTTTTTTTTATTTATAAATTTTTAGTTGTTTTTTTTTTAATTAGGTACATTTAAACATATAAGTATTGTATATTTTTGAAATCACCACATAAAACCCTTTATTTTGACACCCCACACGATGGGTTTGGAAGAAAAAAAATAGGGCCCCCACATTATAGCGTCCAAAATACGCCATTTTTTTATTTTCTGATTTTAATGTAGCCAGTGACACTCGCAGTGTTAAGACGAATCGATTGACGTAAGAAGCATCAAAATCGGCCAAAGAGTTTGGTCTCTACAACGCCACATAGGAACAAACATACATACATAGACTGATAAACATATTACCCTCCTACGGCAGTCGGGTAAAAAGTAGCTACAGTTTGGCCAACTTAAAGAGTCAGGTCAATGTGCATTTGTTTTGTTGACAAACGCACAAAGATGGGTCCGTGCCACAGCTTAGTGCATCAGCCCCCGTATCATGACGTGTTAAAACTACACTGTTCGACTGTGAAAAAGGGACAGATGTATACAAGCCAGATACATCTGTCCCATAAATATGAATAACCTTGCTTTAAGAGCTTATGGTCATCCACCTGGTGTGTCGTGCTCCTTAAGTTCACTACCTATAACAAAATGGTTGGTGCAACTTACTTGTACAGTATTGAGAAGAGTTTTCACATGTTGCCAATGCATTATGTACGGACACCGTATCATTGTTTCGTACACCCCCTTCAAGAGTACTGCTGCCGAATCCCAATCGGTGTTTCTCTGAAAAATAGCCTCAAACACAATAAGGGACAAGAACGCTGTTGAAGTACCTACTTCAAATAATACATCAAAAGATGGATAGATTTTCTCGACTTTCATTGGGAGATATTTCCATAGAGCAAAATTGCTAATTGATTATTGCGTTGCAGAAACAAAGTGAATTTAATAACTTACCCTGATGCTAGGCTTCTTAGCAATCTTAAGGAACACTTTATCCAACCTTCTCAGAATCATAATAAGCGCCGGTCGTAAAGCATCGTCCGCCCAATCGGCCGCAGGTAGCACTTGCGTCATGTACCGCTGTAGACCGCGACAACCCATAGACTCCGGATCGTAGGGAGATACCTTTAGTAGGGAATGGGCTATTTCTGCGAGACGCTGTAAGACATATTTATCAAGATGAGCATAAGCTCTTTAATTCGATTTTAAAGGCTTTAAAAAGTTATTGAGAGCACTGGAAAAGTTACTTAGACCGAGTTTCTCACCACTAAATTATCGCAGAATTAATGTGAAAAAATTGTCAAGCACGCGTTATCTGCTGTGATTGGTTGAATAAATCTTCAACAGCCAATCACAGCAGATAACGCGTGCTTGACAATTTGACATTAATTCTGCGATAATTTAGAGGTGTGAAACTCGGCCTTATCTGGTCACAAACATACTGATATTACTGGTACTACCAGGACCAAATACAAATATCTTTATTTGTTGAACATAGGTAGATTATGTACAGATGTTATTAAAGAACGCTATGTCTAGCCGTCATCGGCGTTCCAGAAACAGGAAATCATGTCCCTGCAGCAATATTGCTCAGCTTTGTTTGATATTTATTGTGTACGGCTATGTGTCAAAGTTATGAGCATTGTTTAATAGATATAATTAAACAATGTAAGAACATTTTTGACAACTCTATTGGTCAATCAACTTAGTAGCGTGGTGCCAAATAAACATCATTTTGTAGCAGACCATAATTAAGTAAAAAACCGGCCAAGTGCGAGTCGGACTCACGCCCGAAGGGTTCCGTACCATTATCGCAAAAAACGGCAAAAAGATCTGGTTTGTTGTATGGTAGCCACACTTAAATATTTATTTTATTCTATTTTTAGTATTTGTTTGCCATCTATGAAAATTTCAACTGTCTAACTATCACGGTTCATGAGATACAGCCTGGTGGCTGGTGGCCAGACAGACGGACCGCGGAGTCTTAATAATAGAGTCCCGTTTTTACCCTTTGGGTACGGAACCCTAAAAAAGCCAGCTTATAATATAATTGGTTAGACAGTAAACTCACAGCATGAGACTTAGAATCCAGTAACTCAACGGGTTTCCCTTCAGTGCCTCCACTTCGGTTAGAGCCGTTGATTTCCAACAAGCGAGTAGTCGCACGACCGATGAATTCACCGACAAGCGACAGTAAAACATCGCGAGGTCTACGGTATTCTGCTCGTACCAACTGTAGATACACAAAAATAGTATTTGTAAGTAACGAGAACAGTAAGTAAGAGTTTAAACAATAAAAGAGATGAACATCATGTTGTTTCTCCTAAATTAATATTTTACAGGGTAGTAAACGACTATTTCTGTAATCGGATCTGTGAATGGAACCATTTTTACAAGCTTTAATTTAACTTGCAATGTATGTATGTGTGTTCGGATCAAATCTTGCAACTGAATTTTGGTGAGAGTCAAAATGGTGGGTGTACTATACCAACCGATTAAGATAAAATTTTACATACACGTTTAGTTTGGATGACAAGGCATGGTTAGCTAAGTGACGTCATTCTAAATCCTATATGGCGGACGGCCCAAGATAGCGAACTATACTGTGATTTTTAATTTCGTAGACTAAAGTGACAGCTGCCAATGACCTTATTTTTTTTTAATGTTGCAAGCGCGGAGCATAGTTTTGTAGGTAAGGCTCAATCTTAGGGCATTCATCGAATCGATGTGACATGACTCCAAGCATTTATTTAACATGTTTTATGAATATCGTTATATGTATTCGTAATATATTTAAATATAACAGTATTCATAGACATAGTACATAAACTTTTATTGTGTTAAATATGAAATCAATAATAAAATATGTCCGATCGAAAAAATGAAGTCTGCCATAAATGAGTAGAAACTAAATAAGGGCCGCTAGTTTCTTAACAAATGTATTTTTTTGCCGTGAAATAGTTCCATTTTCGATCTACTTCGATTTTCGATCAACTTTCGATCACTCAGGATAGTCAGGATGCGACACTATTTTTATGTAACGATAAAGTGACCCCCCAAATGTCAGTTTAGTCTACGAAATAAAAAATCAGAGTATTGTTTTTTTTTTTTTTTTTCAATTTATTTAACGGCCATGGATACAAGTCCTTAAAGCCTAACTTAACTATTTAAAACAAATCTGTATTACAATTTTCCTACAGTACTAACAATGAATTTATACAAAGGTTTAAAATACAAAGATTCTGATAAAATTGTTTGCAAATCGTTCGGCACTTCCTTAACGCATACACTTTGTAACTCTGACACTAAGACCAAACGTTCAAAGTTAAATTTTTGACACTTCATTATTATAAGATCAAGGTTAGCGACCTCGTTGACACAACAATCACACTTTCCTTCAGGTATAATTTTCAGTCTTGCTAGATGAGCTGGAGTTTTACAGTGGCCAAATTTTAATCGATTAATTGTAGTTATGAAATTTCTGCTATCAGCGTCTTTGTTTTTATGATACCAGGGTCTTAGCGGCGGGACCTCCTGAATTTTTGTGTACCACTTGCCTTTTTCTTGGCTTATAATTTTCCAATACTCATGCCATAATATTTTTAGGTTCCTAGATAACTTTTCATGATAGTCTGTAAAAGGAACTTTAAGCAAAGCAGAGTGATCTTCATCACAAACTCCTCGGGTTGCCCTGTCCACCATTTCGTTGCCAGAGATACCACAGTGAGAAGGTACCCATTTAAATTTAATACATTTGCCTCTTTGTCTTAACTCTAATAAAGTTTGCCTAATGTTAAACAAAATAAAATTCAGATTATATCTATAGGAATTAGTTTCTAAAGCTAACAAAGCACTTTTACTATCTGATACAATTACAATTTTAGAACTATTTACAGAATTTACATACAATAATGCTTTATATATTGCATAGCATTCAGCTGTAAAAATACTACAATTAGAGTCTAATTCAAAGCATTTGGTTTCTTTTACTTGTGGATCATAATATGCTGCAGTAACTCTATTCAAAACTTTTGATCCATTTGTATACAATTTATAAATATTTGGTTGACTGTGTAGGTACTCTAAAAATTCAGACTGGCCAGAAACCTTTTCAAAATCAATAATAATAAAATCACTATTTATACAGTTATAATCAATTGTATATAGTGGTAATAAATTTGAAGAGTATACATTATTGGTTAAAGTTTTGATATTTAATGTTATACATAAGATTTCTGGTAAATGTCCAGACACAAGCTGTTGAGCATTTATAATGATATTATTAGTTAAGTTGTTTGGAAGAGCCTGTTTTGGTAAAATCCTGTTTAAAACAAATAAATTTTTAGTAGCCAGTAATTTAAGACAAAAATTTTCTGCAATCTGTAAACGTCTGAATTTTAGTGGTATTATACCTGATTCAGACTCCATTGCATTTATTGGTGTTGAGCACATGGCTCCAGTGATAATTCTAAGTGCTTTATTTTGTAAAATGTCCAATTTTCTGAGGTGACTAATATTTGCATTCATATAAGCTATAGAACTGTAATCAAAATGACTCCTAACAATACTCTTATATAGCATAGCCAGAATTTTTGGATCTGAACCCCAATGAATACCTGCTAAAGAACGTAAAATATTTAGTCCTTTGCTGGCATTCCTTAAAATGATGTCAATATGACTTTCAAAAGTTAATTTAGTATCTAGACATACACCAAGAAATTTCTTTTCATGTAACCAGTTCAACAAGTTATTATTAAAATAAATAGAAGGAATTTCATCAAGTTCAATGAATTTTTTACTAAATAACATAGCACCACTTTTGCTGACATTAATATCTAGTTTTAAACTGTTGTAAAAACTATGAACCTGATGTAAACCCTTGTTCAAGTTACTTATGGCCTTATTTATGTCTTTATTTACACTATAAACAACAATATCATCAGCAAACAATAAACACTTAACAGAGGATTCTGTTAAATATTTATTAATTTGTGAAGTATATAAATTATATAACAATGGAGAAATAGTAGAACCCTGCATTGTTCCTTTATACACGTGTCTAGGTCCATGTAAAATATTATTATATTTAACATACATTACCCTATCATACAGAAATGTGAATATCCATTTACAGACTTTACCTGGTACACCAACATCACTTAAGATCTGAATAAGTACAGAAGGATTAACATTATCAAAGGCCCCACTAACATCAAGAAAACTACAGGCTGTATAAGTGTGGCTATGAAAGGAATTTTTGATATCTGATATAAGAGACAAGAAATTTTCTGCTGCAGATTTACCTTTGCGGAAACCAAACTGTTGTTCAGGTAAGATGCTATGTTTTTCACTATAGTACTCTAATCTAAATTTTAGCATACATTCAAATAGCTTACCTAAGCAGGATGACAGAGATATTGGTCTATATGAATTACAATCATTTTTTGGTTTTTCAGGCTTTAAAATTGGAATCACACACTGAGTTTTCCAAGAGTCTGGGACAGATTCCGATAACCATAACAAGTTGTAAATTTTAAGTAATGTTAGTTTTGCTTTAGTATGGAGGTTACGAATTAATTTATAGGATATGTCATCAAGACCAGGAGTAGTATCCTTTCTAGATTTAAGAGCAATATTGAATTCACTTAATGTAAAAGGCTCTGATAAAAAGCGACTTTCAGTGTTTCCAGCTAATTCAAAAATGTATTTTAACCTTGTTGTGTCAATATCTTTTTCAGGTGGAGACATAGGAGCATATTTGTCAAGGAAAGAGGGAATCCATTCATCATTTTTAGGAGGTTTTCTAAATGCCACGCGTTTAAATCTACGGATGTAGTTCCAAATCATGCTAACAGGTGTGTATCTATTGAAAGCTTCACATAACAATCTCCAACCAAGTTTCTTTTTATCACCAAGTAATTTCTTTTTTTTCGCATCAACCTTCTTATATTGTATATAATTATCTATTGTAGGATAGGATGTATAGTTTATCCATGCTAATTTACTATTATTGACAGCAATGGAACATTCATTGTCCCACCAGGGAACTGGTTTTTTAATTTTATATGATGATTTGTTCACAATTTTCGGAATATGCTGCAGTTTTATATTGTTCAGTATATCACAAAAACTGTTATATAAATCCATTGAGCTAGCTGTTGTAAAGTTTAAATGATCAAATGCTTTTTCACTTTCAGAGTTATACCTGGACCAGTCAGCCTGGCTATATATGAAGCGTTCCGATGGATAACCTATCTCATATTTTTCTACAGAAGTCTGAATATTTATAATTGTTGGAAGGTGATAACTACCCATTGGATCGTCATGCACTTTCCAGTCACACAAAGGAGCTAGAACAGGACTCACACATGATATGTCTATAGCAGATGGATTATGATGAATGGTGCCCACAGTAGTTGGAACTCCTGTATTTAAAATGCAAAGATCACACTCATCTAATAAATTATAGACCTCATTACCTCTCGAATTCGATGACAAGCAACCAAATGCAACATGATGTGCATTTAAGTCACTTAATAAAATGTTAGGCTTGGCGAAATCGTCAATAATCTTTTTTAATTTTCTACATTTAAATCGACCTCTTGGAGGACTATATGCACTAAGTATAGACAAATCTCCTACACCAGTCTTAACAATAATAGCAACTGTTTGAAGATTATCATAGTAAGGAGTATGAACCACCTTGTATTTACAAGTATTCTTGATTAAAATAGCGACCCCGCCATAACCATTAGGACCATTCTGTTTTATAATATCATAGCCTGAAACACTGAAAGTGCTCCCTTCTTTGAACCATGTTTCATTCAATGAGCAAACGTCTATATCATTATCAGAAAGAAAGTTAATTAATAATGGTTTTTTATTATTAGCACTCTGGATATTAAAATGAGCTATTGTTATATATGTCTTATTGTAAGTTTTGTTATAAGATCTAATATTATCCATTAAAGTAAATTAGATAGAAAAACATCTTTTATTTTATTTAAAGTCATCGGCTCTGTTCCAGATGAATTTGCTAATGCTACTAAGGACTTAACTATGGCATTTAAAATTATTTCATTATTAGCAATTTGTTCAATTTCATTCTTTTTTTCTACTACTACATTGGTTTTTTTATTTACAAAAGTAGAGTCATTTACTACATTATCAGAGTTATTTACAATTTTATTTACATTTTTATGTGCAGGCTTAGATTTTAAAATAGGGAAATTATTATCGTCTTTAGCTACAGAGGCAAATGTTCTGTGTTGGTTTAATATTGAATTGCGTTTTTCTTCTAATTTATTCTTTTTAATCGGACAATCCCGAGATATGGCAAGGTGGGCCCCACCGCAGTTAATGCATAATAAGGTATCTACCAAGCATTCCTTATATAAATGATTTCCTGAACATGATGAACACATTTGTTCGCTTCTACATATTTTCGCAGAATGATTGAATTTGAAACATTTGTAACATTGCACCAGAGGTGGAATGTAAGCATTTACTTGGTATCGAAATAAATTTATAAAAACATATTTCGGTAAAGTTGTAAATGAAAAAGTGATAGCCACTGTTGTCAAAGGAACTAATTTTCGGTCAGCATCTCTCTTCATAAATCTTTTTATTGAGATCACGTCTGCATCGGATGTAATATTTCTATAGATTTCCTCATTGGACATGTCAATGGGAACGAATTTGATAATGCCTACTTTCTCCACCAAGTGGGCGGGGATGAAGGCACGAAGTTTATACTTAATTAAAAAGTTGTCTAACTTTAGGAAGCTGTTAGCTGCAGCTGCTTTCTTGAATATAATGCCCACCTTAAAGGCATTTATACGATAAACGCTTGTTATACCCTTTATATTATCGGTAAATAATTTGGTAAGTTTTATGGGGTTTTTGTTACCAAGTTTTTCCTTTTCTTTAGATTCCACGTAGACTGTATAGTCAACATTGGAGGTATTTTCAAGGAAAAGTCTTGTATAATTAGTTTTAAAATACATTTTGTACCTTTCCTCATCTGTTGGGTTGGATATCTTCGGCATTTTTCTTTTACGATCCGAGGAATCATCATCCCCGTCACTGTCCGACCCCATTTTGGGTCGAAAACGTGTCAAAAACTATTAAATTAAAACTGTTTTCCTTACTTTAAAACGAAAATAAAATGAAATTATTGGAGACAAAATTTCAAGCTCCCGCTTAATTTGACTTCCCGCCAAAAAGTCTCTCAGAGTATTGTTGTTTTTGTGCATTGCCATGATAGGGGTATCAAATGAAAGGGTTTGCCGAGAAGAATACGAAAAAAGGTTGTTTTGAAAACAGATTTTTTATTGAATAATTTCATTTCAGTTGACATCCAGTAAAAAAAAAAAAAAAAAAAAAAAAAAAAAAAAAAAAAAAAAAAAAACTTGGCTTCACCAGTGTTTTACATGGATGCCAAGTAATAGAATGAAACCCGATTTAATTTAGTAAATTAATTATTTATGTTTTTTGTCTGCTTACCTCAGAGTCTTCAGCACCAGTATACTCAGGTACAGGCATCTTGGAGTTATCATACTTAGAGTGAGACTCTTCAAATGCGATAATAGTGGCAGCTGCGGTGCGAGGCCCAGTTCTTTGTGATGAGCCTTTATGTTCTGGGGAAGTCCTGTATGGACCGTTGTAAGATCTAAAAGGAAAAACTAGTATTGAGGAATGTTTCGAGAAAATTGAAGCAAGAAAACTATAAAGAGAAGATTATTTGACTGATTATTTTGCAATGTTCAGTTAAATTGCTTTTCTCTAACATGCTTGGAAAGGAGACGGGCATTTCTGGGCCCAGCAGTTAACTAGTTGAAATGTGTATTAAAAAATCCGTTATATTTTTCTAAGGGAAATCACAAAATACAGTACCATGTTTCTATCTAGGAAGCGAGAAAAGCTAAATTAAGTTATGTAACTAAATAATCGATTAAAAAATCGGTAAAATCTCAAACTAATGTTTGAATATGTAGTGACAAATGATTATCAATCGTTTGGTGGAAATGAATCATAGCGAATCGAGTTCCTTTAATTTTTCATCAGTTCGCAATACTGGTCACTGAATGCTGACAGACAGATGACAGGCAGAAAAAAATAAACCGGCACTCGTTCGTTTTCTTTCGTTCTGAGTGCGCATGTATTTTCCATATTTTATTGTAAAACACCACAACCTCGGCTTTGCATACTTTAAAGGACTATTCGATGGATCTTGCTATTTTGAATTACCTGGCTCTCTATTTTGGACAACTGATTACGACTATCGATCGGTTATTGACGACATGGATCGCTGTGTAAATTGTACTGGCCATTGCAACTGGTCGCAATAATACTATTGGCAGAAGAGTCTTGGATGATGAGGCGAATTTATCAATTATTCACCTGTGGCGTGCATCTCAGCCTGTAAGTACCTATTCAAATCGGACTTTTAGCCTATCAAGCGAAAAAAAACCAGACTTATGATGTACCTACTAGCGATTTGATTGAACATGATTTAAATAGTAACCTTATCTCAGGTTACCAGTGAGAACTATGTATGCCAAGCATGTTGGAACTTGGCCCAAGACGTGGTTCTTGGGAGATGTCCGATTGAAGCATCACACCAAGTTGGTCATTCCAGTGTTTATGTCCGCTGCGGTCGTATACAATTCCGCCATATAAGTCGCAAAACATAATTTGTTTACATTTTAGTTGACAGTTGTCCAAGAGGACGATATTCAATATTAGGTTATTATTGTAATTGTATTGTAGGTAGGAGGACTGTAGGCTGCTGTGCCCATGTAATGTGCATAATATGGTATCTCAGTTGGGCAAGATACCAAGGAAATATCGTACCTGCTGCACAATTCTTAGAAGATATTCGAATAATTATTGAAGATGAATTATAAATATTCTATATTATTATATTGGTGTTTTATTTTACTTCCTCTTCTCAATCTGCCTAGCCTTTTCCCAACTATGTTGGGGTCGGCTTCCAGTGTTACCTGATTCAGCTGTGTACCAGTGTTTTACATGGAGCGACTGCCTATCTAATCTCCACAACCCAGTAACTCGATACCCCTTGGCAAGACTGGTGTCAGATTTGGGCGCACGGTAGACGCAGTGGTTGAGCGATTGACTGCTTCGCTGCGTGTCGCGGGTCCGATTTTCGCACGGAACAAATATTTGTATGACCTACAGATAGTTGTTCTGGCTCTGGGTGTTTGTGTGTGTGAGTTATATGTTTGTAAACGCACCCACGATACAGGAAGAAATTCGTAGTGGGGGGCAAAGTTTCTAGAAAAAAAAAAGCTTCTGTCTACCCATACGACTGTCGAAGACCTTCAAATGACAGCCGGGATCAAAGGCTTAACGAGCTTTCCGAGGCTCTGAGGCATCTCGCTATGCTGAAATGTTCACCCATCTACGAACCAACCTCGTCAAGTGTTTCTTAATCTTGAAGATCGACCCGTGCGGCTGTTATTATTTAGCCACGAGCTCCTTTTACTTCCTCTTTTCCCTTTTTCATTTAAAAGGTAGGTACCTGCTGGTTCTAAGTGCAGGATATTGGCTGTGAAGGCTTGTCTTCGACTGTCCGGCGTGCCAAACGTGTCAGATCTTCAACACGCTACATTCTACTTGCACTCCATACTTAAAACCATTACCAACCGAAGCCATTCAAAAATATTTCGCAAATAACATAAAAAATCTACAATGTTATATTGTAACCTCACTTTTAGTATATTTCATACAACTTGATTCCTGGATAGCCAAATTTCACCAAATTTTCAGCGAAGCCTTGTTATTATATCCTCTTACAAATAAGGCTAGTTTGATTGAGTTAACACCTGGGCCCAGAACACTATGGAGTCTTGCCCTTCTCCTTTGAACATTATTTTGACAACCTTCTTCGAGATAAATCAAATTGGTGTACTGGTCAAATACATGCGAGCAGCGGCCGGCAAAAGTTGTATGAAAATCCATATCTGTCGAGTCTAGCGGCCAAATAAATTACATAGTAAACTCATACCTGTCGTGTTATTTAAAAATGGAACGATCTTTTACTCCGAAGCATGGCAACCAAGGAGGTAACTTGTCAAAGGTTTTATTTAAATTTTAACTGGCTTGCAAATAGAACGCTGTTTATTAAAAAAAAAAAACAAAAGCATACTTTAATGCGGGCACAACTATTGTTGTTCGTCATTGATTTTGACAAAATGAGTTCTAGGTATTACTTAGTTTGAATTTCCGCGCATTATTTGAGAAAAGTACTATACAAGCCTTGGCCACAACTAGGCATTGATGGACTTACGTATGTGTACATTTACACGTTTGTCCATCAATGCCTCTTTTGCTGGCCGCTGCAGTAATTTACTATATTTGGACGTTGTTCCGAATAAAATTGAGTAAACTTACTTAGACAGTCCTTCGCAGTTGTTCACCAGCGTTTTAATAGCAATCGCTAGCTGTTGAATGATTTCCTTCTCAGTCTTTCCCTCGCGGTTGTAGGTCGGAAGTTGTATTTGTTTTACGTAACAAGGAAGTATTGCTTCTAGTATTATCTGTGAAACACATAATTACGTTGTCAGCTCAATTGCAGTATTTCATACTCGACACACGTAGAACGTAGTAGCGAGCGAGGAAGTAAGTACCGAGAGAGAGATTGACAAAAAGGCAGCTGGCGTTGATGCTGTCAAGTTATTGCTGGTCGCCCATAGCATTGCAGGGAAATGGCCTCCTTCTGTGAGACCATGATGGTCTAGAAGGAGGCCGCTGCCGCGTCGAGCGGAACCGCGAGAGAGCCGATCCCGCTAAGAGAAAAGGCGTCGGGGAGGTAACCGCTTCGATGCCTAAACCACCGAAACCTCGCCAGCATCAAAAGCAGGCGGGCGTCCGGGGTGCGGGCGCTTAGATTGGGGACTCTGTTCGTCCAGGCAAGACGGTAGCACAGTGATCACATGCTGCCATGCTCAGCGTGGCTCAGGGGAAGCACTTTTTCAGTCTCCCCGGGTGTGGCCTAACAGGCGTTGCACAGAGGGGTGTCCGGGGTGGTCTTTAGAGAGATCACGAGGCCCATTCTACGTGCTGATGTTGAATACCGGGGTGGTTTAAGTGAAGTAAAATCCACACTCCTTGATAGTTTTTCCGAAAGTCTAGGCACCTTTTGATGGCTTCCCCCGTTAAAAAAAGTTACAACTTAGTATACGCATCTAAATTGGAAACTTGCTTAAAGAGTCCTTAAGTTCTATTTACTTACCAGCATCTGATATCCTCTCATACTCTCAGCGGAGTAGGAAACGACCATAACACAGAGGCTGATGCAATCCAGCACATTGACCATCTCCTCTTCATCTCGATAGCAGAAGTCTATTGGTTTTAGAGGTTTCTCTTCTTTGATCAGTTCGGCTATGTGAAGCGGGTCGGGAGATGGAGTCTCCAGGCTTAGGAGTAAGTTGAAAAGGCAACTGGATTGGACCTGTTTGAAGATGTCAAATTGATTAAGTACAATGGTTTTTAGGTGTGAGTGTGACAGCTGAGATAAGAGTTAGTGTAAATGTTAGGGCGCGTACACATAGAACATCCGTTTTACAGGATCCTTTTTAACTGATCCGTCGCTACTGGAGGTAATATTCACACAGCATTTACAGGACCGATTTTAACAGATCCGACGCTACTGGAGGTAATATTCACACAGCATTTACAGGACCGATTTTAACAGATCCGACGCTACTGGACTTTCGTTCTTCAGTGTATCGCCTACTTTCTACGAGAATGGACGTTGTCGTGTTGTATTGGTACTATCGTCGTCTGCGGCGGAGGAAGCCCCGGCGTTATTGGATACATCCACTATTAAGGCAAAGATTTTGTCGTGGTGCTGTTGTGCGTCAGCTGAAAGAAGACGAATCTAAATTTTTTGTTTATTTCCGAATGACGACGTCTACTTTTGATGACCTTCTTAAACGATTAGAAAAGGATTTAAAAAAGAAAGACACAAACTGGAGGAAAAGCTTGTGCCCTGAAGTAAAACTAGCGATATTTTTAAGGTAAGAACTTTAATTTTTGTTATTATCAATTAAAATTTAAAATGACAAAAAGGTTTACAAAAATGAAGATTTATTTCAAAACATAGACAGATCTGGCAAGTCTGACTCCTGGCTGAATGTAGATTCTACTGATGGCGAACCTTCTACTGATGGTGTAGAGTCAAGATGATGTGGCCTACTAAAACCTTGGGTGTGGTAGTGAGGAGTGCTAGAACTTTGTGAATATGGAGGCCACTCGTAGTTTGACTGACCATATCTTCTACTTTTAATATTTTGTAAAAGGTTTATCACTCCAGACTGAAATTCTAAAATTTGATCGCCATTAAGTGAAGCCAGTTGCGGCAAAATACCTTTGAAGAACGATAAATTGGGATCTTCAAACTCATTTTTACTTTTTTTTAACTGATCATTCATGTATTCAATCATTTTGGCGTCTACTTCATTCACATTTCTTTTGATTGCCTTGCGTTGCGGCGGGGCTAAATTTTGTCTTTCCTTTTGTCTGTCACTACCACTTTGTTCCGTAATCTGATCAGGTTCATCTTCGTTGTCTTTATTACTTTCTACTGTTTCCGTGATGTTGTCATTAGCAGGGACGTTCTCGTGTGTATCACCTGGGGTGACAACTTTTTTCAAAAATAACATTTGATTGTGATATTTGTAAGGCTTGGTATTTGAGGCAGCAGCTCCAGATTTCTTCAATTTCTTTTTCTCACTCAATGTTCGTATCCAGGCATCTCTAGTCGAATTCCATTTTTTTATAACATATTTTCCTGAAGCAAGTAAATAATAATATAAGATGGTTGTCAATAGCTTAGTAAGTGAAAGGCGAATAAGAAGGTAGAATAGACTTGTCAGTAATTAATTACCATATTGGTCAGTGGATAAGTCAAATTGACAGTGCAAGAACTAATCGGTCAGTAAATAATGGGAAGCAAAAAAGTATTACTAATGTTTAAATCAATTTATTTTAATTAGGTAATTTTATAATTTAGTTCAGTTCAGTTTAATTTTATTTTATTTATGTACTATATATATAAGTATGAGTTTTGATTTACGACTTTGCTAAAAACTCTCATAAAAATTTCGACTTTCCATACAAAATTTGTTGGTCACTATAATATTTTATAGTTTTATAATAAAACAAGACTTATTCATCAAGCCATCTTTAATAGTCTGACCATAGAGAAGTACCTCTACGAAACATAGACATATACATAATCAGTAATAGACAAAATTAACTAAAACTAAACCCTTACAGTCACTAACGTTACTTTGTATGGGAAGTCAATATATGTGTAATAATATAGTAATTGATTAATTTATTTTTTTTAGGTATGCAGCGTCTGGGTGTACATTTCAAGAACTTTATTACGTCTTTCGTGTCGGTGTGTCAACTATAAGCAACATTATTAAGGAAGTTACACGATGCATATGGAACAACTTGAATGACGAGTTTATGCGACTTCCTACAACAGTGAGTGAATGGGAGCATATATCAAATGGATTCGACACAAAAGCAAATTTTCCCCACTGTTTAGGAGCAGTGGACGGTAAACACATCAGACTTCGAAAACCAGCAAAAAGTGGCTCAATGTACCTAAATTACAAAGACTTTTTTTCCATCATATTATTAGCGATCGTAGACTCTGACTATCGTTTTCTATATGTTAGTATTGGGTCGTATGGAAAAGAATGCGATTCATCAATATTCAAGGAGTCGACATTTTGGAAAATGATGCTAGATGGCAGTTTACAAATACCAGAACCTTGCCCATTAATAACAGGCTAAGAAACGAGAGTTCCCTACGTCATAATCGGCGATGAAGGTTTCGGTTTACACGAAAATTTAATGAGGCCATTTAGCGGGACGCATTTAGACGTAAATAAGCGAATATGTAACTATCGTTTGACCAGAGCTAGACGATACGTTGAATGTGCATTTGGTATTCTTGCTAATAAGTGGAGAGTATTCCACCGGCCTCTAGACGTCAACAAAACAACAGCTATATGGATAGTTAAGGCATGTACCGTTCTACACAACTTTGTAAGGGAAAAAGAGGGCTTAAAGGATGGCAACACATCCGAATCTGAAGCATTTCATTTCAATAGCCTACCTGATGATGAAACGCTACGAGGTGGTCGAACTGCAAATTCAGTTCGAACGGAATTCGAAAACTATTTCGTGTCCGAATCTGGGTCAGTTTCTTGGCAGAATGAAGCTATTTAAAATAAAAAACAATGTCTCCATTACAATATAAAATAAATACTTACCAAATTCTTGTCTTTCTTTTTGTTCCATAGCTTCAAAATCCTCCTTTAGAATACCGCATATTTCGCGCCAAGCTGCGGTTTTTGCAATTTTATCTTTATAAATCTCCAGTGTTTTGTCCCAAAGAACTGGTCTACTTTCAACACAATTTATCAAAACTTCTTGCTCAACATATTTTTCAAACGCCTTGCTTGCCATGATTATGATAGCACTGGACACGTGCACTACTCTAGGAATGAAACCGGCAAATGGCGGCTGTGTGTAGCACATCGCACCCCGCGCACCCCCGTGCAAAGCCTCGTGCGGTTTCAATCCGATAAAACGGATTAGTATAGTATTACTGGATCCGGAATACTGTGTGAACTGGCTCATACAACTACATACGCTAATAACATATACGTTTAAACGGACCTGTAAAACGGATTGCTGCTTATTTTGTCGGATCAGTATTTTTTACTGGATCCGGAATACTGTATTCTGTATGAACTCGCTCATACAACTACATACGCTAATAACATATACGTTTAAACGGACCTGTAAAACGGATGTTCTATGTGTACGCGCCCTTAGGGAGAAAAATTCATGCTGTTAACGACCTCAAATCAAATTGGAATAATTTGAACTGCCTGGCCAGTGACAACAACAATGTGATTGAGGCGATAGGGCATTCAAATATTATTTTTGATATGCAAACTCTGTGTTAGATATATCTTTTTTAGGAGCATTTAAAAAAGATTACTAAAACAGGCTGTTGGAAAGCATAGTGCTCAAAGGGACAGTAAATTTATCAATACTTTTTAAAATATCATGGGCAAACCTGTCAGATACAAGGCGATATAAAATTTTGTGTGTGTTTTTTTATAATGTACTAGCTGACCCGGCAAACTTTGTTTTGCCCTAAAAACACCAAGATACACCTACCCTACACTTACCCTACACCTACCCTTTTCAATTGATTAAAAATAAATACAGACAAAAGTTTATTCACCCTTTTTAAATAGTTTACACAAAATACATCTCTGAACGCATGCATAAATGTCAATCACAGTATTTGACAGGATGACAGGAGGAAAACAAATGTTTGACAGGTACGATACAAAGGAACATAATTAAATGGAAAATGATTCATTTTCACAATTATTTATTCGTCAAGTTTTAATTGTTTTTAAAATGTATTCTGCTATTCAGGGCGGAGACAAATCCAACGAAACAAAAACCATGAAAATTGATCCAGCCGATCTCGAGTTATAAGTGTAGTAACAAACCCGTCTTTGTTTTATATATATAGATGTTACTGACCTTGCTTGCATCCCCATAAGTAGATTCTTCGTCCGTATCCAAAATGGCGGATACTGAGCCAAACATTTGTAGTATGAACGGTTTGCGGTTCAGTAAGTAAAACTGTTTGACAGCATATTCTATAGTCGTTGTCACCAATTTATTTGTTTGGAAGTTTGAGTATATTTGTAGGAGCGTTGGCATGATCAGTAAGTACCTGGAATCAATCGATGCAAGATTAAAATAAAAAAATTAGCGTGTAGCTCCATGACGTGAAAAAGTGAAAATAAAAAAATCACTATTTCCAATTATCTAATCGCTGCTTAGCAAGTTTCACTTTAATAAAGGTTATTTGTCCAGTCAACTGCTCCCCAATGTTAACATTGAGTTGACTGTCGTGGGTTTGATATTGTAGGTTTTATTACATAAACAGTAAGTGAGGTTTCCGTGACTAAGAATTAAAGTAAAAAAGAAAGAAATACAAATTATGTAAATTCGTAATACATACCCATTAGTAGAAAAAATGCTTTTAAAATTGAAAGCAGCATTGACGTATGTGGCGATGACATATCGGAGTATCAAAGAGTCTTCGCTATGCAACATCAAGGCACCATTGAGGACGTTCAAAAATAAGTGAATGTCGCGCGATGAGGTGAAGTTACCGGCCATCGCTTCGAACATACGAGCTATTAGTCGTACCCACCTGAAAACGTAACAAGACATGTTTTTATTTGGACCATCTGGCTTTTCTCTTTTGAAACTTAATTCTAGAAATAAAATTATTCCACGGGCAATTACTACCGAACGGTAGTGGATTGCCTAATCTATATATATAAAAATAAATCCCTATTTCCCTTGGTCACGGCAACAAGCGTGAACGATTTCGCTAATTATTTTTTTGTTGTGTTTGTTATTGTTAGGAGAAGGTTCTTATGAAAGAAAAATTAAGAAAAATATATTGGTAGGTAGGATCTACCCTAGATATGTAGGTAGCGTAGCTTCGATAGGGTAAGTAAGTTAGGGTAGGTCGGTAGGGTAGGGTAGGTAGCGTAGGATAGGTAGGGTAGATAGGGTGGGTAGGGTAGGTAATGTAGGGTAGGGTAGGTAGTAGGTAGGGTAGGGTAGGCAGTTGACGGGAGCGAAGCCACGGGCACAGCTAGTCCTTCATATAAATCTGGTCAATCATAAAAGGTATCTAAAGATAAAAATACCTATCCAAATTCATAGACTCACAAAATAATAAGTTTTATTTCTCACATAAGTAAGTTCTGGTTAAAATAATCACTTACATGAATTTATGCAACACGTCTAAGCCCAAAAGTGTGGAACCTAGGGCTCCTCGGCTGTATAGCACTAGATCTGCCTCAAGAGCTTTACGAGGGAAAGAAGGTAACTTCATCAGCTCGTCGTGTAGAAATACTACGCGTTGGACCACCTGAAACAACGTATTGAGTTGGATGTAAGCTAGGAACATGTTAGACATTCCTAGACCCAAGATGGGTAATAAACGGGTTGGAGCTTTTGGTCTAGTTCTGATAAGATGGAATGAGTGTGTCCAGAATAAATTTATGGCATAGAAACATTAAACAAGCTATTGCAATAGTTAACAGTACGGCTTATTCTTGACACTTTCAAAATGTTCTTTGGATCTTTTTGCTAAAAATTAAGCAAATAAAACTTTAAGTCTAAATATGTATAATTTAAGTCTGACATACCATGTCAACATTTTTCAAAATAGCCCAAGTCAGCAGTACTTTTCCGATTTCAACGAATTTCTGCAAGAGTTCCTGCTCCTGAAGCTTTTGGAAGGCTTCATCAGGTTCCATGTGGACCAAACCTAATTGTGGATACTGCGAGCGTTTGAAGAAGTAATGGTCTCGAACGTAGCCTTGCGGATTGTGAATTTGACCTGCAAAAGAATAGGTGGGGGGTAAAAAGCGGGGCAGTTACCATAAACACATGCAGATATCCGAAGAAAAGTATACGCTTCGGGAATCATCGGTTATCATCGGCAATAAGACAAATGACGATTTGAGATCAGAGTTAGTAACCAGACACAAACAACTTTAGCACCTAACTACGAAGCTTTGTCTCTGTTTGCCTCTGTGGACGGTTACTAGATGGCGCGAAGTTCGTGCTACTTTGGCAGCACGGAGATTACCGAAGCGCTGTTGAGCTGTTACACATTCAAGTGTAGTAAATATTTCAACCACTCTATGCTCCAACCTTACACTAACATACTTCCAAGAGATGCCTAATGCATAAATAAGATGATAATATGCTACTTACGAGTTTTGAAGTCAACAAGGAAATGCTCTCGATGTAGTTTTTCTGGGATACCGAAGAAATCGAGAGACTCCTTCAAGATTTGTGCAAACACTGTGTCTTCTTGGACGGGAAACTGGGATGGTATGCAACCTTCATTGTCAGCTAGAAAAAAATAATGACATTACAACTACGGCTTGTTAACAAAAGGTTTAATAGTTCAACTTTTTTATATCATGAGTTTTTCATACTCATTCTGAATTGAATTTACAAAATTTTATTCAATTAGCATAAAGTTGACATTTCTTTAAGAGGAAACAAAATCATTTTGGAAACAAGGATTTGAATATGGAATAGCTTTGTGTATAATGCCCGGCCGGCACGTAAATTGACAAGGTTTGGCTTAGTGGCGCATATACCGCGAACTGACCAACCACTATATAGAGCAAACGGAACGTGGACGCGACACGATTGGTCAGTCGATCCTTGTGTCAACTGACCAACCAATGGCGCGCTCGGAACGATCCTCAACATTCCCCGCGCCCCGCTTTACTACCAAAGATACCTAAAAACGTCTTCTGCGCATCTAACGTCTCTTGCCAACTTACGTGCCGGGGATTATACTTACGTGGCCCGTGTACAATAATCTTCTTGGCAGCAGGCACATTAGCAGTAAGCAGTATGGACGCATCACATTGCTCTTTACGTAAGATCTGTTTTAGATCTTTGAACATTATACCGTGAACACTGTGGACCACCTGGAAGTGAAAACAGTGATGATATAGAATCGAAGTATCAAACTGTCTCTTGTTGCACTACTGTGACACTAAAGCTTGTATTGCCATAAATTGTCCAGCCTTTTTGCTTTAATCAGCATCATTATTTCAGCTAGCGATCCACAGCTGGACAAAAGGCTACCCGAAGTGTCAGACATCGACCGATCCTGTGCTTTTCATAATCAGTGTATATTTGAATATTCTGTGGATTTCCCTGCTTTGTATCAGTAAGACAAAAGCCATTTCCAATTTTAATATAGCCAGTGACACTCGCAAGGTTAAGACGAATCGATTGCCGTAAGAATCATCAAAATCAGCCTACGCGTTTGGTCTCTAGAACGCCACATACATACATAGACTTATAAACACGTTACCCTCCTTCGGGTAAAAACTGGCAAGTGCGAGTCGGACTCGCGCACTAAGACGAAAAAATCACGTTTGTTGTATGGGAGCCCCACTCAAATATTTATTTTATTCTGTTTTTAGTATTTGTGTTATAGCGGCAACAGAAATACATCATCTGTGAAAATTTCAACTGTCTAGCTATCACGGTTCATGAGATACAGCCTGATGACAGACGGACAGACAGACAGACGGACCGCGGAGTCTTAGTAATAGGGTTCCGTTTTTACCCTTTGGGTACGGAACCCTAAAAAATAATAGAAAAGGAACAAACCATCCACAAAATTGACAACGCTGCACCAACAAGCCTTTGCCCCTCTTCATGGGGACTCCTTACGTAAAACATGACGTACCCTATAATATAGTTGTACAACGCAAAGGCAGCCTGAAAATAAAACAATATCAAAGAAATATCACTCTTTTGAGTAACACCTTACCGTTTAATATCACTTGCACATCATAAGCTAGCTACGACAAGCTCTATGTGTTAGATAGATAGCTATAATTTTAACCTACTTTGTGAGTTTTAAAACAATTAATTTCCTTGACTTTATAGAATACGGTCTGCTTGGTCATAAGTATATTTGCACTTTGTATAAATGATGATTAATGATAAATGATTTTATTTCTGTAAGTTGGTTTGTAAAAACAACACTTTTACATGTCGATCATATTTTTTTAAACTAGATGAGATCGGCGTTTCTTATCTGACTACTCTGAGAAGAAAGGCCGAAACAAACTCAGAGGTCATAGTCTCTTTTAAAGTCCAGAATAAATCTTGGTTAGATCATGTGAAGACCATGTAGACTGATGTCTGAAATGGTCTTTTGAAGAAAGAACCAGCCGGATTGAGTGGACCTGTCCAGTCAGTGCACGCATTTGTCAATAACCGAGCAGCTCAACTCAGAATTTAAGGAGCTCAACGATTCGACGAACAATACCAAAGAAAGGACATTCGGGTAGGCCGCATAAACTACTCAAACTGCCAGACCACGCTTAAAAATAACAAAAAAAAAAAAAAAAAACAATGATCCACATAGTCTTCACATTCACAATAATTTTAATAAAATAATATTATACTTTAAAAAGTAAATATTCTTGTAATATATTGAAAGTATAAGGTACCCTGTAGTAAGCAATTCTTACCTGTTGAGGTAACCTCGGTATGAACCGGATCAAATGACGCAGCAATTTGAACATCTCATCCTGATGGTCTCGTGTTAAACGTTCAAGGACATGACGGAGGAAGAGAGCTGAGTCTTCTACGAGGCAACACCATATGACCTGAAGGAAAGCGAATAGTGTCTTTGAGGATAAACAAGTACCTACCTAGTTACCTACCCACTACCGTCTTGGAATCTTATCGATTTATATCAAGTTATGATTTCAGCCGGTTAACTACACGTTGCGTAAAAAAAATGTTTTGATACTGATTCTGATCAGCCAATAATCAACAGCATAAACTCCCAAATATTTAAATAACTGGTTTTGGCTATTACCAATCGAGCCTTGATAATTAACTAATGGCTTAAATAAGCAGTTTCCTACAGTGTTTTAAAAGTCATGACTAATTATCAATTCTTATGCCTTTCAGAAGTAAATAAAAAAGGTAAACCTTTACCTGATAAGCCACTTCATAAACAGAACACCCATCTCTTGAAACAGCTGCATCATCCAACAAAGATACAATCTCAGCGACTGCAGAGCATAATGTTGAAGGGAATAATGCTGATGCCACTTGTGTGTGATGGGATCCTCGTACACCTTCTACTAATTCTTCATCCGCAGGTGCTGTGGGGAAACAAAAAAAAATCAATACCAGATGCTTTGGAGATTGATAATTTTTTTTTACGTGACTGCCGAAGGAGGGTAATGTGTTTATCAGTCTATGTATGTATGTATGTTTGTTCCTATGTGGCGTTCTAGAGACCAAACGCGTGGGCCGATTTTGATGGTTCTTACGTCAATCAATTCGTCTTAACCCTGTGTGTATCACTGGCTACATTAAAATTGGAAAATATAAAAATGGCGGATTTTGGGCACCATATTGTGGGGGCCCGATTTTTTTTTTTTCCAAACCTATCGTGTGGGGTATCAAAATAAAGGTTTTTAAGAGGTGATTACAAAAATATACAACACTTATATGTTTAAATGTAACTAATTCTAAAAAAAAATAACGAAATAGTTATAAATAAAAAATTAAATAAATAAACCGACTGCTCAAAAAGCGAACTAAAAAGACGTAAACAAGAAGAAAATCATGCTGTGCAGTCGGAGGATACATATTCGCGAGCTGGCTGACCAAAACAAGATGTATCCTCCGACTGCACAGCATGATTTTCTTCTTGTTTACGTCTTTTCAGTTCGTTTTTTGAGCAGTCGGGATTTTTATTATTTCAGTTAATTCTGTTTCTAGGGCACGGACATAGTAAGTGTCAACTTTTTAATACTCGTAACCAGCGACATACATATTGACTTTTTTAATGGAGGAACACTGAATCCCAAGTCACAGGTATACCTAGTTTGGGAGCCATGGGACCTATGCTGAGCAGTGGTGGCCCAGTGGTATCGGCCGCGACTTACAAGATGTAGGTCGTGGGTTCGACCCCAGGTAGGCGCTTTACTTTGTGTAAATTATTTCATCACCACTGCTCTCAAAACGGTGAAGGAAAACATCGTGAGGAAACCGGCATGTCCTAGTACCAAAAAATCGAATACATGTGACATCCACCAACCCGCAATGGGCCCGCGTGGTGGATTACGGCCCATTCCCCTCACAGAGAGAAGGCCTGTGTCCCAGCAGTGGAAACATTAATAGGCTGATGATGATGATTTGGGACCTATGCTTAAGATACTAATTCTGTATTTTCTAATTTTGTCTGTAACTATGCTGTCACATTTTTTGAATAAATAAACAAAAAAAAAGTAGCAGGGCACCAGGAATGCATATGTGCCCAGAGAAGACATAATATTATAATACCTCACGTTACTGAACAAAGGCATTCTGATGTAACGCCCGTAAATGCAGAAGCTAAGCAAAAGTGTACTCAATACTGTAATAATATTTACGCATTTCGTCTAGGTGTCCCTTATCGTTAGTGATACAATGAGCATAACTCATAACTCTCTGAAGAAAATTTTATGCTGTACTCTACATCCGTATCCGTACTTCCTTACTAATATTATAAGTGCGAAAGTAACTCTGTATGTCCGTCTGTTGCCTTTTCATACTTAAACTGCTGGACCGATAAGCTGAAATTTGGTATTGAGATAGTTTGAGACCCGGGGAAGCACATAGGATAGATTTTATCCCGGCAATCATCCTAAAGAGGATGGTGCAGAGTGGAAATTTGTATGCTGAACCAATAATTTCTCAAGTAGTATAGTAAAGCTATTTGATGTACTAATGTTACGCAGACGAAGTCGCGGGCAGAAGCTAGTTTTCAATTTTACTAATATTATACATGCGAAAGTTTGGATGGATGTGTGTGTGGATGTATGTTTGTTACCCAATCACGCTAAAACGGCTGAACTGAGCTAGATGAAATTTGGCACAAAGATAGATTATAGTCTGGAATAGCATATAGGCTTTTTATCCCGGTATAATGTTCCCTTGGGATGATAAAACAGTTTTCATGCAGGCGAAGCCGCTGGCAGAATATATACTCCATTGTGAGATAACATTAGATATTTAAATATTCCCATTTTGAGTTCTATTGCGTTGGTGATATGAAAAATGGCAGCTGTATTAAACAGTTAGTTTTGGTAACGGGTTTATGCTTTTTATGCCATCCTTATAATCACGGGATAGAACTCAAAATCGGTTGAACGGACTGTAAAAAGGGTTTGTAAAACTTTGTAATGTTATTTCAAATGGAGTATAGTAAACCCATAAGAAACTTACGTTCAACATGGTCATCAGCCGCATGGTCCAAAGCCGGTTCTCTAGCCGCTTGCCTAGTGATCGGAATAGTAGTGATCAGAAAACTCTCCCTTTCAGCCCGTTTCTTATCATTCCGCTGTTGAAGCGCCCTCTTTATCGCCTCCGTTTGCTGTTTCTTGCGCGTCTTCGTTGCTGTTACTAGAGAACGCTATGGATAAAACTTTAAGTTTATATACAATCTTCAAAATAGAGTTAAATATTGAATGTATTACTTACATTGTTGCATAAAACGTAACAAGACATAACGATGCAAAACATAACACATAGAAAACAACAGGGTCCATGCTAGAAGTGCTTCAAGGCTATAGATAAAGGAATAATATTATTATTATTTTTCCCAGTCATCTGAGTGACTCAAGCAATCAAGGAACACATACAGACAACATCTATGCCTAAACTAATTCGATCTTACGTGTCTCTCCTGATTCAAAGTCATCTCCATGTCTTTATCTTTAACCTGTGGGCTCCACGGTGGGTCCACTACTGCGAGCGACTCGATGCCGATCTTAGGAGAAGGTAGGGTAAACTCAATGCCTGGTGGAGGCACTTTGAACGTCACTGAGGCTCCTTCCTCCATGCGCGGCCACACTTGGTATCGAAGCTTCCACATTACTTGGAATCTGAGGATTGCGTTTATTCTGAAAATGATAAACATGCATATTGGCATATTGCAACAGCTAAGTTTTGATACTTTTAATGCAATAGGGAGCGAGTTATTATTATGTGGGAAAAAATTACACTGTTACTGAGAAATTCTTTACTAAGAACTTAATAACACCTTGGCCTCGCCCGACCAGGACCAGCTGAACATGTCGCTATTGCCAATAGTTTCAAACACTGGACAAACGAGTCTTGCATTAATTACAAAAATATTCGTATTTTTTTTTTTTAATACTGTACTCGTATAATACTTTAAGTAAGTAAGTCGATAAAAAATACTAAAATATCGAGTATCATTTCTGAATTTCAGTAAGTTTTAAACAATAATAATAGATGAGGAGCAAGCATTTTCGGCGCGAAAGTTGATTGAGCGAAGTTGCTGAGAGGACACCGAGAATATAATAAAAATGTATTATTTATTTATCTCGACATCAAAATACAGTGACTATAATTAACATAATGCACAACCTTATATGGAGAAGGGTGTCTGATATAGGTGTGTTAGAGATCACCCTTTAATTTGAAAAGGTTCAGATACGAACCCTATAGTCAGGAATTCACTTTCAGATTTCCAAAATGGACATTTAGCGTGTCCCCCTCTATGATCATTCATACACACCTAGTACTCGGCTCAGCATGCTTCAAATCGTTATGCATGATCTCAGTGGCAGTATTAGGCGCCTTGACCGCAGCGAGAATGAACAACGCAGCGGCACACGAACTCAGTTCGCGATCAGACTCCAGCAGTAACTGCCACGCTACAGGGGCACATTCTGCGAACATATCTTCGCCCATTGTTGTTGCCCCTTTGATTAGGGTAGCGAGGGGAGTGTGGTACGCGTCGCGGACCTAGAAGAATTACACTGCTAGGTAGGTATGGTGAAGTATGTGAAATGGGGGGAAGCCTGTACCCAGAAGCACGACTGTGAAAGCGGACAAAAAAAAGTTACTTTTAAGTCAATCCACTTAAACCATAAAGACTTTTTTTTTAATCTTATTTTTTTAATTTTAAATTTAAATTGTTTTTTTTCAGGTAACTTTTCAAACCCATTTTACATTAATTATAAACATCAAAACAATAAAATCAATTAGGAACTTTTATCCATTTAAGAACCATAATGACTTGAACTGTAATGTTAATAATTTTAATGTTTTCTTTAAAAAGTTCACATGCTGAAAAAGTGTTTATGGATAGGTAGAAAAGAGCTATAGCGGTCAATTTCGTTTTTTCCGTAAATCAAAAGTGAGGTGTTTCAACGACGTGTATGTTCAGGGGATCGGCATCCATTAGCTCATTTGTGTGATTTGCTCTGATGGAAATAGATCATATTTGGCACAAAAACGATTCGGGCTACCCCGCAACATAAACATTATGAATTAAAATATCATAAACTCGAATTTATAGCAGTTACATTTAAAATTTGGCGGTAATAAAAGGTAAGTTAGAAAACACTGCAGACCTGTCCTTTAAGGTACTTGAGTATAGGTGGTGGGTCCAACGGCGGGTAGGGCACGGCAGCTGGTTTCAACGGTATTCCTTCAGCAGTTATATTGGCTTGTTCCCCTCCCGCGGCCCGGTAAGCTAGCCCCGCACTCTCGATCACTGAACGCTCGATTCTGGGGGTGCATTGAGTAAAATATCGACAAAAACGTGAATAAAAGGAATGTTTAGGCTCTTTTATACGGAGAATGTTTATTTATGCAAGATTCTATATTGGCTTATCTAAATTATATTGGTAATTTCCAGGCATTTTTAAAATTATATCACAAAGTAGGTATCTTCAATTAGGGAAACCTTCTCCGTGCAAATAAGCTTGCAAATACAAACTTAGACTTAACAATGTATTTGAAAATCGCAAAACCTCTCTTTAGTTACATCATATAACCTCTTTTCCATAGAGACAATGCATTTATGTACAAGGAAACGGTTATATTAAATTTGATCTAATACTGATTATACCTATCAGTTGAATGCTCGGAGGACTTGCGTGAGCGCCGTCCGCGGCGTGTTCCACCGTTTCCTTCTTCGGAGTTTGTCGTGTTAATTTCGGGTCCGAACTTTTCGCCATATATCTATGAGGAAAAGGCAATATCAACTTTATTATGATGTTATTAAATTAATGTTGCTAAATGATGAAAAATATAAATTACTTGAAACTAGAGACGGAACGGATAGCTGTTTGGCCGGATACCGGATATCCGGCCAGCCTTGTAGCCGGATAGCTGGATATCTGGCGGCACATTACCGTTTTAGTGCATCGCATGAAGCGAGCATGCGTAGGTGGCGCAAGAACTTATAGGGCGGACTCGTTCGAATTAGTGTATTTTCGTTCATGAGCAAAGTTTCCAATTGTGTAATCGACTTGATGAATTGATTGCAAACACGATCGTTTGATGTTACTAAAATACGCGCTTTTGTTATTTGAAGTATTTTTATAATTCTAAAAAGATTTAATGTTTTTAACGATTTCTGAAGATTGCCTTGTTTGTAAAGACAAGCAAAAAAGCTTGTTACCTATTAGTATTCATTCTTATTGTAAAGTTGTAGAATGAAAATTTTGTGATCATTGATTGTATTTGTTGAGTGATATAAATAAAGTAATTAACAAAATTTTATGTTTTTTTAAAATGCGGTTTAGTATTAATTCTTATTGTAAAGTTGTAGAATGAACATTTTGTGATCATTGATTGTATTTGTTGAGTGATATAAATAAAGTAATTAACAAAATTTTATGTTTTTTTAAAATGCGGTATCCGGCCGGATATAGGCGGTTGTTATCCGGTATCCGGCCGGATAGTAATTAGGCGCTGGATAGGGCAAATACCGGATAGTTATCGGATATCCGTTTCATCTCTACTTGCAACCTCACCAACCGCGTTCAAAATGAGCCCGCTTCTAGTCTTCAGTACGATCCGTCTAGTTTCGTTTCTATGTGAGGTATCGTATCACTAGTTCTAGTTTAAGTTAGTTAAAGGGATAAGCCAAATTATTTATTATTATTATATATATATATTTAAAACCATACAAACAGGAAGAAAAAAAGAAAGAAAAATAATAAATAAAAAGAATAAAATATGTTAGTGTGAAAAACGAGTTACCTTTTGAACAGACTTCATAAGTCTCACACTGGATCTCATGTTGCGTCGGAAGCAGTAAGGGTGACAGAAGTTCTGATGACAGCAAACGTAGTTGAAAGAGTTGAGAAACTTTACCATAACCTGTTGGAAACGATTGAAGCGTTAAGTATGGCATCGCAAGGAGCAGATTTCTATTTTGTTTTTATCATTCAAAGTGTTGAACAAACTATCGCGTTAGTTTGATAAACTTTGACTGTATTTGCATACAACAATGGGAAATGCTTTAGTTTTGTTTGGATATGCAAATACAATAATTGGAACTGTATGGTGCAATAACATATTGAGTGACAGTTTTCATTCGCTTCGTGGTAATAAGACAGTCAGTCTACTTACTTTATATTACAACTGTCCTCTTTTAACCGACTTTTTAAAAAGGAGGACAACTTGAGTAGACACGTGAGTTGCGCGGTATCTTCTCGTCCAACTTTCTACAGTGTCTCAAGACGACAGCCTATGACCAGTGTGTGTTGCTCGTGATGACCTATGGCTCTGAGACGTGGTCGCTCACCATTGTGTCCATTGGCCTCATCAGAAAGCTTACAGTCACCCAAAGGGCATTGGAGTGGGATATGCTCGGTGTTTCCTTGCGTGATCGAATCAGAAATGTAGAGATCAAACTTAGGTGGCAGTGGGCAGGGCACATTGCTCGCAGAACGGGTGGCCGATGGGGCAGAAAAGTTCTGGAGTGGCGACGGCGAACCGAAGACTTTGCGTTGGAAGGCCTCCCACTAGGTGGACCGATGACCTGGTGAAGGTTGCGGGGATCCGCTGGTTGCGCGACGCACGGGACCAGTCAATGTGGCGACGCTTGAGGGAGGCCTATGTCCAGCAGTGGACGTCTTTCAGCTGATATGATGGTGATGATGAGAAGACACGAGAGAAGAACAAAGAACGATACTGTCTTGTAACTTACCTTAAGCCACGGGAACCCTTTGTTGGTATCAGGTGGATCTGTAGAATTACTATCAGGACTATCCGGGGGGTGGTCATGATCATCAGAAAGTACTCCAGGACTTTCCTCGCCACCGCTGTCCACTTCATTTGACATTATTACTGTACCACCTATTAGAAAACGAACAAACATCGTTTTAAATTTTAGTAATTTAAAATAGTAATAGTTATTTCCTAAAAATTATGTGTTTGTTGTAGTTCGACAGGAACTGGTCTAACATTTCAACTATCAACAAACCCGGGCGTCGGGAGTCGCAAGCCGATTCCCGGCCACCGTAGGCACGGGCTCGCGGACGGCAAGTATTGGGTAGCTCGCCGTCCGATAAGGACCAGACCCGAGTCGACGGCGCTTCAAAGAGATGTCGGCAAAACTGACGGGGCCCGCTAAGGTCGATGCCTGTCTGAGTCGCGGATAAATTTGAGGGAGAGTTACCGCGGCCCTGGCACAAGCAACTGAAGGAATACGGGTGGGTTTTAGTCAGTAAAAGTCCGCTTCACCCAGAGCGGGCGAAATCATTGGATGATGAACAAACCAATAAAAAAAATGTGTTTAAAGAACCAGTTTTTTTAACCTTGATTTCCTGAAAAGACAGAAAATATTATAAGTACTGTTGGCCTTAATGTCCAAGGTTCTTACCTGCACCTGGATATACCTCTGAAGTGTCACTTCTATCAGATAGTGAAGAAACTTTCCTTCTGCTTTGTATTGAATCTGATCTCCTTGTTACAACTGAAAAGAAAATTAACCTATTTTGACCATTGATTAACTCAAAAAGTGATATGTATCGATATCAAAAATATTGTTACAAGGCAACGCCATCTAGTGACGAGAGGAAGTACTAGTAGTAGCTAGTAGCGCGTATTGAATAGCGGAAATAATCTTCTCGAATGTTTGTGTCGCCGAAGTCTTTCTCAGATCAACGTTCTGGAAAGTTCTCCTCGAATGTTTGTCTTAGCCGATTATTCTGGAAGGTTCTCGACGTATCTAGTATAGTATGGAACATTCCAGAAACATCTTCCGTGCTATATAAAGAGCGGTCGTCTTCATCGTGGGAAAGTATCGGTTTGAAAGCGATACAGAGCGAACGAAAAGGAAATACTGCGAAGTAATAAAATTGTTTAAGAAGTGTTTGAGAAATAAAGTGTGATCAATTAAAGTCTGCCGTTTTGAATAATTTATCCTCTGTGAATTGTTTGCAATTTTCTGTAAAATGTTCAGAAAAATAAATAAGTACTTACACTCATCAACAACATCTCTAGTATCCTTCTGTCTCAGTTTGATAGAGCGTCGCTTGAACGATCCATAAGCGGAATGAGTTTGTTGTGTATTACGACGATGCATACCTCCTTTACCACGAGACCCAAGACGACCCTTCTTATCATCCACCGCTGGGGGTATCGCATCTGCTAACTATAAAAAATTGGTTATTGAAAGGGGCCTTTTACTTCGCGTATAACAAACTAGCTAAGCGTTAGCTGGAAGCTTCAACATGTCTATGCGATTAAAAGCGTAATCTATTATATTATCATTTTTTTGCTTACAGTTACGTTACTCCCACCAGACACGTTCTCAGGTTCGTGCAGAACAAACGATATTTTTCTCTCAGTTTCTGCTCCCGCTATGGATTGCAAGCTTTGCGCAGACGCCTGTGAATGTCCCATGCTGGACAGAGCCATACTCCATCGACGGTTAGCTTCCCTGTGATCCAAGTTATTCACATTTCAACGCGTCAATGGACCCTCAAGTCCACGAACGAATTAACTTGCATTTACCAGCTATTTTACTGTAGCTTCTATTACTCTTTACTAAACAACCTCCTTTCAATTCTTACTGTTTGATCTCACATGCCAATGTAGCAAAAGCGTTTGTACTTTTCTCTAATTTTATCTAAACTATTTTATCACTTAATAAAACTATTGGATAAAATTTCGAAAGGGTGTATTTCACAAAACAATTTTAATATTCGTGTAAAATTTGAGAATAATTTTTATCGTTAATTTAGGTGATTTATGTTACAACATTCCATGCATTTAACTGTGCGTATGCACATTATACCGTAGATTAGTTTTTTTTTTTATTACAAATAAGATCGTGGAGAAGAGATCGTCACAAATGTAGCTGCATGTAACAAGTGGAGGACTTGCACGGAATATTAAACTTTGTTTTATGAAACTTAGCGTTAGATGTAGCAACAATTGTGAATCTCGAGTGCCAAAGTTTGCCAATAAGTGAACAATATTCGCTATAAGAGTCACATCGGTCCAAGTGAAATTTGTACATAATACTTCCATTTTAAAAGTGTACGTTATTCAAAATTATGTACATTCTACATACGCATGCACGCTTAGTGCCGTATGCAAGGAAACATGCATTATTTCTTTTGAAAACATACTCGACTGGCATTAATGTGTGTTGACTGCTAAGAGCCCTGTTAAAATAAAAGTATTGTCAAATATAATTATGCACTCTTCTTAATACATCTCAAATGAACTGAACATAATGAACTCACTTAGTCTTACACAAAATACGTCGTTTTTCCATCCATCTTCGCATAATATAATGACAAAAAATATAACGTTTTACACCAAAGAATTAATAAGCTACTTACCAAAAATAATCTTCTAATAATAGAATGCAAGGGAATTTGGTACCTGTAAACTCTGTCCCAAGGTCCTCTTTCCTTAAGCGAGGATCGGCATGTTTTCGGTAGGATCTGGTAGGTTTCGCGTAGGAACGCCGTTATTTCAAAAAGCAGTACACAAGCGATTATTCTAAGGGCTCGGGGACACTCAGCGCCAACAGGTTTTCCAGGCAGGCGAATACTAGCTGTAGGAATGGTAAGTCTTCATGTTGTAAAAGCAAAAAGGAATTCTATGTTGAAAGTAATACAAACGACGCTACAAAGCATTTTTATAGTTCCCGCAACATCTTGGCCACCCTGAAGTTGGCTACAATGACTGCGCAGTACTAAATCTCATACAAAAATAGCACCGATCCGTGCCTTGCGCATCGGAAAGCCAACTTCGGGGCGGCTAAGAACTTTGGCGAAAACTATAACTTAAGTGTTTCAGTATTGGTTTTGTCAATTTTTCACATCGAAGGTGCTGCCATCTGTGCAAGTTTTCATAATTGCCGTAATTGCGTTGTTATCAGGCTTACCTTCGTCTAAGAAATCCTCTTCTTCATCTTGCTGCAAAAGTTCTCGCTGTCCATCTGGGTCATTTACTAAGTTGACCACAGTATCAATGTGCTTCTTGTCTTCGATTAACATTTCTTCCAGTCTGTTTCCTATAGCCTAGAGCATTGAGAGATTATAAGTTATAGTTTTGTAAGTATAATTTTTCATGAATCCTGTATGAATTGTCGGCCTTTGTAAGTATAAAGAGGCCTGTAAACGGGCTACAGAAATTGCATCTTGACCGCAATTTTGTTGACCAATATAGCTCAGTATATTTGCAACTTATATCCTTGCTGCAATTTCTTTGTGCAATACATTGCCGGATGTTGTCCAGCAAGATATTGCAATTGGGTTGCTGAGGAATTTTGCTCGTACACGCGGAGGAATAATTGCGGCTAGATCTCAGCAGTTAATGACGATTTTTTCGGTCGTTACATGAAACTCCGCAGCAAATACGGCCCAAGCATCCTTCTCAAGGTTACGAACTTTATAAGCTAGCTTTTACATCCCATAATTCAGGACGTACATGGATTTCGTTGATAAAGTTCTAAATCTTTTCGTTTGAGCACTCGGCCATGACAAACAAAATAAAATCAACAACGGATTCAAAACAACTTCACTAATCAGGCAGCGACAGGACGACGCGGGGAGAACGATATAAGTCAAAGCGGGATAAATCATTTGCAATCTAGCCGGCTAGACATTGAATACATGCGGCGACTATGAAATATCTTGGCTACACTGCAAGATTGCAGCAATTGTTGCACTGTGTTGAGCGACATATTTTGCAACTTGGCGGCTATACAATTGCAGCAAGAAATTGTCAAAAATCTAGCCCGTTTACAGGCACCTTAAGTTTTCATGAACCCTCCATAAATTGTCGGATTTTAATGTCACATATGGGACAAAACCCTCTCTTTTGTGAGAGGGAGCAGGCTTGAATCCTGCACGCGAGCTCTGTGCAGTTTGGTTGATGAACTTGATACGACATATTGTTCTGATAAACCATAATAATTATGATAACTTACCTCAGCCCATTGATAAAATAATTTGCCAGCCAAACGTTGCCTCTTCAGTTGAGGATTTATAGATACTAAAAAATAAAACATTTTTATTATAACATAAACTTTATTACATAATAATTATAATAGTAAATATAATGAATTCTTACCAGCAGCTTTGGACGTATTTGATTTGAGCCAATAAGGCCACTGGCCTTTATTGCAGTTATGCACCAAATGCGCACATTCTAAGAGTATTGCGGCTCTTCCAACGACTACAGTATGCGGCTGTAAAACATTAATATTTATTTTAATAAGATAAGTATTTCTAATCGGCTAGTATTTAAACGAGCGAAAAAAAATTCAAATTAAATGTGTAAAAAATACTGAATATGCCTTACTGAAATACTAAGTGGGCGACAAACAGTGGGCGTATACAAATGTTTAAAACAGCGACTTGAAAATATAAGTTTGTCGACAGGGCTCCTTTTTCTGTCTGCAGGGTCTAAAGTAACCTAACATGAAGGAGATGACGGGAGCTAAGTTCGCTCGCTTTGCTCGCTCACTTCAGCTCCCGTCATCCCCTTCGAACCTAACCTATCCGTGTCGGGGTGCCCTAAGTTCCCGAGCTCGGTTCGCTCGCTCTTGGACACGAATAAACCCGAACTCCCGCACTGCACAGTGATGTCGCCTCGATAGTTGTTCAGCTATTTTCAAAATAGTAATATTCTAAAATAGAAAAAATAGAAACCCAAATACAATTAAAGTATGTAACAATATTATTACCGCAGCTCACAAAAATCTCCTAAAAGGTATTACTCAAATCGGATAAATAGTTACTTACTTAGTATAATAGTCGCCCATTCAGTATATTTTTCCCTCGGTTAATAATTTCCCTTTCTAATCTAGGCAGATTATGATTCAAAATCCACTCACCAGATCTAAGATTGCGGCCATGAAAAGTGCGTCAGGTGTGCCACCAGGCTGCGTGGCGTCTAACAAGAAGTTGAACCGCGCGAGTCCCGCGTACAGAGGCGCGGCGGCCACTAGGCGACGGCGCTTTAGTATCACTACTTCTGACTCGCCACCGCCCGAACCGCCTTCTGCGGAGCCACGGCGCGACATATCTGTGAAATAGAGGTAATTGTTTCTGTGGAATAGAGGTAATTGTTTCTGTGAAATAGAGGTAAATCAAATAATATTTATTCAAAAAAGATACACATATTACAGAACAAAAAAAAAAGAGAATGAACGGCTAGAACTATGTACATATAGGACTTTCTGCAGCTTTTATCTTGGATTGCAGTGTGAATAGTAGCCCCTTCTTTAAATAGTAGTCCCTTAGTAGCCTTCCATTATAAAATAATCCTATTTGAATGCGTGTGTGTATGTGTATGTGTGTGTGTGGGGTGTGTGTTGTGTGTGAGTGTGGGGTGTGTGTGTTGTGTGTGAGTGTGGGGTGAATGAGTGTGTGGTATTTGAATTAATATGAGCGATTTATTTAAAAAAATGCGCTGCTATCCTTATTGAGGTTACAACTGACGCAGACTGCAGTAAATAGAAGTTTATACCTCATACCGCATTAATTATTAAAATGCTTCTTTTTTGAATTATGTTTAAAGATTGGGTTTTTTATAAGGCTACAAAAATCATAACCTTTTGCTCCCACTCACCTAGCATACATAGTACTGCATAAGTAAGAGGTTAGAGGGTGTAACGTTGAGGCAAGCAGAGATTAAACACACATATTTACTCGTCTCTATATAAACATTATTCTGTGGTCCTATCAGGCGGGCGTATCCACGATAAAAAGGGGGTTAAGAGTAAAGTAAAAAAAATATTATTATAATAAATATGAGGACTCACAACCGCCACTGGTATCTTCTATACTGCCATCTCTCTTTTTCCCCATCTTCCGCAGTCCAAATCTGTTCAGTCTGTCTTCTACCCTCTTTCGGGCCCTGAATAATGAAGCAGATACATGTATTTCATATTTCAGAACCGAGACCTTTTCGTTTTATATTCATAATCATCATTTCAGCAGATAGACGTCCACTGCTAGCCATAGGCCTCCCCTAAGTGTCGCCACATTGACAGCTCCCGTGCATCTCGCATCCAGCGGATCCTCGCAACCTTCACCAGGTCATCGGTCCACCTAGTGGGAGGCCTTCCAATGCAACGTATTCCGGTTCGCGTTTTATATTAATTTAACACGTTGCGTTGAAAGGCCTCCCATCAGGTGGACCGATGACCTGGTGAAGGTTGCGGGGATCCGCTGGATGCGAGACCGAGCACGGGGGCTGACAATGTGGCGGCACTTGGGGGAGGCCTATGGCCAGCAGTGGTCGTCTTTCGGCTGAAATGATGATGATGAAGTTAATCCTTACCTATTCAAAGTATATCCAACTCTCCTCTTTACATGTACAGGTCGTGACGTATGCGGCGGCGGCAGATGCGGAGGTCGAGCCAACGATATCATGCTACCAGAGATCGGCAGAGACTCCCCCGAACCTCCCCCATTGCGGATCAGTGACTGAGAGTGATGGGGTTTTTGACGGAACCAGTTCACTAGAAGAAAATGTTTGAAGATTTGGAGTTGGTTGATACTATACTCTATTCGCTGGAGTAAAAAATAAAAGGTAAACAAACCATAAAAAAGGTTTTTACAGTGTCTTCTTTGCTGTCACTAAAATCTAAAATACCATGAGATAATGTTTATTTCATACAACAACCAAAAACACACATACAAACATGTCAATCATTTCTTAACTGTACCTATTTTATAACAATATCAATATTTTTAATGCATAAACAAAAAATTGGTACAATTAAAACTAAAACCAATAGCCGACATTTAAAAGCATCTAGAAAGCCTGAAGCTATTATGATAATAAATTAAAGAGAGCTACAAAAGTAACCATTTTGCGTTGTAAGGTTGCATTTTTTAAATTAGCCGTATTATAACCGTTTGACGTTTGTTTGTTTACCTTTTATTTAATGCTCCAGCGAATAGAGTATAGGTTGGGTTAGAAAAGGCATGCAATCTATTTTGCTACTGGAATGGACTAAGTTGAAATGTTGTGGGTTGTTACTGGGAATCAGCGACTCCTTGTGTATTAGTGACGGCATGCTAGGCTAAGCCCTTTATCATTTTTTTATTGTGTTTATAAACGATTTCATTCTAATTATATTATCGTAGGATATTATAATAAGGTTTTTCACAATATTAGTATTTTTAATATTCCGTTAATATTTTTCTAACTTTTTCTTTAAAAAAAAAGTTGCACACTAGGAATCTGTCATGTATCGTGGGTTCACATACACAAACAACCAGACCGGAACAACTATCTGTAGGGCATACACATTTTTGTTCCGTGCGGGAATCTTAACTGCGACACGCAGCGCAGCAACCGATCGCTCAACTACTGCGCCAACCGCGATACGGTCAAAACTTAAACTATAATTTCTTTTTATAAACGATTCCTTTCAAATTTCCACATAATTTGTCGTTTGATATTAAGGTAGTTCTTCAATATTAGTATTTTTAAATTCGGTAAATATTTTTATTATCAGGCTATGAACATCTAAACATGATTCTCGAAAACTAATCGCGGTGACAAACGAACCAATCAGGTGTTATACATACACTTTCGTATTCGGAGATCAGCACAACAATGTTTTATTTTACCAATGCCAGCGATGTGGAACTTGGAGGGAATGGACTTGGAGTGAGAGATCTTGTGGTGAGGCGTGATGTCGGCGCTAGAGGCGGACGGGATGGTGCGCTCCGACTGGCGCGGCGTCAGCTGGTAGCGGCGCGTGCGCACCGACAGGGGAGACTGGCTCGCTGATTCTTCGCCGCCTTCAGTTTCTAGGAGGCTCTGTGGGATAGACAAGTATAACATGTTTCTTTGGCATATAAGTAATTACACACCATACATATAAAGAAAAAGAAAACTTCACAGTTTTTCTAAACATAACCCTGTCAGTGCTATCGCGTTAAATCAAATGGTTGGTGAACGAGACGTTACGTTACGGTAAGAAGTGTTATCAAACAGAGAGGAAAACTTTTCATAAATGTTACCGAAGGTTTGCTTCGGTTACCTAGTTAAATAATTTTGGTAGAGTTGTTTGTATTAAAAGGTGAGTATACACTAGAGCATTTTCGCCAGCATTACAATGTAATGTAACTTTCTCACGAATGGTACAATACAGACAAATGCTCAGTTTCCAATAGCATTGCCATGTAATGTAACGTTCTTGCGAATGTAAGACACTGTGTTCGACGCAATGCTCACGGCGAGCGAGCATTTACCTGGAACATTTCTTTGTAACTTGCGTTCATTATTGACCTCACTCCACGTCACCCGCGCTCGTGCTTTTGCTCGATAAAATGGTCCACCAAAACGCTCGTTGATATTTTTTCCCTTTTTTTTTCTTTTTCTGATATCGCTGCATATGCTGAGATAGGAGCCTTTTTGGTCTCGCACGGGGTTTTTATTTTTGTTAAAGTTTAATTTTATGTTTTTTCTCGTGTCTCTTGTGCGTGTCACAAATAAATATTTTTTCTTTCTTTTTTTCTTTTAGATTGTAACAAAACATCGAGCGTCATGTTCGAAGTGTGGTTCGAATGCTCGATGTTCTGTTACAAGTAAATGCTCTAGTCAATACTTACCTTAATAACACACAGAGTCGTAGAAAGAAATCGTCGCACAGACTAAGACAACATAGACTCTCTCTCTATACAAAATCGACTTTTTCTAAAACTCGATGAGCCATGTGCCCGCGAATAGTAATTATTTCATATCAAAACCAAATTCTATGAATTCATTTACTTACATGTGCCCCAGTAGATGAACAACTTCTTTTCTTAAAAGTAAACTTCTTATGAGATCGCTCGTCAGGTGCACAACCGGAATCTGCACCCGTATCTGAACCACGCTCCTCTTCGCTTTGACGAGGAATGTGCCTAAAACGTATGAAAATAAGAGTGAAAATGCAATGCCACTTATACAATTCGTTCAATATGCTGCTTAAAATCGAATGAAACACACAAAGCCATGAACTAGAACCCTCTGAAAGGGGGCTTCACATGGTAACCAACCCTTGCTAAAGTTCATGTTCCTATAAATGGCTGTATCAATTCGAATTCGAATCTTTTGACAGGATCTTCTAATCCCCGATTTCTGAAATAAGAATTTGAAGTGATGAAAATATATTCAATATTTTAATCCCTAGCCTATAAAGCTGTCAAACGTTGGTTTTGTAATTGGTTTTGTATTTAAGTATTGTATGATACATTCTTATATCCAAATTCTTAATGCAGAAACTGGCCAATAGTTGATAGCATCGATTGTTGATCTGACTGGCAAATTAAACCGTACAATTAATTTCAAAAACATTTGAGGGAAGAGGGACCTAGGGGTGACCATAAGCTCTTAGAGTAAGGTTATTTTTTAAAGGACAGATGTATATGACTTGTATTACGCACACTCAAAATAACTTTACTCTAAGAGCTTATGGTCACCCTCACGAGGAGGCAACGTAGGAACAGACAGTAACAAACCTAATAACTCTAGTAGTCTGCATGTTAGATTCCTTCAACTGGCTGTCAGGTCTTTCTGCGGTATCCAGCAGTGCACTGAACGCAACCACTCGGAACTCCCCTCCGTGGGCTTCTCGCACATAGCTCAGAAGCAGACGCACTTCCATGTATAAAGTCTGAAGGGAGAAATATGACTTGATTAACCCAATATATGATTGTCTTTCTAGGCGACTTATAGACTTCTTTCTGCGAAGCAGTAATGCTCGCGAAGGAGGAGGCAGAACGCGTGAGTGTGGCGCCCTCACGCCCCAAGCTACCGCAGGAGACACAAGCTGATTCCCGGCCAACGTAGGCGCGGGCTTGCGGACGGCGAGTAATGGGTAGCTCGCCGTCCGATAAGGACAAGGCCCGAGTCGACGGCGCGTAGTTTTCCACGCGCGGCTCATAGAGATGTCAACAAAAACTGACGGGGTCCGATGGTCCGATTAGGGCCGATGCCTGGGTCGCAGATAAATTTAAAAAAGATTTACCGCGGCCTTGGCTCAAGCAACTGAAGGAACAGGTGTGGGTTTTAGTCAGTAAAAGTCTGACACGCTCTGCCGCTTCACCCAGAGCGGGAGATGTCATTGGATGAAAGCCCACCCAAAAAAAAGGCAGCTTATAGAGAATTTTTTGTTTTTCACTTTACTCTGGAACAAGAATGCCAAAGGCTTGGCCTGGTCAAGACTGCGGGAATCCGGAGGATGCGAAACGTACAGGACCGATCAGGGTGGCGAAGCTTGGGGAGGTCTTATGTCCAGCAGTGGACGTATTTCGGCCAAAATGATGATGATGATGAAAAGCTAAGTACACAAGATTAATAAAAAAGACTCACAGAATTATCCAACATCTTCAGTTCCTTGTGCATCAAAGCGAATCTGGTAACAAGTACTCTGAACGTGGTTTCAATGATAAACGTCTCGATAGCTCGGCTCGCGTTCGGGCTCTGACCGGCACCGAAGTTAGTGGCGTATCCTGATTGTAGGTTACTTATGTCTGGGGACTTGTTGAAATTGCGTTTTTGTTGGTCTGAAAAGTTATTGTTAGGTCAGTCTTAAAAACTAAAATTAAAATAGCACTAGATTAACAGTACTTTTTGATACGATTAAATTTCTAACACCACAACGGCAACAAGAAATGCTAGAACTCTTCCAGTCTCAATTTTGCTACAGGATAGCAATATAAATGCAAACTGTCTGTAATTTAAGTAGGTTGATCGCCTTTCATTAGTCCGTACTCCTGCGCTAAAATTTACCTCAAGAAGTTTCAGTTGTCTAAATGAAGAACTTAATATAATTTACTTACTCATAGGCGACACCATCGTAGCAGGCTCAGCACAGAATCCAACAGCCGCATGTAAGTTATCCAGCACCTCCCGTATCGGTGAGTACTTGGTCATTTCCTTCAAGCGAGTGGTGAACTTAGGTATTGAAGCTGACCGCAGTTGACGGAGAGAGTTCCTGGCTTGGACGCGGAGGCATTCGGCTTGAGGGCCGCGGAGGGCTGTGGTGCAGCCGTGAGAACAGCCTAGTTGGCGAAGTAGCCTAAACAAAAAACAATGAAACATCAGAAAAAAATGGCTCGATAAAATCTATCCAGTTATGGCTCAAAGCAAAAGTAGGCCTCCAGTGATGTGCGAAAATATGCTTTTTGGCTGAACGCATGCTGTTCCCTCTCACAGAGAGGAGGTGTGACCCAGCAACATTAAAAGGCTGCTGCTGTTAACAGTTTCGCTGGCTCCGTATAAATTAATTTCTCTTAAAAACGTGTACAGCTGACAAAGAATCGTTGTTAGACTTATGTGAGTAAGAGTTTGCATACATATACTTGAATTTTAACAGGACCAAAGCAGACTAGGCTATGCTATGTCACGGGGACCCGACGCTAGAAAGAAAATTTAATTAATTAAATTTCACTAGATGGCGCGATATGCATCGATTTGATATTGAATTTTGTGTAAAATTAAGATGTTCTCGAATTGATCATAGAAAATGTATGTTCTTGTTTAATTAACTCTCCTGAGCATAAAATTTTGCAATATTGGACTCTTAATTCATATTTCAATGATTATTTAAAGATCGGATCATTGAAAATGTAATCTAATAGATAGCGCTGTTTTAAATTTCTGAGGCATTTCACTCGATTTTTGGCATTTGTATTGTAACACATTTTGGTACAATGAAAATGTAAAAAAGTTTACTCAGCTCACACAGCTCAGCTATTCAGTTCGGTAGTTGTGTAAGTGGTTTTTGATTCATAAAATAACTTTTTTTATTTAAAACTTTTAGTTATCATTATTTTTTCGAATTACTTTGAAACATATTATTATAAGTGGTATAAATTGTTGTAATCATCTCTTAAAACCCTACATTTTGATACCCCACTCGAAGGGTATGGAAAAAAAATATTGGGAACCGCATAATATGGCGTCCAAAATCCGCCTTGTTTGTTTTTTAAACTTGACCTATTTCTTAGATAGTACTTGGGAGTTCAAGAAGTATCTAACGATGATTTAATTATTATCCATCTAGCGGTTTGAAATATATGAGGTAATAAAGAATATTATTAAGCGCGAAAAAGGGAAGGGTTATGTTTCTTGCAGTCGGGTAATAAAAAAAAAAATATAATATAAATAAATCGTCACTGTATTTAATGAAAAATATATTCACGAACCGAATAAACTCAGTAAACCCTTTTTTTACTTGCAAGTCACTGCTAACACCATCTATTGCTAGGGAAAAACCGACAGCGTCGTGTTCTTTTAGTAAAATAATCGGTTTAGTCCGTTGAAAAACGCTAGTTACGTCTGCACAGTTTCTGTGTATGGGATGAGGCATCTGTATGCTAGTATTATATTATTTGTGGCTATGGTCAACCAAGTGGAGAGACAAGAAAGTGTTAATAAGTAGTACTTAAACTAACTTACTTTAAGTACTACTAATACTACTGTTAAGGGTTTAGCATAAGCATGTTTTTATATTGTATGTCGTTTTGTGACAATTAAAAACATTTTTCTTTCTTTCTTTCTTAATTTATTTATCAACCTCAATTTGTAGAATCATTATCAACATCGTCATAGCCGAAAGACATCCACTCCTGCCTGAACATAGACCTCTTCCAAGTGTCGAATTTGTCGTCAATTTGGAAAATATTAGAAAAAAAAATGTATCTTAACAATGGTTCTGAAATGATTTTTCCCTCTAAACTTACCGAAGAATAACGTGCATGATCATATAATAAGGACAATCCAAATTGTCTTCTTCTCTCGTTCTCTCCTTTGTGCTGTCGCCACTTTCAATGTTGGTTGATTCTTGGCTTTGGGCACATGGGATGCCTGAATCTCTTTCCTGTAAAAGGATATAAAATATCATGAGCTTTCATTTGTTCTATGAACAGTAAGTTTGCAGCGAAATGAGTGCCTTGATTTTGTATTAAACTTACTTTGCTATCCTTATCTTTGTTGAACTCCGCCATTGGATCAACATTGCCTGGTTGAGCCTCTTCATTCTTGCTATTTTGCCAATTCTTGTGGACACCCATTTCCATAAGTGTGTCTACCAAGTTCAACATCACTTCCATGACACGAAGAGTTATGTAGAAACTGTCCATCGTCGATACGGAATAGACTGCCTGTAATTTCGATAAGCATTCTGTTATTTAGCGTTGAAATTTGTTTCTGGCATGAATATGAATGAGAGCAATGCTGTTACGAGTACTGAGTGTATTTTAAAAGGGAAAAAGTTCTTAACTAAAATATGGCTCGGCGCAAACGGGCCACCGACCACAGCCACCGGTGGCTGTCGCGCGCTACCGCCACATTTTTAACAGTGGCAGAAGTGCGCGACAGCCACCGGTGTTCGGGAGCCGCCACGTTTCTACTGCTGTATGGATCAGAATGTGAATTCCAAATAGCGGGACGTTATTGGATTTCCGATAAGAAAGTATCGATATCCATTGAAGCGTCGTCGTGTTCCATGATGACGCGTGTGATGCGTAGGATGCATAACATCTAACTGCGCGGCGGTGGAGCCGCGCGACAGAGGCGGGTGTCGGCGTCTTGTGTGGCCCGCAGCGACTACAAGTGGCGAGTCGCGGACACTGCTGTACCGAGTGGCCGCCACCATCTGCACATGTGCGGTGCGTCTATATAAAATGTATAGAAAAATGTGCTGTCACTGGCCACCGTTGGCTATGGTCGGAGGCCCGTTTGCGAGCCTATGGGCTGAGATATAAAAAATATATTCTAGATAGGCACCACATATTTTATAGCTATAAATATTTACAGAATATTAAAATTTATAATAAGAAAAATAAACATACTGATTAAATAAGACCGAAGCTTACCTTGAGAACCACTTGGAAATCAATATCACCGTCTTTTGTAATATAGTGCAAAGATCCAGGAGCCTCCTGTATTTCTTCAACGACGTAAGTAATGTTCGAGTCCGTCTGTGATCGAGTCAGGCTAGGCTTGCGCTCTGGTGTGGGTATGTGTTGGGATCCTTGCATGCTGACTGAGTCGATTTGGGATTCCAGTGAACCCTGTAAACCAAAACATCTACGTAATTTTAAAGATTCTATATTCCCAAACATAATTTTAGATTCAGGGGGATGACCATAAGCTCTTACAGCGGTATCAATTTGAGATCGAATAAGGGACAGATGTATATGACTTGTATACATCTGTCACTTACTCGATCTCAAATTGATACCGCTCTAAGAGCTTATGGTCAACCCCCAGATCTTGGAAATTCTGAGTTACGCATTACTATCACAGTTTGGGAGCAAAAACCGTGATAAAATGCGTCACTCAAGCCTATCACAGAGGCCGTGCTCGCCCCGCTGTTGTGTATTATCTGCACGAATATGTGTGTTGGTTGTATGATGAGTAATGATTCCATCATATGAATTGCAAGAGCAAATAATGTTTGAAGTTTTTATAAGCTATGTTTCCTATCATCATTATTTTGCCGAAAGACTTGTGGACATAGTCCTCCCCCAAAGCATTTAACGGTCCTTCTATTCTCGCATCCAGCAGCCTAATTGCGTAAGTGAATTCGGCAAGGCAAAGTGTTTGATCCCATCAATCGACCAATCACTTAGACGAAAATCCATATCGCGTCTTTCATCTCGCATGTGATTGCTCGATTGATGGGATCAAATTATGAGCTACACAATATTAAAGTTAATGTCGAGGTAAAATGACAAGAGAGGAATACCGAATATTCGGCTAGGCTTTCGGCCGAAGCGCCGCATATTCGGCGGCCGTTCGGCCGTGAATATTTCAGCGATACTTAATACATTTCGCGTGTGACAGCGACCACGCAGTGTGCAGTGGACCTGCACCTTACAGTGGTGGTTAGTAAAGGCAAAACAGTATTTTTTTCAATATCCTAGCCTAGCAGAATTTGCTAAGATGATTCATCTTCTCCCGGTAGCTGTGTATATAGTGGCTTCGTAAGCAGGCATAATTTATGGGTAAAAGAGCAATCATTTACTATCAACAAATGATTTTCTTTAATCTAATCATAAACTTATCACTGATTTTTTGGTAAAATGTTTTTTTATGCGTAATATTAGGTGTATTTAATGTTTTTTTTTATGCGTAATATTAGGTGTATTTGTTCGTCATTTGTTATTCGGTATTTGGCAGAATGGAACGCAATATTTGGCCGAATACCGAATAGTAAAAAAAGCAGCTGAATACCGAATAGTATCCGAATATTTGTGGCATCTCTACATTAACTATCTCTTTTATGTACTCACCTGTCTAGTCTTAGACAAATAATCCGGAGACGGTGTAGGCGTGTGTTCAGTCACAGTAATAATGGGGTTCTTCTTTTTCTGCGCGTTTGTAGGCATCGCGTTAGAGGGGCCTTGCGTTCTCTCCGTCCGCACCTCTTCGATGTACCTGCAATAACTGCCTTTAAAATAACGGGTTTCTTTTGGAAACTTTTGATATACTTACCATTTATTGTTCAAAGAAACCATAAGGTTTGTTGGATTTTATAAGATTTTTAATAAGATCTTGATGTTTATTTATTTTTGGTAAATACAATCTAAACGATTCATATTTCGTTTTATTATCAGAAAAGTTTCACATCATACCTGTGTTTTGTTCGTGTATTTTGTGCATGCTAAATATTTAGTGTAAATTCATGCTTTTAGGTCGTATTAGTTTAGGGACTATCACGAAAAACTTCTATTAACTTGCAATTGAACAGTCTCCTTAACGTGAAGCATTAAAGTTCAAAATTGTACGCTTTTATTGTTGAATTTTACTGTTGGTAAATAAGTGATGTTTGCATGGATTGTACGCATTATCGCATCCAATGAAGCCTCAAACTAAATGAAGGAATTCATTTCATCTAACTACGTAATCTGGCTATTGTTCTAATGCATTAAATTGTAATTATGGATTGTGTACCGGAATCTAATGAGCATTGTGCGTGCATACAACTACTTTGATGTTCTGTTTTATTGTGACTTGTGACAGTGTGTGTCTGAGTGTTCTTGTAACTAAGATCAAAGTAATTGTTTGATGTGCTGATATACGCCTACTGTACGTAGCAACAAGGCCTCATTTCGTGAGTGCTTTTAAAATCTGAAGCAAAACCTCTACGCCTAGTAAAATTCGTAGTACTAATAAGTGTTCCTGCATGACTAGCATCTAAGTTACGAAGCCTCTAATTTCTTTGTCAGTTTGCTCACTTACCCATTGGAGGCTAGCTCGTCAATCAGACAGCTAACGACCGAATCGTTCGTCCATTACAACAGTACGGGTACAAGCGTCAACAAGATGGGAGAAAGAAAATAAATAGAATTTTTAAATAGAATATTCACCCAGAATTTTGTGTTGATAAAATAAACATGCTGTGCTTTGATAATGAAAGGATATGAGAATTTTGGGATTGTGATAGATCGGATTTGGAGATTTTGTGAATATTAATTAAAATCGTCGTCATATTTGATGTTGCTTCCTGTATTTGCTTAGCGTTTTACGTCAGCTTGTGAGAAGAGAGGTAAGAGAGGGAGAAAAGTGGCCTAATCGCGTTACACAAACTGAATGACAATCGCTTCAACACAATGTTGAATTGTCAAAATGAATTTGTTATGTCGAAAGGATGTATGTTACATAATTATGCAACTGAACTATTTACAATGATGAACTTATTCTTAATTTAGACTCCTTGTTCTTTCAGAACTGACTCTTGAGAAAGGATGCAATATATTGGTACACAGTCAAATTCTCCCCTTCCACAAAAAAATCTAGTAAATCAATAATAATAATTTTCTACATCTATAAACCTAAATCATCTATAATAATCTGGAAGAAATCGAATAAGGTAAGTACCTACTGCATATTTTCAAGTAAGTACAAAAAGTTTCTACGCCTTCTCAATAATACTATACATAAGATGTTTTAAAAATAGCTATAAAAGTTAAAATGGAAAATGCCATGAGAAAGAAATATATGAAAAAAGAAAAACGTTATTGGATTATGATATTTACCTAAGACTGGGCATACTTTTCCCTTTGATCAGGTTGCAGTGGAATAAATCGCCAGTAAGTCTCGGCGCCAAGGGTGGGAAGTTACTCGCTAACGCAGAATTAGGACGGTCATCAGTATTGTCCAAACTCCTGTGATATTCCTGCAGAAATATTTAAATAAAAAAATTGTACATGATAAAGGTTTAAAATAAGCGAAAAAATATAGCTACAGATAGCATCCTAACTGCAGAGTGGAAGGAGAACTTGTGGTCGTCATGTCCAATTTTTTCGAGCGCTTTTTCTGATTTCGACAGCAGCTTTGTTTCCACAAAGGCTTTTAGATCAGCCATTTTCATTTTGCGTTTTATCTTCTCACTGGATCTTCTCGTCATGAGATTTTCTTCTTCTACGACTTTAGTCGGTGATGTGAAAGGCATTTCTGTTATTGGAGACATGTCTTTAACTTCTGGGACTTCGATAAAGTTCTTCAATGAGTCACGGTCTTTTATATCTGGGCTCTGGTAGACGGATACCTCTATCTTGGGTATAGGCAAGGAGTTGCTTCTCTTTCTTGGTTGTGTTTGTTTAGACATATCGTCGCATATGTCTCGTAACCTGTAATGCAGCATTGATTTATTAATGTGGTCATCTTATATTTAATGTACTGTAGAGATAATATAAAGAGTCATACCTATTATACAAATAGTGTAAGGCCCAATACACGCCTTCTTCTTGCCATTGCGATGTAAATAAGCACCTCAATGTAGCGACATCCAGGAAAGTAGCAGCTGACACCTGAAAAAGGCCAAACATCTGCTCCCAATTACACTCATCAACATTTAGGCTTGCTTAAGCCCAAGCAAGAAACGTAATTCTGTATTTTTCATCTTCAAAGGAATTCCAGAAATAGAGCAATATATTTCAGTAGAACCCTGTGTTATCTATACTAATATTCTAAAGAGGTAAAGTTTGTTAGTTTGTAAGGGGTAATCTCTGAATCTCCTGATCCGATTTTGAAAATTCTTTCACCAGTAGAAAGCTACAATATTCCTAAATGTCATAGGCTACAACATATTTTCAAAAAATTTGAGATCCTTATGAAAATTGCAATAATGTAACCCAAGGTAGCAAAATGTTGCCTATAAAATTCATTCTTTGGCGTGCGCCGCGAAAACTATTGATGATAGATAAAAAATATTAGGTAGGCAGGGTAGGCAGGGTAGGCAAGGTAGGCAAGGTAGGCAGGGTAGGCAGGGTAGCCAGTTGACGGGAGCGAAGCCCCGGGGGTCAGCTAGTGCGTTTAGTAAAGAAAGTTATGTCCTTACGTTTCCTTGTTTCGCAGTGGGAGGTTTTTCCGTAGATGTAGGAGTACCTTTCGTAGGACCACCTCCACCGCCGCCACTGTCTGATAAAGACTCTTTGTCTGAAGAACTGCAAATATTGAGTGTTATTATATGTATTACGACTAAAATCATCACAGCTGAACTAGAGCCAAACCAACCAATTTGAAACCAGAGTTTCAAATAGAAACTTATTAAACAGCTGAAGAGGAGACTTCCTTTGATAGCTATTATCTGGGGGCCTTTAAGTCAAGAGTTAATAGGGTACTTCTAGGCAAGCGTGCTCCATCCATTCCAGAAGACATTACGGTCAAAGAAATCACGTTTGTTGTATGGGAGCCCCACTTAAATATTTATTTTATTCTGTTTTTAGTATTTGTTGTTATAGCGGCAACAGAAATACAACATTGTGAAAATTTCAACTGTATAGCTATCACAGTTCATGAGGTACAGCCTGGTGACAGACAGACTGACAGACGGATCGTGGTGTCTTAGTAATAGGGGTTTTACCCTTTGGGTACGGAACCCTAAAAAGTTATCTGAAAACCTCACCTCATCTTCGTTATTTGTGGCAAAGGTTTGATGCCTGGTAGTCCTGGCTTCGACCCATCAGGTTTACGCGGTTGAAATATACTGGGGTCGGCTGCATACACTGTGTATGTTTCTTTCACAGCTCCTCCGAAATTCTGCTCCGAAGGCAGGCGGTAAATGAACTGAAAATTATGGAAAATAATGTAGATGTCTTATTACTCTATGGAGCTAAGTTTGAGAATGTTAAGAGTTTAAAACCGTATTAGAATAAAGTTTTTTGAAGCCCAATCAAGATTGTTTTTGGAAGCAAATTAAATAAATTATAAGATCTATTGGGCTATTCACATCATCACTAATGTTCCCACTGCTGGGACACAGGCCTCCTCTCGGTGAGAGGGAATGGGCCTTAATCCACCACGCGGGCCTAGTGCGGGTTGTTGGATGTCACATGTCTTCGATTTTTTGGTTCTAGGACATGCCGGTTTCCTCACGATGTTTTCCTTCACCGTTTTGAAAGCAGTGGTGGTGAATAATTTACACAATAGAAATAATTTACACAAAGTAAAGCGCCTGCCTGGGCTCGAACCCACGACCTACAACTTGTAAGTCGCGGCCGATACCACTGGGCCACCACTGCTATTATTTTGGCTAAATAGTATAGAACGTTTGTCTGCTTCTGCTTGTTTTTCCGCTTATTTCTTCTAACCAACGCAACGGATTTTGTTACGGTTTTCATTATTTCACACAGAAATATTGAGAAACGAGAAAAGTTTGTGCATATAATTTGGCCCGTACGAAGCTTGCGCGTGCCGCTAGTATTGAAATAAAACGATTCCTAATAACTCAACACTGAACATAGCAAACCTTTTAAAATATCTAATAAATAGTTACTCTTCCGTTGCCTATAGAGGAAGGAAAGGGAAGAGCTGGGCGGATGAGTTAAAATCAAGAGTCGGTTCCAACGGGAGAAGAGTCACTACAGATAGAAAGCAATGGAAGATGTAAGAGGAAGCCTTTGCCAAGCAGCACACTGAACTGAGAGACATTCTGTAAATCATTGCAATATTTTAGACAACAATCTTAAAAGTTCAGGATAGAAGGCTCATTGATTGATTGAAGTACTTCTCATACTTCTGATTTTGTTCATTCTTCCTTTCACATTCAATCCATTCTTCTCTGGAATGCGCTTCCTCTCGATATCAGGACAGCCACCAGTCAGTATGCATTTAAGCGGCAGTTGCGGCATTATTTTCTAAACGAATAGCAGAGTCGTCTCAATACGCGCCTTTCTATTAATTTATCTATCTATATAAATAAAAATGAATTGTTGTTCGTTAGTCTGATTAAAACTCGAGAATGGTTGGGCCGATTTGGATAATTCTTTTTTTGTTTTGTTCGACAGAATACAGGGAAGGTTTAAAAACAAAAAAAATGGGAAAAAAGGGTAGGGTAGGTGTAGGGTAGGTGTAGGGTAGGTGAAGGGTAGGTGTAGGGTAGGTGTAGGGTAGGTGTAGGGTAGGTGTTTTTATGGCAAAACAAAGTTTGCCGGGTCAGCTAGTATATATATATTATTTTAAATATAATATTTATTATAGTATCTATTTATGTATGTTTATTTTAACTATATACTTTTGCACTCATTTTGTGTTTATTATTTCATTTTTTTATGCACCTGCCATGCTATCTCTTCACCGCCCATGGTTGACTGGTAGAGAATGCCTCAGGCATTAAGCCCGCCTATGTACTTTTATGTTGCATGAAGTTTTAATAAATAAATAAATTAGTACCTACTTACTAATAGCAAAAATACTTGTATTTCATATTATCTTACCACATGTTCTTCCTCAGTACTAGAACTCTCTTCCGGAATAGTTTCCGGGAATATAGTGTCTTTGGGAGACGACAGCCATGGTTCCTCTTCAGTACTGGCCTGTTTGGACGTCACTTCCGACTGCGACATCGAAACGTTCTGGCTAGGTGGGCTTCCGGTCACATTGGCACCTCCACCTTCTTCCTTAGACAACTTACCTGTAAGATCAAAAGGCATTAGCTGTAAACTATGTTAGTGTTTGAACATCAAGTTATTAAAATTTTAATTAATAACAATATCGAAAATTCGAAATCAAGCATCATATACATAGGTATAATAAAAAAAGGTTTACACGCATATGCCCAAGGTTGCTAAATACATAAAGAAATCAGATTAGGTACAGTGGTAAATAAACAAACTCCAGCGGGGTCAGTCCAGGGGAAGCAGTTGCAAGAAATGATGTTAAGGAAAAGTACCATAAATTATAGTCATTAGTAATAAAATTACTAAAGAGTAAAAGTATGATAGGTTTCTCTACATACGTCCCATGAACACGTCGCCAGGTTGATGTCTCTTGGAATACTTGCCACCTAGAGGCTTGGGCTTTGGCTTGACGAGAGTGGTGAAGCATGGAGCTTCAGGGTGCCTGAACTCCCACATCGCTTGCCACATCTTTAGGCCATTCTCTAACCGATAGTTGTTTGTGAAGTCCGACTCTTTCAGGTGGTGAGACAGTGGAGCAAACAGGAACACAAACAGCTAAAAATATTTTCAAGTAAGTTATCAAAATTTTGTTGAGATATTGAACTACAAAAACATCTTGAAGATGAGTAAAGCTGTCCAAATGTAATTTTTTGGAGCAATTTTCTAGAAATTTATTTATTTATTGCATATTAGTTTAATGGACAAATACAATCAGTAACTTAAAGTTTAAATAAATAGCCCTATGCCAATAACAAATCTTCACAAGTAAATAAATAAACACCCTAATCTAAATAACATAAGAAATAAAATTTAATATTTACCGTCAAAGCAGGTATGGAGAACAGATAATGGAATGGGTTTGAGTAGAAGACGCTATTCTCATAGTCACTTTCAATGCATTCATCGGATGCATCAAGGAGGATCCAGTGCAGGGTGTACAGCAGCTTCGTTTCTACGTTGCCCAGAGATTGCATGTTGTCTTTTACCCTTCAAAAATACAGTTTGTTAGAAATACTTAAACATCATAATCCTAAGTATGTTTAAATTATATGACTTTGTTGTTTGTTTGATAACAGTGACTGTTAAATTCCAGATAATTTTGTTACATTTCATTATTCTTCATTGTATACTTCGTAGGCAGTGCTGGGTACACTACTATTGAATGAAAAGTATACTGCCAAATGACATTCAAACCTCATCAGCCATTGAGGTACTATAATTGGTTTACAAAAATTGTGACTACTTTACAATAATCATTATAAAACAAATTTTGACAAAAGATTAACATATAATTGTGAGTAAAATTGGCCACCTCAAATTCTCATAAAAAATAAATATTAATAAAATATATTTTACTAAAAATAAACTTTACTTTACCTGTTGTGCAACAGAGCCGCTAGCGCATGCATCACATGAGGCAATGATGCTTGTATGAGGCGCCATCGTGGGATGGATTCTATAGCATCTGCTAGGCTGATAGATAGGCCAAACCGTAGGTTTTGTACCAGCACTTTTTCAAATGACTGTAATTTACAGAAATATTTAAAGAACGAGCAGCGATTTACTGTCGCGATTAAGAAAGAGGAGACTTATTATAAGTTCTCGAGTTTAATTATTCTTGTCATTTTGGAAATTGCTGAAGAAAACTGACCCAACAACCCATCAGTTTTAAAGTAAGAAACCCGATTTTATGAAATTTAAAAATATGTTATCTGAGAAAAGAATCTTACCTTGCACGCTTCTTTAACTTCCTGAAGGTGTATGATTGAAATAAAGATTGATAATGAGAAAAATACTGTGAAAACTTTTCATGGTAAACAAACATTTCGGAAAATTCAACGCTCCAGAGAAAAAGTAAACATGTCAAAAAGTCTGAAACTCTGAAATGTCAAAACTGTCGTAAAGTCAATGCCGTTTCTTGAGTTTTCAACAAATGTTGCCATGTAATAAAAATACAACCTGGAAAACTATCAGCGGTTATTTGAGTAATTTTGTAATAAGTAGGTCCTTAAAGCTTACAATTATTACTTATTATTATTATTCTCTCTTAACGCCCATTTTCTATACGAAACAAAATTAATGTTTATAAGATACCAGATAAGGGGTAAAATGTAAAGTACCGTACCGTCTGAAGAGATATGTGAACAAGAAGTAGGTACCTACCTATATATTAATAATACAAAATAAAAAATCGATAGAATAAAATCTATTTATAACATATAAAACCAAAATGAAGAGAGCATAACTAAGTATTTTAACGTAAGCTAAAAGCACAATCGTTTGATTACTTACATGGTGTCCAGGAGCACGTTGACAGAACTGCGTGTTATCAACAAATAAGTGATACTTTACAATCAACAACAAAACTACGAACACACAAAATCTAAGACATTGCAAAAAGTTTCCCGTACCGGGAATCGAACCCGAGCCTCCTGGGTGAAAGCCAGGTATCCTAGCCACTAGACCATACGGGAGATACCAGTGTTGGCGTATATTCAATATACAATGTGCACAATACGTTTTGTGACCTCATAGCCATACAAGAAAGGTTCTTGCTTACAATAATAACACTTTAGCTTAGCAATTGTTCAAGTTGAATGAAGGTCATGACGAATTGGGCGCTAAGTGCTCTTACTTGCTCTAAGACTAGTCTGTTTTTGTATGTATGTAGTTAGGCATGTACAAATCGAACCATGAGTCGGATAAAATAATAAAGACTGGATGCCGCGGGCCCTCGGGTGGTCCATTCTTTTATTCATTTAGTTATTTTTTTTGTAATGTCTTTGCTAATATCAATAATTTTAAGTAAACACAAAAATCAGCCAGTGTTTTGAGCGTATGTACACATTTTGCAAACATTTAGGTGTAGGCGTTTTCAATTATATTACAGTTTTATGTTTGTCTTAAAGAAAACTCACCATGCAGGCGGCATCGTGGAGTTTTCCAAGGCGCGGTCTCACAAACGGGGTAGTTTGTCTCCACAGGAATATCTGGACTGGAATCGGGACCACCTCCTCGGAATTGGGATCTTCTTCGGTCATGTCTTTTGCTTTCATAGCAAGCAAGGAACCCTGAAAAACCACGAAGAAAATATAAAAGGACAAAACACATTAATTGATTTGATTTGAGACGAAACGCTCATGAAGTGCTCTGAGGGGTGTTTATGTATACCTACATGATTGTATTGATTATCTACTTGTCTAACTTATCTTTGAAGGAAAAACTCTCTAGATTTCAACAAAACCACATGTGAAGAAAATTGGTAGGTAAATACCTACTGTTAAGAAGATCGTTGATGGCTAAACTTCTACAGTAGGTGCCGATAATAATTACGGGCCTACCTAGGTGACTAGAATACTAGGCATAAAATGATTAAGATACGATCTTACCTTCGCAGAACTAATGCACTTAAAAGTCGTTACATAATTAAAGTAAGTGAAACCATTTCATGAATAGGTAGGTACCTATCTACAGCTTGCAAAACATACCTCACTTGCAGTAATTAACACATGGTTGTGAACTAATGGAAAGCACCACTGTTTACATCCTATGGTGTCACAATGGGGAAGTTATGGAAGGAAACGAGGTCCTCTTCCACGGGACGCGAGACTGGGAATGAGGTTCCGCGCAATTGTGACGAGACGGACGTATAGGGCTGCCTCTGCTAAGTTTATGCATTCGTATTTTTTACTAGAAACATGTTCACTTACTTAACAGTGTAGTTTTCTACGTAATAACCTACCTAGGAGTTTAAACTTACGTGGAAAACTTATTAGTGCAAACAGGAATATTAGAAAATGGTAAATAAAACCAATAGACACCTAAGGAGGGTATTAACTAGGATCACATTTGATTTATAAGTCATATTTATATGATAATTTTATTTACACATAATCATTTATCGTCTTTGATAAAATATTTTTGACATTTGTTGTTAGATAGGATCATAGAAACAGGAGCAGGACGGAGCTATACAAGACGATTAAATAGCTCTGACCCTTTTTCGCGGTCGCACTATGATAGTTTTAACACGTCATGGTATAAGGCCTCTAGGCTTGCCATATTGAATCTTGCTATAAGTATTGAATTATCAAATTTAGTTTCATAATTCCCTGAACAAAATCCGTCCATAAAAATTTTGCCTTTTCAGTTGTGCTTCTACCATATTCTAAATTCTAAGGCCCACTTGCACGAAAAATTTAACACGTTAGTTGCTAACACGAAGTTAAATAATTGTAAATATTGTATGACTTAAAGTCCATTTAACCTCGTGTTAGCAACTACATCTGAGTTAAGATTTATTGTGACGGTTTTATTGACGGAATAAAGTATCTAAGTACAACAAAATTTTGTCGTAAGTTCACAATACGCTGAAATTTTAAAATTATTGTTGGGAATACTGTTGTAGGTAGATACACATTGCCAAAGCAATAGTAGTACATACAACCGACATATCCTCCATTGCAACCAAATACGACAAAAATAGGGTCAAAGAACTATGATAATGTAATACCTAATTGTCATCAACCACTTAAATTTTTAGAATCAAATATTGTATAATGCAACCATTACTTTCTATAAGAAAGCTCGCTCTTTATCTCGTAGATGAAATAAAATTCGCATCTGCAGCAACCCTACAAAATTTTCAGCATTGATCTGTGCGCGCGGGTCGAGAGGCGGAGAGGCAGCCTCCGGTTGCTATAGAAACGGCAACATGGCTGCTTCCCGAGCAGCTGAAAATGTAGGCCAGACTTTTATTCAACGATTTGTATTGAGATGGTCTGGGCTTGAGAAATATAGAGTTTAGAGATGGAATATTTTATTTGCAAGTTAGCGATCGCTTTATTTCATGACGTTTAGGTACATCGGTTTACTCGCAAATATTATTTTTGTGGAGTAGGGCGCCGTCTTTTTCCCAACCAAAACTAAGAACGTGTTAGGTACTTGCCGGCTTTGTAGACTTCCTTTTGATGTTCAAAAAAAGCTGTAAATATCAGCCTAATTTGAATAAACGATTTCTGATTTCCCATATCTCTGGCAAGTAAAATCTTTAACCAAACACGCACCTAAGCACACCATCCCTAAACTAAAATCACGTGAAAAATAACGTGCTTTCAGGACCATTCTCTATCAACCCTCGTCCAAGTACTTTATTTGATAACGTCCCCAAATAAAATGGTAAACATAAAGACATTGAATTAACAAGATTGACATAGATATCAATGTTCACTTTGCGGCAGGCAATTTACTTTATAAATAGAGACGGTCAGGGAGCGCCGGCACTAACAGTGGGTAGCCATTTTGTAGATTGTTTCCGTTAGTTGTGTCCACATACATTGTCATTGTTTTATGCAGCCATCAGATTTTATGGCCAATTAGCTGATGTTCATATTGTTTCTATACATTGGTACCCCTACATAATTATGTTGACAGTGAGGGGTACCTATAGGGTAGTTACAACTTAGCAGTTTATCTTGGTCAACATCACCTAAAATACTATGATTTTTAGTATAATGCCACAAATATAATTTTCTCCAAAACAGTATTCGGGGATCGGCGATTCGAAATACGAATGCTTAAATCCCAACTGAGATGTTTCAAGAGCGTTTTCACTGCCCTATAAACCTCAACCAACACTTGACCGCACAATGACACTTGGCTCTCTGTTCGATGGAGGAGTACCACCTACAGCTTTCCAATCGCGAACATTAAAAAATAAAAGTTTTACAAAAAAAATCTACCGACTTCCAAATAAGAAAACTACTAAGTGAAAAATAACTTTATTTTTGGAAGTCGGTGTCTTTCGTAGATACCATTTGTTTGCGTTATGGACACCGACTGAGTTTTCTTATTTGGAAGTCGGTAGTATTATTTTGTAAAAAAGTTTTTTTAAATTTTAAAGTAAGTACCTACCTAATAAGCGAGTTGTTTAGTAAGTTTCTTATAACGCCAGAATAGATTACCCGAATATCATGAAACATGAACAAAACCGATCAAATGAGAGATCTGCTTACCCCTTAAGAGCGTACTTGCGTGATGTTATGTTATGAAATGGTATAAACAATAAACAGACATGCAATTGCAGCAGTCCCTAAAAATTTGCCGTTATTTATTGAAGAGTTCTGTTGTATATCTTCGAAGTTCTTCATCAGATCTTCACCAAATTAAAATGGGACCAATTTTGGAACATACTTTTTCAAACAAAAAAAGAATTTTCAAAATCGGTTTACAATTGAAGGAGATATCATATCAGTGAACATAAACAAAAAAAAAAACATACGAAAAGTCGAACATAGAACCTTTTTCGAAAGTCGGTTAAAAAGTAGGTACCAGTCTCCGAAAAGTTGTGTGGAAGTCGGTTTTTGTCGTGGTATAGCCATATTATGATGCGGGCTATGCGGGGGAATGAGCAACATTTGTTATGATTCTCATCAGCTTTGAGTATGAAATTAAAAACTTATATGCTATATATATTTTTTATTTTTTTTTATTTGTTATAGGCTCGCGTTTGACCACTATCTCGCCTGATGTTAAGTGATGATGTGGTCGAAGGTGAAGCACGCTTGCCTAGAAGCAACCTATTCACTCTTAAGTATTGGTAACATGTTGTATTTAACAAAATAAGATATTATGCACTGATCCCCCAAAGGAGATGACTATTGCGATGGTGGCAAGGCATGGAAGAAGAAAGTCCCAAATAAATTGGGTTAAGGGCAGGATGACGATGAAACTTGTACCTAGTATTATTCTTGATGTCCTATAAGTATTATTGTCCTTATAGTATTATTCTTGATGATTCTTGTGTTTAGCTTTGGCTGTCTAGGCACGTTCTTGAAAATTAATAGTAGTTGGTGATCCAAAAGTGCCTGTTTTTTATGTTAAGATCTTGGATTCCATACGTCTACATATATGCGGACCCACGAATGTTAAAACTCCATAGTTTTGTTAAAACATCGTTGATTTTTAGGCGGATTAATAGATGAGCTAAAGCGTACCTATAGGTAGGTACTCAAAATAACAACTGCATATGTCGTAGGCAATTAATGATTCACTTGTCAGCAACGAAAGATTATTATCATGGTCGTGGCTTATTACTCACGTATTTAAATAACTATCATCTTTAATCACTTATTGTAGGTACCTACGTAAGTATTTTTTTATAGCACTTGTGCTTTTTTACCTTACTAATTTGAAAGTAGACAGTGTTAACTGTACCTGAATTAGTACTTCTCTTAATATTGTGAAAGTCTGTATGCTTGTATGTTTGTTTTTTTTTAAACGGATTTGGATGAAGTTTGGCATATGGGTAGACTGTACCCAGGATTGAGACTTAGGATCCTTGTTTTATTCCACCTTCGTTCCCTTAGGATTATTTCTAGAGATGCGCCGAATATTCGTTTGGTATTTGATATTCGGCGTATTCGGCATCTTTGCCACTCTTTGTATTCGGCCGAATTATTCGGTTTTGTTGCCGAATATATTCGGTTCAAGCATTTCTATTTTCTTAGCTACATGACATGGTGTAGAACTAAAAGACACAACTTCACAAGTAAGATTTATGTTATATTCAAAGAAATCTTTATTTCTTAATATATAGTTAGTAGTATAGTCAACATTTATTTTAAACCTCATGCTATGTTCAGAAGCACTTACAGAAGTAGACATGATTTCTAGCAGTTGTTCTTTATGCTTCAACTTCAAATGATTTGTCATACCACTCGTCGAAGCAGCGTTGTTTTGTCATCTCTCATTTCATCAAAAAAGCACGTGTTCTTTTACGCCCACTCATATTGCAAACCCAATGAAGTTAATACTATCAATATGTTAATATTTCTGTAATGATAAGCACCTTTGTTTTTTTTATTTGTAACTTAACCGTGCGATGTTTTGAAGGAAATTGAACTAGAACCTTTTTACGCGGCAAATCAATGTAATGGTAAACCGAATATTTCGGCCGAATATCCGGTTCGGTAAAGGTTAAACCGTATAATATTCGGTAATTCGGTGAAACCACTATTTGGCGCATCTCTAAATTTATTTCCAACTTTAACGAGGGCGAAACCGCTGGCAGAAGCTCAGGCGCTGACTCAGGATTTCGCTCAGGAGAGGAGGCAAATGTCTTTTCCTTAGAGGGAAAGCGAGCTCGAAGACTTTTCTTTGCCTAATCTTGAGAATAATACTTATAATTTGGAGTTTCAGACTCAGTTTGGTCGAGGCCCAGGGGGGTAATTGCCTTCGTTGAACCCCCCCCCCCCTCCTCCTGTATCCACGCCTGCTAAGCTAGCGCTCTTAAACTCTTAAGTTTTGCTTTTATATTTATCTATCGTATCGTTTTCTATCGTAGGTTTTTTGTCATCTAAAAGTTATTTCCTACAGTTCTTTCGCTAACTATTAATTTTGTCCTATTATTAAACTTGGTCCACTAAAACACTGGATTCTATTCAAACAACGAGCTTATTATTCAACGAGATGAAAATAGCTTTATGGACAACCCAATGTTACGTACAATATATTGCATGCATACTCTGTTTATTCCCGCCCACATTGGGTGAAGGAAGTTAAAATAATATCGAAGACATCACCTGCCTTACGTCATTGTAATGAATCACTCACTAACTACCTACCTAGGTATTTGTTTCTTGAAAATTCAACATTTCTGTGCGAAATACACGGCGAAGGCAAACACTAATTATACGTTTTACTGTCTTAGGCAAAATATGAACAAGGCTATATAGAAAAGCTTTAACTAAAAGCCATTTATCTGAGGATGATGTCACGCCGTTTTCTTGAAACCATGTCTACCGTATAGAATTTCACATTTAAGTGCGCACCTCTCGACACACCTCTTTTCTTTTCTCTAATTATGGAACTACTCGTTAGTAGGTCACTAATTACTGTATATACCTATGTCTTTGTTCACAATCAACTAGAAATTAGACAAGTTTTGGCAGTTTAGTTCCGTACTCCCGGTTCATAACAAATTATTCTACGATACAATCACGAAACTTCGACAAAAATAGGACGAGGTTGAAGTTTTAGAATATATGCAACATACTACAGCTATTGGCTGGGCGTTACCGAAATAGCGAAGTTGTGTTTTGAATGGAACATGCTTTTTACGTATTCGAGAAAACTTTATTAGAGGACGCAGAAATAATAATTTAGGAAAATACATTGATGTTAGAATATGTAATCGTAGAGGAATTAGTATAATATGTCATTAGTTAATGTTAAATGAGACCTACTAATATGTTTTAGCAAGCTTACAAAATTATGTAGCCACATTTTATGAAAAATTCTTGCAACAAAGAGTTCATTCAAGGATTTGTGTAATAAATGTTTCTCTAGATATATTCAATCTATCGAAGACAACATGCACACTAACATCAAGCAATTCTGGGTATACATTGCCAATCTTAAGGACAAACCCGAGTCGAGTGACCCTCAATCGATATGTAATATGTTTTCCAATTTCTTTGCGTCTGTTTATGAACCGGTCTCTGCCACTTTGGTTCAGTGGCAGCCACCTCCTGACACCGCATCCAATGATACCACTGTAGCCGATCTTTATTTTGAGGAAGAGAAAATTATGGTAGAACTGAAATCCCTGGATCCTTCTAAGGGTCCGGGTCCTGATGGATTATCCGCGTTTATCCTTAAAAATACTGCCACAGTAATATGTAGACCCCTAGCTATAATATATAACAAATGCATTGCTGAAGGTGTTATGCCAACGGTATGGAAACAGGCCAATATCACACCTGTGCACAAGGGTGGATCCAAGCGTGATGTTGAACAGTATCGTCCTATATCTATTTTGTCTGCCCTGTCGAAGCTTTTCGAGAGGCTGATACACAATGAGCTGTATCCCATACTTCATAACAGTATCATTGAACAACAGCATGGTTTCGTGAAAAAACGATCCGCGGCTACTAATTTACTGATATTCTCTAACGATCTGTTTGAAAATGTTGACAAGCGCATACAAGTTGATGCTGTATACACAAACTTCCGAAAAGCATTCGACAAGGTGGACCACGAACTGTTGTTGGACCGAATTGCCTTCAACGGAATTCGGAGTAACCTATTGCGGTGGTTCATCTCTTACATTACTAACAGGTGCCAAAAAGTTGTCATTAATGGACACCACTCTAACATCACGTGGGTTACTTCTGGCGTTCTACAAGGCTCTATTCTCGGTCCCCTTTTGTTCATCATATTTATTAACGACATCTACAAATGCTTTCGCAACTCTAAGTTTTTATTGTATGCAGACGATCTTAAGGTATACAGACCTATCCGAAATATGCAGGATTGCTTTCTTCTCCAAGAAGATCTGGATAGACTTAGTGACTACTGTCAAGCAAGCAAACTTCAATTAAGTGTATCAAAGTGTAACTACATAAATTTTACCAAAAACAGGAACGTTTTCAGGTTTGCATATTCCCTATGCGGTATCTCACATAATAAGACAAACGCTGTTCGTGATCTTGGCATACTACTCGATTACAAGCTCTGTCTTGACCTCCATATTGAGCAAATCGTAAGCAAAGCATATAAAATGTATGGTTTTGTAATGAGATCCACTCAAGATTTCAAACGTACCTCCTCATATCTATGCTTATATAATTAAGTTGTTCGTTCTCAGCTTGAGTATGCGGTAACCGTTTGGAATCCTTATTATAGCAAGTATATTGATATGATAGAAAAGGTTCAACATATGTTTCTACGTGCAATGCTTTACAGATGTCACAGATCATACCTAACCTACAGCCAGTTACTCAGTAAGTACAAGCTTTTGACGCTAAGCTCTAGGCGTAAACAGTTGGAAGTAATGACACTTTATAACATTGTTCATAGCCAATTTAATTGTACTACCTTAAATGGCGTGCTTTGTTATGCGGTCCCTAGAACTGTACACAGACGACGGGTACGGGCAGGCCAACTGTTTGCTGTGGCCTCCTGCCAATCTAACACTGGTTTACGTGCACCAATTCGGAGAATGGCAGCATCGTATAATGAGACCTTTGAACATATAGACATATTTACGTGCTCCAAGGCAAAATTTCGGAGACTTCTATATGAGACTTTGTCAACTATTTGATTTAATGATATGTTTTTCTATACTATGTAAGTTTTATTTTATATAATTTTATAGACGTCGCACATCCCCGCGGGAGCTGTTGTGGCTGGGGTGAGTGTGTTTGCGATACTGCGTTTAATATAAGATGTCATGTTAATTTTATAATAAAAATGCAGTATACCTACCTGCCCAGTTATTTCGCAATCACACTTACTTTGTCAGATTGGCTTTTCGCGGAGAGTGTGATATGTAATGCATGTGTGGCTACTTTCTAGCGACCTATAGTTTTATTCATTTTTGTTAACCTGTGAACAGTGCTGTGGGCTGCATTATTATGTATACAAAACTATTTTATATTTCGAATTTTTTATGCTATAATGTAGTTGTTTACTGTTCCTTAATTTAATAAAATAAAATAAAAAATAAAATTTAATTTTTCAGCATCATTTGATAAATATTTCTTCAGTTGACATCCCACTTCAGTTGAATACCACTCTAAGCTGGTATAGAATGAGCCTTTATCCTGAATGACATCAAAGGAAACGATAAAGTCTGAAGCCGTCACGCATGGTGATATACAAAATTAAGTACGATAAGACGATGCAAAGGAGCGGAGGACATACGTAGAGTTTGTGCCAAAAACCTTAGGAAAGATACCTACCTCTGTCTAAACTTTAAGAGCCAAGTTACCAATATTTCATAATTTCAATCAGAGCATATGTGTTTTAACCCCCGACGAGCGGTGTTATAATAAGTTTGACGTGTGTTTCTGTGTATCTGTGTGTCTGTCTGTGGCATCATAGCTCCTAAACGGATGACAAGATTTTGTTTTTTTTTGTTTGAAAGGTGATTTTGTGGACAGTGTTCTTAGCTATATTTGATTGAAATCGGTTCAACCGTTCAAGAGTAATTCCCATTTTTACAACACTTAATTATGACTCGATATCTTGCGAAAAATACCCCGATTCAAACAACGAAACGCCCATATCTTTAGAACGGCTGTACTGATTTTCATTAAAAATACAAAATTATAAAGCGAATAGGTACCCGATGCAATACGAGGTCAGAAAAACTGGATATTAATTCCGGGGTCAGTCAGGGGTCGGTACCCTCAGCAACATTGTTCTTGGTCCACATAACCGATCTGCTTAAACCTTTGGGTATGCTGATGACAGCACTGTTGCTAAGAGATACGTGTCCGATGCATGGGCTACTGAACCTCAGATCCGGTCTCTCCGGGAGCCTATGGTTGTGTGCTTAAATCTGTCCTTGAAGGTATATGTCTCCGAATGGGGTGATGCCTATCTGCTTCAATGTTGCTAAGACCCAGGCGTGTCTTTTTCCGAAAAAGGAGCTGAACGGATCTGGATGAAATTGGCACAGTGATAGATTATAGTCTGTAATAGCACATATGCTACTTTGTACTCTTACAATGACTGATAAGTTCACTCTTTGTACGAGTACACATTCACTCTTTAAATAATTATAAAGTTTCCTACAAAAAAAACCTAAAATTAGCCGCAGTCAGGGACGATTCTTACAGACATTGGACCAAATTTGTATATCGCTCCAAAACTAAACTCAATAATATCGATATGACAGTGGCACAGATCTAGTACTGATATATGTCTATAGATAAGTATCTATAGCATACTCGGCCACACTGGCACAAAAGATGGCATAGACAAAAGTATATCTATCTCTTTTTGCTTATGATGTTATCTGTGAGTGCGAAAGTGAATACCGATATTGAAATTGCGTCTTAAACACGTTCCGTCTAGGTATTACCACGTCTCTGCCCTGGCAGAAGCTAGTTGTACATAAGTGTCGGACGAGTTGGGAAAGAGACGAAATACGGCATGAGAAGAGTTGCAAAATTGACTACATGTAGAAAGTGACGTGTAGTGAAAGAGACCTATTAGAAATAGCGACGAAATAGCTAGTGTGACGAGTTGTCATCACCACCTCTATTTCCGTTGGGGTTTAAAAACTATTTAGATATTCTTTATACCATTTCCCCCATATTTTGGTGTTTGAATTTAGAACACACTAATATATATTCGCCCTCCATCACAGTGCTATACAACCTCCTTGCGCATAAAATACTTGATACAAACTCCTTGTGCAAAGAATAGTCGGCTTTCGAACTCCTTCATCGATTTAATTTTGAGCTTTTTAGGGTTACGTAGTCAACAAAGAACCCTAAGTCCCTTTTCACACGCTCCGGTTGCCGGGTTCCCGGCGGCGAATGTATAGCCATGGATGCCGGTACGTGTGAAAGCTAACATACATGCCGATACACTTCGCCGCCGGTTACCCGAAAACCGGGGCGTGTGAAAAGGCACTTATAGTTTCACTCTGTCCGTCTGTCCGTCCGCAGCTTAGCTCAGAGAATCTAAGTACTAGAAAGCTATAATTTGGCATGGATATACATATTAATAATGCCGACTAAGTTGTAAAATAATGGGGTTCCTCCTATAGACATAAAGTGGTTATGTTTTTTTTTCTCGTCTATTCCATGGTGTGGGTTATCTTTGGATAGGTCATTCAAAAATATTACGGGTTTGACAAATCCATTTTTAGATTCAGAGATCCGTTTGCGTAAAATTATGCTTTAAATTGCAAAATTATGTTAGAGTCAAGTGTCCCCCCCTGCCAGCGAAATGGTTCATATTCATATTCTTTATTGTACACAAAATAAAGATTACAAATACAAAAGGAAAACTTATGTACAAAGGCGAGCTTAACCCATATTTTTTTTTTTTTTTTTTTTTTCTTGGCTTTGTGAAAAAATTCATGGCAGTAGTAAATATAACGAAATTAAAAGGAAAACTATCACAGATAAGTAGGCTTTACAAGTTTACGAGTAATAGTCGACCGACTTATAAAATGTACTTGGAACCGTAAAAATTTGGTACAAATGCCTTTGAAAAATTACTTAAATAACTTTGTTAGCTGTATAAAACAGAGTAAATATATGCTTATGATCCATGTAACAATATACAAAAATAAAATTATAACAGGCTTTACAAGTTTACGAGTAATAGTCGACCAACTTATAAAATGTGCTTGGCACAGTAAAATTTTTGTACAAATGCCATTGAAAAATTACTTAAATAACGTTGTTAGCTGTGTAAAACAGATAGTAAATATATGCTTATGAACCATGTAAAAATCTACAAAAATAAAATCATAACATCCTTAATAATTATTATTTCTAAATGAATAATGTTTTTTAAGCTCGAATAACGCATTGGAGTGGCCGGAATCGTTGGCAGTACCGGTCCGTAGTCCATACGGTGCATGCGTGTTTGTGTTAGTGCAGAAGTATTTTCAACGTTTTGTAATCTAAAGTCAAATTAGATTCGATTTCCAAGCAAATTACTTATTTTCTTTTGTCGATAACCATCTATAAAGTCAATATTCGACCTGACTACATCACTAATTGAGTAGCGTAAAACTTACCAGAACGAAATAATGAATACCGCAGATTAGAGGTGATTACATACGAATTTTTCAAATTCCGAAAGAGAAATAAACAAGGAGCGTGCGCGCAAGAATCCAGGAACGAACCATACCATTCCCCGTGGCTCTAACGCGCGCTCGTATTGGCTCCTTTCGCAATTCGCAGCCGCGGTGGTACTCAAATAGATAATATTTTTCTAACTTCATTTGCGAAGTTGGATTTTATAACTCCTTCTTCAGTTACCAGTTAGTCCTTCTTTAGTTTGAGTCAAGAGTGAACTAGGTTACTTCTAGGCAAGCGTGCTTCACCGTAGACCACATCATCGCTTACCATCAGGCGAGATAGTGGTCAAACGCGAGCAAATAGATTGAAAAAAACATCATCCTATGTGGGCCCGTTTTTAGACGATGTGTGTCGCTGAAACCGTTTTAATGTTCATGTAACAACAACAAAACCCTCTTCTTAGTCCGCATTATTATGCAACTTCGGAACCCTATTACTGGCGTGTGGCCCGACACGCACTTGGCCGGTTTTTTTATATTTAGGATGTTACTAATGATTTTCATTTTAGTCTAGAATGTTTAGTCTATAGTTATTTGGATTGTAATTCTAATATTAATTGCATTGGTGTTTAAAATTAATTATAATTATGTAACGTAACTGAGGTGGTCACCGGCCCCTGAAACATGTTACTAGGTAACAGTACCTTTTAATTTAAACCATTTATTTATTATTCAGCACTCACCTTCAATTTAAACCATTTAGTTATTATTATTAATTGAGCTTTTCACTTAATTTTTCTGTTTCTCGTAGTCATGGTTAAAATATAGTACGCAACTCTTGAATAAAACGGATTTATATCGAGGGTCATGAATCACTTGCGTCGCTCAGGATTCTAACACTTGAATCACTTGCGTCGCTCAGGATTCTCATCATTCAGTTCAGTTCAGTTCATCAATTCAGTTGTTGGCATCCTTTACTTGTTCGTGACTCATCTATGGCCCTCGCTTTAAATCCGTGCTTTGTTCACTAGTTGCATAATTTACTATCCATTTCATTTCATTTAACCTACCATTCCCCATCTAAAAAGCTTACTTTATTCACTGAAAACAGTGAATAAAAAGCACTTTTAATCACTGTTTTGATGTTCGTATTTAGAAAACACCAACTTAATCAACCTCCATCTCAATGCTATACAAACTCCTTGCGAAAAAAATACTCGACTTTCAAACTCCTTCATCGATTTAATTTTCAGTTTAAATTTTCAATCAAAATCACTATTAAAATCCTAAATATAAACATATTTAGGATTTTAATAATGATTTTGATTTTAGTCGAGGATGTTTAGTGAATACTTATTTGGATTGTTATTCTAATATTAATTGCATTGGTGTTTAATCTATACTAATATTATAAAGATGAACACAGGTGCTGTTACCTAGCTCAGAGGTCAGGATTTCATATTTTTAGATATTTTGAATGTAATAAACCATGTATTTATTTATTTATTATTAATCCTTGTACTTACTTAATAATAAATATTTCTTTTTATCGTAGTCATGGTATAAATATAGTATGCAACTCTTGAATAAAACGGATTTATATCGAGAGCCATGAATCACTCGCGTCGCTCAGTAACACTTGAATCAGCTATGCTCGTGATTCAATTAGAATCCTTCACTTGCTCGTGATTCATCTATGGCCCTCGCTTTAAATCCGTCCTCAGTCAGTCAGTGTCAGTTGCATAATATACTATTTTCTATACATGATAAAAAATTATCAGAGTGTACTGGCTGGAAAAGCTCGCATTAAAACATAAAAAGAAAATAATTAAAATGACATTAAAAACTGTCCTGTCATCATTGTTCATGATTAGTCAAGATGATTAGCAAGGAAGGTGTGTTTTTTGATGTAGATTTGTTATTTATGTTTCTAGATATATATTTTTAGCAGCGTAACGTAAAAATGGATAAAAAACTGTTCATAAAATCAAAACTGCACTTTTTGCGCACAGTCGACGGTGAGCAAACCCGTGACCCGCACCTTGCAGCCTTGCTGGCAGTCCATCTTGTCAGCCAGGTTTTGGACGAAGCTTCTGTCATTGCAAATACTGCTAGGGAATCGGGTAAGTAGAGTAAATTAACTATGGTCGTAAAAATCCATGATATAAGATTGCCCCACTACAGCAATATTTGCTATTATAGAGCTTTTAATACCGCGCAGGGATGCAATTTGTATGGTTTAGGAATTGCAATATAAAGATCAAGCATTCCTAAGTTTACTGAGGTACCAAAGTATAATAGCTAGTATTTTTGCGATAATAGATTCGTAGCTTAGTCCAGGAAAATAACTGCACTGCAATTAAAGGCAAATCTGCGGCAAACATCCTAATTAAGTACTTTCACCGGCATAACGTTCGTTCTCCAATTACAGATATTTTACTATTATTATTTCTCACATTTCATTATGTTCGAAACTGTTTCATTCTTTTCGTCTTAAAAGTAACAAGACATAATCAACTTTAATAATAATAACAGGTCGTCCGTGGCACTATCAGTCAATATTGAAAAATCTTGAGAATGATAAACTATGCGATGCTGATGATGAAGACACATCGTTTGAGGCATCAAAGGGCGACAGTGACATCGTAAATGAAAATAAGATGGCACATGTTGCCAATGTGGTTGCTACATCAACGCCGGAAAAAGTTACAAGTAATTCTTACTCAGGTAAAATGTCAGACGCCTGCCAAATATTTAAAGTGACTGAAACAATGCCACTGGTTAATATATAGGTTCTCTTTGTACAACGAAAGCATAGGATAGAATTTGTAACACCGAATGTTTTACATACTAAGAAATATGATGTTGTGATGTCACCTAATCCTATGGTTTTCAGATCATCTACAAAAAAATAAGCTCGAGGCTAGTTTAATTGGTCAAGGAGACGAAGAACTTGATTCGGTAAGTTTTTATTGCCATTTATTCTCAATATTAAAAACAAGAATTCAGTTAATATGATGTAAACAAATCATAATTTGTGTTTCCGTAACTGGAACAAATATTTTTAGCGCCAGAACGAGTTAACGAAATCCACGTCGATGTTTATCAATCATCTTTTTGACATGAGTGATGTTGAAAGAGTTACAATTTGTGATGACACTGAAATAGTAGAAAGCAATCCAGAACCAAATGACAAAATCACTGACGCAACGTTCAAAATCCTGGAGTCTTTTGTGAACACTGCATTGGGAGTGACAACTGAACTAACAAGCTTAGTAGAACCGTCTCAATCAGCCGCTGCTGCTGAACCGTCAGAGAGGTCATCGAATTCTGAACATTCTGCGTATTCGTTTTTGACGGACGCTTATGCTGAAGATATCGGTAAAGATATAGCGTTTTATATACACGATGATGGAGCTGGTGACATCGATAGGAACTGCGAAGTTTCCTATGTAGTTCCTGCTGTAAAAATTAGAGAGGTATCTTTTTGATTAATGTTTTGATATTAATAATCATTATTTGAGTAAAGTCCTTTTTTAGGGTTCCGTACACAAAGGGTAAAAACGGGACCCTATTACTAAGACTCTGCGGTCCTTCTGTCTGTCTGTCGCCAGGTTGTATCTCGTGAACCGTGATAGTTAGGCAGTTGAAATTTTCACAGATGATGTATTTCTGTTGCCGCTATAACAACAAATACTCAAAACAGAATAAAATAAATATTTAAGTGGGGCTCCCATACAACAAACGTAATTTTTTTGCCGTTTTTTGCGGTAATGGTACGGAACCCTTCGTGCGCGAGTCCGACTCGCACTTCGCTGGTTTTTTTTTTAAATCGAACTTGATAGCTCAACTTAAATATACACTTTAAATCGTGACAATCTAGGAAGTCCGGTGACGTTTTCCATTTTACATGCCGCTACGTACGTAAGAAATTGAAAAATCTAATTCACAATTCTAATTAATGTTACCCATACAATATAACAATGAGTATCATTCGTAAGCATCAAGTTTAATTATTAAGTATTTTTATAGCTGTCAAATCCGACTTCTTAGATTGTCACGACTTTAGTGTTGTAAAATAACTATTTAGTTTTTTTTTTACCATAAGTATAATAGTTCAAAATGATAATTCTTTACCGATACCCGATAATGTTTTTGAATTTCACTAGCTTGATGATGTAATCCCTGAAAAATTGGTTGAGAGCATGGACGTCGCCCGATATGAAAATGCTTATCTTACTATGAATCGTGAGTGAAACTTCTAGACAGTGGAATTATAAGATTCCCTATCTAGTTTTCTTGAAATTAATTACTACCGTCATTAATCTAGGTGATTATGATCAAAACTCTGAAGATGAAGTCGATCAAATTTTAGAAGATCCAAAAGGTATGACTCTCCAAGAAGTTGAGTTAATGACAGCAAATACATCCGACGAAAACTTATCAACTCGAGTTGAGCCAGAACCCAAAATTTGTGTAAGTAATATGTCCTTAAAATGCCGAATAAATATACTATTTATTCTGTTTATTATGCATTATATTTTGTTTGTTCAGCCAAAAATAAAGGAGCTGGCAGCAATATCAGGAGTGTCTGTGGACCCAAGTGGGTCAAAAAAGAGCTCGTTGGTGAGCAGATGTCGCTCCCAAGGTGCCAGGCTGCTGGCTTGTATCCGAGGATGGTGGCGGCGTAGGACTCCTGGGAGACGCAAGGTGCGAAAACACATTCAGTCTTAGTATAGCGTTTCGTCAGCTGGGACACAGGCTTCCTCTCTGTGGGAGGGAGTGGGCCATAATCCACCAGGTGGGTTCAGTGAGCAAGCTTCGAATTTTGGTTCAGGGATATGGAGGTATTCTCATATTGTTTTCTTTGACGGTTTTGAGTGCAGTGGTGATGAAAAAAAACACAGATAGAAAAGTGGTTCCAGCTTACGACCTAGAGCACACGTATACCAAGGCCGTTACCACTGGGTCACCCATGCTCTCTAGGTGCGAGATTAAACTGTCTTTATTTATGAATTAGTAGTAGGTACTAGTAGAGTCAAATTAGAAAACCGCGGGTCGGAGTTACCAATCAGGACCCGGGGAATAACCCAGGGACTGTCACTTTTTATAGCCGTGCCGCAGAGTATTTTTACGAAACTTAACTGACAGGAAAAAGGTATCAAAGTCGCTGGACATCACTAAAGTCACCTCAGATTTGCAGACGACATCATTCTTTTCGCTGAGACTAGCCCCAAGTTGGAAGAAATGACATATGTACTAAGTGTGGACACTGAAAAGGTGGGCCTAAAAATTAATGAGGAAAAATCAAAACTAATGGAGGCCCAAGGAAATCTTAAAAGGCGATTTCGCCCTCCAACAAAAAAGGTAGTGCTAGTCCCTTACTAACGGATGTCAGACGTGGACGTATACTTCAAAATACAAAATAAATTAGTTGTATGTCAGAAAGCTATGGACAGAAGTATATTAAAACTGAGAAAAGTACAGAAAGTCAGAAGCGAATCTATAAGAAAGAAAACAAGACTTACTGATGCTTTGCATTATGCGCTTAAGCTCAAGTGGAAAAGAGCCGGACACCTAGCCCGTTACAATGACAAGAGATGCGACTCGGTGGACAGTCCTGTCCACCAAGTCGCCTCTATGGTCCATCTCTATATGGTCATCCCAGTGTCAAAAGACGAAAAGGGAGGCCTTATAAACGCTGGAAAGATGTTATCATAAGTACTGCTGGAAAAATGGATAAAAGAAGCCGCCGATGGATATAAATGGAATAAGCTGGAGGAGGCCTATACTTAAGGGTTCCTATCCCTAATAATTAGATTAGTTATGTAAGAGATTAGATTGGATAAGTAATCATTAGAAAACATAGAAAGTAGTAAGTTAGTGTTATATAAATATATAATATCTAAGTGATAGTATTAATAAGTAAAATATAAAAAATATATTGTAGTTTAGTGAGGATAAGAAATAAATGGCTTTTTTTATTGATGAGTTAACGGATCAAAGTGATATCTACCTACAAATTACCATTTTGCGATGATTTACAGATATCGATGATTTAAAATTGAATCAAACGAATAAGTCCGTTAACCTAAACGACCGGTAAAGGCCTCTGCTACCAATTTTTCCTATTTACAACTCGTTTAATAACCCCAACAAGTTGCAACGCACACGCTTGACCTAGCAAACTATTCGCTACTATATGACTCATCAGAATAGTACTCGGTATGACCTGAATCTATGTTGCCACCCGAGCCTTGTGACAGGTGAACATGACCGTGAGGATGTGATTTATATCCTGGATTGTATCCACAGTTAGACAAATGATCATCAATAGTCGTATTTTGTTCCCGACTACATTAATTAAATTTTATGTTTTATTAATTGCTCATTTATATTATTTTACAGGAGAACCGAATTCAGTTTGCTGCTCGTGGACTATGTCCATTATCTCCAGACGCAAGACGTCGAGCTGCAAGTCTTCTGGATCAACGTCTTCTACGGTCCCCTTCACCCAATCGTGCAGTTGTATGGAAGTTCAACACAGTCAACGAAGCGCTTGTGCATTCCTCACGTTGGAAGGAATATACATTCGACATAAAACCTGACGAATGCGGCGAGTACTGATTCTCCAAATGCAAAAATCGGCCTCCATTTGTCTGTTTATTCCCATTTGGTTTACTTGCAAATTAATAAAGGTTTAAGGCACCGCATTTAAATGTCTGATTTTCATAATATGAAGTTGCGTTCTTAAAGTGACGTCAATTTTATTGGGTATTAATTTCACATTACTTATTTTACAAGAACACTTTCTATAAATCTTAATCTGCTGATTTCAAGCATATTTTAAACACCTTCATTCCGCAGTGCGTACAATATACCGCAGAGATCTGATCGAAATAGTTTAACATAAATGTAGATTTAACATTACAATTGGCGTTAGCACGTATCCACACAAAGGGCAGGTGGAAAGTCTTTTCGTCTCTTTTACACTTGTAGGAGTAGCGTGTGTCCGAAGACGCTGTGGAAACGGATCGACTCCACCGAAAATAGAACGGTCGCGGATTCCTGGGCTAAATCTCAAATATCCAGACGGGTGCGCCATCTAAGCCAGTTAAAACAGTCCCGCGAAAAGTTACCGAGCCCCACTTCTTGTCCGAACGTCTGCCAGTGAAGACCGGGAGGGAACCAACTAACATCACACAAAATGGTGAGTCACTGACGGCAGTGAAAATGTGGCAAGGTGTTAAGTGAGAAAATGGACTGTTAAGCTTGGCCAGTGATAAATAGAAAAAGCAATACGTAAAAATAAACGCGGTTTTTCCTCGTGCAAGTTATTCCGCAGACCGGATGCTCGCGAGCGATTCGGATGTGTCCTCTTCACCATCCATAATATAAATCAGTGTTGTGCTTACAAACCAGTGAAAGAAGATGGTATCGTATAATCCGAACGCTTCTACACAAATCGAGCTACAAAGCTGTGAATACACACCAACTAATACCACTACACTATGCATGGCAACTGTTACATACAAGGAAATAACGAAATATTTTTGGTAATTTTCAGAGCGACCTCAGCAAGAACGACGTTGAAAGTAAGTACTTTTTATTACTTGTAATTTTTTGAACCTAACAATAAAGACTATTAACAAAGGAAACAAGCTGAGTCCGATGAACCTGGATATTGTGGTGTTAAACTATAGGGATAATTAACACTGGTAACTGCATTAATTTAATTTGTCTTTCGAACCTAATACTCTTCAGTGGAGAAGATTGCGTCAGCATGTTTAACATTTACGTGATGAAACGTAACATTGCATAAATGAAACGGGAGTGAGGATCATAACATCTAAGTTTAGCATCGTTTCTCATAAAAGGTGCGCGATTGCGCCAGTGGCACGGCCATGCCAATGCTGCGCGCGCGCTGCGTTCCAAAATTAAACTCGTGCGTCACGTGATCCCGAATCGCCGCCCGCCCAAACAGAGAAACTCCTCTCAGATTTCACTGTAAGCGTGCTACGTATGTTTTAGCGTGGGAATCAAAGTCTACCTAGATGGACTATGTATATTTTATGCAACGGATATCTGTCACTGCATTTGCATTTGCAACTATAAATCAGCTGTCATTATCAAGGTCGGTAACTGATCTTGAATCAGTTGATCTTTATGCACTTTACACATGCGCCGTAATGAAGAGCAAAGTAATAAATATTTGAGAAAATTCTTGAGATATTGCTGAAATAATTTAATTGAAAAATAACCTAAATATTTTAAATAATCAAAATTCTATTGAAGCTGCTTTGAAAATACAGTATATATTTATTAAATAAGAATTTCATAGAAAATTTTAATAAGAACACAAAACCTTTGGTGACACTCTTAACAATCGGTTTAATTAGGGTACTGTTTCAATCGAGCTATAATTAGAATGTGACTCAAGAATTCACACCGAATTTATTTAAACATATCGTGGAAAAGTATTATTCTGGGCAAAGAATGCCCGCCCACGCCCCGTTCCGCGCTTTACCTGACTTAAACAAATCGTATGTTCTAGAACTAATGAATTTCGGCTGACGCTGTAAAATCTTCAACTTGTACAACTATCAAAATAGTATAATGGAATATCAAAATCTACAGCGACATTTTCCCAATTCATAACAGGCCGGAGAACAAAGAATAATTAAGTAATTGAAATCTTGATAAAGAATAGAACGGAATGGCAAACAAAACACAAACCTAATCCTAAGAAACGATGCTATACTTTCGATAATCTATAATATTACCGAGTGGCAAATAAGGAACATTTAACGCAAATTGTGCATGAATTATATCCTTTTACAAAAATACAATTACATTCTAACAAAAGGCACTAAGCGCATAGATGAAGTACCTGAAAATGTGTTGTTTTACTTCAAAGACTTATGAGTGTTTTTGTTGTACAGGGGCTTCCTTTGCCTTCTCCATCTACGACTTCGATGGCTCCGGCAAGATCGACGCCTTCAACGTTGGAGATGTCCTGAGGGCACTCAACTCCAACCCCACATGTGCCACCATCGAGAAACTTGGTGGCACCAAGAAGAAGGGCGAGAAGACACTCACCGTAAGTAAGAAGCAAAATAAAGAGAACAATATCAGGTTAAATAGAGAGCGAGAATTAGTAAAACCAGGATCTTTAGCTAAAATATTAGTTAAAGATCTTTCCAAACGCCTAGTTGACACTTTGCGTGACCCAAGGACTGGATTTTACTTTGGTCAGAGGATAAGCAGCCAGTATTTTAGGCAAAATACTAGTGGACAACGATGGGGAGGTTTATCTACGCCATATTTCAGATTATTTTTAGGCTTAGTAGTTTAAAGATTATTAACTACTTACAAATGATTTAAGTGTATTTGTAAGTAGTTATAGTATTTTATAAACTGCATATATTTTATCTAATATTTCAGATTATTTTTAGGCTTAGTAGTTTAAAGATTATTTACTACTTACAAATGATTTAAGTGTATTTGTAAGTAGTTATAGTATTTTATAAACTGCATATATTTTAATCTATGTAAATAAATACAACTACATTATCGTTAAAATTAAATTGAAATGAACTTAACTTGTTACTGGAGTAACAGGCTCTAACAATGAAAGCAAGAAGAAGAAAATAAAGAGAATGAGACAAAACGAGAGTGAGAAAAAGCATAAAATTAAGTTTAAATCGACTAGTTTGCCTAGATTGGGGATCACCGACCATCCTAAATTATTAATTGTTTAGTAAATTTGATTTAAAAAATGGTCGACAAATAAAATCTGTTGAAATAATGAATATTGTGACTGAAAAATATGTTATATTGTTTTAGGTTGAAGAGTTCCTTCCCATCTACAGCCAAGCAAAGAAAGACAAAGACCAGGGACAGTACGAGGACTTCTTGGAATGTCTGAAACTGTACGACAAGAACGAGAACGGTCTTATGCTTGGCGCCGAGCTTACACACACTCTCCTTGCGTTAGGTAAGAATATAATAAATATTGATAGACTTTTTCGTCCAACACCTCTTCTCTGATACACTTGCTAATACTCAGGCAGACAATTTGGAGATACTGGGGGTATCTCCAAAATGTCTGCCTGAGTATTTTTTTTAATCTTTATTTTATCAAATATCCGGACTTGGATGAGGAAGTATTCAATTGTATTCGTCGATACAAAGCTACCTAATATTAACACATTCGCTGCCAGGATTTGGCTCCCGAGTCCGTCCGTCCTTTTTAATTGTTTCAGTAATTACGGTAGCGAACGTGTTAATCACACACGTACTTTGTTGTTTATTTCTGTTAGCCAAGCTATTTTTATTTTTTTCTGAGGTTTTAACATGTCAATAAGATAAATTGGCATCGACTTCATTTCCAGTTGGACGTGAACTGAAATCACTTGGCAAGAAGCCATCATGAACGTCGTTTCGAAATAATGATTTTTGTGACTCAGTTTATTTAGATTTTGTTTCTATGCGTCCTCTATTTATATATTCTAATATTATTATACAAACAGAGTTGCCATGAATAAGACCTTGTGGAATACAATGAATGCTTGCTTCCGCATACTGATGCTGATTTGTGTAATTCTTAGGTGAGAAACTGGAAGATAATGAAGTCGCCGAAGTCACAAAGGACTGCATGGACGCTGAGGATGACGATGGCATGATCCCCTATGCACGTAAGTATCTTCTCTTCGTTTGTTCTGTATTATATAAAAAAAAACATGTTTACGATTTAGTTGAATATGTGATCATGGTATTTATTGTGGTAGAAACCCAGTAAATAAATGTCATAATTTGTGTTAAATTTGAAAGTTTGAATGGTATTTATTGTGGTAGAAAGCCAGTAAATAAATGTCATTATTTGTGTTAAATTTGAAAGTTTGAATGCTTCCAAAGTATCTAAATTACATACCTTATGTTGTACACGTAGCCCACAGAATGCACAGATTCATCCCCGAATTCCTTAGTCAAACATATTAGCATATTATTGCATGGGTAAATAATTATGTAAATCATATTGGCCTTTTCCAAAAGTATGAACCTAGTAGATACTTGTATATTCTAAAACTTTATTTTTGAAAGTAAGTAAGAATTTAGTAGATCAATTTGTTGTCATTTCCCAATCCAAATGTACGAAGCATGAGGGTATATTTCCTGGTTTTGTGTGTGTCCCCTTGTCTTACCGATTTTCCGTTTACAGCATTCCTGAAGAAGGTGATGGCGTAGAGGCATCACATCTCGTCATATCTTTAGTTCTAAGATCGTAAGTGGACCGCAGTACACACTGTAGCTATCTCTGTGCTCCGTTTCTTCTAACTGTTGATCTAAGGCTTTATAATTTTACAGCTCTTCTATTGTTATCTACTACTACTACTATCGGTTTTAATGCTTGATACATTCTACTTAATAATATATAACTATTTCTTAAGAAATAACCAATATTTATAGAATTCTATCAATCTTGTCATCATTTTCAACTATTCATCCATTTGTAACCCATTTATCTGCAAATAACAAGTGCCGAATAACCCTTATGATGTTCTAATGCTTTTATTCTATGTTTTCAGCGTTCCTCGCAAGAATGCGCGATGGGTGGCCGGCATCTAGGCAGGCTAAGGATGCGGGGGTGGCGGCGGCGGCGCCAGCGGCAGAGGGTGGTGAGGAAGCACCTGCGGAGGGCTAAGTGGCCTGCGCCTGCGCTGGCTCGCTCGGCGGACGTCGCCTACGCAGCCCACGCCTGCGCCGCCGTCGCCCGCCGCGCGCCGCCCACGCCCCAACCTCGATGACATCGACACCCCGTATACGCCATCTTAGATACGGACTACCCCCTTTTTATACGAATATAACATCTATGCACAATCGTTTTGTACACTTTTCTACCTATGACTGTACATACTAAAGTAAGATTAAATTAAATACTGTAAACACACGTTGTACGTGTCTTTTAAATTTATTATTATTTATTAAGTACGTTTATAATGACAAAATACAAAAAACCGTAAATAATTTTATAATAAACTATTAAAAGTTCAGTATGGTGTTATCTTCAATTAGTTCATTGTATTTTTGATGTCAGATGTAATAAAATCATTATAAATAAAATAGACAGGTGAATATAAACTTCAATGATTCGGATATTTGAAATAATATTTTACTCTATTTTTGTAGACCTGGGGGGTGACCGTACGTTCTTGAGAGTAAGGTTTTTTTGTGTGTGCGTAAGGGACAGGTGTATACTAGTCATATACATCTGTCCCTTACACATACTCAAAATAACCTTACTCTAAGAGCTTATGGTCACCCCCCTGATAAATACATATATTTGCAAGTCAGCCATTACCCAACACAATATTACAATGCTATGTATGTAATTTGAAGCAAGAGAAATGATCAACAGACAATCTTAGGAGGTACCTTAGATACAGCTCCCTATCACATAAATAGTTGTCCTAAATAATCAAAGCAATAATTGTAACGGTTCTACATACCGAAAAACATACCGATATCCAGATAAAAAATTTTATGCATGAAAAAGAAGGAAAAACCGTAAAGGAATAAAATTAAGAGAAGTAAGATTAGACAAGGAAACACTCTGTATTCATCAAGAATAAGTTATTAAGTTCTATAGGATACTCAGTATTTTCTTGAGGTTTGCCTTAAATATTTATTTAAAGCTACAAATAGATTGGTTTCAAGGGCGTTGAAAGCCAATGGCCCAAGGGAGGGGCAAGTAAGTAAGAACGATGATAAAGGATGAATTTTAAATACTGTCAAAAGCACATGAAATGATAGTGCGAGTCTTACCCTACGACGATTGTGATGACTCGATTTTCAACGATTTTTCCGTTCGGGAAAGAAGGTTTTTGTCTCTTTTTGGAAATCAACGATTTCTTTGCATTTGGCTACATGTTTTGTATCTCTAGGTAGGACAGCTGCCTCTCCATGCCCCCTTTGGCGACACCTATGAATGGTTTAGTTATTTCATCAGTCTAGGCTTTTACCAAACTATGTTGGGGTCAGGCTCCAGTGTAACTATAAAATCAGTTTAGTTACCTATTAGATTTTCAAGGAAACGCTTGAACGATGGCTCTCTGGGATCGAAGTCTACACCAAACGAAATATAGGAGTAGGTACTATAATCGTGACAATCTAAGAAGTCCGATGACGGTTCTCATTTTCCTTGCCGCGATAACTTTTTACGTAAGAAGAGAAATTGAAAAATCAAATTCATAATCTTAATTAATTACTTTGTTACCATAGATAGACTATAACTATGAGTATTATTCGTAAGCATCTAGTTTAATGTAGTTTATTCTTCTTATATTTCTTCTTATAAAATTATTTTTTTATATATTTCTTAGAAAAACAAAAAATAAACATTTAAAAAAATAAAAAAGAGGCCCACCGGTGTCGGGAACCAGCAACCGGCGGTCAGGGCTCCAGAGAGAGGAATTTTCCAACAATACGAGCCGTGTCCAGCAGTACTGCTTTCTGGATCAGGCCCTTGAGCCAGTCTGCTAAAGAGAGCCTCCTAAAGTGGCTAGGCTAGGGCTCCTAGGCTCGTGGCTATTAAGCCATTGGCTAACAGTCTAATTATTATTAAGTATTTTTAAATCCGGCTTCTTAGATTATCACGACTTTAGCCTATAAAACTTTCCCGAAATCAAGTGGATTAGTGATTTCAGACTGTTCTTTCTTGTAGCACTGATGGTTATAAGTTGATATAACATCACGCCTGTATTCCGCGAAGGGTTAAGCTGAGGTGCACCTGTAGTACACCCACGTTTCGCCAGTAATATTTAAGTCCCAAGGCATGGGGAAGCTTATTGACACCAACCTGGCACAAATCCAGACTCCGGACTGTTACTAAGAAAATCCAGATGGAATAGCCTAATAACGCTTTGCCCGTCCGGGGAATCAGAAGCCAGGACCACATACTCAGCAGTAGCGAGTGCGACCACTGGACAAACGAAAGGCAAAAACCCCTACCTACAAACGGGGTGAATAAGGATGCAGGGGTCAATGGGAACAAAACTTCGATTTTAACTTTGATACCACTTTAATGGTTTCAAACAAAGCTTCGTTTTTTTTATAAATTGTATAACATATTAGAGTACCTACATAAATCCTCCTAAAAAAACGTGAAAATGCCTGTCAAAGTTTTGTTTCTATTCACCCCGGATTTCAGCATACTATTATAAAGAACTAAAACTCTCCAGTTCAAGAAACCTTCATATAGGCGCTGGGGAGAGGGGGAGTAGTGGCTCCCCACTGGCTTTCAATAAAATATACAAAAACATTCAAAGATCTGAGGCGAGGTGCTACAGTTCGCTTCGCTCGCTCTTGAATTCTTGCCGGCGCCCAAGAAACTATACCTCTATATACATACAGAGCCTAAATTGAACAAAAGAGAATTCTACCAAGCTCACAAAAATTACAAACAATCTTGAAATTATCTAAGTACTTCAAGTTCTCTAAGAAAATCACTACATTTATATATACATTATAAATAACACAATGTCCCCCGCTGCGTCTGTCTATCTGTTAGTGGTAAAATCAAAAACTACTGAATGGATTTTCACCAATACACAGATTGATTCATGAGGAAGGTTTAGGTGTATAATTTGTTAAGCTTTTGTGTAAATTGGTTAAAATCTTAACTAATATTATAAAGAAAGCGCCTGATTTTTGTGAGTTTGTTCCTACGTGTAGGCTAATTTCTGGAACCAACCTGTTTGAATAATCTTTCACCATTTGATGGGTACATTACTCCAGATGGGTACGTAATGTAGATAAATATATTACAAGCTTTTATTTAACTTACAATGTATATAAGTCGTCGCGTATTCCGCAGAGCCTAAAGACACGGGTCTTTAATCAGTGCATCCTACCTGTTATGACTTACGGGGCCGACACGTGGACACTCACGGTACGGCTGATCCATCAGCTTAAGGTCGCTCAGCGAGCTATGGAAAGGGCTATGCTAGGAGTGTCTCTGATGGATCGAATCCGGAACGAGGTGATCCGGCAGAGAACCACAGTTGTCGACATAGCTCAGGGAGTAAGCAAGCTGAAGTGGTAATGGGCCATATTAGCCGTAGAACCGATGACGTTGGGGTAGACGTGTTCTTGAGTGGAGACCGCGAACTGGCAAACGTAAGGTAGGGACGCCCTCAGGCTATATAGCGACGATCTTCGCAGGTTGGCTGGTATCAGCTGGATGAGAGTTGCCGAAGATCGAAGCAAATTGCGTGCAATTGCAGGGGCCTATGTCCAGCAGTAGACTGCTATAGGCTGATGATAATGATGATGTGTATGTATGTGTGTTCAGGTCAAATTTTGCAACTGAATTTTAAAGCAGTTAGCAGTGGAGGATCCACCGATCAAGGTAAAATTTTACATACACGTTAAGTTTGGATGGCAATGCATGGTTAGCTAAGTGACGTCATTCTAAATCCATGGAATCTGGAATTTACATGCAGCGACTGCCTATCTGACCTCCACAACCCAGTTACTGGGTAACACGGTACCCTTTGGCAAGACTGGTGTCAGATCTCAAGCTTCTGACTACCCGTAACGACTGTCAAAGATCTTCAAATGATAGCCGGGACCAACGGCTTAACGTGCTTTCCGAGGCACGCGAGGAAACTCGGTATGTTGAAATGGTGACCCATCCACGGACCGACCTCGTCAAGCGTTGCTTAACCTTGATGATGGACCCGTGCGGCTGTTATTATTTAGCCACTTAAACACACAAATTAAATTTTGTTTATTTAATATTTTTTTGTTTGTTTTAGTAGTAACCATCTTCGCATTATTGCCTTTCTAATGAAACCGGTTCAGAGCATATCAGTTGGATGATTTCAAAGTATTTAACGGACATAGGTAGAAAAGTTTTTGTCTTTTATACATTTTATAATTTTTATAGCTGTCAAATTTATTGTCACGACTTTAAGTATATCAACACAGCAATTGAAAATATTAGCCAGAAAGATCAACGTGTTTGTACTAGAGGGTCATAGTGTTACCAAGAAATTCTTTGTTTGACCTAATCAATGAACAAATATTAGAAAGAATTCCAGGTGATCAAAAAATATATAGTTAATCAGTTGGTATTGGAGCCCGAGGGCGTTGTGAATTATCCACAGGAATTTCTTAATTCCCTAAATCCTTCAGGACTCCCTCATACCCTGAAAATCATCGTTGTCCCAAAAAAAATATTACGAAACCTAAATCCGCCTAATCAGTGCAATAGAACTAAACTACAAATAAAATCACTTCATACTAATGTTATTGAGTTTATTAATCTTACGGGACCAGTTAGGACCTTCAGCTGGCTCATGTGCTCCTCATTCTCATGATCCCTACGGATTTACCTTGCCAATTTTAATAATTACAGTTTCTAATATATTTTTTCCGCTTCTTCCTCATAGTCAAACCCTTTAGTCAAACTGGTTTGACCACGAGGAATCAATCGCCGTTAACATACAAATAACAAGAATTAAACAAAAAACAAGCGGCGTAAGGGAAGAGTCTGCCCCTCGACACATTTCAAATCAGCACTCCCTCAGAAATTTAACAAAAAACAAGCGGCGTAAGGGAAGAGTCTGCCCCTCGACACATTTCAAATCAGCACTCCCTCAGAAATTTAACAAAAAACAAGCGGCGTAAGGGAAGAGTCTGCCCCTCGACACATTTCAAATCAGCACTCCCTGAGAAATTTAACAAAAAACAAGCGGCGTAAGGGAAGAGTCTGCCCCTCGACACATTTCAAATCAGCACTCCCTCAGAAATTCTTCTGCTACCTTGGATAGTTTTTATATAATAAATTAAATGTCACCCTTAATCTGTATCCTGTATTCAGTGGTCAATCGACTTCTAGCGAGAACGGTCGCGTCACGCACGCTCTTACACAAGTCTGCGCTCGTGTACAAGTGCTGACGCTGCAGCCTAGTTCCGCCGCCTATTGCCCTCGCGGGCGGTGCAATGACCTAGATTTGTAAGTGAATCATGTATTATTGTGAGAATTTGCGGTAAGTTATAATTTTTATAATTATAACTTGTAAACAATTATGGCTTCGCCGAATAAAATAGTCCTCAAAACTGAACTAGAACATCAGTTGTACACCCGGTACAAAGAGGAAGCTAAAGAGCGCCAAGAACTGCAGCAACTTGTACAAGTGCTCAGTAGCCAGGTAGAAGCCTTGCAACATCAGCTGAAGCTTATCCAGGAACAAAATAATGTTACTTCAGAGAAGGAACATTCGACAAATGATAGGCCCCAGTCAACAGTCGAATATAAGACTGATGAAGAGGACCTTGCCAGAGAAACTGAGTGGGTACGACAAAAAAGTAGAAAGAAAAGAAAAATGAATGCTTCACTGTCTCCAGTATCGCAAGGAGCAAGCTCCATGGAACCTCAGGCTGGTACAAAGTCCGAGCAACCAAAAATAAAAAAACTACCTCCACCTCCCCCAGTCATAGTAGAAAATATCAGAAACTACCAGAAGTTTTATGATCTTCTCTTGACTTGTTCAAATAAAGAGTCCTTTGTGGTCAAAATGATGAACGGGGATACTGTCAAAGTAAACGCCAGGAACGAAGACTCCTACAGAGCAATTACTAAATTATTACTAGAAAATAATTGTCTCTGGCACTCCTATGAGAACAAACAAGACAGACCGATTAGGGTCATAGCAAAAAATCTACACTCATCATGTATGCCAAATAGAATAGCTGAAGAATTAAATGCTAACGGCTTTAAAATCCAGGAAGTGGTAAACAAATTAAGTTGGAGGACTAAGGAACCTCTAAATATGTTTATGCTTTCCTTCCAAAAAGACGAAGATATAAATAAAATTTATAGTATTAAGACCATATTAGGTTGTAAAGTAGAAGTGCAGCCTTTAAAAACTTCCAAGCTAATACCACAGTGTAAGAGATGTCAAGCATATGGCCACACACAGAAATATTGCTCCAAGGAACCTAGATGTGTAAAGTGCACAGGTAAACACTTTACTAAAGACTGCACAAAACCTATAGCAGATAAACCCAAATGCGTTCACTGTGGTGAGCCACACCCAGCCAACTACAGAGGGTGTATGGTAGCCAAAGAATTGCAACAACTGAAAAAAAAAGTTACTACACCTGTCACTCAGGCTCCTAGTGCTAAGAAAAATGTCAAAGAGTATCAAAGGGTATCAAAGAATGTGTCTTATGCGCAAGCTACGAAATCTCTTGAACCACAACCACCAGTGCACGGTTCACAACCCTCCACGTCAATAGACGCCGACACAAATGAAAATATAAATACAATTTTGAATATTTTAACCTCATTTGAACTAAGGTTAAAAAACCAAGAAAATAGTGCTACGCAGCTACCTCGTATGACTCAAAAATGAAGAACACTCTAAAAATAATGGCGTGGAATGCAAACGGACTCCTAAAGCATCAAAACGAGCTACAGGCGGTCCTTGCCACAGAAAAAATTGATGTGTGCCTCATATCGGAGTCTCACTTCACAAGAGAATCGTATATACACCTTAACGGATATAAAATATATCATGCACTGCACCCTGTCAATACTGCGAGAGGGGGAAGCACCCTTATAATAAGAGAGAACATCTACCATTACCTAGAACTTAAATATGAAGAAGAGTTCATACAAACTGTAGCCGTTAGGGTCAAAACTAAACATCATCACATTACCGTAGCAGCTATATACTGTCCACCAAAGCATGCTCTGAAAATAGAGCAGTACAGAAACCTGTTGAAACTTCTTGGCAACACGTTTATATTGGGAGGTGACCTTAACGCAAAACACATACGTTGGGGATCTAGACTAACCAACACTAAAGGAAGGGAATTGCTTAGTGCTATGCGAGAAATCAATTGCAATGCAATATCAACAGGAAAGCCTACTTACTGGCCTACTGATACCCAAAGAATTCCAGATCTGATCGACTGTTTCATTTTTAAGAATCTGTCGGCTACATATCTTCACATACAGGAGGGATTTGATATGAACTCTGATCATTCGCCCATTATCTTAACTTTAAGTGAAACCATAATTCAGAAAGAAAGCAATCCAACTTTAGTGAATAAAAACACGGATTGGGATAGCTTCAAATTCAATTTAGACAATATGATTGACCTCAAAGTACCACTAAAAAATAATCAACAATTGGATAAAGAAGTGTCAAAATTTGTGACAGACATTCAAAACTGCGCTTGGGGAAATACACCTCTCTTGAAAAGAAAAGTTGCAAGTCATAGTTATCCGTTAGAAATAAGAAACCTCATAGCCATAAAGAGGGCTCAGAGGCAAAAATGGCAACAATCAAGATATCCACCTGACAAAACAATGCTAAATAGACTTACAAAAAGATTAAGTAAAGCAATACAGGAATATCAAGATGATGCTACACATAATTACTTAAGCCAATTAACAAGTAGTGGAAAAACAGAACACTCACTGTGGAAAGCCACTAAACGTCTAAATAAGCCTATTGTTCATGCATCACCTATTAAACAAAAAGATGGCAAATGGGCCATAAGCAACGAACAGAAAGCAAATATATTTGCAGAGCATTTACAACAAACTTTTCAAACAAGTGCTGAGGAAAGCTCTGAAAACATAACACTAGATGTCACTCACCATGATGAGTTGAATATACGATTAGCTACGCCGAAAGAAGTGCAAAATATGATCAAAAACTTAGCCAAAAAGAAATCGCCTGGATACGACCTTATCACTGGAGAACTGCTTCAAAATCTGCCACGAAAAGCCATAGTAAAACTTACAACCCTTATAAATGCAACTTTCCGATTGAAACACGTGCCTGATATCTGGAAAGTTGCTGAAGTAATAATGATCCCCAAACCCGGAAAATCGCCTCAGGAAGTAACATCATACAGACCTATATCCCTTTTACCAATTATTTCAAAATTATTTGAAAAACTACTTATAAGACGCATAAAACCAATAATAGAAGACAGAAAACTGATTCCCAATTACCAATTCGGTTTTAGAGAAAAACACTCCACGATAGACCAAGTACACAGAATTACCAACATTATAGAAAAAACCCTAGAAGAAAAAAAAGTCTGTTCTACAGTTTTTCTAGATGTAGCACAGGCATTTGATAAGGTTTGGCATAAAGGTCTCATTTATAAGTTAAGGAAAATGCTTCCTAAACAATTTGCAGACATTTTAGAATCTTACCTAACAGAGAGGACGTTTAGAGTCCGACATGAAGATGCTTACTCAGATCTCAAGCAAATAAAAGCTGGTGTACCACAAGGAAGTGTTCTTGGACCTATCTTGTACCTATTATACACCTGTGATATCCCAGAAATGGAAAACAACTTTATTGCAACATTTGCAGATGACACAGCCATCATGGCTATAGGTGTCACTCACAAAGAAGCCGTAGATAAAGTACAAATTGCTGTGAACTCCATCACCAACTGGACAAAAAAATGGCGAATTAAGTTAAATGAGTCCAAATCGACAAATATAGACTTCACAAACCGAAGCCCTAATTATACACCGGTTTATATCAACGGTTGCATAATACCTTATGAAAATACAGCAAAATACCTGGGTATGACGCTTGACGCAAAGCTTCGCTGGAAGGCTCATGTCAAAAAGAAACGCCTGGAGTTAGATATCCGCTACAGGAATATGTACTGGCTACTTGGCAGACATTCATCATTGTCAGTGTACAACAAAGTACTTCTGTACAAACAAGTACTTATGCCTGTATGGGCATACGGTATACAGCTTTGGGGCTGTACAAAACGTACCAATGTTGAAATTATTCAAAGATTTCAAAACAAGGTACTGCGGAGCATAGTAAACGCTCCCTGGTATATTAGAAACGAGGATATTCACCGGGACTTAGGAGTGGACCTCGTCGCCAAAGTTATAAAAAAATACGCCGAAGCTCATGAACAGAGACTTCATAAACATGTGAATGTCGAGGCTATCCAGCTCCTTGACACCACGGACATAATAAGGAGACTGAAAAGGACTAAGCCTTTTGAGTTAGTTTAGAGTGAAATTAGTGTTACGAAGTGCAGTGAGTGCTACCTTTTAAGAACAAATGAACTAAGTGTCTTCCCATCATAATAGAGACAATAAGAAAAGTGCCAATGGACACATTCTTTACCATATAAATTATTAGCAAATTAGGTTAAATTTAAGTTACTTATTAGCCTCGATGCTAGATTGTGACTGTTATGAGGTAACTATTCAGTTACATCGTAATGATAAAAAAAAAAAATAAAAAAAAAATCTGTATCCTAAAACGAAATCTAATTGTATCAAAACAGTTAAAGCGTTTCTCAAAACCCTTGATTACCAAAAAACGGAGAATCTGTTAACTGTTCTCAAATAATTGTCTTTAATATCCCCTGCCTCAAAAGCCGATTTACATTTTATAGTCGCTCTCATACATTTTAACATTCTTATACACGACACTTCACCACATAACAAATTACATAATTCGCATTAACTGTCACTACTGTAATTTATATATATATAGTGTTTATCTAATTTCTATTTTTATTTTCACCTGTGGTTATCTACAACTGAACTACATTTTTTTGTGGGGGCCTGGTGACCTGTAACACAGGTTTTTTTTAAAAACCTACTTCAGGCACCAGTCTCTTGCAATGGTGTATTATAGATTAAGCATTGATTGTAATGTTAATTTTAAGGCAACCATTGTAAAAAGAAAATAAATTAAATATTGATTGAAAATATTGAAATATTGAATAGAACCAAATTAAAGGAAAGATTGCTTCACCTATAGACAATTGTAAAAATATACTAAATTTAAAATAAATCAAATTAAGATAGACAATTGTCCGATCCGTGAAAAACCGGGCAGAACTGCTATTCATTGTTATAAAAATAAATATATATAATAGTTTCTAGATATGAATTCTTTTTTAAATAAAATATAGTGATACACTGTAAATTGATCAAACATTGTTTTTAAAACACAAATGAATGCGAATTGCACCCCTGCGAAGCCGGGGCGGGTTGCTAGTACTTATTAAAATTATAATCGATAATAATTTATTTGCCTTTGTTCCTAACCGACGGGTCATTTAAAACCAGGGGCACCTATCGGCTTTGTTTGCCAAAATTCTGCCTCACACTCGCGCCAGAGAAAATGGCGCGGAAAATGTTTTCCCGGCATCAATACAAGCGTTCGGCTGTTATCGGTGGGCGTTCGGATACACTCGGCGTTTGCGGAGTGCGAAGCTGTATTATGGTGTTGCCAGCGTCAAACTACTGCCAATTGTAAGGCAAAATGAAAAATTACGGACTATTTATAATATGATACACAGAAGAAGTACACCTAAGCCACTTGGGTATAGAAAATGTGCCTGTGTTTATAGACTAAGATATAATTTCAGCTAGATGAGGTAAGGCAATGAATCATACAGTTACAATGCATAATCTTTGGCTCACATTGAAGACGATGTAGAAGAATTAAGAAGTAAGTATTGCAAACGAAGTAGGTAGCAAATTTTCGTTGGGTACTGCTAAGACGATCATTCTGAATGACATAGACCCATAGAGGCTACAAACACACTGAAATGTTATAATAAAACTATACTGAAAACATGCTACAAACAGAATCGACAACAAAGGCTTTGGTTTCAATAGTTTTGTTCGGGGTCTTTAGTTTTTTGATTGTGGTATCCCCGCTCCGGGCTCACTTCTCACAAAGTAAGGCAGTGTTCAGTGTTTATCTCGTAGGCGAGCAAGTCCCGCGCGCCGTGCCTCCACAGTGTTTACGTTGTGTGTGTGACCGATTGCAGTGATAACGTGACGAGAGTGCCGGTGTACACAACATCTTATCAAGTAAGAAACAAACACTTTAACTAAAATTGTTTTCTAAATAAAGAAATTTTGAAAATGGAATCCCTGCCAAAAAGTTTTGAAGTTGTCGAAAATTTTCGTGAAAAGTCGTCGCTCTATTTAATATATTATGTAAATGTATTTGTTTGAGAGACATATTCATTACCGGCTATTATTTTGCACGGTGGGACTGTTTACACCTATCCCCTCGTCACTCAGACAGCCATTTATCACTATACATAATGTACGAGGTAGATATATAGCTACATTATGTGTGTTTGAGTAGATTATACAAAGTATTTTACAGCTATTATCGCACACACAATTAATAGTGATATGGAAACCAGTTGGTGATTGTTTTTTTGTACCTAACACAGCAAAAGTTGTTACAAACCTGAATATTTAATCAGTTTACTGTAAGTTTCAAGGAAGAGTGAAAATGCACAAGAGGTATACAATCAATAATACACAATACACTTTGTTGCAGAGTAAATAGGATGAAAAAATCTATTAGTAATCTGGACATAAAGTGTACGCATTTCCTAGTACACTTATTGGGTAACAGCAATTAAGCATATGATAACGGATGCAATCATTATACAAAGCGCTCTAAATTAACGCACCCTAGATAACACAGCAGAAACGAACTATCTTCTACATAAGCCTATCTATAAAATTACAGGTGTCGGTGCCTGTGAAGTCACAATGGCGGACGTCAAGGAGAACGTAGACGCTGGCAGCAAAGTTGCGGACAAACATAACACAGGTAAATACACACTAGAAGAAATAAAACAAATATCTGTATTAGCAATGTGCCTCAGTTCCTCTTAAAACAGGATGCATGGATCAGTCACAGAAATAAACTTGAAACGAGTTGAAAAAAAACTATATAATAGAATCCTGTTTGCCGTTTTAATCCACACTACAAGTAGTACTGGCTAGATAAAAAGAGCATTCATGAACTGCTATTAAGGCTTTTTGGGACGGAGTCGTTTGACTGGTTGGCTCCCCTTTTGAATTTATTGGGGTCCGGATTTTGTCCAAAATGACGAGGGTCTTGATTGCTCGTCGCTTGTCATCTCAAATTCCCGTACATTGCAAACAGTAACAATTGAAGTGTTACTATCAGATTGAAAAAACATTTTGTGGAACAATCGAAAGTAAAATCACGATAGAAATATGAATAAATCTCCATTCGGAACATTTTAATAGTTTGATTAAAACTACATCTTAAAATTATTTTGACATTTAATTGTAAAACTTGGTTTAATGTTAAGAAATTGATTAGCATAACGACTATGTGTGACTTTTAAACTATCAGACACCATCAACTAATACAAAATCGAATTGGTGTTTGCAATAAATTTACAAACACCAAAAAACATTGGCAAACTAAATATATTGATATATATACACAAGTTGTCACAAGACAAAGCTAATACAATTAGCAACGAAAGACTTCCTGATCTTTCGAAATATATATACGAGTAACATGTAAACGATTTCGCAGCCTCTGTCACATACAGTTGATAAATGGATGGTTTGGTAATCCCTGCTCAGTTTTTATAGAAGACAAATTAACATAACGTTCACTAATCTTTTGATGAGCAAATAAATAGATTGAATATGTTTAAACGATTTGCATTCAATATTCAATTTGGGATAAGTATTTATCAATTATGTTTTTTTATTTTGGTGTTACTTAATTAATCTCAGATTAGGGATTTACGATAAAAGGTGATTCAATTATGGCTTCTTTATATTTATAAGTATAATGAGGTCTATCTGCAACTTTCGTTTATCGAAGATTGACCAGTTTAAACGATTTGCATTCAAAATACAATTTAGGCCAGTGTTTATCAATCATGTCTTTTTTTCTAGTTTATTTAGACGTTTCTTAATTAAGTTCAGATTAGGGATTAATATAAAAAGGTGTTTGTGGCTTCCTCATAATTAGGGTTCCGTACCAAAATGGTAAAAAGGAACCTTTATGGTGCGACTCAGTCTATCTGTCTGTCTGTCACAGCTGGATATCTCAAGAACTGCTAATGCTATCATATCAAGTTTTAGATCACGTTTCCCCAACTATTTTGCAAATCAGAAAGAAATAAAATATATACATTCCACAGGGACTGAAAGGCTGTCTTCAAAAATCCAATTGGGGCTCCTAAGACATGTGGGGTATCATATGAAAGAGCGCTATTAGTACATTCTCAAACATTTTTTTTTTAGCCCACATTGTTTTAGACGTTCGACGAAAACTTAAAAAGAAAAATACCGTTCCTTCCCCCCTTATCTCCAAAGTTTGCATAGAGAAAAATCTGTAATTATTCTATGTGATAAGGGTTATGTAAAGATTACAGGCAAAATAAACTGATGTCGTTAAATAGCACACTTTTACAGAAATCATCAAAAAAATTACATTAGTTCCACTATCTGTCAAGAGATGGCGCCGACATAAAACTGCAATATTCTATGCCGCAGTGTTAAAATTCTCTGACAAATATAAACCTTGCTAATGAAAATTTAAAAACATTTCACGTATCATAACCAAAATGTCCTCCTTCCTACCCTATTACCTTCCTATTACAACCAACTTGTTTTTGCGGTTTGGTACGGAACCCTAAAGTCCGACACGCACTTAGCCGGTTTTTTATAATGACTTCTATTAATAACTTACGTTTATCGAATATTGAATATATGGAAACGATTTGCATTCAAAATTTTATTTATTACAAGTATTTATGAATCATGTTTCTTTTGTTAGTTTTTTTGGAGTTTCTTATGTTCATATTAAAGATTTACGAAAAATATGTTTTGGCTTCCTCATAATTTTAAAACTATCTATGGTTAAATGACGCTTATCAAGTTGAGTTGTATAGTAAATAACTGTTGTTTGGGAGCAATATAATTAGCAGATGTTTATGATATACCATCAGAGAAGGCAGCCAAAAGAAATTTCACTATCATTCCTAATACAAATCTACGAGTGGATACTAATACGAGGGTAGTATGTTCATTGCTATATGCAATAATAACAGATAGTCCCACCTGCCACATTATCATAAATCATTCGCGGAATAATTATAAAATATGTACTTTGATGGTAATGGTATCATGTTGCCTGAATACTGCTTCACTTGATCTGAATCCATAAAGGATCAGCGGTAGTGAAGTATCTTCAATTTCAGCTACATATAACTATGTTCCTATTTAGCTAATCAGTAGATGTCCTAAGATAGCACCCTGAGGAATACTGCTACTGTGTTGTAAGTCGATGCACTAGGAATCGATGTAGCTTTCCATTGTATTGTTTGAACACAACATGCTATTGCTAAGTGCCGAACGATGCTTTTGCTTAATGCAATTAATGAATAGAACAGTTAAATGCATATTGGAAGTGTGAAAGTGTATATTCTAGTAAGTACAGAACACACACACACAAAGTGCAGTAGAGTAGTTTTTGTATAGATTAAGTCATTGCTAGATGTAGACCATTGAAAATCATTGACAGCTGGACAATGCAGGCTTCTGTCGTCAGCATAATCAATAAAGGTAATTAGGATGAATTATACAGAAGCTTAATCATTCCCTATCAAGACATCTGAATGATACGCAGATCCATTTAGCGATTCTATAAATGTATCCAGATAAGTGCGCCGGAAGCCAATGTGACTTCGAACATGTACACATGTCATGTTTGTATTTGTACTTGCTACCTTAGTAGTAAAAATTAATAAACATGGTTTACCATTTATTGTTTGTTGGTAAGCGATTACGCTTACTTTTAATACTTTCACATTGAAACGCTAATTATTTAATGTTGTATGGTATGTTGTTTTCATTTAGGTCCATCAAGAGTAAAATACTTGAATAATTAATTGATAGGTGTAATAATATTTAATGAGCGGATACAAAATCGTTCAAAATAATTAAGTAATGTGAAATTTCAGCAGAGACTGCATCTCCCGTATGGTCTAGTGGCTAGGATACCTGGCTTTCACCCAGGAGGCTCGGGTTCGATTCCCGGTACGGGAAATTATTTTTGCTGATTCTTGCACTTTTTAAAATGTCTTCTTTATCAACAAACATACGTAACGATAGCCATGTTCATAATATCATTATTATGTCATCTATATAAAAAGGCGTCTAAATATAGGTGGTAAATTCGTCATCATAATCTGTAAACGTTTTATATTGTTAGCGGTGGCAAGAGATAAAGACTTTTTTAAAACAATGTATAAATTCGTCGCAAGAAACCACGGGATTTTAAATTGTAATTTGATGAGGATAAAGAGTAGATAAGTAGATAAATTATCTACTTATCTACTCTTCATCCTCATCAAATTACAATTTAAAACTTCACAGAAGTAAATTTTCTAGATTTCGTGAACATTAATTTAGAAGCACACCTACTTGCATTTTGAGATAGGAAGTTACAAATTGGTGGTCATAAACCTGTAAATTAGTGTGCTCATCCCGTTGACAATAATCACGCATTACGTAGGCGACAGCATATCAACGTCAATCCACTTTCTTGAAGACAATCGTCCACATTCCATCATATTGCTTTGAATGAGCAACTATCATCGTAAAAGAATCGCCCTAGTTTACGAGAATATTATGATTTATTGATGCAACAGCAAGCCGAAGTGATGTATGATTGGCACTGCCCTTGCACACAATCGGGCTTTGACTTGCATCTATTATATTGTGTCCATACATCCTAATTTATTAACCATTGGCATGACATATTTATTAATTAAGATTTATAGATGCTCATGCTAAATTCAAACGGCAAGTGATTTATTGAATCACAAATTGGGGCTCAGAAAATTAAATTGACGCGTCGTCCGTGGTTATCATATTCGGGTGCATTAAAGTATGTTATCATATCATTAACGATTTCTTCATTAATATCATTCTTATCGAACAAGGTTATACCGTTTATATGTTAATTCTTGGTTTTATAGCACTCTTATCGTTTGGAATCTTAATCTGTCTTGTTTGCTAGTGGTGTGCAAGGATTACTAAAGTTACCGAGTTTGACATTTTTTTATGCACATTTCATATATCAATTTGGCAAGGGTCCTGATTTATGAAGGCACTAAGAAAGTAAAGAGAACATTATGAGTACTGACATAGAAGGAGCACCTAGTTACATGCATATATGTATAAATGTTACTAGTAAGGCAGAACCCCAACAAAAAAGGGATTACTATAAAATGAGAATTCGGTAATCAATCTAGAACACGCTGAGTAGGATGTCGTAAAAAAGGGTCTCTGCCCTCTGGTATATTTTTTGTTCGTAGATTTAAGTTCGGCAAACAGATTCGGCACGATGACCGTTGCCCAGCGTTCCTAGAAATAGATCAGGTGTAGGTGGGATTTCTAAGAATACTTACAATAAATTGACACATACGTATGGATCCCCTTGATGCTGCAGTGCACGAGGCCTTGACTCTATTTATCTGGAGCTCCCATTATTTAATTTAGCTATTTCCTATTGAACCTCTGTTTTGTAGCATGCAAGGATAAGGATGTGAATATGTCTTTATCATATGATTGTGTACAGGCTTGAGGTAAAAGATATATTTCTGTAGCAGATTGAAGCTTCAGCTAAAACAAATTTCGAACAATTCAAGTTCGAATGACTTTCAATTAAAATTCTCTAATAGGTTCTCCGTTTCAATAAAGAAGTTCTAAGGCTGAATAGTATTGATTGCGATAGTTGACAGTCACGATAATTGTGTATGGGGTTTCGTTGGGGTGTGAAGGGCGTGATGACGCTTCCCAAGTTCCTAGAAGAATTCGCGCGGTGCCTGATACCAGCCGCGCCTAGGTCTCATGTCGTGCGATACTAGTAATCACTGAATTTTAATTAGCTGGTTTTATGACCCATTTTGTTATTATTACATTTACTTTAATTATTTTATTCAAGCTTGCATGCAGCTCCTTGGGCACTTTCCTGGCTTTTTATAACAAAATTATCATAATACTCGTACCAAGTTTGGAAACAAGAAAAAAATCTGGTTCATTTAGGTAAAGTCAAGCAAGTTGACTCATGACCCATTTGACCGATAATTCAAAACATAAAAATGGTACACTTAAGACATTTTATATAATTTATAAAACTGTATCAATGTGGACCTATGTCCACATTGTTACAGTCGTGCAATTTTGAGATTTGTGCTCATTGTGATAGATTTCTTAATTGAATTAAAAAGCTTTATAGTTAATTAAGTTCATTTATTTTCAGTTACATTTTTTTTTGATTATTCAATCTTTTGAATTTGAAATTAACAGAGAAAGAAGTATGGAACAATATTCTATTTCAAAAACATATACGAAGCTTTTTAACAGACTTCAATAAAACGAAGAGGTATTCAATTCGTCGGAACCTTTTTTTAAGTTTTTCCCCGATTACTCAAAGACCGATATGGAATATTCTTCTTTTGTTTGAAAGGGTATACTTTCCAGGTGGTCCCATGGTCATCAGGTCAGGATCTGATGATGGAATCCTGAAATCGAAGGCATTCCTCAAATATTATAGGCATATAAATAGCGATTTTGGTATTTTCTGCCTACAACAAATAAAAAAAAAACAATGCAATCATTTGCACTCAGAAAGTATCATTTGATGAAGTGGAACTGATTAAGAAAACTACAGATGGCCACTGGAACTCCTTAATGCTATGTGACGGGTACCTCTAAGATATCTCGAATAGTTAACCAACTATGATGAGCAAATACTTATAAATAAATGGTACCTACTGATGAAAATGGTACCATCGAACTGATCTGATGGAACCAGAAGGTAGGCACTGGAACTCCGAAATAAAACAATGAATCTTAGTTGTGTTTGGGTTTATTGGAATAGTCATGAGATGTAGGTACTTTGGCTATAAATGATTTTTAGCAAATTTTCATGGTAATTGGTCTAAATAAGTATCTCACTTACCAAAACTATAAACAGATAAATATAATACTTTTTAAGTATTTTTTCGATAACAGATGCTTATTTTTAAATTAAAAGTAAAAGGCTAAACAGTAAAACGTCTAGTAGATATTGAAATGGTGGCATGTAATTTTTCACTTTGTCGAGTTTTGCTTTGGAAGTCGATTTAATTTTTTACCCGACTACGGCGAAGCCAAAAGGAAGGGTTATGTATGTATGTTTCTTCTTCATTTCATGTGAGGATGTGGCCACCTCTGAATTGGCTATTTCAGACTTACATTAACTATATAAGTTTCTCATCACACCCATCACAGGCATGTCATTGAAATGACATAAAGATTAGTAAACTAATTGTCACTGTCTTATTAAATCTATAGCAAATTAGTTGCTACGGAAATAATTACATTTAAGCAAAATACAACCTAATTGTATTAGAATTTCTGTAGATAATTTTCTGATGGTGGGTAATGAATTAAATGCCGCATATTTCGAATCGGAGTTCTTGTGATTTTTAATTTGTAATATATGGTCGAGACTTATCTTCGACATCAAGTATTTAATAAAAGAAGCTTTAAAAGAAACTAAACTATTCCGTTTTGTTCGGCTTCTGTGAACCTAAGTGATGAACGATGATTTGCGATTTCGTATATGGGCCAATTTGATTAATGGGAGTGCCGATAAGTTAAATGCTTTTAAACACAATTTCATGCTGATGAATGGCATATATTTTTATGTTTCGAAAAAAAAATCTTTGTGAAGTTCTTTCTACGATAAAACAGTTTCATTATTGATTCTATAGAATTTTAAATCAAGATACCTGTGAAGATAAACGTTTCCACTTTCTTCTTGTTTATACGTGAAGGAATTTAATTAAATGGGCCTAAACAAAAGATTAGTACGTAAACCCCATAAAAATTCTAATGAGAAACGGCTGCACACGAAGCTTCCCAGCGTTTTTAAAAACAATGAAAGTGCGTTTGCGATGGAATATTAAAAAAAATCTCGTAGCTTGCGTGGCTACTAGCATACTCTCGTGCTTTAATTGTTTTTAATTCCAATATACCTCACAAATAGTTGTTTTATTGCACTAATGTAATAATCTGTCATGTTTACTATTGTTTACATAGCTGTCTGATTATATCGCGGGTTTTAATGAGCTATATTATATTTGTTTCTTAAGCTAGATTTGTAATATATGATATGCTCATTTAGAAATAAGAATTATGAAAAACCACACTCATTTCACTCTCAAGTTGTTAAAAAAATGGAATGCAACTTATCAATCTCTCTATAGTTTAGTTACTTACAATTTATTTCTGTTATTTTATCGGTCAGATCTAACAAGACCCAATGATTAAATCAGTGTAGGCCTGGACAGGGCAACTTGCGACGGCGTCTATTGTGTTAAGTAATGCCATAAATACAATTAAACTCACTTTACTCTCGTTAGTGATAATGCAGTGTCTTTGCCCTCAGGCGGCATGGCCGCAAGACTTATTGTATTATGCTGAGCTCACAACCTATTGTCTTTAGGAACCCGGCCCGAGAGTTCAACAGGGCATTGCAACTCATTCATAAACGATAAAATTTAACAATGGGTTGTGCAAACAACTAAATATACTTTAGGTCTGGTTTGTTTTTCAAACTTATTGTTATACACACAAAACAGTCCTGTATACACCTTTACATTTTAGTCGTTTGAATCCCGTAGAGAGTCGACCCGGTGCATGAAACACTATCGATTTGTAAAGATAAAATAAATAAAAATTACAACACGATCGGTGTGGTAAAATGATAAATGTAACAAGATGTAGGTAACAAAGCCACCGACTGCCGAAACGAAAGTTATTTTTGCACTTTTTAGCGTTTTGCTTCGGAAGGTTTATTTTTTTTTGTAAAAATAAATAAATAAAAAAAAATACAATTCGATACTGTTGCATGCACCGGATCAACCCTTCACAGGATTAAAATTAAAACAACCAAAAGGTAACGGTGTACAAGACTGAATTTCTATGATATACTCGAAACAAAGTAATGTATAATACGAGTAGTAATAGAAGTTTTAAAAGTAATATTTAAAGTTAGTTTAGCAATGAAACAATGTTCTAAATACTTCATAGTCGTTCGCTGTTCACAAGTAATGACGCGGTGGTAGTTAAGTGAGCAATTAGGTCAAATGTAGGCAAATGTCTATCGCCTAATAAACGGCGAGGAATTTAGCATTATGTCAGTGCAGTGTCTTTCATACATAGCTGAGTCAGAGATAATGGAGACCGCCCATATTAATTTTATTCTTATATGCTAGTGTGTGGTCTACTTCAAGTCACAGTGTAATAAATATGTATTTTTGTCTGTATTGATCCATCTCGATTCTCGACAGATCACCCTGCATTTTAATTTTGCTTTTGACTATACAATAAACTGTTTTTACAATGCTTTGTGATCACGTTTGTGATTTTCTAATTAAGTGATTTCTTATACTTCACTTACACCTACAGCTTATTAGTCGTCTTTGTATTATAAGACTAGTTTCTATATTGCCCCTCCGGTTGACAGCCAGCAGTCGATCACGGAGATTTATTACCTCATTCTAATGCTCCATATCCGCAGCTTCAAAGGATCTTCTTCTATGGAGGGATAGAGAATTATATTTTTGTATTCTTGAGGTTATCCAACTTTTATTTTGTGTCAAAGTTCTGCCACTTGTTTTCTTTTACTGATTTTATTTTTTTAGTGCCCACATTTATCAAGATGCAATAAATATTTAAGATAGTTGCAGGGTGTTTAGATCATTTATCTCCCATTCGGATAATATTGTCGCAGGGAGTGACCATAAGCTCTTAGAGTATGGTTATTTTGAGTGTGTGTAAGGGACAGATGTACATGACTTGTATACATCTATCACTTACGCGATATCAAAATAACCTTACTCTAAGAGCTTATGGTCACCCCCCTGTACAATAATTAAGTCATGTATATCTACTGTCTTATGACTAGCAGCTGGTGATGACTAAGTTTATAAAATTATATCCGATTAAGGCATTTAATTGGGGTCGTCTTTCAATTATGTTTTAAATTGGGACAAACATCGAGATTCCAGTGTGTTTACGTCCAATGTATTGAGGTTTAGCTGCATCAATAGTCACAGATCATAGAAACAACAGTCAATAGTCATAATGATGGTCTGTTACTTTTTTAATGACTTAAAATATTTGGCATGGATCATTAAAATTAATAAGACAATTTAATAACAAAACATGTTTTTGATAAAATAAGGCGCGGCTGAGCTAAACTCCCGGGCGCGGCTGAGCTCATCCTGAAACTTTACGCAATGTCACTGATTAATGAACTGTAAACCGAACAATAGCGTCTTGGAAGGTACACCACCAACTTTCTGAATAGCTACAACAAACATCTCAAGTTTCTATACAGTATAAAGGATATCAGTATACAAATAACGAAGTTTTAAACATATTTCGTGGTAGCTTCTTGGTTCTAGTCGAAAATAAACTTCGAGATAGGATTTTTACGATGTCTGATTTATGAGAATGCTTTTGAAGGGACAATATGGGAGCTGCGGGTGAAGGGTGAACTCGTTCAGTTAAACGTTTATTAAATTTATTATAAGTTAGGAGAAAGATTTCGAATGTTCAAATCTTGAACCCGAAATAATTTATGGACCTTTGCTTATAATACTTTAAATGACACTGCGTTTGAGTTAATATATAAAGCAATTGGTTTAGATGCATTTGCATCATCCGCTCATCAATATCTGTTTCCTCATGAACTCATAGCATCTCTGTTACTACAGGAGCTGCAGGATGAAAAAACCGTTCAGATAATTTGGTTATATGAGAAAGCTTTCGAAATCTTCAACCTGAAATATTATTCCGCCATTTAGTGATTGCGTAACTACTTTAAATATGTATTTGATTTACCTTTATCTAGATCATCATTATATATATCATCAATATATATTATCCCATGAACCTATGGCATCAGTTATAGTTAAGCTGCAGTTAAAAGCTAACAACCGTGGGGGCTTAGCTAATGCCTGTTCCAACATCAGAGGACAATTACATTTAGCGGCATCTTGCTTCTGATTGGTAAATTGCCGGACGAGTTCGGCGCAAACGTATCGCGTCATTTCCCACCTACAGGGACACCTAACTGGTGTATATTTTCATGAAGTTATTATGTTTTAATGGTTTGATAGACCTGACAAATAACACTTGGTCATCTACGAACAAATCGGTTAGAGATCTGTCGCTGTTTTTGTGCACTTATTTACTGTCTCATGTGCAAATATCTGTTCGCACTGAGGTATTCTGTTATAGATTTCAATTTGGGATAAGTTCACCTTTGTACAAAACTGTCCTAATGTAACAAATTGTGTTAGATTTTTTTTTGTGAACGATAAAGAATAACCTCGCTATTTGTTGTTACAATAAATGACGCTATCCGGACACTATTTAAATTGCTCGTAGTATTGGCAGTATTTTACCATTCTTTATTTGGAATTAAGGATAAACTCCATTTATTCAGCCTGAATCGGTTTTAAATGTAGTTAATGTCGCCCACGGGCGAATTTTAACCATTACGTCAATATAATTGTAACGATTAGTACAATTTAGTCGCGACATTGCGTGCGGTTCGCCAATTAGGTGGAACCACCAATTAAAGCTGATCTACAAAAATAAATTACTTAATGTTACTCCAACTCCTTTTTCCAATGCATCCGTTCCTTGACTGCTCTTTTATTGCTTCGTAAATGTTTCGATAAAGTTGTTTTTGTTTGTAGAAATAATGCAAGCACGAAAGACAATGAAGAGAAACTCAAGGAGAGTTTGTTTTGATTTATGAAATGGTTGCGGCTTCGATTGCAAAAAAGTCAAATTTGTCCCACGGGAGAGTAGGTACTACCGCAGTCCTCTCTTATGTCACTAAGCAAGTTACGGTGTACTTGTGTGCCAATTTTCATATTAATCTGTTAAAACGTATTTGAGTTACAAGTTTCCAAACATAGATTCACATATTAAGATAGTAGGATGTAGTAAGAAGTAGAATTTTGGACTAAAGACAAATTCGACAGAAAGCTAAAAAAGGAAAACAGTGCTGAACTAATTTGACAGCGCTAATTGAGAACTACCATACATACTACACAATAACATGTAAATAAAAGCCACAAAATCACAGCAAGAGATTTGGCCCCCGTCAGTGTCGCCCGACGCGTGAGGTCGCATACATATTAGCGTAGCGGTGCGCGCGCGCTCGTTTCATACATAACACTACGCAACGAGTATTCAATTACATTTAGAACATTATGCTATACGTTTTAATGCATTTCAGAGAGGACGCGACGAACGTTCTCTAGAAAACCATGTACTTCGGACTATGAAGAATGCAACGATGTAGAGGAACCCTTTCTTTTACCACTATGGAATTTTAAAGAATTTTTAAAACATCATAATAAACAGAAGCATCTTGCGAACGACGGCAGTTGCCTTGAAATGAATTGATTTCTTAAATAACAATAATTGTTGTTAAATTGTTACGAAAAATACAATAGACTATAGACCTAATGGCTGAATGTGACATACCTACAAGCAGTATTGAGTATAGTTTTTGATAGTTATGGTTGGGTAACGCTGTGTTTATGACCCGACTAGGTGGGCTTCTAATCCGTTAATAACACCTTACCATATATTTACAAGTCCAACACAAAGATTGAAGCAAGAATCATCTAAGATAAAGAAATTTACAGCACGTGCGTGTTTACAAAAGAACAACGGCTGCAATGGGCCCAAATCCGAAACAGATAAGATTATCAGTTATCAACAAAAAGACAACATTGCGAAGGTGTCTGCACCGATGACCCATAACTTGACGTGGCTTGTAAATATTTCTAGTGGTGATGTAAGAAACCGCTAGACTCTAGTAATTACGACACTCGAAGGTTAAAGTGACCGTCATCATCTGTGATTTTGTTTTGCGAATCCACTTTCGGTTTTAAAGTCATGTTTAGGGTACAGTTTTTGTTATCTTTGTGATTGATTTTTAATTGATTGACTGAATCTATTTTATTAATAAATTTTTATCTCCGACATTTTAATTTTTAAAGTTAAATTATTACGAATTATTGTTATTGAAAGTTATTGTTATTTAATTATTTCTTATTAGTGGTGTTTTTAAATTTTTACTTACTTATTACAAATTTCGAAACAATGTATATATTGTAATGAAATAAATTACTTATGACTTATGATCTGTTTTATCATCTACGGATATTATGTTCGCATTGATCTGTAGTACTTAATCTTGTGGATATTCTTGTGCTTTTTCAAACATACTTAATACGAAATAGGCCCTTACCTAATGAGGTATCTCTTATAAATTCATAGTTTGTATAACCTTTACCACAAATAATATAATACTAGCGAACCTTTACTTTTATAATTCCCCTGTGATTGTTATGTTTGTTCTACAGATTGAGTTGCTAACATTATTACTAGCGTCGTAAGAAATAGTGATTGTTTACATATTTTTTATTGCCATTGTTTTAACTTCTTTGAACAATGTTTTGTATCACTTCAATCATGTGATTATTTATCTATTTGATTGCTGTTTGTGTGCATTTGTTTACGTATAACAATTGCGAATATCGTAATATCATCGCCGTAATAATATTGTTCTTCTTCTTTTAGAGTAGATGGTAACTCTATGATATTTATATAAATTAATGTAGGCCTAGTAAGTGGCCATGATACCAGCGTTAATGGCATTCGTTAGGTCCTCAAAAGTGCATTGAGTTACTTATAATTATGCCATAATTATTTTATTTCCTGTCCTGTTATGCATAAATCTATCACGATTTAAATGATACTTAGACCTTGTGCACTAAGATGATCTTCAAATACTTCAATGAAAAATATCTATATCATATTGCACGCGATAAGTATAAAATCAAAACTTTGAATGTTACTTTCTAGAGTTTGTCTAAACAGGTGCCCTGGGTCACGCTATGTCAGCCCAACGGTTACCTTAAATATCATGTCGAAGGTCTATGCAAATGTGGAGAAAAATTTAAACTTTTAATGTCTTCATTAAGGTATAGAGTATATAGAGGTAGCAAGGTTTCTTGTATATTTGTTTATGTAGAAGATTTTTGAAGAAATGGGTATACCTAAGGTACAAGAGGAAGTCCGAAAGTGGAACCGGTGACTGAAATGTTGGGTGAAAATTGATGTCAGTGATAGTAAAGTAATAAATTATAATTATTTATTATAAACAGTAAAGGAAAACATCGTGAGAAAACCTGGGGGGTGACCATAAGCTCTTAGAGCGGTATCAATTTAATATCGAGTACCTAAGTGACAGATGTATACAAGTCAGATACGTCTGTCCCTTATTCGATCTCAAATTGATACCGCTCTAAGAGCTTATGGTCACCCCCCTGGACTTATAGTTAAAATGAGTTTGTGAATGTGCTCCATTGGTGTAATTGTTGCAAGGCGTTCCAGATCAAGGATACACTAATAAATAAATAAATAGATATTTCTTGGTTTTGTGGCATGCGAGAGGAATAAGGAAAGGGTCGTGGGTATGAATTTGAATGGTGGAGGCAATTAAAGTAGCAAAGGATTTGGTCTTTTGACCAACGATGGGTGTATTGTGTGTAATAATGATATAGCTGGCAAGGAAATTACGACTGATAGAAAAGTAAAGAAATGAAGAAGAACACAAATAGACGACCCGAAGTAAATTGGGATAAGGGCACAAGTGAATAATTATGTTTTGAAACAATTGTAAAATACGACCCAGGTCAATATGGAGGAAGGTTTAATTTGCCGTAAGGTAATTGATTAATTGTGGTAACTAGATCAACCTCACTCTGCGTAGGTTTAGTTAAATGCAATTACGGGATAATCTACAGCAAGACGAATGGTCACATCTAGTTGTTTACTTGAATTTACAAGATAGTATGTAAAATAATTAAGAAAATCGCGTAAGGCTATGGATATATGATGTGGATCAATGGCAAGCTAAAAAAAAAAACAAACACTTGTTGCAACTTCCTATAGGCAAGCCTTTGTTGTAGCAGTTTAGGTACTTTATTAGTTGCTATCTAATACTTATAGATATACAATACTAGAAGAGCAGTGGTGGCCCAATGGTATCAGCCACAACTTACAAGTTGTAAATCGTGGGCTCGAGCCCAGGCGCTTTACTTTGTGTAAATTATTTCATTACCAGCTGCTCTCAAAACGGTGAAGGAAAACAACTTGAGGAAACCGGCATGTCTTAGAACTAAAAATTCGAAGACATGTGACATCCACCAACCCGCACGGAGCCCGCGTGGTGGATTACGGCCCATCCCCTCTCACAGAGAGGAGGTCTGTGTCCGAGCAGTGGGAACATTAATAGGCTGATGATGATGATCTAATACTTAAAGTAAAATAATCTCAAAATGACACAAATTTAAAATGTATGCCAAAAATTAATCATTATTATTTCGAATATGATTTTCAGCCTTTCAGAGTTTGTCTCAAAGACCGTTCAGTCACGCTATTTCAGTAATTATCTGAATATGACGTTTGTGGTTTATGCGAATTTAATGTTTTTAACATTAAATTCGCATAAACCACAAACTGAATTAGGTGCTAGGACCCACATAATATACATGCCACCCAAATGTTTATTTAACAGTGGTGAAAACTATCCTACAATTCGTGGTTTATCCTATTAGGTATCCAAAGTCACGCTAAGCTATTATCGTTAGTATGTTAAATATTTTAAATCAACTTTGCTACCTATAAATAAGTATTTATTCGTATTTTGTATCAAATTGATGGAAAATACGAATGCATACCTAAACATTTTGTTTGCTTTATTTGAATTTAAGTAGGTATTCCAAATATCCATTTATCAAATTAATCGTAATTTTCTGAAATCGTCCTCAGTGCTTGTAAGGAACTCTTATTTTCTTCATGCTTCTAGGCTTAGGCTTCCAGCAGTTTAGGTTTGTTGTCTGTTAGCAGTGGTGTCTCATCCCATACAAAAAAACTGTCCCGTCGTACTGTACTGATTATTTTTTGTACATCGATCGCGTTCGGTTCCGTTCCACGGATATGGTGATATATCTATCGCCGTGGAACGGAACCGAACGCGATCGATTTGCAAAAAATAATCGGTATTATCAGATGAAAAACGCTAGTTATGTCGGCACGGTTTCTTTGTATGGGATGAGGCATCTGTATGCTCGTATTATTTTATCTGTGCTGTTAGTAAATGAAGGAATAAGTTTCTTTAATTTCTTATTTGTTAACTATTTTGACTGTCTTGATGAATGAATAAATTATTATTATTTATTATAAAGTTTAAGAATTTCATTAAGTAAATTCTAATAACGACTGCCAATATTACTATATAAAGAAAAATAATATGGAGTGTAAGTCCAATCAATTCAGCAGAAAGAAGATACTAATAAAAATCTTTGTTTAAGAACATAAAAGCTTTTAATAGAAGTGGGGACGAAAAACAGCGTTATGTTACATTGTAAGAATACTGATTTCTTTTCTTGTTTCCCGGTGTGGGAACCTGATTACCTACACAAGTAAGATAAAGAAATTTACACTGACAATAAAAACATTAATTCGAAAGATTATAAGGCATTTATAGAGATACCTAAGCTAATGGACGTGTGCTTCGTGTCAAGGAATGAATGGATTGTGTGAAAGTTGATATGCCCAGATTCATCGAGTACTATTACTGAGATGACGGGTTCGAACACAGGCAGGCGCTTTACCGTGTGTACAGATTTCATCACCACTGCTCTTTAAACGGTGAAGGAAAACATCGTGACGAAACCGGCATGTCTTAGAATAAAAAAATCGAAGACGTGTGACCTCGCGTGGTGGATTAAGGCCCATTCCCTCTCATAGAGAAGCGTCAGAAAATATATGTTGCTCCGACACCAAGTAAATTGGGTTGAGGGCAAAAGAATGGCCACTAAAGATGTAGGAAAAAGATGTAGAAGAAGAAAAGCTACACTGACCTCAATCAAATAATCGGGATAGGAATCGTGACAATGAAATTATGGCCTCGTCTAAAATAAATGTGGGTGTGAAAAAATCGGTCAAGAGATTACATCAATGTGTTGGATATAAGCTTTGTATCTGTTAATAACAACATTTGGTCGCTATATTTCTGCCAAGTTGTGGTTGTGATTCGCGAAATCACCTATTTCTATGTCCAGTGGTCAAGGTTTACGGTCTGATAAGAAACGTTTTACTATCGCCTTTTTCCTACCACCCGAATTCGTCTACCAAGAGACGAAATTCATGTTGATAAGCCATTTCAGCTACAAATCCTCACTGAAGGCAATCCCTTTCTTTTTTATCATTATTAATATGATGATAGCCGTAAGGATTTGGTCCATCCGTTTTTTCCCGACCGTTTTAGGTACCCTTTTCTGCCCGACAACGACCTCGAGAGACCCAACCACGTTCAGAATTTTTAACGAATACAATATTGACCAATCATGCGAGAGAAATGGAAACACAAAAGGTCGGTTGGCGGTCTGTTAGCTATCCTAAATATAATTTTCGTGTTCAAATTGTGGATTTATCCGAGCGATATTCTCGAGACCTAGAATTACTGTGATCAAGTGTCCTAAAAACGTATATTGAAAATGAAAGTATCCCTGCTTAACAAGACGAAAGTCATACTGGGGATTTTCTTTATTATTTCGTATTATAAATATGCTAGAGCATATAAGTGGACAACCGAGAAAAATCAGTCGAGTAATTTTATATTGTCCGTGAGACGTGCAGGCAAATTAATCTTTGAACGCGTCAGAATATTGTTTTGCATGGCCAACATACGCTTCCTACGTAGTCTAGCCTACCACAAAACTATAGTCAAGGTGTAAGGTCGCAATCTTCAGACTGTACTCAAAGCTACTCTTTGCGAGGACTTCAAAGAATACTTTAGACGAATCTAACACCGAGGCTGTGTGTTCAGCTTTCTCATTAGTACTAGGTACCTCCCTTCCGTGTCTTAGTGCATGTCTTAATTGAACGTTGCACCGCCTTTGATTACCAACATACGTAGTTGTCAATGCTAATGTTGTTGAACCTCTATTTAACGAAGCGTTAAAACTAAGATCTTGTTAAATTAAACAAACATGTTGAGATGCAGTCACACTTGTGTGTCAATGTAATTACAATGTCCTACTACTATTATAAACGTGAATGTTTGTGAGGATGGATGGATGTTTGTGGCTTTTACAAAAAGGGCCAGACATTTTTTATTAATATTAATTATTTATTTATGTCGAAATCATAAAATGCATAGATTTGTTAGTTCGTACAAAAGCTTATAAACTATGTTAGTCACTTAAGGTTACACTAGTCGAAAATTCTTCCATACAAACGTAGTCTAGGGATTATTCCACTGTTTGACGATGTACGTTCAAAATAAAATGTAATAATGTCTTATCATTATCTAGCCCTGTATGAAAGCAAAAAAGTGAAAAGATAAAGTATTTGAAAGTTATGAGCGTCGAAAGTTCCACATTTCGACACTAATTTTAACGCATTTTTGGGCGCAAATAAATAAAAAATAAATTTGGGCGCAAATAAAGACGGAAAATTGCAAAACGGCCTCCATACAGGGATATATTAGTAGTTCAACAATGCAAATAATTTTATTTTAAACAGATAGATTTAGTCGTTTTTTCATGATATCTAGACTGCCAAAGGTCTGTTTATAAAATTTCGCGCGCTCGGTTTCGTCCTAAATCATTATCCATTTCGCTATAAATTTGCAAAAGTGTGTATTCGTATGGGAACTAGCTTCCTACTGCTCATCACAGAATCTATCTCTTCCGTACGTGTTGTCGGTTGATATAAAATGCATTTTAACCCCGCGCACAAAATAGTTCGCGCCGTCGACTAGTGTACCCTTAAGACCAGATATAAATTTTAGTAACAAAACAAAAATAAGGTTAAAAACTACATCCTGACAACAAAAAAATCGGGATCTGAAAAGTATAAAACAAGAAAATATTCATAGGTGGGCGTATGAAAAAAACAAAAAAAACACCCAAGCGAAAAAGCCGGAAAAAATTTAGAAGGCCGGCCGAAGTACGGACAGGAGGTCAAATGTCCGGACAAATCCGGACGGATGGTAACTCAAACCTTTCACGCAAAAACTACTAAACGGATTTTGATGAAACTCTACAGAAATATAGCTTATAGGTACATCAGAATAACGCAAGCTACAATTTATAAAAATATTGGGAAGAGTACTAATACCACGCGGGCGGAGCCACGGGCGGCAGCTAGTGTTTACTAAATAACGTATTACTCATAACATCTTAAAAATTATTCATTTACAAAATAAATATGCAACTCCTTGAAACCTTGTCTGGTACGAAAATCGGTCAAAACAGAAACAATTGTCTATCATCAGAGGACTCTTCAAAATAATATGTCATCTATTTAAATCCTTAAACGATTGTAAACTAATCTAGAAGCATCTTCAGGATACCTGTCAGTTGAAATACTAGAAAGAAACCCACTGATTGTGGGTAGCCACAGAGCAATCGATACTTTTTGTCACAAATACAAGTAGGTACGTTAGTTAAGTAGTGAGTAGTACCACAGATAATGTAGTACATACCCACATATTGTGTTCCTATTAGCATTTTAATTGTTCTCGCACCAACCGATAGGGATGCAGTTGTAACTTAATTAAGCTTTGTCGTATTGCTGGTGAGAACATAATGATTATAAAAATATGTTTTGTATTTTGTTTATCGATAATTCCTTGGTTTTGTTAATGAATTGCACCGTTCTGTGACCGTACGAAGAAATACGACACAACAATGGCTACAAATTTTCGTGCGGAGTCCAAAATGATTAGTAGCAGGTACGAACTCGGGCGGAATAAACAGTTTCAACTTTTAAGTGAAACAACCGAAATAATAGCCCAAACGAAGCTCCAAACTGAAATATTTCATCGTTCTAATGCATCCGAGGGTAAAACTGGGGACATTTCACCCCTTCCCTGGCTATTAGCAATGGGTAGGGTTTCAAAGCACTCATGCAAGAACCCTATTGTTAGTGAATCTCCACACTTGCGGGTCATTACGCCTTGACTCCCGTTACACTATGGTGTGTGTAGTAAACAATCATTGTTTTGTTTGCTTACATTTTTTACGTGTGAATATGAATTAAATGATCTTGAGCTGAGTATTATAAAGTGAAGTAGATAGTTTAATAATAGAAATCTTCGATCGGCTCCAAGAGTTCTCACGTTTGCACGATAGTGCGAATGATGCGTAATTACATAAGTCGTGTGAACTTGTCAATGAAGTTAATATAAGTAGTAAACAATATTAGTAATTTTTTTACTACTTACTCTTCAGATAAGGCAGAGTAGGTATCGAACTCTCAAGGTTTTCTGATAAAAATATAACTCAAGACTGATTATTCATTTTAAGACCAATCTTAAAAGAATATGTTTATTAATAGATACGCTACAAAAGTAGGTAGTAAAAAATAACACTTAAAAATTAAAAAAATTATAAGAAGTTGCAGCAGTAACGCCACCTAGTTGAAAAATTGTAAAATGCTTGTAAGCACTCGTAGCTTCTCGGCTACGCCGCGCTACGATTCAGTGTAGCGCTCTGTTCAAAAACTCACAACATGGTGGAAAAACGTTGACTTAAGTAGTTAAGGAAAATTTTCATAGATGGCGCTGTGCTGAAAACTTTCGGATTCGTAGTGCGATGGCAGCACTAGCTGTGTTTGAATCATGTTTGAATGTTTGATTCCGTAGCCGAACGTTTGCTACGTCGTTTGCAATCACCGTTTTAATTTTATTTTAGTCCTAGTAGTACGTTGGAAAATTCTTACTCATATTTATGATTCAAAGCTTTTTGTAACTTCCAATCATGGTTTATTTTAATATCATAGTTTCTCATCAGGCCAAATTCATAGTCAAACTATGCTTTTAAACTAACTATAAAGATACCACCAATGCCATATTTTTACCAAATCGGTACCTACCTACTATTTTCGCCTAAGTATTTTGCGAACTGGATCTGGTTTGAATTAAAGATTAAGCCCAGTTAAAAGGCCTACAACGTAATAAAAATTGAACAATGAAAGAGTTATCGATTGACCGATAAAAGGCAGCACAGATTACTAGAGACACACATTTTTCAGCCGAACGCCTAAACACGGGTCACGCACCAATGGATCGTAATGTATAGGGACACGCGATCGCGAAGTCACTTCCTGGTTGGGACAAAACTCGTAATCTTCAAGGACTACCCACCATCAATAACTTGAAAGTATTTATGAGATTCTGGCTTGCGAGAAATGCACGCATAGATGCCTCAGGTGTCAGAGACTTAGATTATGGATAGTGTCATTCTGAACAAGAAAAATTAAAAAAAAAACATAATATCCCCGACACAATTTTATTTCATGCTTTTTAAACTACATAATTGATTTAGGAGTAGACGCAATTCGATCGATAATAATCTATCGAACACGAAATTATGACACGATAATATATATTGCGAAAATACTACGATTTAAACAGTAAAACGCCCATAACTTTTAAACGGCAGAACCGATTTTTATCAAACATAGCTTACATAGCTAAGAACACTCTCGATAATAACCAAAAAAAAAGAACTAAATCAAAATCGGTTCATCCTAGGTGTTATGATGTCAGAGACCCACAGACAGATCACAAACACACATACCTACTCATGTCAAACTTATCATACACCCCTCTTTTTCTGTCGGCAGTTGAAAATAAAAAACAACATTTTACTACCTATGCCCAAAATTTATTAATACCTTTTTCTCAAACATGCTTGGAAATTTGAGCATTATTTTGACAACCTTCTTCGAGATAATTCGAAATTGCTATACTGGCCAAATACATGCGAGCAGCGGCCGGCAGAAATCCATATCTGTCGTGTCTAGCGGCCAAATAAATTACAAAGTAAACTCATATCTATCGTGTAATTTAAAAATGGAATCGTTTACTCCGAAACATGGCAACCAAGGAGGTAACTTATCACAGGTTTTATTTATATCTCGAACTAGCTCGCAAATAGAACACTGTTTATTGAAAAATAAACAAAAGAGCACTTTAACGCGGGAACAATTATTATTGTTGTTCGTCATTGATTTTGACAAAATGAGTTCTAGATACTACTTAGTTTTAATTTCCGCGCATTATTTGAGAAAAGTACTATACAAGCCTTGGCCACAACTAGGACTTACGTAAGAGTGCCTCGGCTTCGCCTCGGCCCACATTTACACGTTCGTCCATCAATACCTCTTTTGCTGGCCGCTGCAGCTGCAGTAATGTACTATATCCTCGCACTGCAGGAACATGTTGCAGCAATTACACCAATGGATCAAAAGCTTATAATAAACTAACTATATGTACAAGTTTCTTCACGACGTTTTCCTAGAAATTTAGAAACTACATAACCAAGTAACAAATAACCAAGAACCAGACCAGGGAAAGGCACTTGGGAGTGTGTCTTTCTGCCTTAAGAATGACACAATCCTCCCCTTCGATGAATAATAAAAAAGAAGATTACTTTGTCCTTCCCGGAAAAAAAAATTGTCAAACGGTCTTGCCCCACAAATGTCGTCAAGAGCGGTCTAGAGCGTCATCGTGCCTGTGCTAATTTACTATACGACCGTCACCTGAGCGTCTGCCAAACGTTAACAGCTATCGCTAACATTTCCTTATTATCAATTAATTTTATTAGGAGGCCCATATATTTTCCATAGCGAGTATAAAGCCAGTCATACTATCTGCAAGTCTTGTTATCATGGTAGCGATAAAGAGTTGACTATTTTATTCACAGTCCTTACAACAATTTCGACAGAGTATGTGTAACTAACTATACGAGTAGTAACCGAACTATACTAACTTATATTAAACCTAACTATATACATATATACAAATACAAGGTACATTTGGCCCAGTTCATAAATTTTTAGTGTAGGTAATAGTGGTGAAACAATTAATTCTCCAACTTATTTGACCACTTGTGAGGTTAACGATAAAAATGCGTTTTACCGAAATTTGAAATCATTGGTTAGCATATTTAACCATTGTTTGAGTTAACAACGGATCAAAAACTGGGCTTTAGGCGTCGAAGTACTCCTCCACATCGATGCCATCCGAAAGCATGTACAGATGACAGCATTATCACGTTGAATGGTAATGCTGACATAAATAGTTCAAGACCGATGCTAGCTTACAGTCTTCCTCTGTGGTTCGTTGGAGCTAACTATATTGGATGGGTAATCAGGCTTCATCGCCACAACCAATCAATCAATCATGGGTAATCATCAATCGTGGCAGGCGGATATGTGATTGTAGCTATTCTACGAGCAGTTCATGTCCATGGTTATTTCTGTCTACTTACGTAGCCGCACGTACTTATTGATGCCCAGGGTAAATACCATTATCGGCAGCTTCCTGATTATGGGCATTTTCAAATAGGAGCCATTCTTTGTTTCTTGGAAAAGACCTCTTGGGAGGCCCTGGGTTTTACATGGCAGGGGGACGGGTAAGTTGGAATTTCTGTGGCCGTTTTCAAGACAAATTGCGCTTCCCGAACCTTCGCTGGAATGCATGCGTCGCTTACAACACTGTTACAGACGAAAATATGATCAACTATAACAACAACTTAAGAATACATTATCATATTAAAATATCACATCCAGATGCTTTGAGATAGATATTAGATATTTCTGGATGAGTTCCGAGTAGTCAGTTTAAAAACCGAATCTTTCTGACGCAGACTTATTATTAATTCTAGATCTTCATTGGCGTTTTTTTATTAACCAGTCCAAATTAGTAGGTCAACGACTTGTTTGGTAGGTATAGAGATGAATGTCGTACCCACCTACGCCTACCTACGTCCGTGGGTTATTTCGTGGGTTTTCTATTTGTCTTCGTTCCAAACAATTGTCCCATAATTTTCTAAAAACACAAGACTGGCATATTAAGTTCAATAATTTATTTTCTGTAGTGGAAACCGTCTTGGAGTTTACAAGTGCTTGGTTTGTTCCGTTGTTATCATTAACTTAACCTTGGTTTTAACAAATGATTTTGTTTTGTTACAGGTAATTAAACATCGGCGAATGGTGAGAATGGTAAATCGGGTACAAAACAACGTTTGGCTCATTTTATTATCGTTTAAGCTCTTTGTAATGGAAAGTTTCATGTAAATTACGCACAGGAATTATCCCTATTTAGTATGTAAGTACGATAAACACTATCGTAGTTGTATTTTCAATCATAAAGATAGATACCTAATGCATATTACGTCTTATTTAAGGATATGTGTAATCATTTTATCACACCATTTGTATAACATGATAGTTAGGTTACTGATATACAAATGATTTTATCTTTATTGATTGTGTCCACTTTGTTCTACGATTCCATTTCAATTTTCTGATACGCGTCATGTAAATTGGAACTTGTAAAAATAAACATGCCGTCTAGCGCCACAAGCCGGGGTGGGTATTATCTTCTGTCGAAACAAATACGAGACCGTCCTATTGTCCTTCTCACTCGTTACGAATATGAGAGGGACGCGTATGTTTCGTTCTCAATGAAGGCTGTAGTGATCTTTAATAGTGTTCCCCTGTAGGGAATTGGCCGGTGGTGGTTGCGCGCGCACAATTTTCAGGGCGCAGGACGCCTTTTCTCTAGAGCTACGAGTATTTAGACGCGTATTCGTAAACAAAATATGTTTATTAATTGATACATGTTTTCATGCTCGCGTATTTGTGAATATTGAATATTACACTCTTTACTTTCTTAGCGATTATAAACACTTCTCAAATACAATAAGATTCGGAAAGATGACACAATCTTCAAGTCAAGTACGCCAAATGAAAATAAACATCGATATTGATATTTGAATAAATTAGAACAAAAAAACAAATCTTCAGGTGCCTTCTCTGAACATTTCGGCAGTCTTCACGTTCTTCGGTTGCCGATAGAGGCCGCACGTATCACGACACTTCAGGTTTTGCCGGCGTCCATTGCGGAACGCACCCCTTACTTGGAGCCCTCAATCTAATCACAAAGTATCTCAGTCATATTTCAAAGTAAATCAAAGTGTTTCCCGTTCGTCTCCGGCGAGGTAAGTTGTACAATAAGTTTGAAAAAAAGTGAGCACTGCCAAGGCTTCCCGCGATTGCACCTCGAACGTTCTAGTATTCCTGTTCAATAATATCACTTAACGGTGTCGACTGTATACCTATGAAGTAGTTATTCAATATCTAGATACGTTCTAAATATTGATCGTGGAGCACTAATTATTTATTAATGTAGTTTTAATAGGTAAACGCCGCTTTGTGTTGTCACTCCCACGTTTGAAGCGCTCGAAACCGAAAACGGGACGAGTAAAACGAATTATAGTGATCAGATTATGCGACGAGAGGTTTTTTTTACTCGTGCTGTGAATGTAGATCCTAAATGTATAAAAGGCACCGCTAAAAGGCTTTTCAATTGAAGCATCACTTGCATTGTAGCTAGCAGGAACTGTTAAGACGCCGTACCGCGTCATACGTATCAACGCAATTAATGTTTTCCCTCGTCAATTGCACTAATTATCTGATAAGATATTAGCTTCAATTAAGTCGATTGATTCCGAAGGCTAGCTTGTTGATTTGCCTGATAGAGGTTGATAGAAATACTTATTGACGGGGACCTTGTTTGGTCTTTGATGTCGCTGTAAGGTTAGGTACAAACAGGAAATTTGCATCGGTATCAATGCTATCATGACTCGTGCCGATTCAATTAAATGTGCGGTCTGCTAGATCTACAATAGCGATTGCCCTACAATGGCGACCGATATGCAATCATAACATATATCATTGTTTACATTACGTAAGATTTTCCTCGGTCATAAAGAACCTACATATTCCTGAGTTCTATGGAAAGTCCATGAGCCGTATTTCAAACTTTTACAAGGAAGGACTTTGAACGTTAATTTGGGGAAAACGTCAATCAGCCTCAAGTGATGTAGGGACATACGTACAATTGCACAAATGGTCCATTTGTTAGATCCGCCAACACTCTGACGCCCACCGTTGATTGCTACTTGTTTTGAAAACCAACAAAAAACCAACTACAACTGCATTGTTCAAAATATTAATTGATCCATGCAACTTCAAAAGTTCAATTAGTACTTTAGGTGCAATTTCGTTCATTTAATAAGCTTGTGGTTAGAAAAAAATACCCAAATATTGGTAACGTAATTGACTATTACGTTCTTACGTATTTAGAGTGCCTCCTTCATATTTTTTTGAAAAGTAACCATTGTATTTATAACATGAGTCATCAGCGTCACCGGATGACTCAGAGGGGATTCCAAGTTGATAAAAAACTTCGTAGGTGTTAGATCCGAACCAAATTGTGTTTTGACAGATTCATCGTATTATCTTCAGTTGAATCTGATTCTCATGGTAGCTATTTATGCAATTTCTTATTGAAATCTTTTAGGTACGATGATAATATCAAACAGATATTATCTGCTTTGTTAGTTCCTGATTAATGTCCTTGATAATAAGATTTCTTTTTTTTTTGATAAGCAATTAGTGGAAACCGCTTTGATTAGGATTAACAGCGTGTACGCTGTCACGTTGGTATTTAAAAACTTGTTTTTTTTTTTATTTAGCTAAAAAACGATAAAAACCAAAAGTACCAAAGACACCGACTTCTTGGTGTTTTGCATTAGAAGTCTGTTTATTTTTTGTTAAAAAAATATTTCTCTCTTTTTAGTTTTAGTAACCAATCACTAATAAAAAAAGTTAATTCAAAATATAAAAAAACCCGACTGCTTAAAAAGCGAACTAAAAAGACGTAAACAAGAAGAAAATCATGCTGTACAGTCGGAGGATACATATTCGCGAGCTGGCTGACCAAAACCAGATGATTTTAATGAAACTTGAACTGTTCCCTAAGTTGAGAGATAGTTTATCCAATAAAAAAAGAATGATCACGATCCGATAAGTAGTTTCAGAAAAATGCGTGGACATACATACAAACAAACATACATACACTACAGAAATTTGGCACACGTGTTTAAATGCCCATACAAAGTAGCATATGTGAATATTGTGCAATTCAAACAATTACGTGCCGAATCGATTACCTCTTTTTTTTTGTAGTCAGTAAAAATTTAACATTTAGGTCCACGGGAGTAAAACATATCTGGCGAAATGCGGGTGTAGGTAATAGGTGCAACCCTGCTTAAACATTTGATAAATACTGGCGTGATGTTATGTTATGATTTAGGTCCCAAACTTAATTCAACAGTAGGCTAATTATAATTCTAAAAAGTTCATTGTCACTTGTAAGTCAAAGGTTATTGAACTTTTAACCGTTGTACAATGTACTGTATACAGGTACCTGTAACCTGCATAATATTTTGTTTGTGTATGATATAAAAAATGACAGGTACCTATGGTACCTACTCAATTGACAGGTATGGTACCTACTCAATTATGTACAATTAGCTTCTGACAGGGGCTTCGCTCGCGTTAATACTGTTTTCTTACCCAAGGAAACATTATACCGGGATAAAAGTAGCCTTTGTGATATTGCAGACTATAATCTATATCTGTGCCAAATTTCATCCAGATCCGTTCAACCGTCCTAGCTTGATATCAAACATACATCCACACACACATCCATCCAAACTTTCACATTTATAATATTAGTAATATAGCTTCTGCCTGCGGTATCATCTACGTTAAAGATGTTTTAATATCCCAAGGGATAAAAAACTGGGACAAAAAATATTCCATGTCCTAATCCAGATCATGGTCCAGGTGTGCCAAGTTTTATACGAATTGTTCAGCCGTTAAGGCGTTAAAAGGTAACAAACAGACAGACATGTTAACTTTCTCATTTATAATATTAACTAAATTTCCCCGCAGCATCAGGCCACAGGAGACGTTATTTTTTATAACAATTTACCTATGACAGTCAGCGATAGTTTAGCGAAATCGGAACCGAGCTTCTAGTGATTATTCATAACAAACAAACATACAACAATTTTACCTTTTTATAAATTAGTTATACTTATTAAAAGATAAGTATGGAGTGTATAGGTAGCATGAAAGTAGGTACTTCATCTTCGACTCTAACCATATCACAGCACAAAAAGTAAACACTCAAACACTGACGTCAATGCACTACTGATAAATTAATACAACTTAACTTCGAACAGTTATACATATAAGTGGTGCTAGGTAGTCCTATGAGTGGAACTACTCATAAGTTATAGGACTATGGCACCAACTACTAACACCATACTACTACTAACACTATGGCACCAACTTTGAAAAAGCGAAAACACATTGAAATATTGACATGTTGCGACGACCGACGCGGCGACGGCGACGGTACACTTGTATCCCAAATAAATTGGGATGGGCAACATAATGATGACGTTGGTGACTGTTTTTGACATATTTTACGGCCGTTTCCGGGTTTTACCAAGAGTTCTCTAGAGACCTATGTATTAGGTATTCATGAAAAAAATCGAACAGCAAAGCATTAGCGTGTCTGAAATAATGACATATTGTACCTATGGTACATTACACTGGACCCAAATAAATTGTTTTATCTACACTCACAACGTAGAGTTCAAAAAATATTGTTTACACATTTACTTTATATTTGTGGATAGGAAAAAAATAAAAAATAAAACCATTACAGTTCAAAATTTTCCTTCGATTTTCAAACAACTGCATCATAAAATAACTTTTTAATTTTTATAGCACACTTTTACTTTTTAATTTATTGGCGCTTATGGGCTCATTGACTTAATGTAGAAAAATAGTGTTTGTCTATGGATGCGCGCGCTGCGTAATCATGCGCAATAAGAACCTAAACAGCCCGCCATACCGCTTATTTTTTTCGTCACCACTTTTATTTTATTTCAACTGTATGAGTGAAGATAAAATAGTGTATGCAACGGCATATAATTAGGTATTAAAACACTCGCGTGTTAATATTATTTATATTATTATTCGGCTTCGCCTCATGTGATAAACCCACGCTCGTGTTTTAATAACCCCTATTATATGACCATTGCATAAACTACTATCACCTATCCGATGTTATTCATAGACATGATCGTTATGGAGAAAAATAAACAAAAGTTAGCTAGTAGATATTTATGTATTTAATTCATTTTATTGCTCAAGAATATTTTTTTTTTTTGATATCTGTTACTTACTTAATATAGTTTAACAATAAGCACGTTCTTTTAATGGAATTTTATATCAGAATATCTTATACGATGCATAACATTATAAGTATTTATTTCTTAATTCAAAGTCATACCATTAATTATTGCTCTCATTGCGACTAAAACACTGCTAAAATTAAAACATAGTTCACTCAAAAAATGTCCATACTGGTCACTGAAATGTTGTGTTGTCGTGCGGTTTCCACAAATTATCACAATTAATCAAATAATAAAACTTATAGCTAACCGTGGGCCGACCGCACTTGTCACTGACGCACTTCACGTTATGCCTGACCGAAGTTTCCCTCGATTTGTCTCCGACATTACGTAGATTCTGCTTAACGTAACGAGGCGTATTTTTATTCGACTTTACTGAAAAGCCAGAACGACAAAATGGCAGCTTGCCATTTATATTTCAATATTTTTATTCGAGAGTCCATGATGCGAATCTACCCTATTCTTTGTGGGAAGAATTCGAGAGGCTGGGGGTTGGCCTGTGGTGGTGGAGTGGGCGGGATCTCGTGCTGAGGCTTCAGCAGCCAAGGGTTGCCGGCGTTCTGTGGTGACCCATCAGCTCGCTTCTGTCCACCGCCTGATGGAGTCAGGTGTAGTTGAGGAGGCTGGTTTGTAGGCCCCACGGGTGGTCTGTCAGATTTCGGCTGCATGTTTACTGGAAAAACAAAAGAAACTCATAAGTTATCGTGTAACTGAAATACTGCTGTTATTTTCCTAAAAGAATGATTTGATTTACACTGAAGGAAAATTCTTAGTATTTATCACCAAGTTATGAAAAGATTTTCCACACTTATTTACCACGGCAAACACAAATCACTGATTAACTGTTCTTAACAATAAACACTTGTTTAAAATACTTACTGTCTACGTTTAAACTGATTCTTTCAAACTGTGAAGTGATTAGACGTTCACCGTTTACAAACATTAATGATTTTAAATAATATGTTTTATCAGAGCACAGCGTGGGGCGGCGACGTTATACATAATGTGCGGTGCTTACATTGGTCGCGCGGTTTTATATCGCCACTGACTCACATTTGGCAAGAGAACTCTCTATCTATGACCACGTCACTTGGTCTCTGACGCGATGTTATGACGGCAGCGCATTTTCCTCGCCCAGAACTTACCGCCACCTTTATACAATCAATACGTCTGCAGATGAATAAACGCTATGCAGTCGCACTTTATTACTAATATTATTATCCATGATATTTTTAAAACAATGGCTCATACAAGGAAATATTTAATACGTCATTGCCGTGCCTTTGTATAACATGATTCTGATTGGCCATTTCATTCAAACATTGTGAAAACAGGTGATTCAATTATTTTATGTATTGGAAACGGTACTCAAAACATGCTATCTGCTAAATTTCAATTACTGAACGTAAGTAGAATACGGAAGGTTTTTACGGTTGTTTTTTCATGACCATTGATTAGGTACTTTAGACGTAGTTGTTGGCTGTACGTTTTCCGTAACTGCTTTCATAAATTTAGCTTAATCGGCATCATCAGTCGCGTCCTTATTTACGATAGCAAAAATGTAAAGTTGAGACGGCTTGATAGAAGTATGTCACGGTCGTGGTTATCATTTGTGTTAAATTTTCTTCGAGTATATAGAGACTTAGATGACATTGTTCACGAGCGCACCTATCCGGGCGTATCCTTTGAAACCAATAAATTAGATTTCTGATAGATACTATCACATTACTGATAGCATACTGACTATCTACTGATAATCATGACTAAAAACACGTGACGTTTTTTCCCAAAACTCGGGAGATTAACCATAATTATTTGATCTTGTTCAATGATGAAACTTTTATTGGTATCGTTAAGTATGATATCACCGTTGATGTAATTCCAATTATCTCTATGAATGGAAAATCGTGAAATTTCCCGTACACTAATTTGTATGTAAATGTGTAGAATTTGATAATATAGTTTTTTATGGTAACAAAACCCAACCAATGAGAATTTCCATGACGTAAATGTTGAAGATAAATTTAACATTTTATTGATTTGTTCTGGCTTGATATATAAGTATAGTGGTAGAAAGTACAAAACGCTATATACTCGTAGGTAACTTAACTAGAATATAATGAACTAGAGCGCATCCGGTTTTCAATTGTGTGAAATAGGTCTTTACTGTACTGATGATGGTCTGATTCTGAATAACAGTATTTATTCGTAATCCACGCTTTGTGGCTTTGTCCCCTTCACGTTTCGCTTCATACAATGAAACGAAATTGACGCCGAATTTCATTTACGCCTATAGCTTATTCATCACGCTATTTGCGTTTACATTTTCGTCCTTTTCTCGATTCATCTTATAAAATGAGGATTTTTTAAATTCCTTCCTTTTCTGTTGGTTTTTTCTAGACCTATATTTAAAACAGCTTTGTTCTCGTCTTCATTTTCAAGAAGGTTTTGTATAAAATTACTTACAGCTCAATTTTCTTTGCCTTTATTAATTAGTTAAACGTTTATCAAGTAGTTTACAAGTCGCTCTTGGCTTCTAATTTCTTTAAGATTTTAATTTTCGTTTTTTTTTTCTCTAAGGGTTTTCATAAGAGTTATTTTAAGTTTTCCTTCCCTTTCAGCTCTATTAAGGATTCGTTTTCGTTTTATACTAATTCCCATGCCATTTAGAAATTATTTGAGAAAGGGAGGGAATACGCCCGCAAAAATGTTTGAAGCTTTCATTTATTTCGTTTTCATAATAAAATATTAACTAGACCCTAAAACTTCGAGGCCATAAAGTTCTATCAGAGACATCTCAGGACGTAGAAGGCAATTTATTAGAGAGGGAAGGAATCCACCTGTGCTAATAACATCATTATACTACCCCCGGAACCAGCCTCTTTAATGCCACAAAGACTAGCGGTTAGAGCGTTACTTTTTTAGTGATTCACATTATTATTAATAAGTCTTGGCATTTTTATTTGCATGTACGCTTAAGTTAAATTTTCCTTGTGTAACCAGACGTAATAAATCAAATAAAAATAACACCATTTCCAACTAAAGCACTTCTGTTAATAACTCGCGTGTTAAATCGAAATACTTAGCAGTAATTAAACAAGAGGCTTATTTAGTTAAGTTAATATAATATTTAGCGAACAAGCACGCATACTAACGCGTATTACCCAGTAAATAATGCCTACCTACTTAGAGGACGCCGTTAAAGTCAGGTCACCTTCGAATGGAAGAACAAAGGGTAATAATAGGTAGGTGAGAAAGCAAAATCATCGGTACTAACCAAGGTCGGGCCCTCCCAGAGCAGGTAACTCCCATGGGAGTGCCTCTGGCGGAGTGACAAAGTACTGGAGTGACGGCATGGCCAATCACTGCCCTCACACAGGCCCGCCACGTGTACACGGCATGCCGCTGATGATGCTAACTCAAACCGAAGATAGTTTATTTACGAGCATTTGGCTCGCAAATTCTATTGCGTGGATATCAGCATTTTTACAGCTCAGCATTTATTTTGAGCGCAATGAATATAAAGTATAAATAAAAATATTGCGTTTTAAGTGGGCTGGTAAAGTATTATGGAACATCGTCTTTCATATTTTTTCCATTTACTATGTCTGTATCTGTTGCCAGGTATTTGTTTTTGTATTAGATACATAACTACATGGCATAAGAATTCCCAGAGGATAATCTTGTAATGATATTTGACTTAGCCTCAGAATATACTTTGCACACTTTTTTGCCATGTAATCCAAGAACAGCTTGCTTTATGATTAAATTGCACGGGGATTACAAAACTGATGTACCTATTAGTAAGCATGACTACACAGTTAAACAAAGCCAGCATTGTAAAAATGAAGTGCACCTAACTAATGAGTTTCTATTTGATAATAATTTTTCCTTAATGCTGGATTTTGCCTGTAGTTATAGACAGTGTCAAAACTTGCCGTACAATCACCGGCTGCCTCAAATTGACCTCGGTTAGTGCACTATACCCCACAGCCGGGATAGCACCTCCACACGTCCGAAGGGAAGTTGCGAGTGCTTTTGAGAAACAGAAACAGGAGCGTGGCATAGGGCACCCACTATTCGGTGCCCACTTTGTATTTACCACCAAGCGAGCATCTGCCCGCAGGGTGTAACTTTCCGTGCTAGCCCTTGAAGTCCCGTAACCACCTCAGAACTCAAGAATGAAGGTGTACCGCCAACCTCGCATAATGGGGCTACCTCGGCAGAGCAGCAGCAGGGTGTGCATTTAGCGCCGAGCTGCAAACCATGCGCCACCTCCTGTCATGTCCCCTGTGCCCCAGAATATGCGATCGGGGTGATCTATGCGCTGCCACCGACGACGCCGTGGAAGTAGCTAAGTTTTGTGCCAAACAAATTTGAACGACTGTCTTGCCAGCGACACGAAGAAGAAGAAGTGTCTACTACTAGATAAATTATGTAGGAAAAAAAATAATGTGTCGGGGGATTTTAAATTTTACTTGTATAGACATCAATAACACGTGCACTCATAGTTTTATTTGTTTGCACTATGTACTGACATGACTAATATATGATAATTCAATAACTATTTAGTCTATCGCTTCACATCAAAGACCTTTCCTTTCGCAAATGTGTGAAACTCATATCAGCTTTGATCGACATGACTGACGTCAGAAGTCGATGGAAATGTCCAAAATAACTGGAATTTGTTTATAATAAGAGTAGCAAAGTTTATTTACGATGTATTCATAGATTCTTGAGCTCTATGACGCCGGACCTAGTTAAAATAAATGGTACATTTTGTAGTTTATTTGTGTCAAAGCTGTTATTAGCTACATTGTGGAATTTATTGAGTTTTCCTACAATGCTGTTTTGTAGAATTGTACAATGATCACTTTTTGCTGGTGGCCAGTTTGTCGTACCCTGAGCCGGGGCTATAATTAGCGCTGTATTCATTTAGAAGGCATGTACTCAGGCATTTTATCCATTGTTCCGTTTCTTTTCATTACCTATGTATTGTCATGTATTTAAAATAATTAGGTATTCAATCCGATGACATAAAAAAAAGTTAAGTTTTGTTGGATTCTTGGAAAACCAGAATTCACCATTTGCATATTTTGGACATAATAAAAAGCCCCTAGATGATCTTGTTGATATTCAGTAATTTAGATGGTACATATTAGCACAGTTCAAAACATACTCTACTATTGACATAAAGAAACTGGTATAGGTGATTCACGATAAAATCGGTTTAAATCAATAAGCATGCTAAGAATAAATCTTATATAAAGATAATTTTATGTCCTTCCTGGCTTTAAGAGGTTCAGGAAAAATAATTTAATGTTTATACTCATCAATATCTTAGTCATAGCAACTTGAACATCAATATTTATCATTGCGATTGGTCACAAGTGCTCTAAGACAATGGGATTTTTAAGGTCATTGCCATAATTAAACTAAGTGTAGCTATTAGCCTTATTATAAGTAGGTAAATAGTGCTTTTTATATTTTGTTTAGGTGACGGCAATAGTGGTGCCTATGACGTATTAAAAATAAAATGGGTTTGCTTTTGTTTAAAATTTTACAGACGTACGAACAGACGCGACAAAGTGAGTCATGAGTTAATTATGGCTCGTAAGTGTCATATAAGTAAGTGACGTTAATATATAAGTATAGTGGGTGCACTGAGAACCACGTAGGTAGCCACCACTACATACGTGGTTCTCAGTACTGTAAGATTAAATGTCATGATGAAGTCGTTGTCTTATCTTTACATTTAGACAACGCACATCAAAGTAAATTCAAAAAGATTTCATTTGAAATCGCTATCATTGATTCTCAAAGTAACAAGTGATTGATGTTATTATTCGTAGTAGTTACAATTTATTTGTTGGCAAGCGTCTGGGCACGTGTCATTTTGCCATACAAGATATCTCTAAAGATTGTTGTAAAAAGAAATTATCTTCGTCTCATACACTCCACATCAACGAACCTATGTAGGTACATGTAGGTACCTACATATGCCTGAATGTCTACTTGTCGATTGTACATAAACCTCGTAACGCCTAAAATCGATCTGACAGTCATTCACGTATCTTGGCACTAATATGAACCGTATGCTGTCGTAATAAAGTCGCAAAGTAGTGAGTCACGACGATAGGAATAATCTTACATAAGACGCCACTTAGATATAGTCTTTCACCATAACACTTGAACATAATTGTGTAGTTTCCACTGTTAAATGCGTCAGCAGAGCACCACGGCACCTTTATAGCATCAGGTAGTTGTGCGTGAAGGCTTCATGCCTAATAAAATGTTTATTGTCTTTTATAGTTTCAAGGAGACTTCGCAAATACGCGATCGCCTCGTCGAGCGAAGAAATATGACATAGAGACTACTGTCAAAGTTTGAAGATTGTAAAGCTTTAATCTTTGTAGTAAGCAGCATGGACGCTAACCGGGTAAGCCTCGTGGTTTCACGAGAGCACCGAACTACATGCTGCACTATATATGCACTCCATAGCATCAACACAAATACATTATGAAGTTCTGAACATGAACCGCTGTTCCGGTTTAATTACGAACTTCGACCGACGCTGTAACTAGCGAAAGGTTTACTAATTCAATAGTTTCACGGCAGTTTTTCCTTCACGAAAAAGGTGCAAAAAACGACCATGAAGCGCTCAACCCATCCAATAAAAGTACAAGGGCCGTTTTAGCTTATTAGGTAATAAATCGAATCACGGATTTTCGTGATTACTTAAACGATACCCACTATTAAACCTGCCCAAAAATTACTAGCTCATGAAAACTTCGGCATTGAACATCACGGCACTAAAACATAATGAACGGATTGAATTCGTTTCGACTTCGCAAACTTTTCTAATTTTTCTTTGAGATTTGCGAAGTTTGTTGGTTTGTTTTGCGTGAATATCATCGTAATTTGCAAGAAACAGATAGGTATAAGTGTTTATGAATATAAATCAGTGGAGGTACCATGCAATGTTATGCCAAAGTTAACCATACTATTCGCGAAATTTTACAGTCTTTTCATGTAAATTTGAGAAATCGTTGACGAGCGCTATAAAATAATACAGCAAAATCACGCGATCGAGAACGTCTACCTTTGTCACAGACGATCACAGACATCTTTATGGCGATGCATTCAACTGTTCCAAACTGCATTCACAGTCATATAAAGTGTTTTGTTTTAAAAGGTCAAAAGTTCAATCCTGTTTTCTAAATGCTGAATAATACCGCAGTAACATGATTTATGTCACTTGTTATACCTGTTGGTAATTCGATCTTTAACTATTAATTTAGTAAAGAAGAGAAATTTCGCGTGACGTATATCTATTATATATATTTCTAGACATGGCCAGGCACCATTTTACAATGCGTTCAAAGTCAATTTAAAAGTCGTGCCTTTTATTAGCGATGTTCTTATATTGCCCTTATTTGACATGGTTGGCGAAGTTTTGTTTCCAAATTTAAATTCATCCATGATTGTGCAGTTTTAGAAGTTAGGTGGGTAAAAACTTTTCGTACCGATCAGTTAATATTTTACCACGTAATAGATATCAATTTAAAGAATTCATATAGGCAGGTGTCATTATTAATTCAAGTGTGATCTTTGGATCCAATACGATAAGCGTATAAATAAATAAATAAACTGTGCGTAACGTCTAGAGCGTTGACGCTAATCTTGACGTCATCTGAATGAAATGATGATGTACAAAGTGTGAAACTGTCGCATGAATATTTCGTTGTGTCGCAAACAGTAGACAGGATGACGCTTTGAAAGATTCAACCCAGTTTTGCAAAAAAATGAAGTACTTGGTTGCTTCTTGCTCTTTCGAGACAGCAGCGTAGCCTACGCTACGCATGTATATTTGTACTTAGATATCATCATAATTTCAGTCGAAATATAATATGCTTCATGAAATATTTGGCAGCCAAAATATATGAAATAAAGTGAATTTGTAAACAAGCCATTAACGAGGAATTTCCTTTATATATACAGTTTGTCATCATCTCTCACTTAGTACAGGCGAAATTAATCCACATTTTCTAAGGAATTGTCGAAAATTCCTCCCAATGAAAAGTATTTGCGAAATTTATATGGCTTTTTCAACAAAACTATTCACTGAAACTGGTTCAGAGGACGTGCAGTATATTTTTTACTCGGCAATAGCTCGTTGACCCAGTAGCCGAGTTCGTGACAACTTGTATCTATCGGGCGTTGCTCGCTTGGCTCACGCGGCTCCACTGGATCCACGAATACGTGGACACGGAAATAAGCCATTTAGTGCATTTCTCAATTCTACATCGACCATATGCAATCATTGTTATCTATACTGCGCGCACGACTTGATAGGTAAACGGTTCTGTGATAGCAGATATATAATTGAAAATTGTAGGATTGAGCCAATTTTAAGGCATGTTATAGGTTTAAAACTAACAATGGTGATGCGTAAAGTCCGTCCTTTCAATAGCTTACAACCAAACATAATAGCAATATATGAGTATTCAGCAATAACAGACGACATAAGTAAATTATTCTATTCTACCCAAGATATTCAATGTTTTGGAAGATTTTGTTTTTGCTGAAGCTCCAGTAGCTAGTTTGTTATGATTCCAGCCGAGAGGGGGGGCGGGGGACTGGAGATAGCGCCCTCGTCTCCACCCCGCACCCGTCTTAAATCGTGTTCAATCACTCTACATTTTGTGAATTATTGCCCAGACTCGCAAAATATTGAGTGTTTGCAATATTATTCATGATATTATGACTTATACTATAGCCTATTCTATCGGATATTTCATCGATTGTGTCTGCTCCATGTAAACAACGCAGACCTATACTATTTCGTGATTAAACAAAACCATGTAACGCGATAAGATCAAAATAAGTAGCCTACTTTCGTGTAAAACTTTGGTAATGTGGATTTTAGGAAGGAAGTTTCGTTATTAAAATCTTATTCATTAACACTTTCGTTTTTCATCTTGAACCTGCAATTACTGTTCACTATATAAGTTATGTTATGGAATTCTTATCTGCTATTATAGATACTTGTTTGTTTTTGAAAGGCCCCAACGGAGACCCGCCCCCTGAGTTCTGGGTTGGCTGGTCAAGATCCTTCTCAGCCACCACCAATTCGTCCACTTAATAGAGTTGACTCACGTTCAGCCTTCCCTCCACAATCACCGAGGCCAGGAGTACCACCGTCACAACCAAGACCGCAGTTTCAACCTGGAGGACCCGTTACCACACCTCCGCAATTTGCGCCAAGGGTAGGTGCCCCAGCACCAAGAGGCCCTGCTCCACCAGGACCACCAGGATCCCAGCAAGTTCGACCTGTACCTCCTACATTAAGACCATTTGGTCCGCAATCTATTGCACCCCAACAAGGACCTAGGCCGGTGCAGTCTCCAACAGGACAGCCATTACAACGAGCTCCTCCACCGAACAATTTGCAGTTCGGTCCGAGGCAGCCACCAGTAAGTGCAACCACACCTGACGGAGCTAGACCACAGATTCCTTTGCAACAGCCTAACGGAGCTGCTAAAAACGGAGCACCCGCGCCTGGATTCCAGAGACAACCATCCCAAGGCTCTTTGAAGGCTCTTGATTCATCTAATACTTATCAAAATAAACCAGTCAACCTGGAGAACCAAAGTATCTCAAGTGACAACCAAAATGTCAACAAAACAGAAAACGGCTTTGAAGGGCCTACGGCGGCTAAAGGTAGGAGCTACAGTATTGCAGCTGCCCCCGGAGCTCCAAGTCCTCTGAAAGCGGAAGATGATCGCCGAAAATCTGTGAGCGCTATCGGAGGAAAAATAGACGAATTTATCAGTCGCAGTCCGGCACTTGGATTGATACAGGAAGGAAAGATAGAGAGCAAAGAAAATGTACGCGAATCTAAGGAGAGCGTTCGATCGGAAGCTTCAAACGAAGGAGTTAAAGAAACACCAGAACGCCCCGAATCCCGCATATCTGGGTCTAAAATGACTGAATCTTTCATCGGCGCTCTACCAACTGCAGCTCCCAAAAAGAAATTAGACGATGATGATGATGTGATTTTGCAAAACAATTTGACGGCACCGCGGAATATTAATGAAACTGGAAAACCGAAAGAAGAGTTTTCTGATCGCTCTCCATCATTGACACGTAGTGATGACTCGCCGGAACCTAAACAGAAACCAGCATTGAGTCCAACTGCACCCGCTAGGTCTCAGAATGTAGCTCCAGATGCCGTGCGTCCGAAAACACCCAAAGCGGAACCAAAATTTGAATCAACCAGAGGTATTGATACTCCCAAAGATGTGAGACCTGTACCAACGCCAAAGACTCCTTCAAAGTCTCCTTTACCGGATGCTAAGCCACCCATACAAGTTCCGAAAAAGCCAAATGATTTAAGCACACCTATTGCTTCTGCAGATTCAAAGAGATCAACCCCTCGTAAAACAGCTTCTGCGCCTAAATCTCGACCAAAAGGTAATATTTAGGAGATTGATAAAAACGCATTATTCGATTTAAAATGAGCCAAACGTTTTTGATTTTAATGTATAGATTATGGTATCATAAATCTACAGTATTATTATATATTTGGCTTTCCTTCTTTAGATGGTGACAACGATAGCGGCGTAGATGAATCTACACAGGGAAATGTAAGTATATTTATATATTTTCTTTATTTTTGAATATTACTCAACTGTATCTGTAGTAGGTATGTTTTTTGATATTCCATAACTCTAGGGTATGAATGAGATCATATCAAAAAATAAACTGGCATATGAATTATTTTTCATTATATATTTTTTTTCATTTTCTCACAAAATGTTGGGAATAATCACGGCATCCGAAGAGACGCACAATGTTTTTGAAATAAATTATTTTTGATTTATGCTATCTTCGAAACTATGCATTTTTTGACCACATATTCTGGAACTTTTTGTTTCATTTATACTAATATTATAAAGAGGAAATATTTTTTTGTTAGTTTGTTTGTTTGTACCGAATAGGCTCCGACCAATTTAAAAAATTCTTTCACCAATAGATAGCTACATTATTCCTGAGTGACATAGGCTATTTTTTAATTTCAAAAACGGGTCCTGTGGGTGATCCACGGGAGCGAAGCCGCGGGCAACAGCTAGTTTTTATATAAAGAATATAACCCTAGACTTATGGGATATAAAAAACACATTGTAAAATATTCTCATTTCTTTGTAGGATGTCAATGGGTCTCCCGGTTCACCGAACAAAAAGATTCCGAGTAAGTTGCCCATGAAGGAGAAATCAAGCAACAGCCTGAAAACGAGTCTTTCACGATCATCAAGCAAAAGTGCTACTGCTAAAACACCAGAAAACCCTCTACCAAATGATAAGAAAAGTGAGTATTTTTGTTGGTGCAAAGTTTTATACTTTATTTTTTATGCCTTTAGCGATATCTGCCCTTAACCTTCATTATATTGTACTTAGCAACCACCATTCATTGAAATTATAGCTCCATTGTTAATACACAACGTTAAACGATGACTGTCATTTTTAATATTGAAAGCCAAGTTAAAGCCAAAACAATATGAATACAAATTTGCGGAGTATCCAATTGGAATTTTTATGGCTTTGATAAACTGAAGCAAGGAAAAAGGAAATAAAGAGAAATTAGAATTCTCAAGCATCACTATATTGACTATTGTCAGTAAATGAATAGTACCTCAACTGCTCAACATAGTTAAAGGCGTACAATACTAACTAATTGTATATAACATTTCAGAAGTGCCAATGAACAAAGTGCAAGTTGGCAATGCTCCGTCACCTAACATTAAAGCCGTGAAATCGAAAATTGGCTCATTAGACAATGCAACGTACAAGCCTGGCGGTGGAAAAGTTAAGATTGAAAACAGGAAATTAGAGTTCGGTAACGTAACTCCTAAAATTGCTGCTAAAAATGATGCTTATACTCCAAGTGGTGGAGTCAAAAAGGTAACAAACTTTTTTCACAACAATCTTGCGTTTGAAGCGTTGGTATCTTTATTTAATAACATCATTGTGTTTTTCAGATTGTATCCACGAAATTAGAATGGAACGCAAAATCGAAGGTAGGCTCGCTCCAGAATACTGCGTACAAACCAGGTGGCGGTGACAAGAAGATTGAAACCGTGAAATTGGATTTCAAGGAAAAAGCAAAACCCAAAGTTGCTTCGACAGTTAACATCACTCATAAGCCTGGAGGTGGTGCTATTAAGGTAACTTAATAACAAGATTTTTATGATATCAATTGAATAGGTCATAGGGATGCGGTTATAGGCGACATATTAGGTAACTACTTTCTGTGAGTACTCTTTTTGCCTAGTTTGTCAGCACAGCTGGTAAAAGTAATAATCGAGTAGAGCTTAAATATTTGGTAAAGCACTTAGACGTTAAAAATGACGACACGATCAAGTATCATCATTGAGCAAATATGTTAGTGCAGAACACAATTCGTATTATAGACGCACTCAATGTAAAAATAGAACAATCGAAGCCAGTAGGTTTGTATTGTATGTTTAAGTACAATATCGAAAATAATTTTGTTCTTCTTTAGTCTACAGTTGCAAAAGACGGAACGAGAGCAGTGAGTAAAAATCAATATCTAAGTTTGTGTGAACACTGTCACTTTATTGCACAATTTTTATGTAAAACGGTGTCTAGGTTTAAGTTTTATATACAGTGACGTCAATGCACATGCGAGTACGTCATATACAATCGAAGTAAGAAGTGCAATAATTATCTACAAACGTAATTATAGGATTGTATCAATGTTATTTTTTAGAATGTTAAATGGGCGTTACCACGATGGAGGGCATCTCATAAACATTTTGCCTACCACTCTTTATGGAGTAAGGTTGGTTGGTTGGTACATATTTTGTACCATACGTGAGATATTTGATTTTATAGAAAACTTCTAGTGCCTACCTAAGGTACTTCTAGGACGGGCTGTGGCTGTATTTTTCACGCTAGGTGTTTTGCTTTCAATATAAACAATACTGTGTCTTTCACATAATAATGAAATAACATAAATAAAGTCTTGCCGGCTTGAGAAATGCGAATGGTAGTAGCATAAGTGTCGTTACACCTTATACCCTTTATTTTACACAGAATGCGAAACTACATAAAATATTAATATGATGATGTTACATAACGTAGAGAACGAACGTACGAATGTAAGTTACCAATACACACGACCTACATGAATATCATCGACGAGCACGCTATGGAAATCAATAATGATTATGCATTGTACTATGAAACAAACACAAACATACGTGTACACGTACATACACCACATGTTTATGAAATTATTACTTAGCAACCGCACTGATATGACCGTATATATTTATGTATACTTGGAGGTTCCGTAAATACAATTGGCCAACACAATTTTCCATCGTTTGATTTACTATATCGTTTTTAATTAAATTGGAAAAAAATTGTAACCACAGCAAACTTGATAGGAAATGTTACCATTATATTTTGGAATAAAAATGCAGTGTATGGGAAACGCATACCCTTATTTATGCTTTTTGTAATTTCTACCAGAGACTATCAAAATTCGTTGCCCGAGTTAGGAGAAGTTAGCGGAGAAACAGGAATGACGTCGACGCGGACTTTGTTTTATAGTATTTAGAGACAAATTGCTAATTAGCTAACTTGTTTAATTTATGTCATCAATATAGGCCGTTATTCATCATTCATTTGGGGAAAAGTTCATTGAGCTGCAAAGTTTTAATTCAAAATCGTTGTATGATTTTGTTCAAGTAATGTTGAAGTGATAGGCTAAATTACACTTTTTAAATTATATATCTATATAGTTTTAGAATCTTACCGCGATCATGATAATGACCATTCGGTTATGTTTTCACTATCGGTTTTATCAATCAGCTTAATTTGTTAATACAAATATATCGTACTGATCGATTTCATCGTTATAAAAGAGAACCATACCTACAATCATTTGCGCACTATACTCGTACGAACTTAAATATAATCAAAATAAATCACTTTGTTTCTCGTACGTATATTGTAATTTTTTATAGTATTGTAATTTTCCTGACGATTTGTAGAGGTACTTTTTAATTAGATTGTATTATCATTGCTTAGATCTACATCCATGAGTTCTGTAGAGATCGATCCAACTCAAATGATCTTAGCCAGCCTGTAATCATCAGTCCTATGTATTATAAAAATATGTTATGTATTCAGGTGATAGCGATTATTATTCATTTTGTGAGGTTGCAATTTTCTTCTAATCAGAATAGTAATGTTGCAGTTATCTTACTAAAATAACATAATGAAAATTGTTGACTTTACACCGTATGGCGCCGGTTACTTGGCAATGTTTCACATTTCATTGTTGCATTCTTGCGACAGTAATAGACTTACAGAGAAACGGGTGATTTTTTTTAATTGGAAAACAATTTGAGGATTATATTCTTTCTTATATCTACGGAACCTCTACATTAATATTATATTGTATGTATTTTTATTTTATGTGCACACTCACTTCTTTGAAACAGATCGAAAATCAAAAATTGGAATTCAAAGCACAAAGTAAAGTGGGCTCCATGGATAACGTAAAGCATAAACCTGGAGGCGGTGACATCAAAATATTCGATGACAAAGACTACATCAAGCAGATGACGGGCCAGTCCCCGGTACCAGACAGCCATGGCCATTCCCGACAGGAGGTGAGGCCCTTTCCAGCCGCTAGTCGGGCCATTTGCATATTTATGTCGTTTTCGCTTTTTCACTTTTTGTTTATCGGTGAAGGTCATTTAAATCGCAATCACTCATTTTTGTTTCAGCCAGGATATTTGTACACGTTTTATTGAATAGGTAACTGATGGGTTGCAGTGTGTGATGGGTTGGCTATAGTGAATAACGTGACTTTTATGTTTGTTTGGTTTTTCTTTTGTTTCTTAACCATTGTTTTTTCTTTTATTTTGCGTGTCCTTTCAAGTTTACCAATAGATTAGAGATTAATGCATTTTCTTTTACCGTAGAGTCCAGTGCCGGCGACATCGGAACCCCCTAAGTCCGACGAGAATTTGAATCAGCAGCAGTGTTAAGAGCTTGCACTGAGAAATTTCGACTTCTCAGTGAAACACTCTAATGTTTATAATCAAGAGTCCAAACTTATTGTATAACATTTTATATATTTGTTAATTTTGTTCAATATTGATACCCAGTTTGAGTGACTTTATTAAGGTACGTTTGTTTAGACAAATTAGATTATTAAAATTTGTCGTAATCAATGTCAATGATTTATTGCATATCTTTTTGGACAATATGTTTAGTGCGTTACAATTGTATCAATCATTAAAATTTGAATTGTATTGTTATACGTAATTATAAATTTGAATGTTGTATTTGTAGCGTTATAGTTGATGAATTATTTTACAAGTTAATTCCTTATTTGTATCATCATTATAACCAGAGTGATGTTAGTATCATGAGTGCCAATTCATACTAGTACCTTAGAAGTATCCATTGTGGTGTTTACAGTAACTTTGTGGCAAGTAGCCTTTACATTTATCAACACTATTGTTTCGACAAGCATGATTTAAGTAGTCTCTACCATTGCTAGTAATAGTGCTTGAAAGATACCATATTGTACACTGCACTATTCGACATTGTTTTCATTATTAGCACTAACGTACATTTTCTCATGCGATGTGTTAGTATACTGTATTGGTAATCAAATGATATTCATATATTATGCAACTATATCTAAATGTGTATATTTATTTATACTATTCCTAGTTATATAGGCTTTGTTATCACTGTGTTTTGTTGTTTCCACTACGTATTCATAGTATAATTATATGCACTGACTATTTCAATGTTTTATAATTTGGAATGTAAAGATACCAGGTAGGAGTTCTTGGCACAGCATTCATCATGAATTTGTGATACACTGATGTAGCAACTTGTAGCTTTTTCTCGCATTCGCGTTATTCAGCCAGCTTTCAATATATTGTCACTGAAGGTTCTATGATGACAAGAGACACTGCTGTGGCGAGAACAGGTGCGGGCTCGAGATTGACTGACCAGATTATTATATAAATGTTTTATATGTAACTATGACTATAAGAGACGATTAGGTTTAGATAGCGTGTATTAATGTTTGAAGCTTGAGTCACAAAACTTTCTTGCATTGTCATTTTTATGATAAGACATATATTTTGCATTTGAGTGAATTCTATTAGTTTTTATGTTGTTAAAATTTTGTCGCGTATTTCCTACTAAATAAATTTATAAAAAAAAACGTTAATTTTCACGCAAGCTATGTAAGGTAAAATGTCTAGATAAGTTTTAACTAAACTAATAGATACTTACTATACCAGTAGACAGCAACTTAACTCCGAGTTTTGAGACGATGTTTTATGAAGAGCGTATTGTATACCTATTAGGTAATCGTTTAATACAGTTTAACACTATACGAGTTCGTTTTATTTTGTTCACTAGTTCACAGATCACCAGACATTTAGATTCAACTGTTTATGTAGTCGACTGTTGCCATTACTTTTCTTTTCACTTGCACCATAACTGTCTTTAGAAATGGGCAGACTCATAAATTGGACCTTGTGCCTGTAAACTTGGTAAGTTTTCACTTTTTTTACTATTTTCTTATCCTAGTTTTAGGTAGTACGAACAACTACTTCAGATTTAGTGAATGTAGTTTCAAATCAATTTCTGAAACCATACCAGGGATGTTTTATTTTCTATGACTTCATATGATTGTGAATAATAAGAAAAATTTGATCATCCAATTTTTCGAAGATTCCGGGTGCGAGGGATTTTTTGAGGTTTTATAGAATTTTAGATTATACAAGTTGTCGGTAATATAAACCCGAAACATCTATGATCAATATTTTCCTTGTATGCAGGCAGGTAAGTTTTTCAAACAAACCCAGAAACTTTTGGAATTATCAAATCTGCATGAGGAAACCGGTTTATTAGACAGACGGATTAGTGATTGCAAAGCCTTTTGTAGTGGCGTGTATACCTCGATATCGGGTTTTCGTCAGTGTTAAATTCCGGCAAGAAATCGTCAGAATTGGTGAAAACCACCAAGTTATAGGGGAAAGTTCAAGAAAGCTTCTGAAATTCTTCTTGGTGTAATCACCGTCACAATAAACAAAAAAAAAAATTGTAAAACTTAAACTCGTATTCCACTTTTTTTTTGGCAGAGGTCTAAGTCCAGTAAGCTTTATGAAGCAGGACGTCTTTCAGGTTCACAGGAACTACTGTGATTCAATAATATATTATTAATATTTCCTATTTACGCAGGATGAATATTACATGTCCGTCCATGAGTGGACTGAGGTAACCCGTCCGAAGTCCCGGTGCCTGTCAGCTCGGGCTCCGCGCACCCCTCGCACACCGCGCACACCTCGGGCCCTGTCCCCACGCCGCAGGGTCCCGACCATGGATGAAGAGGACCTGGTCATGCGCAACAACGAGAGGAACCGACGAACTTCAGTCGCCAGACCCTTAAGTGCCCGCGAACTCCCACGTTCAGCCTTATCCCGACGAACCTCTCTCACACAACGTCCAGCTTTCTCCATATATTGATGTAGAAAATATTGAAAAAAAAAAGAGTTTCTTAAACGGGCCTTAGGCTCTCTGTGTTGTCTAAATGTTGTAGGAAGTCTAATATGTCATCTCAGCTCTAAATGTTAGACTTAGTAGTGGTAGGTCTACAAAATGCACAAAAAAATATTTGTACTGCACAGACGGCACAAAAGTAAACGTCATAATAACTGATTAAAAAAAATGTGTCTTCTATGTCTTTAGTAGTTTAAATGTTTGCATTGTGTAACTTTGATTTGCTTAGCTATCTATTTATGTATATGTAATATTGATGGATTTAATAATAGTAATATTATTCCTATAAGTATTATTAGTTTAGGTATGTATGTAGTTTCACGACCACACAAATAGGATATTCGACACAGTCGTTCTTAATACAGGTAGAAAGCAGCTTTAGTCGTTAATTGAATGTCCGAGTTTATTTATGTTGATTAAACTATACACCACATTTTGTCTTTTATTTTATAAGATTTTTATCCCAAATCACATTACCACACACACCATAGTAGCTGTAATGCTCACATACAAAACTAAATATACCACATACATACTCAAATGTTAATCTTACTTCATGAATGGCAGCATTTTAGGCTCTATCGAACCTTTCCAGAGTCAAACTAACATCCTGTTGTATTATTGTGATCTACTTGATTGCGTTAAACTTCAATTTGTACTGAAACTGAACAAGCGCCTTCTGCTTTTGAAAACGCAATTATTGTGTGTTGTGTTTTCGAGTTAGTATAATAAACTCGCACTAGACCGTCTGTAGCTGATCTACTAATATTTACTTCTAGATTGTAGTAAACTTTATATAAACTATCTTGGTGCATATATGACACTAGCTGTTCCCCGCGGCTTCGCTCCCGTGGACCACCCCACAAGACCCGTTTTTGGGATTAAAAAATAGCCATGTCACTCAGAATAATGGAGCTTTCTATTGGTGAAATATTTTTTAAATCGGTCCAGTAGTTTCGAAGTCTATTCTGTACAAACAAACAAAAAAGTCTTTCCTCTTTATAATATTGGTATAGATATACAAGGTGTATATGCTGGATATTGCATTTGGTTTTAATTGGTGAAAGTCCGCTTTTCGAATAAGTTCGCCTAGGTATCTTTAAGATTTCACAAACGCTTCTGCAGCCTCTGACGCAAGTGTGCGAGGGTACACCTACACCGGGGTGATTTTAGTCGGTAAGGTTCTGACAGACCCCTCCACCTACCACCAGGGCAAAGGACATCCATGAAATAAAGTTGCAATGCATTTTATAGAATTTTTTAGGTATGTGTCTAGAGACTTTGTTTGACCTAACCTAACTATTCTTCAATAAGAATAGATTTTAATAGAGCCACTGCCGTAGGTGGTACACAAGTTGAAATAAAACAACAATATCTTTTATATATTGTTTAATTGGTGTACATGGTTATGCATTATAATAATATTTATCAATTGTTAATTCATTAAATTATGGCACTTAACACAAATAAAAATATCTTTAAACAAATAGATACATATATTGAATGAGATAATGTCACGCCGGAAAACAATTGATGATACATACATAATTTAATTAGTATAAATTTTTCGAAATAAACTTAACTATAATATTCGGAATAATTTCTCAGTCGTTCGTTGACGTTTCGTAAGGTAACGAAAGCCTATTTTTGTTTTTACTTTTTTTTTATAAGAAAATAATGTTTTCAACACAAAATTCAACTTATTGATCCCAATCGTAAAAATTATAAATAAAAATCTTACTCACAAAATAGTACAATAACTTAACCTTTTGTACCCATAAGGACAACTGACTCACCACATGTATCCAACAATACCTTAAAACGAACGCGCAGGATGTCATTTTTATAAAAAACCAGTTCAACATCGTTTAATAATACAAACTGTTGATAAAAACTTACGACTAACAAACTCCTCTATGTACTGCAAACAGAGACTACCTGCGAAGCGATTACTTGTTGAAGCTGTCGCGAAGCGGACAACACTACTCTGATCTGTTCATCAATAGACATTACTTTGATTACTTTAAGGCGTTTGTTCGACTAATACTTTTACGGCTAATTAGGAGTTCTGATTACTATAATAAATAATTTGTGGAAGCATTCCCCATGCTATTAAATGTTAAGTAGACGATACAATGAATACTTCGACTGATGCAACAAGCGCACACACACGACACAGTAACACTATATAACTTTAATACATACAAAGGCCACAACACATCATTCAGTCACAAAGCGCGAATTAACCTAACACTGTAATGAAATGTGTATTTTACAAACGATCTCGCAGCATGGAGGTTACGATCACCTAAGTAATTCAACTATAATTTAGATAACATTATTAGCCTAATTATTGTTTAGATTATTTCTATTGTACAGTTCTAATTTGTGTCAACTTACGTTCACTCTAGTTATGAGATTATCGAGTCGACGAGCCTCATCTTGTTCACTGAACGTAGCTGGCAAGAGTCGATACTCACGACTGCCTCGAGAAACACACCTCGGTCATACACAAAGTTACTATAATTTAGTTCACTACGAGTATATCGACTACATTTCACCAATGTTGTGACTCGATAGCACGACGGACTACGAGAGGAACTGTATCGTGCATTCAAAAGTTTTGTTACAAATTTTGACCTCTAAAATCACTACTAAGAATAACTCCAATAACATTATGTACAATCACTTTACAGTTACACCAATTAACGAATACTGAAATTTATAATAGGTATAATATTTTAGAGTATTACGTCTCGAATATTAATATCAATCATATCATCCGATAATGTTGCGCTTCCAACTTGAGCAATAAAATACATTACATACCAAAAATATCATTTCTTTCCGCATCATAATAGCAGTGATATGACCATTATATCACAATAATATTCGTGACTGTTAAGCAGACATGTTTTAGATGATGAGTCCATCTTTAATACCAAAATCGGTATCATAATTGATTTAATACCGTTAAAAATGTACATTGAGTCAGGTACGGTTGTTAAACAGTAATCTATTGAAATGTAACATGAGAGTGCTGGTTTTTTGGGATGTGTGAAGTGGAGAGGCGCATGCAGTTAGTTATAACTGGTAGTTAGACACCAACACCGCATTATAAACTGTCGAATGGATTTAACTAAATTGTAGGTCAGATTAGGGAAGGGTAGTGTCGGTAAAGGCCATGCAGTTAGTCATGTACACCAGTTAGTTCACCTACTCCGCTTTTATTATTGAACCCTTCACCACAGACCGCCAAGGAAGGTGCTAAGGAGAGGCTGCATGCAGTTAGTGTAGCCAGAAGTTAACACAATCTGTGGGTAGATTTCCTGTCAATGATTTGTCAAAATTATCCAGGTTCACCGTACCCGATGTTTTAAAACTTAGTGAGACGTTCACAAGTAATACTTAGTCATCGAAGTACTATAAAATTTTGTTATAAATTATTCCTACAAGTTATACCACTAATACCAATAGGTCGTAATTAGTATATTATACACATATCGTTAATATCAAGGGTAATTTTAGACATCAAATTCACATTTACGTAATTTATCTAAACACCAAAGTATATTGGGGCGTGTTTCTCTAGGCAGTCATGGATTTCCATGATTTTAGGATACGATGGAGTTTGCCCTTAAGGTTTGAGATTTTGTTCCTACCATAAAAGTAAACAGTATTCTATATATCACATATTATTGAGATAAATATTTACTGTTAATGCGTCATCAAATGTTTAATTACGCTCAGTCATTCCCAGTAAATATTCCCACAATTTGTGTTACTTAAAATAAATTTATATACAGTCCAAGACCTTGTCGTGCCTTATAACGTAAGACTAGATTTTACTACAATAATTAGAAATGTGAGAGATATTTAATGATGTCAAGATTCTGCAAAGAATTAATCAATATTGCTGGATAAGGCAACATCAAAATTAAATAATTTTAAATAATGATAAAAATAGCGCTCCAAACAAGTGGAGTAGAGTATGAAACATAGAATTACATTACAAGTTATATTCACATAGTCTTTGAACAGCATAGTTCACGATCACATTCATTTTCACATACCGAATCGAACTAGACAACACAAGGTTCAAAAACATTACAGACGAAACGAAGTTTAGTTCCACAAGTTCCAAATTGTTTGTTCACTCCGAAACCTATTGCACATTTTCTCGACCATTTCATGTTAATATTTTCCAGTGTTCGGAGATGTGATATGTCGAATCTAAGCTGGATGTGTAGATTCGGCATAAAAACCTTTTAACAATGGAAAATTATGAACAGAAATGCGATATTTCTCTGAACATTTCCTTCAACGTTTGCCGTTCAAACGCAACGGGCGCCAGGCTGGCTGCCAGTCGTGCTATGGCTGCCAATATCAGAAGTCCTCGAGCAGCACGGCATCGCGGGGAACTAGCCCTTTGTGCTCGCCCCGACAGCACAGCAAGTACTGATCGTCTACCTCCAGTATCAGCCGGAGACGCTCACCTTCGTTGAATGCCAGGTGACCTGAGTCTGAAGGGAGCCGGTGCCACAAAGTCCTCACGTACCTGAAATTACATAAGACACAGTTAATTAAACGATATAAATAAATTGATACATCCGTAATCTTGGTGGTTGAGTATATTAGGATATGACCTGAATTTAGGGACAAAGCTTGAGCCACCTTATTTTTCCTATCTACAACAAAATCTGTGGTTGCATTTATGTTACTTAACCAAAGTCTATAAATTTCAACTCGTATCTTGAGAATGAAAACCAAGATTTGAAGTTGTGTAGGCAGTTAACGAATTTCGGGGTACGAACATGTTATGCGGAGGAATGAGAAGCATGTTACAATATGTGAATGGTTACAAAAAAAAGGAAGAACTAGAACAAAAAGAAGATGAATGGACTGAGTGATACATGATATAGCTAAAAAGGAAGTGAATTTTGAGATGATGGCTAATTAAGGAACAAGACTCTATTGTGAGGGGTTGAGTGTGAATACGGTGAAGGAAAGCATCGTGAGGAAACCGGCATGTACTAGAAACAAAAATTTGAAGACGTGTCATCCACCAACCCGCACTGCGCCTGCGTGGTGGATTGCCGCCCATTCCTTCTCACAAAGAGGAGATCTGTGTCCCAGCAGTGGCAATATTAATATGCTGATGATGAGGGAGAATGATAAGCCGACGAAATTTTTGTAAACGCGGGTAGCGGGTAGTAAATCCGTGAATATAGCTGAAAGCTGGCTGGCTGGCTTGCTGCTATGAATAGCAGCGGGTGATGTCGGGGTGCGGATGAAGATAAAGGGAAAATTATGAGTATCAAAGGCATTCTAAATGACGATATTACAGTACGTACTTGTGTTGCTTCTGCTGGGTAGTGGTGTGATGCGCACGCGCGGCAGAGGAAGACGCAGCGCGGCGCGGCGCGGCGGGAGGCGGAGTGCGACCATAAGGCAACGACGACGGACGCGGCGCCGCGCCGCCGTGACCTGCGCCGTCCACGCGGGACGTCCTGAGGAGAATCAATATTGATGAGAGGATCCAGGATTGGTATATCTCTAAACATGCACTGATCATGTGTGGTTCACGGACAACTTTGAACTGATAATGGTGTTGATAATCTGATTTCGATTCTTTAGATTATGGAGTTTAACCGGTAAAATGACACATATGTATTAATCCAACAAGAAATCATGTAACCAAATACTTGTAAAACACTTTTTATTTTAAAAGAGTAAGTGTGGAGTTTCTTGTCCATTCTTCTCCATAACAAGCTACATTTCCGAATGGACGGTAGAATCAATTATTATTACTTGTAATTTTTTTTTTGACATTCAAAAGTGCCGTTTAATGGCTTAATTGAATAAAGACATTTTGATTTGATTGATTTGATTTAAAATAAGAATTTGGGGTTGAGTATTTTCAAATTCTATTTTAACCTGAAAACCTGTCAAATTTTGGCATTAAAGAAGGGTTTGACTCGTTCTTAACTCCAAATACTTTGTAATTCAGATACCGGTCCTGTGTCTCTATGTATGTACATATATGTCATTGTTGTAAAGCCGGTATTATGTAACTTTGGCGAAACCTGGAATGGATTGAGAAGCTAAGGAAATGAATAATATTATAAAATAAATTCTGATAGTCTAAGGCTTGAGTTTCTCACTATCTGCTATGATTGGTTGAATGAATTTTCAATAGCCAATCACTGCAGATAACGCGTGCTTGACAATTTGTCACATCAATTCTGCTATAATTTAGAGGTGAGGAACTCGGCCTAGGTAAGACGAAAAATCAGAGATCAATTTTAGCTTTTGAATTAGTTCCCCTTTCGTGACATTGAATTATTTATAATTCGCTGCGTTGCATTAAACAGATACAATTATAAAAAGCTGCTTCTTAGTTAATTCTCGATTAATTGCTTTACAGGTTTATTTATTAGTAAATGGTTAGTAAAACCATGTCATGGTTCTTCATTGGCATTTTCATACTAGTTATCATTAGCGGTTACGGTGTTGTTTTCCTTAACCGACATGCACATGCTGTTAGCTTCAAACGTTCGTCACAACGATGTTATTATACAAGTTATTCCCATCTATAGTACATACGTTGTTTTCTTAACATTTGTGATGTTAACAACAGCTACATTTTGCACTCGCAGTTTCACATCTGGCCTCTTCGCTGTCACCTCGGGTAAAACTCTGAAGATATCGTGCGATATAAGCATAATAAATTGCGGTGCAGAATATAATTTTTATGAAAGCATAAAATATCAAAATAGAAATGTTTTTCAGTGTTACAGTAGGAAGACAGAAACAATTTCCACCACCTGTGATATCCCATTTAACCTTGATAGAAGTGTAGCATCAATATAATTTTGTGCTCAATAAAAATAAATTATAGCAGCTATTTCTACAGTAGCGTTTTCTATGTTATTTGGTCGACTTTTATCTTGATTTTATGACTATCCTTACTTTTTGAGTGTCAACTTTTTTCTCCTTAGAGTGTTGCTTTAATAGCGTTCATGATGGATGGTTTGTTGGGATTATGTTTTTCAACACTGGAGTCATATGGTCAACCTATTATGGCTGTTCTGGACAATGTATTCTATGTTACCTGTTAGCAGCCTGAGGTGGTTTCTTGTTGGCAGTACCAGCTCGCGCCGTGGTTGGCCTACTGGGGGTCGATGTGGTAGGAGACGTTCCCTTTCGTACAGGCACCGGGATACCCCTGTTCATGGGAAAATCTTCGTCAATATACCAGTAGTCTTCAATTAGTTTAGGAAACTTAGAAGTCTTCACAAGTCGATATTAGTGACAGAAAACTGACAAAAAGTTGGACGTCGCCGTGACTTGCTTAAATTGTCGTTCTTCAAGATCACAATAAACATTTCAAGGAGACTATGTTTTATAAGTTTTTAAACTGTCATGGTCACTAACATTAACATTAAAAGTGGGATACAGTAAACATGGTAAATATCCCGCTTTTAATGTTAATGTTAGTGACTATGTTTTAGTTTTCAATTACGAATATTTGGTAAGAAATCTTCAAGGTGACGAAATCCTAGCTAAAGAGAACAAGGCATATCATTCAGCATAAGAAAAATCAAAACATCAACTAGCTCGAACAATTATAATTAATTATCTAGTGTATGCTAACAGTGTTTATCGCCGCCGTTCCACCATATTTGGGACAAAGTAATAATGCATCCTGGGGGAATTGGCACAATGACCACAACCTACTCAATTGGTTTGGCATTGTGAATGAGACTGACAAATCATTTTAGCAATCTTTTTGCGTTATTGGTGATTTGTGATGATTGCGCGAAGTCAAGGTTGGTCTAAGTAATCTAGATCTGAAGTCATCTTTAAGAATGCTTAATGATTTGCCAAACGCCTTAATATGGATTTCGTTACACTCTGAGAGTATTATAATTGTAATCCTTTGTATAATGAGGTATAAAACGCAGACCAAGTCAAGATATTATGTACTAAGTTTTAAACAATTATCGGTCGGTATGTAATAATAATTCAAATCCATGTTGGCAAGTAAGACCCTTATTTATAAAAATCTTGACACTGTTTTGCGACTGATTAGCAGATGTTTAATTGATAGGGGCTATGCATTTTTTAATCAGTTTTTATACAGCTAAGCCTAAATCTATACCGTTACCAGCCAGTAAGTTATAGGAATCGAAACAATTTATGGGTAAGTTAAGAACATTGACATTACCGATGTGCTGTATTCTTGGCTGGAGACTGCAGCGCGGGTGCCACCGGCCGCACGGGCGATGACACCGGCCTGGGGATCTTCGAGCCACGCGCCGCGGCCGGGGACGTCTCTCCTGAATACATAAATATACAACACATATATATACACATATATTTCGTAGGTATAGGTATGTGTCCATGACGTCATCCCCCCGATGCACGGGTTTACACAGCTGTTCCTTGTTCTCACGAAAATGTAATGTAAACTCGTTTTGCATTGCTGTTTCGCCAATTTATTTCAGGTTTTATCTTCGGATGTATGTGTTACAACAATTAACCAGATTTACATGGAGTGGGTTCTTAAACATTTGAAACGTTAGTTCATTCATATAAGTGTTATTCATGTTTCACCAGTATTTTCTGTGAATTTCATAATCAGAACTGCTGCTATCTACGAATTGTGTAGAGTCATCGATGAGTAGGAAGAAAATACATAGGTTTTTCCACCTTATGTATGTGTATGACTAAGAGAATGAATGTTATAAAATGAAGGAATTCTTATAAGAATAAAATTTTGGACAAACCTGAAGGCGTCACGGGACTTTCAGCATTGCTGAGCATTTCCCATTTGAGTTGCAGACGTCGAAATTTGCCACCTCCCGAGTTGCCGCTACCATTGCCGGTGTTGCCACTGGCACCACTGCTGGCCGAACCTGGCCGCCAATTCTCCTCCCCGCTGCACTCCAGCTAAACAAAACGCACGAGAGTGTTCATGTATATGCAGCTTATGATTTTTTACTGGGTGATAGGGTAATTTTCAGAGATCATTTAGAACACTATGTAATAAAAAGGTATTACAAAACAAAAAATCTACGACTCACCTATGTACGGAATAAAATTATTAAGTTTAAAAATCAATCAAATTATTCAATTCAACATAAGTTATTAACTACGGGAGACAGGTAAAACACAAAACGTGGACACAGCAAACCACTATAAACGATGACGTGAAAAACAAAGAAAAGAAAGCACACAAAATAAGTGTTAGAAGCAGCAAGCAAGTCTAAAACTACCTGCAAATTAATAACAACGTAGGCAACGAAACATTTGTCTAAGCACATAACATGTAATTAATGTCCACACAAAGCACCGCCGAGTTACCTTCACTTCATTGCTGGAGGGCTTAGCGGAGGGAGGCTTATTGTTCTCTAGACTATCAGTGTAATCGTCGCTGTCGTCGAACACGAGCCTATCGAACGCCTGCATTAACTTCGAGCCCAAGTGCACCCCGGACCATCTGCGGTTATTCTCTATCTCTATCCTGCTGTTGTTCGGACAAATATCATAGCCAATAGTTGTTGGATTAACGCACGAGCGTGGTCTATTCTTTTCAACAGTGGTCTTTACATTCGCCGAATCATTCAGCAGGTCGGGCGTGGAAGGCTCTTTGTGCCTGGGCTCTTTGTGTCTCATTATGACACTGGTCTGACAGTCGTCGCTGGAGAGACCGCTCGACTGCATCGAACGCACCAGCTTCAGCAAATTCCGCTGGTTCAGGGTTAGTGGTGGAGTGTTAATCGAAGTGGGCTGTTAAATACACCAAATGTTTTTTAGCATCATGCATCATGCCATCCAAAGTTAGTTTAGTATAAGTTAGAGTCCCCGACAAGGTCATCGATCTAGTTCGATCGCTCGGCAAAACCTTTATTTGCATTTTATGTAAGCTGTGCACGAAAGTAAATGCTAAAATATCGCGTTCGTACGCCGTGAACTGTGATTTAAGCACATGCAGTAAACAATAAAATGCAAATAAAGCGATGTTGCTCCGGCAGGCGGCTATTTGATAGTATGCGATAGTGGTTTCGGAACACGAAAGACACGGAATATTGATTACGTATTTTTCATGGGAAAGTAGCATTCGGTGTCGGCTCTTAGATATTAGATGTTATGTTGTGAATGTTATCTAACCCGACTGGCAGCACGCATGTCGCTTTCAATCTTCTTGAAGCTTCTGTGTAGTTCACGCATTTCAAACATGAGATCCAGGGAGAAGGGTAGTAGTTTTAGTGGTTCTAGACTGGCGAGTAACGTATCCAGAAGAGCGCGGCATCGCGGTTCACCAACGCAGCCGGCGAGGATCAGAGAATCAGGACTGTAGTGTTTCGCAAGTATAGATTCCCGTGTACGTATGTATGACACCCAAGCATCTACGGATTGCGCACTGTAAGGAAATATAAAATTTTAATAAAATAAAAAAGAACATAAAAAATAGACTTCGTTTTTTAGTTATTGGAGTACTTACTTGAGTAAACCAAGGATAAATGCATTGAATTTGACCAATCCCTCTGTGACTGCATCTTCACTGTTAATTCTGAGTACTAACTCATTGAGAGATTTTGTTATCGGTCCTAAAACAGTAACACAAGCATATATGAATATCATCAAATCACAAAACATACTATAATTCAGGTTAGCAAGCACTGGTTGCTATTTCTTACCTTGTCTTGCAGTAGCTTCAACCATTTGCCAAACAGAATTATTCACTGCTCCGAAAGAAGTTTCGATATTCTCTTTGAGGCCATCCCTGAAGATTGCGTACAAAGCTGGACACAGTGCATTTAGAGCTATTTTGGCGCAGGCCGGGGATTCTTTAGAGTCTCCTAAGAAAGCTAACTCAGCTTGATCCGTAGCAGGGGAGAAATGTTGAATCAACATTTCAACAGCATCAGTCACATTCGACACTAAGGCTGCAAAAATAAAATAATTTGGTCATCGTTAGCGTTAACGAAAGTACTAATGATTAAGGCTTCTGTAATATTGATGTTAAGTTTACCTCTCTTTTGTGAAACATCGATTATATCATATTTCGCTCTCGTATCATGGTGAATAGGACTTCCAAATTCATCAGGACTCACTTCAGCTTCTTCACAAATCGGTATTTCAGCTAAATTCTTGCCCTAGAATCAGACAACCTTACCTAATATTGGGCATGCAAGAATAAAAATCACACATTTCATTATTTAAGTCACATAGTGGTTAATGAGTGACAAGCGCAGGTAACGTGTTCAACTTGCTAATAAAAATATGAGTGCAACGTAAAAATGGTACAGCGTAAAATAATAGCACATCCATCCAAGCACAATGTTTTAAAATAATCCAAAGAACATCGAGAACATAACATAAAAAAAAGAAAAATAAGAGCAAATAAAGAACCCAAGGTACTCACAGAAATTAACGGGCAATGACGTGTGTGAGCAGAAGTAGCATTAGCAAATGAAACGTTACCTGGTAAAGCCTCTGCGCTATCACAGCGGAAATATTTGGCGAGTTAGGCGGCGTTGTTAGACTGACACCCTTTATATCCTCCATAGGTTTTAATTGGGATTGTTGGCTGTCGGCCTTCGCGCCCTCAGACTTCTGCGCAAAACTCACTGACTTCTTACTATTACAACTACTGCCACTTGACTCTGTGGACCTTTGGTTCTCCTCCTGAGATCGCTTCATCTGAAGGAATTTGGACACCTGGTTCCTTACCTTTTGAACTTGATTTTGGTCCCACTCATCCATGTTTAGACAATTGAATCCACTGTGTTTCAGAAACTCTTCAAGTTGTTGTAAATCGGCACTGCTGATGAGGGCACCAGGGGGTGGGAATTCAGTATAATCCATTTTCTTTGTTCTTGGTTTAGGTAACGGTGGAGTGTGCGGCCTGTGGAACCTTAATTCGTTAGATTTTCCTGATTCTAGACTACTTTCCGTTCCAACCCCTTCGTCTGGATAATACTCGTTATAATCGGCATCTTTTTCGGCTGCGTCAAGGAATTGCTGTGATAATCTTTTCGCTGCTATATCGTTATTCTTTCTATAATCCACAGTTTGGTTCTGAAGATAATAAGGTTCTTGTAATGATCTCCTCTTAGTTTTATGTTCCGTCGCCGCTGTCATGCAAACAACCGGATCTTGTAAAAGATCATCCATTTCAAACATACTGTATCGTTTAGTATGGGTGCTAGATTTGCGTGTCTTATCCATAGATTTACGTAATATGCTCTTTGGTAATGGCGGCCTTGGAGGCGCTAATTCGCCTTGTTTGAGAACGCGATTTTGATCTGCTAATGAAAGCGATCGTTTTGGAATACTGGGATTTATTCTCTGACCATCGTTATTGACTCCGCTGGCTTCCGAACTTGTGGCGCTATCGTAACGATACACAAACAAAGGATTGAAGTTTCCAGCTGGCGCAGGGCTATTTTGTGCTGAGGAATCTGTTAGCATTGTGGAAGAGCCACGATACCCTGACGAAGGTTGAGTAGCTGTGCTTGAGCTTGAAGATACCGCCGTAGTGTTGCCAGCTAAATTATTACAATCGCAACTCATCGGTCTGTTTTTAGATCTTGATGCAGGCGAAGCATTGCAGTACTTATCTCCACATTTTTGCATACCTTCTTTTTCTTTCATGTGTTGCATAAGTTCAGGCACTTCAGATAGCAATTGCCTGCATTCCATTGGTAGTAAAAAGTTAAGTGAATCCCAGTCTTTTATATGACCGACTCCTTTTTTCTTCAACATTTCAAGATCATTGCATGAAAACGGTCGTTTACCTTTTACTTGCAATCTGTTTCTCTTGCTTTCACTCGATCTGGGTGATATGTTTATTTTTAACGGATTTAAATAAATATTTGGCCTCCCGTTCAGGAAACTAATATCAGGCAGAGTATAACTAGGATATAAGACATAAACAGGTTTTTCGCAATCTCCTTTTTTGAGCTTTTCTAAAAAGGAAGGTTCGACAACCTTGAATAGTTCTCTTTGAGACGAGGTTGATACATTCATACTGGATGTTTGTATACTCTTATCTATAGTATCTGCATCAAGGTGAGTTGACGTTGATTTATGTTCACATTGCTCACGCTGCAAGAGCCTGTTCATTCTGGTGATCTGAGTTCCATCAGATTCGGAACAGCTTGAAATACTTACACTTGTGGCGGAAGATTGGGAAGAACATGATTTTCTGTTACTTCTCATTCTAGATGGACTGTTCACAATATTTAAATTAGCTCTCTTAATGTGTGGTTTGTTAACTGTTGCATAAAGATTAGTTTCACTATCACTCAATTTAGCTCCATCACCTGTTTCTTCTTCTTCAATCAAAACTTCATCGTATACTCTGTTATTAAATGGATTAACTGGATTTATTTCCTCGTACACGTGCGATGAGACTTCTTCCACTTCAGTACTTGGCAAATCAATTTGAGGGCGCTCTGAAATTGTATTTTTCGAATCGATAAGTTTTTGCTCTCCCATTGATTCACCGCTTTCTCCTCCAGAGCTCGAAGGCCAGCACTCTGATCTATCCAGCTGATCCATGCTGACCATCCCATCATTGCTCATACTCTTTTGTTTCATAAATAACTTTACTAAGCTAAATGCTTGTTTTGGTTGACTTTTATCTGATGAAGTTTGATTGTCAGTAGAAGATGTGCTCATAGGTTCCGAGTGTTGACTTCCCTGAGATGACCGATGTTGGGATACATCGTACACTTTCATGCATATAGGTGTGCCCATTAGTCTTTGATTAACGGTGAAAGAATCGACCTGTAAATGAAGCACATTGTTAGAATATAAATAGATAAGAAATTCAGGGATAGTAGGTTTCTTGGCAATCATCTCTAATACATACCGTTGAGTTACTCAGAGCAGCCGAATTTATAGAACTGTTCATAAGTTTCCTCCTGTACAGATTTGGCAAACTTTGGCTTTTTATGACTGAATTGCTCATGTTATCGTCTGTTGCATCAGTCGCTTCATTTGAACCTTCATTGTTATTGCCAGAGGGGTGCCTAAAACCACAACATAGTTATGAATAATGGACTACAATGTAATGGATTACAAATTATGAAAAAATGCAATAATAATGCGATATTTACCTCCTTAAGGGTGACTGACTGGTTTGTTTCTTAAGCTTACTCCAAGTAGTTAATCCTAAATCGCTCCTAGCCATAGACGACGTTAGCTTATTAGTTAATTTCTTACATCTCTCTAATAATTCTAAATTCCTGCGCGTTCTTTCATCGTTATCTAAAACTAAGGTTTCTTCCTCGCCCAATTTGTCTGAAAAATATCAAGTGTATGAGTTGGCAAGCAATATAATGAGTAATTAGCATAGCTGTGATTCAGTTCAGGTGCGTATATTAGCATTACTGGGTAAACATTATATCATTATCGCGGTATGCATCAGTAGTTCGAGGAAGAGAAATCACTGTTGCTTACCATGTATTTGATTGACGGCCAGTTCGATGCACTCACTGTCCTCAGAGTATGTGGTGAGGCTGCCCTCGAAGGCGATGGTATAGTTGTCCTTATTAGCCTGGCAGGTGAGAATGAGGTCCTGTTCGGAGGGCAGCTCGCAGTCCAGGCTGTCCACGCTGAAGTGGACGCCATGCGCACCCTCTTTCACGGGGGAGAACAGAAGTTCCGACTTGCATATCGACATTGTGTTGATCGAACCGACGGATTCTTCACCCTAGTGGAAGAATATAGCATTATGAGGCAATTGATTATCCGTTAAACGTTTTAAAAGCTGTTTTTACATCGTGGAAAGTGCCATGATAAACATTATATTTGGATTCTCTTTTACATTGTAAAGTGGTTTGTCTATGTATTTTGTACGTATTAGTGACATGATAAAATACAGGGACCCCACGTAAAACACGGACCTGATAAAAACAATAATAAAACAAATGAAATACAGAGCATTTATAACGATGAAAGCAACATGTTGCACACTACAACATGTGAATGTTCTCAGAAGATTTCGAAACTGTAACGCGTGTTAGTTGGAACATAAACATTTGCGTGTAGTTATAACTGACGCGGATGCAAGTCGCGTCTAAAAATAATGGCTGCGGTTACTTACAGGTACAATGTCCATTATCAAATAAACTGTAGCAGAGACCTGTGTTCTATATGTATTGTACATTATCTAACTTGGCTATAGTTACTATCTAAGTAAGGCAGTGATTAAAAAGCTTTTTTATCAAAACACAAAAAAGATGGCCTTATTAATAATGGTTATCGATTTTGAAATGTTTGAGAGCTTTTGGGAATGAAGATAATTTTATTGGCTGTAGGGGATAAATTGATAAGTGCGGGCTAATAACCGTTTCCCATAGGGGTTTCTATGTACCTACACATGTGAGAACTGTGTTTATTTTTTTATACAGATGCTTTGTTTACATTATGGAATGCAGATTGATAACAATATCCGCATACTGTATTCCGCGAAAATAGGTGTCGTATTATCCTGTTGTTTATAGGATAATTCCATTAAAGATTACAGCTGTAGAGGCAATCGTAAATGAGACTTTACTAAACCCTTTACCTGCTAAGCACTCTCCACTGTTTGGAATCATTATTTAAATTGCCATCATAAAATGTACACGAATTCATCTTTAGGAGATACTATGTTGTTCTAAAATCAAAAAGAGCGACTTTAAAGTGAAAACAGCCCATTATTTGTCCATGACACGCCCTACGTAACGCATCTGTGGTACAGTCAGAGCCAGCAGCAAGCCGTTTAAAGTGACAAACAACATGGCTGCCAGAGCGTTATCATCAATTTAATTCCCTTTCCTGCTACAAATGAGGTCACAAATCAAACAACCACTCAGAACAATGATATTGTTTTACATATACGCGTATTTCATTGCAATTGAATATACTAACTGTACCGCTAAATGATTGTTGGTCAAATGAGGGTAGTAAGATAAGAATAAAAGGAAATGTAGTAACAGAATATAAATTATATAGAAAGTTTGAAGAGACAAGTTATTGTGTGACTGATGAAGTATTTATTGATAAAGATGAGTAATAAACTGTTAAAGTAAGCGATGATGTAAGTTATAATAATGATAAGGTTGTCAATAGTGTAATTGCAGAGTATGTTACTTCTGTTTTGTAATAATATTCAAGAAACAATAATTAGAAAAATCCAATAAATCTAATTAAAGCACGTCGTAGGTGGTCTAATGTAGGTACAGTATTTGTAAGGAAGAATATAAAAATATTGTTAACTATAGTAGTAAACTTACTGAATAGTATCCATTGTAATAAGAATCCCAATCATACTCCTTCACACCCATTTTTAACAACTGTCTCATTTATGCCACTGTCCTTAATAGAACGGGATCACTACACCATTAAATCATTCACCATGTACTTGTAACAAAATGTATCTTCCATCATGCTTCGCACTCGCTATCAAAATGTATATTATGTCCACAACGTCCGCTGTAATGCGTTATCTAACACAAACACAATTATCTAAAAGGTTCTCTGAACTATCACATTTATTGGTAAAGCAACATGTGATCGAATTCATTTCAAGAAAGTGCACAGACCACAGCTCAGTACTCCCTAGAGCCCTGGGCGCGACTGGGGCAGCGGGAATATTAATTTTAATATTAGACACTACATGTGCTTCTCAAACTTTGTATCGAATTAAACGCGCGTGTTGTCCACTCCGAGCTTTAAACGCAACTGTTATCAAAACGCAGCACACGCTAAAAATAATATTAATGAGGGCAACAGATGCTCATTAGCCGATCAGTAATTATTGATTAGCAAGTTTCAATTAGTAACACTTCAAGGTTTGAAGTACTACGGAACAAAACATTAGGCTTCCTTCATTTTACAGGCCCTTGTGAATTGGTAAATTACAAAATCGACGTGTTAGTGTACGCAGTGAACATTGAACAGTTTGAGAACGTCTGGCATAGAGGATAGACTTCATTGGCAACGCACACAGATGGTGGCCGTATGAACAGGGCCACACATAAGGATGATTAAATATAGCACACGCACACTACGCTGGTGTCGAGGAGGGAAAGACTATGACTGGGGGAATTACGAGCGTGGTTAAACTGATTGACGCAATTCAGCCTGTAGTTAGTGTAAAAATATCTATGTGTGAGTTGAGTCACGCACACAATGTTAGTGATCTTATTCCGTCTTTACTACTGGCACATCCCGTGGGACCAACGCACTTCACACTATAAGGAACAATAGTTGTGAATGCTAGCCAAGCGTCTGGACTTTCCAAGTATTGTTATGATGTGTGAGTACTCTAGGGAGTCAATAACTGTTAATTGGCAAGCATGGCGATTTGTCATCCTCGAGAGCAATTAAAAGAATGTGAACTTTCAAAAAAGGATAGATATATGAAGAGTACCTAATGATCTAACACATTTTAGTATTTTAGATTATTTTATTAATAAGAATCCAGGATTTTATCAGTCCATTATGTAAATGGAAGATAAGAACCTAATTTACTGATGAAAAGTAATTTACTAACTATAAAGTAATCATAATTATCTTGCTGTTCAAATAAAAAAGAGTGTTGACTCATTTTAATGGTATGTTTATTTATAAAAAATAAACAATAAATGCCAAAATTCTAAATGAATAAATATTCTAGATTCTTAATATTCTTTCGAAAACAAACCACACAGTCAGCATCATAACGCCATCTATTGTAATTAAAAGTGTGAATCATATAGTAGTAGCGTTCTGTACTAGATGGCGTTGTTACCATAGACCAGTCTAAAATTATACCAGTTCTGGTAGTTGAAATATGCAGTGTAATTGTGCTAATTGAAGTAATTAATATTGTAAGTGCTTAGCAAAAGTGACAAAAATGAGATGATATGAATCCTGTAGCTTTTACAACTTTGAAGGAAATGAATGAAATGCAACATTGAACAGCAATGCTAGGCGAACCTGGAAACTACTGTCGGCACTGACACTGCTGTCGAATCGAAACCTTTCCATGATAGAACTAGAGATGCTCGCAATCATCTCGCCTCGGGGATTACTCTGCAATACACCATAACATATCATCCACAGTGAAAATAAGGTAAATGGTACTGAAAAAATAAACATACATAAAATAAACGTAATAGATACAAATACAGTACAAAATTACATTAAGTACATAAATAAATAAAGGTTAGTTATGATGAAGACCAACACCGTTGACTTAACAGATATAGGTAAAAGAAATAAGAAGGTGAAGCCTAAAGATAGATATGACAGTTATGACTAGATACCCAATAATCTACACTTAATATTATAAATAGGAAAGATTTGTATTTTTTTTTGTAATGAATAAACTTAAAAACTACTGGACCGATTTCAAAAAATCTTTCACTGTTGGGAAGCTACACTATCCCCAGGTGACATTGGCTACTTTTTATCCCTGTATTCCCACGGGAACCGCGAGCCGTCCGCAAGTTTATAAATCAATCTGCCTAGCCTTTTTCCCAACTATAATGGGGTCGGCTTCCAGTCTTACCGGATTCGGCGGGATTCGGCGTCCGCTAGTTTATATATATATATATAGTAAATACCACTTTGAATTCACATTTCAGAACAAATTTGTAGAAATTTCTTGGCACATAGGAACAAGAACACCATTTTCTGTTACAACAGCCATTTTGCAAGTAATTACAACACTGCATATGTGTTACAAACGTTTCATGAACATAAACGGTCGATTTCATCGCCATAGCTTCCGTCTTCCGTAAATACACACAAGAGTTAGACGGCCTTAGATTGCTTCTAGCGCTTGCAAAATTTCTATAACTGATTTTTACGATATTTCTTAGAAATTTGTCGTTGATGCTGAACCCGGTCACAAATATTAGACCACCCACAAGGCATTTACGGCATATTTAGTTAGAAGTGCTGTTCTTTGTCTTTTAGAGTTTAGAATATATTTTCTTAATCTATATATGTAAAAGCGAAAGGTCACTCATTCACCTATCACGAAATATCGAAAACCGCTTGACGTTTAAAGATGAAATTTGGCAGGGAGATTCCTCAAGTGACGTAAGTGCACGCTAAGAAAGGATTTTTGAAAATTCCACCCTTAAGGGGGTAAAAGGGGGTTGAAAGTTTGTATGAAATTTCTTCAGTTTGTAAATTGGACACGTGAAATTTTACATTTAAGCTCTTGATTGATAAAAAGAATTCATGTATTTATTGTTTTTTGTAAATTCTACCCGTAAGGGGATAAAAAGGGGGTTGAAAGTTTGTATGAAATTTCTACAGTTTGTAAGCTGGACACGAATAATTTTAGATTTACGCTGTTTGTTGATAAAAATAATTTATGTATTTATTGGTTTTTGGTTATTCCACCCCTAAAGGGATAAAAAGGGGTTGAAAGTTTGTATGAAATTTTTACAGTTTGTAAGTTGGACACGTGAAATTTTACATTTACGCTGTTTGTTGATAAAAAGAATTTAGGTTATGTATTTAGTGGTTTTTGGAAATTCTACCCCTAAGGAGGTGAAAAGGTGGAAATTTGTTGGGCTTATATATTTAAAACTTGAAATAAATACTAACCTCAGTAAATAGTAAAGCTTTTCATAATTCGTTTTTCAAAACTACTCCTAAAAGACGATATAGGGGGTGTTAAAGATTTTTGAAGAATTTTACTGTACTTTTATTTTATTTTTGTATGTTTTACTGTATTTTTATTTTAATGATGTAGGGGAACACTAAGAAGGGATATTTGGAAATTTTACCTTTAAGGGGATGAAACTAAAAAGTCATCAGTAGGATAAAATACGGATCACGCGAACGAAGTGCGGGCGAGGTGCTAGTGTCATATATAAAGACTGTAGGACAACATTCAATAGAGAATCATAGTGCATCGACGATCACGTCTGAAATTGTTAGATTTGGAAATGTTCATGTTTCTAGCGGAGGTCTACGAAGCGCCAAAATTGACAACAGCTCTTATAAAATCATTTGTAGTTGCGAATGAATTTACTTATTTAGTCAGGTTTAGTGTCTCAATTATTCGTCACTTAATGATATCACCTATTGCCACTTAGTCATCATTTTTTTGCTCCTTGAAGACAAATATGTGCAAGATGCACCTGTGATTACACACCTGATGTGAACGATAGCATCATATTATTTAATTTAAATACATGCGTAATATGAGAATAAAAATAAATATTTTTCGTTATGTTCACCTCTCGAAACTTGTTCTTTTATGACTTTATCATTGCAACACGGCATGTTAATGAATTCACAGCTGCTTTCAAAACCGCAGTAAGTGCATTTTCGAGACGATTTTCGTTTTAAGTTTCGCGGCTTAAGATTATGTTAACTGCCTACTAAAATCCTTGATCTGTATATAATTGTGCAATGTGCCTTGATCTTTGTGCTGGTAAAATAAGTATAGAGATTTATTTAAGAAAGTTTGAAGGCGCGTTACAAGAAAATGTTACAGGTTTAAGAAAATATTGCTGGAACCATTTATGTAAATAAACTTAATGAAACTGCAGGACATTATCTCGGACTATAAATGTTACAGAGAATTAAGGCGTGATTTATTGCAGCGAGTAACAGACTTGTGGTATTATGCTTGGCTTTCTCTATTTTCTTTTTCTGGGTGAGTGGTGCTTCAAGTCTAATTAAAAGTCATGGCAAGACTATGTACATTACCTTCAAAGGAGCATTACTTTAATCATAACTATAGTTCTCATTAGTAATTATATTTCTAAGATTTATAAGATTTTCAAGACGTTGTTAGTTTTTGTCTTTTAAAGTAATGATTTTTGGTATTATATCGTTTTTGTACTGAGATTGGAAATGTTCGTAATTTCAATTTAGATAGTATTTCAAATTCTTATATTTTTTTTTTCATTTGTACATTACATATATTATATCAGGCAGGCCATCATATCAGGAAGGTTAACCCAGAACAAACAATCACGTATTACATACAAAACAACACCTAAAATATTTATCGATGCTGCAAGGTCATAGTCGATGCACTGAATAGGACAGACAAGTTGATTTACTCATTTTTGATGAATCATCTGAATATCCATAATTTCATATTACGTTGATCTTCGCAAGTAATTATGGATATTCTCATATATACTTTGTCCAGGCTATCTCTCTTTGGAATGCGCTCCCTCAGAATATCAGGATGGCAACTAGTCGTTGCTCTTTTAAATTTAAGGCACGTGACACATTCGCAAAATGTTTTCAGAATCATCACATAATTGATTTGTTGGTTTCGGTTTCTCAATAACATTGTTTAGGTATCTAAGTATATATTTATATTTTTAACATTATATTTTATCTTTATTTATCCTTTCATTTTGTTGCACCTGCCTTATTTTATCTCTGCACCACCCTAAGGTAGACTGGTAGAAAATGCCTAAAGCATTAAGTCCGCATTTGTACTTGTGCATAAAGTTTTAATAAATAAATAAATATACCAACGTGGTTCTGCTAAAAATTTGTAATTTAAAACAACGTTTCTCAATACACTAATAAGTTTACGTGCTGGGTGCCACTTAGCGTTTGCACAATCTAATGGATCAGCAATATAGCTACGCCAAGAATATTAACAAGGTGGAACAGCATATCATCAATGTCACAAATTGCCTCATATTATGTTAATGAGAACATGGCATATCAAATAAAGTTTTAATACGGTTTGAAACACCTGTAATTTTTTCAATTAAGTCAGGTTTACTAAGAAGTTTTGCGTTTTACTTAGTAACTGCTTGTATGTTCGTGCACTAACTTCGTGCCCATATCTCAATACTGCCTTCTGTTTTCGTAAATTATCACTTATTTTCCATTAAGTCATGTTGACTAAGTAGTTTTACTTGCTTTAGTCTAATCCGGAGCTCTATTACCGTGCTCCATGCTCTTATTTTGCTCTCTAAGTTTGTTCAGTCAAGGAGCAAGCCCTTTGTTGGTACTCACATCATGTGTCCTTTCATCAATGATGGTGTCGTGAGGCAAGTTGGCGGTCATCAACAGTGCGTGGATGTCTTCGGTCCTGAAGCTCTCCATGTCGGCCTCCGCGAGGTTCGCGTCGAGATCCCTGGCGAGGTCGTTGTAGCGTGACGTGAACTCGAAGCGTGATGTTAGGTCGCTGATGCCTTTGTAGGAGGCCGACACAGAGGACAGCACTGAGGTATGGTGGCAGGAGCCGTCTCGAAAAATTGGACTGGAACATAGAAAATATTCAATTAAAACTTTAGCCTATTAATCAAAGTTAGAAATACAAATTCGAGTAGGTACTATTTGAAAAAGTTTTCAATTGTAAACTTTATGAATAAATCTTATTACGATTGAAAGCGTCTTTTGAATTAAAATCGCTAATAACCAAAATAGGATTGTTTGCCATTCCTAGTGATTTTAATTACCTGTCTGGCAGTAATAAATTGGGTTACTCGATCAGTTTGGGCTTTGTAGATAAACAAAAGAATAATTCGACGACGGCATTTCCAAAATGGAATTTTAGGTGTCTACCAAACAGTATTTGTTACGAAAAGGATTGGAATGTATTGCAACGTATACAAACTTGGAAATGTCACGGTAGCGTTATTTTGTTATTGTTTATTTTGGTTTAGATTGGCTCCTAGATGGTTTAAAAGAAGCATTGCTTGGTAAGTGATTTGGTATATTTGCAGTAGGCCTAGTAGATCCTTCAATTTGCTTAGCATTTTACCAACCATGTTGGGGACTTGGTGTCTGCTTCCAGCCTCACGGGATGCAGCTGTATACTAGTATTTAGAGTAGCCCCAGCAGGTATATTTTTATAAAATTATACGACGCCGCAGCCAGCCCCATTCATAGTAAGCTTAGACAGGTAAATGGTATTACGATACCTTACAAAAGATGATGGTCTGCCTGTTAATTGGAGCGGAGAAGTGCAAAGGGATTAAAACGTTACCCACATATTAGTTTTTCATTTTCGCTGTAATGACCATCTGGTCCATCCGGTTCTGCTTTTAACAACAAGCTTATGGCTATCTAGCTGTTGTTAAAAGCAGAACAGCTATTAAATATGTTATTGAAATAACTTCAAATACAGCATGAACTAGTTTAGTAATGAGAGGCACTGACTCTTGTAACTTGTTGCTTAACTTGGCTTAAGATTAACGGCGTTCACCCAAATTGCAATTTTCACATGACAGTAAAGGAAGAAACAAAGAGGAAAGAAAGTAGAGGAGCTGCTAAACCCTTCTGGGATTGCAGGCGTAAGGTTTTATTTTGTATGTGTGTGTGAAACGAATACATAAAAAAAAAACAAAATATAAATAACTCACTTGTAGTCGAGGAACCAGAGATAGCCGGAGTTGTCGCAGTGCGCATCGATGTCATCGTGCGAGTGCTGGCTCCCGGTGAGGCTGGTGTTGCTGTTGCAGTCCTCGTCGGCGCCTGCCACCCCGGGGCTCGCCGCCTTCAGCCCCAGCCGTGGCGGTGGCCCTGGAAACAGGAGAAGGAGGCTCCATTAGATATGGTTGATGCTTTGATAAAATTAAAGGATGACGCAGCCTGCCTCATTCATAGTAATTTTAGACACGTTTACGGCATTAGGATACATTACAACAGATTTATAGTCTGCCTGGTAATTGGAGCGAAGAAGTGCAGAGCTAGAAAACTGTTTTTTTTCGTGTGAGGATGTGGCCACCTCCGTTGTCAGAGTTAATTAAGCCGCCTCTGGGTACCGCACAGGCCTCTAACTTGGCTATTTCAGACTTACATTAACTATATAAGTCCAGGTTTCCTCACGATGTTTTCCTTCACCGTTTCCTATGATGTCCAATAAACTTAGAAAGTAAATATGAATTTGAAAAAGTCACATTGGTTGTCAGGATTTCAACCCACAACCACAAGCATAAGAGGCGAGGGCCTTAGCCACTGGGCCACCACTACACCACAGACCACAGAATAATGTTAATTTTCTCAAAAATGGTATGTAATGTTGTCATAACATCTCTAAAAAGTATCCAGAAAGTGAACTCTACCGGCGACTTATTCACAACTGTCCAGTAAGAAGCGAGATTTTAAATTTGGAATCTCCTACAGTAGTAGGGATTGGTCCGATATATCAAAAGGTAACTTATATCGGATATGTGCTCGGATATGTGTGTGTGTGTGTGAGTGATCATACCGATGTCTATATCAAAATAACCGATATTACAAAAACTGTATCTAATAAAAACCTTACTAGCGTGCGAGAACGAATAAGTCAAAACTTAAAACCGTAACAATGCGAAAACGTACGAACTACGAACAAAACGCAAACTTCACAAACGATAGGAACCATATGCGCTACCTCTCTTTCTAAGTATTATTTCGCGTTCGTTGTTAGTTTGCTCATCTAAATAACATTTTAACTTATACAAACTGTACTAAATGATATCGATATCTGAAAACTGTATATCGGTTACGTAAGCTTTTACAACATATTTTGTATTTAATTTTCAATTCTATATCAAATCAGTCACGGATTTACGTAAATAGGTACGCCAATCCCATTATTTTGGTTGGTCTACTTTTTCCTCTTTAATCCCCTTAAATGAGGCACCCATTTGAAATAAACTGTGTTAATTAGGGTCGACTTAGTGACAATTCCAGTCGGACCTCCATAACACCGGTTGATTACTGCAGATACGGTGGAAATGGTGTGACGCGAAGTAACGAGGGAGATAACGTCTGACGGGTAATCATTTATATCGAGGGTTGTAGTAAACGAGGCTTTAATTTGCTGCGAGAAACTGGAAAAAGATGTCAATTTATTTCTGACTTTTAACAGGAAAACACGTATGTTATTCGTAGAAAATATACAAATGTAGGACGTGTAGAGTCAATAATTGATTCGATTACTTCAGTACCAGGACGGCAAAGTCTTTTTAAATATGCACTTTTTTGTTCGATTGTGAAACCCAAGGGAGACCATATTACTGTTCTGTCAAAACAAACCGTTGAAAACGACAAATTATATAAAGCTGTTTTACCTAATAACTATAAAAACAATCGCCCCATGGCGCCACATTAGGCCGTCACGAGCAAGGTATTGGAATACTAAAACTTAGTGGTAAAGGTTGTTTATCGAGCGGAGAGGGGCGTGGGTGGCCAGGCTGGCTGGACAACATGCCTTCTAGGGAATGTTGATGTGCATCCAAGCTATAAGGAAAACTGCGTAACACGCCGCTTAACTTCACAAGGACCAGAGTATTAGTTACAATTTTCAATCAAGGTAATGCTCATGCACAAAAGGTGTTCCCTTCAGTAATTAATCCTAAGTGATCAAGTAACGGGGTCAATAATCGTCACGCGTTATAATGTAAGCAAGGCTGTGCACTCCCGTGCGAGGTACAGAGAATGTGACGTAAGTAGGCTGATTCATCAGTGATACATTGCTAAGAAGCGGCTATGACTGGCCACTCAATTGTTTTTGTAACCAAACTATGATAATTCGAACTTAGAGCTATAACATAAGAACCAATAGCATTGATTCACCGGTTTCTGTAGAACATAAAGTTTGACTCATAAGACATATTCATAGAGGAGCAAACGCAATATAATTCGACATATCAAATAAATCAATAAAACTTTAGCCTTTGGTTATGTTTTATTCTCCAGAACTCCGTGGGTGTCGTATGGGTAGTCTTAGCCATTTAAATTACACAGTCACGTGGGTACAATGGCGTCTCGCCTTTACGACATAGACAAATTGATGTAATGGTCCAATTTTGACCACATAGACGACACACCAAAGATAGAATTGAAAAGTATTCGAGAACTGGCTTGGCTATGGCTTCATTGCATGTGCCTCGGGCAGACGCCGCTAGTGGGCGGACACTCTGCATTACTTAATTCTCGCAATTTATGGCCTAAATAAAAGAAATCTTAGCTACGCTTAATAGAATTCTAAACTGAATTTTGTTAACACTACCTATTTTATCCGGGTGGATTACAATTAGGCCCTTTCCTAATGGCGCGACGTGATTCGATTTATATCATATCGATCAGCGATTTTTTCTAAGTGAAATTGCAAGTATGAACACATTCACGCAATGCAATGGAATTCGAACGATTTGCGCTTGAAATTTTCAATGAAAATACTTGCGCGATATCGCCTATCGAGGCAATTTAAATTGCGTCGCACCATCAGGAAGGGCCTTAACTGAAATATTTGTCGAAGAGTTATTTGACGCTAAGCCTAGAAGAAAACACAAAATTCTTCACATTCAAATAAATTTATCTTCAGGAATGCTACAAACGAACAAGGAGCAAAGTCTCACACATTTAAAAGTTCGTTTAAATTAACGGCTTACGGAGTAATTAATAGGTATGTGTGAGGTTTCCCAATTTCGTGGAACGCGTATCGGAGAAAGCATTTACTTGGCTGTTGGTTTGATAATACAACTCCCAAATAACGGCAGAGTGCCAAAGAGACTTTTCCCTGCAGTTGAAACTGTGCTCGTTATATTTAGCAATGAGGCGTATCACCGCGAAAAAACGCGTAATGTTGTATTAACCGTGTTTACTATACCGTTTTATGTATAAGTAGCTATTCGTGTCGCGGACGCTGGAAGTTCGTCTCTGTCGCTACGTGTCACCTCGCTCTGGATGCTAATGTAATTTTTCAAGAGGGATTAAGTCACTAGCAAGTACACGGCTAATCCGTTTATGATAAATGCGGCGGAAGTCATGCAGCTTAACGTGTATTTCCATAATGTGTAGTGGCATAAATATATAAAGTTATATTTTCACAACAACATCATCTTTAACAAAAGAACGTAAAATAATTTCAATTGTTACGACAGTAAACAACCGTGAGAATAATCGCACTTTACACAGAATAATAATTAAGCAGTTAATTATTGTAACTTCTATCGGTGAGTTAAGTATTAATTGCATTTTCACAATTGACAATTCAGATTTTGCAGTCAGTTTTTGCAACATCGGAGAGACAATGAAAATTGCCCGTGAGATCGCCAGACAAATTGGCCGTGAGCGACCGATGGAGGTCGACGGGCACCTACCACGATACACTAAAACGGTGCAGAAAGTGTCACATTTGGGGCGAGTAACAATATTTCAGTTGGATGACATCGTATCGTGGTGGGGCCGTTGATTCTCATTGCCTGACGGATGGCGGCTATTGCATTCATATAGTAATTAAGTTACTGCGATACGGCTGGTACCAGTATGTAGTTAGTCTTAATGAAAGTCTGCTAACGGGTACGACTACGGTATGTATGATGTTCGTAGCAGAAAAAACCATTCATGTAGGAATGTGAAAGAAGTCAAAATGCCAGTGTATTTGGGCAGGACTACTTTTTCATTTCCCGTCGACTTAATTGTTTTTTTTTTTCAAATATTTATGACGACTGAATCAAAAACTTTCTCTCACGTGTCATTGATTTGTCCATTGCTTGCATGACTTGACAAAATAAATACGACTGATCAACTGCTCAAAATATTGAACTCATTTATACGGAGAACAAAAATGAGAACGATTGTAAGCCATATTTTTTTCATAGTTATGTATGCCGATTATTGTCGCCCATCAAAACGGTATAATAAGGCCCAATATCAACATTCAGCAGTGGCCTTTACTGAAAATCCAGAGCAGGCTACAAAGCGTGAGAATGGTAACACAGAGCTAGGTAACCTTTCACCTCCTTGGAGCTAGACTGTCCTTATACGTTAGACGATGACACGCCGGCGCTCGGGGACCACACAGAAACACGCGCACTACAAACCGCGGCCATGTTCCACGAAACATCGTGGGTGAACAACAGCCATAAAGCTACGCTTACACGGGTAATTTTTCAGCAATTATGCTCGGCAACTGTTGCCTGGAGGCAGTGGGACAATAAAGATTAATTGCAAGCAACCTTGCAATCTTTAGGATCCTAATTTTTTTTAAATTACGGAACCATTGCCTCTAATTGTTCCACAATATGTATCAGATTGTATTTCCTATATTAAGTTGCTCCATATAACTTTAAATTGTGTAGTGGTATAGGTATTTGTTAAAATTTTGGCATCGCAGTCATTTGCGATATCTAAAAGTTGTCGTGTTGATCATTATTGCACCAATATTGCCCAGACATGAGAATATTTCATTATAATAGCACCTTAAGATGAAGTGAAGTGTGCAGTGTGTGTGTGTGTGTTATGCACCATTGTAAAAGTGCAGAACTGTATAAAATTAGAACACATTAGCCAAATACCGAGAAAAGTGATAATGTTCGCGCATGGCTATAACTAACCCGAAATTGTTTACAGTTGAATGTCATTTACTATGCAGTTAATTTTGTTTAGTTGTTATTTGGTATTCCATTGTTTTATTTAAAGTTTATCTACCTTTAATGTAATGCTTTGTTTATGTGTTTTATTGTTTCAGCTGCAAGCAGGAATTCGTTTCTTTCATGGTAGATACTGATTTAAACTGTGTTTTTAAACAAGGAATTCCTTTTAGGTAAGTACATACTACAGGTGCAAAGCTTATTACCGAATCTAATCAGATCAAAAAATCCTATTCGTTCCAATTCCATTTTTAATCTCCTTCTTTATCGTCCTCAATAAAAAAAACTGATTATAAGACAAAATATCTCTTATTACTGTTACCTTAATATCTTGGGTAAACAAATTGATAATATATCAGATTGTTGTCGCTAAGCCGACTTATAATGGCGGACCTACAGCAAGCATTGTCCGCACCTCAGTTTTTTTCGTGATATAAAAAAATAAGGCCGTTTCAATCCGATTATGACATTGTAATAAAATAAGAGATCTGGCTTTCAAGGAGATAATGCTATATTTATTTTTTTGTTCATGATTTAATCAGCCAGTCTTGTCCCTTAAAACTTTTTTCCTCAACATTGTATAGAGCATAATTCCTGTATGAATGTTTGAGGATAAAAGTTCCAAGTCGGCCGTCTCTTTTTATTTTGAGGAATATGACAGTGACAGGTGTAACTTATGGGGCATTACAAATGTCAAGTTTTTATGAATAGGGAGTGACATGAGGGGAAGTTTTTATGGAGTGTCGCTCCATACGTCGCCTCATATGGTCGGTTGCATATTGGATTATAATACGAAAAAGTAAATAATGTACTTTGAGAACGGGTAAGTTACAGTGTAAATATTTAGTACCTAAGCAGCGTAAACGTAGTTGTAAAGCTAAATACGAAATCAATATTCTCTCGAATAATTTATTCAAATCCTACTCAGTGCACCATCTAACTCAAAATACATTAAACCAACGCATTTAGTTAGACAAACATATTAGATTTCGTAACTTAATCAGTCCCTAGGGTGGTATCCATTATGTACATGGTGCTCCACAGTTTATTGCCAATAATAAAGTAATAAACAAGGCCATAAGTAACTCGCGCGACGTTATTTTAAGCATCGTAAGTGAGTCATGAGAAAAACAGATTGCAAAACCAAAGAGACGACAATAAAAGAAAACAGGCCATGAGGCGCCGGTTAATTTCACAGTGACTTCACGACATGAGTTCAGCCCAAAAGGGAAGAAAACCAACCCTTATAAATAGAATTACTCCTCGGCACACTGCATGACCAATTCTCTAATTTTGAAACCAGTTACTGGCCAATAATGCTTATCTTATAAATAGATCTCATCTTTATTTGCGAGTTAATGGTACAGTATTCTAACTTATGTAAAGACAGTTTAACACGACAGCGTTGCAGCCAAAACAAGCTGTGCAACTGCAACAAGCTTAGAACAGGTGATTATTCAATAAATGAGTCAGTGATGCATTTGGTTCGCTGCAGTAGAAATTGTTATTTTATAAATGTCAGCGTGGGACAAACGCACCTACACGCCTTACATCACACACAGATGCCCCTTTATAATGATGTTATACAGGTTTATATCTACTGTTTTTAAATCATTGAGCATCCTACACAAAATCAGAACAACGACCGAAGTGAGGTCGCAGAAACCTTGAAAGCGACTTTTGCTCATACAGGTGAACCAGTGATATAGCGCATGATTGACTGTACATGCAAATATCAAGTGTCTACAAGAATATTTGCACTGCGAGAATTATGGAACAGAAACTCTTTGGTACCAGAGCCCCAGACGCACATGAGAGACTAATGCGATGGGCGGACATGTGCATCACTAAATGACACACTGATAGACAAAACACTGTATGACTAATCGAGCGGTACCAATTTGTACGTAGTACGAGTCAGGGCCACTTCAACGATATGACGAGACCGTTGAAACGGCAATTTAGATGCTGTGCAAACGACAAACTTCCTTTTTGAAATGGCAAATTGAAAACGCCTTTGGTGAACCGTTGTTGAGTTGAGAGAAAAATATGACTACGATCCGAACATTTGGAATTCAATATTCCGAAAAATTACAAGTGAATTCACAAGATGGCGTAGACAGCTAGATTGAGGCAGCTTCTGGTTTAATCATACTCTGTCATAACGTGTTACGTAGTTCATATGAGTTTTATTATTGTCTAGAATCTAGGCTACAGTTCTACACGTATATTATGTATAATACTGTTTGGTAAGCAGTTACAACACAACAGAGAATAACCTCGAATATTCCAGCTGCGTTCGTTGCACCGCCCACACGAAATTATGGATTGGAAAAACATACGCTGTTTACGTCAACGTGCATAAGGGTGTCAATGCACTGAGATTGCAAGAGAAGATTAGATTATGTTAGTATTTTCATTATCATTGCAAATTGATCGAAAGTCGAGACGAACAGTCATTAAAGGTACCAAATCAGCACTTACCGAGTGTGATGCATCAATTACACGCACTAATGCATGCCCTACCTTCGCTGGAATACAAAGAGCCCTATCGGATTGGTTTCATTGTGCGTACGAATCACATTAGGCGTGATATTCTCCTGCATAATGAGTCAATGACACTGCATATTCTATTGTTTAGTATCCGAGCTCGTTGATTAGCGAATTACCATATGTAATAACTTTTATTTATTCACGTTGAATGCGTCGTGTCCTGTGAGTGCTATGTCCTCTTGTGCCTCTAGAAACTTAATCATTCTATTTTTAGTTCTCTATTTACTTAGCTTAGTTGGCTTAGCATTATGCACAATAGACTTTTATACATATACAAATGGGCTTTAATTCAGTTTTTACATGACTTAAATTACTGTTTGTTTTTCTTAAAACAAATAACAGTATTTTTTATTTTATTTACACCTAATTCCCATGAACATAAAACTGATTTAGAATTCAGTGTAATAATTTCATTTGAGTCTCGTAATTAGCGCATTATTTAAGTTATAATGACAAAACATTAACTCATTTCTATTGTTTACTGTCTCGCTAAAAAATCTTTTCTCATTAGCACTTGAACTTTTACACCTACTTAAGAAGTTCTTAGAACGTAAACCATGACACCATTATTGTTAATATTTATCCGCAACATAAACAGTGAACGAAAGCTGTGAACGAACGGCAATGTTTACTTTGAGAATAGTTCACGGATATGTGAAAAAATAAATAGAACGGGAGCAATCTTAAACAAGGCACCTTTAACAAAGTATACTAATACGAGCGTGCTCGTGAATCAGAATCGGATAATCTAATGTTTACTACCGCGTTCGTTATCCCGAGCGTGACTCATTGTTATCGAGATGATTGTCCAAATCGTTATTCTGGGTCGATACAATATTAGCGTAGTTAACATTCATGTATCGTTCAGGTATCGATGTTTTGTCAACAGAGACAATGTGTAATGAACACTTGCTATGTGAATGTGCCTTATGTTTAATCTCGGTGAAATCGCTAACAATACGACAAGAGCGCGGCTGTTGTCGTCCTTGACTGGCGAGCTGGCGCCACTAAGCGCCGACACTGCTTCCCGAGCCTGTACCACGAATTCTTAAGCCTATTGCCTATTTTGTACCGAAAGAGAAAGGCTGCTGAGTAAGTGTAACGCCGGCCTACTCGCTCGCGAAAACCGCAAACATTTTGCCAACCGTGGTACAAGCAAGCACACTCGCTCGCTACTCCTCTACTGCTTATATTTAGACCGTTTTCAAGCCCTAACGCCAACAGTAATTTATAGATTGTAAATCTCCATGTAAAGGGTCACGATTAGATATTTCAATACTTATTTATATCGTCGCTTGCATTGGTCATGTACAACATAATACATCTTCCATATTATTTGTTTGATTATCTACACTTTCTCAATCAACTCGCATATATTCAAAATTTAGATCTGCAATCGAACAAACTTGAACGTGTGAACATTTCTATTTGAGTACACTCCATTATTATGAACATTTATTAAATTGCAAGTGATAACACGAAACTTAAAAAGCCCCATTTATTATAACGGCACTTTAAAATAAAGGAAACCATAAATAAGAAGTGGTAATGTATGCATAGCTGTACATAGACATATTACACTTTTTAATGGACGAGTTGTTTATGTGAAAGCGTTGAGATTTTTAGCACAAACCGATTGCTGCTCTTTACTAAACAATAGTTTGGGGTTTAGTCCCATACGTATTTAAGTAAACGGTAAATATAAGTCATTGACCACAAATGCAACATGTCACGATCCCAAATACCGTAATGAATGTCTTAATAGAGTCACGTTAGCAACGCCGAATTTAGGACAATCTTGTCAGCATATAAAGTTGACATACGCTTCACAGAGAAATTGCTATTTTTGAAACCAGTTTCAACTACAGCGTGTAAAAAGCTCTTGAAATATCTTATTGTATTATGTATTACCGAAAAAACTGCAGCCTTAAACTTAATCGATGCTAATTCGATCTCCAATATCATTTCCTGAGTGTCAAGGATTGTTCCTTATATTATTTTAATCGCTCGTATATTCAGTGGTTAAAAAAATGGATCACGTATATAGCGTGTACCATGCACTTTGTATCGCGATGCCGAAATGCTTGTCGTGACAACTTGCAATTAATCTCAATGTTCTCAAACTTAGAACGTTATTTCATAGCCAACTGTCAACTGAGACACCGATATTGAGTTTCTGGGGGATATTTCACCAAAATGTTTTGATTAATTGGTACAATAGTCACGCATGGAGCAGTTTTAAAAATTGTTTTGGAGCATTTGATTTTGTCGAACATAATACGGTCTTTAATAAAAAGCCACTTAGGGGGTATTACAATATGATATATCTATAATCATAGATCTATGAGTTATCTTTATATGATAGTGTAATTTAAACATGAATCATATCGTCTATGATACAAGATTTTTTATTTTTTTTGTTATGATCATAGAAACAGGAGCAGGACGGAGCTATACAAGATAAATAGCTCTGTCCCTTTTTACTGTCACACAATGATAATTATAACAGGTCATGGTATAAGGCCCCTGGTCTTGCCATATTGAATCTTGCTATATTGAATTATCAATTTTATTTTCGTAATTTCCTGATACAAAATCCGTCCATAAAATTATGTGATTTTGCCTTTTCAGTTATGCTACTGCCATATTCTAAATTCTCAGGTAATTAATTCTTGTGACGGTTTTATTGACGGAAAAAAGTAAGTACTTCGAAATTTTGGCGTCAGTTCACAATATGCTTAGTGGATGTGGAATTCTAAAATGATTTTTGGGAACACCGTTGTACACACTGCCGAAGCAATTAAATAGTAATACACACAACTGACTTGTATTCCATTGCAACCAAATGTGTCACTAAATAAGATCAAAGAACTATGATTATGTAATTAATACACATATATGATGATCCTAGATATACTCGTATGCCCCTTAGCAAAATATTGAGAATTTGAATTAAGAATTCTACATACGAATGTGTACTTAAGAGAGATAATTCAAGTCGAGATATCATCTCAGGCACAATCAATGTCAAAATATTGTCAAGATGTAAGGCAATTAGAGGTGTTCTTGACAGATGCGATTGCGAACATTCCTTAAAAATACGGTAATCACCCCTCATGAGTTCAATCGTCTCATGAAGGCAATCACCCCGAATGAAGCCCTAGAGGTCTGAGGATCGAGAACACATCAGTATTACCTATACCTGCTTAAACGTTACATAAACTGATGTAAGCAAAATGTTGTAGAGGTAAATTTTCCGATGTGGGAGTCGATTGGGACGTATTTATAGACGGGTGGCATCCAGCCCCGACCGGCGTACCGGCGGCGTGGACAATGGATTCCGTAGACGAGACGCGTTCCATATGGATGAACTTCTAAAGGGCATACATGATCGCGTTCTAAATGCTAGCTCATTCATTTAATATGAAATTCCTTACTGTTTTAATTGGTTTTTGTTTTGATGGATGAAAGCTTGATGTCGTAAAACGGCATCTAACTTTCGTTTTCTAGATTTTCTGCTTATAACAGATGGCAGTTGTCATTAGATGAATAATTATAAAGGTTGTTGTTTTCATAATGCCATAAATCAATATAAACTTAATTGATGAAACAGAAACAACTTTCAAATCATTAACTAAACTCAAAATGATATCACGTTCAAACAAATCTAAAAATGTGGTCACTTCACATTTTTTAAGAGTTAGTGAAAGAGTAAAAGCACGTGATGCGTCACTGCTCATAATTTGATTCATTAATAAAATGCAGTCGCATGTGATTCGTTAAACGGTTAATTGAGACTAACTTGAGAAAATCAATCATTATTTAAGTACCTATTTATTTTATCCGCTCCGAAAGAAAGATAAAGCGGTCCTGTGTGAAAAAATACCCATAAAACGAATGGCTATTAAGATTGAGAGTGACTACGGCCTATAAATTAACTTGACTATATTATATACATTAATAAAAAATAATATGAAGACATAAAAAGGGCATTCGACAGAACGATATTCCGAAAAAAGAAGATTCGTTTTCACACGATTTATCGTGAACATTCTTGTGAACAAATTAGAGTGGCAGATGGCAGTTGTTTATTTTGGGTTACTTCCCGAAAAAAAATGAACGGATTGCCAAGTTAAGATAGCGCCAAGTGTTGAAGGGAGCTGTGAAGATATGCTAATAACCGGCTTGTGTGGGTTATATCGCGCCCAGACATGTTATCTAGGCAGAGGCGTCGCCGGTCGTCGCAATGGCGTCGTTATGTGTTGGTAGTTGGACCACGTCGTGTACACACTGGTTATAGGTTTAGAGCTAAGCATGGCAGCATGGCTGAGCCAACACTTTTAATATGTGGTTAGTTATGCTGTGCATGCAAAGTCTGCACAACAAAAATAAATTACGAACGACGAAATTGCGACAAATTCCGTGCCAAACTACTAAAGTGAACAGGAAATGAAAAAGAATGCATTAATTTTACAGCGAGTTGACTGAAATTATCGATTTGTCGGATACTTAATATTCATGACCGTGAAAATTGCAGTTTTAATCACTATTAAGCGGTGTATTATAAGCATTTGAAGAAAATGCAAACATTGTTTTCTTGAATACGTGATTTTCTAGTCTAAAGCGTAGGTACCTGAGTTACGAGAACTCGTAAACATCGGCGGATCTAAAATAAGAACATTAAATTCCATGATGCTCTCAACCTTGAAAGGAAAGAGCGAACTGATTTTGAGGCACGGCCACGGACAACCATAGATTACTAGTTTTGAAAAAGGGGACTTTATAATTAATGAATGATATATTAGATTGCCATAATTAATTTGAACATGGTGGAGATGTGTCCTAGACAATATTTAATAAAACCAACAATGCGATATATTTGTCAAAAGTTGACCGTGCTATTTAATTAAGAAGAAAATATATGAAGGATACTTAAAAAAAGGTCGGCTTGTCACCTGTCGCCTGTCAGTTTTATTAATTACTCCCCTGGAGTACCCCAACAATTTTAGGCAAGTTAAGTCTAAACTAGGTTTTTTGAAGGGACGTCCATTCAAATGTTTCTCTTGTATACCCACCGTTTGACCCAGACATATTGCATTTGCATGTCTTTGTCATAAGACGAAGTCTACTTCAAGCTTTATTAAACAGAATTCTCTCATGATTGTGTATTAAAAAATATGTATTTTATGAATGAACTAAGCATTGATTTGGTTTTGGTATCTACCATGTATAAGGACCATTTTTGTTACTGCATTCTACTTGGTAAAAACTATTGGATCTTGCCTAATTTTCCGAATAGTACCGTGTAACAAACTATTGTAATAAAACCGGTTCTAATAGATAACCAGGAAATAATTAAGTCTAGTCAGACCGTGTATAGGCATTTTATCAAATGTTTTTGTAACACGCGTACTCGTCCGTGATAAAAAATCACGTTCAAACTAAAATCAGTTTCATAACGTTAAAAAGCCTTAGAACTTCAATCTATGTCGAATATGCGTGTCTAGGTAAACTAGTAGTTTGTGACCTAAACCGTTGAAATCAAATTGGTTTTGTAAAGATTTGCTAAATTAATAGATTAAAGTGGTTTTGTGGCCCGAGAGCAGTGGTGGGTGGCCCAAAGGTAATGGCCCCGACTTACGTGTCGTAGGTCGTGGGTCAAACCCAGGCAGGCGCTTTACTTTATGTAAATTATTTCATCACCACTACTCTCAAAATGGCAATGGAAAACATCGTGAGGAAATCGACATATCCCAGATCTAGAATTAAAATTTGGAGAGATGTGACATCCACCAAACTGCTCTGGGTCCGCGTGGTGGATTACGGCACATTCTTTCTCACACAGAGAGGAGGTCTGTGTCCCAGCAGTGGGAACATTAAAAAGGCTGTTGATGATGATGGTGATTTGGTTTGAGTTAAAAAGCAATCCTCATAATATATTACAAAATGCACTGCGGTGTGGACGCGACGACGTCCCCGCGGCTACGACGCGCTGCCTACGCTGCTACGACGCAATGCCTATGCGGCTACGCGGCTGCAATAAGGCTGCTACGCACGGCTACACAGCTACAACACGACCGCTACACGCGTTTATACGGCTGCAACGCAACTGCTACGCAAATATGTGACGTGGATTCTATAAAATCACAGCGTCTACGCCATGTATATTTCCAATTGTAGACTTCACTGGACAAACAGCCAGTGCTTGCACATAATTTTAAACTAATAAAAACGAATATAGATATTTTGCTTTCAAATCTTGTCGAGTCGAATGTATTCAAGCTTTGTTATAACCCAGCCCATTACATATTGAGGTTTATTTACGCCTACCCATTATACGCAGACCAAAAAAGAGAGAAATGGTTTATTTTATAAACTAACCAATAAATCAGTCATGATCCTTTTAAACACCACACAACTCTTAGAATTTATGATTAACAACGGGTTAAAATAACATTTACATAAAATAATAACTACGTTAGTAAAGAGGGTTTAACCGAGAAGTTCCTCAGTAATTAGTAGTTATCATGTAGGAGTTCATTTCAAGGCGTTACTGTAAATCTTTTAATCATTGGCGCTTATTATCGAGTGGGATCAAATAACATCGAGTTGACGAGAGAACTGGCACCGCCTACGGGCTCGTGGCGTGTTTTAGAGCAGGCCTGTTATTGTGACAGGCAGATGATAAAACTGTATAAATACGAGTAAAACAGGTGATGATTATTATTATTTATTAAACTCTTTATTGAAGGGATAAGCACAGGTGTTTTTTTTATATTTCCCTTTTGGCTATGTGTTGGACATGAAGGGTTATATTCCAAGTCTTTTTGAAATTATCTTTCAGCTCCAATCGACTAATGTCAATAACTAAAAACTGCCAATTTGATTGTGTAATTGTGTCAAGTGGAGAAAATGATTTAGAATATAGCGGGAAGTCCCTTAGCGTAATATAGTATAGTTATTAATTGGGATTATGGTAATCCCTTTTTTTCCGTCTTTTAGTATCAATTTAAAAGCTTGTTATGCGGTCGTTTATTTTCTAATTCAATATACACTTCTTCAAATTGAATTCGCTTTCAGGACTTCGTACCACTATGTAGTGGTAGAATAGAAAGTCATGTGACTTGCGTTTAAATTGAAGCCGCTACAGGCATAAATTGAATTTAATTACTCTGTAGACACTCTATCTTTATCAGCTAGAAACCGATATCTCGTTAATCTATTAACTCCTGTGTCTTCATCAATTTTCAATTGAATCTTCTCTTCTTCACTTTCATATTTCCCAACAGCAATTTATCTTGGTTAACATGACGCTGAAAGTGTGAACTAGTTTCTAAATTAATAATGCGATCCTAGTGGTTGATTGGTGGCTTCCAAAATAGCTTGGTCTTTGAGGCTTTTGTGAGACAAAAGATAGAATTGACGGGCTTTCTCAAATAATGCAACAACGATATTGTGCGACCAAATGTAGAAACATTTCGTAACGTGGTCGCGTAGTTTATTATTTGTTCAGGTCAAAGTAAAACTTTAAGTACATAACACAAAATGACCTTTGTTTACAGCTTTAAACATTTGAACGAAGTTTAATTCTATTGAGGTTATTCCTCTTTAAACAATGTCGATTTTATAATTTACATTTGAAACGAGTCTGTCAATTAAGCCACTGTGGCTTGACTTAAGTTAGATAGCTATCTAAATGACAAACTAAAATTGATCACGACTTCAACTAACATTTTTTGCTAGTCTACAGAGACGGGTTTTAAACGGCAGTCTGAGTAATTATGTGCACATATATACATTATTATAATTACAGCCTATAATGGACACGGTCGTAAACTTTTTGCATTTGTAGATTTTAGATAGCTGAAAATCATTGGCCAATAAATTTTATATAACGCAGTAAAAAATGTTTCGTTCGTAAAGGGGCTGTAGTCCATAAGAACTACAACTGGTTCCAAGGAATGCAGAATCAGGATTTCACAGTGAATGTATAAGGCCCCCTGATTTTGCATGAGACACGTGGGCGGCAAGCCAGACTCCGACTTTTACTATTTGTTTACTCGGCAATGAATTAAATTGATTCCAATTATGCGTATAATTGGCGAAAGCACAGACATTTGATATAACACTTTTTATTTATTATACAACGTGTTACAACATATCCTTTGGTTACTTTCTGGCTTTTTATTTTGTGTTCAAATCATCATCTTTGTTCAGTGGTATATAATACTTATTGTTTGTGTATCTAGATATTTCCAAACATTAATATTGGTGAATTTTCTGTGCTCGAATAAATATCTGTCACGAAAATTGTTGTGCGTACATGAGGTCTGTAACAAAGCCTAAGTTTATTAATATCTAGAAGGCCTACTTACCGATCCACCTCCTTTCTAAGTAGATCAAATCAAATAATCATAAACGAGATTCGTAGTTCAGTGTCAATAAATCCCGTACCTACGGCAGTACTATTAAAATAATTGGTTAAATTACACTCTATATTGGTGTTCCAGTTTCGACAATTCATTGAACATTGAATACATGCATGTGGCAAGTAGTGGTAGGGGTAGCCGTGACCATACAGAGCTATTAGATACGGTTTTATAGCACGTGGGTGCTGGTGGCCATCTTTTACGCCTACTGCAGTATCATTTTAATAACACGTCGTAAGTGAAACCATGTGCATTTCTAGTGTTGATCTGATATTAAATGTCAATAGAAATGTGAAGCTGTGTAGGCAGTGTGGTCGTAAAAGAGAATTTGAGACGCACGATAGGAGTCACACATATGTACAGTCAAGAGTCAAAAGTGCAGTCTTACTCTCCCAAAGCTCAAACTCAAATGGCTAGTTTTTGTAGAATAAGTTAAATTATCCACAAGTGATTTAATATGTTGTATAGAAATTAAAATATAGATTATACATACTAAACTTGAAATACTTTCTGCCTATAAAAAATTGTCGCTGCATTTGGTACAGTGTGACTGAACTTTCGGCCCTTCACTGTACCTACCGGAAAGTAGATATTTCTCTATCACTTGATTGGCAATCTTATAGTCCATAATCAACAGGTTTAAAGAAGTCGGTAAAAAAAGATACAACATTGGTGGCCTTAAGAGAAACATTAACATAATAATTGATGGTAGTCCTCAATTACGGATAGTAGTATTAGTAATGAGTGCAGAGTGAGCTATAATTTTAATTAAACCAAGTTAGAGCAACAAGAATATAAAACACGAGAGGCTTATTAAACATTCACAAAGTAACTAAAGCCACCTAAAGATTGCAATTGATTAATTAATAAGCTAATGTTATTCAATTTGTTTGCAAGCTCATTTACATGACAGGCAAATATTGCCCCGACAAGTTTGTATCCCAGCCCCTGAACCAAAGTCCCGGCTTCTACTGGCTCCAACACTTTCAACTAGTTGGAGCAACTTCTGGCACTTATAAAACCACAATAGGGTACAGTTTTCTTGCTAGAACTTCTAAGTTCTTGAGACTTTAAAGGTTAAATTACAACTTTATAAAATTTTACGTTTTGTGTTATCCGTATTATTGGAGGATGAGAAATTATGTATGGTATAAGAATGTGATGGAGAGGAATGACAATAATAAAGGAAGGTTCGAGTAAAAATGTGGATGATTTTTAACCGACAACCCAAAAAGGAGGAGGATCTCAATTCGGATGTTTCAACTTTTATTTATTTTTTATGTTCGGGCATAACTCGGTCAGATATAGACGGATTTGCAAAATTCTTTTTTTGTTTGCAAGGGTATACTTTCGGGGTGGTCTCATTGTCGTCAAATCAGAATTTGATGATGGAATCCCATGGAAATCGAGGGAACTCCTCAAATATTATAGGTAGTCATTTAGCGATTTTGGTATTTCCAATAACATGGCAAGCATTTGCACTCAGAAAGTATCATTTGGTGAAATGGAACTGATGGAGAAGACCACAGGTGGTCACTAGAAATCCTTAATAAATATATGCATGGATACTTATACCAGATATCTTAATATAATAGTTAAGCGTCTATGATGAAGTAAGTAAGTAATTAAAAATAAATGGTACTAATGAAAATGGTACCATCGAACTAATCTGATGATGAAGCTGGAAGGTAGGCACTCCGTAATAAAACAACGTATCCTAGTCGTGTTTGGGTTTATTGGAATTGAAATGAGATGTACTCTGGCTATAAGTTATTTTCATGGTAATATGAGGTAGTGACACGAAAAAGAGTTAAATAAAAAACGTTTTAACAAACAAATTTTATCTTCCGAAGTCGATGTCAAAAACGAAAAACAATAAGTACCAAAGACACCGCTTCGGAAATCAAAGTTATTTTTTACTTTAGAAGTCGGTTTATATTTTTTATTAAAAAGTTTTTTTAGAAGAAGAAGAAGGGGAAACCAACGAAATTTAGAAAAACCTTTTTTCTTTCTGAATACTGAAATGACAGCTGGATGTCCTTTATAAAAGAAGAAGATAGCTTCGTGGCTTCCATTGAGATAAGTACAGAGTACTTATTATGGTTCGTAGTTGACTATTAAAACTTATTTAGGTCACTATAAAAGTCGGTGACATGCTATTTTAATTTCACAAAGATGGCGACGTGAAGTCTGTGATAATTGTATAATGAGCTCAACAGAATAATTTATAATTTTAGAACAGAATAACTTAAGTAAAATATTTATTATATTATGCTGAATATTTTAATAGGTAATGAGGACTCAGAAGTCGAAATACTTCCGATAGAAAACTGAATGTGTAAACAGATGTTATGTTTGTGCCGTCAACTGAGTTGTATCATCATCATCATCTTCCTGCCCTTGTCACATGTTACTTGGGGTCAGCGCAACACGTTTTCTTCTTCCATACCGTCCTGTCCCCCGTCACGCTATCACTGACTCCCTTTTCTTTCATATCACTCCTAACACAGTCCATCCATCTTTTCTTTGGCCGTCCCCTCCCTCTCCATCCATCCACATTTATATTCATAACTCTTTTAGTAACATGCGTTTTCATCAATTCGTGACAAATTAGTATGTCCAGTAAAACACGCTACAATAAATTTGTCTGGCTACGGTAAATATAATGAGTTTAATGAAAACGCTGCATTGGTGGGTAAATAATGTTAACCTATTTAATTTACCTGTTTACTAATATATACATGTATAAGTTTGTATGCTTACCTATACTTTCAGTGTTGTTTATTTTTGAGGGTAGTTTCGAAATTTAATGCCCTTTACGTGAGGTAGAGTTTTGAATTAGATAATCCCTCTTATTTTAGAATGACGTGGGTTAGGTCTTTGTTGCTATTTTGGAGAGGCTGGTGCTAAATTAAGGAGGTTTAAAGCCTACAGTGTAAATAAAGTAACTTAATATTGTATGGGTAGGCTGTGCACAAGGGTAGGGCCCTATTTAATATACATTCTAGTTAAGCGTGCTCCATATCGTCGACCACATCATTGTTACCATCGGGTGTGACAGTGGTCTAATACAAGCCTATAATAATCCTATCAATAATACAAATAAAATCATTAAACTGACAAATATTTATGACGCTATTTGTCAGTTTTAGGACAGGTGCTGTTAAAAACTTTGAAGAAAAACTGGCCAAGTGCGAGTCGGACTCGCGCACTGAGGGTTCCGTACAAACAGCTACATACGCCAAAATAATTAAATAACATTACTAAAGTTCATAAACTATGACGGCACCGAACATTGCTCTAATAAACAAAATTGAGGGACAAAATTAACTTTGCCGTTAGAAAACTATACATCGACAAAAGTCAGTTTACAAACTGTAAAATTAACGGTTTTCGGATTTTTTCCTTTACTTGTGCAATAAGACATTGTTTCTTGCCAAATTTCATGATTCTAGGACAACGGGAAGTACCCTACAGATTATTATTCTCTTGCGAGTGTAAAATATGCGTCAGATACCTACGTATCTCTTGATTGCTTTGATCTAGAAGTTTGATTTTTTCACAGCTGCAAGGGATTGCAAATTTGAGTGTATGATATTAATTTCAACTAGTCACCTCCACGCGTTCCTGTGATAAAGGATCTTGACAGATAGACGGACAATAAAGTGATCATATAAGGTTTCCTTTGTTTTTACTTTTGAGGTATGGAACCCTAAAAACTAGTCGGATTATCGAATTGTCACCTGTCACTTTTAAGTTTTGTAAAACAAGGCTCAGGCCTCTAATGTTACGACAACAAGCCGTCACGTTATGATTGTGTTGCAACAAAAGATTGTCTTCACTAACTGTGACTGCTTTTGTGAATAAAGAAAAATCTTTTGTTATTCAGAATCGGCGGCAACCAAGACAATTTTCCGTTATGAATGATGTTAATATGCATCTCTTTTATTCTTACCTACATAGCTCTACGGTACCGTAAATTGAATAATGCGGGACAGCGAACTTACCTGAAAAAAAAACACAAAAAATTAAATATTGCGTAGAATATAATATAGGTACTTTAGTGTACACCAAAATAGTTTAATGTAATAGTTTTATTGTTGAACATGAAATAATGTGGCCATAAAGTTAATGAATTTAAAAACAGAATATCCTATAAAAAGCTGCATCTTTGTAGATAATTAGTTATAATAGTTATGTGGCAGACTTCGAACTAAGATATCATGAAAACAGAAGACAAAACAATATAATTACGTAAACTTAAACAAGTAGGTACCTATTATGATATAAATCTTTCCGCAATACAAATTAATGAATTAAAAAATCTCTGAATTATTCAATATAGATCAGAATGTGGGAATCTTCAACTTGGGTACTAGGAAAAAAGAACACCAAAAATTAAATTACATAAAACCTAACAAACTTAATCAAATTGCATGATTAAAATCTTTGCACATTCTAAGTTAATGAATTAAACTGATCAATATCCTAAAACACGAGACAACATTCATCATAGTTCTTACGTAAACGCGAAAGCGCAAGCAAAGAATGGTATAAAGATATAAGATAGAGATATTACGTAATGATATGGCATCAAATATGTTAATCCAAGCGCTGTCGAATCGATAATGTCGTTGATAGCATACGCACGAGTGGGCTTCCGATTCTTATATAATCATAAACGGACCTTATATAATACGCGCCGACAGGTAAATTAACACTATAGTACTAATAAATTAATTATAATTTTACTTTGTTACGCTAATAAGTTACAATAGCAAAGTAAAATTAGTAGTTTTTATAGTACAATTAATTCGGGCGTTTGATGTTTTAAGTCCTGATATACAGAGGTCATTATCTATTTACATTTGGTTTATTTATTATTTGCATGTAGTTTTATAGTTAGGTAAACCAAATAACAAAGCTACACAGATTCAATTATGAATACACAGCAATTACGCTAGACTTATCACTGAATAATCTAAATTAGGAAAACCAACTGTCTGTAACAAGTTTATATTCATGCGAAAAACCTTAAATTTCAAAACAATTGTTTATTTTTATTTGTTTCGTATAATTATGTTACTTTTGTTTAACATTACGCGATTATTATCCTTTACGAAAAAATCCACGAAATATATACTCACGTGCAAAATAGACGCGATTCGCTTCGAAATTTAAAAAATAATTTCACCGTAGAAAAACTTTTCAATATAAACTAATGGCTAAAAATGTTAACTAGCTAAATTGTAACAAAGTAGCACAAAACGGGGAAAATTGAGTAATTAACATACGACCGCGGTGACAGTCAGGATGACGACTGAAATGAAAAGTCACGAACCATATCCTTCCTCTGGAAACTACTAACGTTGAAGGACACTCTCCTTTATGTCCTACTTGCTCACCTCGCACCAAACACTTTGACACGCAATTATAGAGTTACTTCCTTTACGCATAAGGGCTGAAGTCCCGTCTGAAATAACATGACGCAAGAAGATTCACTGAATGTGACCCGCAGCAGAGCATGAACCATGTAAAGGTGTACTTAACTCGACACTAAAGACTAAGGAAGTTTGTTTGTACTTGTTGCTATAATCAGGCTTTATTGTACCACGTCTTAACACCTTTGTCCCTTATTTGATACCCGTATAATGTACTTGTTGATACTACATCCGACGATTAAGTGATCATAGCTGCTGATAAGAATTGGTAGAGTAAACAAAAGATAATTTTACGTCCATGCTCGTGTTCCAGTTTTGAAATTATTAATGAAAATAGGGCCATTACTTGACAAAGATAAGAAAATGTTGACACAGGCTCATTTAAAAAAGGGCCTTCAAAATAAATTGCCTACAAAGAGACGTTCTATAAAAACTGTCTTACAATTTTGTCGCGAAAAATTTAGTTTCCTTTTTAGATTTTGCCGACCAATCGCGTTTTGTTGACTAAACGAAAGTACAGTTTAGAACGATACAAATACCAGAAACAGACACATCCAATTTACAACACTATTCACTTTGCGTGTTAACCATCATAAAATATCAACTGCAGTATCACGCCGTAAAGAACAAACAAGCTAGAAACTCTAAACTTTACCCATAAACGACAGCTGTTCAATAAAATACCGATGTTATCAATGGAAGTATTGACATAAGTAATTTAAGAGCCATCAGCGATTAAAAGGACGGCGCACGCGTGATGCGGGCTGCAGATGAACAGGGGGCCATTGTGCGCGAGCGCCGAGGACGTCCGTCGCCTCGCCATCCGGACAGACAAAATACACAGCTTTATATTCATTGATACAGTCATAGATAGCCGGCATACTTATTGCATGCTCTGAATCTTGAGCGAGAAATAGGCTCGATGCTATCGGTCGATTGTTTATCGTGAGAGGTACAAACAAGTGATAAGGCGAAGATGATAACGATAGAAATGCCGCTGACGTAAATCAGAATCGGGAATCGATACAAATCTTATAAACCAGTATACTGTCTACGGATTGAACAAACAATGGTAACTAACGGTTCTGAAGAGTAAGTAATTGTCTCCAAAACCATATCGCATATTGGTTTGTGGAAAACTTGGTGGTTGGGTAAATGGTTTTTGATCTTCCAAAAATTTGCGGTTTCTTTCAATTTCAACCACAAAAATTATGTGGTTATCAAAGCCATTCCAGCGATGCAAATGGTTAAAACGAATCGAAAGTTCCTCAGTGACGTAATTCGCAAATTGTTTTCAATAATAATATTTTAATATCATACTCGTGAATCGTGATGCGTTTGAAAAATACGAATAGCCTTGGTTAAACAATCAGAGATCTTTATATATATTGCAATAACTGATAATTACTCTTCAATCTTCTTCAAATTCAAAGTTAAATAAGTCTCGACTTCTATAATTTTTAATGATATTTCTCGGTCGTCCAAAGTTCCTTATATTGCATAGTAATGCTTTTGCTAGTATCTGTTGCATCCATTACAATATCCTTCGATTGCAAAGTGGTCTGCAAAGTGCAACAATGACTATCGACTTCCCTTCACAATACTTGTCAATTTTAATGATCTGCAACACCATTGTTCAGCCCACATCCAGTCACTTTTGACAATAGGCCGTTTTTGTATTATTGAGCAATAGTATCATGTGCGAATACGAGTATGATTGAAATAATAATGAATTCAACACCTCATTTGCAATACAATTAATTTATCAAGGATATTGAGTTATATAGACATAGAATTGCAGACTCGAATTGCATGTCATACATGTCGGTTGAAGGTCAAAATAGGTAAAATAAAGGAGAAATATTGCTCTAACAAAATATATAACACAAGGCGTACGGCTATGAATTCAAAAGATACTGTAGGGTCGCAAAACTATAATGTAATCTCGTCCCACATAAAGTAGAAGATAAAAATCACGAACGATCCTAGTTATGTCGCGTCGCGTCCTATGTAAATATCGACCCGGCGGCCTTTTGAAGGAAACTGCAAACAAAAAGTTTAACTTTCGCCTTGTCATAAATTCATAGAGTAACAGTCACAGTACGCACTTTCCACTGTGGGTGACACTTCCCATTGTGTACAGCGAAAGCCGAATAAAAACAAAAGGTTATTTCGTATGAGCACTTGTTATTTCGACCCCCAGTACACATAATTATGACAGGTCAAATCGGTCGAAGACGGCGTTTCTATTGGTTTATTTCCTCTAACACTGACCCGTTATGAGTCACACGCCTACTTACTTGTTGAAATAGACGATGTTATGCTCACAGCTCAAATAATAAATAGACGACCTAGACTTCAAATACTCTCATTTTAATAGCCAAATTATGTTTCCGGATATTGAAATCACATACGTATGTATTTGTTACACAAAACGAATGGTTATTTATTTACTTTGCATTGATTTATGAATAGAAACCGCTTTCCCTGATGATTGAGGACATCGTCCAAGGTACAGTTAGTTACGTCAGCGTCCGGATGAATTTCTCGATGGTTTTTTTGCAAATAGTAAAACTCGTTTTTATGCGACCTACAAAACACGGCAACCCATGTTTAGATAGCGTTGAAACCCAAGCGAATTCGTTACTATTTTTAAGTGAGTTTTTTTTAAGTAAAAGTGAGAAAATTTCGAAATCGCGACTGCCATAGCTGCTGCCATTGTGGTTATGATTAACGGCTGTATTATGAATTAGAGACGTACGATTGGTGTTGCATCAATGTCACTAGAAAGTCGTATGGATAACTTTTTATCGCCTCATGATGTGGATAGCTCGCTGGCTAGAACCAGACTTACGTTATCACCTGTCTCCCCTTATAGAATGCTCTTTGACGTGTCGCGGCTGCTAGCTCTCTCCTTTTAATGACTCTCCAAGAAAAACAGGTGGACGACTATCGAGGTATTGATATTTTATATGTCTGAATTGTCAATGCTTAATAAGCAAAAATGCTTCCAACGGGATGTTTCTGTGTCGTCATAGGATTTATTAATATCAAAGTGTCTTAGCCTTGGCACTTGATTTAATATTATTTGCTTCATAAAGCACGGGGCACGCAGCCAACCACTGATTCTCTTTGAGATCTAATACTGTGTTACAAATAAGAACATTTACCCAGCACCGTATTTAACTAGATCAAAAAGGTCTGGCGAAAAGTATGTTAAACAAACAATAATAATTTATTCATAGCAAAGCCGAAAGCTTATCCGATATCCCTCTAAACCTAAACTCAAATACAAATAATATAGCCTGAGGATATGTAAGTTCATAACTAAACATGAACTTTGCTAGGCGTGCATCCAAATCGATCCGCCCCTGGTCGAGTGCGGTATAACCGCGGTCGTCGGTCGGCTGGCCACGCAGCCATACTAGCCAGTGCAAAAACACTCGGAAACAAACGACTCATGGTCGCTCAGTTTTTGCCTCACGAAGCTGAATGTTATTCACAATTCGCCAACTGCTCAATTGTTAGTTCACGGTAATAATCATTTCCACACAAGCAAATATATATTGTTAGTTTTACAGGTATCATTGTACTGTGGGAACTCTCGTTGTTAGATGGTGTTGGTTACATTTAGCTTGTTGGTTTAGGATGTTTTTTTAATCAAGTATAATGTTTCTGAAATGATATTGAAAGCTACTGTCCTTCTTTTTGTTAGAGAACGCTATCACGAAACTGCCAATTCGTAACTTTATTTCGGCACAAAATTAAGATTATTGGCCCAATTCTCGAGTATCGTTTGTTTCAATGCATTTCGCGTTTTAAATTACCACACGATCGAAACCGTAACTAATACGTTATTTTATATCTATGCCAGATCCAACTAAGCAATCAAGTTTAAAAGCTAGATAATTATAATATGCGTTTAATACTTACTCGGATATCTACCATGTCCATAACTTATATTATGGTTTACTGACTTAGAGATAGTTAGTAGGAAGTGTAAGGTCTTAAGCTTCCTTATTTTATTTTCCTCGTATCCGACATTCACTTGTATCTATTAGATAAATTGCTGTATACAGATTTTTATGACTTCATTTTGTTCGCATAATAATAATGTTTATGGCTTTATGAGTCGGAGAATGCTTGGCCATAATGCCATCTTCATTTCCTTCATCAAACTATTCAAGGCACGACCGGTACGTCCCAGATAAGGGTTGACAGCCGTTTCAGACTTTAATCTTTAATAATTAATTTACAAGAGCTATTTTAATCTCATTGGCTTTATTTAAATTCTTTTATTTAATTTTTAATTCACTTTCTCAGAACTGTCCTAACTCAGCTTTTAACCAAATTCATTTTTTGTTCTGTGAATTCCATTCTGCTTCAATTTTTTTAGTCCGTTTAATTCTTTATCTAGATCAACTTTTTCAGAGACCGTAAGAAACAAAAATAGCTGTGCCAAATTTTAGCTATGAAGATCAAAATGGTTTCCTTGGAATACGGTTAGCAAGAAAAATATTAAGTTTATTAATTTACTGACAGACAACACACAACCGCTAAGTCTAGAAATATGGTTACACAAGGGTTATTTAAATAACAAAGATAAGCGATAGTGAAGGTTTTTTTTTCCCAACTAATGAAAAGTTTACGTGGAAGTACGTTATTGTCTTGATGGGAAATCTTGCCGGGTATAAGACACTCGGCTTGTCGAATATTTACAATTACAGACTTAAAGTAATAACTCCTATTCAAGCGGTTATTGACACATGACTTTCTACTAAAGCACCGGTAAAACATAATTTTATGAATCGTCTGTAATGTCTATTTTATGTAGGTGAGTGCGATCGATTGACTCAATCGAGTGGAAGTTACGTATTGAACAGCAAACATCCAATACGCGTTCGATTAAACTTTCTTTTGTTTTCCGTTTACTGAGGTAGAAAGAGGCGAAGAACAAAATCAATGCCTATTCAATCGGGATTGAGAACTAGGTTCTGTAAACACAATGTATTTGGATCATCTATCATGGTTTAGTTTTAATGTACTGCATCTGCTAGACTGATAATGTACTATACCTTAAAACAACACCATTTCGAGTATATAGCAGACTTACTTTTCTTCGGTTTCGTTTCGTGGCCTATATCACAAAATCTGTGATTTTTTAGAGATAAAGCTACTTTCCTATAAGTGTAAGAGTTTCAGCTGTCCAGAAAATGAACTTATACATAACTAAAATATTTTTTTTTGCTGAGAGGAAAAAAACAAGTGAAGTCAATACTAAAAGTAAGGATGTACTTGCAATTATTTTCCTTTCTCTGTCTTGCTAAGAATACGTACATCATGTACCTCCTTATCTTGACATATAAGTTGTAAGCGTCAACGCTGAAAAATGGGTACGGTCAGACAATACAATGATAAATGGAGTTTACCATACAAGGCTTTAACAGGCGCCAATTTGTCTTGTATTTGTTTTCGAACATCCTTTACATGCATACGGTACAACGGAGGTATACTATTTCACACAGTGTATGTAGTTATGATGACAAAGCTCCTTTCAGGTCTTCATTGAGAAAAGTGGGATGGATTTTTTTGAACATTTCCAAGCGACCTCTCGTCTATTCGCTACACGGGCATGGCTTCCATTCCCTTCAGGATAAATTTATGTTTGAAATTAGAATTTTTGACAATCTTTTGTTTTTGCAGGTGGGTTTTTCCAGTGTAAAAACAAAAAAACATCACTACAAACAAAGCAATGTATGTGCAACATTCGATTGTACGAATTTGAAACAAAATACACACTTATCGATTTCCGATGTACCCAAAGACGGGGGTGATTAAAACGGTTTTGGTGTCAATTAAAGTACTGTGTGGTGGTGATGTGACGTCATTAATACTGATTATACTAGCATGGCTTGAAACGCGACGCCAAACAGACACGGAGTGGGAGAGTGTCGAAACACATCCATTAACGATAATTAAGCTCAGTTTTTTTACAACAAACGTTCAAAATGTCATCCGCTCACACGTTACCATTAATAGACATGGTAAAGAGTGCAATTAGTGGGAGAAAAATAAAAGAGTAGTGACGAACGCTTTGATTTTCGGCTGTAGCTGTTCATCATCGGGAAAAATAAACGATATTAATTTGGAGAATTCAATTCTTTGTGATTGCATGGATTTTATCTGGTTGATGTTCATTATTTCAGCAGAAAGAAGCCGACAGCAGACACCGGCCTCAACCAAGCGTCGCCATATCAATCAGTAGGCTTCGCTGATGCCGCGGACTTCTGTGACTCCCAACAAGTTCTTCGATGCCAATTATGGGATGTCTTCCAAAGCAGCATCATCCAGTACGCAATCGTGACTTCAGACTTTTAACCACATCGGTTCTGTAAGCAATGTTGCGCACTATCACTTCAGTTTGGCAAATCTTCGGGCTATGTCACCGTGTTACCTTGGTTCTCTTGCTGAACTGAATTGTTCTCATTTAGTTAAAACACCGTTACCTATAAACTACTATGAAGAACCCCTTCATCCTGGTGATATAGAATAAAATTGGCTTTAGTCGTCTTATAGTTCTTATAATACATGTCGCAACAGTTGGTCACCAAACAAATTCTAATTAAATATAGGAACCGGACAAAAGATATTAGACATTTTTCACATACAATCATGGGAATTCCGACCGCATTCTTTATAAAATTTATTGTATAAAGAATATAAGGTTCAAACGAAAACTAAACAAATGCGAGCTCATGAGAGCTACTTAATATTTCAACATGTGTCGTTGTTGCCTTATTTTTCACTCGGCAACTGAGTCATCATGACTGATTTGACATCTCATCTGTTCATCATTGGTGCAGCTGGCCAATGGCAAGTGAAAGACAAATATTTAAAAAGTTATATATTTTGTGTAAAACTTTTTAGGAATTTAGAAGATTTTCATACAAAGCAAAGCTAATTAATCCAAAAAACTTTCGACTCAAAAATCCCTAAAACCGTAACCGACCGCCAAAGTTAATAATAAATTCTAAAAAGATAAAATTTATTATTTTGGTTATTTTATTTACGTAGCGGTCCAACAATTATATACCTATTAGTATATACGCTTCGATCGACAATCTATCAAAACACGTATTATGCCAATATATCTTGTGAAAAAAACCCAAAATACAAAAATGCGTGTAACTTTTAAACGACTGAACCGAAATTCATCAAACATAGCTAAGATCACTCTCGGTAAAGTCTCTTTTCAACAAAAAATAATTAAATGAAAGTTGGTTCATCCATTTAGGAGTTAGGATGCCACAGACAGATACACAAATACAAAGACACACTGACACACAGCAACACACATCAAATGTATAACATCGCTCTTTATTCGTCGCGGAGTTAAAAATACGTACTAAGGATCTAACTAAATCCTTTGTAATATATGCCGTCTAACTCCCATGAAATAACGGTTTTCATGTTAAGTACGTATAACATTAAAACAACGATACAATCTAACTATTAATAATTCTTGCCTAGAACACTAATTACACATCTCACAGGAATTTCTATGAACAATAAGGTTTTATCTCGAACGCTGATACTGGCTTGTAATACCTTAATGTATACCTTAATGTCGTAATAACTTAATGTAGTAATACCTTCATGTTTAAGCACTACTTTTTATTATTCTTAGTCAACCGACCGAGAGGTTAATAACGTCATGCTGTCGATAAGAAACTACTAATATACATTTGAAATAGTATTTGCATTTCTTAAGCATATTTGTTTGAATAAAAAGCATGAAAATGCAGTCAGAATGAAAAATATATGAATAAATTCAAACGATAGATCTTGCTCTAAAAAAGGAAAAAGCACTAGTTAAGCATTAAATTATTGAGTTATCTGAACTCAGATCCATCTTAGGATTGCAGTTGTATGAAACTGTAGACTTTCATGGATTGTTTGATTCGATTTTTCGATTTTTGTGATTTTGATTTGATTAGATTTTTCGATTTTTGTGATTTTGATTTCTATTTGTTTTTTTCGATTTTTGTGATTTTGATTTGATTTTTCGATTTTTGAGATTTTGATTTGATTTGATCGAGCTTGCTGTTTACGTCATGACATTTTTCTCTCATCTTTTGAACATTTTCTGGTTTTATTTGTAATTATTTGCTACGTTGCGCTAGCAGGACTCGTAGGTATACATAAATAAACTTAGTGTACTGTGCCTAGTTTGGGATCCGTTGCTAAACTGTTATGGACATTTTTAGTTCTAATTTCTTACCACACCGTCTATTGTAGTCATGTTATAACTGTGCACATCAAAATAAATGAATTTGAATTTGGAAAAGACCTTTTCTGTCTAAAGTAATTCAAAGTTGGTTCGATTGGTTGGAAGGCACTAGGGTGTGAGATCGAAATCCATACATGATCAACTGAGCAACACATGTCAATGATGTAGATACTCGTGCAGCCATCCCAAGATGACACATGAACATGTGTCATGAGAGTCTGTATGAAGTTTAATCGCATCTTGCATTCTGACAGCAACTTAAGATGGCATTCACATTATATATGAGCAATTTATTAATACGAGGCTAGATTACTAAGCACTTATTTCTAGAGCCAGAGACGAGTGAAGTGTTATAATCTTACAAGGCAAAAGAAAGGAGCGAGCATAGAAAATATTTTACTAGTCCAACGAGTATCTATGCATTTAGCCAGAGATGTTGATTGACTTATCCAGCAGGTTTCGAAAGCAATTTGTATTTCCGCTGCCATAATGTGAATTGAGATTACATATGTCAATAAATTCTTCATCGCTAATTATATATGGAGATTTTAATGAGATTTCGTAATTTATTTTATGTAATTTTAGTTTTGCCATTCGTTGAAATAAATCAGAAATTGACTGCTATTGGTTGATGACGAAAATATCTTGAAAATAGTTTACATAATATTAAACTGCACCTCTGTTTTGTTTCCTAAGGATTAGACAAAAGTTCCTACATTTTGCCAGTTACGTTGTAAGCCAAATCACATGGGGTGAGCCAAATGCCATTAACCGGACACCAATCCAAAGTAGTTCGTAAGATGCTAAAGGTTCCATTTTCAAGGGTGTGTGAAGCGTGTGATTATGTATTTCTTAGAAATTTCCTTCCAAACTTAGATAAACATCTTCTTTTTGCTATTATAACCTATTATAACAAAACCACAACCGCGTATTTATGTAATTGGTATGCGTCGTACCAGGCACGGAATAGAGGTTTTTCATCTGAAGTAATTAGTGCTGCGAATGGTGTTAACACTAAACATCAAACCACTTGATCCCGCTTACTGCGGTAATCTAAATCTGCCTCATACCTGCAATATCCACTGCATAAGTGAGATTAATAGCTCTTCGCACCTAAAGGCTACTTTAAACAATACATAATTTGTAGCTGTACGGTACATGGCTTCAGACTGCAAAATTAATGCACTAAAAAGCTCTCCTACACTTTATGTGGTTGTCGATAAGAGGAATTTTGAAGTCAGTATAGGCGATTTACTCGAATTTACACAAAGTCAGACAAACCGTATTCAGAATTTTTGTTCTATTTTTGAAGCTAACTTTTTAAAGCGGGTGTTCTAAACCAGTAAACGTTTTGCAAGAACTTTTTCCAGATTTTGTAGTACAATTTCCTTTTTTATCTCTTGTAATAAGTATTTATTTTGAATATAATGCCTTCTCAGCTTGAAGAAAAACAAGCACTCAACAGTGACACACATTTCTTTCTCATAGCCTTTGATTATAATCTTGTTTACATATAAGGAAATTGCCCTAAAAGTAAGCCTTAATTTATGATAAGTATGCGATTAGACACTGATCTCATTTCGGATGATTCAGCTGTCCGCATATAGCGTCTGAATAACGTCCCGTCATAAATGGTATGTCAACTTATTTATGACACGAACCATATGGCATATATGGCATATGAGTATTACATATATATTCATTAAATTGAATATACGTTTGAGCACTTTAAAAAAGAACACCGTTTTGGACTCGCATTCCTCTGTCGGTCTGGAGTGCCAAATTTCTGCAAATTGGATTTATAAATAGACCGGCAGACATATTTCACATGTGGAATATTTTGGGAATTTGGTACAATATTGTTAAGACTGAAAAGCGCTGTAAACGTGTGAGTGTTTTCATTAACCTGTTTACCAGAAGTTTATTATTTTCGCGTCTAAAATTTCAATCAGAACGATCATATTTTAATCCTATGATTGTATTAATATATTCACAACAATATAGATAACAATTATAGACGCATGTTAATCCCGTATAGTCAATTCTGTATTGTTTTCCCCTAAACAACAACAATGCTTGTGTCACAACTGTTCTAACATTGGGCAGCAATTGTGTTCTAAAATAAGCAAGTCACATTGGCGCCCCGCGGCGTCACCGGTTGGCAGACCACCCTGCCACCGTTTGGCATCCGCCAGCATTGCACAAAGACCAGGTGTATTATGACACTTTGTATTTCGTACTAGAACATAGCGTAGTGACACTTCTACGAAGTAGTAACCAGATTTATTTGATCACTCTTTTAAATGGAACGCTTTGAAGCAATAATTAAAAATCACTGCAGCTGCGAATTTCGTTAACTGGTTTCAAGAACTGTGCTGGCACTAATTGGAATCCTGTTGGATATAATTAAAGTATGTCGATTCGAATGGATGTGTCTGTCTCGATTTTTTCCATTGCTGATAAGGGTCCCAAGCTGGCGGGCTTTTTGAGCAAGCATATTCAGGGCGAAAAGTTTCATATGATAGAAATTTTGGACTTGCCCTAAATCTGACGACTTTTAAAAGTTTGACACATCTATGGAAAGCATTCAATTTGCGTCAAGCCGCAGCTGAAAAATGTTAATGAACGGCCTAGAACGTTTAGTGTCCATTTTGTAAATATGGAAGTGGACCCCTGACCAAAGGGCTATCCGAAACTCATCAGATACTAGTGGCCCACCTCAGCATACCTGGGTCATAATAATGTATAGCCTATAACTATTTGCAATAATGTACCTTTCAAATGATGAAATAATTTTTCAAATAGGTGTAGTAGTTTTAGAAATATTACCCTACAAGTAAGAACAAAATCACAATATTCAGTCTTTATAATCTTAATTAAGATATTCTTGGTGTTCTTTTAGCAAGCACCACCTTGTTAGCTATCAACTTTTCACCCTAAATACGCTTGCTCAAAAACTCTGCCCACTCTATGAATTCTACGAAAAAAATTATATCATAAAACAACAATGCAATTCTTATTTTCTGTGAAGTATATTTACCGTCAGTTTCCGCAAATGCCAACAGTTTCAACATCCGCACTGATCGTACCTCGTCTATGTGGATCAACCCTGAAACCAGTATTGTTCTCTTATAATCCACAGACAGGAAAATAAGTTAGGCCCAGTGCTCACGGCAGCGGCAGTGAAATCGCATCGAAGCCAGAATTGATAAGAACGACGAATTTATTACTGAAGAGGACTGTCACAGCGGCCCCACTTCTGAAACTTTATCGATGTAATATTCTTGAACTGGGAAAGGTTGTGTTGTAGCGGAAATAAAGAATGAAAGATGTTGTTTCTCCATTATTTATGTTAGCTTATTGGTAGAGTGTCGGACGGTACGGAAGAAGAAAACGTGTTGCGCCAACCGCAAGTAACATGGTACAAGGGCAGGAAGATGGTGATGGTTGCGAGATTGTTAGATTCAAATATGATTTTTTGATGTTGTTGTTAGATTTAAACATGATAATATTAACATTGTCGGCTTGAGTATGTAAAGGGTCTTGTTTAGAATCTTCGTATTCGTCATTAGCATCATATTGGTACAAATTGACCTCCCGTCATCCAAGTCCATCTTTACTATGGATAACTTATCTTTAGATATATCTTCTACGAATGAGTTCATACCATTCCACATCTTACAAGTTAATGTAAATCATCTTAGCATCTTTATTCTCATCCCGCTAATGTCCGTTGATGTATGAATCAATCTCTATTCGTTGGCGCTTGTCCGTCCTTGACACCATATTAACAAAGAAGCTGTGAGGTACTTACCTCCTTACGGTAACTACATACAACTGAACAGAACAGAACTACTCGAGAAAATTGTCTAGAATTTATGACTAGATGTTCAGTTGATCCTAGTGTGGAGATCAGTGATTTATCTGATATAAAATGTATTTTTCTTGAACAATAAAGATTATTATTATTATTAATTAGAAATGTTAGCTGGAATGTCGAATGTGTCATATGTTTGAATTACAAAGATATTATTAAGTATGTCTAGTTTAAGTATATCTATAATTAGATGACCTCCAGGGCTTGGCTCCCGTCAACTGGCTAACCTACCTACCACCTACCTACTTTACCTTACCTACCTACCAGCCTACTCACCTGCCCTACCTATCAACCTACCTACCCTATTCCATGTATTGTATATGTTTCAATGTAATAGCAGTACACCACAGACTACCCCCTTTTTTGATTCTAAGTTCTCTCAGGCCATCCAAAGGTTGTCTGGTAGATATCGCTGTCAGCGATAAGACTGCCTTTGTACCCGTATAATTAAGATTTCTTATAAAATAGATGTGTAATTTTTATGATGTACAATAAAGTATATTCTATTCTATTCTACCCTACCTACCTACCTATCAATTTGTTAAACTATTTATTTGAATAAGAATTAATATTACAATACAAATGTAGCCAACTTTTGTTTCCATTGACGGCGATCTAATTAAATTTTAGAACACAAATGCTGCTATTGTGACTTAACTATGATAGTTAGAAATATTTTCTCACAATCTTTTTTGTAGATAATAATAAGTACTTTAATCATGTAGTACATCATTTTTATGTAACACTAATATTTTTCTCAGCGCACGCCATATAAATAATTTTATAGGCAAAATTTTGCTACTTTGGCTTACATTTTTGCAATTTTCATAAAGATCTCTAATTTATTTGAAAATAAATTATAGCCAATGTTACGCCGGTATAATGTAGCTTTCCAAAGGTGTAAAAAAAAAATCGGTCCAGTATTTTAGAAGCCTATTCGGTACAAACAGACAAACAAATAGAAAAATCTTTCCTCTTTATAATATTGGTATAGATGGCATAGACAACATACCTAACATCACTAATGTATGACCCCAAGGGTTAGCCGAAGATGCTTCTAAAGCAATAGTACTTCCACATTTCGCTAGTTACAAGTCCAATGTAATAGGGGGCGAATCTTTTTCTATCAACAAGTCTAAACCTATTATGAGAACAATAATGTCATCAAACATTATACGTCAATTAAGGTGTTAATAACCTATCGTTAACTGAGCACATATTATTATCTACAATGTTGTTTTGTTTGCATATATTATTGCATAGATTACTATAATGCTAAGTGCGCCTCCAAGTGGTTGTCAACCATCATTGCATCGCGAGTTAGCAACAGCAAATTAAAAGTTGCTTGCTACAGATTGCACGATTCTCGCAGTATCATTACACTGGCTAGTTTAAAGTTACAACATAGCCCCGTGGGCCTCCGAGCAACTTGTAGCCATATATTTTTTGCTTCTCGTATTACGGTTTCCAAAGCCTCTCGAGAGGTTCGCACCTAATAATAGGAGCTGTCAGACACTCAACACCGAGACGATCTGTTTTCCATCATTATACTGAACCTGAACGGACGGCATCGAATTCTTTCGCGATATTATTAGACGAGTAACACCTACATACATACTACATACTAAACTCTCGCTATAAATATTATTTTTGAACGTTTGCTCATATTTTTTGCAGTCTCTGACTCGCATTTTTGCTCCAACCATTCTTTTACAGTTACTGGTATTCAATAGGCAACGATTAACCTTTAACTGTAAAGGCCGTAGGTAGCGATATAATCCAGTTAACTTACAAAGTACAATAAGAATTACTTAGGCTTAATCACTGTAACTTAAGTAGATTATATTTCAGACCTTAAGCTACTGTTATTTATCATACTTTAACAATGAACACTGAGGGCATTCTTTAGAAAAAAACTTTTTAATAGATTCTTAATTCAAATTCTCCATAGAAAATTTGAATTAAGAATCTACTTATCTGGTTTAACATTATTATATGGTGAGCGATATTTTATAAAAAAAAAATGAATGAGTGAATGTTATTGTCAAATATTTTTACTTAGATTTAGAACTATAAATGAGATAGTAATTGCCGGTACAGTTAATAATAAAGTCATTTAAATAGCATTGTGTTTGCGCTCCAGTGCGCATTACGATGCAGAACGTTGACAACACAATGCCTTGGTTTTTACGAAGCAGCCGGCTTATCAGTCATCAGAACGATCACTTTCCATATACATACTGATGAAGCTCGATGCCTTCAGGGAACGCACATCCCTGCATCAGTATTAATAAAACTCACTGGTCTGCAGTTCTTCCCACAATATGTGTATGTTTACATTTATGAGTATGTTTGTTCGTATATTAATAAAACCTTGCTCCACATTACAACAAATTTTAAAAGGCTTTTGTAGAAGCGAACTAGGTCGTGAACTCCAAGCACGTTTGTTATTAATTCGGAATAACAATATGCAGATTCTAGCATTTATATCATCACGTTTTGAATAAACATTCAATTCTAAGTGTTAAAAGGAAGTCTGCCTATGAATTTTATATGCTAAGTACTCTCACGGACGTCGCAAAGAAGTCATCCATCAAACGGCATTTGAATAGCTAATAGAAATTCTTTTTTTATTCAAACGTCACTTCAAAGTATCAGCTGCGGAAGATGTAACGACTCGTGTTAAAGGACGAGTAAATCTCAGTACTACAGAAGCAGTAAAACTGATAGGTTATTGCCATCTTCGTCTAGAATGCCGACTGCAAAATGTCCGTGTATCGAACGCGGCGCGCAGTAAAATTGCAAGGAAAAGTTGGCGGTTCGCCAGCCGTGCGTACAGCGCCAAGCGCGCCGCGCCGGCGTCCACGATTTATTGTCTGCAGAAAGGAAACTCTTATTTCTTATTCATGTGGACAACACTTCGATTGAAAGTGATATCAGACTCGCTCGGTTCGTATTTGTGCAAACATACGCTTAACATTGTTGTGTTTCAATCTGTGAAGATAACATTGATGGCGGATTGATGTACGGGGGCACGTAAATTGGAAAACAACAATTATGAAATTGTGTGTGTTGTGTGTTTGTTTGTACATGTACAACATGTTGTTTTTAACTGGGTTGGGTAACAAGTTGAGTAGTCGGAGTAACAATGCGTAAATAAGTAATAACAGATCTAAATCTTGACGAGAATCATTTGATAGCATATCAGGAAATGACTTAAAAATCAAATGTCGAAAAATGTTGTAACTGTTCGATATTTTATGCAAATTTAAACACGATATAACTTTTTGCAATGGAAGAAAGCCATCTTATTATCGTCCAGAATCTTTTAATTCAACGTAAAAATCTACACCATCCCTGCAGTAATAAAAAGGTTAGCGAAAGCCATAAGCATCGTTGCACAAAATATAATCTAAAACCTTAAAACGACGGGAGTTTCATATCAAAAAGTGTTGTAACTCAAGTTAATGCGTCATTACTTAGACGTTTTAATGGGTGTAGGGAAGGGAATGAAATTAATTTCGCTGTTAGGCACGCACGGGCCCGTCTCGCCCTCCCAATCCGCGACCCGCACTGACGTGACTCCTGTCAGCCCATCTCATCAGTGACGGAGCCTCAAATGTTCCCGACAGCCGGTTTAAAATTAAATAAATCGTTCAAATTTAAAAATGATATTCGAAGTTCAAACTTTGAAATGAACAGTTTTCGGCATCATATTCGTGTTCTTTATTTTAAAATGAAGCTGCAAGGAGAGAAAAGTTTGCAAAAGATTTTGTATTCGAAATCTATAGTGTATAGAGCACACCAATTTTATGACTACTGCAATCGTAGACAGCAATAAAAATCTTTAGATATGTACCCCACAGTTTTACTTCACTAACCATACCTACATGTGGATAGGCATCTATGTTGCAGACGGCGAGGGATAGAGGGGTCGCCGCACTGAACTACCCTCACCCCTTAATTCCTGGAAAATCGGCGGCAAACTAACATTCGGAAAAGTTACTGCGACTCTCTTCCAGATAACCATGACTCACGTTAATAAATCAAAGCACTTGGCCTTGGCTGCTTGATGCCAACATTTACCTAACGATCATACCAGGCATGGCTAAATAAGCATAGCCTTGAACTGCCGCATAATGGTGAAAACAAGACCTAATCGACACGCAACCTTCTTATAGCACACAAATAAGCAGCTAAGGTGGACAACTTTGAAATTAGAAATGATTAATTATGAAATGGCTTCTTAGTCTAGATCGAATGTAAGTGACAATAAAGGTCATGTTGTTACAAATATATGTGTCTTTAAATAAAGCGAGGGAAAAGCAATCCAATAAAGTCCTAGAACCATATTATACGTCGTGCCCCCAAGTCCCTCCGGCTGTTAATCCTTCAAGCTCGTCCTGAGTTTTTTCGACAAAGCACGCACTGCGTGATTCATCGAGTGATGCCATGTTGGGCGGCTCTATTCTTACAACGAGAAGACCATATTTGCAATATTTTAATATTATTTTTATTATTATCTTTTCTTGTAAAATCGTCTCATTGACCTCGGCTGAGCCAATCAGTTCTACAATCTTGCGTGGGTTGGTTAACAATATTGGAAAGTGAACTTTTCTTGGCTTCACTCCCGTCAACTGGCTACCTACCTACCCATCTATAATACCTAGATACCTATCCTACATACATTATTGTTGCGTAACTTAAACCGTTTACGCAGCGCACGCAACGGAACCTCTCAAAAAGGAATAATATTGCCCGTTTTTGCAATATTTTTCATTTATGCTCCGCTACTATTGGTCGTAGCGTGATGTTATATAGCCTATAACCTTCCTTGATAAATGGACTATCCAATACAAAAATAATTTTTCAATTCCAACCACTAGTTCCTGAGATTAGCGCGTTCAAACAAACAGACAAACTCTTATAATATTAGTATAGATATAGTATAGATAAGATAAATTCATCATGAGTATTTCTTCTCAGTAATTCGATTATACAAGATACTAAGAACATAGTTACGCGCAATATAATTTCTTACTAAAACGCTCGGTCTCGTGACTTGAGCCATTAAGGGGAGTGCTAGACACTTAAATGTATGAACTTGTAAGTGACAAGAGGTGCTAAAGTAAAGGGGGAGCTTGAGCTGAATCAACCTCATAAAAAAGGGTAATAAGGTTGTAGGAAATACATACAGCTTTGTGTACATGTGGAATTATTGTGGATTAAGTTTTTAATATCATAGCATTCCGAATAAACTGTTTGAGAAAGAAAATATTGTTAAACGAAGGCTTCAATTTAATACTTATAATTATCTAACAATACTACCTATAATCTAAAGTGATGGATATCATAAAAAAGTGATCAATCAATCAAATCAAATCAAAATATTTTTATTGTAACTCGTGCATTATACAGCATTACATAGTTGGAGGTAGCCCCAGTCAGTTATAAATTATACTTGTGTTGGGGCTATCTCTTCCCATAGTGTTCATTGACACCATAAAATTAGACAGTAAATTTAAAATTAAATTAAATTAATCGTGATAATGTTGGTTTGCATCTCTGCAACCATTGATCCTATTTCGAAAATTGTTGCATTGCTAGAAAGCTACGGTATCGAGAGCAATCGCGGCCCAATGGTAACGGCAGCGACTTACAAGTTATAGGTCGTGGGTACGAACCCAGGCAGGTGCTTTACTTTGTGTAAATTATTTCATCACTACTGCTTTCAATACAGAAAACGTCGTGAGGAAACCGGCATGTCTTAGAAAAAAAAATCAAAGACATGTGACATCCACCAACTCGCATTGGGCCCGCGTGGTGGATTACGGCCCATTCCCTCTCACAGAGAAGAGGCATGCACGCACTATAGACCAAATGGGAGTCTAAGTGCGGAAAAGAGGGTCCATCAATCTTATCCTTATCCCTAAGCTACAGTATCGCCGAGTGCCATACGCCACTATTTGTCCCGGAAAATACACGGTTCCTATGCCAGAGTAATACCAAGGAAGCAAAGATGCGGGCAAAAGTTGTACTACATACATACATTAGATACATACATAAACTCATGCCTTTTGCCCATGGGGGGTAGGCAGAAACTATAGATTACCACCTGATGCGATTCTTACATACGAAAGTCTAGTACTATTGATAACTTAAAGACATTATTAAATAAAATCATAATCTAAATCAATGTCAGAGTGAACTCTTCTCAAAACACATAAAATTACGTTTACATTTACAAAACATTTCGTTCCAACTTTGAAGAACACGCTTCAAAGCGTTTCACCTAATGAAATCAGTTAATTTCAGCTAAATGTGTGTACTCATTGGGCGTTTATTTCAGTTATTACATTTAGTTGAACAGCAAAAATTAATTTATCTTGAACATTATTCTTTGAAATATTTTATATTGTGAAATGTTTTTATTTTTCATCTACTTAGTGTTTATATTTCTAACTTTGTATCTGTCAAGTGTTTTGTGTGCTTTTATTTTAAACTGGCCTATTTCCACGGCTTCTCCGCCGCCGCCGTGACCTCACTTGAACCTTGTCATTTTCCAGGACAAAAAGAAGCCAATGGCTACTCGGCTATAGCGTGGCTTACACTTCTTTCACTACTTTGATCACGAAAATAAATTTCTTAACCGGATCAGTACTCTCAGAGATAAGGTTAGCTAGGTAGACACCTACAACGAAGAACTAACTAACAAATAACCCCTTTTTGATTTTAATTATATATTTAGATCAGACACAAGCATAACTAGTCCGTAAATTGATTTACATGGTAACCGTATTTCGATGCATGAATGCATAATGCATACAGTGAAATCCGATTAAAACGATGATCAAAACGAAATGAGTACATTCGTAATCTTTATTTAAATTTGAATTTTTGAATAATTATGAAACTTGTTGAATTTGTAATTTATATTTGACCTATTAAACGCGGAAAATGAAAATAAACAACTGCCAGGCATAGGAAAGCTTTTGTTTAACTTAATTGAAAAACAATAAGGAAAATTGGAAGCAGAAATTCGAAGGCGTTGCAAAATATACACAAATCACAGTTTCACTCTGTGATTCCAATTGTAACCGAATAATCTCTTGTATTTAAATTAAACGACTCAATAAATTAAGCAAATACAGCAGATGTGATAATCGTATCACTTTTCACCTGGTTCTGAACGCACCTTGTGCTGTAAAATGCATCTTACGAAACCATTTTTGGTACTGGACACATTTCATGTTCGCCTTATCTTGATCCCTGACATTTTATTCGTATAAGAATGCGTGAGATAATTGAATTACTTAAGTTAATTACTTATTTTATGACTAGTTTCTTGTTTGATATATGAGAAGAAAGAAAAATAATACTTATATTTTTTTTACATACATACATACATAAACTCACGCCTTTTGCCCAAGGGAATAGGCAGAAACTACAGAACGCCTGAACGGTATGCGTGTATGACTAGATGTATGAACGTAAGTTATAGTAGGAGGACTATAACTTACGTTTATACATCTAGTCATACACGCATACCGTTTTGGCTACTGCTGCTGGTTGTTCATTTAGCTAAAACTGAATCTAGTAATTGCATTGACCGAATTTATTTCTCTACTCTAGCACAATGTTCATAACATTGAAAACACTACGTTTGTCCCACTGTAAAATCTATATTCCTCAATAACATTTTGCAAGTTTTCGTAAAGATTAAAGCTCTTTTGTTTGTATGCATCATTTAGCATAGTCCTGCCAAACAATTATATCCACTCAGCCATAAAATGCTGTACTTTATACACGTGAACTTTTGCCTGAACTTCACCTTTAAAAGTCGGCAAGGTTCATAGCTATGGAGGTTCAAATATAGCGAAACGCCGCGAAATCTCTGCGTCATTATTATACTCATACTAAATAAGGAATTACCTGATGTTATTTATTTCGAAGTCAGCAAAATAAAGACGTCCTTTGTACTTCTTTATACATTTGCCTTTTGAGGAAATAAGATTTACCTAAAGGTTTTATTAAGGTTTCACTAGTCGAAAATTCTTCCATACAAACGTAGTCTAGGGATTATTCCACTGTTTGACGATGTACATTCAAAATAAAAAGTGATATCAATTTGTCTCATCATTATCTAGCCCTGTATGGAAGCAAAAAAGTAAAAAAAGAGAAAGTTATGAGCGTCGAAAGTTCCACATTTCGACACTAATTTTAACGCATATTTGGGCGCGAATAAATACAATAAGAAGACTGAAAATTGCAAAATGGCCTCCATACAGGGATAGATTAGTAGTTCAACAATGCAAATAATTTTATTTTGAACAGATAGATTTAGTAGTTTTTTCATGATATCTAGACTGCCAAAGGTCTGTTTATTCAATTTCGCGCGCTCGGTTTCGTCCTAAATCATTATCCATTTCGCTACAAATTTGCAAAAGTTTGTATTCGTACGGGAACTAGCTTCCTACTGCTCATCACAGCATCTATCTCTTCCGCAGGTGTTGTCGTTTGATATAAAATGCATTTTAACCCTGCGCACAAATAGTTCGCTCAGTTGACTAGTGTACCCTTAAAGGAAGTGTTCTAGTCCACCATCTTTAAAAGGGTCCTCAATCTTTTCCGACATGTGGGTGATAGATTTGTCAGGAAGTCTCGGTACAAAATGACAGTATCAATTGCAAGGTGACGATCGTATTCTTATACTACTTCATAATATACAAACACTATTGTATTACAATTAATGGCAATATTACAGGGTCAGAGTAAAATGCATCACTAGTTCCAACAAAACGACGAAGGAGAAGATTCTGGCCAAACGCAGCTTCGTGTAACTATGGCTACGTCTAGCAACGTCTGCAAATGTCACTGAGAATAGAATATGTTCACTTCAAGAGCGTAGAACTGCCATAAACATAATAAGGAAACTAAAATATTAATTATATTCAACAGCCTGTAACCACGATGTGGAGGACTAGCCGAGTACAGGAAACCAGAATTTAAAATACATAATTTGTTATTATACATGCGCTAAATTATATTTGCGCGGATCATCTGGGAATATTTACTTTTCTGGCATTGAATAACAAGTACACAATTGGAATAGTAAGTTTTAGATATAACTTTTTATTGGAATGATGGTAGACTAGATTTTTTATCATACTTAAACTTAGGCAATTGAAAATAGAAACAATACTGTCTCGATATTTATAATAGCCACCAGGAAAATTTGAACAATGCAGTCAGGTTATTTTTAAAATTTTCCTGTTACTCCAGCAGAGTACAATTCAATATTATTTTCTACTATTACTTACTCAACGAACAATCATCAAACAGTTAGAAGACAAACAGACGAGAAACACGTAATAAATACAACCTTACAATGATGACGTAACAATAATGTAAATGAAGATAGATAAAGTGAGCACTTTCCCTGGTAAAGGTACATACATACGTAAATATATCTCGGATCGCGTATCTCACGCAACTTGACGGGCTTGTTGCCATTAAGATGATTATCAGCTCAATTGATGAGAAAATTTACGCACATTATATGATATACAGAATCGAGAACACACGCGTCTTTAGCAAGGGTGAAACGAGTTCAGTCTTTTGTTACGCCTCCACCATTTATATACGGTAAAGATATATACGCGAACTGTCTGAAAACGCGGTCTATTATGAATATCTCGAAGCTATCTAAGGAAACATCACCTATATTCATTGTGTTCAATAGAACGTCGATCTAGTTCAGGAATTATGGATTTAGTCCAATAGAAACGGATAAATGGAAACATGAAACTGAAAGGGTCTACTGACAATAGGCTGTGCAATTTTAGAGATATTGACTCATTGGCTGCAGATCGAATAGAACACGTTTCACAAAAAAAAAACTTAAAACAAAAATCATACAAGCGGATATATAAAATGCAGATTTCATATATAGGCCCGTAGATAGAAATAAGTTTGCTATGTCGTGATGGGGCCAAGTCATCTGAGTCAATAGTTATTTGTATAGCGTTCGACTCGACAGCGAGGGTGGATCGGCAATCGATTGAATCAGGAAGCCTCTTCCCCTCGAGGGTGTCAAGGGTAGCTCGCAGGCAGCCTCGAGTAGGCTGACGTTTCTTATCTCTCCCATCTTAATGAAGAATGTAAGCCTTATCATTGATCAAATACTTGTCATTGCCGTACAATATAAAAACTATAATATTCTCTGCTAAATCTCACGGTCGCGTGTCACAAGGTCAACGTTTTAGGAAAATTTATGAAAATTTCTGTTTGTTAAGATCAGTTTTTTAATATAACATAAATTATAGGACAGGTAAATTTGCTTTTCTTGACCTTTTGCTGCTTTATATTCAAATATTCGTTTGCACGATATTATATTAACACTTTATAAAATGTAGGTGAAACACGTTTTATTATATTTTTTTTGTAAACTAATCCACGGTTTACATAAAAATGACGTCACTTTGTGAAAAGTACGAGTAATAATTTGCAAGACAATAGGAAATGTTTGCTTGCGTGCTAGTTAGTTATTCGGAGCGATCGAAAGGCTGTTTAACAGTAGCCTGAATTACCTGAATAATTAAAAATTACAAAAGAGAATTATTGTTATGAACATGTTAACTATAACAATATAACGCCGTAATGAAGAGAATCGTGGTAAATGGCTGTTCACAATAACAATGGGAGGTTGTTTAACAAAGTTTAAAAAACCTATATCGAAGTAAGTGGTTATGTTTAATTTTATTGTCAATAAGGTTCGTGTAATGTTCACAATTCTGATGGCTTTACTAGGTACTCTCTGGGGTATACATACATTATGAATCGTTTCTTGGTATTGTTTACCATTGCTACACAATGTCGAGGCATAATTCGGTTATTTTGTCATGTAAATAGAGCTATACACAAGAGGTATCTGAATACTAACTACAACTTTTGAATCATTCATGTTTTTATTTCCTGATGGGTTATCCAGAAGTCTGCTTTAAGAACACGCTGACGTCACTAATGACAATACCAAAGTATTGAAGAACAATCTTGAGCTAAATAAAACAACAATTGGACTCTCGAATTGGAAGATTATTGGGTTAACAAAGGTTGACTGACACTGACCAATTAAGTCAAAAGATATAAAAAGACAAGAACTAAAACGCTCCATTATGTTCAAAATCGACTTGAATGCAATTACAGTAATTGACTGGGGGTTTAATGCGGGTCAACCACAAAGCAATACTGTTTAATTACGTAAGCAAAATCTACATTTTAGCAGGGACAAGAACAATGCACCTAACGACCATAACCCTTTAAACCCTCTCGACAACCAGAAAATCATTCATATTGTTAAAATAACAAACACTCTTTCAAATAAACACGAATTGGGTTTAGCTCGTTGCCAGCAGTGATAAACGAGAAAGGACATACCATATGCATACAAAAGCCAATGCATTCAGTTTCACATGGTAAATATTTCGTTCGGGGCCGCTATATATGCGCCATATGGAAGATGTTTTATTGTATTTGTGTTCGTGATGAAACCGCGCCCGACCTCGTCCGACAATTGCGCCAACGAGAGGACAGCACAAGTCATCGTAATTTAAATCATTAGAACGCTTTGAGCCTGAATTCTGAGCTATAATGCGACGGGTGTAATGATTGTGATTGTGCTAATCTTTACACGTTTGCAATGGGCCGATGCTGTGTTCTATACCCTTGAAGTATATAACACAACCAACATGTAGCATGTAGGTAAGTATGCACTTGGAAACCGGAAAGCACTTAAAATATTTTAGGTTTTTACATACTTAAAATGTAAATGCTCGGTCTTCTGTTTCCTGACGACATATGAAACTATTTATAGCAGACGCATTTTCTTTTTAATTTGGTGAAAATTGAAAACAAAGATATCACTCAGAATTTCTTAGTGTTAATGACACTTTTCTGCTGTACCATTTCTTCTGTTAACGTATGAATATACTTATAGCAAACGCATTTTCTTTTTATTTCGCGAAAATTGAAAAGCTGAGAGCACTCAAGAGATCTTGGTGATAATGAATTGTATTACCATCAAACTTGGTTTTCCTTTCTGATGTTGGCACTCTTGCCTCGGTCGGGATGTATAAAAGTACATATAGATAGCTTGTTATACATTTTCTTTTTCATACTACGAAAAATTTAAACAAAAACTTTGGTTAAAAGATTTCATGGCGTTACTTTTGATACCGTACTGAATGGTTCTGGTATATTATGCTTTTAGACCTTCAACAATCACATTGTTTTACACACAATTGTCTTCATCGTTTCCAGAAATTCCAGAAATTTGACTTTCTCAGCTAGCCTTCATTCCTTCAATCAGATATTGTGGCAATTCTTTGAGTTCAACTGAAAATATTATGTGTTAGCATTCTTGCTGACTTTTACCATCCATAAAGTTGTCTGTCACGTAGAGGAATAAGGTGCTAGTTGAAAGATCACCACTGCGATAGTCTTAACCGTGTCGACAAAGTGGTGATAGACTATCGCTCGCTGACTCACATGGAATGATAAGCGGTTGCAAGAAGTTGCAACTTTCTACTGATCTTATATTTTTCTTTTGATTGGAATCAACCTGTGTTTCGAGATGCATCTGAGCAAAGTGTGTGTTAAGGAGCCGTCTGTTTGCGTTGCCTTCGCGTTTGTTAAAAACCTTAAGTGCATGATGTTCTTAGCGTTCTCTTGGCATGCCGGTGATTTTAACACAAACACGAGACCGTGAGTGTAAATACGTCTTTCGTGTACATGCAGAGGGTACCCAGGTCTGCATGTACACGAAAGACGTATTTATGCAACAAAAAGAAAAAGTTAAAATTAAGTATGTGAAATAGCAAAGTCAGACAATATAACATATTACTAATTCACAGACGACAATCGCTAAATTTGACACTGGTGTAAAACAATTCTAACGAAAGTTTTACATAAGAACGACCGTAAGCTAGTGAAATTTGACTTTCTCAGCTAATAACAATAGCGTGTTAGAACATTTTCATCACAATATTATTAGCCGTGCCTAATGTGGCTTCATCAGCAACCAGCGACGCGGATATCATTGCCACATCTACCCGCATGCATTCATGCACAATTGCTTCAGTTCCATTCAACCCTAATTTATATTGTTTATCATGTTATTTTGTTACCCACACATATGGATAATTATCGATTGAAGAGGTGGGTCCTTGATACGTTGATATCGTGCGTACTCAAAGCCAAACAATAACATTTCTTTATTCATCGAATGAGCATATTGTAAGGGTTAATTGTTTAACTTTGAGTAGGTTTAATATGAAATTGCTATCATCTGTTAATAAGTTAATCTTATTGGACTAATACTTATGAGGTCTCTAATATTTACCATTCGGGCGAAAATCTGAGTGTGTCTTGATCCGCATTTTCTTTTCTCAATGTATCCTTTTTGTAGTGTTCGAGTTAGGTACACTATCGTAATTCAGGCACCTTCATCACTATACACTTCGACACATCGAGGGTTAAAACACCTCATATTTCGCGTCTACGATCGATTTTTTATTACAAGTCAGAAAGGATACAAGTTACTTAGAAAATAATATTAACAACCACTTTTCACATTGTTTTTGCACGTGACAAACACAAGTAAAGACACTGCAAGTGAAAAAAAACAAGATTACAATACTATTGGTTACTACTCAAGTTGTGCCGCGTATCGCTTGATTTGACAGCTGCGAGCGCGCTATCCCGAATTCCCGGTCGGAATATTAGATGAATCGCGTGAATGAGCGCGGGGCGCGGGAACGAGACGGCGAATGACGTGAACACAGCCGCAAGTGACAGGAACGCGTCGGGAACGGGACGGGATACAAATAGATCAGGATTAATTGGAGTATACTACGACCAACGAGTTTTAACACTCGGGAGATCGAAACAAAACACAAACAGGAAAATTAATGCAGGATTAAGGAATGTAATCGTATTTCAAGTATTCATTTTTATACACGCGCAATGAGTGAAACTATAGCTGATTACGCTACAGTGAATTTCGATAAGAACAGTATAGAATCCAATGATAATGTTTGCATTAATTAGATCAAGCAGTACGATGCACAAGTTAATGTAATAATCATAATATTGTAAGGTAAAATAAAAATAAAACTGACGTTGTTAATCGGATCACGACTACAGCACCGCCGTGTAAAAGCGTCAAACGCGCAGGCGCAGAGCCCGTAACTGACGTACGCATTCGCGCCAACTTCATACCACAGATTCGTCACTATCCACAACCTCTCTCAAAAGGTAGTAGGGTGCATAACTAATCGAAATAATGGTCAAACATTGTTATTGTGCTTTTGTATAAATTAATGTTAAGCAGATGTTGCTTAGCGAACAACGGCACATCACCCACGTGTATGTAGCATTAAGTGAAATGATATAAAAATGTGGCTAATTAACTGAGTGCGTTCTTAATTAATTAATAACTGCAATGTGATACAATTATTTATATTATGTTTGTTTTACATACTACTATTCAATCATTGTTTGGCGCATTGTTAGTTCTCATTTATGAAAAATTAACTAACAGTTATTTATGAACATAATTATGTACGAGTTCTTTAAACAATATTTAATTAACTACTTTTTCAGATTCTTAACGCGTTAAACTTTACTAACCAAGTACACAATTGACTGTATCCTTGTTAACACTTCAAGTAGCCTTAAATTACTGAGGAGTTTCTTAAAACATAAATTCTAAAATAAACACCACTATCTGCATACCTTGAAAATTTCTACAAACAAGAACATCAAGTTAGGTACATAGTGTAGGCTTTAGTTTGTACAGTTTGTACTAGACAGAGTAACACCGGATAGCTAAAAATGTAACGGTATGTTTGCCAAATCAGTCATAACACAAAGCTAAGTGAACGACCTCACAAATCAAGACGCTAATGCGGATTGCCAGTTCCTCATTCCCATGCTTCGTCTAAGACCATCCATTATACAGTTAATTGTAAGTAAAGCAGTGTCCGTCACTAATACTTCTGTGTTTCATATCGTAAATTAGAAGACATGAACCAAAACAGAACTGCGTGACTATAAGAACCGGATTAAGTATTTGACTATCCTAGTATTTTTATTCAGATGGTTAGTCTAAATCATTTACTACTAGACTAACAAAAAATAAAGCTGATAATGAAACTGAAAAACCTATAAAGTATGATCCTGACAATAATGAAGAATTTGATGAATATTCTGAGTGCCTTGAAGATAGCGAATGACATCAACAAGTCAATTTTCCGAATGACCCTGACAGTTTAGTGGCACCAAGAACCGGCAAATTATTTCGCCTACACTTAGCTCATTCGGTCAAGTATTCATCATACGTCCTTTTTGTTACAGACAAAGGCATGAAAGCCGGACACAACAAATAAATTGCGAAAGAGATTTGCACATAGTGAAAAGAATAATAAAATCTTTCATTGTGCTGTCATTCAACTTCCGCTTTCAAGTTAACTCTTATTCATTCATTGATAGTTACACACAAAATATTTTCTGCTATATAGCAATTGGGATTTAATAATCCAATAAGACCAAGTTGTTGATAAACTTTATCACGTCACTAACGCCATCTAGTGGATTTAGTGGTACTGACCGTTTCATCAACAACTTACCTTCGATCGATACTATTGTTGTTTCTATCTGACTCGCACGATACACTACCAATTAGTTCCCCCACGATCAAACAGATGTCGTTGACTAGGTTTTTTTTTTGTTTTGAAACTTGACACTGTTGTACCACTTGGCATCCCACGTGTGATTACATCATTTGTAAACTCATAACCTTGACTACTTGGAAACATAAATAGTTGTAATGTATAGGGTAACGAGGGCGTTAAGAATAAACAATAAGCAAATGAGAATACTAATAGTGTTATTAAAAAGACTATGACACCTGAAACGAATACATTAGAAGACAGTACACGACTCGATGAGGCTTCTATAAAATCAATTCCTGAAATTGAATTGGTTTCACGAGTAAACCTGAAGTAAGATGAAGAAGCACATTTAAGTAATTACAGAACCGAAAACTTTACCTTTCCGTCTCCTCCATTTCCGGGACCTTTTTCTTCGCTTCCGAGTTTTTCTCTTCCTCGGTTCATACTGTTCTAATTCACAACCATTGTAGGCACTTTTTGTCACTTCAATTATTTTGCCTACCAAGCACAACACCAAGGCAATCATTTTGCACACTCACTATTAACTTTAGACTAGAGTATCTTTATCTACTACTCTACAAAATGTTATCTTTGAGGCACTGTTTTTTCTTTCTTTTGTTAATCTTTAGTTCATGCACAAGTTCTTTATTACTATGCCGTTCGCTGTTATTGTTTTTTAAAACCAGTTTTAATTTGATTTTTTGTACGGTTTTTGTTGAGTAACACATAACCTTTACTAGTCGCGTCCTTAGCACTACACTAATGTTGATAATTCTTGTATGCTCTCCAGGTTTATCTCTTGTGTGAGAGTAAAATATTTATCGAGAGGTTATCACTGTTCTACAGTGACAAGAGACAAACATATAACTGTTTGGTTGCATCTCGCGGTTCTCCGGGAGCCTTGGCGTGATTTCTATATAAGGCTAAAAATAAACGCCACACACGTTCAATCATTTTTAATCCGCTGTCGTTGAGTGCACTCCACTATATTGTTTTATAATATAAATTCCAAACAGTATTTTTTATAAAGTTCCGATATATTTATTCAAGTTCTAAAAGAATTTTAGATTATTGTTGCAGTAGATCAATACTACTTGTTCTTTCGAAAGATTATTGTGAAATGCTGCTGTGCACCTGAGTGTCGAGGCGTAGCGGTAATCACTGCAAGCCATATAGCTACGTGCTTTCTATTCAAGATGTGCTTTGCGTATTCAATTACAATACACATTGATATAACGGCGTCAGCATTGTAATTAAAAGAAGTATCAAAACGATAACATCGGGCAGACCAGGCAACCTATTAGCAAAAAGCTTTCTAACCACCCTAGTTTATTTTAAATGACTATAGCTGAAACAGTTTTGTAGTTTTTATGAAAACACTTTATATTTTTAATGGAGCCTGTTCTGAGGTTTTAAGCACCACAAGCTTAACAATTTAATATTCAACTTTTGCATCGTTTACCTGCTTCGCATAATTCTACTGCTTCTACTTTGCTACTCCTTCTTCATTTTCATGAAACTAACTCCAAAAATGTATGAGTATGCAAAACACGGAAACAGATGCACATCCATGTGAAAATGGAACAAACAGACTTTTCTATGAATAATAATTCAGCACAGTATAACAGTTTTCAATAAAAACGTTATTCATACATTTGTTATAGTTGTACAAAATCGATATACGATATACTGGTCAATTTTGCAAATGAATCCATACCGTCGTGAAAAACACTTCATTTAAACGTTCTAGTTTGTAAGTAAGGCCTTCAAACTTCAGTGCTTCGCTGTAAAGATTTATTCCACACAGAACAGCAATTAACTATGTTCAACTAGGCGTTACGTCATTACCCTGAAGTCTGAACCACTCAAGCAAAGCCGCTGGTGAAATAATAATTGTAAACCATTGCTGGGATGAATACAAATATTGTACTACAAGACAGAGTTATCCACTGAATTTTAATTGACGATAACTTGGTTAAAATCACAAACCGCGTAGTCATTCCCGCAGATCAATTTGCTCTAATTCCCGGAGTGCCTAATTACATCACTCTTACATTAAGCCACCGCGAAATAAATGGGCAGATTCAGTTACCCTGAAATTAAAGATCCATTTCACTCCAATGGGTACGAAAATTGGCATTCTAATTTTGAAAATGTTGGTTTAAAATGTCGGAAAGGAAAATAAACATCAGTTTAATCTATGTTCCACGTTTTTTCAATTCAAACTTTAAATGAATAAAATTGTTTTTGCAATAGTCTGATGATGATATTCTTATTCTTAATGAGGTTTATTTTTGAGATGAAAAATAATCAGTAGGTAAATATGTGGTGGTGTTATGATGTTCCGTGCAAGAAATTACAAATTCCTCGTTGGGCGTTGAACGTGACAGTTATAGAAGGCTCACGAGTAATCCCAAAAGGAAATCATTATGTTTGAAATCATTGTAGCTATAACCAAAAGAATATAGAGAACCAGTTTAAATACAGCATAATAAATTGTCGTGCCAAAGAAATCTGCCCACACGAGATACAAATACGAGTGTAAGTCATTCACAAAACGTAACTAAGTGCACGAGTCATGGTACAATTATTCCAAACCTATTCTCAAGGTACTATTAAAAAAACAAAAGGACGAATCTACCACCTTATGCCTCGTATACAGAATCACCTCGTACCCAAAAATCTCTAAACTGTTTAGCGACTGATTAGAAAGATTTTTGACTCAGATTTTATTTAGAGAATTTGAATTTCGAGTCTACTAAAAAGTTCAGAAATTAAAAAAAAATAGTTCCTGTTTTACTTAAAACGTGTAATTCTGACCACGTTCCATGGCAACGCGGAAACAGTCGTCGTGAGATCCGTACTGGATATGCCAGTGTCATTTAAAACAGATTTTATACTGATTAAAATAATAATGAATGTTATTTAACTGCTGACACTCGTTAATAGAATAACCACGTTATTCTTATGCAAGTATTTATCGTTGTTTATAATTGTATGAAAGGGAAACACATGAAAATTCATGTGTTTCATTGTTTTACTTTCATTGTTGAAAATAATGAATGTAAAATGAAAATTACGATTTTCGACAAACGTTTCGTTCGTTCTATTTAAGACCTCATCCATCGCTTTCCATCAAGCGATATCGGGGTCAAGAGCGGTTCCATTAAGTCATGAGAATACGGTAGAAAATTTTGTTTTTCGGCGATAATTTTCCGTGAAGGTTGCATATTTATTTTCCTAATAAGTATGAAACTTTGGTGCAGTGACTCATGGTAAACATTTTTTACAAGGGAAAAAGATCCAAAAATGTTTCCATATATTATACTGGATATAATCACCGTGATTTTTGTAAGCAAATCCGTAAAATCATAGTATAACCAGAGAGCCTATACCACTCGTAACTACACAAGTGTAAAGGCAACGCTATGAGTCATCACTGGCCGAAATTAAAGATCTAAACGAAATGTATATTATTTATGTGTTACTACTAAATATAAACTGACAAAAATACAGTGTGCCTGCTAGAGCAATACACTTAATCGTTGATGTAACTTATGTACTTGCTATTCGTGTGTGCATACTTGCCCTCAGAACAAATCACATCATTATTAGCGCATTTAGAATATTGTTCAAGGATTGTGGGCACTTGTTTTAATCTATAAGTATCATATTGTGAATTAACTGGACTTACCCAGCATCCTATTGACGTCTCCTCTTTCAGTCATTATCGTCGTCAACGTCTTTCATGGCTTCGAAACTGTAAGTAGAAAATATTTAAAGTTAAACACTTGAAAATAATCCAATTTTTTTTTTTTTAGTTAAATAAACTCACAAAACGATTCTTGTACAGGGGAATATTATATAATTCAGTCAAAGGAAAAGGCAGACATTTTCTTTTCCGACACCACTACCTACTTAAAAAGTGTTGAAATTCGCTACAATCTTTACCTTAGTATCGAACTGCGTTCACCCCTTATAGCACAACGTGTAACGTAAGCACAACAATTAAGTACCACTGACACCAAACAAAACTATATAAAATCACTATTTAACAATATTCTAGAACAACTTCATTTATACCACGTTCTAATAACCACATTTTCACTTAAAACTTAATATTTTTGGGCAAACAGAAGGAAATGTTGTAAAGATTTTTCAGATTGCGATAGAGCCATGTCGCCTAGGGTTGGAAGGCGAATCTTACGGAAATGCACGAACATCTACGATCGTACCCGAATGCAAATATTGTACAGGGAAGAATCTAAACGGCACTGACCCCTTTATAAATGAAAATGGAAAAACATCACTGAGTATTTTCAAAAGCTATTATGAAAGATACAATAACTAAAGCCAAAACTATGATATTGATTTATTTATGACTTTGCTGAATACTTAAGATTTCTAATGTAAAAAAAAAATATTAGCACGGGATAGCTTAGTTCGTGCCTGCACAGAGCGACAACTACCGCCCTGCAGAGAGGTCGTCGCCGCTTCGCCATATTTTTCACGCATGCGCCATGGCACCCCTAGGGGTAATCACTAAATACGGTATTACGTATTAACAGAGTTGCCAGTAAGAAAAATACGATTTTTCTGAATTTCGATAGAGATTTTTATAAGCAAGAATTTATCTTGGACTATTTGATGGTAAAATTAATTAATTTTATATATTTTGCTGTTTTCTATGTTTCAAACTGATGACGTATGCTCATGGCGCATTGACAGAAGTACTTGCAAGCCAGGAGGGTCGATAAAGTGACGTCACACCATTGAGAAGCCAGCTATAATATGGCAGTGCACTTAAGCAATGAGAATAGGCGTATAATGGCTATAAATAAGTACAATACATAAGTATCACTGACCTCTCTTTCGTTTCTTAATCTGCCTAATATTCTAGTATTGACCCTTTCTTCTGAACTTTTTATAGAGACTCTTATATTATGATTTTAATAGAACATTTAAAACTAAGAATCAACCAGTAACCATCATAATATCGTAATCATACGAGTAGCTTTAGATCTTACTGTAGGTACTGTTAGATATGTCTTTAACAAGTTATTAATGTACCTAATTAAAATTACATTCAAAATCAAAATATTTTTTTTTATTTTACACAGGCCTACATGGGCACTTATAAAACGTCGACAAAAGGTGCACGGTTCGGGTTAGTCGTTTCCTAAGGAGAAGAACCGGCAAGAAACTCTACGGTTACTCTTTTAAAAATGGTTTGGTTTTACAATATTTTCATGTTACAGCATTAGTACTTGAATATGGGGGGACAACGTAGGCCCGACGATAAGTCGTAAGAAAAAAAAAAAAAAATGTCATTGTCATTCATCTCAACATTCTATCTCATTTAAATAAAGTATAAGTAAACATTATTTTGATGTGAATACAAAAGTTTTACCTCAACAGGTTTGCAGAAACATTAATCAAAGTCTGTTCTAGACATTTAAATGATAGAATTTCCACTCTACTGCTCCTGAATCTAGCACTTTAAAACAAAACCTAAAACGCTGCGAACTAAACGTTTTTGTGTAGGCGTCAAACAATGCTCGAGTCTCTCTCAAGCAAGCTTACGTCAAATGGATGCGCGTTTCAATCGCTGAGCATTGAAGGCTCCTTCAAGGTCGGCCGGACTCCACATAAGGAATTCATCGTCATTCAATTAAGTACAATCTGCGACGGGACTGGGATTTCAAACAATTGGCCTGGGAGGACTGAACCTTGTGGCAGACTTATATGACGGTATAGAAAAGAATACATTATATGGAGTCTATATTTATTCGACACTCCTTATCGAAACTAATATTTTAAAGAGGTTTGCTTAAATATTTGTAAGAGTTAATCTCTGAGAGTAGCGAAATGATTTCGAAATTTTTTACTGATGGAAAGCTGTGTAGCTTCACTAGACTCTTTTTTATCCCTAGTTAACTCAACCAATGGTTAAATACCAATACCAATGGTTTCAAATTTCGGTACAAAGCGTTTATTCATCCATTGTTAGCTTATCAAATGGTAGAATAAGTTAAGGAGATAATTATTTGACCATTTGTTTCGGTTAAAATTTCGATAAAATGACTTGACTAATAAACGCGTTTTATCGAAATTTAAAACAAAATAAATGGTCAAATAATTAACTCTCCAACTTATTTGACCATTTTAAAGGCCATTACAACTGAAGAAAAAATGTGATTTAACGAAATTTGCAACCATTAGTTAGCATATTTTACCATTGGTTGAGTTAACAACGGGTCAAAAACTGGGCCTTAGTGCGAAGGCTTTCCATCCCAGAAAATGCACAGCTTCTGTGGGTTACACCACAGAAGTGAAGCTGCGGGCAAAGAGCTGATGACGATGCGGTGAGGGTATTTTTTATAGCATGACAAACTGTTGACTTATTGCAATGATTCAGTTGTTTACAAAGTTATTGCAAGAAAAACTTGCTTACACATGATTCTGGATCAACAATCTCATTGTTATCGATATTCCAATATTTAATTTGTAATATTTTTATGATACAACATCTAAGTATACTGCAAAAGTAACTTGCAATTTTATAAAAACTCACGCCTTTTCCCCATCGGCGATCCTCAAATCCTTTTCCTTTTCATATATTTTTCTACTAGGAATCGTATCTAAGGTAACCTAAGCTTACTCGTTACTGTGGAGTAAATTGAAACAGTTTGGCCTTAAAGGTCACATGTTTTTCACGCCGTTTTGGTGTCACGGGCTGACACCGGTGAGACACCCGCTTTATAATTCCGCCCGAATCATGTTCCCGATCTCGTTAGTACTGTCAATCAATCGGTAACATTGACTGGCAACGCCTCATATATCGGGTAAAACAGGTACTCTTTTATCGAAACCGAAGATATTAAAGGTTTATACTAGCTTTTAGCCAGCGGCTTTGCCCGCGTGAAGTGTTTTATTATACCAAGGGAACATTACACCGGTATGATAAGAATCCTATGCCCTAATTTAGGACATGGTCTACTCCTGTGAAAAAGTTTCAACCAAATCTGTTCAGGCATTAAGACGTGAAAGGGTAACAAACAAACAGACAGATAGACGATCAGAGTTACAATCATATGTAAAATGAAATATCCTTTGACCAGAACTCAGCAATTTTATATTTTTATATAGTTAATTTAAATGGTGGTGGCCCAGTGGCCTCGTGCTTGAGGTCATGGGTTCAAATCCGGGCAAGAACCAATATGACTTTTTAAATTCATATGCACATACTTTCTAAGTTTATCTTGGACATCGCTGACAACGGTGAAGGACACATCGTGAGAAAACCAGGACTCTAGTCAGTATTTGTAAGTTTGTGCTCCATTGGTGTAATTGCTGCAAGGCGTTCCAGTGCGAGGATAAGCAAATAAAAATAAATGTGAAATAGAAATATAAATTGTAAGCTTGTTTAAGGTGATTTGTACGGCACGAAATAGATTAGTTAGTTAATAAGGAATGTCATATGTTTGTAATACCAAAATTTTTTTTGGGATTGTATGGCTATATATTATTATATTATAGAACTCAGCAACGTCAAAAGCATTATCATTTGCCTCACAAACGCATAAATTGTTATTGTAATACGTAAGCTGGTGTCTAAGCTGTCTGACCTAATTTTCTTTACTTAATTAATATCTAATCGCGCTATTAATTTCAGGCCTAAACGTACTGAAGACGACCTACTTTATCTACAAATATATTGTTTTTCAAAGGTTATTCTGAGAACAGGAGACACTAACAACAAAATTAATGCCAAGTCTTTTATTGGGCGTTTGATTAGATTACAATTATATTAGTGTTAGATCAGGTATAAAAATAATACCTACTTTATTTTATTGATAAATGAACGATTAAAGCCAGAAATCTAACAAAATTTGTTAAGTGATCATTACTTAGCATGTTTGTGTTGTATAAGATACATGCTTGCTTGGTCAAAAACATACTTTCAGTTACGGAATTGTGCATTTTGAGTTAAAAACTTGTCATTTCCTACTTTAATATCAAATTTCGACAGGTTTTCAGGTAAAAATTAAGTTTAAAATATCTCTTCTATCTTGTCGGCAAAAATATTGCAAGTGAAGGATTGTTATGTTCCATTATTGCAATTTTCAAAAGGATCTCTAATATTTTTGAATATATTATAGCCTATGAAACTCAGGAATAATGTAGCTTTCTACTCGTGAAAGAATTTTCAAAATCGGTTCAGTAGAACCAGAGATTACTCCCTACAACGTCACAAACTCACAATTCACAAACTTTACCTCTTTATAATATTAGTATGGATTAGTATAGATTAAGTGTTATATTATGGTCAAAGCAGACTTTACTTAGGCTACAATCTTATAGATGATGCAAACGCATCCTTTTTATCATTTTAAATGATTTGTGGCATTAAGAGATTACCAGTTTATAAAAGCAAACTCATGTGTCTTTGTCTAAATGCAACAAGTATTAAAAATAACATACTCATCCAGCCAAAACGAAACTGACCAATTCATGAAGAAATTTCAATGGCAGGTGAATGCACTTATGACATGCAGTTGTGGTTTTCACAATTATTCAACTGTTTGTAGTCACTAATTCCCCTGTAATGCACATTTATATCTTTGCTTTTATGTAAAATTTAAAACTTTTCTGAACAAAAATAACTACCGTGTATAACAACGAACAATTCCAACCAACTGACTGATTAAGGACGTTTTGTAAGACTCTGAAATAACTTTACTTTCAAAGTAAAATGTTTCGTAATACCATTCAGTTAAAAGTGAATTTACCTCATACGTGCGCTTCCGCCTGAAACGTAGGTGATTCCAAACTTGTTTAGCCGAAACAGATAGCATTTAATTAACATCAACTAGAATTCGTTAATTCTACAGACTTTGTACATTCCGATCAAATGCATTATACCTTTTTGTTCCACTGTGAGTCTCTTCTACGTAGTACGTACTACATTCCTAGTACCTTAGTACTTTTAATGAGCCATGGGTGAAATTTTGGCGCACAAATACACAATAATCAGCAATTTAATAAGTATATAGGATATCTAGGTCGAGATCGAGATCATTATAGGTAATGAGCAATGTAATCGTTTTAGTCGTCATCGTTCGTTTAATTTTCAGGTCCTAACGTTCACTTCATTTAACTGAAAGGCCATTCCAAACATAGTTTCCGTAGGATTAATGTTAAAGATTCTGGTAACTACATAAAAATAGCACGTTTAGGACTTTAGCCACACGGATTTTGCAATCTCATAAACAGTTCTAATAAGCGATAAAAAGATTAACACACTGAACCGGGAGCACTTGGATTCATGCCACTTGAAATGGATAACACAACTGTTCTTTTGGTGATCGATGCGTTTGCTTACGTTTTCAAGCACCTCGCGGAATTAACCTCCGCTCTATTCAATAATGAGTTGTAATTGTTCACGTAATGATCGCGTAACCGTCGTCGTGTACGCGTGCCGACCGCTGAGCGAGATTCTCTACTGTTTTATTTTAAAGCTGGCTCGTACACTTTGGCCGTGAAAAATATTGCAAAGGTGTAGCAGCTCATGCCTCATACTCAGTGCAAAACTGTTGAAACACAATGTCGTTCATTGACTGAGAAACAAGAGCGCTGTCTCGCGCATTATTAATTGCCAAAGCTATTTATTTTTTTGAACAATCGAAGCATGAAATCACTTTACATGGTACGTCTCCATTTGAGGCCGTTCGAAAATGTTAATGATCTTCTCTTAAACAGAATATAGATTACATACTAGACGCTCGATTGCATCATGAACTCATGACACATTTGCCATTAAGAGGAAATATGGGCAGAGAGCGCCGACTGAATTTCCTTAGTAAAAAGTCATAATTCGAGGTTTGGCTCTCGTCTCTTTCCTCCTCCAATATTGGACTAATTTATAAGATATTTCATAAACTGGTAAAGTAAGATATATACTATGTCCCTATGTTTTCCTTTTTTAATTTATATTTGTCAAATTTGTACACTAAGCCTCTGTTGACAGCGCAATTGTGAGCATTTTTTGAGGGCTCTAGTATTTCTAAAGATAATGTATCATCAAAAAGAAAAACATAAAGACATAGTATATGTCGGGTTTAGTCAATAGTACGGACGGTTAAGTCAAATCACAAGCACGCCCCTAGCGGCAATCAAGAGCAACTACGCATTGGCGCGCTTTTATAAGCGCTTGCGTAGTGGGGACAGCAGTATAGAGCAGTTTAGTACTGACAGCCGTAGAGCTAAGACGTCGTAGAATCAGTGTCGATCCGTAATATTAGTAAGCAAGAATGTAACTTGTAACTTGTGTCTATTTGAATAAACCCAGTGTATCGAATAACTTATGTGATTTCATTTGCACGATTATACCCACCGACCTGCCCACACACGATGTCTTAACCTAAGGGAAATACATCCTGACTTCCCGATGGTTTACATCTATCGGCCAGCCTTGATGCGACATCAGAATTGGGATTCGATCGTGCTAATGAGATCACACGTAAAAACAAAGCTAGTGAAAATGCCGGTTACATTCTTGCAAAAAAAAAATCGTGGTGTCAGTTGCGACTACCCTCGGAAACTGAAATAATGAAAATAACCAGTCCAGAGCCGAGCAGCAAGGAAGCTTGCAACAACCAAGGAGCTGGACAGGTCAAGGAGGTGCTTGTGGACGTGTGGAAAGATCCATAAACACTGATCTTTATGCCAATCTGGTGAGTCGTTTTCATTTTGTTATGACAATGGCCAAGAGTGTTCATTATTCAAAATTCTGATTTTGTGTATACGTTATGGCAGTCAGTGGATCGTTGGGGTGGCCCGTGTTAGGTCATAATTTCATGTTAGTTATCGCTGATCAAGTTTTAGTGTTGCTGTAGAGTTATTATTCTACTATCACTGGTAATAGTCCTTAGCTAGCTATTATTGTTCGGACTTTAGAGCGATGTAGTAGCATTGCCGTACCAAATACATCATTCTGGAAATTATGATAATTCCTAATGAAATTATTAGTTTTGAGTAAATGGAGTCTGATTATGAGGTTTCTATGCTTTTTCTTATCAAGTTAAGGTTAAAGTCTTTAGACAATTTTGGCCTTATATGTGGCATCGTTAATTGCGACTTAAAATGCCACTGACGCTATGGCATTAGATTTTCTAAAGCCCATATACCTACCTGGACACTTGGGACAATGTAATGTGTTTCATGTTTTAGACAGGGACTCTGCACTCACATTTGGTGTCCACAATAACCCATTTTGCTGTGCCATTTTAGTTTACAACACCGCTGCACCGGTTAATTTCTATCAAATCGGAGTATGTTTAAGATAACTGTGTGAACATATACTCTCGTAATGTTTTTCACGTTTCAGATACCATATTGCGTCGCAGTGGAGACTCTGCTGCAGGCTAGCGGTTCAAACGCTGAATGCGAAGGTTTACTGTCAACATCTGAGAGGTTGAGACTGACGGCAGGCTAGCAGTTCGCAGGTGGTAGCCGAACGTTACGACCACGCGCAAGTTTGGAATGGAATACTCGGTGAGTCGCTTCCATGTTATTTCGATAGTGAGGTCGAAGGTTCTCTAGTGAAGAGATGCCAGTTCGAGCTTTAAGAGTGTTCATGTTTGACCACTGAGTTGGTCGTGGTTACATCTAGCACTATCACTAAGTAAATAAAACACACTTGTTAGAAAGTAGTTAATGAGTTTCCTATTGGCGGTAGTTTCAACGTTTGGTTCAGTACGAATTTTTAGGATTTAATATCCCATAAGAAGATGAGCTCGTGGCTAAATAATAACAGCCGCACGGGTCGATCATCAAGGTTAAGCAACGCTTGACGAGGTCGGTCCGTGGATGGGTGACCATTTCAACATACCGAGTTTCCTCCGTGCCTCGGAAAGCACGTTAAGCCGTTGGTCCCGGCAGTCATTTGAAGATCTTTGACAGTCGTTACGGGTAGTCAGAAGCTTGAGATCTGACAGCAGTCTTGCTAAGGGGCACCGTGTTACCCAGTTACTGTGTTGTGGAGGTCAGATAGGCAGTCGCTCCATGTAAAACACTGGCACTTAGCTGAATCCGGTAAGACTGGAAGCCGACCCCAATATAGTTGGGCAAAGGCTAGGCAGATGATGAAGAAGATGATCTATCCAAAGTGACTTATCAACTAGTCATTTTCAGTGGCAAAGCCAGTTAGTAAAGTCGTTGGGCGAAGGCAATTGTATCGAGTTAGTAACGGTACTGGTCATTTGCGTGTATTCGGAACAGATCTTATGTTGCGTAACGGTTTACAACCACCGTCTTTAGATCTGAATGCACTTGCTTACTTTCAAAGTAATATTATGATAGCAGTTATCTCGCGATCGTTTTCCTTACATGAAAACGGAGTTAGCGAGCGATAGTAAAGGGTTACTGTTGATAATTTGATTTTAAACGATATTGATCAAAGTTAATTCGTGAAGCTCCTTTACACGAGTTATTATCACGCAAATATTATCAGGCTTAATTGTTCCCCTCATATGAACAGTCGGTATGTTCCAAGATCTTTGAGTAAAAGGCGCGAATCTTGTGAGAAGGATCCCCGATCACCAAGTTCCTTGAGAATTAGATTGTTGGTAAGACACACAGAGCTCAAGTACCAATTGAGATTGTAGATAAAGTAGTAAGTACTAAATCTCTGTGTGAACAAGGTCTAAGTTCAGAGAGTCGAGTTGACTCGACATCGTGGAGATGTGCGAGTAGAGCAATTGAGATAGCTAAGAGAGCTATGAGATAGCTAGTAGAGCTGTGTGATGGTTAAAAATCGTGAATAAGAAACATGGTATATTGTTTCTTTTGTTTGATTTAATTTGAGATTTATGACTTATCAGTGGTACCTGAACTTTGTAATCACGAAGATTGGGTGCTTTTAGGTACCAAATCGATGAGGTTGTTATTTTCTTTAAATTGGAAATAGAATTACTCGTTCCTTGCAATAGTGAACAGAGAGATTTAAATCATCATGTTTGATTGTTTCAAAATGTTTCCTCACTCTAGTGTATGAGTCAGGATTGGACGAGCAGATACTGTTTGAAAATTTTGTATTTTTCAGAAAAACATCCCTCGTATGATGGGAGATTGCCAGGATGGAGTGGACTGATACGACGTGTGGTGTAACACGAGGTGACCATGAGATGACATGGAGCAAGGACAAGAAGATGATGCCTGCGGGTGATAGATTTGGGGATCTGTCACCTGAGAGAGGCCCGAGAAGGCGACGTGTGTGTTCCACGCTCGCCTCTCAAGAAGAATTACGGCCTAGAGAACACCATGTGGTTTTAGTCAGTAGGAGTCTGACAGACCCCTCGGCTTTCCCCAAGGGCTGAGGACATCCATTGAGGATTTCCACATGATTCGATACACTGTTAGAACCTGACAATGAGAAACAGACGAGGACGCCTGTCTCGCAGGATGGCCGTGTCGGGTTTAGTCAATAGTACGGACGGTTAAGTCAAATCACAAGCACGCCCCTAGCGGCAATCAAGAGCAACTACGCATTGGCGCGCTTTTATAAGCGCTTGCGTAGTGGGGACAGCAGTATAGAGCAGTTTAGTACTGACAGCCGTAGAGCTAAGACGTCGTAGAATCAGTGTCGATCCGTAATATTAGTAAGCAAGAATGTAACTTGTAACTTGTGTCTATTTGAATAAACCCAGTGTATCGAATAACTTATGTGATTTCATTTGCACGATTATACCCACCGACCTGCCCACACACGATGTCTTAACCTAAGGGAAATACATCCTGACTTCCCGATGGTTTACATCTATCGGCCAGCCTTGATGCGACATATATATATTTAATTTTCAGTTTACGGAATACCTTTTAAATTGGTCCAATATTGGATGAGGAAAGAGACGAGAGCCAAACCTCGAATTATGACTTTTTACTAAGGAAATTCAGTCGGCGCTCTCTGCCCCCGTTTCCTCTTAAGGCCTTACGAACCTTATCTAAAACTAGAATCAATAAGAAAATGGTATCTGCATCTAATTATGCAAGTAACAAAACAGTGTCTGTTATTTCAATTAACAAAGTTGCGTATGTGCACTCTATCACGTAGATCACCAATTTAATGACATAAGGAAAGATATGAAAGATTAGGTATATTATTTATGTATATTTTCGAATCATCGTATAACGTGTATACGATATGATATACAATGACATCATTGGGCATGCACGTGGTTTTGAGAGAATTTTGGTTGTTCGGACCTTGGACTTATTTTACGAAAAAGGTAATCGGGCGCAGAGTACAGTCAAGAAACCGTTAAATAGATACACATCTGTTATGTTCGCAGAAACAATTATATAAGAAAATAAACAATAGGTAATAAAGTTTTTGATTTATGAAAGATTTTGTTTTATTATCGACCAATATTTTCTTAGTCGACAGCAGGTTCAATTCGTTTATCTGTCTTATCTTTCATTTTGTGGTTATTCCGAAACTTGAAATACATTTTATAGAAATTTATACAACATAAATATGTGGTATGTGTAATATATCAAAATAGATTAGATCAGTAGCCTGCATAAAATTGCAGAAAAAAATTGATCCAGTACCTATATCAGTTACAACATATAGTTTTACCGTTATCATAACCCTATTGGTATCAGTGAGAGCGTCGGCCAATTGCTATAATCGGACCAATTTGGTCTGAAACCGCACCGGTTACGCCGGTCGGTATCCTCTCCAAGTTAAACTCTTAAACACGCATTGTATATTTACAACAATGCATCGAATTGAGTTCAGAAAGTTATCTTTCTATTTGACTAGGCACTTTGTTTCGAATTTGCAAACAGACGACTATCTTATCGGCTCATATTAGTAGAAGTTTGTACACGAACACACGCTTCGATGATTCTGTGTTTTAAGTGACTGTGATGTGAACCTTTCAAGAGTGTTTGTGATCTCTGTGATTTTTTATTTTTATTTAGATCGTGTTGAAAGAAAGTTTAGTGACAATGAATGAAGGCACAGTTGATATTCAAAGTGAATTGGAGAAATTAAGGTCTTTGTTTTATTCATTTTATGTGTATATAATGGCCGATTCGTTCCGATTTTCGTTTTTAATTCCTCCTTCTCACGTCGTGTTCCTCTTTACTGAGGGTCGTGATTCCCCTGTCGTCGTGGAAACAACTTTTCCTTTACTAATTTGTGCCATCTATGTCTTTTCCGTGTACTTTTAAAATAAGTGGTTTGTTTAATGCGTGTGATGGACACTTTCATTTTTACTTTTAGTATTTTAATACTTTGTTGAAATTTCATTATGTTACTTATCTGGGGTACCATTTTATAAAGTCATTAAATGTTTATGTTACTAACATACAACAACGATGTGCTACATAATGCAATCAATTACAAGCTGTCATGGCCAGTCGACTCAACCACGCGTTACCGCCATAAACGAAGCGCTGATTAACTTCACATAAGGACTAAGTATATAGCATTAGAAACTGTCACCAATGACCAAAGTCACGTTACTAAGTCCTACTTTATATTCAGTAACCATAACTCGAACCATTTCTCTTTGAATAGAGGGCCACCGGAGGAAAATGAAGAGAATAAATCACCAAAGTCATGTTGTGGGGAGAACCGACCACAGAAGTACCGCATTCTACTCGAGCCAGCCCTCGTGGGTGCCATGATAGCTATCAATCTAGGTCAAACCTCGTTACAGAACTTCTATTTGCAAACAGCCTGTACAGTTGACCTAGGGGTGGATTTAGCTGTTTGCGAAAAAGGAGAGATGGAGGTAATCATAATTTTTACATTTTATTTACATTCTTTGCTGTTCGTATCTGTGTGACATCTTATCACTTATTGATGGATATCAATCCATCTGTTATTCCCAACTTTCTTTTATCGATCATTATCAGGAAGGAAAGGTTGGTATCGTTACCACCCTTCCAAAAATAATACACTTCTTCAATATAACAGTCTCTGATCCTTCTTCCTAGCGTGTCAATGACATTTTTTTTTATAGATGTTAAATAAGTGGCGTCTCGCAGCTAAATCTAATGATTTGTTATTGCTTAACCGGGCGCTCTTGAGGAGACTAAACTAGAGCCTCCAGATAGGCACAAAAAGCTTCACCTAAGCGACCACACTGAGGGCTACCCTCTATAGGGTCGAACCTCGGCTCAGGGCGTCGCAGGGGCTACAGCAAGGGCTTAATCATGATTAAGTGATTCTTACATCCGTTCGGAAAGTACCCAGACTCTTTTTAGTTAAATACCTTGCCTGGCCCGGCATTCAGCCACGGCATCGCGTGTATCTGATTATAACGTCGATACTAAGACTAGGACAGACTGTATTGACACGACGACCGTGAATTTTATCAGACCTTTGATAAACTAAGCCTATCTCACTTTTTACAAATGTCAATGCACACATAGAGGAACTCTATCGATATATCCAATATAAAATACGATCTTTGTACTTGGGAATTAGAAGTCGGATGCGGTTGTGCCTATAGGTAACCGGTTTTATGCGAATTACTTTGGTTTATCCCGACTGCAGGAGGGTAATGTTTTACAAGCGTATTTATGTATGTATGTCCATTTCTTTGGCACGCTCTACAGCCCAAACGGCTTGACGGACTAAGTTTGACATATGAGGTCTCGTTGGATTCGACTCAATTGTGGGAGTGACATAGACTATATAATTTTAAAATATGACCATTCCAAAAATATATATATCATAACTTATATGTTATTATTTTGGCACAAATTTAAGATAAGCGTAACTTTGATAGCAAAATGTGTAAGTAAAACAGTCACATATTTTTTATATTCACGAAACCCATATTATTAAGTATTCATAATATCTTTTACCACATAACTTATTTGGAGATCTTGTTCATTAATAAAACTAAAATGTATGAAATAAAACAAAATATTAAGAAAACATAAAACTCGATTGCAAAAAAATAATTAAGTGAAAAGAGAAAAACAAGTACTAGGTATAATTTATAAAATTTTGTGAAGTACCTAGAATGTACCATAATAATTATGTTGTTTTATGAAATATTTATAGAAGGAAATAATGAAATATATTAAAATAAAAGGGTTTTTCGTAACTGTGAAACTGGAAGGGACATGGCAAAAATATTTTAAGTTCAAAAGTAGAATGAGTATGAGAGGATTAAAAAAACAATAGAAGATTGTGTTAAAGTAGACTACATGGTATGTGATGAATTCCATGACGACATCTGAAATATACGTATGGAATAAGAAAACATTTAATTGGGTTAAGTGAAGGAGAATGATTTACTAAGGTCATAAGTTTACAAAAATATGTTTGAGACATAGCAACTCAAATAGCAACTGTTTACTAACGACTACTATACCAATGCACTGATATTTTGTAAACAAATAGCGTGGAATAAATAACTGCCAACAACCCGTACTGATTAATTATCTCATTAAGGCGAGGTACTTACATCAATATCTACGAGTGACCTATGGCCTGTCAGTTTATCCTATGTCTAACATTCAATTTAAAAGCTGGCTTTCCATAATATTGATGTCGTACTTAGACTGAACCAAGGCAACCCCTTGTGCCACAAGAATTAAATCTACCCATAACAGACAACAAACGATGACACAAGACCAGATGTGACTGTTCCTAAATCATAGGCTGATAAAATTTACCTGTTTCTTAAATTTATCCTACTTACGTATAGTTCTACAATTGGCTTCCCTTACTATATAAATACAGTAATTAAACTGTAAGAAAAGATTCGGTCTGGTAATTTATTGTTTTCATTAATTTATTGTGCACTGCAAGGCAAAGGCCTCTTCTTATACTGGGATAGCCTGAGCATTGACTCTCAATCCAGAGGGCCTCGATAAAGTGACATTCTCAGTGGTAACAATTTCTGAAAATGTATGAGATTGATATACACTACCGAAACGTGACGTGATAATTCCCAAACATTTTGAACTTTTGGCAAATGGTTTATCTGATATAATGCCACTCTGACTAGGCCCTCTGAGGGTTTAGGTTTCACTACGTTTAATATATGCTTGTCCCCCTTTCAGAATTAAACAGTTTTCTCACAATGCTATTCCTTTACTGTTCAAATAAATCCATCATTGTTGAGTGCTTTGAAACTTGGTTCTCTCTGAAGCCTTTATTCGATTCTGAAAGGAACAAGACCGTAAAGATAGATGATGGTACAATGACACCAACGTCTGCCCTTATTTACTAGTTATTATTTTTGTTAGCAACAATGGCTTTTATCTTTACATGTGTAATTAAATTAATGACTTCAGATAATCCGAACGAGACGGTAGAATATTACTCTCTTGTCTTTTTGGTATATCTTAGGGACCTCACTCAGATATACTGTATATCTTTATTATGTTCTTCGATAAGGTTGAACAATGTTGCTTTTCAGATTTGCAGGCTTCTTTTATGCTAGCATGACAATAAACTCTTTAATCTCTTTAAAACTTGACATATCGATTTTTTTAGTTATTTTGCAACTTTTATATACCCTATAGGCTCGCGCTTTACCATTATCTCACATGATGGTAAACGTGATGTGGTCGACGGTGAATCACGCTTGCCTAGAAAAATCCTATTCACTTTTGACTTAAAGACCCCTAAATTGTAGCTGTCGGGAAACACAGACTCCGTCAGGGAATTCCACTCCTTAGCTAAACGCACAATAAAAGTGTTCCCAAAACGTTGGGAACTATGGTACCAACCCGGAAATCGCAATAAAATATCAACTGCCCATACATTAATATTTACATCAGTTATTTTTTCGCGATTTCTGTGTAGATCCCATAGTAAAAGTTCATCATAATGCGTTGTTTCTGTCATACATTTTATATTCTACAATAAATTATTTTCTATAACCATTATTGTTTAATTTTCAGGCTGAGAGTCAAATAGTAGTATCAGGAGTGAACGTTAGTCGGAGTTTCATTGGATCTCTCATATCTACTGTGGTCCTGCTATTCGTGGGACCATGGAGCGATTGCAGTGGCAGACGGAAGCCCCTGCTTATACTACCTTTGGTTGGAATGAGCGTGATGACCACGAGCGTATTACTTATGTTGGTCTTCCCTGGAGCATCAACGACTCAAGTGCTATATGCTGTTCAGCTGCCTATGTCTTTAGGCGGGAACTTTGGGTTGCTTCTAGCAGCCGCATTTAGTCATATAGGCGATGTAAGTAAACAATATGATATGTTAGTTTATTTTTAATTTTAATGTGTAATGCTATGATAAATTATGTGAGATTACTTTTGATAAATATGTTAACTACGTCAAAGAGAGTGGAATGGATGACTAATGAAAATCCTATGAGAAAGATTTGAGTAGACAAATAGGGCAAACTTGTATCATTTATAGCATCAAAAATTCAATCTGTGAATGGAAACTATAGCTCTACTGGTAATAAAATACGCTTAGACGGCTCTCGTTTAAAAGACGATCGATTTATGAATGCAGTCGCCTGCAATTTTAGCAAGCATGATACGCTAAGTTTAAACCTTAGTTTGGAGGGGAAGATTGTAGGTGTGTATAGATAGTAATCAGTGAACAGTAAAACATTAGTAGAGAACTATTAAAAGTGAGATTATGATTATTTAAACAATTTGCAAATATAACAGGCGTCATAAAAAGGAGGCAGTTACTGCAGTAAGACTGTTGGGAGCATGCGACACATGTGTTCACCAAGTCAGAGGCCTGTGGGATTCCCAGAGGCGGCTTAATTAACTCTGACACCAGAGGTGGCCACACCTCACACGAAAGAAGAAGACAATAACAAATAAGTCAATGCAGAATAAGATAACCTATGTGGAAGATATAATTAGTTACAAAGTTCTTTTCTGACTTACGATATTAAATCTATTTAAATAAAATTATATGCTCTGCGATTATAAGCCACGTAAGCGCATCAGGATGCTGTCTAGGAATAGGCTGAGAGTATTTTTGTGATTTTGTGTAAATTCAGGGACAGGGCCGTCTGGGACAGGGCTTCGCTGGTAAACCATAGTAAGCTCGTATTGTTAAATCAATGACCACAATAATTGCCACTTAAGCTATTTTCAGTAATAATTGCCACTTTAACTCCCATAGTCCGTTTGCAGTGAAGACAAAATGGATTTAAATCGCAAATGTGTTCCACTTTATGCGGAACTAGGTTTTTCTGCGGCTTTGAACTCGTAACCTATCTTGCAGGAACCGCGCATTTTCCGAGAGATAACGTATGATACTCAAGAGAAATATTTTTTCATAATTGTATCAGTACTTTCAGAGATCACTTTGTACAAAATTTTAAACAAACAAACAGTAATTTATTAAAAACTAAATGCTTCATGAAAATGCTCTCATAGCCAATTAGATTAGCCAATTTAATAGACATTAAATTACCTTAAATCGCAACAGTGTGTGTCCACTTTAACTAATATGAAAACGCCTGTAACATATTCCATTGGAACTGAAACTGGGTCAAATTGAACCTACTTTACTCTTTATATATAGCTGGGATGTGCCCTTTGTTTACACTTCATAGCATCTGCTGTAGTACAGAAGAGCATAAAAGTAGTGCAAACATGTTCCGACATGATAAGAAACTACGTAGACACTGAAGCTTTGGTTTCTTGATTGCAACGCACAACACTGCGGTAGGCGGTGAAATATCTAGAATGGTATTTTGTTCCTCAACACTCACGCAGTCTGTGGTGAGGAGCACGTCTTTGAACGGAACGCACCTAGTGTTCCGTTCAAAGACCAAAACTTTATCAAATACATGGCATCTAAAAAAAATATGTTAAACAAAACAATGAAAGTATTGGTCGATGGTAACTTTGAAATTGAAGCACAATAACCTATTCTGCTAGTTATCGAAATACTGATATAGGTACGTTGTGATTTCCAAACGTAAATTTGCAATAACAATATCGAAGGGAAATACCGCGATATAATCATAATTTACAATGAAGAGATAACCATAATTTATAAATAAGATAGTAGTTGTTTTATTTAGTGTAGTTAGGATTATAGATACTAATATTACAACATATCATAGTAGAAAATTATAGATAATAGTTTTGTTTTAGACTGCAGTACTATTTTATTTACATCCACTGCTAGCTACCTTCTCCATCTAAGTTAAACAAGAATTGAAGTATTTACCGAAAGCAATACCTAAGTTTCCAACACGACAGCTAAATTGTTCCCAAGTTTCCTTGCCAGGTTAAAGTATGATAAAGTGTCCTTTATCATCTAGGGCTTTACCGGTACGGTACTATATTAGGTGAATCATTGAATCCTTACAAATCAGAGTGTCGAAATCCTTGCAGGTGTGCTTCTCGACCGGGCGTGACGTCACTCGAACCATGGGCACTCATCGAGCCGCCATACAAATAGCCCACGTGGTGGGTGCAGTAGGCGGACCCCTTTTATACCGCTACCTCGGATTCTTCGGTGTGTTTCCACTTGTTTTATTTCTACAGGTATATAAATCCATATATATGTACGTTACTCCTGTGTGTACTTGTCTATGACGTGGCAACAGCTACATTGCATATTATAAGGCATATACACCCATCTTGCCAAGGTGGCTGTCGAAGATAAACAGGTGGCTCTATGTAAATTATTTTGGGATAAGCAGCTACATCTGGTAAGGGCAGGCAGCCGACCACAACATAGGTTTGTAAAGGACTGTCACAGATATACGTTCCAATAACAGAAGACACCTATGAATATAATAATTATAATAACGTGTATTCACCAAACACCCAAAGTCACATGGCGTACTGGCAATAAACTGGCAAATACGCTTTTGGCTGCCGATTGTTAAACCAAAACCGTAAACAGCCATGTTTGCGTTAGGCGGAAACTGAAAAGTGCAAAAAAGCAACTGAAAAGGCAAGCTATCTTACTTACATCTAACTAAGTATGCAGGAATTCGCGCTAACACCGCAAGCCAAACGATATTGAGAACGAAAAAAATTTCCTAGCATTTTCATTTAGCAGAGAGTTTTCAGGTTGACCATAAAAAAATGAAACCTGAAAAGTATGGTAAACTAAACATAGTTACCTGAAGATAAATAATTGTTTGTCTTTAGCTGTGTTTAGTTTCGTAATAGCGTAGTTCATTTTCATTTTTATAGCGTCAACAACTTATTTTTTTATATTGTAGTCAGAGTTGTAGCAAAAAATTTACTTTCAGTCTCGGTTCTTGGAAGCACTTTACGTAACATTATGAACAATTAAGCAAAATCTACAAGATTTGTCTGTGAAGTCTTTTGAAATAATTCCTGAAAGCTATTTAATTTGTAACATTATTAAACAAAATGACATGACTTGCTAAGTTTATGTTAATTGTTATGCCCAATTCGCAGTTTGTTTGTTTCTCATATAAGCAGCACCTGCCATGTTCTAAATCTGAACCAACCTATGATCGACTGGTAGAAAATACCTAAGGAATTGAGTTCGCCTTTGTAGGTACATATGATTTTACCTGTGCATAAAGTTTTAATTAATAAATACATTCCCTTTGTCAATTTACAAATAATCCACTTAACACATTATAGGACATAATAACTAATCATTTATCATAATGTTCCAGTTATCATCCCTAGTTTACGTGATCTTCGCCGTCAAAGACGTCAGTGTTAACAGAGAGAACAAGGTGTCGGTATGCAACTGGAAGCTGCCGTTCAACGCGGTGCATTGTCTGATAAAGCCGCGGGAAGGCCGCAAGAGAATGATCATATTCCTTATGTTGGTCGTCACGCTCGGCGATAGGATGCTGTTATCTGGTTAGTATGAGTTTAATAACGAGCCTTTGTTTCCAAGATGTTTAGATTACATTAGTTGGGAAAACTTTACAACAACACGGTTTAATCAGGTCACTATGTATAATGCTCGCGGGCATTATGGAACTAGTCAAGTCAAATCGGGCAATGTAATACTGATTTAAACTTCTGTATTAATTAAATTGTCTGGTCCTTGTTCATTATATCTATGGTCTGGTCATTATGAATATTGCTACGTAATGGTTGGGCAATTTGATAATCATGATCAACTAGCTTCTGCCAACGGCTTCGCCCGCGTGAATAGTGTTTTCTTATCCTAAATTATACCGGGATGAAAGCCTTCCAGACTATAATCTATCTCTGTGCGAAATTTCACCCAGATCCGTCCAGCCGTTTCAGACTTTCGCCTTTATAATATTACTGTGATGAATTAATCCAAGAGCGAGTTTGGGAGGTTAGGACAACCCGACACGCATAGCTTAGGTACGAACGAGATGACGGGAGCTGAAGTGAGCGAGCAAAGATATTGAATTCAGCTCCTGTCATCTCCTTCATGTTTGGTTACTTTGGAACCTGCAGATAAAAAATAAAATAACCTTTTTTCAAAATAATACTACCGACTTCCATATAAAAACACTACAGATGAGAAATAATTTTCTTTTTGGGGATTCGGTGTCTTTGGTAGGAACCAACTTTTTTTCGTTATGGACACTGACTTCCAAAAAGAAAATTATTTTTCACTTTGTAGTGTTTTTATTTGGAAATCGGTAGTCATCATATCCGCCGAAAGACGTCCACTGTTGGACATAGGCCTCCCCCAAGCGTCGCTACATTGACCGGTCCCGTGCGTCTCGCAAACAGCGGATCCCCGCAATCTTCACCATTTCATCGGTCCACCTGGTGGGAGGTCTTTCAACGCAGCGTCTTCCGGTTCCCGGTCGCCACTCCAGCACCTTTCTGCCCCATCCTGCCCTGCCGGGCACATTGCTCGCAGAACGGATGGCCGCCATACTGCCACTTAAGTTTGGCTCTCCATTTTCTTATGAGTGACCGTAAGCTTTCTGATAAGACCCATTGCAAGCGACCACGTCTCAGAGCCATATGTCATCACTGGAAACACACACCGGTTATAGACTTTCTTCTTGAGAAACTGTGGTAAGTTGGACGAGAAGATACTGCGCAACGAGTCGGATTTGACGGTTGACCTCTTTCTCGAAGATGGCCCAACCCAACTGGATCGTTTGTCCCAGGTAGATAGATATAGTCGCCCACAACTTCGAGTGTAGAGTCTCCGACCTTGAAAGGAGTGGGTGAAACATGGGCATTCAACATCACCTTGGTTTTGTCCATGTTCATTCTAAGACCCACTCTTTCGGAAGCTCTACTGAGCTCATCGAGCATTGTACTGAGGTCCTCCGTGGTCTCAGCGATAACCACTATATCGTCGGAAAACCAAAGATGAGTGATGTACTCGCCATTGACGTTGATGCCTAGCCCTCTCCAGTCCAGAACCTTGAAGACATCCTCCAGTGCAGCGGTAAATAGCTTCGGAGATATGACGTCTCCCTGTCTCACACCTCGCTGCAGAAGGACCGGTTCCGAGGTCCGATCCTGAAGTCGAACTGACATGGTGGTGTTTTTGTACAAGCACTTCAACACTTCGATGTACCGGTAGTAAATTTGGCACCGTTGGAGAGACTGCAATACAGCCCATGTCTCAATCGAATCGAAGGCTTTCTCATAGTCCACAAACGCTAAGCAGAGACGCAGGTTGTACTCTTCGGTCTTCTGTATAACCTGCCGCAGCGTATGTATGTGGTCTACGGTGCTGAAGCCTTTACTAAATCCGGCTTGTTCGGGAGGCTGGAAATCGTCAAACCTGTGCGCGAGACGATTCGTGATGATTCTTGAAAACAGCTTGTAGACATGGCTAAGAAGTGTGATGGGCTTATAGTCTTCAGTAAGGCATTGTCACCCTTCTTGAAGAAGAATGCCACCACACCCCTGCATCATGCCTGTGGCGTTTTCCCTTCGAGTATGACGGAGTCAAAAAGCTTCTGAAGGGCCTTAAGTATTGGTTTTCTACCCGCCTTCAGGAGTTCGGCCGTAATTCCGTCGTCACCCGGTGCCTTTTTGTTCTTAAGCTGTTTCAGAGCTATCCTAATCTCAGACAGGCTGACGTCGGAAATGTCTTCGGTATAGTGCCGGGTCAATCTAGCCCTAGGGTCATTCGCTAGATTCGCGACGGGTTTATTGGTTGACGTGTACAACTGCCCATATAATCTCTTGATCTCCCTTAGAAGCTCCGGTTCGGGGGAAACGATCCAGCCATCATCGGTTTTCAGTTTCGTGAGCTGGCTCTGCCCAATAGACAAACCTCTTGCAAAGACCTTGGAGCCCTTATTCCGCTCAATCGCGTCTTTAACACGCTCAGTATTAAAGCGGTGGAGGTAGGTTTTCAAGGTCTTTGAGATCCGTCTATTTAGCTGCCGGTAGTTCAACGCATAGTCTGAAGACTTCAGGATCATCTCACACCTCTCCTCCATGAGCTTTAGAGCAGGATCAGAGAGCTTTTTGTTCCTTTCTGTACGGCGGGTCTTAAAAAACTTAGACCCGACCGTATGGACAGATTCCACGAACCCATCGCTGTAATCGTCCATGGAGCTTCCCAGGCACTCGAAACGATTCTGGAGTTCGAGCTGAAAGTTCTCGGGGTATTGGACCTGGATCTGTGCTGGACGGAGCGTGGACTTCATCAGTCGAGACCTTTCAAGCTTAACATTAATGTTTAATGTGCCTCTTACCATGCGGTGATCGCTCCCGGTTTTCACCGAATTGATCACAGAGACATCACTGAACATTTGCTTCTTGGTTGACATGATGAAGTCGATCTCGTTTTTAGTTGCACCTTCGGAGCTTTGCCAGGTCCACTTCCTTTGCTCACGCTTTCTGAAGAAGTAGTTCATCATGTAGAGGCCCTGCTACTCCATAAAACTGGCCAGTAGGCGACCTCGGTGGTTCCGACGTCCAACTCCAAATGCCCCACTTGCATCCACGTCTCGTTTGCCCAGTTTCGCGTTTAAGTCCCCCATGACAACGGTGAAGTTTGTTCTAAAACCATGCATGGCTCTAGAGATATCTTCATACATTGGCTGCCGGGCATTCGGGGCCGTTTTTTCTGTGTGCTATTCATTTTAGTTTGGGGGGGTTTGCCATAATCGCTACGCTTGGCAGGCGGGTTGGCGATCGCAGTTTGTTGTTGAAGTGCACAGAGAACGCTGCTGCCCATTCTCTGGTGTGTCCCTTAGTCGCCTCTTACGACACCTACGGGAAGATATATGGGATGGTGAAATTCTTTACGTCCGTCACCATACGGTACCTAAATCGGTAGTATATTTTTGTAAAATGTTTTTTGATTTTTCACTTTATAGTTGTACTTAATAGGCAAGTTCTTTAGTAAGGTACCAATAATGCCAGAATAAATTACCCGGATATCATAAAACTTGAACATAACCGGTGAAATGATAATGTACCAAGGTGAACTGTACACATCTGCGTACCCCTTTAGAGCGTAATGTTATGTTATGAAATGGTATAAACAAAAAACAGACATACGATTGCAGCAATCCCGAGAGGTTTGCCGTCGAATGCAGATTTATTGAAGAGTTCTGTTGTATATCTCCGAAGTTCTGCATCAGATCTTCACCAAATTAAAATAAGACTAATTTGCAAACATAATCTTCCATACAAAAAAAGACGGAGATATCGGTGAACATAAACAAAAGAACAAACAAAGTCGAACATAGAACATCCTCTTTTTGGGAAGTAAGCTAAAAATAGAAGGCCCGCGCAGCGAGGCTCCGTCGCCTTTGTTGCTTAAATAGTAATCGTACTTATCTATTCTACATTAAATATGTCAACCAATGTCAACATTAAATAATTTAAAATAGCACATATTTTTATTACCCGGCTCAATAAGTGGTGGGCATTATTCAGAAAGCCCGGTCAATATAATTATTTCAATTTTTTTTTATCATATTGTCTACATTTTGCATATTGGGCATTTTTCAAATTGCACCGGGCATTATGAATAGTACCGTATTAATCACTTGGTCCATAATATATATAAGGCAGGCAGAGCAGTGGTTGCCCAGTGCCACTGCCCTGACTAACGTATCGTAGGTCGTGTGTTCAAACCCAGGCAGGCGCTTTACTTTGTGTAAATTATTTCATCACCACTGCTCTCAAAACGGTGAAGGAAAAACATCGCGAGGAAACCGGTGTGTCCTAGAACCAAAAATTCAATTCAAAGACATGTGACATCCACCAATACGCACTGAACCCGCGTGGTGGATTAGGGCCCATTCCCTCTCAAAGAAGGAGGCCTGTGTCCCAGCAGTGGGGCATAAGGTATAGTAATAGGCTGATGATGATGTGATAACATAATTAAATATAATGTCGACGGTTTTTAGTAACTGTTTAAAAGATTCTAAATTCAAATATTTTTAATCAACAACTGCTATCAAATTAACAAGTTTGAGATTTTACAAATAAGGGTGATAGATGATTTGGAATGTCAATAGAAGTGTACCTTACCGCGTACCGCAGATAGAGTCACTTTATTGGGGAAACATATAGACCAGGGCTGAAGCCTTTGAAAATGGTAAAAAGTTAAAATAAACAATACTCGAGTAGGATGAAACCCATTGGAAAAGGAAGAGAATATAACAAAAATGAAAGGAAAAATAATTTTCGGGCGATCTGAGGTCGGGCAGTGGAAGGGAGTGAGTTTTTATGGGTGAAAACGGTTTATCTCGATTTCCGGCAAAACTAGAAGTCCTATGGAAAATAGTCAAGTGGCAAAGTTGTAGGTAATCAAAAGATCTACAACTTTTGGTTTTACACTTTTTTCACATAACCTCAAAATTTATGTGAAATATTCAAATAACCAAGGTTATGGTTTTTTATTTTTAACATTTACAAAAAAATACTTTAAATTTGGTGGAAACTTACAATTTTATGTATTTTTTTTTATTTAGAACATTTATTTTCTTACCTTATTTTGACTTAATATCGAAAAAGCACCCATGGTATAATAATATATTCCGTATACTTCGCCTGGTAGGCTCTTATCAGGATGGACCAAGACTATGTCACGATAAGTGTTACCATTGATTGTTTTTTCAGAAAATTTTGGTACTTTCTCATTTAATTAATGAAAATAAAATAAATTACTAACTCGCTTAACTATTTAGTAACACATGTGATTCATCTATTTAGTGTTAAATTAATTTATATATTGAATTATTAGTTCATAATTGCTTTGTTACTTTAAAAAATGCATTTTGCTCGGGTAATTCAATCACACACAGTAGCAACACATCGAATTGACAAGTGTCATACTGACAACTCGCCATTGCATCGCTATTGTCGTGCCACTCACACCTATAGCGTTGTTTCGCTCGGTGAGCAAAATACTGTGGCTCCCAAACATTTGTGATGAACCCGTGAACTATGAAAGATATACAAGGAAAATTATTAATTGTTCCGTACTAAACTGTAAAAACCAAAGTATAAAAGACGGTGTAATAAGGTTTTTTTATCCCCAACGACGAGACGCTATCATATGCGTGGCTTCAATATTGTAACTAACTTCAACAAAAAAAACTGGTATGTGACCTTCTACATATTATTTCATTTATCTACGCGTTGTAAATTCCATAATTTAAGGCATAATAGTGTCAATACGGCTGTACGCCCGAACTTTAACCTAACCTAATTAGTTTTTCACTTATTTTAGACAACTCAAGTTTTGTGGGTTTTCGTCCTGAACTAAATTAAGTTGGTCCATTTTATCACGACGCAGCGTGAGACTTTTACAACATTTGAGTTGTCAGAGACATTGTATACCTAGACCTCAGTTCAAATAAAAAACCAAGATGGAACGTTGCAAACAACAAGGTGATGCCGGTTAAAACTAGGTACGCCTTGCCGTATGACACAATGATACGTACAACGAAACAACGCATTTGCTTCTCGGTCGAGCTCTCAGAACAAATAAAAAACTCGACAGACAAGCTAAGGCGTAGTTTCTTTTCGTGTCTCAGTAGCTGTGGCTTGTTCACCCACGGTGAAGCGAAGAGGAACCCGAGGAGGGGCCGCTCGTCAGGGCTTTGACCGATTAAGATGACGACGTAGCGGCCAACAAGTAGGTTGCGATGCCGCTTAGCAACAGGTGGCATTGCATCTGAGGCGAGCCGCGATATCATATGGAGCGTCCCATACAATATCGTGGCTGAGGGTTGGAGACCGAGGCGGGAGAATAGTGCCGGTATTACGGTGCGCCGCTCTCCCTGCCTTCCGCGGCCTGGACGGGGTCGCCACCGTCTGATTGCGGACGCGGTGGGGCCGCAGGAGAGGTCCCTATTTACTGCGGCCGATGGTAAAGTGGTAGGTGGCGTCTGGCGCCCATGTGTTGGTTTGGTCCCTGGGGTGGTCACGGCGTGCGTGATGGGAGGTACACCCCCAAAGGAGGGTCCGGTGACGGACAGCCGCGGCGGGTTGGCGGTGAGTGCTAACGTTTGCCCGTGTTCCCGCCATAAGCGGCACAGGAGGACACCGTGGAGTTTTAGTAGGTTGGAGTCCCACATAACTGCGCTATCTCCCGTGGTAGCATATCATGCATGAGCATTTCCCCAGGCTAAAAAAATAATAATTAGTAGCGGTGCCTGTGATTGTTTTTTTTTTGTATCGAGGGGTAAACTGATTTACCCTTGCAAAGAATTGATCAGGGTTGCTGATATAATGGAGAAACAATTTTATCAATACCACGGTCAAACGTTGCACAATGAAAAATTCATTTTCACAAATTTGACTCGGATTGTTCATGATGCCACAGAGGACTTGTAGTTCAGTATGAAACGAGAACCTATCTAAAAGTCATCATCATCTTCCTGCCTTCGCCCCATGTCACTTGGGGTCGACGCAACACGTTTTCTTCTTCCATACCGTCCTGTCCTCCGTCACGCCATCACTCATCATCAATCTTTTTTTTGGCTTTTCCCTCCTCCATCCATCCACGTTTATATTCATAACACTTTTAGTAACATGCTCATCACATTACCATACCAGGACAAACGGTATCCTTTCAACTTTTCTGTCACTGGCGCCACTTTCAAACTTCCTCTAATATACCCATTTCTCACTGCATCCATTCTCGTTACTTCACACATCCATCTCAATATACCAATAGGAAACTAAATAAAACCATAATATGCAATCAATTAAAAAAGAAGTAAAGCAAAAATATACAAAAAGTGTCAAATATGTAGCTTTATTAAAAATGATAAATTTTTTATTATTTTTATCTTTTTCCCCACTAAAAAAAGTTTGAGAACCGCAACACAATTGATGACGTAGTCTTGGACCAATCACGTGACCCAGCTGTCACTTAAGGGCCTACATACGCTTTAGTGCCGTAAAACGGCAACTTTCTAAAGCATACTCCTTAGTAACGGCTACGTTAAAAGGTTTGAAAAAAATATATATTTATTACTGGTTTATGTACATAATTTTGAACACAAGGTTTTTACGTGTAACTAATAGTTTTGCTTTAAAAAAATAATTAACAACACTACAATTTTCGCAACTTTTGGAAACTCCTCCATAACGACTTGGATGTTTAAAAATATTTTTACACAGAAAAATTGATGGCTGGTATTTCTTCATAACTAACATAGCATATGTAAATCAAATAATATTTTGCAAACAAAACTGTTCAAAAGGAGGTTCAATTTTGATATTTTGGCATCGAGCGGGCGCACGGCCAGTACTGCGTTAGCATTGGGGTGTATATATCGCCTTAAAGAGAATACCTTGTGTTATTATACCATGAAATCACCCTAATTTTCAATTGAAATTTTTCACGTCAAAATATCAGCTTTTTAAAAAACTCGTATTTTGTTCGTTGTAATCTCAAATTTTCGATAATGTAAAAAAAATATACATATCTATGGTAAATTTTCACAGAAAATGCAAAAAATAAAGTTAATGAGACATATACAATATTTTGAGAAAGTTGTAGAATCTTCTTTAAGTTATATTGCTATTTTAAGATAACTTATGTACCTGAGTGACCTACGGAAAATTTTAACCCATCAAAAGGTACTTCATAGTGAAGTGGGAAAGGGGCTAGAAGGGTCTGGGCCTTACTACCTGTTATTTCGTTTTTAAATTAAATTAAATTTACTATAGAAATGTATATTTTTTTTACACCATCAGAAAGTAGAGATATCAACGCACCAAAAGCTCAACTACTTTTTTAAAACAGCAGATATTTTGACCTGAGTGTTTTCGTTTAATAAGTCAAAATAAGGTGAAAGAATAAATATTTTAAATAAAATAATGTAGTGTGTTTTGGACATAAAAAGGTAAGTTTTCACAAAATTTAGTCAAAAATTTTTTTTTAATAGAAAAAACCAAAAATTTGATTATCTGAAAATATCACATACTCAAATTGAAATCGCCCGTAAATTATTTTTCCTTTAATTTTTGTTATCTTCTCTTCATTTTCCAATAGGTTCCATCCTACTATTATTATTCTTGGTTTTAAAAATTACCAACCTGGTCTAATAGCGTTAATATTGTTTCCGCTGACATCCGAGGGGAAAATGCTCATAATGCTATGTTAGTATCAAGCGACATCTGCGTGCACTTAGTTGAAATTTTTGTCGCTAGAGGACGTTTCAGCACCTATAGATAAAAATATGGAAGCAGTTTTGATGTACTACGCTTAATGTAGTTCGAAATGGTATTACTAGGTGGCGCTGACTAAAATGAAACGAATTATTGGAAGCATCCTATTCGTAGAATAATTAATATTATTTACTCCCTTTTGTAAAATATAATAATGGATGTTTTGTTACAGCGGAGGTGCTAATCGCTTACATGTACTACAGGTACAAGTTCCACTGGAATGACGTGATGTTCGGATCCTTCCTCGCGTACAGAAATATTGTCAGTTTTGTTGGTACGTATTCATTGGAAAATATTGCTGAAGACCTTGATTCTAACAGGTTGATTAAACATACATAAACTCTAGAGTCTAGACAAATGAAATTCAATCAACGAAAGCGCTGTCAAAGCTATTGGAAAAATGTCAAAAATCGTCAATCGCTATGGAAATGTCGCATGAGCAATCTCTGACATTTTGGAATTTAGGCCAACGCCATCGCTGAAATCGAATTACACTTGTTTAGCCTCTAGTGACGTTACCTTTCGGTATCGGTCTGTGTTTATCGAATTATTCACATCTTATAATAATATCAGGAAACAGTATCTGCTATAACTATAATAATGTGGGTGTTATTTTGTATGTGTGTTCTAAGAATTTAGTCTTTTTCTTCGCTATTATTTACAAGTTATACTACACTGCTGATAGTGAGCTGATTAACGATAAAAACTAATTCTGAGCAAGTTGGTGTTGACATTTCATCACTCAATAATTTCAATGCAACCGAACCCAAACCAAACTCCTGAGTTAAGTAAGGAGTTTGGCACAAGAAAAGAGAGGCCTAAACCCATATACATACAGATGAAGTCTGGCTAGATGATGATTCGGTTTACTATGTTAAGCAACTATGGTTCTCTACCACAAAATCCAATTATGAATATTTAAAAGTGGTTCATAAAGTAAAGCTCAGTTATTAATGACATCAAAGATTTTTTGAGTTATCAGTTTCCCAACTAAAACTAAATAAAGCAAATCTTAGTAATTATAAAATCCTTTGCCTTTCTTAGAATTTCCTAAAGAACAGAAGTTCCTAAAATGTATTTTTTTACAGGCACTTTGCTTATACTATCAGTACTAAAGCGTCGATTAAAGCTATCTGATGAAACAGTGGGTATGCTAAGCTGTAGCTCCTATATCCTTGCCACTTCGGGCCTTATTACTGCTACTACGACTTGGTGCGTGTTCTTGTGTAAGTATAAAGAAAAAAATATAGTTACTCTCATAGCTTCAACTTCAGAGAGCAATTAATATACTCAAGTTAATTACCTTAATGTGTAACTCTTTTTTGTTAGCTGTGCAGTATGCAGCCATCTCGTTAATAAGACGTATTAAGAAAGTATTCTATTATTAAGATATATCTTATTAATAAAATACTTCAATGCTTTGCTGTATCGTCTAATTTATTCAAAGCCCAATGTAACGAATAATTTTTGTTATAGTGTATGGGTAACAAAGTAATTAATTAGGATTATGAATTTGGTTTCTCAATTTCTTACGTACAAAGTTACCGTGGGAAAAATGAGAAACGTCTTTGGACTTCTTAGATTGTCACAATTTTAGTCAATAATAGTAAATGAAGGTAGACTGTCCAGAGTGCGTCGGGTGTACGTCAGAGTCTTTTTTTATATACATGTGTTAGTAATAAAACAAATTAATCAATGGTGATGATCACGGGTCCCAGTACAGAACCCTGTGGAATACCAGCCTTAGATTGACTTGTATAAGTTTCTTGACCAACAATACTCCCGTGGTTTACAATATATATGGCGAATATTGCGACATGCATAAGTACTGAATAGTTTAGACTTTTAAAATCTTAAAAACATCCAAATCGGTGCAATTTCTTTTCTGCTTATGTTTTCCTTGCCCAACTACAAACATAACTGTTTTTTATAGTGAATCAGTAACCCTGATACAATAAACTCTCTGAAATATTTAAAAGGGGTTATCTGTGTAAAAGATAAAATATGTTATAAATCATTGTTTGTTTCTTTATTATTTTTGCATCGTGATTTTATCACGTTTGCCTTTTATCATGACGACACGGCAAAACAGAAAGGTGATAAAAACATGACTGTAAATGTTTGTATAGCGACATAGACCGAGGCTTTTAACCAACTAACTAGAAATTCCTGGCGAAAGCTGATTGGTGCCCGAAAAAGAAGACCTTCCCCAATTTTCATTGAACTGGGTATCCCCACTATCGCCAGCCATATTTCATGTTTAAACCAACAAATCGACAACAGTATCTTCCGTTGTAGAGATCAATTAATTTAACAAGTACATTTTTTTTTATTTCCGTCCCATTTTTATTTCATGCTACATATTTGATCTAGTAATAGACATGCTTCGATCAAAAATCTATCAAACATGTAATTATTATACGATACCTAGTAAAAATACGCCGATTCAAATAGTAAAAGATATATATAGAGGCATATGTCCAGCAGTGGACGTCTTTTGGCTGATATGATGATGATGATGAAATAGTATAACTTTTGAGCAGCTGAACCGATTTTCATTAAACATAACTAAGAACACTTTAAATCAAGTCACCTTTCAAACAAATAAACACTAAATGAAAATTGGTTCATCCGTTTAGGAGTTATGAATGCCACAGAATCAGATAGATATACAAATACACAAACACCAAGTAAACACGTCAAACTTATAACACCCCTCTTTTTTCCGTCGGGGATTAAAAATAAAGGCTTATATAAATTCTAGCGAAATTCTAGAATGATTCAAGCATTGATCATCTCTATTAAAAACTTGATTTGCGTAGAGACAAGTTTGACATGATATTTTTGAAATAAGATTTATTTTAGAGCAAATGTGACAGGTGACAGAAAAATATCATGTATAAATCATTTCCAAAATTTCTGCATCATCGTCACTCTATATATATTAGGTTACTCTTTGGTCATCGTCCGATATATTGATACCACGGCGGCCAATCTCGTGAGAGACTAACCATATACGTAGGTGATATTACAGTGCACAAGTATGTACGTGAGCACAGGTGCACTCTCTTTTCCATTAATCTTATAAGGGACAGCAATCTGACTCGACAGGGAGTGATTAGACGCAGGACCTTTATGTGCTTTCCAAGGGGATCCCACCACTATAACTTCCAAACTCTGAGCTGAAAAATTCTTAACGAAAACCTCAATAAGTACCACCTCAGTGGCACCTCTGACCTAGACTAGAGTCAAGAGCAAACCCATCACAAATAAAAAAAAAACTTTACCCGAACCTGGAAATCAAACCAATTATATCTTTAGATGGTGCTTCCCCATTATTGGTCCTGCCACAACGAAGCAGCTCCTTATAAAGATTATTTAAATTAATTGTCACGTGTCGGTCCACGATCTTCATTATCAACTGCTAAATTATCGAAAACGTTTGCTACATTAGATCGTACTGATTTTGTACTAATAAATCGACCCAATAGTAGACTTATCACAATAATGGAACGTGTTCTTCACGATACTTAATAATCAATATAAAATATACGTGAGGTAATTCATAAAATTAAGAATATACATATAATCTAGCTTGATTCGTCAATCATTACTTTATCTTGTGATAACGTTAAGATATTTTGGACAGTAACATGACGAGTTCATATCGCGGGTTGGATACCCACCTAATTCTGTAAATGTCTAGATCTATAATATCTTTGTGAAGAAATGATGCCTAAAGCTGTTAAGATTCCAATGACAATGTTCAAGCTATGATTAGATTGGACTTTGTTGGATTTTCACAAGATGATTTATAAAAAACTCTTTGAAATCAAGAAAATCCTAAAGCCTCTCTAACGCTAACTCATATAATAAGATATTTCGTATGAGGGAATCACGTCATCAGCATTTCAGCCAAAAGCCGTTTAACAAAGGACAAGGCGGAGGCCTACATCATATGGTGGATGATTTCTGGCATCGTGGGAGAGGTCAAGCTTCGCCACACTGACTAGACGCATCTTGAATCCCAATCTTCATCATTGGTACACGCGGTTTACCTACACTACGCCTTCCGTTTCAAGAATTCTACGAGTATTTAATTATATTTCTAGATTGTTATTAATAAATTTTTATTTGTTTCAGTGCCCTTGGTCGGTATAATTTCACAAGGCTCGCAGGTGGTACAAAGACCAATACTGAATAAGCAGATTCTACCTACTGAACAAGGTAAACTATTCATTTCATTATTGTTGTGATATAAATCTCTCGCCAGCTTGTTCCGGTTTTCTGGGACCGCTACTGTATGCATTTGAAGGCTACATCGGTATTTTGTATGTAACAATATTGTTCGTTTCTACAAACTTAGATATTGTTTTTAAATATTAAACAAAAATATTAACTGTCAAACATTTGCTCTTTATAAACCAGAGTTATCTTCAAATCGATGTTCTTATATGTCATTATTGCAAACACCTTAGTTTATATTTAATCACGTCATATAGTGCAAACTCTTTCTTCTCAATAAGGCACGGGTTATATCTAAAGCAACGAATTTAGAAGGGATTTATTGTCTTTGGAATTATCTGTCCACAATATATCAAAAATTTAAAATATCGTGAAATTAGTTACAAACTTAAGGTGTCTGCAATAAGTCAGTGTTATATGTATTGAATTGAAATCTTAGCTATCCTCTATAATGTTCCTAATAAAATTTATTTCAATTTCAGGTAAAATCTACTCTGTGATGGGTGCTCTTGAATCAGCGATGCAAACAATATCTTCACCTCTGTACTCCTTACTTTACACAAAGACTGTTGCAAATCTGCCAGATGCGTGGTTACTACCTGGAATTACTTTAGCTTTTTTCCAACTTCTCTCCTACCTAATAACAAGGAGACTAGGCCAATCACCAGCTTTAAAAACCAACGATCTCGGTGATGCTGAAAAGAACTCTGAAAACAAAATACCGTTACAAACTAAAGAACCCGTCAAATAACTATTTGTGAAGAATTTATTAGAAAATATTGTAGTATTTTGTAACTTATATAAGGAAAATATAGAAATATTTTTATAGAAATATGCGTGTTGGTTTTTTATTATCAACCTTTGTAATAAAAATGTCTCCTATCAGCAATTGAGTTATGATATTTTATGCAGTAAACGAATATATGCGGGTTTATCACACTTACAGAACACTTGACGGGATGTAATTTCCTTATACTTAGGTACTATTTATGTCCTACCGTTCACTATCAGTTATATCTCACTCAACTCTCACCGAAATGAAAAGAACTGCCATTGCTTTTTTTGAATTGATAACGCATATCGCGTGTCTGTTTATGATTACCTAATATCCTTATTGTCATTGAAAGTCACAATAAGATCTAGAAAGACATTCAGAGCAAGCATTATCTCTTTATATTTTGCGACATTGCATGTTCTGTGGGTCCTTGAGCAGGGCTTTTCGATAGTCAAAAGCATCTTAATCCTTTCTACATTCCATAAAATCCCATCTTCTTCAACATCCTTCCTTTCCTAAAAAGGATTTCCCGAGGCTCTGTGCCTAGGAATAGTCTTAGGAATTAAAAGTACAAAATCGTTTATTTTCACAATTAGCATAATCTACATTAATACGTGTTTGGAGCCTCCCTTTAAGCAAACAATACCTGTATTAGGAGACTCCGATCTTTCGTATCAAGAATAAAAATATCCTAATAATAACGGACATCGAGAATGGCAATGTCACGTTGTATTGGGATCGGTCTATCATCACTGACAGGACTATTGTTGCTAATAAGCCTGACATAGTGGTGATAGACCGACTAGAGCATCGCGCAATGATTGTTGATATAGCGGTCCCCCATGACGAGAACCTCGTGAAGGCTGAGAGAGATAAGAAAAGCAAGTATCTTGATCTGGCTCGCGAGGTTGTCGACATGTGGGATGTGAATACAGCAATCATTGTGCCGATAGTCGTTACGGCCAATGGCATAATAGCCAAGAGCCTCGACGAACACCTGAGGAGGCTCTCGTTGGGCAGCTGGATCAAGGGCTTGATCCAGAAAGCGGTACTCCTGGACACGGCGCGTATCGTTAGGAGGTTCCTCTCTCAGGAGCCCTGACCACCGGTAGCTTGGACCCTGTTCCCGATACCGGTGGGCTACTATTTTTTATATTTTTAAATGTTTTTCTTTTTTGTATGTATTTTGTAAAAATATTTAAAAATGTAAGAAATTAGGAAGAAATTAAATAACGGACATAATATAAAATGGATGTGTGGAGTGCCTGGAACAATATATCGCCATTAACCATTGAAACAAAATTCATTCTCTCATTCAGGTATATAAATAGAGCGACAATTCTGATGGTGATCACCGGGGTAATATAAAGTAAGAAATTATTAGTACAAGTTTGAAAGTGGCGACTGTAATAGAAAATTTTAAGGGTTTGTCTTGGTTTGGGTAATAATAATTGGGCTTATGATGGGGAATTGAGGAAGGATGAAATGTATATGACTAAAGGAGCGATGCATATCAAATGTATATAGATGGATTATGTGATGAATGAGATGACACAGGGAAGAATGGAAGATGAAAACGTATTGCACTAACCCCAATTAAAATGGGACAAGAACAGGGAGATGTTATACATCTAATTTGAAATTATGTTGCTAATCACTAGACTTGCTTGAAAGATTGTACCAAAATGAGTCGGGACTGATTTATCAGTTCATCTAATCAATTAACATTGACGTCTGTTCGCACGACCCTTTCGTTTTGCTATTGCGCCATTACACCACTATTCTACATATTTTATTATTATCTTAATTCAACAACCTAATGAATCACTGTTATCATAAACATGAAATCTTAATAGACGGCTCTATCGCTATGATAATCTAAATTCAGTTATGAGCTCGATTGATTGCATAAGCTTTGCCGAGACTCTTCTTTCCTTCGGTTATTTATTTATGATTTTCTGTATTAAAAGAGTTTGTAATAAAAAAAAGAGTTGAGAAACGTAACCCTGTTTTTGCTTTTAATTGGGCACCAGGACTTCGATAGAGAAATCGATTAAATATATTGTTTTTGGCAACCAATTTGGTCTGTTATCTATAATTATTTTCAAATGTTTTACCGTTATCCTAATACCTGGAGCTGTTAATGAGAGTAACTTATCGCCTTTGCCAGGAAACGGAAAAAGATCATAGCAAAAATAATAAAATGAATAGAACGAAGACGATGAAGACATATTTCTACAGAACATGTATTCAAAAACTCCTGTGTAGCTGCTGTAGCTTGTTGTATGTGAGACGAGTATGTCGAACATTAAGTCGTATGTCATTTATTCATTGGTTAACATAGGTACAAAAAAAAATGTTGTTGTAAATATTACAAGCGCGTTATGTTATGCTAGAAGGCGTACAAATATTCATAGATTTCATTGATAGTAACATTGATAACATAATTACATTAATGGAATGCAATAGTACTAACTTATGAGCTTAAAAATCCAAATGCCAAAAGGAAAAATATAAAAAATTACAATAATTAAAACATATATTTATATAGGTACTTATCGTGTCATAATCTTACCTCAAACGTAAGTTTACTACGTCAATATTCAAAAAATCTTTTAAAACAATAAAGAGAGAAAAAATTAAAATAATACAAAAATGTCACGTGCAATGTTTAAAAGAAAGTAATTAGCCTAATAACACCTGGCGAGTGATCATTAGCTCTTAGAGCGGTATCAATTTGAGATCGAATAAGGGACAGATGTATCTGACGTGTTTACATCTGTCACTTACTCGATCTCAAATTGATACCGCTCTAAGAGCTTATGGTCACCCCTCTGGTCAATGATTACAAACTATAGTCAACAACAGTCATCACATTATGTCTGTCAAAAATTCCGGAATGCTGTATTATGCTTTACAACACACTTGCTCGTAAAGTGAGCCTTATTACATCGCTTTTAGGGCCATAAACCGAGCTATAACACACACGTGCTTAATAACATTACACACTAGTCCGTAATAGAATTATCCCTACAAAATTAAATTAGTACCTTTCTGCAAGTTATATACGAGTAAACAGAGCATTTTCAATTTAACCTGGTAATTGAGTATTTTTTTTAGTAACAACAAAGAGGTTGTATGCCGCTGGAAATCCATATACATTTTTGGTATAAATAAATGTGTACATACTTAATTAAGTCAAACAATCATTTACTATGATTAAATTATTCATAATTCACATTAATTTGTTTTAAAATATTTAAATATTTGCATTTTATCACTTAAAATTATAATTTTGTTCACTTACCTTGCATTTGGCGCGTGAAAAAAGTTCTTGCGCGCCATTGCCCATAATTTTCATATTTTGTTTTTATCGTATTTTTATTTTATTTGTAATGGGTTTGCTCTTGACTCTAGTCTAGATCATAGGTGACAGAGACAGAGTCTACGATGGAGTGAGCTTACCCAGAAGAAGACAACGTCATGCTCAGTGACCGCCAATACGGCTGCCGCCGAAATCGGTCAACTGGAGATCTTCTAGCGTATTCCATTCACATCTGGGCAAGTAAGTAAGGCCATCGAGAGGCACGAGAGCCTTATTGGCAAGCTTCCTTCCTTCGGTCTGCCTAGTGGTATGTGTGACTGGATTGTAGACTTCCTGAGGGATCGGTCCATCCGAGTGGTTATCGATGGCTGATCGTCCGGTCAGTTAGGTATTAACCCCGGAGTCCCTCAAGGGTCGGAGCTTTCGGCAAGATTGTTCTTGCTGCACATAATGCAACAATATGCATTAATGACCTTTGGCTATGCAGACGACAGCACTGTTGCTTGGATCTTCACCTGTCCGGCACACGGGCTACTGGGCCTCAGATCCGGTTTCTTCGGCAAGCCATGGTTGAGCGCTTAAACCTGTTTTTGGAGGCAGTCTTCGAATGGGGCGATGCCAATCTAGTCAGTTTCAATGCTGCTAAGACCCGGGCGTGTCATTTTTCCGCAAAAAAAGAGCCAATTCTACCCGGCTCCATCTTTCCGTGCCGATAAAGGACCATCTCGACTTTCTTAGTGTTAAGTTGACATCGATCTTCAATTTTGGTCCATTCATTGAGGCAAAGGCTCAGTTGGCTGCCAAAAAGTTGGGGATCCTTGCATAGGTGAGAAGGTACTTCACGCCTGAACAGCTGCTCAACTTTTATAAAGCACAAGTTTGGTCATGCATGGATTACTGCTCTCACCTCTGGGACGGATCTGCCAAATACCAACTTGATGCACTTGAGTCGATTGACAGACGAGCCATGAGGCTGATTGCTAACGATGCACTTGTCGACCCAAAGCTCGCCTTGAACGCCTTGAACATTTACGACGAGTTGCCAGCGAGATAGTGGTGAAACCTTATTCATGAAGGCATCGATGAATCCACTTGGTGCGGGTTTCGACTTTCCAAATGCATTTGATAAATGCCTTAGATCATCATGATGATAAAGTAATTTATAATCATTTAATTAGACAAGGCATTAATATTTACCTAATTGTGCTTGCAAACATTGGCCATTTACAACGCAGGCTTAAAATGCTCTATTATTATACATGATACAATACCGATAAATCTGATAAGAACCTAGTTACGGGACTAGCTGTTGCATTGCTTGTGGTTTTGTTAGACCGTAGTAGATAAAGGAGTGACGTTAAAAAAATATCTATGTTGGTGCAATAGTACCTACTACTGTAGCAATGACAGTCAAATTTTGAAAACGAGGTGTCTTGTGACAAAATGCAAGAGACGGGGCCGATAGCCGATATACAAAAACAAAGGGGTGATCGTGATTTGAGGCGATAGCTTAACTTGACAAGTAATCCGATAAAAGAACGTATAAATAGATGCCGCTTCCCAATCACAAGAGCAGATTGTAAAAATCAGTCGATATAATAACAAGTGAATTGTTCTTTGTATTTTGGAAATAATATCATGTAAGTACATTTACAAAATAACTCTATCGTCAATATAACCAGTGCGTTTCTGTGGTTTAATAACGTTGAAGTTTTTCAAAAGTGTTATTTGTGTTTTTCTCAACGTGTCCGAAAGTAAGTTAGCAAAACAACGATCATTAATTTGAGTAACTCTGTTCCCAGAATGCAACGCCCAGGTCCAGGATTTAATCAAGGCTACCCCGGCCCCGGTGGCCCCGGTATGAATAACGGTATGCCGATGCACCCTGGTGCTCCCGGTGGGCCCAACAGGTTCAACAACCCTGGAGGTCCGGTCTACGCTCCTGGCTACGGCCAGCCCATGGGAGGACCACAGCACCCCCAGCAGAACTTCCAACCCAACGCCGGTTGCTTCATGCCTGCTGCCACTATCCGCAAGATCAGCAACACCACGCCGCCGAGATTTGACCCCTCCTTCCAGTAATGTTGATCCGTCTGAATCTCTGCCTGTATATAATCCCATAAAGCTAGTCTTTTAAGTTATTGTTAATATTTTATATATAAGTTTAAAAGTAAACAGTTGTACAACCACATTTCTGACCTTTATTTTGATCTTTACACATCAATAACGCATTAAACTTTCGAGATTAATCGAGATGTTTTTTTGATTATTGCAATTTTAAAAGATTTCTGAACTGACTTCATTGATTTGATTGAAGGATTTATTGCATTTCATAAGATAAAGGGCCACATAGGCTTTTCTAGTATACTATAATGGTGGACTCGATTTATCAACTACGTAAATTGAGCAAAGTACGAAAAGATATACCGGTAGCCCAAATTACTGGTAGTCTTATAAAAATCATGTACGTAGGTACAATATTTGACAACACCTGTAGATGTAACAACAAAGATAATGTTAAGATAGCAGGTGACAAAGATAAAAAGGCAGACAGCAATTTCAATAATATTGTAGGTTATTAGGTATATAATTTAACTAGCCTCTACCAGCGGCTTCGCCCGCTTGAACAGTATTATATCATCCAAAGGGAACATTGTACCGAGATGAAAAGGCCTAGCCTATGTGCTATTCCAGACTATAATCTATGTATCTGCCAAATTTCATCCAGATCCGTTCAGCCGTTCTAGTGTGATTGAGTAATAAACATACATCCACACACACATCCATACAAACTTTTACAATATTAGCGAGAGGTAAGATTGGTCTTCATAATTAGATTATCTTAAGGAGATATCCCAAGGGTAGTACCATGATAAGGAAACCAAAATCTGATGATGGGATCCTAGCAAAATCGAGGGAACTCCTCAAATATTATAGGCATACATATAGCGATTTTAGTATTTTCATCAATAATGCAATCATTTGCACTCAGAAAGTATCATTTGATGAAGTGGAACTGATGAAGAAGACCACAATGGCCACTGGAACTCCGAAATAAAACAATGTATCCTAGGGTGTTTAGGCTTATTGGAATAGTCATGAGATGTACTATGGCTATAAATGATTTTCATGTTAATTGGAGGTACCTACTAAAACTAAAAAGAGGAAAATAATAAACTTTTCAACAAAAAATCAAACCGACTTCCAAAATAAAACACTTCAAAGCGAAAAATAACTTTCTTTTGCGAAGTCTGTGTCGAATAACGGTAAACAATGGGTACAAAAGACACCGACTTCGGAAAAGAAAGTTATTTTTCGCTTTGAAGTGTTTTGTTTTGAAAGTCGGTTTGTTAATCACATATTTTTAGACACGATTACGCCTTATTATAATCAAACTCTAAAAGATGTCGCTTAGTAGCAAGCATTAAAAATTCGTTATTAAATATAATGAACGCGCAAGACTTGTTAAAAAAATATATTTATTTAATTAAATACACATGTGCTCAGCATGAGCGTTATAATAAAATATTATAGTCATAATATGAAGAACACTTAAATCCCACACACACACATCCCACACCTAAAGCAGTAACAGAAAGTCACACGCATTTCAGATCACATTTCTAATTGTTTTAGCAATCCTTGCTAGGTAATTTACAAATATATCGTATTAATTAATTTTATAAAACAGTTGTTTGTTTATCAAGGAACCTACTCAAGTTTAATTAGGTGTAAGTGCACCGTGGGGTTTTTCACTTCAGTCATTCTTGCTACGTATAACTATCTTGACACCTACCAGCCAGATCAAAGAAGATCAGAGTTAAGATGTTATTGTTATTTTCATTAAATGTACCGAACATGACTGAAAATACAAGGAGTTTGGCGCCATCTAGCCTTTCAAGTGGTAGAAATGAAACAATAGATAATGTTCAGCGACATCTATTTTTGTTTGTATGTACTATTAAGTTGTTATTTATATGCGAAGGATATAGTGAAATTATGAAAATTAAATTCAAGCTTATTTTAATCTAAAATATACTGAAACTATTTAAATATCTTTTGATTAATGATTTTGACTCTGGTAATGTAAATGCCTAAAGGAGACGGATACGCTTTCATACAATTTTGGGCCTGGATGTATAAAGATGAAATTGGTGTCCATTGATAGCTACTATATTATCAAACATTCACTGAAAATTTTTCAGATTTTGGCAATCTAAGAGCCGAGATAAAAGAGATTAATGAAAAGTGAGGTTACGTAACAATCTATACATAACAGCCGATTTTTATGGATAATTATCGACCGATTTTGAAAAAACTTTCCGAAATTGGTCCCATTTTAATTTGGTGAAGATCTGATGAAGAACTTCGGAGATATACAACATAATTGTAGTAACTTCATTTTTGGAAGTCGGTGTCTTTTTATTTTCCCTTTTTAGTTGTACCTACATAATAGGTAAGTTGTTTAGTATGTACCTATAACGCCTTTGAACTTGAACATACCCGGTGAAATGAGAGATCTGCGTACACTTTTCGAGCGTACTGGCGTGATGTTATGTTATGAAATGGTATAAACAATAAACATACATGCGATTGCAGCAATCTTGAGAGATTTGCTGTTATTTATTGAACTGCAATCGCATGTATGTTTATTGTTTATACCATTTCATAACATAACATCACGCCAGTACGCTCGAAAAGTGTACGTAGATCTCTCATTTCACCGGGTATGTTCAAGTTCAAAGGCGTTATAGGTACATACTAAACAACTTACCTATTATGTAGGTACAACTAAAAAGGGAAAATAAAAAGACACCGACTTCCAAAAATTAAGTTACTTTTCACTTTGTAGTTTTGATTTGGAAGTCAGTAGTATTTTTTTGTAAAAAAGCTTTTTTATTACAGCGACTAGTCGCTATGCCACAATTAACACAACGATCCATGGTGTCAATATCCAATCGGTAGTTCGTTCGTAGAACCCAAAATAAAAAATCTAAGTTTAACGTTAAAGCGGGGTTCTCAGTGTCCGGTATGTTAGCAAGGCTAGGGTCGAACAAGAAGGTAGATCAGAAGTCCGTAGAATGAAAGCAGGGGTCGAGGAAAATATCAATAAAACTATGGGGGTAAACACACTCAAAATGCACACGCACTAGACGATATGAAACGAGAAGGTATCAGCATAGACCAGTGTTTTTCAACCCTTGGGTTACGACCCCCTAGGGGGTCGCAAGAGGTCGCGAAAACTACCTCGGTAAAAAAACAATAAGGTTTAAAAATATAGATCATCTCATAAAAAATCCAATAAGGCCAAACACGACTAGGATACATTGTTTTATTTCGGAGTTCCAGTGCCGACCTTCCCGCATCATCATCTGATCAGATCAATGGTACCATTATCATCATTACCATTTATTTATGAGTAGGAATATTCTTCATCATAGTCGGTTATTCGAGATATCTTATACTCGTGACGTGATAAGGGTTTATTATTTATTTATTTATTTATTTATTTAATACTTCAAGCACACAAATGTACAGAGGCGGACTTAATGCCTTAGGCATTTTCTACCAGTCGACCTTTGGGTGATGCAGAGACAACTAGTGGTAGGTGCAATATTGACGAGTAAGGGTTATGCAAAAATTATTGAGAAGTTCCAGTGGTCATCTGTGGTCTTCTTCATCAGTTCCACTTCACAAAATGATTAATTCTGAGTGCAAATGATTGTATTGTTGATGAAAAATATATAATACCAATGCTATATGTATGACTATTACATTTGAGGAGTTCCCTTAATTTCCATGGGATCCCATCAGATTCTGACTTAGTGTCAATGGGACAACTTCGGGAGTATACCCTTTCAAACCCAAAAATATTTTTCAAAATCGTTCCACAATCGGCTAAGTAATTGTGGAACAAACATACAAAAAATAAAAAATACATACAGTCGAATTGAGAACCTCATCATTTTTGAAATCGGTTGAAAAAAACCAAGTGTCCCCGACACTTGGTTTTTTTCGCGAAATATTTTTTCATATTATGGGGTTCGTGTCATGCAAAAGGTTGTAAAACACTGGCATAAACTATACAGAGTGTCATGTCATGCATGTCAACGTCAAATCAGAGCACAGACTAAAAATACAATAATCGATTAGTAAACGTGAATCGATTTATCCTAATTATGTAGATATTTAATTGGTTTAAACTGTTTAATACGTTAATTCTAATAGATTTAATTATTTTAATTGAATTAATCATCTGGTGAAAGCATTTTCTTAAATAGTATGAACTCTGTCACGTTAATCGATTATAATTTAATCGATATTCGATTTACTTCGTAACCTTAACTTAATTTTTGGATTTCTCATTTTCTAGATTGTGAATTAAGCTGATTTTTCACATTTTGAATAAGAAAAATATAACCCTTTTTTTAAACCATACCTCAACTCATTACATTCAGGCCCAGAAATCCCCGTCTCCTTTGCAGCTGTACTTGCTGTTGAGGTCACGTGTCGGTAGAAACCTAAGAATAAAAAGGTTCTAGTATATTTTGCGCAGCCATTGATGACAATTGGTGAAGTTTAGGCCCAGCAGATACATAGTAAGTTGTGCCAGTAACACGAAGCAGAAGCATTGTTTGTTAAGATTTTTGAAGGTCAAAGCCATTATTTACATTATTTTGGTTCCCTTTGTACAAAAGCCGTAACGTAATAAAAACATCGTCTTCGTAGAGTGCTAGCCAATTTTTGTCAGATCTCAGATCCTAGCCGGCTTGGTAGAAATAGCAGATAAACTGCACTTTACGTAATATTCACTTGATAACATACTGGTGGTGCTAGTATTAAAAGAATGAAGAATGGAAGACACATTCGAAACGCCATAACTAGGGACATCAGTTCAGGCAAGTGCAATAATATCCAATATTATTAGACAAGATGAACGTAGGCTTTCCGATGCATTCAAATAATCAAAAGCAAGGCGCCATGCTGTTTTAGTATGAGAATTATTACTGCACAGCCATTTTTAGACAACATCGGACCGGCCAAAAACATTGGGAAACATTGAACTTAGGTAAACTTCCCACAGTGCATACGACCTTAATTGCCCTTTTTTCAAAATCTGCCCTACATTTTTGTTGTTGTTGATCCAGTGGCTTATCAAAGAAATGGCTATCCAGTGCACTATCATGCAGATATTATGATTGATTGATGGTATTATTGCCAATGTAGGTAAGTGGACAGGGACAATGACTTTAGGTTAGGTAAAAGGTGGGTACTTCCTGAAACAGCACAACTCAAACTATGTTAAACAGTAAAAGGAATTGGAACCCAAATGACTGAGGCCGGTGACGGATAGCAGATAAAACTAAAAAGATAAGACCTACAGGATAAATAAACTAATGAAATATATAGAAAGGCATAACGAATATATGGCGTGCCGCGTGACCGCGTGACGTTTTTGATTCAGGGCAGAGGGTGCATAAAAGAGACACGTACAAAGCCATTTATCTTATCGATAGCATCTCAGTTAGCAATTCAACGAAATGCAATGGTGTCATCAAAAAGACGTTGTTTTACAACTTACTAAGCCCAGCAACTAGACCATTGTCTCTAACTTGCAAATGCTTCATCTTGTATACTTTTTGTACGGACAAGCATGTCCTTGCCACAATCCAAGGTCCGCTAAAGCCAAGGTCGCAAACAACAAGATTTAGTAAGTACTAAAACTAATTGATAAAGAGGTGTCGCCTTTCGAAGTACTATCCATACTATTTACTTTAATATTACCTATTACTTACGTACTTTTGTACTTTTTATACTATCAATACTTTGGCACATGTACTGTCTTAACTGCTCTTCGATTATGAAAAAAATAGTCTCGTTTGATAAACGAATTAACTCCTTTATCAAAATGTAAACAACAAATAAGGTAAAATAAATTAAATAGGTATTCAGACCACTCAGGCTTATAACAAAGTCCTAGTTTAATCCAAAGATAATGGGAAGTACATTTTAAAATTGTCAATAATTAATGAGTCATGTTTTATCAGCTTGACTTCAAACTGTAGTCAGCAAGTCAGAAGCATGTTCTTTCATGTCGCCAGAAACATGATCTATCATGTGGCCAGAAGGTCAAAAATTATGATTACATGACATTCTCTAATCAAACGCCAAAATATCCCAAAAATCCAGATCATTGCTAGAACATAAACTATTTACGGCTTTGCCCTTGCAAACAACAAACATTAACATACAACATAGCATTAATGGGAGCTTAGATCTTCAGCAACGAGAATAATGAAAGAGTCAATAATATAAAAATAAATGGAAGAAGGCACGAGAAGCCGTACCTACTCGTATAGGTTTCATAAGATGCCTTAGATGAAAAGCTTGTTAAGATAGATATTATGATGATTGAGTGAGAGATGAAATGGCAAGAATGGGGGGAAATGACGGCATATATAGAGACGTTACATCTCAGATGTATGGAAAAGAAAGACATGTTGCGGCCCCAATTAAATTGAGTAAGAGCAGGAGGATTATGATACGATCCTCTTGGTTGGAATATATGAATAATGAAAGAGTCAATAATATAAAAATAAATGGAAGAAGGCACGAGAAGCCGTACCTACTCGTATAGGTTTCATAAGATGCCTTAGATGAAAAGCTTGTTAAGATAGATATTATGATGATTGAGTGAGAGATGAAATGGCAAGAATGGGGGGAAATGACGGCATATATAGAGACGTTACATCTCAGATGTATGGAAAAGAAAGACATGTTGCGGCCCCAATTAAATTGAGTAAGAGCAGGAGGATTATGATACGATCCTCTTGGTTGGATGTCGACGAGCCTTGTGAGGTCAATGTTACTGCAATTTCAAACCAAACCTTAATTACGCACATTATGATGTTATCTGACATGTTTGAGACGTAAACATTTATTTGCGTTTTGATGTCTACTTCAGATTAAATCGCAATGGGACTTGCCAGACCTTAAATTAGCAGGTAGGATAGGTATTGACAATTTTACTTTAGGTGTTTAAAATTATAAGACATTCGCAAATCAAACACCCCAAATACTTACAAAATGTGGGTGCCATTTTGGAAGTATTTGGTTCAAATCGTTACTAAAAACAAAAAGTTTTTAAGACTGCAGAAGATTATAGGATAAATAGGAAGCCTTCAGCAACAAGAAGAATGAAAGAATCAATAATAAAGATAAATGGAACAAGACACGAGAAGGCGCATTGCTTAACGTACTTGTATAGGCGTCATACGATGTCTAGAGAAACAATAGATCTGTTAATTCTTGATTGTGTGAAAAATGAATACGGCTTGAATGGGGGTAACTTTTGAGACGACGGCATATAGAGATGATTTTTATTTATTTGTAATAGGCTCGCATTAGACCACTATCTCGCCTGATGTTAATGATGATAAGGATGTGTTACATCTTAGATGTATGAAAGAGGAAGACATTGCGGCCCTAATTGAATTGTTTACGGGCAGGAAGATTGTGATATAGTTCTCTTGCCAGTCACCAAAACTTACCTACGAGCATACTGCATTTCGCATATTTTGATTTAATCTAATATGTTCAGGACATAAACAGATAATTGAGTTTTGATGTTTTGAGTCTATTTCAGATAAAATCACATTGGGACTTCCCAGACCTAACTGCAGTAAGTAGAATAATGACAATTTTATTTTTAGGTGATATAATTAAAAGTTAATGATAAGATTAATTTGTATTTTGTTTTGAGTGTCGTGGTATGTCATGTACTCATGTCTACAAATAAATAAAAAGTACCTATTGCAGGTGCCCAATGATATGCCTCTTATACGAGTACAATCATGACGATACTTTTAGGTAGGTATTGAAAAAGTTTAGTACTTGGATATTCGTATAACATTTTAAGAAAAGTTCTGAAAGTCTTCTCTAGTCATGCAATACGTAAGAATCCACTGATAATTTTGAGATGGATGTGCGGAGTGACGAGAATGGATAAGTCAGAAATTAGTATATTTCAGGCAGTATGAAAGTGGCTCCAGGGACATAAAAGTTGAAAGGCAATCGTTTGTATGCGTTATGGATGCATGAAACACATGTTATTAAAAGAGTAATGAATATAGACGTCCTTAGATGAATGTAGAGAGCGAGAGAGGAGAGGTCAAAGAAAAGATGAAAGGATTATGTGAGGAGTAATGTCTGCCAACGCAGTATTTTATGAATATTACCCAGGCAAGTGGAAAGATTTATTGCTAAAGTAATCAAACGAGTAAAAACTTTGGAATACCTGAATCCTAAACATGTATAAATGTTTCCCCATATCGAGCAGAGGATATGTCTTCCTACACTCGCGAGCAATAAACTGGAATCACTTCATCGCGCGTTACTCAAAACAATATTTTACATTTCTATGCAATGAACTATGGATTTTGATAAATCAATTGAAAAGTAATTTTGTTAGCTTTCAACTTTTTTCAATATCATAAGTTCATAACCAAAGATTATTCACTTGTGGAACGTAAAAACAAAAGACATCAATTTTTAAAACAAAACACCATATTGTTTGGTGGTCCTGAAACCCTATAAAAATTGGGCGTTTATGAAAATTGGTCATCAGTCCAATGTTTCATGTTAATGAGAACACTGAAGCTTAAAGAAAATGCAAACCATACCTATAGAGGTCGGTCAAGTCGTCATCCTTATCTAGTAAGGGTTGTCTCAGCGTACTATCGCTCGACAGCTCTATCTGAGCCAGTCTTGTGTCTTAAAGGTATACAAGAGGTTTAGGGAGACTGGTAACTTAGTCTGGAGATCAGGATCTGGACGACAGCGATGCACTTCGATGAAAGATGACCGATTTATTGTCATCTCTTCTCTCCGAAATCGACACCTGACCGGCGTGGACGTCCAGCAGCAGCTCAGAGAAGTTTGAGGGAGCTGTCAGCGAGTAAACATTGAGGTGAAGACTCAAAGAACCGAACTTGACCCCAAAAAGGCCAGCCACGGGATCCAAATTGCCTCCAGCCCACCTTCAGTTTGCTCGTGATCACTTAGATTGGGATATGGAGCAATGGAGCCGAGTGCTGTTCTCGGACGAAACCAGGATGTGCCTGCATGGTACTGACCGTCGACGGAGAAGCTATTGGAGACCGGGAGAGCGATTGGCACAATGCTCTTTTGGAGAAACAGTGGCATACGGGGATGTATGATGTGGGCGGGGATTTCTAATAAAGCAAAAACGGAGCTGATATTCGTACCTGGTGAAGGGAGGGGAGCTAACCGTAGAAAGATATATCAATTAAATTTTGCAAGGCCTTCTGCTTTGTGCTCTCCTAACGGGTTTATTGGCAAAGATTTCCTGTTAATGCACGACAGTGCCCGCTGCCACACTGCTGCAGTGACTAGACAGAACCTGGAAGAAGTTGGGCTTTGCACAATAGACTGGCCAGCCCTCAGTCCAGACTAGAATGCGATTGAACATATGTGGGACAAGCTGAAAATGCGTGTACGAGAAAGATGTCTAGCTCCGGCATCGATAGAAGACCTGAAAACTGCTTTAGTCCAAGAGTGGCAGGAAATGCCACAGGATTCCATCAGGAAACTCATTCGGTCAATGACAACCGTTACCAGGTAAAATAACATAAATTGTAAATATATTTTTGTTATCTTTTCATATTATTTCCTATTTATTTAGACGTCCCAACTTCGACCTATTGCAATAATGCCCTAAATATAGGTCGCAACTTAATTCAAAATATTTTTGATATCATTTGATAGCTAACAAAATTACATTTCAAATGATATACCACAATCTATAGTTCATTGTATTGAAATTGTAAAAAAAATATTTGATCAACGCGCGATTAAATGATTCCAGTTTATTGCTCGCGAGTTTATATCCATCCCATATCGCTGATTATTATTAACATGTACCTTTAATAACTACTGCTACTACTGCTTATTTTCTTTGTTATTTGTGTTCGTGGTTAAGGTTCTAGACAGACGGACTGCATTTCCACTGCAGTCCGACTGCGAATTTAGAATTTGAATGCAGCTAGTACAGCTACACCTTATTTTTTTTTTAAAGAATCCTTGTTAAGGTAAAATTAGTTACCTAGTTAGTAGCTGAGATTAAACCGTCTTCTATTCCTTTATTTTGACGTTCCATTGTTTCCACCTCGTCACTAGATTGTGGAACCACATAGGAACTGCCCTTTGAGTTTGATAATCTCACCCAAAACACATTCATATATAACATTCACATATAACCTTATCATATATTTTTATTGTGACGTGTTTTGGGGAGATTTGCAGAATAAACCACTTGTGTATTGGGTATCTTGCGCTTTATTTTTCCCGGACCGATTCTACGTTACAGTAGAACTGCAATAAAACTGCAAACTAACCGTGCAGTCCGATTGCAGTCGGTGTGCAGTTCCAACGATAACTGCACGCCAACATTATTACGGTCTGTGCGCGTGCAGCGTCCGTTTCGAGTTGTGGTTGCATCAGCTGATCCTCTCAACATATGCACCCAGTAAAGAATTAAAAAACGTACCGACGACCCGGCGAGGAAGGCTTCTTAAGTAGGTACAGTAAAATTGATTCAAGAAGAGTTTTACCAAAACCCAAATGTATCCATATCTACAAGACAGCAGTGGATTTTGATGTAATAGGCAAACTGATGCATGTAAATATCGTGTTAATGCCGAATTTCAGACTTAATTACACAATGTTACATCATATGAATTCATATCTATTCACTCTCATGTCACATCACACCTTCTAATGAATCACGACACACATTCATTAGCTAGGAGATTAATATTCACGGATTAATAAACATATTCGTTCTGGGTAACGTCAAAAATAATCAAGATACGAACAAGGAAAAATAAAGCAACTTCTCTGATAAAGTGGAAACACTGAGAACTAATAAAAATACTTCGAAATACATGACAACATATTACTTATATTAAATTCGTAACAACAGTCTAGTAAACACATTTTATCATGAGATTTAGGAAATAACAGGAAAGGAAATTCAGAAATGTAAACAACTGATAATAGTGGCGCACATAGACTATAGCTAAGAGGGCCATGGGCCGGGGCGGCGTTAACCGCCCTTAGCAAACTACCGAATTTTCTTGAAACTAGCACTACTATACTCAGCCTATAGCCCTGTGACTTCTTGTCATCCTAAATTTAATTTAACCTATCTCATGAAGTGTGAAAATAAACTGCTGAGCAATGAAAAAGTTCCACCCACAAAATGCCGACAAACACCTTAATATCTCCTAAGATATAGAACCTAGCTTCATGAATTAAAAAGTATAATGAAATCTATTTTATTATGCAAACTTAAACTCTTTTAAATACTGGTATTTTTGAAGACAAGAATAAAAAAAGTAGAAAACAAAATTTTGGGGTTTCAAAATACAGGAATATATTTGTTTCGTTTTTTGTTTTGCTTTTGATTTCATCGTTGTTTTTGCCGTTTTGACAGAATTCTTAAATTGTAAAGTCTTACGGCTCTCGTACCCATAAATCATGCCTTTATCACCCGAGGATTGTACGAGAATCATCATTATATGGTGGAATTGGCGACCAGCCAAAGAAATACGGGAAGAATAATGGGCGTGACACATACTACTGTCCGACGAGTGATCCAAAGGTTTAGGGAGACTGGATTAAACCTGAGAAGACCAGGTACTGGCAAGCCAAGGTGCACAGTCCGAGAAGATCGTTTCATTGCGGTAGCCATGTTAAGAAATCGACATCAGACGGGAATTGCGGTTCAACAACAACTTCTGCAAGTTCGAAGGGAGCCAATAAACGAGTGGACAGTCAGGAGACGTCTTGCCGAAAGAGGATTGAAGCCTTACAGGCCAGCAAATGGCCCAAAACTGGAACGGTCATAAAGTTGCCCGATTGCGATACGCCCGCGAGCATACAGAATGGGGTGAGGACGAATGGGGCAGAGTGATGTTCTCTGATGAGTCAAGATTTATGCTGCACCATCATGATGGGAGGAAAAAAGTATACCGACGACCAGGAGAACGTTTTGCACAAGCATGTTTTGAAGAAAAAGTGTCCCACGGCGGAGGTACCGTTCACGTGTGGGCTGGTATCTCTACAGAGGGTCGAACGGGAACCTAACTGCTGTAAGATACATCAATGAGATTCTCAATGAATATGCTGGTCCGTTTTTGGCCAATATGGGCGACAATGCAGTGTTCATGCACGATAATGCACGGGCCCACACTGCTCAAGTTGTAAATGAGTATCTTCAGCACGTAATAATCCACAAAATGGAGTGGCCAGCAAGGAGCCCCGATTTTAATCCTATTGAGCATGCTTGGGACGAGCTTGACAGACGTGTGAGAAAACGAGTTCCACCTCCAATTACTCTTCGTGACTTGAATTACGCGCTCATCGAAGAATGGGAGAACATTCTTTAGCATATGCTGAGGAATCTGGTATTCAGCATGGCTAATCGCGTAGAAGCTGTATTGAGAGCACATGGAGGAAACACCAAGTACTGAGTTATCAAAACCTACGTTTACACCTAATAAAACCCCTACTTAGAGATTTGGTTTTATTTGCCAAATGGCCCCAATTTTTTTAAACATTTAATTTATAATTTGAACACAATATTTACGTTTTTAGTTGGTAATATTCTGATGCGCTGTTAAATGTACTTCAATATTGCAGACGGCGTCATTAAGCTAGCCTTTCCCGTTTAGGAGTAATTTGGTGCTATGTCACTGGAACTTTTTCATTGTTCGCGAGTGTATTTTGAGGTCGCGCACTGAATCCCTCCCCAGCGCTTTCTTTGCAGCCTCGAATTCAAGTGAGACAAGGGGATTAAGTAACTTCGATATCTGGGTGAATGGTAAAACAAAATCGAAACTATCCAAAGCGGGGTGCTTTTTCTTTGCTCGTTTCGCTCATTCTTGCTTTCTTACTTCTCTCAATTCTGAAGCTTTTCTGCATAAGTCGACCATGAATAGTTACAGCACTGATAACAAAGGAGACGGATACGCTTTCATAAAATTTTGGGCCTGGATGTAAAAAGATGAAATTGGTGTCAATTGATAGTTACTATATTATCAAACATTTACTGAAAATTTTGCAGAATTTGGCAATCTGAGAGCCGAGATAAAAGAGATTAATGAAAAGTGTGGTTACGTAACTATCTATACATAACAGCCGATTTTTGAACTGCGATTGTTTTTTAACCGACTTACCAAAAAGGAGGAGGTTCTATGTAAGACTTTTTTTTTCTTATTTTTTTTTTGTGTTGTTGTTCACCGGTATCTCTGTCAATTAAGGACCGATTTTGAAATTTTTTTTTTTTGTTTGAGTATGTTCCGAAATTGGTCCCATTTTAATTTGGTGAAGATCTGATGAAGAACTTCGGAGATATACAACAGAACTCTTCAATAAATAACGGCAAATCTCTCAAGATTGCTGCAATCGCATGTCTGTTTATTGTTTATACCATTTCATAACATAACATCACGCCAGTACGCTCGAAAGGTGTACGCAGATCTCTCATTTCACCGGGTATGTTCAAGTTCAAAGGCGTTATAGGTACATACTAAACAACTTGCCTATTATGTAGGTACAACTAAAAAGATAAAATAAAATAAATCTTTTTTGCATTGGTACCTACGAAAAGACACGGACTTCCAAAAATAAAGTTACTTTTCACTTTGTAGTTTTTATTTGTTTTTTTTTTTATTACAGCGACTAGTCGCTATGCCACAATGTACACAACGATCCATGGTGTCAATATCCAATCGGTAGGCCGTTCGTAGAATCCAAAATAACAAATCCAAGTTCATCGTTAAAGCGGGGTTCTCAGTGTCCGGTATGGTAGCAAGGCAAGGGTCGTACAAGAAGGTAGATCAGAAGTCCGTAGAATGAAAGCAGGGGTCGAGGAAAATATCAATAAAACTATGGGGGGAAACACACTCAAAATGCACACGCACTAGACGATACGAAACGAGTAAGTATCAGCATAGACCAGTGTTTATCAACCTGTGGGTCGCGACCCCCTGGGGGGTCGCAAGTGGTCGCGAAAACTACCTCAGTAAAAAAAACAATAAGGGTTAAAAATATAGAACATCTCATGAAAATTCCAATAAGACCAAACACAACTAGGATACATTGTTTTATATCGGAGTTCCAGTGCATACCCACCCGCATCATCATCTGATCAGTTCAATGGTACCATTATCATCATTACCATTTATTTATGAGTAGGAATATGCTTCATCATAGTCGGTTATTCGAGATATCTTATACTCGTGACGTGATAAGGGTTTATCATTAAGGAGTTCTAGTGACCATCTGTGGTCTTCTTCATCAGTTCCACTTCACAAACCAAGTGTCGGGGTTCGCGAAATATTTTTTATACGATTATAATTTAATTGATATTCGATTTCCTTCGTAACCTTAACTTAATTTTTGGATTTCTCATTTTCCAGATTGTGAATTAAGCTGATTTTTCACATTTTGAATTAGAAAGATATAACCCTTTTTTTAAACCATACCTCAACTTATTACATTCAGGCCCAGAAATCGCCGTCTCCACTTTTTGTTACCTTTGTATAGATTCTTTTACCGATTGTTTTGTTTGTGTTTGAACATTGTGGGCCTTCTAAATTTCTAGATGCTTGTTAACATTTTTAACTTTTTGTCTCGTTTTACTTTCTTTTTTTTCTTTTGTTTATATATAATAATGATGAGCAGTGGTGGCCCAGTGGTATCGGCCGCGACTTACAAGTTGTAGGTCGTGGGTTCGAGCCCAGGCAGGCGCTTTACTTTGTGTAAATTATTTAATCACCATTGCTCTCAAAACGGTGAAGGAAAACATCGTGAGGAAACCGGCATGTCCTAGAACCAAAAATTCGAAGACATGTGACATCCACCAATCCGAACTGGGCCCGCGTGTTGGATTACGGCCCATTCCCTCTCACAGAGAGGAGGTCTGTGTCCCAGCAGTGGGAACATTAATAGGCTGATGATGTGATGTGATGTGTGTAATAATAATAACATCTTTTTTAATTTTTTTAGTTTCTTACGACTTATTGTCGGGCCAACGTTGCCTCCCATATCTAAGTACTAATGCTGTAACATGGAAATATTTTAAAACCAAACCATTTTATAAAAGAGTAACCGTGGAGTTTCATGCCGGTTCTACTCCATAGGAAACGACCAACCCGAACCGTGCACCTTTTGTCGACGATTGTTTTATTTTTATTTTGATCATGTAACCTATCCCAGTGCGTAGTTTAGTCAGTAGTTCGCTCGCTCTCACAAATGTAGACTGGAAATCTATTTTTATTTCGCCAATATCACAGCATTCTAGCAGGATGTGTGGAATGCTCCATAGACGTCTACGCGAGGTGCTACTGAACAATAGACTTTTACCCCCGATTTCTAAATGAAGTATTTGAAGTCGAGTTGTTGGAAAAAAACCTGTCAGGTACGGTTTGACACGTTCTTAACTACTAATACTCAATTCACAATTATTCTACACAATATAGTTTGCCTGCGTTTGTCTGATTCTGTACACTTAGTTCGCAATAAAGAATTTGAATTTGACAAAATACGGTTATATTAATTTAATCTTTACACCGACCGCGCCCATCAAATTGAGATTATGAGCCGGGCTTAGGTAATCACTACGATCTGAAAGCCAGTAACGTGATACAAGCGTGATATTATAAAGTAGAGAACATTAAAAGATTTATTTATAGAAATAATAAAGAATGCGATTGACGCAATATAAAGCTAAATATAGACACTTTATCAGATTCAGAACCGACAAACATCGATAAAATAAGTAGGTATTCAGTTTTTTAAACCAGCTTTTAGAACTGAAATGTACTTAATGTTATATCACTTGACAATACACATCAATTGAGCCCAAACACAAAGCTGCTGCTGATATCTTACCTAGTCGAGGAGTTGCTATGATCACCATCTGGCTCCATCATAACTCATGAGAATAGCTCTATAGTATCATATAATTTCAATGTTACCAAAGTTACACGTATGCCATATTTCAGCCAAATCGGATGCCAGAAAAATTTATTATTAGTTGGCGGACACACATTGAAAGCAAGGTACTGTGTTGGGGGGAGCTCAGGGAACTTACAGTGAAAGCCAGGAATCACTTTTATACTTGTATTTTAGTAACAATGTGCCAGCCTGTAGGCGGCTTCTCTTGATTTGTCAATAATAATTAAATAAAAATATGACAAGCGTTCCTAATTTAATTACCTTGCAAAACTAGTTATCTGTTGCCAGTGTACTATAGGCGAGTAGTTTCCCTTTTAGGCAGAGTCCTCACATGAGCTACGCCCCTACGAATAGACGCGCAGAATAATATGAAGTGCTTCTATTCTTAGTTTCGAAAGGTTACATCAATCCTACCTTATCCTAACTCGAACATTTACCTAACGGAGGAGTCACATTTACAATTGAGGTACGACCCTTAAAAGGAAAAGGCTTAAGTCATGACAAACGAATTATCGGATGCTCCGATATAAACTTTCAGCTGACGTATGTATATGCACTAACAAATTAACGCCGTCATGCTTGAACCTCCTTGGACAAAACCTCCGAAAAAGAAATAAGGCGTCCTCCCAACACTAACAAGAATGATGCGTCAACTCACATCGACCCAGTTTAATAAAAAAATCAGATATGAAACAAATTTTCGCTCTCGAGCATTTATCAGGCCAGAGAAGGAAAGGCTGGATCGCATCGAATTACTTTCTTATTACAGAACTTGCACCAGGGCTTATCATTATAAATGCACTTACTTTTATTTAAACAACAGTCATTAACTGGACCAATGATGTATATTCGACATCCTATGCAAAGGCTATGCCCGGTTAGCAAAGTCGGTTTCAGTTACAACCATTCCTCTTCTTCCACCAAAGAGGAATTGTATTTCATCAATGTCTTCGATGCTTCGTTAATGATACTATTTGAAAACGTCGATATTATAATTATCGATACATTTTTCTACTTTCCCATCCCTACTAACATCGGCGTGTCATAATTGACAGTTGTTATTCCTATTTTTTTTTCACTTATTTGCATACTGTATAAAAAAAAATATATAAACGCGAAAAATACCTTTTTATGACCGGGATTTTACATTACCTGTGCCTTCACCAAAATGTGATGGGAGGAGCTCAGGGAGCTTACAATGAAAGCCAGGAATCACTTTTATACTTGTATTTTATTAAATATTATGAAATATTATTTAATTTTATGTCTAGAAGACTTTATCCTTTGAGCGTAAATGTTTATGATCACGTAGTAATCAACACAGCAATACTCAATATAATTTTTTATAACAAGAAACCTTAATCCTCTAAGCATGAATTTTTATTACCGCGTCATAATAAACACGGCAATACTACAGCTAAATCGTAAATAAATTACATTATTATTTATTGCCCTTGCGCCAGTTGCCACTGCCAACATAATATACCTGCAACCCTATCAGAGAATAATGACTTGGTACGTGACAATGACGATAGCGTCATAGAAGGTTTCTCGAACTTCTTTCAGTCTGTTTAATGAAAAGAATAGAAAGTAGCGTATAGCATATCACACTACGTGACCAGACAGAAGGCTGGATCTTCATTTAGCCAAATGATTTCAGACGGTCAACTAGTCAATGTAGGTATAAGATATACTTTATTGTACACCAAAATATGTAGCTTCACAACTCTTTTACAAAAAAAATATTCTATGGCTACAATGGCAGTCTTATCACTGATAGCGATATCTACCAGACAACCTTAAGAAGTACCTTTGAACCTTTAGAAGGAACCGTTTATAAAAAAAAACGATTAACGCATGTTTTCCAGAAACGACTAACACAAGGGCATAACACATTAGGTATAGCAACACATGATATATAAATCACAAATATTTATACAGCCAAAGGCTGACAGTTGGCAAAAGCATGTAAGAAATGTGACGATTAATCCAATAATTAAGAAAGCCACTTATTAATAGCAACAAATAATTAATTGCAACATTAATTAGGTTAACGATTATCCGTTTATCAGATATACAAGTTAAAAATAGCTCGATTATAATTCTGCGAAATGATCCGCATGAAAGGAAAACCAAAGCGAGGCCAATGACATAATTTTCCTACAAGAGCTTTGCTTATTTATTTAAAGCTTTGTGTTTTCCATATTATATTAGAAAATCCAGAAAGATGGTTTACGCCAGTATTATTTTCCCAGTCGCAATGATTACATATTTCTTAAACAAGACATCTATCCCTTGATAATCACAAGAGTTCTCTCCATTTAGTTAACCACCTTGATGTGGTTGATGTCCTTTTTGAATACAATGCATAAAATATATAAAGAAAGAAAGATAACTAGTTAATATATATTTTTTTTTTATGCCTATTAGGTTAAACATAGCGATCCTGACTTTAGAGTTGGATCTTAATATATTGTGCCTACGTTTTTACAAATAAATAATTTGAATTTGAAGACCTAGTCTTAGATACTTATGAATGTGGAGCTATTACTATTGTTATATCTCCAAAATAAAAATAAAATTTTAAGATCATTTATTTCAACATTCTTAGCAGCCCTATATATGAGATCTGGATGAATACGGAACCAAAACAATATAGGTACCTTCAGTTGACCGACTTTACAGATGGCATCGACACAATCACAAAGGAGGCCAGGGAATGGTTCAATCGGATTATAAATGCGTAGTGAATATAATCTGATAAAACTTGTAACATCCATATAAATACACGTAGTATCAGTTCTTATATCATAACACATTCGAGTGAAAGACAAACAAGTCGACTTGAGGAGCTCAAGTGAAATTATAAATAATTTCTAAGTTTTTAATCAAGTTTCCTCAATCCTACAATTCAAGTAAGTATTTTCATATAACCACTCCATTTTTAGATGTCTTTCTTTTTGATAAATATTGTTATACCTGCAGTAGTTTACTAAGATATTAACGAATTCCATTTTTCACCCTTCTTCTTGCTCTTCACTTTAAATTCATGATTGTTGTAATGGCTCTGTGCCATATAAGCCCAAACCAGAAATTCTGTATAATAATACAGAATTTCTGGTTTGGGTAACCGTGATCTTTTTATCCCTAATCTGCACTACGACTGAGATCTGACTACATTTAATCTGTTACTTTTTGATCATACTAACACTTTATTTTGTTTCTCCAGAATGCAGCGCAACCCAGCCTTCTCTTCCAATATGAACAACCGTTACCAGAGCTATGCTCCCAGCCCTTGCTTTGGGCCACCCAGGAACCAGTACTCCAATGGAAGCTACGCACCCCAGCCACCACAGCCCTTCCAGCCAAACACATGCTTCATGACCGCAAATGTGATCCGAAAAATGAGTAATACCACCCCTCCTAAAGGATTTGGCCGTAACTTTTAAACTAAAGGAAAGTTCAAGCTTATGAAATGGAATCTCGAGTAGTAATGCGTTCTGGTTACCGTTTACTGCTAGCTTAGGTTAAGTTATCTCACAATATTTATTTGATAAGTTTAAGCATGTTAAGTAAATCTTATTTATAATATTGTTTAGGGCTTCTTAACAAATAACTATTTTTAATATTTTTGTATCAATAAATTATTAAAAAAAACTTACATTTTATTTCACATCACCTTTGTTCTAAATCTAAGCATCGCAATGGTAGCTACAAAACTATAGACATCAAAGTTAAAAACATACTATTAATACACTGCTTTCTATTTAACTTCAGCAATATTTCATCAAAAACATTACTGTATTACAGGAGAACAATTAAACACATTCCACATTTTTGCTAAAATAAAAGATTTTTAGCATTCAACTTGGTATTTATAACTTACTTGGCTTGGTCCTATTGTTGTTCAGTAAGGATTTAGACCAGGACAACATATCACATTTGTCCTGGTCTAAATCCTTTCTATACACAAGGTCTCGGGAATACTGAACCAAAACAATAAAACAAACAGGTAGTACCATTGGATGGCATCGATATTCACAAAGCAGGCCAGGTAACGGTTCAATCGGTTTATAAATACGTAGTAAATATAATCTGATACAATTTGTAACATCTATATAAATGAAACATGTCGTAGCAGCCTTCATATCATAACACTATCGAGTGTAATAAAGGCGAATTGAGAAACCCAAGTGATATTTTAATTAATTTTCAAACTTTCTAATCAAGTTTTATCAAACCTACAATTCAAGTAAGTATTTTCATAAAACCACTTCATAAATATTTAACGAGTATTTCTTCTTGAATTACCAGTTATATTTTTTTACCTGCAGTAATTTATTAAGGCATTGAATTTTTCCTTCTGGATTAGAAGTAAAAGTTATTTTTCCTTCTCGTCATATGATTGATATTTTAGCTCTAATCAGTACATCGATTAGGGTCTCTACTTTTAATCTATAGCTAACCTTTTGATGATACTATCATCCTATTTTGTTTTGCTAAAATGCAGTGCAACCCAGCCTTTTCTTCCAACATGAACAACCGTTACCAGATCTATGCTCCCAGCCCTGACTTTGGGCCACCCAGGAACCAGTACTCTAATGGGAGCTACGCACCCCAGCCTCCACAGTCCTTCCAGCCAAACACATGCATCATGACCGCAAATGTGGTTCGAAAAATGAGCAATACCACCCCTCCTAAAGGATTTGGCCGTAACTTTTAAACTGAAGGAAGGTTCAAGCTTATGCAATGGAATCTCGAGTGGTAATGCGTTCTAGATACCGTTAGCTGCTAGCTTCGGTTAATTTATCTCGCAATATTTATATATGTTTAGAGATTCGATGCGTTATAATTTTATAATTAAAAAATAATTGTTGTGATCTTTCTTTGTATAATGGTTTACGCATAATATATTTTTTATTTCTTATACAAATAAATTATTAAATAAAACTCAAATTCAGATTTTATATCACCTTTGACCTAGTCTAGATCCTTGCAAATAAATCCGATCCTCGCAATGGAAGCCACTGAAACAAAATATTTAAACAATATATTATCTAATCAATTAAATATCCATGACAGGAATTACAAGTACATAGAATACGAGTAGTGCTGTATTTTATATGTGTGTATAGTGTATGCGGTAGTGCAGTTAACCGCAAAACACTTGGAGTACGAAAATCACCATTACTCTTATAAACATAAAGATGCTGTGACCTGTCCTGTAACACTGCCAAACTTCTTCCTATTATTTAACGTATTCAACAAAATGTTGACCTTCATTAATCCAAGAACAACAAAAGTATATTATATCTTATCATACAAATCTGTGATACATCATCATCATCATCACCAGCCTATAGCAGTCCACTGCTGGATATAGGCCTCTCCAATCATTTAATATCAGCAAACTTTTCTGATTTACAGACTATTTCACTACCGAGACTGATTATGCCCGCTAGTCCTGCCGAAGTGCATTTGGTAGGGTTTTGTGATGGTTCACTTAAAGGGTATGGCTGTTGTGTCTATCTTTGTATTGTTGTGGATGAAGTTACCACGGTCACTAACCTGTTAATAGGTAAATCTCGAGTGGCTCCGTTAAAACCGACAACGATAAATAGGCTTGAACTAAGCGCAGCTGTGCTTCTAGCGCAAGTTATGTCACACATGCACAACTTACTTAAGGATAAAATTCACATAAATTCTATAAAGGCCTACTCGGACAGTACCACCACCCTTTCTTGGCTCAACACGGCACCTCATTTGCTAAAAATGTATGTAGCAAATCGAGTCGTGCAAGCAAACGATTCAATTAGTCCCGAATGTTGGTTTCACGTGTCCACTGAGGATAACCCGGCTGACTGTTGTAGTCGCGGTGTTCTCTGTTCAGAATTAATTGGTCACCCACTCTGGTGGAGTGGGCCTTCTTGGTTGCAAATGTCGCCTAATAAATGGCCTTGCAAACGAACGTTGCTCGTAAATGCAGAACTGCCGGAATTAAAACATTCTGTTCCAAGCAGCCTACACGCTACTGAATCTGATAATTCGCTTCTGATGTTAACTTCTAAGCTTTCTTCTCTGACAAAGATTCAACGTACTTTAGCATGGTGTTTCCGTTTCATTTCAAATGCAAAGGTTGTTTCTTTAAATAGAAATTTCTGCGCCCTTAGCGTTTCGGAACTCGATAAATCAATGAAGATGCTAGTCAAGTTTACTCAAGACCATTATATGTCGTCTCACGTCAGTCAAGTGAAAAATCATGAACAATGTGACAAATCGATTCAAAAATTGTCTCCTTTCTTGGATGAAGATGGTTTATTGCGAGTGGTTTTATTTTCCTTTTAAATGTGTCAACGCTTAGCTCTATCCAGCTATTGGCAAGAAAATTGTAAATAATGGGAGCCATACAAAAAACACTCTTGCGCATTTTTTTTTTTTTTTTTTTTTTTTTTTTATAGTCTATAGGCTCGCGTTTGACCACTATCTCGCCTGATGTTAAGCGATGACGTGGTCTACGGTGAAGCACGCTTGCCTAGAAGAAACCTATTCACTCTTGACTTAAAGACCCCAAGGTTGTAGCTATCAGGGAACAAAGACCCCGGAAGGGAATTCCACTCCTTAGCTGTACGCACAATGAAAGTATTAGCAAAACGCTTTGTGCGTATGGGAGGGATGTCCACCATGTACCGATGGCGCATGGCCGTACGTCTTGTAGTCCGATGATGGAAAGGGCTAGGTGGAATCAAATTGTGCAGTTCCGTCGCGCACTCCCCGAAATGTAACCGATAAAAAACCGACAGGCTGGCAACTCGGCGTCGATGTTCGAGGCTCTGGAGCTTTGAGGCGACCAGTGCATCGTTGCCAATAAGCCTTTTGGCCCGTTTGTCGATCGACTCAAGTGCATCAAGCTGGTATTTGGCAGATCCATCCCAGAGGTGAGAGCAGTACTCCACGCATGACCGAACTTGCGCTTTATACAAGTTGAGCAGCTGTTCAGGCGTGAAGTACCGTCTCACCTTAGCAAGAATCCCCAACTTTTTTGCAGCTACCTGAGCTTTCGCCTCAATAAATGGACCGAAGTTGAGGGTTGATGTCAACGTAACACCGAGAAGTTCGAGATGGTCCGTTATCGGCACGGTTACACCACGGAAAGAAGGAGCCGGGTGAAATTGGCTCTTTTTAGCGGAAAAAAGACACGCCTGGGTCTTCGCAGCATTGAAACTGACCAAATTGGCATCACCCCATTCGGAGACCGCCTTCAAGGACAGGTTCAAGCGTTCAACCATGGCCTCCCGGAGAGACCGAATCTGAGGCCCAGTAGCTCGTGCGCTGGACACGTATCTCTCAGCAACAGTGCTGTCGTCTGCGTACCCAAAGGTGCCAGGTTTTAGCAAATCATTAATGTGCAGCAAGAATAATGTTGCCGAGAGCACTGACCCCTGAGGGACTCCGGCGTTGATATCTAACTGACCGGACGAGCAGCCGTCGATAACCACTCGGATGGAGCGATCCCTCAGGAAGTCCCCTATCCAATCACACAGACCACTAGGCAGACCGAAGGAAGGAAGCTTACCAATGAGGCTTTCGTGCCAGACCCTGTCGAAAGCCTTCGAGATGTCGAGGGAGACGGCTAGCGCTTCCCCGTGTCTCTCGATGGCCTCACTCCAGATGTGAATGGCATACGCTAGAAGATCCCCAGTGGACCGATTTCGGCGGAAGCCGTATTGGCGGTCACTGAGGATGTCGTTCGCTTCTAGGTATGCCAGGAGCTTACCGTTGAGTACACGTTCCATACTCTTACAGAGGATGGACGTTACAGATATGGGTCTGTAGTTGGCCGGGTCAGCTCGACTGCCCTTCTTGGGCACGGGCTGTACGTTGGCTTGCTTCCAAGCCTTCGGCACTTTTCCAGTTCCTATCGAAAGGCGATACAGGCGTGTCAAGATCGGAGACAATTCAGGCGCACAGGTTTTAAGTACAATTGCTGGTATCCCGTCGGGGCCACTCGCTTTGTTCACATCGAGGCTACGCAGAACCCTACGGACGTCCTTTTGATGGATGCGGATGTCTGACATACTCGTCATACATCCATCAGGAGAAGGAGGAGGCTGCGCGCCATCAGAATTCAGATGTGAAGATTCCGCAAAAAGGGTGGCAAACAAGTTTGCCTTCTCCTCAGCGGAGTGGGCCAGTGACCCGTCAGGTTTCAGCAGTGGTGGTAGTGAGGGGCGACAGAAATTTGATTCAACCGACTTAGCCAGGGACCAAAACGCTTTGCTACCCGCTGGATATGAAGCAAGTTTGTTCCCGATTCTGCTAATGTGGTCAAACCGTGCTCTTCGCATCACCTTTTTGCAGGACTTGGCAGCCGTGTTGAAGGCTCTCTTCTTCTGACTCACGTCATTTGCCTTGCGCGTTCGAGCGACGACCCATGCTTGGTAGGCCTTGTGTTTAACCGCGTTGGCGTCGTGACACTCGGCCCCAAACCATGGTCGGTTGTCGTTAGATATTGCTACGTCAGAGAATGGAATATAGTACTCCATCCCCCGACGCAACACATCAGTTACAGCGTCAGCGCATGACGATGGATCGTCCGAAGAGAAGCAAGTGGGCTGCCAAGGATAGCATGCGAAAAAAGATCGCATCCCATCCCAATCTGCTGACCTGTACCGCCATACCCGCCGGGTGCCTCTTAGGCTGGGATCGGGCGGGGAGTAGACGGACACAGACTTCACCAGACAGTGGTCGGAACTACCCAACGGTGAAGAAATCGACACTGAGTATCGGTCTGGATCTGTTGTCAGCAGAAGGTCCAAGCAATTGGCTGTGTGCGAATCAACATCTGGCACCCTCGTTGCCCCCTGGACCAGCTGGGTGAGATTTAACGCTAGCGCAAGTTTACGCGTCTCTCGTCCAGCATGATCAGTGCACTGGTATGGGAAGAGCCACTCCTGGTGGTGGGCATTAAAGTCCCCCAGTAGCACTAATTGGGCGGAAGGGTACCGTTGCTGTGCCGCATCAGCCGCCTCACTGAGGTACTCTGTGAGCCTGGTTGTCTCCTGATCTCCGCTGTGCGAGCGGTAGACACAGGCGTAGATAATCTTATCCAGCCCTGTGTCCACCAGAGCCCACAGCACTGAGAACCTGGAGTCTTCAAGATTACGGAGACGCCGATAGCAAGTGTCGTCTCGGGCATACATGCATACACCCGCGCGTGGTTTGAAATTGTGCTCCAGGGTAAACCCTGGGTAAGATAAGTACGACACGTCAGACGGACTTCCTATCTGCGTCTCCGTAAGGAAAAACAGTGCTGGCTTTTCAGTCTCCAGGTGATGGTGGACTGAGGTGAGATTGGAGTGCAGACCTCTAATGTTGGTGAGGTGCACTTTGTGTGGGAGGGGGTGCAGCCGCTGTTTTACTCCAGTTTTCTTTTTATTACCTGCCATTCAAAGATTCAAAAGAGTGAAAGGAGAGGAGAAGGAAGTGAGATGAGGTTCCACGCTACTAACCTACAGACACGCACTGATAGGACGCCATCATTGGGGCACTAGTCCGGAGACTGCGGGGACGCCCGAGCCCCCCCGGAGATGTCCATCGGGCCCTCCCATCTGGTCGCCAACCAGCACGATGGCGCATTCCGGGATTTTTCGACAGTTGGCGGGGCAGCCTTTCGTGTGTGGCTGGCACACTACTTGGGCCCCCAACTACCTGCGGTCGGCCAGCGGCGCACCGTGCCTCGGATCCCGCTACCCTCCGCAACTAGTCTCCCGATACGCCCAAAACAGCGCGAATCAGACTGGTCAGCATGCAGTGGAACAACTATCTCGACCCAACTCCTCTAGTGGCTACACCGAGCATCGTACCGGAACACGGCTAGGCCGCTTGGCGGTACGTCTTTGCCCGGTGGGTGGTCACAAGCCTTCGGCCGAAGCCTACCACCAGTAAGTGTCACCTGATTAGCACCACCCGGGGACCACGTGTAGGGTAACAACAATAGGGGTAACTCTCCTACGGACGCGGGTGACTCAGCCCTCATAAGTGCAGTACAAGACTTATGTTGACAGAGTCGACTGTTATCACGTCTATTTCTAGGAAACGTTTTAGTGGGTTGAAGTCCCACATAACTGCACTATCGCTCCGTGGTAGTGCAGTATGCATGAGCATTTCTCCAAGCAAAAAGGTCTGCCATGCGGTGAAATAGATTAGGATTTGTTTGATCCCCTGCCTTGCCAGTTTCACTTGCGCAATTAGGCTGCTGGTCTCGATAGAGTCAAAAGCCTTCTCATAGTCCACAAATGCAAAACACAAGGGCCGATTATACTCTTCGGAATTTTGTATAATCTGGCGCACTGTGTGGATGTCATTTATGGTGCTGTGTCCTCCTCGAAACCCGGCCTGCTCCGGTGGCTAAAACTCGTCGAGTCTTCGTGCCAGGCGATTCGACTCTCGAAAACAACTTATATACGTGGCTTAGATTATGTGCACAAAACAAACATGTTTTAGTTCCTATTAGTACATTTTTTATAATCAAATGGTCATTCACGTAATTTAAGTACCTATACGATTCGAAATAGTACCTATAGGATAGTACGTATAAGTACCAATAAGATCCGAACGGTTGAGATTACGTGAAATTTTGCTCTATTGTTAAATTCAAAAATTAAATGAAGGAGATTGCCCAAACACAGGCCCCTTATGAGGTATCGTGTCTGCGATTTCAATGTTATCCAAAAATAGGATTTATATTTTGTGTTTCCATCCGTGTCCCTTACTTTATATGTACAGACAACAACAGATCAGGTTTCTTCACTTGGACATTTGTATGCACCTTATTGCATTGTAATAAGGGTTTATTTCAAGAACAGAAACATCGTTATTTCTCGTGAACCCCACAAAATAAATAAAAAATGTTTTCTAATTATAAATATAACGTGTTTTTTCTACAATATACAACCAAATTCATCAAGATACAACCATTTTTTCAACGGGACCCAAGTTCCCTTACAAAATGGGCATTCCCCTTTGGACTTGATTTTAAATAGAAACTGCTCCAAGTGATGCAATTTTCATCTTATGCGTGTAATTGATGTGAAGAAGTTCTACTAAACAGTGTTTTCAAAAATGTGTAAGCTGTGGTTACCTATAATTGAGTGTGCATAACATGATAATGTTTTTCAATTTATATATTTTCTGTAAGTTTTTGTTATGTTACTCGTTGGTGATCCTAAATCAATAAATAAATAAGTCTTAAAAATTTAAATCACCGTTGGTCAAACGGTGAACGAATGACAAGTCATTTTACGCGCAGTGTATCCTACTCTCACGGTTACGCAGCGCGCATAAGTAACATTTCGGCGTGCGCCTACGCTCGCGCCAAAGAGTTATTGTCGTAGACGGTGCAGTTTATTTACATTGCCTCTGAGAGGACGATAACTAATTCGCCTCGCAAAATATTAGACCACTATCGGCGCAACGTGTGAAAGAACGCCACTTTTCAATTGTTTTAATATTGCATCCACTGAGATTTATTAATCAGAATTTCGAGATCTCCTACCTCATCTGCTTTATGTAACTAGCTTGGAGAGTAAGAAAAGAAAGAAAAATGGCAATACTAAGCAAAGGAATGTGAAGAGAAAAGAATCGGAATGTGAAATGGCTACCGCTATTTGTGACCTTACTAAGGTTATGGACAAGAGACGGCGAGTTGCGGAGTTATTTCGACGGCGCCATGTCGAAAATCGCTAATGATATTGTGTCCATTAAATCCGATCTGGCCACAGTTACTCAAGTTACTACTAAAAGAAAAAGTGAGATTATTTCTCTGAGGTCTGAGCACGTAAAATTGTAATTGCAAGTGACCGCGCTAGATGAAAAGCAAGAAAGTTTGATGCAAGATGTCGTCTCCCTGCAGAAATCTCTTCAGTTTGCATCGGATCAGCAAGACGACTTGAAAAGACAGGTGAACTCATTTGGTAAGCAGTCTACAGAAGTTCTAAATGACACAATGATTAAGTTGGAGGTGAAAATCGATACCCTAGAACATTTGGCTCGCCAATGTAACTTGGAGTTATGTACCATCCCCGAAAAACGCTCTGAGTTTTTGATTATGCTTATTGAAACAATTTGTGCAAAAATAAATTGCTCACTGAACCAAAAAGACATCATTGCAATTCATCGTGTGCCGCATGCACAAGGACAAAACAATAAACCGAAAAATATTGTTGTAAAACTTGGGTCCCGAGTACTAAGAGATAATATCCTGAGTGCATTTGGAATATCCGGCGCGCCACAGCCGATTTACATTAATGAACACCTGACATTATAGAACAAGCAGTTGTTTCGCGCCTACCGAGAAGCTGACAGCAAAAATAAGTTTAAATACGTGTGGGTTAAACATGCTACAATTCTCGTGCGCGAGGCTGACGGGGAATCAGTAATCGCCATATGATCCCATCAGGACATTCCTAAAATTAAGCCAGGTGCCTCAAAACATGTTATTTAATTATTTCAATGCCCACTTTTATCAATATTCGAATGAAAATTTTATCTTTTTTATGTTTACTTGTAAAATCAGAATTATTGTTATTGTTTCGCTTTTTTCGTGTATATGTATTGATGAATTCTGCAGTTCGAATTACTTCTTGCAACCCTCAAAATATGTTTATTTTTAAATCACTTTTGTATGCTGGTAGCTCGTGGCTAAATAATAACAGCCGCACGTGTCGATCATCAAGCTTAAGCAACGCTTGACGAGGTCGGTCAGTGGATTGGTGACCATTTCAACATACCGAGTTTCCTCCGTGCCTCAGCAAGCACGTTAAGCCGAAGAGCTGTCATTTGAAGATCTTTAACCGTCGTTACAGGTAGTCAGAAGCTTGAGATTGACACCAGTATTGCCAAGGGGTACCGTGTTACCCAGTTACTGGGTTGTGGAGGTCAGATAGGCAGTCGCTCCATGTAAAACACTGGTACTTAGCTGAATCCGGTAAGACTTGAAGCCAACCCCCATATAGTTGGGAAAAAGGCTAGGCAGATGATGATGCTGGTAACTTTGTGGTCGTATTTGTGGTCGTTACATAATGTCATATTATTTTTTATTTATACTAACTACAATCTAAACTTTAGCTACTTGGTTAAAAATACAAGTCTACGATTTTGAGCTAACTATTTGAAATATATTCTTATAAACCTATACTACCAATGGATGAACTGACTATTTATTATCAGAATTGTAGGGGTATTCGGACTAAACTCAATATCCTGTATATGAATATACTAACAAATAGTTATGATATTATAATTTTGACAGAAACATAGCTCACTCCTCAGATTCTCGATGATGAGGTTATAGACAACCGCTACATAGTTTATAGATGTGATCGGGACCGAATTGCGACCAACAAAAAGGAGGGTGGTGGGGTTCTCGTGGCGGTGCTAAAAGACTTACGATCTACCCTCATACCGCTGGATGCGCCAGCTACATCTCACATTGAACAGGTTTTTATTCAACTGCCGGGTAGTAACAGTGACAGTAAATGTGTCATATGCGCTGTATATATTCCCCCGAAAACCACCGACGAAACATACCTGTCACACTATAACTATTTGCATGATATATTGGATAGATTAAACATACATTTATTTTATATGTTTGGCGATTACAATTTGCCTAATATAAATTGGCTTCCAAGTAATGATGGCGACGCTACAGCCCTTCAATACAATGGTAATAACTCACTAAGCGAACATATGAGTAACTTCATGTCATTACTCAATTACTCAATGCTACTCAGTTTAACCATATTCTAAACCACAAGGGTCGCATCTTGGATCTGATAATAAGCAACACAAACTGCATTGTATCCATACAATGACATCCATGCACATTACTTCCAATAGATGATCATCACCGTAGAATCATCACCCTCCATTGTATACGACAATTACCCACATATCTTAAAATAATAAAAATCTCTTGCAAGCGAAAAGATTAAAATATAATTATTATAAAGTAGACTATGAGCAGATCAATCGCGACTTGTATAAAATTAACTGGAATCAGACTTTTAATGGGCTCTCAGTGGCGTCAGCACATTTTACAATAACATTTTAGGTGCAATAAAAACCTATACTCCTACAAGCCATTCTAAGTCATCAAGATTCCCAGTCTGGTTTTCCAGATCACTAATAAGAATATTTAATGGTAAAAATAAGGCCTGGATTAAATGGAAAACATATAATAACCTGTCAGATTACGAGCAGTTCTCTTTTCTGTGGCGGAGTTTCCATCACAGAAAAGAGAATATAATTGAATGTATTAAATGGAGTATAAAAGTGTTATAATCGATATATAAGTGGAGTCGAAGATAATATAAGGAAGAATGTCAAGCATTTGTGGAGTTATGCTGTGGCTAATCGCAAATCCAGTGGTGGTATACCAGCCACGGTATTTTACAAAAATGTTAATTCCAGTGACCCGAATTCTATTTGTGATATGTTCTCTGACTTTTTTCAGTCGGTATATGAAGCTACCACTTTTAATGACAGTGACTTTTCAGACAAATGCGTTGTTATTAACCTTATCACTTTCAGTCCTGATCAAGTACTGCAAACTTAGCTTGTAAATTCCTCTATGCCATATTTATAATAAATGCATTACTGAAGGTACATTTCCTGAAGTTTGGAAACAGGCCTACATAACCCCAGTACATAAAGCAGGTTCTAAACACGATGATGAAAACTATCGCCCCATATCTATCCTGTCTGCCTTGTATAAGGTTTTCGAGAGGCTTGTACACAAAGCAATTCATACAACCATTCATAACATTATTCTCACACAACAACCTGGATTTGTTCAAAAGAGATCTACTGCTACAAATCTATTAACTTTTAAAGATTACTTGTTTAATAATATGTTTAATAACATTTATTTTTATGGACAGGTACAAGTAGATGCGGTGTACATAGATTTTCGTAAAGCTTTTGATAAGGTGGATCATGAGCTGCTTCTCAGAAAGCTTGTGTATAATGGCATTCGTGGGGATCTGTTTCGCTGGTTCGCATCATATGTCGCAAACAGATCGCAAAGAGTTATAGTTAAAGGCTATCGGTCCAATTCAATCGGCGTTACTTCTGGTGTGCCACATGGCTCTAATTTGGGGCCTCTTCTTTTTATTCTTTTTATTACTGACATCGAGTCTTGTTGCATTTACTCAATTTTTTTTCTATATGCAGATGACCTTAAAATCTACAGACCAATTCGTGACCATACCGATACTGTGCTACTGCAAGAGGATCTTCACCGATTTTCTAGTTACTGTGTAGAAAACAAAATCCAGTTAAGCTCATCTTAGTGTGTTTCTATTACATTTACGAAGAAAAGAATTTTTATAAATGGTAGTTACACATTAGATAACACTATACTGCAAAGAGTTATGTCAGTAAAAGACCTTGGAGTACTACTAGACTCTAAACTGCTTCTTGATCAGCGTATTCAGAAAATAATAAGTAACGCTTGCCGTATGTATGGCTTCGTCATGAGAGCTTCTAGTGACTTCAAGCACATAGATACCTACATGCATTTGTATAAGTCGTTAATTAGGTCACAACTCGAATACGCTGTACTTGTTTGGAATACGCTTTATAAGAAATACATCGACTGCTTGGAAAGAGTACAGCACAAATTCCTAAAAGCCCTGGAATATCGGTGCCGTCACGACTTGCGTTCGCCCAATTCTCCCCACAGGAATATGGATTTGTTAAGCTTGGAATCTAGACGCCTTTTCCTAGAAACTATGTTTCTCTATGACTTATGTAATGGCAGGTACGACTGCATAGATCTTGCCAATAAGTTGAGCTACGTTGTTCCGAGGACTGCCATTGTAAGAGGGGTGCGCGCACGACTGCTATTCGCAGTCTCCTCCTGCCGCACCAACGCTGGAGTTCGCGCGCCTCTTCGACGTATGGCAACAAAATTCAATGACGTTTTTGTAGACTTGGACATGTTTACATTGTCATCAAATAAGTTCATGATCTCCTTGATCAATTTAATTAGTGGCTCAAAAAAGTGAAACAAGAACTGTAGTTTTAGCTAATTTAATTGAATTCCTTATATTTTGTTTTTGTATAAATGTGGTTTAATTGAATAGTTTTTTGTTTTTATTATTGTTTGAATTTTAATTATTTTTGATAATTTTTGGAACGAAATTCCTTATCGCGCGTTGGAAAAAATGTCACGAAAAGTTGTAACGACACTTTTTGCTATAGTTGTAAGACGTGCGGCGTGCGTGTTCTAACCTATACGCTGTTGTGTTTACGAAGTCGAGAGAGTATAAATGGGTGTGTATATATATGCATATATAACGCCTGACGCACAAAACCCTCCACCATAGGCCGACTCGAGTCGACACTACTCGAAAACCGACCCCGAGCCGCCACTAATAACGAACCGGCGATCGAATCAGAAAACCTAAAAACCTCTATATCTCGGAAACGGTTGGAGCTAGCTAAATTCTGAGTAAAAATTCCCCCCCCTAGCCCTGTCGCTTCTGGCCGGAGAACAAGATAGGATAACCCCCGCCTTAACTGTTCACCTTCCCCCCCGCAATTTTTTTTTACCCCATTCTAAAATATCAATATGAAAAGTCTATAAAATCGTGCAACAAACCCCTCCCCCACTCCTCCCTCCCCCCCTCACATTTACTAGAAATCCTTTTCAGAAAATAATTTTAAAACATTTTTTAGGTGAGATCGAAAATATACGAACGACCGAACCAACTATTCAAATTGTAAAATCCACATTTGTTAACTGTCATCCATCGCCATCTGTCGCCATCAGCTGGAATTAAAAACATTAATTTAAAAATAAAATTGTATCTCGGAAACGGGAGGAGATAGGCCAAATCTGACAACAGATTAGGTTATACTATAAATATGTTATAAATATAGTATATTCTAATATATATATGTGTATATGTATGTATACACATATGCATATATACTAAAGGAACTTCGTTCCATCCGGGTGCCCCTTGACACCTCTCAAGTTTTTTAATTTTCTTTTTCCTCTCTTTTATTTTTTCTTAATGATCCTTTGTAAAGGGGGTCTCGTTGACTGGAAGTCGAGGACGTCACTCGTTCCGGCAGACAGGAAAACTCCAGGGTTTCGGCAGGACGATTTATTAGTAATTTCCAACAGGTATGGATGATTACAGAATTTAGAGTGATTTATACAGTATTTTATAGTAGGCTTCCACCAACTTCACCACGCCCGCTTGGACAAGGGAGGCGGTAGATGACCTCTCACCCAAAAAAAGTAAATGTCACGAAAACTAGCTAGCCAAAGAGTCCTACGCACTTTTCCAAGTAGGATGAAGTGGTTGGTGCACTTGGTTAGTAGTATTCTTCAATGAAACAATGTTTGTAGCGAAGGTCACTAATTCGCAGTAAATCTTAACACCGAGATTTAGAAAACTGAGGTGAGCGAACAGCGACATCTAGTATCGATCTTGCGAACTATTTACAAGATAATCAATGATATGAACACAGTTGGTTGGTTACGCTTACTTGTTGGTAATAGTTTATAGCTTTATACGCAGATGGCGGTAGTGGTAGTAATTAGATCTGTTACACCTTTAGATTTTAAAACTTATGACATTTAAATTGCGTGCAACTTTTATTTTATTTTTTTACATTTAAATCATTTTTGAATTTTAATTACTTTTGACATTTTAGTTAGTTTTGAAATTTAAATTGAGTGCTTACCTACTTTATGGATTTTAATTATTTGCTGAAATATAATTTACTTTGAATTTTGATTAATTATTTTTTTGACTGTATTTGTAATGTTTTTGAATTTTAATCTTATAACTAAGTTTATTTGTGTTATTCTTAGCCTCAGTTGGTAAAATTATTTTATTAATTTGTGGATAACGTCGTTACACATATGTTACTTTTTTTTTTTTTTTGTTTTTGTCTTGTTTTGTGTAACTGTTCGTTTTTCCAAAATAAATAAATAAATACTCCCTTATTGAACCCTGGATCGCCATGAATGTTAGTTTTAACCGAATTTCCAAAACGGAGGCGTTCTATGTTCGAAATTTCGTTTGTTTTTACGTTAATACATATGCCTAAGGTTACTACATATTTTAAACATTTTACATATATTAGGGTTGTAGATGAAGTCTATTTTGCTACCTTTATTATTACCTTATGCTTACGTGTAGTACAGCAAACAACACTTTTCAGAAGCAGAAACAGTGTCGAAAGCCTTCGACAATTCCAAGAAAATGCTAAGAGAGAGATGTAAGTAGTTTTTGGACTTCTTTAGCAACAATTAACTTTTAAAACTGTGGTATGTTGTATTTTAATAAGAAGGTCATTTAATATTAGACTCAAAAAACTTTTTTACAAAAAAATACTATCGTCTTCCAAATTAAAGCACTACAAAGCGAAAAAAAACTTTCTTATTGGAAGTCGGTGTCAGTAAAGAAAAAATTTTTTGGAAAGTCGATTAAAAAGAGAGTAAGGTCTTCGTCTACTTAGCCATTTATATATTTCATTAGCCAATAGCTACGCAGCTTTTTACAGGGCGAATATATCATTCATAAATCGGGTTTGACAAGGTCAGTTCATAAGTTCTTTTATTATGAACATTTGGGTAGTGATATTTTATTTAGTAATGTTTACAGAATGTCTCGTACACATCATCACTGTCCTCTATGCGTCTCTGTTTATTAAAAATTATTACAAACTGCTTTAATTTTTCTTTGGTCAGTGTGTTCGTATCGTGTCCTAGTTTTTATATCAGTCAAACCTCCTTTCCACTGCTTATTATCAAATACTTAAAAATGTCAGCACCGTTTTCTTATCATTTTCGCCTTGAAAATTGGTCTTCTCCATTAAAATTATTTCTGTGGCGCCTTCTCCGTTATTTGCCGCAATATCATGTTTAGAGTAAGAAAGAGTTTCCATTTTTTGTACCTACTTGTCGAATGTTTTGGATATTATTGTTACTTGTCATAGTTTCAATTTATTTATTTAAACTTCATGCACAAAGGTACAATGGCGAACTTAATGCCTTAGGCATTCTCTACCAGTCAACCAAGGGTGGTGAAGAGATAACATGGCAGGAACATTATTTAAACCGTGGCAAGCAAACAACAAAACACTAAATAATACATATAGGCCTTTTAAATGCATATGTTACATATATATCTTATACATATTACAATACATACCTACATAAATATATGTGTATATATTAATAAAGTAACAAGTAACAAGTAAAAATGTCGTGGTGGCCCAGTGGCTAAGACCTCGCCTCTCGTGCTTGAGGTCGTGGGTTCAAATCCGGGCAAGTACCAATGTGACTTTTTCAAATTCATATGTACTTTCTAAGTTTATCTTAGACATCACAGGCAACGGTGAAGGAAAACATCGTGAGGAAACCTGGACTTACATAGTTAATGTAAGTCTGAAATAGCCAAGTCAGAGGCCTGTGAGATTCCCAGAGGCGGCTTAATTAACTCTGACACCAGAGGTGGCCACACCTCACACGAAAAGAAGAAGAATAAAGTAACGAAAAGAAGTTATAGAAATGACCCCCGCTGAAAGTAAAACCGCAGTATCCGCTTGAAAGCATACGATTCGATTCGAGAGGAAGCACGTTCCAGAGAATAATAGACTAAATATGAATTTATCATAGACTAAGTATAAATAAAATTATAGACACTTGGCCTTTTGGATAATGTAAGCATGGCTTAGCAGATTATTATGGTTATGTAAAAATATATTACATGTTTCTCTATATTTCCATTCAATGCCATCCATTTAACTTAACGAATACATTGAACTTAATGCAATAGTAATACCTAGGTTATAGTGTGCAATAATTCTAGACAGTAATATATCAGATGTCAATGAGCAACTACTCATTAACATAATCATCATCATTTCAGCCGAAAGACGTCCACTGCTGGACATAGGCCTCCCCCAGGCGTCGCCACATTGACCGATCCCATGCGTCTCGCATCCAGCGCCTTCCCTCAACCTTAACCAGGTCATCGGTCCACCTAGTGGGAGGCCTTCCAACGTGTCGTCTTTCGGTTCGCGGTCGCCATTCCAGAACTTTTCGGCCCCATCGGCCATCCGTTCTGCGAGCAATGTGCCCTGCCCACTGCCACTTAAGTTTGGCAATTCTTCGCACATAATAACACAACACAATATATATTATTTTGTTGTTGTTTTCTGGTGTTATTATTAGTTATATTACTGAGTCCTTACTAGGTCTCCAATACCTACTTAGACCATTTTTCAGCCAACGCAAAGAAAAATTGTACGGTCCAGTAGCGCCTACGTATTATCTACAGCAAACATTGTGTGCTGCAAGACAGCACACAGTGTTAAAATAACATCAATTCTAGCGCTAAACAACGTAAACAACGTAGCCGTAGGTGAGTCGAATTATCCAATAATTATTATAAAGAAAAGAAAGGAAAGAAGAAAGAAAATACATTTATTTAGCACAGAATAAAAGACACACAACATAATATTATATAAATCAGATAAAATACAAATAAATAAAAAAGTGTTAAACCTGACGTAAGAAGTTAGCAGGTGTGTGCCTTACGGCTGCGCCAAAAAGGCCAAGTTCAGCAAAAATGCCAGACAACTAGTGCCTGACGCTGGTTTTCAACTGGTCCTGATGTGTGAGGTGACGAATGTAAATCAGTTTTATACTGCAAGGTGACGTGAGTATGTATTAGATAAAATAAATTTATGTCCATTAAAATAGTGAGGAATATGGAAATATGTACATAAATAGTGTGAAAATGAGAAGGTAACATTGCAAGAATAAAAGCTACTAATTTTATTTTATTTTTATTTATTTATTCATTAATTATTATAACACCTTTACAGAAGCTTCCGATGCGATGTTATAACGTACATATAAAACATTAAAATACAATACAACAACAAGACATTCCAATACATTATTTACATGTTCAGACCTTTTTCAATAACATTTTGCGCTACTTTGACGAATCTCGGCAGGTTTTGGCAAAATATATCATCCGATAACGTTATAGTATTTTGTAATTATGTGGGTAGATAAATATGTCATATAATTAAGACATTTAGTGCGACCCTAACTAGCTTCCTTTGTGCTTCTACGAGATACTGACGTAAGTGTCGTCTAAAAACGTGTATTGTGTTAATTACTCTAATCGGTGGTGGCAAGTTATTCCATATTTTTTAAGCCGCATAACGAAAGCTGCCTCTAAAAGCGGCTGTAACCTGTGATTTGAGAGTTGTTGTGAGCATTGTCTTCTACCGCATTAGTCTACTCGCGACCCAACTTAGCTTGTCATAAAGGTAAGTCCGGCTTTTGATATTTTACCACACCGAACAGATGCCAGTTTAGTTTGCGTCTGGACTTCATCTTCAGTATAAATTATGATAATAGAATATGTATATGTGGTCATTTCTTAAAAACCGATCGACCACTACTAAACTACTGTCTTTTTTCGACTTCACTACATCCTGTATGGACGATGGCGGTCAAGTAGACTGTATTTTTACAGACTACAGTAAATGTTTCGACCGTATTGACCATAATATACTTTTAAAGAAGATTTTTTAAGCAGGTATTCATGGTAACTTATACCGGTGGATAACATCTTACATAAAGAATCGTTCCCAGGCTGTCGTAATCAACGGTGCTGTGTCGAAGTGGCATGTAGTCCCTTCAGGAGTTCCCCAGGGATCGCTTCGTGGGCCCTTATTATTTAATATTTTTATAAATGACATTTCCACATGCTTTCAAAATTCACTAGTTTAGCTTTACGCAGACGACATGAAAATCTTCAAACATATAACAACGTCGAAGATTGCGACTTGTTGCAACAAGATCTCGAAAGACTAGAAAACTATTGTCACCTGAATAATCTGGCACTCAATGTATCTAAATGTTACACAATTACGTTCACTCGCAAAGCCAACAGCATATCCCACACATACACTCTAAGGAATGCCCATCTAAAACGAGTAGATTTCATACGAGATTTAGGTGTGATACACGACTCCAAACTTAACTCCGAGAAGCACATAGATTACATAGTTAATAAAGCTAATAAAGCTATGGGGTTTTTAAAAAGATCTTGCTCCCAGTTCACGGATGTCAAAATAGTTAAGATATTGTACTGTTCCTTCGCCCGTAGTTCACTTCAATATTGTTCGCAAGTTTGGAATCCAATTAATGCTGTTTATATCTCAAGATTGGAATCCGTTCTGCGAAACTTTACTAGATACCTGCAGTACAAGTGTAGCACCCGCGATCATAATTACAAGTCGAGATGCAAAAGGTACCATTTACTTCCACTTAGGGAGAGAAGGAGAATATCATATATCTCCTTACTCGTCAAGTTAGCGCAATCTTTCATCGATGCCCCGCAACTTCTCTCTAAGGTTAATTTGCGCGCCCCTACCAGATCTGCTAGAATACCCTTTCTTTTTCTTAACGTCCCCCGCTGCTGCACTCGTTTCGCTTCACACAGAATTCGTTCTTTATAAGATGCGCTAAGTCCTACAATAAATTGGTTGACTTTTCTGAATTTGACTTATTCACTACTAAGCCGCATGTATTCATTCGAATACTTACTAATCATTGGTTGGAATTGGTTCAATAACTGTTTTTTTTTATTGCACCTCATGATGAGGTATTATTGAGATTGTGTGTTATTGTTTAAAGTACATACCACCATTGTAATTCTGTATTTTTCTCTAACATGCTTGCTTTCATAGTAAATTAAATGCGAAAACATGTAATTGGTTACTAGTTGGTTAATTTGATGTTAAATTTGTTAGTTGTTAATACTGTTTGTTTTCCGATTATAATAAAATAAAATGAATAAATAAATAAAATTCCTTAACTCTTTGAATAAAGCACTAACTTTTCGCAATGGAAAAAGCTTATACTATCAAAACTATAATTTAATTATTTGATGCGCAATGGATCCCCTGAAATTTTGCTCATAAAAAATAAATATAAGAACGGCAACCTGCAATCGACCATTTAAATGCGGTTAATAAGTTATAATAATAAAACGTCTAATAATTTCTTACCACTATGACAACGATTCCCAGTAAATAGAAATTTCACAAAAGTTAAAACAAGCTAACTGTATGTAACTGTACAAGTATACTTTGTTGGTTTATAAGGTGCAAGTAAACTTTTTGAAAACACGCAAAAAATAAAACCGGCTAAGTGCGAGTCGGACTCGTGCACGAACGTGTACGGGTTCCGTACCATAATCGCAAAAACGGCAAAAAAAACACTTTTGTTGGTATGAGAGCCCCCACTTAAATATTTTTTTATTCTGTGTTTAGTATTTGTTGTTATAGCGGCAACAGAAATACATCATCTGTGAAAATTTCAACTGTCTAGCTATCACGGTTCATGAGATACAGCCTGATGACAGACAGACAGAAAGTGGTGGCTTATTAATAGGGTACTATTTTTACCAATTGGGTACGGAACACTAAAAAAGATTTTTTAAACAAGTTTTAAATTAATAATTACTTTGTCACGAGAAAACATGTATACTAAATTTCACCTCAGTCTAACACTGAGAAGTGGGTCGAAGGAGATTAAACACTTTCTCTGGAGATTTGGTACTGCCGCTTTACAACTTTGGTACCGACGTTGTACAGCAACGAAAATTATGTTAATATAAACCTTAATGTACAAGAATACTCACAGAATAAAGGCGATATATACGCCCCAATGTTAACGCAGTACTGGCCGTGCGCCCGCTCGATGCCAAAATATTAATATTGAACCTCCTTTTGAACAGTATTTTATTTTTTACAAAATATTATTTGATTTACATATGCTATGTTAGTTATGAAGAAATTCCAGCCATCAATATTTTTGTGTAAAAATATTTTTAAACATCCAAGTCGTTTTGGAGGAGTATCCAAAAGTAGATAAAAATCACGTGTTGTTAATTATTTTTTTGTAAACTATTTGTTATACGAAAAAACCATTTGTTAAAAATAATATAAATGAAACAATAATAAATATATATTTTGTTCAAACCTTTTAACCTAGCCGTTACTAAGAAGTATGCTTTTGAAAGTTACCGTTTTACGGAACTAAAGCGGATAGTAGGCCCTTAACTTGCTTTTCATAACAAGTGGGATTGTCTAGATAACTTCATTCAAGTACCTATTGATATAAAACGACTCTTTTCTGTAATTATATCAAGACAAAATGCATAGTAATGTATACTTATTGGGCAATTGGGAACAACTTAACATAATGATTATTATGTCAACTATGTTTTAGGGCAACCTGCAGAACCTATTTTTTGTCGACAGTGATGAATTTCTCTTTATTTTTAAATGTTGATAGGCTCGCGCTTGACCACTATCTCACCTGATGGTAAGCGATGATGTGGTCGACGATGAAGCAAGCTTGCCTAGAGGAAACCTATTCACTCTTGACTTGAAGATTCCCAAGTTGTAGCTATCAGGAAATACAGATTCCGGCGGGGAATTCCACTCCTTTGCTGTACGCGCAATGAAAGTATTTTTTAGTAGCTTTGTGCGTATGGGTGGGATGTCCACCGTGTACCGATGACGTATCGCCGTACGTCTTGTAGTCCGATGATGAAACGGGCTAGTAGGAATTAGTTCATGCAATTCCAACGCACACTCCCCGAGATGTAACCGATAAATAAATTGTAGTTCTAAAAACTAAAAAACACGCTTTATTGGTAAGGATAATGGGACAAACTGTTTAAATTATTGCATTGTCATCGGTCCTTGATAAGTGTGCAAAGTTTCAAATCAATTCAACGTTTTGAAGTGGGTGAAAATTACGTTCAAAGATTCCGTTACATTGATACATTGATACATTGATACATTGTTACATTGATACATAGATACATACATACCAAGCTAATATAAAAGCGTGTTAAAAACCGGCAGGCTGGCAACTCGGCGCCGATGTTCGAGGTTTTAGAGTCTAGATTCGTCCAGTACTTCATTACCGATTATGTGCATCTAAGACGCGGTACCAATTTGGTTGATCTCCTATAACTTGCAAGATTTAACTACAGATACGTCTCGGGACAGGTGAAACCAAAAGTTATTAGGTTTTTCGAGCACCAAGTAAATAGCACAGAAGTATACCCCGCTGTACCATAAGCTCTTAGAGCAAGGTTATTTTGAGTGTGCGTAAGGGACAGATGTATATGACTTATATACATCTGCCCCTTTTTCCCAGACGCACCATGATCGTCGATCATGACGATTTGTCGTCATGGTACGGGGGCAGATTTTTCGAAGCAGCAAACTTTGCATTTTCGGCCTCACTACTAGTATATTTCGTAACATCATCCCAAAACATCAGTACACTGCATTTTTTTGTGATCTAGGATGTTTTAATATTATAAGGCGATAATTTAATCTAATCAATTTAAACGAGCAATTTCTGTACTTTTATAAATATCTAGGTACGAGTATATTTCGCATATCTCGGCAATCTCTCGTACGATTGGGATGAAATTTAATGATTAAGGTTTTGCATTTTAAGTAAGCTCACAATGGGACTCATCTAAAGGCTTCAAGTCACCCAACGGACAATGGAGACGGCTATGCTCGGCGTTTTCTTGTGTGATCGTATCAGAAATGAGGATATCCGCTGGAGGACCAAAGTGACCGATATAGCCCGAAAAAATATGAAACTGAAGTGGCAGTGGGCAGGGTACATTGCTCGCAGAACGAATGGTCGATAGGATGTGAATCTGCGGTAAGCGGAAGATGCTACGTTTGGGAAGCTATCACTAGGTAGACCGATGCCCTGGTTAAGGTTGCGGGACTCCGCCGGACCCGAGACGCACGGGATCGGTGAAAGTGGCGACGCTTGGGAGATATATTTTCGGCAGTGAATGTCTTTCGGCTGAAATGATGATGATTTTAAGGTTACTTTGTAGTTGTGTTTTCCTGTAAAAAAAGGTTAAATTAATTGTCACCTAGATACTAAACAATTATTTTCCTTAACTGAACATCTCCTGCCAATAATTCATCATCCATTTACTGGCCATTTTTGTTGACCGACTTATTTTATTTATCAGCATTAGTTGTTATTGCAGGTATATTGTTCTTCAGTGCATTTTATATAGATCTCTTCTACTCAACGCATTATCTTATTTGATATAAAAATAGGTTTTAGGTACTTCCTATATATTACTCAAAATAATTTCTGGTATAGGTATCGGAAATGCTTCAAAACTTACTCATAGCAAAATGTTAGGAGTAACACAAGAGGAAAGAGGAAACTTAGATTTTCCCGGGTAAACACAAAACGCAATATGATTTGACATCTACCAGTACAATTTAGCTAAAGGTCGATTTATTGATTTGTCAGATATCCAATCGTGATCACATACTTGGCCCAAACAATTTACTATTGCACCCACGATTCGAAAAATTTACTTTACATTTTACCTTATGATGAGTTGTCTGTGTTGCCTAAGGCTATCTGCAATACTGGCACCGTAGTAGCGACGTCTACTACTACTAATCTTGAAAAGGAAACTCCTCTACTTTATCGTAATCTTTCAAGTTTTTATTTTCCAACACATGTTTTCCCAACGTAAAATACATTCGGTATTTCCCAAATACGCTGCTGAAATTTAAATTACTCGGTTAAGATACTGTATCTTTCAATTTTACAATCAGAAAGAAATCTAATATCTTGTCTTTCCCAGCTTCCTTGGGTTTATCCGTCTTTATCACACGTATTTTCCCCGATTATGTTGATATAGTATCGAGGGTTGTTATCAGTATTGATGAGACAAATGTTTACGCCCAAAAACACCTATTCTGACTTTTCCTCTTCTCCGATTGGTGGGTATCTCTGGCGTGGCATTGATTCATAATATCATGGAGATTCCGGTAAGCAGATCTCGGGATGGACATTTGTCTCAATTTGGCATATTATTTCAACATTACCTGGACGACCGAGCTCTACTAAGATGAAAACACGGCGAAAACGATTTTTCCAGATATGACATAGTTAGATCGATTTTTCGCCCCTGAAAACCTCTATATTGCCAATTTTATAGAAATTGTTTTCGAGAATGTGATTGCAAATATATTATACATATATAAACTCCAGATTTTTTTTCCATGGGGTTTGGCTAGAAACTACAGAACGCCAACTGCTACGATCCTTACAAACATCTTTTGATTCACTCACGTTCATAAATTTAATCATACACGCACGCCAGTTATAAGTACTGCGAACCTGGCCTTTCTGAAGAACATCACCAATAAGGTCTATGAATGTCTTTCTAGGGTGGCCCTTCCCGGCGTTTCCATACACGTCTGCCTTGTAAATACCTTTCGTTAGTTGTCTTTCATTCATCCTCTCAACAAGGACAAACCTAGTTGGCCTAGTCCTCAACCACTCCAAATGTGAAATTTTTCTTTGTGACAGTACCGACAGACAACCGACGCTTCAGAAATTCTATGCAATAGCCCCAGAGATCAAAATTTTAGATAAAAGTTCACTGCACCTCCTAGGTTCCCCAATTTTGGAAGACAGTTTTTCTTCATTCATTGATAGCAAAATTAACCATTTTAATGATATTTCGGATAGACTCTCCAAAATTAACCTTCATTCGGCTTTTACTCTTATTAGGTATTGCTGTTTTGGACCAAATTTTATGTATTTTCTCCGCTCTTCCCCTTTATGGAAGCAGCCACCTCTCCTGGAAAAAATTGACGAAATTATTCGATGCACTCTGACATCTATCTTAAATGTGGCCTTAGATGACCGAGCCTGGACGCAAGCCACGCTACCCATTCGCTTTGGTGGGCTCGGCATCCGCAAAATTTCTAGTATAAGCCTACCGGCGTTCCTGTCTTCGGTCCACAGCACTGAAACGTTAACCACTAATATTTTATCCCTGTCAGTGGTTAACAGTGAAGTGCCGTGTTCGACCGACGCAGTGTGCGCCTGGAAAGTGGCTTGCCCGAATACGGCGTTGCCCGAAAACCCATCTTCTCAAAGACAGTGGGATGAGCCGCTCTGCAGATTGGAACGGAATAAACTCATAAATACGTCTACCAATACTGCTGAGCGTGCTCGCCTACTGGCTGTGGGTGAGTGGGAGTCGGGCCTCTGGCTACAGGCATTACCGTCACCCAATATAGGTACAATGTTGAGTGACACTACCTTCCGGATCGCTACATGTCTGCGCCTTGGTACTGCCAGCGGAGCTCCACATCGTTGTCAATGTGGTGAAGCAGTCGACCGCCTCGGACACCATGGCCTATCCTGCAGTAGGAGCGCTGGTCGGATAGCACGGCACGCCAGCATTAATGACATCATACGTCGAGCTCTTGTCACCGCCGGGGTGCCAGCTGTTTTAGAACCCAATGGCTTGGCACGCGACGATGGGAAGAGACCGGACGGGATGACCATAATGCCTTGGAAGTTGGGTAGGCCTTTGGTGTGGGATGCAACATGTGTCGATACCCTTGCGCCATCCCATCTTCTTAGCACGGCGGGCTGTGCTGGGGCAGCTGCTGCTGGTGCAGAAAACCTCAAACGGCGCAAATATAACAACCTTATTGGCAGTTATATGTTTGAGCCGTTTGGGGTTGAGACATTAGGTCCATGGGGTCCGAGTGCTCATCGAGTGTTTCGAGACATTAGTAAACGGTTAGTCGACTGTTCGCGTGACCAGAGGGCTGGCCTTTTCTTCAGCCAGAGAATCAGCATCGCCATTCAACGTGGCAATGCTGCCAGCGTTCTGGGCACGTTTCCCATTGACATCGATGTGGATGAATTTTTTGATGCGCAATGAGCCCCTTTTCCTCTCCCCTTTGTATGTAAGTTTGTTTTGTTATTAGTCATAAGATTAGAAATATTCAATTGTATATATTGTTTAAATTATAAATAAAAAACCGTCATAGAGGACAAACCATCTTAGCATACTCTTTTAAATGTTTGTCACTACTTACATATTTACAAATATTGCTCGTTTAATAGTTTATGATATTATCTACTCGCTGCACCCCTTTTTTGCACACGCACTTTTCACAGTGCAACATAATTCTAGTTCACTCAAGCATCAGGGAAACAATTTTCAAAATCATTCAGTGGTTCTAGAATTTACCATTCAATAATGACATAAATATATGGGTATTAGAGTTTATAATATAGGTATGCCTAGAAGTGTAGGTTACCCGGAGATGGTAAGCATAGAGCTATTGAGTTTTGCTATTAGGCTACTAGTAGCTCCTATATTGATAACTTCTGCCTACCCTTTCCGGGAAATTATATTTCGGCCGGAGTTTCGGTTTGAGCAGAGGTTGGATATTCGGCTCGAACAAAACTAGTTTCAGCTGCAGAAACTAAGAACTGAATGTCTCGTTCGCTATGTATGTAATATTTTGTGGGACATTTATGTTCTGTTAATGATGTCTTTCTTTCGTCTATTAAGTGAAACTTCATAACTGGCTGAAAGTGAGTACACAATGCTCCTCTTTAAGAAACAAATTTGTGATCTTATGGCTACTAAAGATTTTAAAAATAATAGCTAATTATAATTGAGTTGAAGTTTGAGAGGGATTGAAGACTTTAATTTTACCCAATTTCTCGCTGTCGCTTCCGAAGAAAATTACTTTTCAATATTTTCTTCTCTTTTTGAAGTCGCTTTTTCGATGCCTATTCATTTGTTTAACTTTGTTTGTACGTACTTATATGAAGCGGTGTATTAAAGTACTTATGATCCGCCCCGGCATCGCACGAGACAATTTTTTTTACAAAATTCTGTCTTGTTTATCGAAATTATATTAGTGAAAACCGTTTCAAATCCATTGCATAGCTCAGAACAAATGACACGGACAGATGCGGACAGCGACTTTATTTTATAATATTGAATTACTAGTACTGAATTAGAAGCTTTGGTATAGATTTCGACCGAAACTGGAAGAGGAGCCGCATAAGAGGAGACGGTTACGGTTTCGGTTTCAGCTGAAAATCTTGGTTTGGTTGGACACCACTTTTTTGATCCGAAATCATGCATTATAAATCCGTCTATAGTATAGATGGAGCTCCTTTTTTTTTCTTGTCGGGGGAAACCTTCAAAAGGCGCCTGGCCTTTTGGGGGAAAATACCATTTTGTGGGCTTTTTACCTCAATAAAAACCATCCCGGTTATCACAGTCAGCACATGGCACCCCGTTACCTCTTAAAAGACCACGCCTGTTAGGGCACATTCCTGGGGAGACTGTGAGGCGCCTCCCTTGAGCCTCGCTGTGCACGGCAGCACGTGACCGCAGTGTTACCGTCTTACCTGCAGTCTAATTGCGTAAGTGAATTCTGCAAAGCAAACAAAACGATTCCTTCCCAAAAACGACTTTACGTATTAATATGCAATACGTAAAGTAGTTTTTGGGAAGGAATCGACTTGTTTGCTTTGCAGAATTCACTTACGCAATTAGGCTGCTGGAGTCACATGCTGGGCAAACAATCTACAATCTGGCCGCCTGTGGCCTCGGAGTCCCGCCTGCCTATGATACAGACGGAGTAACGGCGGTTTAGGCGTCGAGGCTGAGAATCTACCGTTTTCTGATCTAAACACACCCTGAAGCTCGAATCTGAAATGAGGAATATAGATAAAAAAAAGTTAACTGTGCCAGGCAAAATCAGGTATCCGTCTGACTTCACCAAAATGGAATAATATGACAATACATTCCATTTTGGTGAATGCCGCAAGATGATGACAACGACCAATGGTGCAGTAAGAGTAAAACCGGCCAAGCGCGAGTCAGACTCGGGCACGAAGGGTTCCGTACCATTATCGCAAAAGAACGGAAAAAGAATCACGTTTGTTGTATGGGAACCCCACTTAAATATTTATTTTATTCTGTTTTGAGTATTTGTTGTTATAGCGGCAACAGAAATACAACATCTGTGAAAATTTCAACTGCCTAGCTATCACGGTTCACGAGATACAACCTGGTGACAGACGGACAGACAGACAGACAGACGGATCGCGGCGTCTTAGTAATAGGGTCCCGTTTTTAGCCTTTGGGTACGGAACCATAAAAGGTAAAAATAACAATCGTTGAAACTTGTATGGATCTTTAACATAATCCTTAAAATAAAAAGATGTATCGAAAAGAAAAGCCTCTTAAACTATTCATCTATAAACTCTTATTTTATAAAAGGTTTCTTACATTTTTGGTACTCACTGTACCAAACATAACCAAGGTAATTCCCTTTAAGATAAAACTTGAAGTGACAGCTTACAACTTTATCAGAAAACGTGGTTTCCCCAAAGGGTTTCCCTCATAATTTTATATCCTCACACTCAACAAAGTTTGTCTGTCAGTCTGTCTATCCAGAAAGAGTAACCCAGGTATTTGCATAAATAAATTATTTCGTAATAAGGGTTGTGCATCCGATTCGGCGTTGTTGAGATACTCATATCCTATGTCTTCTATAAACTATCCTACACAATCCTAATTCTCCTCAATACCTTCGTGAACACTTTGAGTACTTTGTCCCGAGGGGTAAACCCACCCTGTCGCACTTCCACTTCTCTTCTCCTTCGTACCCCACGTCATACTTCCAGCCGCTATGATGGCTCCTTCTCTGTTACTGCAGTGCGTCTCTGGAACTCTCTACCACATTCCCTACGCAAAAGCCCTTCTCTGAATGTCTTCAAGAGGAAATTCAAGGATCATTTTCTTTAGGAATGACATAATAATATTATAAGTATATAGGTATTTATATATATTTTATACTTAATTATGTATGTATATTTATTTATTTTATATTATTCTAAAATTGTTCACTGGACTATTCTCTTCTTCCTTTTGTAAACTCTCCTTATCACTCTAAGGTTTGCTGGTAGAAATCTCTTCTTAGAGTTAAGCTCGCCTTTGTACATCAACTTTATAATCACTCCGTGTTGTATGTGTCATTTTTGTGTACAATAAAGAATTATAGAAGGAGTAAAATCATTTTTAAGCCACTAATAAACATTTATAAAATGCTACAAAAAATTACAAAACGGGATATCTTTATAACCAGCCTGATTTATAGCCCACAAAAGCTTTGAAAACCTTGTTCAAGTCCTTGCACCAGTTTCTGGACGCCCTAATCAAGTACCTTCATCAGGATTTTTGATTGCTTAAATTGCCATCTCATTTCTGAGGAGCAAAGAGAAACTGGTTTTAACAGCAATTTTAATGAAGTACCTATATAAGTCTTAGGAGCTAAAGCAGCACTTTAGTCACATTATTGTAGCCCCTATAGAAAATCCATTGATATATTAATGAGCAGATCTTGAGAACTGACGAGTTACTGCCTCCAGACACAATAACCGCTTTTCGACGACAATTATTAAACGGGCCCGAGCGGCAAACATAGCGCTATGGTGCATATTTTCTGAGATAAGTTAATATAAACATTTACAACTTTAAAGAAAATAATGCCCCTGGGAAACTTTAAAAAGAGCATTTTGTATTAATTCCTAAACATGCTAATTTAAATAACCGAAAGTCAAACTGATTGGCAACTATTAAAACAGCTTTTGCATAAATTGCTAAAAAAATATTACTCGTGCCTTCTCTGTGTGAGAAAAACCTTTGCACTGCAGTGAGACAGTAACAGGTTGGGATTATTATTATCAGGCTTATATGATATATAATTTCGCGTTTAGAGCTAGGTCATTATTAACCGACTTTTCAAAAAGGAGTTTTTCAAAAGAGAGTTTCTATGTTCGACTTTAGGTGTTGTGGTTTTTTTTCTTTTATCACCGATTTCTCCGTCAATTGTGGACCTATTTTCAAAATTAATTTCTGTAAAAAGAATTTTTAAAATATCGGTCGATCGAACACAATGTGACTGCACTTTTTCTAAAGGTGCGGCAATGCTAACTGCTCTGAATATATACCAGTATATGTCACACTTGCTGGCTTGTCCATTCTGCCAAATAAACAAATAGGAAGGACACAGCTGCACATCATACTAACAGAAAAACCAAGTCATTTGAAAAGTCTACAAAATTAGTAAATAATTTAATACTAGCTTCTGCCAGCGGCTTCGCCCGAGTGAAAAGTGTTTTATCATCCCAAGGGAACATAATGTCGGGATAAAAAGCATATGTGCTATTCCAGACTATAATCCATATCTATGACAAATTTCATCCAGATCCGTTCAGCCGTTCTGGCGTGATTGAGTAACAAACATACATCCACACACACAGTCATCAAAACTTTCACATTTATAATATTAGTAAGATGGATGTTTCCTGAAAATTCCTCTATAGCTTACTTCAAGGATTTGGAGAAGACCCAAACATTACCTTGATTCCCTGTTTACTACATGAGGGAATCAGTGAGCCCGAAAACCATTAAAATTAAACCAATGACAAAAAACTGGCAAATATTCTAACACCCAAGACCCCGTACTTGGCTAACTTGAAAAACAGCCGGCGTGCAAAGTGTTTTGGTGCGCCAGTGATGGGGGGTACTCCCAAGAGAAGGGTCCGGTGAAGGATAGCCGCAGCAGGTTCTCGGATATATGCTTACACGTACCTGTGTCCCTGCCATAAGCGGCACAGGAGCACACCGTGGAGTTTTAATGAGTAGAAGTCCCACATAACCGTGGTAGCGCAGTATGCATGAGCATTAATACAGGCAAAAAAAAAGGTCCGTAGGTTTGGCTAGCGCTGCCTCTCACAGTCTGCCACCCTGGGCCTTGGCCTGTATTATTATCTGTGCCTATATTATATGTGCCTTGGCCCTCTTGGTAAAATACGTTACTACATGGAAGTACTATTTAACATCTTTGTCATCCGGAAATGGGCAAGGAAGCTCAAAACTGAAATTCAAAACTCAGCAGCCCGCCGTACTTGGAACATGAGATGACGAAAGATTGTCGACACAGTTTGCTTCCAAACCAGCTTCTTCTGCACCAACATCATGTCATCTGTTCTGTCTCTTCCCATCGTCACGCACGCACTCACTTTTGTTCCTAATACTACAGGTAAGTAATAGTTCGACGAATAATATCGTTGATGCTGGCGTGCCTTGCTACGCGGCCTCCAGTCCTGCAACAGGGCATGCCATGGTGCTCGAAGCTGTTGCCAGCTTTATCATAGATGCCTCGACGTGGAACAACATACGAATAAGGTGCACCTAAGCGTAGACAATTTGCGGGCCGAAACGATGCTTCGTCCATCATCACCCCCGGGGGGGGATGACAGGAGTGCCTGAAGTCACAAATCCGACTCACACAGTCAGCAGGAGCACACACTCATCAGTATCTACTAAATGGCTGCTCATCGTCTTTGGAAGGGCCGAGCAAGTTCGTACTGGGAGAAGCCATATTCTAAGTGTTCAATGTATCGGCCAAACACGGTACCTCAAAATCAACCAGTGAGGAAGATGGAATGTTCCTGGTTAATGAATCGGTACTGTTGATCGAGGGCACCAAGACGAATGGGAAGTGTGGCTTGCGACCATGCTCGGTCGTCAAGGCCACATTTAGGATCGAAGAAGTTATGGTAGTATGAATAGTTAGTTTTTCTTTTTAGTTATGTACAAATATTGTTATTTAAAATACCTAAATAGACATTATTATCGAAATTTTCAATGACAATTCCTATCACAAAAACAACTTTTTTACAAAAAAAATACTACCGACTTCTAAATATGGAAACTACAAAGTGAAAAATAACTTTATTTTTGGCAGTCGGCGTCTTTCGTAGGTACCGTTTTTTTGCGTTTTGGAAACTGACTTCCAAAAATAAGGTTATTTTTCACTTTGTAGTTTTCATATTTGGAAGTCGGTAGTATTTTTTTGTAAAAAAGTTTTTTATTTTTCACTTTTTAGTTGTACTTACCTAATAGGCAAGTTGTTTAGTAAATTTCCTATAACGCCAGAATAGATTACCCGAATGTCATGCAACTTGAACAAAACCGATTAAATGAGGGATCTGCTTACCCCTTAAGAGCGTACTGGCGTGATTTTATGTTATGAAATGGTCTAAACAATAAACAGACATGCGATTGCAGCAGTCCCAAACGATTTTCCGTTATTTATTGAAGAGTTCTGTTGTATATCTTCGAAGTTCTTCATCAGATCTTCACCAAATTAATATGGGACCAATTTCGGAACATATTCTTACAAACAAAAATATAATTTTCGAAATCGGTCCACAATTGACGGAGATATCGGTGAACATACATAAAAAAATTAAAAAAGACATACAAGAAGTCGAACATAGAACCTCCTCCTTTTTCGAATGTCGGTTAATAAAATGACTGTTTCTTCAATATGACTGCGACATTTGTGATGAATTGATCAAAATAGATATTATATTGTAAAGAAACCCAAGGATGAGTAATCATTCTTCATTTTAGACATTTGAAGATCAGGGAATCCCAAGTGCATGAAGCTTTTTCTAAAGAGATAACTCCTTCAAGATAATATTCGGACAGCTGCTTATCTATCTATGCTGTATTTATAAACTACAAACATCACAAAAGATTTAGTAACCGAATAACTGTTTAACGTGTTGTTTGCAGCTGAGAAGGAAATCATAACCAGGTAGGCTACTAAAATTTTATTGGATCATTTTATTAATATTTTATTCTTTGCTTGTCAATTCTAATGCATACTTTTAAAGAGCGGTTTTAATTCGAGATTCTCAGATTGTTTTGCTTTACTGTCTGTGTTTTATTGAGTTTGGTGTATCGAGAAATATACTACAAAAAGTAAACCAACCATTTCTGAAGAACAGTAAGCATATGCAAGATTATATGGATTCTTCAGACTTTGCGGGTTTGCTAGAAATAATGATATATGAGCCCGCTAAACATACTCTATTGGATCATTCAGTTGAGTTTGAGTTTATGTCAATGTGCGATGTTTTTTACTTTATCATAAAAATAACAACAACCAATTCTTTGTCGTTAGATTTGGCAACAAGTTTTTAGAACGAGACTCATCAAATTCTCAACAAAAGAGGCTCATCAACAAAAGAGGTTGTCTGTAAATCATTGGACTACAGAAGGCACAGTGCAGATTTTGTTTGTTAGAAGCATCATGACAGCTGCTTATTTTGTTTATAATAATCAAACTACATGTTGTGAAAATAGTGCTGTGTTCCACCAATAACGTTTACTTTTTTATTTGTTTTAGTTATGTCAGGCCCAGGTGAAAAGAAAGAACAGAAGCCGTACCGTCCTCCTCCATACGAGAGACCTTACGGACCACCCGATAACCCGAAAGATCGTCCGAGAGCTTGACAATGAAGAGAGCTTGACCATGAAAAATTATATTGTACCTAAGGTATTTAAGATAGCATTAAGAGGAATCCCAACGAAATTTTTCACGTGTCTTACGTAAATTAACCGAAGACATGAAATAAACTGAAGGATCTATAGCTGTAAAGTGGCTGAGAAAGACGAAGAACCGATAGCTACTGGAGTAATCGAGTCCCAGAAAGAAGACCGTGAATCAGGAAACTTAGTACCAGATTTAGAAGAATCCTTGAAAAAGGACGCGATGGTAGACTTCCTGTGGAAGAAGAAGAACCAGCTGCTATGAACCAACTTGGGCGACAAGTATGTCTGGCATTGGACTACGATAGGCTGATTGAATCCATTGATTAACTATGTTATTTGTTAGATAAATAACAAATGATAAAAAGTTATGTAAGGAGAACTATCACTGATCTAGTTAAGTAATTTTTGCATCGGTATAGCCAATTATTTATGTTAGTTTAATCAGGCATTCATCTTGTCTTCTGACCTCATTGGCCAACACAACAGATAAGAGAATATTAACACAAATCTGTCAATTGTTGGAAAAACCGACCAACAAAACGTGAGAATTTTGGGAAATCCCTAAAGAGATAAGTTCAAGATGAACGAATGTTTTATTGTCATAATCTGTGTATCAATCAAAAATAGATGTCAGCAAAGTTAATGTTCTTCTTGTAAAAAAGAGTCATGCTTACAAATAAATTTGAGTAGGTATATATAAAATTAGGTAAGGTAGGTAGGTAGGTAGTTGTAAAGTTAGTACAGAATGACTGTTAAAATGTAATGTAATTTAATTATTTTATAATTTCTGATGTTTTAAATTTAAGTTTAGAATCTCTAATAAATGTAAATTATCATTTAATAATTTGTGTAATTTCTTATCCCTTTTCATATTAACAAAATTGCTAACATTCCAATTGAAACAACTCAATCAAAGAGATAATGTTACAACTATTTAATGACACACATATAAATCTAGTACAACGTACATGATTTAGAATATATGATCTAAAACATCTGAATTAAGATAATACTATAAGTAATGACGTTAAGCAAAGTGCCAAGTAACATAGAATAACTTAACTCGAACAAACTGCACGCAGTGAATTGAAGACGGTCATTGCTAACTAGTTCTTTAAATGTTTCCAAAACGGGCTTCCTTGACTGAACTGAAATGAAAATATGAATCAGGTAAAAGTCGCAACGTGCTTAAATTAAAACAAAACCAAAGTATCAGCCTTTGTAATTTATGAATTAATATTATGTGGTGTACATAGTAGTACACATATACATAAATAATATATCAAAGCTCTCACCTTCGTACAACGAGAAGAGCAAACTATACATCTGTGAGAACAAATAACATTTGTGTGGCGCCTATACTAACAAGTAACGTTGGATTTGTAGCCAGGTCATTAGAAAAACTCCAAAGGTATTAACAAAAATATGTCTACGGTCGTATATACATACCACATCTGAAGTCTATTAAGCACTTGATGATAAGGGTAATGGTCTGGTCAACTTCTTTACTCATTTGGTCATTAATGTAACATCCGATGAAACACCAAAAGAAAGGCAAAACGCTCTTAACAATCACCAGCCATCTCAATGACGCCTGAAGTGAAAATGAAAAAGCATTAATGTGATTAAAACTGTTTCCTAGCCGATACCTAGACCCTGTCTGCTTAGTTATTTTTGTATACACAGGATTTGATGCTAAAGAACTAGAAAAATTGTCTTAAGATTTGCCCAATGTATGACCATAAATAGGAGAGTTAATAGAGAAGAATTTGTAAACATAGACATTATTGATTTTCTAAAGGCCAATACAAATTTTAATGTTCTTAGGTTATTAAAAAAACAATTATACCTGATGGGACACAATCACTGTTACACCAACCACACCACTTGTGAACATCAGCCAGATCGATAAGAAAATCTGCAAACAAATATAGTGATACAAATCAATGAATGCTTCTGCTTATACAAAATTATAATGCTGATAGTGGATGATAAAACAAAAGGTTGGAAAGCAAATCATTGCCAAACTTAGTATTGCAGGATGTTGTGCGTCACTGTTAAATACATAAATAATAAAACAAAAACGGCAGTCAATAACTCTAAGTTCCTATAAATGAACTTTACCTGTAAACCGTAACATTTTTCCAAAAGATGAACGCAAGTGCTTAAATCGTCATACAGTTTACAAAGAAATTTTAAATCGAACTGAGCAAGATCGTCTATTTCGATAAATTCTATATTAGGACTTAAAACGTACTGAAGAATGCGTCTCATTCCCATATCCCCTTTGATAATCATTTTAGATACTCGTGCGTTGTCATTATATATTAATATTCTAGACAACTGATGATTTAAGAGTTTTATTAGTGCTAATAATAAAAACAAGTGCATGATCAAATGCATAACTGATAGAAACGTTGGTATTCTTATCAGAAGAATAAATGGTGGATATATATTTATAATTTCCATAACAATTAGTATTATGAATATTACCATCGGTGTTAAATACCACAAATACATTTTTAAAGCGAATAATTTCAGGGTATTGCTATCAATTTTTATATCTTTGAAAATATCGTCAATAATTTCATGTATGCTCAAACAAATTGTTTCGCTGTTAATAAGGTTTATTATTAAGATCAAGGTGTTTACAACTAAGTCTATAATATCAGTTATCATTTCCATTTCTTTTTTTACGTCAAAATCGAGTACTCTTTTTATATCAAATGAATAGCTGCTAATCAAGGCTACAACAATTAACAATGACCAGATCTTAAGCCACAAATTTATCCTGATTGATTCTCCTGTGGCCGTTATTATAGGTTTGGGTAGCCCAAATATATTGCAAATTAAATTAAACGGGCGGAAATAACTGTAGAACATTTTTCAGTCACCAGTTCACCACAAGGCATCACCACTATTAACACGGTTCATAAAAATATGGTAAGTAATATATAATACTCGAGCTGAAATAGCTACCTATTAAAAATAAATCAAAATGTAATTATAAGACCATTTCCAGCTTGTTTAAAAATTTTACATGAGTTGTTACTCAAGCTTATTTGGAAATTTCTATGCAGAGTGTTAATCCGTAAGATACATAAACATAGACCTCTTCATGATGTGTCAGTAGTTCTTCATGATGATATTCTTGGCCTTGTCCCATGTTAATTAGGTTCGGCGCTTCACCTTTTCTTCTATAATTGTTTTCTCTTCTGTCAACCGTCACGTTATCATTCATTCCCTTTGTCATGCATATCATTCCTGTTGTTTCAGTACTCTTTCAGTCTATTATCAGCTGGTCTTCTATTATTGTTGTGACTGATGTTATTTCCTTATCACTAGATTGTACAGGCTTATCAGGGTGGAATTTTACTTGATAATTCATGCCTCATTCGATAGATGACACTACTTAACAAAGATTTGGTCTTTATACCTATTTTATAAGATGATGATGGCCCAGTGATTGTCGTGGTGGCCCAGTGGCTAAGATCTCGCCTATTGTGCTTGAGGTTGTGGGTTCAAATACGGGCAAGTACCAATGCGAATCAAATTCACATTATGTACTTTCTAAGTTTATCTTGGACGTCATAGGCAACGGTGAAGGAAAACATCATGAGGAAATCAGGATTTATATAGTTAATGTAAGTCTGAAATATACAAGTCAGAGACCTGTGGGGTTCCCAGAGAGAGGCGGCTACATCCTAACACGAAAAAAAGAAGAATAAGATGGATTGGTTCTTTGGCCATAACTATCTTATATTGATTAAAATTTATAAATGGGAAATATGTGGAACACAATACACTGTCTGTTTTCGGGAAAAGATAGCTTTGTACATCGGTCGGTTAGTGAGTGACAACAATGTCCATTGTTGTCACTCATTCTTGGCACAAATTGGTGGAGTTTTGAATTGTCTAATTTCAAGGTAGTTATTTAACTACAAATAAGGAAATAGGCGCCTTTTCCTGCAATAAAATCTATACAGTGTGGTTTTTATAGTTCATTACATAAAACTTCGCAATTTTGTATAATGATTCAACCTCATATACTTTTCTTGTAAAGATCCGGTACACCGATTTCCAGTGTAATTTGATAGTCGTATTGTGTAGGCTTTCGTTACAATGAGAGGTCAGGTAATATTGGAAATAGCTTGGTAACATGTCATATTTTAAATACATTATTGTGTCGATGGCGAAATACATTTTATCTAATCAAGAAATGCGTTGAAGTTCTAACCGATATGATAAGGGCGTGAATCAGATGATAGCTACAAATAAATGATAAACAAGTGAAGAGTCCAGTGAGGTTTTGAACACCTGTGAAACAAACACTTCTGTATATTGTTTATTTTGTTGAATATCAAATAATTACCACCATGTCCCACCGTAAGTAATTTTCTTTTCTGTCGAGTTCCAATCAAGTTAAAAAGTAAAAACATCTTTAATAAAGGTTTTGATATCTACGGATGATACGGCCTTTGTTATAAAGACAAGATTCTAGAACGGAGTACATCGAATCTTTTTTCATATCTCTAATCCAATGAGGCCACTGATTAACTTCATGTTTTAGCAAACAACAATCAACAACTATAGATACATATATACAATGAATCAATTTACCAGCAAAATAACTTCTTTGTCCAGGGGGGTGACCATAAATAAGCTCTTAGAGTAAGGTTATTTTGAGTGTGTGTAAGGGACAGATGTATATGATTTGTATACATCTGTCACTTACGCGATCTCAAAATAACCTTGCTCTAAGAGCTTATGGTCACCCCCGAGTTAAATGAAATTAATTACCTATTAATCAAGCAAGTAAGCACTTTTGTTAGTTATTTAATCTTGCATGCGAATTGCTTGCAGGCGGAATCGTGGCCTAACTAACTATAATATTTATTTAAGATAACCAGTTACTAATGTCACTTTTTCTCAGACGGGCCACCTCCTCCGTATTACACTGGCCATGGTCATCCACCGCCACCGCCCGGAGGGTCATACGCGTACGTGCCTGCCCCGGTGATGATGCCGGTCTACCATCCCCCACCACCTCAGCCGCCGCCACCAGAACCCAACCAGCCAACTTACGTCACCAACTACATCTATCAACAGCCACCGCAGCCGCCACCAGTTGTTACCGTTGTTGAAGGTACAGTAGCTTTAAGAAAACGTTGATCGCTTTTGGACTTTGTCACATTAAAGTCTTTGCTGATATTAGTTTATGTAATACGTCATCAATTGGCCCCTTTTGCATCGTATGATATGACAAGGTTCTAAAAGTACGGTTCGTAAGTTTTCAAACTGTACCAGATCCTAAACTTCTTATGTTGATTTCCAAAGCATACGGTTTTGGAAATATCACTCAATTCAATCTTTGTTGGCTTTAAGTGAAAGAAAATAAGTAAGTCAATCATCAATCATCAGGGGCCTTACCACGACGTGTCAAAACTCCACTGTGAGAGAGGGACGGAGCTTAACAAGACAAATATCTCTGTCCCCTTTTCACAGTCGCACTACGATAGTTTTGACACGTCATGGTCCGGCCCCAGATGTCAGGCATCAATGAATTTCGATGATTCACTTTTATACTTAAATCAATTTGTTTGCTTCATCTAACCTAAAAGACATAAGGAAATTGAGAAATATCGCCAATAAAGAGGTATAACTTATTGCGCGCTCACACTTATCTGTACTTACACAATCAGTCAGCGTTCTATTCCGAAATATGGGAATTACATGCTAATCCGATAACTATGTGCTTCGACAATCGAGTCCCCAATTAAACAACAAAGAAAGAAAAAGAGTTGTTGCACACAGAAAACAAAACAAAGCTACCGTTAGTAAGACTCTTGGTTTTAATAGCAGAATAGTGTGTGTCCAAACTTTCAAACCTTTATATTATTAGGTAGGCACTTGCCAGAACATCTATCGAAAATTAAGAAGCGATTAAAATCCTTAAAAAGAAATAAACATATATATTGTAACTGTATAATAAAGGTACAAAAACTGGGGTTCCTCAGGGTATAACGCTTAGCCCTTTAGCATTTAATTTAAGTAAGACATAAAAAGATATGTATTCAGAAAACATGGTACTCCTTATATTTGCAGAAGTCCATGTTGTTCATCCGCCCCCACCTCCACCACCAAGTAACCCGTGGAGTAACTTATTGAGAGAGGGAGCCGAAAAGGGATTGGCGTCAGTTGGCAAAGGGTTGGCTGCGCTCGAAAATAACCTGCGCTCTAGGAATAATAGTAAGAACTGCGATTTAGACAACGATATATGTGTCAGTATCATAGTGAATTACAGTTGCAGTACATATAATCCAGTAGTTCGAGTTTTATTTTCGCCTGTCCAAAATCGTAGAATGATTACTTATTTAACGACTTTTTATTCGATACCAAATTTTCGGTTTTGTGATTTAAGGTTACACTAGTCGAAAAAAAATCCATACAAACGTAGTCTAGGGATTATTCCACTGTTTGACGATGTACATTCAAAATAAAAAGTGATATAAATTTATCTCATCATTATCTAGCCCTGTATGGAAGCGAAAAAGTAAAAAAAGAAAATATTTGAAAGTTATGAGCGTCGAAAGTTCCACATTTCGACACTAATTTTAACGCATTTTTGGGCGCAAATAAATACCATAAGAAAACGGAAAATTGCAAAACGGCCTCCATACAGGGATAGATTAGTAGTTCAACAATGCATATAATTTTATTTTGAGCAGATAGATTTAGTCGTTTTTTCATTATATCTAGACTGCCAAAGGTCTGTTTATAAAATTTCGCGCGCTCGGTTTCGTCCTAAATCATTATCCATTTCGCTACAAATTTGCAAAAGTGTGTATTAGTACGCTTCCTACTGCTCATCACAGCATCAATCTCTTCTGCATATGTTGTCGGTTGATATAAAATGCATTTTAACCCCGCGCACAAAATAGTTCGTGCCGTCGACTAGTGTACCCTTAACGATCAATGAGTGCCTCATTTTTCCGTTACAGATCCTATTGACTGGGTACCAGCTACAACATCGGACGTTGCTTCACTGACACACAGGGCTTACGTTGCTGGCAGGGAAGCTTGGGATGGCAGTCCCCTCTGCGTCATCAGGTCGCACCACAGCGGAGAATTCATTCCGGGAAAACTGGCCATCAAACACCGCGCCGCTTATGTACCTCATGGAGGGAGGGAAATCCCCGTGCATAACTTTGAAGTACGTTACTGCATTTATAACAGTTATCACTCATTAGAATTCAAGTGTCACCAAATATACTCTTTACTACGAAATAAATAGTTCTTGAAATGAAGCAGTAGCTACGCGTGTGAACAAAAGAGGCCGATGAATCAGCATCAAGAAAGCTTAATTAATATCTATCGGACTATACATACCTCCTAGTTTATGGATTCGAGAGTGTCATATTAAGCGTAAAATATGAATCATTGAAAAAAATCCCAGCCTTCTATTATTTATTTGTTTATGTACACACAATACACTTAACAGAGAAAAGATAGAAAAGATAATACAGATGGAAGAGCACATAGGTACTACTTATTTCCAAAGAAATGTTTGATCCTTCGAAGATGCATGTATGCATTGTGACTATAACAATGTGAATGTTATCTTCAGGTGCTATGCTGTGCACCTCACGCAGTACGTTGGCTACACAGCAGCAACGGGCAGGTCCCAGTTGGAGCGATTGCAGCCGGCAACACCCACAATGGAGAGCCGCTTTATATTGGACGCGTAAGGCACCAGAATTCACTGACGCCTGGAAAAGTAAGTTCTCTTCAACTCATTGATCAGAATCGTAGGCTGATTGTTGTAAACGGCTATTAGTAGGTCTCTCCCAGACATCTTCACCTTGCTTTGTAAATATGGTGTTGGCCGTTATTGTCGTCAGAGTCATCATTTCTCAATATTGTTTCTTTTACAAACAGAGACCATTGAAAGTAGTTTCAATGGTCTTATCTCAGTCAGTGCATTTCAAGCTATAGGTAGGTGTTATACGAAAATTTTTAATAGTAATACAAACTGAAAATAATGGTCCAATAATTTCTAACACTTGAGGAAATTACTTGCTAAATAACATGAGACACGGTTTTAATAATGACAGCAATTAATTTAATTTGTGGTAATAACAACCGCAAACTGACACATTTTGAGACAAAGGACATTACACGGTTCGTTATACAAATGGTCTGAACTTCCTCCCTTTATTTTTGTTTTGTTCAAGAGGACGTTTGCTTAACATTCAACTTTAGATTGTAAATGATGAGCCTTTTGTTACCTTGCGATTTCATCTGTTCTTACAGCACTGGCGGAAAGGAATTCTTTATAAGTTACTGTACTCTCCTATGTTTTTCTATCTCTTAATTCTTTATCATCATCTTCTTCTAGCCCTTGTCCTATGTTACTTGGCGTTTACGCAACACATTTTTTTTTTATTCCGTCCTGTCAACTATCACGAGATTACTAATTCCCGTTTCTTTTATATCCTCACACGATCCATCCATCCATATTTTCCTTGGCCTCCATCCAACTTCTTTTTCATTAAAGATACTTGCAAAATTAAATAATATTATGTTTATTTTTATTTTAGGTGCACCCCAGTCACGGATGCTGCTACATTTCGTTCGGCGGATCTGAAATAACCCACAAAAATTACGAAGTGCTGTGTAGAATTGTTGGTTGAATCCCAACAAACTATAAAACATATAACACCTAATATAATAGTTCACATTCCATCCCACGACTGTTATTTTCATTAAAACTCTTCAATATAAGAAAAAAAACATACGCATTCAATATAATTTCGAAATTCCAAAAATATTACATTTTGATATTGTTCTAATTAAACGTCTTAAAGACCAGTCAAAGTTTTTTTTTTACTTATTATTTTTTGTCATTTTCGTAAATACGAGTACCTACTTATCCTAAGTAGGAAAAGTCAGCCTCAAATCTTATCTGACTCATATATATTATTATAAACGAAAGTATGGATGGATGGATGGATGTTTGTTACTCAATCACGCCAGAACGGCTGAACGGATCTGGATGAAATTTGACACAGAGATAGATTATAGTCTGGAATAGCAAATATGCTACTTTTTATCTCGGTATTGTGTCCTCGGGATGGTAAAACACTATTCACGCGGGCGAAGCCGTGGACAGAAGCTAGTGCAGGATATGTAGTCATTTAATTTTATTGCTCTCGTGCAGATGGCAGCCCGGCTAAAGCAACTAGGTTTGAGCATCCGAAATTTTGAGCAGATTTATGGCCGCTTAGTGCGTGCAGTGTTCTAATGGGCAATCATAATGTTGGATTGAATGCCAATACCTGGCTGCACGGAGCCTTGCCCTTTACTATCTGCACCTCCGTTCTGATATCTATGGCCTTCCTAGGCCTACTAACCATGTTCCAAAATTGTATGTAGTCTACATATTTTTTTTACATTTATCATAAAACCATAAATACCAAAGGCGTGATGCAGAAGTAACTTTTACAGGATTTAACGGAAAGGTGCGACCATAGTTTAAAATTGTTTTTGTCCATGTATATAAACAAGTTTCACCACGGATATGAAATCCCAGACAATTCCCAAAAAAAAGCATTTTCCGTACAAAATTGTTGTCAGCTGACCAAAAAATGTGTGGGAGATAGTTTTCTTTCCTTGACTTTTGACTATGACTTCCTTGGAGAAAGTTGTTCATATACATGGACAGAAGCAGTATTTAAAATATGATCGCACCTTTCCGTTAGAAAATGTGGTGTTTTGCGAAAAGCAAATAACTCGAAACAGGTGGATAGGCAGATGTCATAAGATGTTCAGTTGTTGAACGTTTTACATTACGATGATAAAGTTCGTTTTATCTAATCTTCTTCTGCCCTAATTTAAGATGCGGTATAGCATAGCACAATCAGCCATGATGTTCCCATTGCTGGGACACAGGCTTCCTCTCTGTGAAGGAATGAGCCATAATCTACCAAGTGGGCCCTGTATGGGTTGCTTTTGCTATAATGTCACATGTCTTCGAAGTTTTAGTTCTAAACCTACGACTCGTAAGTCGAGGCCGTAACCACTGTGCCACCACTACGGTATAGATACTTTTATTTGAACTCTAGCTTCTGCCAGTGGCTTCGCCTGTGTGAAAAGTGTTTCTTATCCCAAGGGACCATTATACCGGGATATAGCCTATGTGCTATTCTGGACTATAATCTATCTCTGTGCCAAATTTCATCCAGATCCGTTCAGCCGTGTTAGCGTGATTGAGTCACAAACATACACACAGCCGTCCAAACTTTCGCATTTATAATATTAGTAAGATATAAAGCTGGGTATAAGAAAACCATATTTGCACGTATTACCAAATACATTTATTAACCCAACAATTAAAATAAAATTTATTATAAGCAGACGACATGATTAGATTTCTTCACTCAACGTGTGTTCTTGAGTGTCATCTCATCATTTCCATGGGGTTGTTATCGATTCTGCCGCCGTCTGGTGGGGGTGCGAAGCCGCCTCCATCATTGTTGAATGCATTGTCTACTACCGTCACGCCACCACCGTCATCACCACAGCAACTACAGCATAAACCCATGACTGTACCTGGAAAAGTGATACGAATTCTTAGTTATATAGACAATCTCCTTAATATATAGGTTATGTAACCCACGTAATCTTTGTATGCACATGAAATATTATTATATCCTACCATAATAATATCATACCTACATGTTCATATCTTCGGATGAGCTTCTATATATATTGTGGTTTTAAGTCAGCCATTAATCAGTGAAATACCTGAATCTCCAAGTAAAAGAGTAGAAGAAATCCAAAGAAACGATGGATAGATTGTGTAAAAGATAATATAACTAGGAATGAGGTGACTATTGAGTTTACCGCAATTAAAGATGGATAGTCTAAGAAGACATACTGCTCCGACCAAATAAATATGGATAGAGGCAGGAGGATAGTAACCCCTAAAGAAAGTATTAGGTAAGGTGGACGTGGATATCAAACAGAATCAGAATGCTTTAGTGTAAACGTAGGTCAAATTACAACAGTGTGTGAGATGTTACAGATAGGTAGATCCTCTATGTTATATATGTCTCAGAGGCGTACATAAATATATTTAACATTGTCTAGTTTAAAATACATTCAATTTCAATAAATGTCAAATAGATTACGTTACTTGTCATATTAATGCTAATGTCAAACAGAATTCAAAATCGTCAAAAACTTTTTTACAAAAAAATACTACCGACTTCCAGAAAACTACAAATGAAAAATAACTTAATTTTTGGAAGTCGGTGTCTTTCGTAGGTACCATTTTTTTGCGTTATGGACACCGACTTCCAAAAATTAAGTTATTTTTCACTTTGTAGTTTTCTGGAAGTCGGTAGTATTTTTTTGTAAAAAAGTTTTTTTATTTTTCACTTTTTAGTTGTACCTACTTATTAGGCAAGTTGTTTAGTAAGTTTCCTATAACGCCAGAATAGATTACCCGAATATCATGAAACTTGAACAAAACCGATCAAATCAGAGATCTGTTTACCCCTTAAAAGCGTACTGGCGTGATGTTATGTTATGAAATGGTATAAAAAATAAACAGACATGCGATTGCAGCAGTCCCGAGAGATTTGCCATTATTTATTGAAGAGTTCTGTTGTATATCTTCGAAGTTCTTCATCAGATCTTCACCAAATTAAAATGGGACCAATTTCGAAAAATACTTTTTCAAACAAAATAAGAATTTTCGAAATCGGTCCACAATTGACGGAGATATCGGTGAAAATACATATAAAAAAAAAACATACTAGAAGTCGAACATAGAACCTCCTCCTTTTTCGAAAGTCGGTTAAAAATAGGTGAGGTGATGCACAATTTTCTGAAGCAGTAGAACGTCCAAATATTCCTGTACCTAGTGAGTAATAGCATTTATTTATCAAAATTCTTAATAGTTCTGTTTTGAAATGTCCCGATTTAACGTTTTTATTTTATCAGGTAGTTTTTTGAATTTTTTTTTGGCCAAATTACATTGTTATTGTGCATATTGATACATTAATACAGCCTGTCGATTCTGTAGACATCTCACGGTGATGACTTAGGTGAAGTGAACTCGAAGCGAGCTGTCATCAAACCAATGCTAAGTATTGAATTTACTTATTAAGATTTTTACAGAATATCACTACAGGTAGAGGTGGTTCACTTTTTAAGGCGAATACTTATCTCAGAACGAATCCCACCGACTGTACAATGCAAATAAATATCATCGCTCCAAATCTATGACAATGCAAACATATTTGCATTGATAAGATTAAATAAGTAGAAGGCTATCTATTGCTAATCGCAAAACTGACAAATGTTCATCGAGAACTATCGATGTGGCAGATACAAACCTACTTACTAATATCAAACTATATATATTTTATTTGAACTAGGCCACCAAGCGGCACTTTTGAATGTCACAATTAAAATTAACATGGAATAAAAATTTATTCTACCGTGCATTCGGCAAGTAGCTTTTTTATGGAGAAGTATGCACAAGAAACTCCATACTTACTCTTTTAAAAAAAATAAGTTTTTTACAATATTTAGGTACATAAGTACATACATTAATAAATTCATAAATGTGAGGTTAATGCACACTATACTACGTAAAGGTATAAAGTATTAAAAGTACTCACGCATGTACTGTGCAGTTATATAATAGGTACTAGAAAAACATTAACATCCGAAGCAGTTAAGTTATGACCAATCCCAACTGACGGCGCCCGTTCACGAACATGACGCATGAATCGACACCACCCAGCTCAACCATCATGTACACAAGACCACGTGACCACGTGTAAGACAAGACATAGCAAACAATTTACACGAAGAAGCAACGATAATCATTATTGGTAATGTTAGAGTTATTGATAAATAACAACCTGCGCACTTCGACTGCTTTGGATCAAAAAAAAATCTTGAAAGTGACATTTAACAAGTGCGACTGTCGAAAAGCCAAATATCACAACAACAAGACCTATCGATATTCCACGTGATTTATGCCTTACATTTTAGTATTTCTTCCATCGCCTTCGCTGATAGAATTATATACTTTGTCTAGATTATCAGACTCTACAGAATATATACCGTAAAATTTTGATCGTTTGAATTCCATGGAGGGTCGATCCGGTACATGAAACAGTATAAATTTGTAAAGAAAAATAAAATAAAATATAACGGTTTATCTTTTTGTTTTTACTTCCAAAGCAATACACTAAGAAGATGCAAAAATAACTTTTTTGTTGTTAGGCGGTGTCTTTGGGACCTGTTGTTTTCTCATTTTGCATCGACTTGCGAAACGAAAGAATTTATTTTATATTTACAATCTATTTATTTAATATTTACAAATCGCTATTGTTTCATGCACCGGATCGACCCTCTACGGGATTTAAACGAGCAAAATTTTACTGTGTAAGCGATGACAGGCTCTAGACACAGTGACATTTTATCAGCGGTAGCGATTTTAAAGGCACTTGGAATTTCCGTAAATTTTTGACGTTTTTCCAATCGCTATCGCGACGCTTTTTTTATTTGTGATGGGTTTGCTCTTGACTCTAGTCTAGGTCAAAGGTGACAGAGACAAAGTCGACGACGCTTTCGTTGATAGAATAACATTGTCTAAGGCGTCTGCAATACTGGTATTACGCAGAAAAAAATCTGATGGACATTGAAATGGTTAATGTCATAACCATTACGCAAGACAAATTAATGGGTAAGCATGAGTACGTTGCTACTACTAGCTGATATTTGAGGTTCAACCCGTCTCGGCACTCACACTGAATTCTCAAGTTCTGTCTGAATTTGTGTTTAGGAAGTTTATTTCTTCAGGTTTCGCAAATCCGAAATAGGTTTTATATCACCATCTATTACTACGGAAAACTGAAATCAGCAGTCTGATAATTTAGAGATGCTAGTTATAAAAACCCTTCTCCCAATCAACATCAGTTTTAAACGGGGAGCTTGCAGGTTTTTTGAGTTAGCATATTCAGAGCGAAATGTTGATAGCTGAGTAGGTGCAGCTCGCTGAGAGAACACCCCTAAATATCCAAAAGCAAGACACAAAACCCTACGATATTATCAAAATATCTAACTTTTTAAACTTTAAGTATAAGACAGTGGAGAAAGAATCAGTCAAACAAAAAAAAAGGAATCGAAATGAAAAGGCGAGGGACTAAAGTTTCAAGGATATAATCTGTTTTAAATGGGTGCGTTTCCACTAAAAACGCACTGAAATAACCTTGAATAAAGTATGACCTTTATTATATATAAGAGATAAATAAACTAATCATCTAATACAAAATAAAACTTACTTTTACTTGAGTTTATCCAACTGTTGATCCACAGCTAATACCAAAACTGTTTTGTATTTTACAAAGCGAGTTATTATGTAGCCTACTTGCTAGCTAAAACGAATGCTTGTGTCCAATATGATAAGATAAATATCGATAATTTTTGTACCGAAAAAGAAATATTTACGTTTCCTACGAATTTTATGAATCACCAAACTGATAAATGATTTATAAAAACGTACTTGTTAGGGAAAACGCCAAATTCAAGCCAAAGCAATGTGATAATTTCCTTAGCTATTAATCAGTCTTTAAAGACTGATTTGATATCGGGTAATCAATTCTTGCTGCGGTATATCAAGCCTTCATATGATAACAATTATTATGAGAAGGATTTAAAAAGCAATTACGATCTCCACCCATATTTTTATTATGTAACTTTAAAGAAATTACAAAATTTATGAAAATCAAATCAATGTAATCTTTCAAAGAACAAAGGTGTGGTGAGTGACTTCAGCAACCCCAGAAGCTACTGTAGGTACTCAAAAAAATAACTTATCTAGAAAAAAGTGAATATCACTAGGGCCATGGGGTCCGAGAGCACACCTATTATTTCGGGATATCGCCAAGCGGTTAGACGACTCTTCACGAGACCAGGGGGCTCTTTTTTGGCCAAAGAATCTGCATTGCCATCCAACGTGGCAATGCTGCCAGCCTTCTGGGCAATTTTCCTGTTAGACCGATGTGGACGAATTTTTTGACGCCCCGTTATTGTACATATTTTTATTCTTATTTTAGTTCTAATATTAGTTTGTAAATAATAAAATACTAAATAGTAACAAATAAATACACTATCTAGAAAATTGCTAAAATTCGTCTAAATGCGTGTTGTGCGGATAGAAAAGAAGCCCGTCACGTAGATACATCACCTACCTCCATAGCATAGCATATATTAGGTACAAGATACTTGTATTTGAACGCATATAGGTTGCGCTTCTTTTAACTGTTCTGTGGGTTGTGGCATGGACAACATTAGCAGACCTGTTTACAAAAATCCACATATTAAAATGATCAAAGAAGTGTTCTGCAAGCGTAATATCAAATATATCATTAGGTAACTAATATTCCCAATGCAGGGACTAAGCCCTCTCCTCTGTTAAAATCCTACATAATGTGTACAACTAATAATAAGGAAAAACATCGTTGTTTTTACATAACTACATTTCAACTTAGTTTTAGATTTTTCTACCTCTTCAATTTTCAGATGTTTACATACCGTCCCATCTCATGATTCTTAACGAATCACCTGTCGATACATGAAGAAGATTTCATATAATACAAGAGGAACTGTGGAAAACATATTCTTTACAATAATGTGTCCCTTTTCACTCTCATTAAGAAACGTGCAATTCTAGTGCGCTGCTCCTGATGGATTTCTAACTGCAACACTGAGCCAAGCGTTAAAATCCAACAGTGTGATTTTATTTAGGTTTTAATAAAACGGGCATTTACCATCATCATCATTTTAGCCGAAGGAAGTCCACTGCTGGCCATAGGCATCACCCAAGCGTCGCCACACTGATCGGTTCTGTGCGTCTTGCATCCAGCGGATTCCCACAATCTTCACGAAGTCATCGTTCCACCTAGCGGGAGGCCTTCCAATGCAACGTCTCGTCTGCCGGTTCGCGGTTGCCTCTCCAGAACTTTTCGACCACAAAATCTCTTTCACGTCGCTGGCACAGATAATCCCGTGGATTGCTCCCTTCGCAAATTTTAGATCATCCGCTGTGGTTCTGCGCTCCGTCTTGGATTCATAGTGTGCTTGAGGAATGGCCGGTTAAGCCCTTTAACCCAGCTGCCGTTCCAGAACCACCCGAAGAGAAGAAGCATTCGCTGTTAGTTTCGGTTCCACGTGAAGAGTCGATTATTTTATCGTTGTCTAATCGCGTCTTGTCTTGGTCTAGACTTGTGCGTTGTGTGGTGTATGTCTGTCGTTTTCTGAAACTGCCACCCACACGCTGTAATATAACCGCCGGTGATCTGGATGAAGCTGAGTCAGTCGTGCTTCGTGAATTGCAGAGATTTTACTTAGCATCTGAATTTAGAAATTTAGAGTTCAACCAACCTTGTAATCGCGCATTCTAACATTTGAAACCTTTTTTGCAGGATGGTCTCATTCGAGTAGGTGGTCGTTTGAGAAATTCCGATTTAGGATTTGAACAAAAGCATCCAGTAGTTTTACCCCGCAAGGACCATATTTTAGATTTGATTGTAGATTATCATCATAAGGTGAATTGTCACGCAGGTCTGGACTTGTTATGTCTATCCTTAGACAGAAGTACTGGATACTTTCCGCTCGCAATTTGATTCGTGCTAGAGTGCACAAATGTGTGCCCTGTTTTAAGCTTCGCCCGCGTTTTATCGCGCCTGAAATGGCCGATCATCGCTCTTGCCGTGTTGTTCAATCCGCTAAACCTTTCATACACACTGGTATCGACTTCGCCAGCCCGTTTAGAGTAACTATTGCCCGTGGTCGTGGTATACGCTCCACAAAGGCTTACGTTTGTCTATTTATTTGTATGAAAACTCGTGCGGTTCACATAGAATTGACCAGTATCTAAGTACGCAAAGTTTTATGTCCGCGTTTATGCGTTTTCTGTCACGCCGTGGTCCCACTGGTCCCGTCAAACGTTTATATTCGGACAACGGTACTAATTACGTTGGAGCTCGCCGTAGTATCTCGGAGTTACGAGCATTCCTGCGGTCAGTACTAAAAAGTAAAGTAAAGTACTATCAGAGTGAATTCGCTCATGTTTTGGCCGAAAATCGTATTAAATGGCATTTTAATACGCCCGCTGCTAGTCACTTTGGTGGTGATTGGGAGGCTAATATTAAAAGCCTCAAGTCGCATCTGTTCCGCGTTGTAGGCATACAGATTCTCTCTTACGAGGAGCTGAGTACTGTACTCACTCAGATAGAGGCAGTAATGAATACTCGTCCACTGTGTTGAACTCTATCCAGTGACCCGTCGGAGTCTTTAGATTTAACGCCGGCTCACTTCTTAAGCACGACTCCTCTTAAGTATTTGCCCGCTATGGGTGTTGATGAAGACTGCATCTCCTTAAGCGTCACGCTCTTTTGGATAGATTAGTTCAATCATTTTTGAGGCGTTGGAGAACAGATTATTTGCACAAGCTGCAGTCGCGTCAAAAGTGGAATACTCCATCGAATCCAGTCACCGTTGGTACTGTGGTAGTTTTAATGACCGAGAGTGCGCCCCCTCTACACTGGTCTCTAGGTGTAGTGGAGGAAGTTTTCCCTGATTCAAAGGGAGTAACGCATATAGTAAGAATTAAAACCGCAACCGGTTCGTATTTACATCCGGTTATTCGCCTCTATCCTCTGCCTAATCAGCAGCAGGTTTCAACTTAGTTTAGTAGTTCTTGTAACGCTTTATACATATATAGTTTAGGAATAGGTTAGCAGTTAGACGTTACACCAGAATTTAGTTATTTGATTAGTTTCGCTTATTGTTTTTTGAGGGTAACCCTTCAAATCCGGGGGGAATGGTTGTGCCAACATCCAAAATTTGATTGACATCCGCGATCCCCCTATACCCATCCCTTTCCGCACATACCTCGCGAGTGAATAAGAAGTTTCGCTCCGTCATTTTCGTTTACGAAATTACTTCCGTATCGAACCGTATCGCACGCGCAATGGCGCCGACTCGCTCCTTTGAAAAATATATTGATAACTTTGGAATTACCGCGGCTTTCGCATGTAATAAGACTTATAATCAACAGTTTGTGATTAACATGTGATGACAGTAACTTGAAACCCAGCTGCCCTTGAACCCTGGTGAAGTGATTCGGTGCACCGACGACGCGACCACGAGGCTCCGTAAAAGTTTGTGCTTCCTTCCCTGATTGTTTTCGGGTTGTATTCTGTCGTCCCACACCCACCGCTACTCGAATTAGCTATCTCCAAGCGTTTGTCAATTGTTTTTCTCCGCATCGCAGATACAGTCCATAAAAACCAGCCCTTCACACAACCAATTATGTTATCATTATTTATTTATAACCGAGCTATACAGGTTCTCCTAAAACGCAGGCCCCTGGTCTAGTTTAGGAGGCAGCAATTCGCCCTTGTTTTTGTCTCTTTGTTCAACATTTATTAATTTATAAACTGTGTATTACATTATTTTAATTTAATGTAAAAAATTACAAATAAACATTTTTATTTTTTTATTATTTTATTATTTATTTGATAAACCAATATTATCTCAATTATTGATATCTCTCCTATCTCGAACAAAAACAAGGAAAATGCAAGAATTCAAGTACACTTCAATACTCAATTAAAAGATAAAATTATTATAATATGTTTTTACATTGTTGCTAGCTAAAAGACGGAAGATGGAACAAAAATTAAATATAAGTCTTATGAGGAAACTAAGAGATTGATTGTTGCATAACTATACGTTAAGAAATGCTACTATTTAATATAAAGAGTCATTAACATTTAAGAAAAACATAGTATTTATATCTTATTTGTTACAAACATAATAGTATAACATCGGTCTCAAATTAAGTTTTCAGAGAAACAGTTTTTCTTGTATTTTAACAATATCGATAGCTGCATTGAATAAATAAACATGAAATATTTGATATGTGCTTAAATATAAATTAAAAATATTTTTATTTTAGGATAAGTACAAGTAAGTGCTGCTTTTACCATGATTTATTTAGATGCTTCCAGAGAGAATGTCTACAGTCTACCCAAAAATTTACAAAAATATCTGTTTCAGAAACGGTAACTCTATCTGGAGCAAAGACCAGCTTTAACCCTGTTCCCAATAAACAGACAATATTCAACGAGAAAAAGACCTTTAAAAAGATAAATATGTATTTGTACAATAAATTTAGAATAAATGATTTTTTTTTGTTATTACCTTTTGAAACAATGGCGTAAAGTAATTATGCTGAGAACATAATATTATACCATCAAATCTCGAGGAATATAAAACAAGAAACTAATATTGATTTTGCTATAACATTGACAGCAAATCTAATTGATCACATATTTTACAAACTTTATAAGTAAAACTATTTCTTTGGTTCGTTGTTTGTTTAGATATACTTTTAAAAAACACGGAAGATTTTGTAACTAAATTTTGGGCTATACAATATTAATGACGGTCTTGGTATCAACTAGACATAGTTGTAACCTACGTTTTGGGGATCAGCTTTCATTTTCATAAGCTTTTTTTTCGAGGTTAAGATTAATATCATGCCATATCATGTTAGCTATTTAAAATTTCGCGTACGCGGGTTGATATTGTACACCATATGGACTTGGTTGTGTTTGTTGTTGCACAACATATGGTTCTGCAGTGGGTTGTTGGACGGTAACATGGTTGACGACGGTTTGTCGTTGAGGTTCTCGACAACAGCAGCAGCACTTGCAGCAGCTACAGCAGCTGCAGCAGCTAAACAAGGTGCAGCACATCCTGGAACACAACAGTGTATACAACTTAAATACTAGAGCTTCAACCATCCACAAAAGGCGCAATGTCTAAATAAAAACAACCGCACGGGTCTATTTTCGAAGCTTGCTTCCAGTTACCACTACTAAAAATCCCTAAACAATCCTTCAACATGGTTGTATGATTGTAGAGAGTGAGGGGGAGCTGTCAGCGCCCACTCTATTTATTAGTTTTAAAAACTACCAGTGGCATCTTCAAGACGTTTTTATGAGGTATGTTACTTGATTTGGATAAGACTTTGAATCGGTTTGTGTTCTTAATAAATAACAAAGTATGACCCTATTGTGTATAAGATATTTAGCAGCTATATCTGCAGCAGCAGAAATTACGTTTTTATTGTTATTATTTTATTTTGGGTCTGATTATTCACTTTGGTGACTTTGATGGCACTTCACGGCCGTAATATTTTTAAAAGGTTTTTAATGGCAAGATCACCCATTAAGCGTTTGCCATCCCTGACTTTGGCTATGATGTATAAAGATTTATGTGATGTCATTTTATCTCACCTGATGGTAAACGATGTATCACAGCTGCTTAGAAATAATACTGAAGACTTGAAGACTTCTAGTTGCTTTAGGGAAACACAGACTACGGATGGGACTCCACTTAGTTATACACACAATTAATAGTTCCGATCGAGACGTAATTTTTATCACCGACAGATATGGTGTGTAGAGTCCCGAATTCAGACAACGAATAAATTTATCAGGAATGATTTCTCTATTAACCTCACAGGCGTATTTTTACTTTTATTTTTACTTTACTATAACGCGACAAAACAATACCAAAATGGTATTCCCGTTACTATATTTGGATAGAACTTATCAACATAATTGTTTCGGGACTTCTTTTTCTATTAATTACTACGATTACTACTATATTGACCTTCAAAAGCCTGCGTAATCAATATCCCGTTGATAATTTTTATTAGAAGTTTTGTTAGGTCATTATGTTAGCAAACACTGCGGATTCACAGCGATGGAAGGCGTCCCTCTAGGTGGACTGATGGCCTGGATAAGGTTGCGGGAATCTGCTGGATATGAGACGCACAAGACCGATCGAGGTGGCGACACTTGGGGGAGGCCTATGTCCAGCAGTGGACCTCTTTCGGCTGATGATGATGAAATAGACATGTTTAGTGTTTCCATTCCTAATTTGGCTTCAGGAACAGCGATAGTATTAGAAGCAACATACCTAAATCGATATTGGCAAAACATAGTGCACTTATTTTACCAATACTATCTGTAACCATACCTATGTTTTACAAAATAAATGATTGATTGATTGAATTAGCTATTTTAGGTACGAGTTAATCCATGGTGACTCTTAAGGGATTATTATTGATAACATGTATTAGTATGTTCCCCTATCGTGAGTCATAAATACGTTTTAGGCACACTAATGACGTAACTAATCATCGCTATCATTTTGCATATTCATGAAACCTAACTACGTCCTATTTGCCTTTGTACACAAATAAGATACTTTACGGTTGGGGAATTCTGGTCAAGTTGGTTGATTGTCTTTCTACTCATTATTATTTTGATGAGTAGCTGTCATAGCAGTCGTTACCTACTGATTGATTCTAGTATAGTTATCTCTAAACTACATTATACATTACAATTATGTGACGCAGTGTCAATATGATGCTAATAAAATCGAAGGTGTGTGGCTAACATGACGTCCAGTGCATCTCGCATCCAGCGGATTCCCACAACCACAGATAATATAATACTACAGTCCACAACCTTCATCCAGGTCATCGTTCCACCTAGCGGGAGGCCTTCCAATGCAATGTCTGACGGTTTGTGGTTGCTTCTCCAGAACTTTCGGCCCCATCGACCATCCGTTCTGCGAGCAATTTGTCATGCCCTAACTAACTCTTGTTCTACAACGGGCATTAGTCATGTAATATATTTTTAACTCCATTCATTGATTTGGACGATATTCTACAATTATACGAAAATACGAATGTTAAGTAAATACATTATGATTCATTTGTTTTTGTTAGTAATAAACCTGCATGTATGTATGTATGTGCTCGTATGTACCGGTCTGATATTATTAGTCACCTTCGTCATAAGAATGAGTGGGAGGCATTAATTTATTCTAATTAACACGCCTGAGTACTTGTGACGCATAAAATTGCGGTCCATTTCATTTTGTTTGGGTCGGTCTTGTCGAATGGCCCCTAGGTAGGTGTTCACGTTCAGATTACTGAACCCTTACGCAAGGGAGGATCTCAATTTCAATTTGACTACACCTGATGCATGGTACAATAGCAGTATACGAACGAAAAGTTTTGTTTTCCGGATTAGAGGTGACCAATAAAACTGAAATATGGTGACAAGCAAATACAATCTAGTTTTTAAGAATAAGAAAAATTGTCAGAGCAATGGAACCTGCTTTTTATCGTACCAAAATATTTTTCTAGACGTTTTGTTCGCATAACTCGATAAAATGTAGAGAATAGCCAATTTATTGTACGCAGTAGACCTATCCCCAAAATCCAATCTCCTACACTTCAGTGCTCATTGCGTTTTTAACTGACTGATCGAAGTCAACATTACCGATAGGTTGCAGAACACTTCATACTTCATCGTCCACATCGCTGGCATTGTATAATATCCTTGACTGAGACGGCCATTTTATGTCAAATGGATTGCAGAACTTCTGTAGCGCATGTTTTATGGTAAACGTGGGTTTTCTGATTCTCTGCTAAAATAAATGAGTTCACAGTACAGATTTGTGACTGCAGTGCCTATATGATTTTAGCAAATTGAGTGAAGTAGCAGCCTGTTGCCTAAACTTTTTTTACTTCAGCTGCACATTGGATTCAACTTTAAACAAGTTTTGTGAATTTATTATGGATGATGCAGCCGTTGTGAATCCTGACTAAATTCTCATAGAAAGGGAAGCTTAGTAAACGTTCGTAGCGTAGCCATGGACAGCATTGGAACTTTGTCTTAAGTCTTTGGAAAAAAAGTGAAATGAACATGTTATCCGAGACGCATATTTTCATTATTTACTCATATAGAGTTATATTTAATTAATTAAATAGAAACTGCCAATACTAAACACAGTCTAAATATAATAAAAAGGCAGTTATACAGCATAATGTACTTTCGTTATCATTGGAAAAATCAATTTCATGGTTATTAATGTATGCCTCTAATTAACAATGGACTAAAACTTCATTATTACCTATGCTTAGTTCAGAATAAACTCATTACGTCATAATAAAAAAACAATGGGTATATTATTGAAACAATTATCTCTTAAGAAATACTAAATATAATAAATGACTTAATAAAAACAAACTCCTAAGGTATTGTGCTAATCATACACATTTTTTTATTTAAAATATCTACTATTTTTCGTGTATATATATTTCATGAACGCTGCCCTTAAATGAGCCTACCACATAATTATATTTCTATTATAATATAACAGTATTATAATTATATAAGTACATCACATAGGCTTATTTTTTGCAATTATACCTTATTTATTTAACGAGTGTAGCTCACAAATTGTTGACATGTTGCGGTAAAATTGTTGAATAAATATACACAATAATTATGGGTGATGACAAAAACAAAAATAATAGCTCATATGCAAACAGCTTAAAAGTATTTTATCATTATTTATTTACAATCGAGCTATACAGGTATTTGATATACCAATATTATCACAATAATTGATATCCTCCTATCACGAACAAAAACAAGAAAATGCAAGAATTCACGTGCACTTCAATACTCAATTAAAAGATACAAATATTATAATTCGTTTTTACATTGCTAGCTAAAAGACGGCAGATGAAACAATAATAAAAAATTACTCTTATGAGGAAACTGAAATATTGATTTTTGTATGTACGTTTAGATATGCTACTATTTAATATAAAGAGTCAAAAAATAAAATTAATAATTAAGAGTAATATTTTAAAAAGAATCAAAATAGTAATGTCTTATTTGTCTCTAAAATTGTACAAACAAAATAGTATTACATCGGTCTCAAATTAAGTTTTCAGAGAAACAGTTTTTCTAGTATTTTAACAATATCGATAGCTGCATTGAATAAATGACCATGAAATATTTGATATGTACTTAAATATAAATTATAAGTATTTATATTAATAGTTGCTGAATACTCAGCACCGGGAAGTGCACCCTCCCGAACAACTCCCGAACAATGGACTCGTGCCACCGATTACACCTGACGAGGTCCTCGCATCTCTTCGTCACATGGAGAATCGGAAAGCTGTCGGACCGGACGAGGTGCCAATTGAAGCGTGGAAAGCGCTGGGGGCTCGTGGTGTGTGCATTCTTACTAACCTTTACAATAAAATCCTGAGCGACCGAATAATGCCCGATCAGTGGCGGCTTAGTATAATAACGCCGGTCCACAAGGGTAAAGGGTCCGTTCAGGATTGCGGTAATTACCGCGGTATAAAGGTGATGTCACACACCATGAAGCTCTTCGAGCGCATTATTGACACCAGTATCCGACAGGAGTGTACAGTGTCGGACTCCCAGTACGGTTTCCAACCAGGACGCGGTACCATGGACCCTATATTCGCCCTAAGGATCCTCATGGAGAAGCACAGGGAAAAGAATAAGCCTCTGCATTTTCTATTCCTGGACCTGCAGAAGGCCTTTGACTGTGTTCCCAGGGAGATGATCTGGTGGGCGTTGCAGTCGAAGTTGGTACCAGAGACCTACGTGGAAATCGTACGTGACATGTACCGCAACTCCGATTCAATAGTCAGGACCGCTGTTGGTGATACCACCCCCTTCCCCATAACCGTAGGCGTGCATCAGGGCTCCGTCTTGAGCCCCTATCTCTTCAGTGTGATATTAGACGAACTGTCAGCCAGCGTACAGAAACTACCGCAGCCTTGGCTGCTTATGTACGCTGATGATATCGCACTGGTAGATGGGGACAAAGGACGGCTCACCAGACGCGTGCACGCATGGAGGGAGGCGCTTGAGAACGGCGGGCTGATGCTAAACGTGGTGAAGACGGAGTATATGGCCTGCAACAGCACAGATCTGACGTCTCTCCGTATAGGCGACGACACTGTCGAGCGCATGGACAACTTCAAGTACCTCGGATCTGTGCTTGATGCGTCCGGGGACATCGATCGCGACATCAAGGCCCGTGTATCAGCGGCTTGGGCGAAATGGCGCGAGGTGACGGGTGTCATTTGTGACCCCAAAATGCCGGTCAAGCTGAAGGGACAGGTTTATAAGAGCATCATAAGGCCTGTCCTTACGTACGGCAGTGAGGCGTGGCCGGTGCTGGAGCGACACCGACAGGTGTTGCATGTCACGGAGATGAACATGCTGCGGTGGATGTGTGGCGTCACGCGGAAAGACCGTGTACGGAATACATACATCCGCGGCAGCCTTCATGTCCGTGACATTGCTGACAAGCTGCAGGAAAGTCGCCTCCGCTGGTACGGCCACGTCTTACGACGACCGGCAAGCTACGTGGGAAACAAATGCCTGGACATGACCCTACCTGGCACCAGGAGCAGAGGACGGCCAAAGAAACGCTGGCTTGATGTCGCGCAGGATGACATGCGCGCCAATGGGCTAGTTGCGAGGGATGCCGAAGACCGGGCAAAGTGGAGAAGGAAGTGTAGGAAAGCGGACCCTGGGTTCTCCCGCGCTGGGCGGGATGAGCAACCGGGATAAACGCTAGGTAGAAGAAGAAGACTTAAATATAAATTATTAATATTTATATATTAGGATAAGTACAAGTAAGTGCTGCTTTTACCATGATTTATTTAGATGCTTCCAGAGAGAAGCACCGTCTACCCAAAAATTTACAAAAATATCTGTTTCAGAAACGGTTACTCTATCTGGAGCAAAGACCAGCTTTAACCCTGTTCCCAATAAGCAGGCAATATTCATCGAGAGAAAAATCTTTAAAAAGATAAATATGTATTTTTACAATAAATTTAGAATAAATGAAAATTTATTGTAAATAAAATAATAAATAATAATAAAAAAAATAAAAAAAATATTAATTTTTACACACGATCTCCTCTTGGTAATCTATCTGAGGCTATCTTGACCCTAAATAGTGATCTGGCCCGTATCTGCAAGTAAAAACGCAAGTTATGGTGGTGGGCAGTTCAAGATTGGTCTCAAGGATCGACTGGACGACTCTTCCCCAAGTTTCTTTTGATAACTCTGTTGTACCCTTTAGCGAGAATGTTAAGAACCTGTGGATATTCATTGACAAGAACTTCTCTTGGACTGCCCATCTGCTGGGTTCCTGAGGAGACTGCGTAATTTTCTGCCGACCAAGATTGCGCATGCTCAATCTCTTCTTCTACCCATCCTTGATTATGCTGATGCCAGCTATCTTGTATTGGTATATATAAAGGTTCATATTTGGTTTGCTTAAATATGACCATGTTTCAGAATTCCGCGAGAAACTCAAGTGGTTGCCAATTCACCTTCGCCGGAATGCTCACATTCTTGCCCTCCTGTATAATATACTATTTTTCCCATCTACCCCTCTTTACCTCAAAAATCAATTTCAGTTTTTATGTGACTCGCACATGAAAGGACATGGCCAGAATTTGTATGGAGCTGTGCCCTAATAAAAAATATTCATGTACATTGACATACAGTACGTCGTATTAAAGGTTAGAGGTATGGCTTTCCAATAGTTTTTGTTTTTTGATCAGATAATAAGCGAGAGACACTGTTTATGGAAACAAAAAAATGCCGAATCATTTTAAATAGCAATAATATCGCGTCTATGTGACAGTTGACAGTGACAGTTGGCATTTGAAAATGACAGTTGACAGTGACATTTGACAATCACTCTCAAACGCAAATGCACTGCATAGAAACCGCTCAAAAACAATTAACATACATATTTTTTGGATTTTTTTGTCGCCTGTTCTAAAGAAATGCAATTGTTGCGTTTAATTTTGATTTCTTTTACAAGTAATTTTCCCATATTAATAATTACTGTACATTAACGTATTCTGAATTAATTGTAGGGCAGAATCTGGCCATGTCCTTTCTTAGGTCATCGGATAACATAAAACTTAAAATGCCAATGCATTCCACTATCTTCCTGGACAAATCTTTTACTGTCCAGGCCGCTCGTCTATGGAATGCATAGCCTGTAACAATAAAACGCGCGCAATCATTACCGATCTTCAAAAGACTGGAGAAGGAGCACTACCTGTCACAGTGATCTTCTTCTTGTTGCAGCTGTATGTATTTATGAATCTATTTTAGTATTTTATATTTATGTTTGTTACTTATTGTTTTATTCAAACTTGCACCAAGTACAACCCTATGTCGTGTCCAGGCTATCTCTCTCCATTCTGGGTTGCCTGGAAGAGATCGCAGAACGCGATAAGGTCGCCTGTTGTATGTTTGTTTTAATTTTAAGGTTTCCGTATGTGTTAATGGTTTTGTCTTGGTGTACAATAAAGTAAATAAATAAATTAATTAAATGACATTAACTAATCATCGCTATCACTTTTACATAGTCATGAAACCTAATTACGTCCTATTTGCCTTTGTACACAAATAAGATACTTTATGGCTGGAGAATTCTGGTCAAGTTGGTTGATTGTCTTTTTACTTATTATTATCTCGATGAGTAGCTGTCATAGCAGTCGTTACCTACTGAATGATTCTAGTATAGTTATCTCTATACTAGGAACATTACAATTATGTGACGCATTGTCAATATGATGCTAATAGAATCGAAGGTCTATGGCTGACTAATGACGATGACGTCCCGTGCGTCTCGCATCCAGCGGATTCCCACAACCTTCATCCAGATCATCGTTCCACCTAGCGGGCGGCCTTCCAATTCAATGTCTGTCGGTTCGCGGTTGCTTCTCCAGAACTTTCGGCCCCATCGACCATCCGTTCTGCGAGCAATTTGCCATGCCCTAATTCTTCGAGATATGTCGGTAACTCTTGTTCTACAACGGGCATTAGTCATGTAATAAATTTCACCATTCATCGATTTGGACGATATTCTACAATTATACGAAAATACGAATGTTAAGGCGCTATATACGCCCCAATGTTAAAGCAGTACTAGCCGTGCACCCGCTCGATGCCAAAATGTCAACATTGAACCTCCTTTTGATCAGTTTTGTTTGCAAAATATTATTTGATTTACATATGCTATGTTAGTTATGAAGAAATGCCAGCCATCAATTTTTCTGTGTAAAAATATTTTTAAACATCCAAGTCGTTTTAGAGGAGTTTCTAAAAGTTGCGAAAAAATATCGTGTTGCTAATTATTTTTTTAAAGCAAAACTATTAGTTACACGAAAAAACCTTGTGTTCAAATTTATGTACATGAATCAATAATAAATATATATATTTTTTCAAACCTTTTAACCTAGCCGTTGCTAAGGAGTATGCTTGAGAAAGTCACCGTTTGACAGCACTAAAGCGTATGTAGGCCCTTAAGTAAATACCTTATGATTCATTTGTTTTTGTTAGTAATAAACCTGCATGTATGTATGTATGTGCTCGTATGTACCGGTCTGATATTATTAGTCACCTTCGTCATAAGAATGAGTGGGAGGCATTAATTTATTCTAATTAACACGCCTGAGTACTTGTGACGCATTAAATTGCGGTCCATTTCATTTTGTTTGGGTCGGTCTTGTCGAATGGCCCCTAGGTTCACGTTCAGACTACTGAACCCTTACGCAAGGGAGGATCTCAATTTCAATTTGACATGGTAGCATAGCAGTATACGAATGAAAAGTTTTGTTTTCCGGATTAGAGGTGACCCATAAAAATAAAATATGCATGGTAGCATAGCAGTATACGAATGAAAAGTTTTGTTTTCCGGATCAGAGGTGACCCATAAAAATGAAATATGGTGACAAGCAAATACAATCTAGTTTTTAAGAATAAGAAAAATTGTCAGAACAATGGAACCTGCTTTTTATCGTACCAAAATATTTTTCTAGACATTACGTACGAAGCGGTGACTCCTTTGAGTGAGATAAAAAAAATGTGCAGCGTTTTGTTCGCATAACTCGATAAAATGTAGAGAATAGCCAATTTATTGTACGCAGTAGACCTATCCCCAAAATCCAATCTCCTACACTTCAGTGCTCATTGCGTTTTTAACTGACTGATCGAAGTCAACATTACCGATAGGTTGCAGAACACTTCATACTTCATCGTCCACATCGCTGGCATTGTATAATATCCTTGACTGAGACGGCCATTTTATGTCAAATGGATTGCAGAACTTCTGTAGCGCATGTTTTATGGTAAACGTGGGTTTTCTGATTCTCTGCTAAAATAAATGAGTTCACAGTACAGATTTGTGACTGCAGTGCCTATATGATTTTAGCAAATTGAGTGAAGTAGCAGCCTGTTGCCTAAACTTTTTTTACTTCAGCTGCATATTGGATTCAACTTTAAACAAGTTTTGTGAATTTATTATGGATGATGCAGCCGTTGTGAATCCTGACTAAATTCTCATAGAAAGGGAAGCTTAGTAAACGTTCGTAGCGTAGCCATGGACAGCATTGGAACTTTATCTTAAGTCTTTGGAAAAAAAGTGAAATGAACATGTTATCCGAGACGCATATTTTCATTATTTACTCATATAGAGTTACATTTAATTAATTAAATAGAAACTGCCAATACTAAACACAGTGTAAATATAATAAAAAGGCAGTTATACAGCATAATGTACTTTCGTTATCATTGGAAAAATCAATTTTATGGTTATTAATGTTCGCCTCTAATTAACAATGGACTAAAACTTCATTATTACCTATGCTTAGTTCAGAATAAACTCATTACGTCATAATAAAAAAACAATGGGTATATTATTGAAACAATTATCTCTTAATAAATACTAAATATAATAAATGACTTAATAAAAACAAATTCCTAAGGTATTGTGCTAATCATACACATTTTTTTATTTAAAATATCTACTATTTTTCGTGTATAAAATATATTTCATGAACGCTGCCCTTAAATGAGCCTAACACATAATTATATTTCTATTATAATATGACAGAATTATAATTATATAATTACATCACATAAGCTTATTTTTTGCAATTATACCTTATTTATTTAACGAGTGTAGCTCACAAATTGTTGGCATGTTGCGGTAAAATTGTTGAATAAATACACAATAATTATGGGTGATGACAAAAACAAAAATAATAGCTCATATGCAAACGGCTTAAAAGTATTTTATCATTATTTATTTACAACCGAGCTATACAGGTAATTGATATACCAATATTATCACAATCATTGATATCCTCCTATCACGAACAAAAACAAGAAAATGCAAGAATTCACGTACACTTCAATACTCAATTAAAAGATAAAATTATTATAATTCGTTTTTACATTGCTAGCTAAAAGACGGCTGATGAAACAATAATAAAAAATAACTATTTTGAGGAAACGGAAATATTGGTTTTTGCATGTACGTTTAGAAATGCTACTATTTAATATAAAGAGTCATTAATATTTCAAAAAGAATCATAATAGTTACGTCTTACTCGTCTCTAAAATTGTACAAACAAAATAGTATTACATCGGTCTCAAATTAAGTTTTCAGAGAAACAGTTTTTCTTGTATTTTAACAATATCGATAGCTGCATTGAATAAATAAAAATGAAATATTTGATATGTGCTTAAATATAAATTAAAAATATTTATATATTAGGATAAGTACAAGTAAGTGCTGCTTTTACCATGATTTATTTAGATGCTTCCAGAGAGAAGCACCGTCTACCCAAAAATTTACAAAATATCTGCTTCAGAAACGGTTACTCTATCTGGAGCAAAGACCAGCTTTAACCCTGTTCCCAATAAGCAGGCAATATTCATCGAGAGAAAAATCTTTAAAAAGATAAATATGTATTTTTACAATAAATTTAGAGTAAATGAAAATTTATTGTTATTACCTTTTGAAACAATGGCGTTAAGTAATTATGCTGAGAACATAATATCAAATCTCGAGGAATATAATACAAAAAAAAAATATTGATTTAGCTATAACATTGACAGCAAATCTTATTAATCTTAATTGATCATATATTATACAAACTTTATAAAACTATTTCTTTGGTTCGTTGTTTGTTTAGATAGACTTTTAAAAAATACGGAAGATTTTGTGATTATACTTTGGGCTATAGGTATAATATTATTGACGGTCTTGGTATCAACTAGACAGCTGATCTCAAAACATAGTTTTAACCTACATTTTGGGGATCAGCTTTCATTTCCATAAGCATGTTTTTCAAGGTTAAGATTTATATCAAGCCACATCATGTTAGGCATTTAATATTTCTCGTACGCTGGTGGTGGTTGATGTTGCACACCATATGGTCTTGGTTGTGGTTGGTGTTGCACAATATATGGTCCTGAAGTGGGTTGTTGGACGACAACATGGTTAACGACGACGGTTTGTCGTTGAGGTTCTTTACAACAGCAGCAGCAGTTGCAGCAGTTGCAGCAGCTACAGCAGCTGCAGCAGCTGCAGCAGTTGCAACACATCCTGGAACACAACAGTGTAAAATTAAATTAAGGCGCTGATTCCCTTGAGTAGCTGATTTTCAAATGAGAATCACGTCAAAATGGCTAGTCGTAATTTAAAAAAAAAAATATATGTTATATAAGACTATTTTCTTAATAATTTGATCTGAGCAAATTTTGAGTTTTATTCGTATAACATAGTGTAATTAATTTGTAAAGTTATGTCTAAAACGGACAAAACAACGACAATCACACTAAAAGCGCTGGGCGTATTTGAATGAAATCGACACCATCTCAAAGACAATTTAATTATCTACATTTTGATCTGAGGTTTTTTTTTTAAAGTCCTAGAATAATGAGGAAAGTACAAAAAACTACTAAATTTTGGTTCGCGCGGGTGTGAAACGAGTGCGCGTTTTGTTTCCTCAAGGTCGTTGGCGTTAGTCGTCGTCTTAAATACTAGAGCTTCAAACATCCAAAAAAGGCACCGTGTTAAATAAAAACAACCGCACAAGTCGATTTTCGAGGTCAAGCAACGCTTGATTCTAGTTACCACTACTAAAAATACCTAACCAATCTTTTCAACATGGTTGTATGATCGTAGGGAGTGAGGGGGAGCTGGCAGCTCCCCCTCACTCCCTACTAGTTTCACGACTACTATTAGTTTTATAAACTACCAGTGGCACATCAAGACGTTTTTTGAGGTACCTCAAGGTGGCCTTGTAATGTAATCGCAATACATCTTTGAATTAGCTATTTTAGGTACGAGTAAATCCGTGATGACTAATATGACATTATTTTTGATAACATGGATTAGTATTTTCGCCTATCGTGACTCATAAATACGTTTATCTACACTCACAACGTAATGTTCCAAATATGAATTCAAAAAATATTGCATAAACCCGTACTTTATATTCGTGGATAGGTAAAATTAAAAAATAGTACACTGTGATACAAGGGTGGAAAGTAGGTTATTGCAAACGAGCTGTTATTAACAAGCCCGAGCCGAAGGCGAGAGTTTTTAATGACACGAGCTTGCAATAACCTACACACCCGTGTATCACACGACGTTTTTCAATACAGTTGTTGGAAATAGTAAAAACAAATCAAAGAATTAGATTTGGTAATTCACAAAAAAATCAATTTTAAGAAAATGGCGCGTTTTAGCAACTGGACATTTCTTTTTTTTAAACGGATACAGCCTATACAGCCTATTCGATTTTTACAAATGTTGATGTGAAAATAATTAAATTAAAACTGGTAATTAAACAAAAAACAAACAACCATTTAAAAGACTTTTGAGCATTCCATGCTAAAACGTACGGAATCATTCATTTTTCCTCGTATAAAATCTATCCCATTTTATTCTATGTATGAAAACTCTTTGCTACTAAACTTTTTTAAATTGACTTATAAATAATGGCTCGTTTTTGCAACTGGACATATTTTTTTTACAACGAAAACAGCCTATACAGCTATACAGCCTATTCGAGTTTTGACAAATGTTGATGTGAAAATAATTAAATTAAAACTGGTAATTAAATATATTAAACAACCATTTAAAAGACTTTTGTGAATTCAATGCTAAAACGTACGGAATCATTCATTTTTCCTCGTAGAAAATCTATCCAATTTTATTCTATGTATGAAAACTCCTTGCTACTAAACTTTTTTAAATTTAAAACTAAACTGCAAACGTAATGGTCGAGCCAGTAAACAAAACTCACGACCGCGTAACAGAAAGATGCCTATGCGAAAGATTTAATTTTTGAATCATAATTATAGCCTCTGAAAGTACGCTATGTTTAACAACTGTATAAAAAAAACCATTAAGGCACACTAATGACGTTAACTGATCATCGCTATCACTTTCGCATAGTCATGAAACCTAATTACGTCCTATTTGCCTTTGTACACAAATAAGATAGTTTATGGTTGGGGAATTCTGGTCAAGTTGGTTGATTGTCTTACTACTTATTATTATCTCGATGAGTAGCTGTCATAGCAGTCGTTACCTACTGATTGATTCTAGTATAGCTATCTCTTTAAAAGGAACATTATAATTATGTGACGCAGTGTCAATATGATGCTAATAGAATCGAAGGTCTGTGGCTGACAAATGACGACAATCTGTTTTGTTTCATGCCCTTGCTTGGCCTGGTTGTTCTCAGAAAAAAATATTGTTCCGAGCATTGTTTGCTTACTATTTGCGTAGCTGTCAATTTAATTAGCAGTATTAGAAAGATGTCCAAGCAATCTTGGTAGCACGGCACGGTAAATTCATCTTGCGTCGCGCGATATTTTTGTGGTACATTTAATTTAAATAAGTATAAATGGCACCGGATTAATGCAAACACCGTTTATCAATAATAAAACGCCTGATATTTTAAACTCTTTCTTCTCAATAAAGTATGGGTAAAATATAGAATTTGGAAAGGATTTTATAATATTTGTATGTTCACAATCTATCGAGAATTAATACTTTAATCTTGTAAGATAAATTATGAATCTGTGGTGTCTGCAATAATCCAGTAACATCAATAAAAAAATTATAAGTGTAATCTTCCGAAATTAATTATGTATATAATGGTGACAGCGCATCAAACTCCAGGGTGGAGTTTAGAAGAACAAAGCGGTCACACAGACAGACACGTAAAGTGACTTTGTTTTACACTAATTTATTGATATTGAAGTGCCTGTTTTAGTCATATTGGGTCCACTATATGCACATACACTACACACTATATACATATCAACTTGTCAAGGTAGATGATCAAGTTTGCACTAAAGACACGTATCGTCACAGAACCAAATGGTTCCAAACATTTTAAGTGCATATAAGTATTCCAGTTTACTCACTTATTTCAGTCGTTTGTGCCGTTCAAGTATTTCAAAGCTACAGGTATTTTCTTAGTTTAGTGACTCCAAACTTATTGCGGAACTACTAACATTCCGGAGGAAACTGTATTTGATAACTGACATGATGCCATCCAGGTATAAAAACTTTATTATCAATAACTTATCTGTAAATTGCGTTATCAATGTTGGTATCGATTAATGCAAAATAGGTATCTATATCCTCCACCTCATCACTTAACTAAAAGTAAATCTAAACATGCATAAATTTATACACTCAAGCATTTAAATCTACAAAAGGTCGTCCACTGCTCTTACCTTAATTAAAACCTTTTCATCTGTACATTTGGTTAGGATCAGGACCGTATCCGGGGTATCCTTGTGGTGGTGGCGGGTATCCTGGGTAACCTCCGGGAGGTGGGTATCCTCCGGGGGGTGGTGGGTACGGGTATCCTGGTGGAGGCGGCTGCTGATCGTAGATGACTGGTGGCGGCTGTTGTACCACGGTCACATGCTGCGGGGGTGGTTGCTGCTGTCCGCACGCGTTAGGACACAGGCATGGTACCAGGCAGCAAGCACTCAGCGCTAAGCAACATGGGTTGCAGCAGACATCCATGTCACCACAGTCGAACGAAAGACATAAACCCATCACGCACCGTTGTCAACTAAAACCAACACCAATCAATTACTTAAGTATTCTACTCGTTACACCTTCATGCAAGATAACAGAATAAAAAACAAAAAATATATATTCAGACTTTTAAACAAAGTGGAATAAGTACCAGAGTTCTTATTGTTGAATGACAAAATGGCGGAGCGTTATCATTGCTGAGACTCTTATCATTTAGTGTTATCTATTGATAAGGTACCTAGTCAGCCATTGCTCACATTAAATAGGAGGAAAATGTATGCTGAGTCTTGGAAACACAAAAGGATTTCCGACGTAAAGAAAGATACACAAAGAACACAGTCACTCGTCAAATATGTTTTTATCATCCTTTAACCAAATTTAAATCGATGTGAAATGGTTTTAAGGTGTGTATTAATTAACAATAAAATTTTCAATAATTGATTAAAGTTAGTTTATATATTTAATACAGGGTTAATCCCGTCTTCCTTAAAGTTGTTCATAATGACTGTACTTAGACCCTTTGAAAAACAGTCAAGTAAATCAAGGTCAGGTTGAAGGGTAGGTATGGTGTTTTTTTGCCGCATTGCTTTTATAGTGTTGCAAAAAAAACCGGCCAAGTGCGAGTCAGACTCGCGCACGAAGGGTTCCGTACCATTATAGCAAAACAACATTTTTGTTGTATGGGAGCCCCACTTAAATATTTGTTTTATTCTGCTTTTAGTATTTGTTGTTATAGCGGCAACAGAAATACATGTGCGAAAATTTTAACTGTCTAGCTATCACGGTTCATGAGATACAGCCTGGTAACAGACGGACATACAGACGGACAGGCAGACAGACAGACAGACGGATCGCGGAGTAATAGGGTCCCGTTTTTACCATTTGGGTACGGAACCCTAAAAAGAAGTAGCTACTAATAGTAATATAGTTAGTCTTATCATGAATCTCTGTTATTTAGTGCAAAACGTACTGTATAAATGGTTAATATGAAAACAGAAAACAGTTTGTCGATATTATTCCGTTTCAGCTTGAAATTAGGTCGAAAGTAGAAATCGTATTATGTGCAAGCTATGGAAAAAGCTTGATCATGATTAAAAATAAAATATTCTCAATATGTACCTACCTACGTACTGTATTAGTACATATAATAACGTATAAAAGTATTAAAATCACAGTTTATATTCTAATGATTAGGTAGGTACAATGAAAGTGTTCGACCTTTCGAAGTCCTTCACAGAAACTACTTAGACCAAGAACGTCTATTTGTCCATCTCTTTGTCAATTTATCTACAGGAATTCAATTTATTCATTGACAGATACATCTCAGAATAAACAAGCTAAAATGGCAATAGGCCGGTCATATTAGACGTAGAACCGAACACCGTATTTTTGAGAGGAGACCGCGAATCGGTAAATGAAAGGTGGGACACTCACAACCTAGGTCAGACTGGATTGGAGTAGCCGAGAATCTAGTTAAATGACGTGCGATTGGAGAGGCCTGTGTATGTAGTGCAGTGGACTGCTGTAGGCTAATGATGATGATGACGATTTTAGCATAATCCAACAAAATATTAAAATCAATATTTTTTTCACAAATTTCATTGTTGGCCTATAATACGGTACTTAAAAAGTAACCGTGTTTAAGTAGTTAGAAGGTATTTGTAGATCGAATATGCGGAATCAATGGAATTGTTGGTAAATTCTAGGTAATTGCACCTAATAAATAAAAATACAGTGATATCCATAACATAAATACTAGGAACAAACACAAATTTGTAGTACCTACAACAAGGCTCAAGAAAATAGGTGGCTCGTTTAGATGTCAATGTGTACGCTTTTATAATAAGCTTCCAAGCCACGTACAAGTTCTAAGTCTTAATAAATTCAAATCATTCATTAAACGTAAGTTGTGCCAGAAAGCGTATTATACCATTAAAGATTACGTTGAGGACCAAAAGGCTTGGGATTGAGCTGATCCAATTAAAAATTAATTTTGATTTTTTATATTTTCCACCGTGATTTATTTTTTATTTTTTGTTGGTTTTCTTGCAATGACAAGAATATTTACTTTTTAAAGTATTGTATTATTTCATTTTAATTATTGTGAATGTGAAGACTATGTAGATCATTATTTTTATTTGTTTTTTATTTTAAATTTATCTTAGTTTTTAATCGTGGTCTGGCAGTTTGAGTAGTTAATGCGGCCTACCCGAATGTCCTTTCTTTGGTATTGTTCGTCGAATCGTTGAGCTCCTTTAATTCTTTGTTGAGCTGCTCGGTTATTGACAAATGCGTGCACTGACTGGACAGGTCCACTCAATCTGGCTGGTTGTTTCCCCAAAAGACCATTTCAGACATCAGTCTACATGGTATTCACATGATCTAACCAAGATTTTTGTCTGGACTTTAAAAGAGACTGTGATTACCTCTGAGTTTGTTTCGGCCTTTCTTCTCAGTCAGATAGGAAACGCCGACCTCATCTAGTTTTAAAAATATGATCGACATGTAAAAGTGTTGTTCAAACCAACTTACAGAAATAAAATCATTTATCATTTAATAATCAAGGGTAATTTTTGTGTCGGAGCAAATCAGAAATCAACATGATCAGCTTGTTACGTTTTCAACATGATAACGATATTTTTATTACTGATACAACATAATTTTAAATATGTAATATCAAAACTATTCATCGATTCCTTATATTTGCTAAGTATTTAATGATATAATTGGAGGTGGGTAGATAGCTATGTATTTACCCAAAACTTGTGATATCGTAGGTATGATATATGGCTAGATAAGACTCACGTGTTGGCCTCTACATTAGAATAATACTCATAGCCATTAGTATAATTGCTAGGACAGTAGGTATTATAATTACATTAAAAGTTTTAACGTCCCGCCAACGTCCATAATATGTTACCAAGACACGAAGGTTCCGAAATAATTTAAGTAAAACAAACATGAAATGAAACTCATGACAAAGAAAAAGGTTAAAACGCGGGTGAGGAAAACATTTAGTCGGGTACTGACATACATTGGTAGGTATATCCTTTGTAAGTTATTGTAGCAAGCATGAGTCTGCTGGGAATTTAGGTTCTCGGCACTGAACAACATGCATATAGTTAACTTGTGGTAAACCCTATGACTGTACAATGTTCATTGTAGTGGTCAAAGCTTGACCATTTTATCCATATTGGGCAGTATAAGATCATAGGGTAGAATATGAATATGATGTCTTGATTGTAGGGTAGGTAATTTTGTACGAGTCATATGTACCTAATCATATTGATAATAACCATGCAGTCAAATATAGGTATACATATGTCGGTATATATCTTGAGCTAAGTACTAAACCAACAGTCTTTATTTACGTTCTTGTACTGCCTTCTATATAATATGTCTCTATATAGATTTACAAATGAATAGAAAGTATTCGTACCTACAATTGTTGCATGTTTAATATGCTTACAGTTTATGCAAATTCTTGTATAATTTATGATTAAAATAACAAGCATGTGATTAAAACACAAGAATACGTCACAGTTGCGCTACATTCAAGTAAAATTAGTTTTATGTTTAAATATATGAAGAAATAACAAATATATTAAAATTAAGATAAACTGTTAATCAAAAATGTTGAATAAATTAGTCTTTAGTATTTGTCTGTCTCCGTTAATATGGAAATAAGCTACGATGTATTAAATTTCATACCTATATTATATGCAACCACAAAAACTGTAAATAAACAACATGAATAATATTATCACACATGGCAAAAGCAGCTGATATTATTAAGATGAGTGGACGACCAAGTTTACAGTTTTGTTAGTAACCAATGCAAACCCAGGTTTGTTAGTTAGATAAAACCAAAGTAAAGATCTTACCTGTGTTTTATATTTAAATTTATTAACAACACTGTCCCTTTCTATCCACGTTACAAACACAACGTTAAAGACACAAAAGTGAATGAATCAGTAGTTCTTAGGTTGCAAGAGGTTCGTCGTACTGCCGGGGAAATAGCGCGATGACGCCAACGCCTGCGCACTACACTCTGAAGTAAATAAAACTCTTTGTCTCTTTCCCTCATTCATGAAAAACGATAGCGGTAAAGAAGACAAAAGACCCAAACTACGGCTTTGCTATCAGTGGTTTTGAAAATGAGAGCAATGTCATATCAACCTTGCCGTGTTGCACGTAGTGAAAACGAACCAAACATTTACTTGAAGGAAAAACCGTAACCAAAAAAAAAAGTTGACAGATAACACAAAGCCGAATCTGCTTGGTTTTGCACAAGCTTGCATGATATTTTGCACAAGACTTCATTATTTAAAGAATAGTACCTAACACTAATGAAGGATTTTTCTAAAAGGGTTAAAATAGGGAACAGTTTGGGTGGAGGTTTCTTTTTATTTTTTATTAACGACCGAGGCTCGACCACTAACTCACCTGATGGGAAAAGATTATGTGACCGATGGTGAAGCACGCTTGCCTAGAAGTAACCTAGTCACTCTTAAATTAAAGGCCTTTTTTTTTCGTGGAGAAATGCTCATGCATACTGCACTGCCACGGGGAGATAGTGCAGTTATGTGGGACTCTAATCCGTTAAAACTCCACGGTGTCCTCCTGTGCCGCTTATGGCGGGAACACGGGCTCGCGTTAGCACTCACCGCGAACCCGCCACGGCTCGGCTGTCCGTCACCGGACCCTCCTCGAGGGAGTACCTCCCATCACCGGTGCACCAGAACACACTGTACGCCGTGACCACCCCAGGGACAACTTAAAGGCCCCTAGGTAGATAACAGAAAACAATGACTCTGGTAGGGAATTTTACTCCTTCGATGTACGATTAAATTTTGCAGTGCCAAAAAATTAATCATTTCTGTAGATCGGAAACCTGATCTGCAACATGACTTGTAAAATAATCTAACTGAGATAAGGTGAAACACTTATTTATTATGTAAGCACGGCAAAATATGGACCGATAAAAAATATCAAAAAAGTTGCATGCTGTGCTGACCTTACCTTACGCTTAAATTATAACAATTTAATGCACGGCAAAAATTTAAAGTTTCGAGTTTATTTACAATCATGACAGTTCTTTCACCTCTTAAGGTACATTCATGTGTATATTCCAAAGATTATTTGAATAATCCTAACATCAAACCAGATTTTTCTAGCTAGATCGATTTCGCCTGAGATCAGGGTGTCTCATGGAATGCCTACTGATCCCTTACGAATAACAATATGCTAACTAACTTACACTTACTTACAAGAGTTTGAAGTTGAGTATCTGTAAACTGAAACTTGGCTTTTGCATGAAATCCTGATAAACTTTTGACACGTTCTTAACATTAAATTCACAAATAAAAAACCTCTTATCCAGCAGGCATTCTTGGTGCAGATTGTACTGAATAGGTATGAAACTTACACAATTTTTTTTTATTGTTTGATTATTTGTATTGTCAAGTGTTATTAGGTACTAACAATAGTTATAAGGTGTTTCTACTAACAAACCATGTTGTTCAATTAATAAATTTAATTTAAACATTGCGGTCATCAGCAATTTTCCCAACTATGATTCTTGGTTTCTGATCTGTCTTTCTTGGTCACTGGTATGGTATCACCTACTTAAATAACATAATATAATATAATGTAATCTTTATTTATATAAAACAGATTGCAGTACATGTAGTAACCTAACAGTTTTACAAAGTAGGTAGTTGTAAATCTCTGACAAACAAGTGAGTGACGTGCTGTCCTCCTTGCTAGGCTATGATATAAAAAAAATTGTTTATTGCATCAACTTAAAAAACTTATTCTAATTACAATTTCCTTTAAAGCAAATAGTTTGCTTGTGTTAGGATGCTCCGCCCCTCCCCAGGTTATATAGTTGTTCTTAAGTTGTTAAGCCTGTTCAAGATATTTAAACTTATACAAATAAAAACAAAAGAATAAAATAATAAAATTGGAACACATTATTATTAATTAATATTTATAAAAGGCAAAGAACGCGCTTGATGTGTTGTTATGTGATGGTAATTGTGTGTGGAGATGGTGTGGAAGTGAATGTGTATGTGAGTAGTGGTAGTGGGTGTGAGTAAGTGTGTGAGTGAGGGTTGTACCTATACAATTTATATAGTGGCGATTAATTATCTTAGTAGATAATTTGAAGCACAATACAGATAAACTTTTGATAGTTCTTAATAATGTAGGACATCATCTTCCATTTGCGGTAGGAATTTCATGGTGGAATAATTATATTACGCGTATATTATAGTAACATCGATTGCACCATATTTTCCACTTCGTCATAGGTTGTCTTAAGCCATTTAGACAAAGCGTTTTTGCATTCGCGGTAGGTTAGAGGGTATATGTCAAGTTCTTTGTTAAGAAGATTGTATAAATGGGATGGTTGCCTAGGATAGAGACAATCTCTTTGCGAATGTGGACTTCACTGAGACAGTGGGAGCAACCGTGTTCTTCCTTCTGCCTTTTGTCTTCTGTAGGTTGAACGATAGTGTTTTGTGCTTAGTTAGAATTATATTAAGTACGTAAAGTTTCCTAACGGACAGAAGATCTAAATTCCGGTATAGGTTCTCCGTTGCAAATCTGAAGGGTTTAAAAAACATAACTTTCAGTAAAGACCTTTGAGCCCTCTCGAGGTCTAGGAATTTAATTTTAGTAGCACCTCCCCAGACAGGAAGGCAATATGCCAGGACGGACTGAGCAAGAGAGATGTAAATCTGTAGCAGGAGTTTTTCCGAGGTTACGTGACGTAAAGTCTTGAAAGTCCAGATTAGTTGCCGAATTCGCTTCATTATTAATTCCGTGTGATTGTGCCAAGATAAACGTTGGTCAACCATAATTCCTAGGTATTTGGTAGATTCCACTCTAGTAATATCTGTGCACGAGCAATTTGTGTTTAGGGGATATTGGCATTTATGAATCTTAATTTTGAATTCTGGCGGGGGTTGAGAGGTGTTGTACTTTGTGAAACAGATGAAGTTGGTTTTGGATGTGTTTAAGGTTAAAAGGTTAAGGTCAAGCCATGCCGCTATCCTTGCCAGTCCACGCTCGGCAGTTGTACGGACATTGTCCCAGGTAGAGGCATTGAACACTATAGCAGTGTCATCTGCGTATGAAAGAATGTGTCCATCCATATATATATATATATATATATATATATATATAAGGAACAATGTCGGTCCGAGCACACTACCCTGGCCAACTCCGAACTGGACGGTTTCTTCAGAGCTAATGGTGTTGCCTATCTTAATCTTTTGTTAATAGCTATGTATATATATATATAAATATATATCTATATATATTTCTATACCTAGTCTTAAAATAATATATATAAAGTATATATATTTTATAAACATATATTTTATTTTTTTATTTGTAATTTAAGGGTGTGAGCCTGGAGATCTGTCATACAGGTCTCGAACCCAGTATAGACTCCAGCTCTCACAAAGGTTTGAATCTGCTGTAACCTAGATACTATTTACCGAAATGTACCTTTTTGAGATAAATAAACTTATGTTCTATTCTATTCTATATTCGAAAGTACAGAAGACTTTAGGACTTCATGAACGCCACTGATGCCGCTATAAAATTATCAACCTACTGGACCCAAACTAGTCACCGTCAACTCTAAAATAAGAAGGAGAAGTATATTACTCTTCTTCTACCTAGCGTTTATCCCGGTTGCTCATCCCGCCCAGCGCGGGAGAACCCAGGGTCCGCTTTCCTACTCTTCCTCCTCCACTTTGCCCGGTCTTCGGCATCCCTCGCAACTAGCCCATTGGCGCGCATGTCATCCTGCGCGACATCAAGCCAGCGTTTCTTGGGCCGTCCTCTGCTCCTGGTGCCAGGTAGGGTCATGTCCAGGCATTTGTTTCCCACGTAGCTTGCCGGTCGTCGTAAGACGTGGCCGTACCAGTGGAGGCGACTTTCCTGCAGCTTGTCAGCAATGTCACGGACATGGAGGCTGCCACGGATGTATGTATTCCGTACACGGTCTTTCCGCGTGACGCCACACATCCACCGCAGCATGTTCATCTCCGTGACATGCAACAACTGCCGGTGTCGCTCCAACACCGGCCACGCCTCACTGCCGTACGTAAGGACAGGCCTTATGATGGTCTTATAGACCTGTCCCATCAGCTTGACCGGCATTTTGGGGTCACAAATGACACCCATCACCTCGCGCCATTTCGCCCAAGCCGCTGATACACGGGCCTTGATGTCGCGATCGATGTCCCCGGACGCATCAAGCAGCCCACCGTTCTCAAGCGCCTCCCTCCATGCGTGCACGCGTCTGGTGAGCCGTCCTTTGTCCCCATCTACCAGTGCGATATCATCAGCGTACATAAGCAGCCAAGGCTGCGGTAGTTTCTGTAAGCTGGCTGACAGTTCGTCTAATATCACACTGAAGAGATAGGGGCTCAAGACGGAGCCCTGATGCACGCCTACGGTTATGGGGAAGGGGGTGGTATCACCAACAGCGGTCCTGACTATTGAATCGGAGTTGCGATACATGTCACGTACGATTTCCACGTAGGTCTCTGGTACCAACTTCGACCGCAACGCCCACCAGATCATCTCCCTGGGAACACAGTCAAAGGCCTTCTGCAGGTCTAGGAATAGAAAATGCAGAGGCATATTCTTTTCCCTGTGCTTCTCCATGAGGATCCATAGGGCGAATATAGGGTCCATGGTACCGCGTCCTGGTTGGAAACCGTACTGGGAGTCCGACACTGTACACTCCTGTCGGATCCTGGTGTCAATAATGCGCTCGAAGAGCTTCATGGTGTGTGACATCACCTTTATACCGCGGTAATTACCGCAATCCTGAACGGACCCTTTACCCTTGTGGACCGGCGTTATTATACTAAGCCGCCACTGATCGGGCATTATTCGGTCGCTTAGAATTCTATTGTAAAGGTTAGTAAGAATGCACACACCACGAGCCCCCAGCGCTTTCCACGCTTCAATTGGCACCTCGTCCGGTCCGACAGCTTTCCGATTCTCCATGTAACGAAGAGATGCGAGGACCTCGTCAGGTGTAATCGGTGGCACGAGTCCATTGTTCGGGAGTTGTTCGGGAGGGTGCACTTCCCGGTGCTGAGTATTCAGCAAAACGTGGAAATAAGAGCGCCATCTCTCCTTCACCGCACGATCATCGTACAGGAGCTCGCCATTAGGGCCGTTGACGCTGCAGCAGCGAGTAATATCTTGCGCTCTCACCGGGTATGACCTTACAGTTGGCCACGCGACTGATATGGCTTCTCCTGGTCAGTAGATAGTCGATTTGAGTGGCGTTCCGACCGCTCCTGTAGGTAATCAGGTGCTCGGTTTTCTTTTTGAAGAACGTGTTCACCACGGCCAGGTCAGCTGCAGTGCAGGTTCTGAGAATGGTTTCCCCCCTCTGCGTTTCTTCGGCCGTAACCATAGCCGCCGTGGACACGTTCATACTCCCCCTGCACCTCACCCACATGTCCGTTCAGGTCACCACCCAAAACGACATCGTGGGACAACGGTATGCCGCGTAGTACATCTCCGAGCCGATCCCAAAACAGCGTCTTATCCGCCTCGCTGCAACCGACCTGTGGGGCGTAGGCACTTATTAAGTGGGTCACGACCCCCTCAATAAGCAACCTTACTACCACAAGTCTGTCGCATATGCGTCTAACTTCCAAGACGCTATCGTGGAAATGCTCGGCGAGCACCACTGCCACACCGTTCTCCCCACCAGAAGAGCCTGTATAGATCAGCTTGTAGCCGTGCCCAATATTCCGGCTCCTGTTGGCCTTCCACCGTGTCTCCTGCAGGAATGCCACTGCCACTTTACGCCTGGCAAGTATGGCCGCAAGTTCTACGGAGCGTCCCGTAAGTGTGCCAATGTTCCAGTTTGCAAAGCGAATCTTCGTAGTTGGTGCTAACGTCTTTAGCCGGGCTCGCACGGGGCCCGGTAGCCCTCGCATACTTGTCGCAGGGTTAAGGCGATCCCCATGCGCGTCGTTATGCGGCGACGCCCTAGCCCTAAACGTATATCTCTTTCTTTTCCTATCCATTTTTTTTAAGTGGCTTTGTGCCAATTACCGGGGCGACTGCCGTCTGACCCCCGAACCCCTAGGACGAACCCCAGAGGAGTGGCATCGCCAGAGCCCTTTCCGTTGTCCAGCAGGTGCGCCACGTGCAGGCTTGGCTTGGGCTCCAATGGTCTTAGCGGAGCCCCTTACACCCCAAGGAGAAGTATATTACACACGGGTACAATGCAGTATACCCTGATGAAACCTAAAAATAACATAGATAAGGACAGGGTTACTAAATTGAAGCTCACAAAAACGATATTACAAATCCATAGTACAGGTATAACATCATACTATCACACTAAGATTAAAAAGGCAAATGTTTGTGAGAGTGTGTAGTTGTGTGTGTGTTTGTATGTTTGTTACTTCTTCACGCTCAAAGGGCTGGATGGATTTGGATGAAATTTAGCACAGAGATAGATTATAGTCTGGAATAGCATATAGGGTAATTTTTATCCCGGGAATATGTTTTATTGGGTCAATTTTCGACATTAACGCAGGCTAAGCCACTAGCAGAAGCTAGTAATATTATAAATGCGAAAGAAATCATGTTTGTCTGTTTGTTAAGTTTTCACGCCTAAATCGCAAAATCAATCTTGATGAATTTTGGTATCGGACTATCTCGATTGGACCTTGGGAGGGACTTAAGATACTTTCTATCCCGGGAGAACGTTTCCTTAGGATAATTTCAGAACTAGCACGCGAGTGAAGCCGCTGGGAGAAGACAGTACTTACTGTACCCTGTTTGCATTTTATCGTAAGTAATGGAAATAATTATGATGCACGTTTATAGTGTGTGAAGGTACTCGTATATCTATGTATGTTTTAACATATCGTCGCGATTCTTACCTAATTGTTCAAATATGAGGAGACAGAGCCGTCTGTGCTCCGACCATTTTATCATATCTGCGTAGTATGACACAATCGCTAAGTTTCATTTGTCCAGGTATAGTATCAGTGCAGTTTGGAGCAGTACTCGTGGCGGAAGAGTTCGTAGTATCATGGTTACTGAACACAAGGTTACAGTTATAATCAGTTTTTGTATTGCATTATGTTTTTTTAACGATCTGTTCGACTCAACATAGGCGATAAGTTCGGTAACTATCAGCGGTCTATTTAGAACTGTAATTGTGGTAATAAGTAAAAAAAAACATTAGGTATTTTTATTGCCACCATTAAAAACGTGCTGTAATGCACTTGTTTTCTACGAGATTTTTACAGCGTTTAATCACTGTAAGCCCAAGTCACTGTAATCACAGTAATCTGGATAATATCTTATCATGAAACTGCGTCACACTCAATCAATGCCAAAATTTAGACGGGAGCTCACTTTAGTCCGATAAGCGAACGAACAAAGTATATACAAAATGTGGAAAATAAAACAATATAGTGATGTCTGAAGAAGACATATCCGCGATCCCACTAGCGGAAACTACTAGAAAAACTAGGATTTATAAGAAATCAGTGAAAGTTAGTGAAGCCCAACACTGGACGAATAGATTCAGTGACCCGGAACCGAAAGATGATAAAAAAGCGAAGAAACCTCTGTTGCGTCGACTGCCGAGTGTTCAAAGAGCGGTGATCCCAGCATTCGGCAGGTTTCGCCACAGCATCCGAAAATTGAACTGTTTCAAGAAACAGGAAAAAGACGAGCTGCCCATGATGGACATACCGCGGCACAAGAGTATAGACATTGGTGTGGGACTGGCGCGACGGGTGTCCCTATTCCTCTTCACAAGGCGGACAGTGTGCGTGCATCCTTATCATCCTTACACACCGCCGCAAACCACTAGGAAAATCTACGTGTTTCATGAAGACAAGTAAACTACTTTCCTTATTGAACAGTTACTCACGATCGATGTTATAGAATAGTGATACTATCTATGTCCGTTTCTTGTGATTGTTTAGATATCGCTGTCACCACTAAGACATACGTTATCGGATATTTAGAGCTTAAAATAAACACCTACCAACTAAATTTACATCGTTAGATGTTTACGTTGTAATATAATTATTTCCTAATTTAAATATTTATTTGGGTGTTTTGTAGGTGCACTTCTGCTTAGAGCTTCTGGGATACAGGCATGATGTTATGTGTTATGTTTAATTATTTATTAGTTACTATGTGCAATATGTTATATAAGTAGTTTTAAATACCTAGGTATATTTTTTGTCATCCACTGAAATTGTTTCTACCTATTTTGTGTTAAAAATTTGTCCCAAGGAAGGCGTCTAAATGTATGAACCCGATGAAGTGGCTTGCTGTATGTTTTGGTGCTAACTGTTAGGAATTGTAATTAAATAAATAAATAATTTAGTTTTTAATTAGGAAGGTACCTACATTATTTTTCTACTTCTAATACGTAGAATTAAAAAATAACATTAAATTATTATTATGTTTTTTGGTCCATAAAAACAAGCAAATGTTACGGTATGAATCATTTTAATGACCATTATGAATGACATGAAATAATATTAAAATGTTTTAAATAATAAATAACAATATTTTATTTCCAAACTGGTATTTATGAAGAATGTCACAGGTGTTATATTTCTTGATCTATCCGCATCCTTTGATACAGTCAACCACAAATGGCTCCAATTAAAGGTCAGCGATCACACGAAAGATGCATATCTAATTATGATGGTTTTATGCATAGCTAATAAAGGTGTGATTTAAAAAAAACACCAAATTCAATAACAGCACAACACGGTGGTGGGGTCAGAAAAAAGACTTCCCCAAGGCTGAATGCTAGGCCCGATGTTATTCAATCTCTACTAAATAACCAGCGTTTATATCAGCACACACAGCACTTTCTACAAACATAAAATATGGTCTCGCTTTAGTCACCCAGACATTGTCATTTAGGGCACAGAAAAACCGAAGGAAATTCTATTACCTACGGCTACTTGTACACAGGATTAACTGTGTTTTCCTTTTTAGCAGTTGCCAAGCAAATAGGTATATATATTCTATAACTAAGCTCGCGCCATAACCCCGGATTGCTTGACCGTAAGCCGGTAAGATTACGAGTAGGTAAGTTAACTCGGAACGGGGAGAGGCTCGTGGAGATTCCCCTACATCTTCCATTTTTCACCTGACAATTTGATTTAACATCTCGACCAATACAGGACCTACCTTAGCATAAAGCAGTACGACTTTATCATAGGTCGCAGCTGGACTAAGCTTGTTCACCAAAGACGTGCAAGGTAGCGATGCGGCGCGAGGATGTGTAGCGGTGCTGTAAAAATGTGCAACTGTTTCCACCAAATCTATGCGAGGTAGCGAGGAGGCGCGAGGATCTGTAGCGGGGCTATTAGGCTGCTTTTATGGATGCGATTGATACTTACCAATTAAATTCATTAGTCCACATAGCATAGCACTGGTTGAAACGGATTCAACTAGGCTTTGATTTTTCTAATGGAAAGATGCGTGTTATGGACGAGAGCTATGGATATATATATTTCATCGACAGTAGTAGTATATACGTTACTATTACTGTCGATGTATCGCATAGGTCGAGCCGAGCATCGTTCTCGCACATCTTACGTACTCGCTTCGCTACACAACTCAGCATTAGTGGAAACGGTCACATAGATTCGTAGCTTAGCTTTCGCGTCCTCGCAGCATAGCTGTATAGCACATCTCTGTGTGGAAAAGCAGTCTTGAAATGTGCAACAGTTTTCACCTCACTAACTCGCACTTCTTTGTTGTAAAAGCTCCCTTACTTTAGGAAACATTAATATGGTAGATTGTACCTAACTGCTATAAAATCCATATACAAACTCTCTGTATAAAATCCTTTTCTGGACTCTGGGCATGTCATGCATCAGTCACTTAAGTTAAAAGTCCTGCAGGGAGGGGCGGCGGGTTTGAAATTTTTGAATTAAATTGTAATAAGAATTCGGGGTACATCAAGGCTACATACTCAGCCCAATGCTATTTAATATCAATAAAAATCATCGAACCCAACTGCAGGTCATCGACCCCAAATAAATGAGACAACAGTCTAGGAGGACGAAAAATGAACTGTAATTAAAAGTATACCTATAACCTACCTGCTTTTAGATGCCTCGCATGTGCAATGCATTGGAAGCCGCCATAATTAAAACAATTAGTTTATGATTGATCTACCTAAACCTAAGTACCTACTAATTGGTCCTCACAACCACAGAACTTGTTTTGATAGGTATTTAGGTATTGCCCTGTCTGATAGATACTATTGTTTATGGAATTTTGCGCTTAAGGAATTTCAGCTTTCCTTGTGTGTCATAAGGGTAAGAGGCAACTACAAAGCAGTATATAAGCTAATGCATGATCCTTACTTTCATCATTGAAGCACTGGAGCTGCTTTCATCGTCCCACGAACAGTAAATTTTTTCTGATAGCTTTCAACAGGTTTTGCCAATCAATTAGCCGTTTTCCTCAACGGTTTATAAAAGCTCGGAATACTGTTCCCCTTGACACACACTATAATTGGTTACTCTGCTTAGTTCTTGAGGAGATAACGTGCCGACATGTCGCGAGCCATTCTGTTTGTTGTGCTTTTAAGTTTTGCGTCAAATACTTTTGGCAAAACATTGTCAGAATGTGAATTGGTCCGGGAACTTCGGAAGCATGGTTTTCCAGAGAATCAACTCAAAGACTGTAAGTACTTTGTTTATTTATTTACTTATCTAAGTAATTGAAGCCTCCGTGGGTCGCGCAACTAAATGTGTTCCGGTAGTTAAGTATTGATACATTAAGAGAACTTTTTTTTAAATGAAATTAGTTTATTAAGTAGGTCTATCTGTTAACGTTAGCCCGCGACGCAGACGCCGCTTTCACTGTCTATACCAAAGAAAATTTTCAAAATCAGTGAACATTTTAACGTTTCGACTTTTGCTAACTTAAAAAACCTTCTATATTCTTACCTAATATCAGTTTACCTAAATATCTCTCCAATCCCTCCGGAATACAGGCCCAATGTAATCTGCATACTTATGTACCTAATTTACCCAGGGTTTAAACAGTTTATCTATTTATTTATTATTTATTATATTCTTTATTGTACACCACAAAAATCTATATCTAAATCTATATTAGATATGTTTCTAATGCTCCAACCAACTCCCACTTATGGGGGTAATGAAGAAACCTTACAAGTTTATAGAAATCTATGTCACTTCACTCATCATATAAGACCGACTGAAAACTAACAACATTCGTAGCACCACCAATCTGCCTTAGACTGATCAATTGTTTCTCTAAAGAAACAGCAAAAAAAGATCTACCTATTAGCACTTTGCCACAACCGTTTCTGGCTGGTTTCATTCCCTATCCCGTGTATTTTCATCATGGTCATTATTTTTACGAAAGACGTTGAACACAGCGCACGAACAATCGAACAATGCACATGTTTTTTTGCATCGATGGATGACATCTATGAAACCCATTACGTTTGATAACCTGTTGGCTCAATAACATATCAATTAACAAAACCAGTTTCCCCGTTATTATGGCTAACAAACTATTTCCTACAATATCTTACTGGGATCTTCTTGTATTTTGCTTCCTTGTTGGTCAATTATTCGAAAACTCGACTGGTTTGGGTTATATGCCCGGCAGTTCGAGCAGTGTCAGGTTTGTTTGGCAATTCTCTGTAGAGTCTGTAGACCTATTGTTTAGATTACTTAATACCCAGTTATTGACAAAACTTAACAAGTAGGTAGAACCTACACACGGAGGTTTACAACCTCTGACGAACACTTCGAAGAATAAAGGCATAAACTCATGTGTATTACCCGAATGCCGAAGGAGGGAAAGTTAATAGTACATTATGGTACAAGTGTGCAATGTTGGTGATTACCGCTGAGGCGTCATTGAGACCCGAGCCGTAGGTGAGGGTCTTAAGAGAGCCGAGGACGGTAATCATCAATACACACGTGTATCATACGACGTTTTTCAACACACTTGTGAAGAAAATAATACAAAAAAATATTTTTAACAGTAAAAACGAGTTGTGATTTTTTTTCAAAATGGCGGGCAAAATTAATTAATTTTCCTATGCGCGCGCATCTTACAATGGCGATCGGCCATAGACTAAAAGAATAAAATCTCTTTTTATTTATCTTATCGTGGATAGAGTTTTAACCACGTACAAAATAGGAAATTTAAATTTTTCTTAAATAAAGAGCAAATAAAATTTATATTTGAGTGAAAGTTTTATTTATTAAGCACGTACAAGTTGAAATTAATACGAAGTTGCATGAAATGAGCAAGCAATAGGTACATTAATTTATTTGTACTATTGAGCACAACCTTTTTTGTTTCGAAACTTTTTTAAGAACAAAGCAACTCAACCAATAAATTTAAAAAAAACTGTGTATAACTCACTTTGTGAATAATAGTAATGAAAAAGTCACAGTTTGATAACAGGCATCATTATGTGCCTAATTGCGGTGAAATTAGAGCCACTTTATGAGCAAGTGTGTTGAAAAAATAATTAACAGACAGAGAGAAAAACAAGTACTAGGTATAATATATTAAATACTGTGAAGTAATCTAGAATGCACCAAGCGGAGACAGAAAAAAAAACCGGCCAAGTGCGAGTCAGACTCGCGCACCGAGGGTTCCGTACATACCTCAGCTTAAAAGTATTATAGACCTGAGTATTTGATATGAATTTCAATTTAATACCTCTACGCGTTCATGAGGAAATGGGTAGTAAGTTTAAAATTATTAAAAATATTTTTTCAACACACTTGCTCATAAAGTGGCTCTAATTTCACCGCAATTAGGCACATAATGATGCCTGTTATCAAACTGTGACTTTTTCATTACTATTATTCACGAAGTGAGTTATACACAGTTTTTTTTAAATTTATTGGTTGAGTTGCTTTGTTCTTAAAAAAGTTTCGAAACAAAAAAGGTTGTGCTCAATAGTACAAATAAATTAATGTACCTATTGCTTGCTCATGTCATGCAACTTCGTATTAATTTCAACTTGTACGTGCTTAATAAATAAAACTTTCACTCAAATATAAATTTTATTTGCTCTGTAATTAAGAAAAATTTAAATTTCCTATTTTGTACGTGGTTAAAACTCTATCCACGATAAGATAAATAAAAAGAAATTTCATTCTTTTAGTCTATGGCCGATCGCCATTGTAAGATGCGCGCGCATAGGAAAATTAATTTATTTTGCCCGCCATTTTGAAAAAATTTCACAACTCGTTTTTACTGTTAAAAATATTTTTTTGTATTATTTTCTTCACAAGTGTGTTGAAAAACGTCGTATGATACACGTGTGTATTGATGATTACCGTCCTCGGCTCTCTTAAGACCCTCACCTACGGCTCGGGTCTCAATGACGCCTCAGCGGTAATCACCAACATTGCACACTTGTACCATAATGTACTATTATTATACGAGTATGATGTAGCTAAAAATTTACGGTTTTCGCAATATTTCCTTTATACTTCTTTACTAATATTATAAAGATTTTTTTGTTTGTTTGTACCGAATAGGCTGCGAAACTATTGGACCGATTTGAAAAATTATTTTACAGACACAGGCAATTTTTATTCCGAAAATGGGTCCTCCACATGAGTGAAGCCGCGGGCAATAGCTAGTGTGCTCTATGACGTTGCTTCGTACGAAATTATACCCTGTTGGTTTTGATTCCCTTGCGAGGAATCGAAGCGAGGAAGTCGAAAATTTTCGGAAAATTTAAAAAAAACGGCTGTAGGTATCTTTTGATTGTGATGGCCTGGAAGTTTTTTTTTCACAGCTTTAAGGGACAGTTGACTTGAGTATTTGATATAAATCAGCTTGATACCTCCACGCGTTCCTGAGAAAAGGGGTCATGACAGACAGACGGACGGACAACTAATTGATCCTATAAGGGTTCCGTTTTTTCCTTTCGAGGTTCGGAACCCTAAAAATAGAAAAACCTACCAATACCTCGGTCACCACTGTGGCACCTCATAATATTTAATGTCTATTTTCATATTATATTTCATTATTTCCTTGAAAAAAAAAATGTCACAAAACAACATAATTATTAAGGTGCATTATAGATTAATTCACAGCATTTAATAAATTATACATACCTACCTAATACTTGCTTTTCTCTTTTCAGTAAAGAATTTTAAGCAGTCGGGGTTTTTTGTTTTTATAATAATTTTATTTTGTTTTTTATTTTAGGGGTGTGCCTGGTGAATGCGGAGAGTTCTAGACGGACCAACGTAGTCGGACCTCCTAACTCAGATGGCTCCCACGACTATGGACTATTTCAGATAAACGACCGTTATTGGTGCAATGCTGGTGACAAACCCGGCAAGGGCTGCAACGTGCGATGCAAAGGTAAATCTATTTTTTACTTAACTGCCGAAGGAGGGTAATGTGTTTATCAGTCTATGATATGTATGTATGTTTGTTCCTAATGGCGTTCTAAAGACCAAAGCCGTTAGCCGATTTTGATGATTCTTACGTCAATCGATACGTCTAACCTCGCATGTGTCACAGGCTACATTAAAATTGGAAAATAGAATAAAATGGCGGTTTTTGGGTGCCATATTTTGGGGGCTCAATTTTATTTTTCTTCCAAACCCATCGTGTGGGGGTTTCAAAATAAAGGGTTTTAAGAGTTTATTTAAAAAATATATAACACTTATTTGTTCAAATGTATCAAATTCGAAAGAAAATGTTGAATAAAAAGTTATAAAATTAAAAAATCCCGACAGCTTAACAAGCTAACTAAAAAGACGTAAACAAGAAAAAAACCATGCTGTGCAGTCGGAGGATACATCTGGTTTTAGTCAGCCAGCTCGCGAATATGTATCCTCCGACTGCACAGTAGGTATGATTTTCTTCTTGTTACTATATAGGTACTTAACGAGCTTTGTTTTTATTTAGTTATAATTCTATCTCACCAAAATGGCCAAAATGTGTATGTGATTACTATTTTGTAAAAATTATTTATTAGAATGGACTAAATGTATGGTTTGTTTTATTGACTATCTCGTTTGCTTAGCTAGGAGATACAATGACGACTGTTGGACGCCTGGGATCCAATCCAGGGCAGTCCACAGAGTACATTTAAATATAGGAGACAGTCTTGTTAAGTTTTCCCATTAAAAATTTCTCAGTAGCAGTCCTTGCAGCCCTGAGTATGTGACCATCATCCATAAGCCCGCATTACCTAGAAGCAGTCAACTGCTGGACTTTTGAACATAGGCCTCCTCAATCACACGCCACCTAACTGGATCTTCAGCTTCTCTTATCTATGATATGATAGGCTGCCTCCCATACATTTATTGACATACTTAATTACATGTTTGCCTGTGTGTTATAGATCTGCTGCTGGATGACATCACAAAGCAAGCTCAGTGCACTAAGACCATTTTCGGTGTCCATGGCTTTGAGGCATGGTACGGATGGGTGAACAAATGCAAGGGTCGCCCGCTCCCAGACATCCACTGTTAATTATGTAATCCCCATTGTTCTATTTTAATTTAGATTTTAAGTTGAAGATTGTTTTCAGTTTTACAAGTGTTTTTACGCGCACTTTTCGAGATAATTTCTTGAATTTTTTACCAATATTTAAAACTGTTTAATAGTATTTAAATGCATTTATAATTTAATAAAAATATTAAGGGTTGTCCTAAGTTTTACTTTACGGTTTTTACTTTTATAGCAAGATAGTAAATAGAAAACTATTTTTGGGCAGTTTTGTAAAAACTGTTTCTATTGTTCAAAAATGCCACTTGTTCAAAAGATCATTGTGTTTACATTAGCACCTATGTATGTTGTCTAAAACGCAGTTGTATTTCCAACACTATTTATTCTACTTTTTACTATAATATATAACATAAATATATCTAGTTTCTAACAACATTGTAATAGACAAAAAGCTTGTTTATCACAGTAAAATACCTTTTTCACTTTATCTATACTTAATATTATAATTTGAAGTTTTTTTTATTGTTTGAACGCGCTAATCTCAGGAACAACTAGTTGGAATTGAAAAAAACTTTTTGTGTTGGATAGTCCATTTATCGAGGAAGTTATAAGCTATATAACATCACGCTACGACCAATAGGAGTGGAGCATAAATGAAAAATGTTGAAAAAACGGGCAAATTTATTCCTTTTGAGAGCTTCCGTTGTGTGCGCTACATTCAAGTTTGTAGGGTAGGTAGGTAGCCAGTTGACGGGAGCGAAGCCGCGTGGGACAGCTAGTTTCTAATAAAATTCATACTATACCTACATTATTTTGCATTTTTTTTTCTGTTTCTGTACACATATCATAGCTGTACATACAACGTTTATGCCACCGCAGTGATTCAGTATCATCAGATAATCCTCTGCTCTTCTCTTCTGGGCCTGCAGATCCTTACAATTCTCAAGATATTGTATACACAGCCCAATCAGTCTTCCAGTCCAAAATAAATTACTAGCGGCCGCCCGCGGCTCTGCCCATGTGTAATGAGTACTTCTGGTTGTAGAGTTTGTAAACGCACTCACGATACAGAAGAAATGCCTAATGTAGGGCAATGTTTTATTTAATAATAGAAAGAGGAAAAAAACCGGCCAAGAGCGTGTCGTACTCGCGCATGAAGGGTTCTGTTACGGGGTGGTTCTTAAAATGGTTTTTAAAAAACAATTAATTAAGCACTGGAATAGAATTTTAATTGACTTTCAGTAAATACAATAAAAGTACGTATCCGCGACGACGTTCAAATCCACACTGCCTATCCGGCTCTAGAAAACTAGCGATGTGTCGTAAACGCTGACAATGCAAAGATGGTTCCACGTGTAACGACCAGCGTGGTCATCATTATTATTTTATATGCATTCGCGTGTATTTTAAGATATAACAGCCCCCCGAATAAAATGGAGCATCCGAGATGAAAGATGCGAAATTTAAGATTTGAAGCGGATTGGATTTGGACGTCGTTGGAGATTTACAGATTGTCACTTATAAACTAAGCACATTATAATACTATTTTAGTAAAACATAACGAGATTTAGTAACGAGATTAATTTTGTTTATTGGTTACCAAAATGTTTCTTTTCAATGATGTTGGCCTTGATGTTGACAGATCAGGCTCAACAGTTTCTTCAAACACAGATAGTTCAATAGCTTGTTGAGGATGACTGTGATTATCTACTTTCTTGGTGTTATTACATTGGTTGAATATTTGTATGCAGCATGGAGCTTTTGAATTTGGGCATATTAATTTTCGACCTCTGTAGAGTAGGTATAATAAGAATATGATAAAAAATATGTAGCTTAAGGACATATAATGAACTCCATATTTTTGGAAGTGGGTCGGATCTTCAATGAATTCTTGCTCAAACGAGTTTAGGTGCATACTGGCTTGTAGTAAAGAGTCTAGATTATTAACATTGTTTAATTTTAGGTATGGTAAACGTGAAAGTGTATTGTTGACCCTACTCCTTTCACAACAGTCATCTTTAACTAGGTTGAAATTAGAAACAACATGTGAGCTTACATTTACGAAAACATTTGATGATGGCACAAATTGTAAAGTTTTATAAAAGGCTTTGCAATTTTTGGTTAAAGATAATATTCCTGTACCGAATAAAGTTTCATCAAAGCTACTGCCATCATTTTCACAAGATACATGACATTTGCCTGGTTCAGATAGAACAAATATCCATCTATTATTACTAATTTTATGAAACACTTGAATAGAGCCTTTTAACAATTTAGTCTCGCAAGAGTTAGGTAGCTTACTGACTAATTCCGTAATTAAAATAGTTTCACAGATTGGGTTCACGACACTTGAGTATACACTTTCTAATTCACATATGTAAAACTTTTCACGAATCACTTTGCACTTGTCTACACTGTGCAACGGTGAGTAAAACATATGATCGATTGTTATTGCAAGGTAAGGTCGACTGGGAGCGATAAGTGCGAAAGTGTCTGGTTGCGCAACGTCATAGGGAACAGGCATTGGGATTATATGGTATAAGTTGTATATTTGAGGTAGGACGAGCGGGATTCTAATAACTACGATTATTTTGTTATTATGAAAATAAGATATAAGTCTCGAAATATCAATAAGATCGTGAATATTTTGTAATGACAAAGATAAAGGGAGTTCGTAATACCTTGGCATATTATTCATATTCCGTTCAAGTTCGTTATAGAGTTGATAAGGACTAAGTACAGTCGGATGTAGAATATTGACTTTACTAAATAGAATCGCGTTATTAATATCCTCAATGTCGAACGACAAGGAAATAATGATGCTTTCAATAGCGTTGAGGAATGTATTTATATTAGATTTGACATCCAACTTATCATTAGAATTAGTTAGTTGCTGAAAAGCTTGATCGATTATTTCAAGGTTTTTGTTAAGCCGTTTTTCATTTTCATTTAGTTTAGATATTGAGCTATTAAACGTTGTAATGGTTGATTTGATTATATGTATATTATCTCTCATCAAATGTGCTAACTGTTTTTCGTCCGTCTGTACTTGGTCTATAGCGTTTGAGAATTTGATTGCATCATCTGAATCTAATGTGCCGAAAAAGGTTTTCAAAAGGGATCCACCGGCATCGATCAAACCGCGTTTGGACCGTTTATTGCTTACGATATAAGAAACTGACGAATATTTTTTAATATTGTTATCATGCTGACTCTGCAACGCTGTTAACGCATTTAGGCAGTCAATCTGGATTTTGGATGAACTATAGTTTTTACAATAAGAGCCAACTTTAGCGAAAAGAGATTCAACTATATCTAGGTGCGATTGTATTTTACTAATATCTAAATACGTAACTACATTCCAATTATCGTTGGTAAACTTAACGTTGATCATTTTATCGAAGTATAAACCGGAACTGCTTGTTATCGGTGTGACGACCTGATGACACCTACATTCTGCAGCAAGGTGCCTGAAATAGATCAAGTTATTGCAACGTCAGACGCCAACTTAATTTCGTCATAGTGATGACGTACATGTTTACGGTTTATGAGGAGGGTCACGGTGTGGTTCCCGTTGATTTTAACGATTTTATATGGACCTTTCCAAACCGGAGACAGAGCTTTGTTTTGCTTGTGGTGACACTTGAGATATACTGAGTCACCGACATCGTAAGTGATAGGTTTAGCGTGAGAATCGTAATAACGTTTAGACCTCTCTTTGGAATTTTGAATGTTTTGTAGTGCTTTCTGCCTACTATAATACAACCTATGATTCAATACTCTGACGTAATCCGTGTATGTGTTATTTTCTAACGTGTCGATGGATTTGGGAATGTATGGTTTAAAACCTAGTAGTAATTCGAATGGAGAGTAGTTGGTGGTTGAATGGACGTTAGAATTGTATGAAAACATGGCCGTGTTTAAGTACAAGTCCCATGTATGTGCGTTTTCATTGACAAAGGGTCGCAAATATTCCTTTAAAGTTGAGTGGCTCCTTTCCAAAGCACCGCAGGTTTGTGGGTGATAAGGCGTTGCTAGAATATGTTTAATGCCAAATAACTTGCTAAGTTGTTTAAGAACTTCGGAAGTAAAGTTAGTGCCTTGATCGGTGACTATCATTTTAGGGATACCGAGATGAGAGATAAAATGAACTAACTTTTTAGCAGTTTCGTCTGCTGAACATGTCTGTAGTGGATAGCCTTGTGAATATTTGGTGAGGTCGTCTTGAATTGTGAGGATGAATTTGTATTTAAATTCGTAAGTTTCCGGAAGGGGACCTACTATATCCAAAAATAACTTTTCGAGGGGTTTTGTTGCGGTGGAATTTATAATCATAGGAGCGCGGTTAGTTTGACGTAAAGGTTTGTTAATTTGGCAAGATTTGCAGTTTTTTACATAATCTTCAATGTCTTGCCGCATATTTTTCCACCAGTACATGGATTTTATTCTTTCCGCCATTCGTGTGATGCCGGGGTGACCGGCAGAAGGCAAGTCGTGATTATCCCGAAGAATTTTCCTAACCTCTTCAGGTGTAGGGAATAGTATGGCATTTTTATAGATGTTAACTTTAAGCCCAGTATTGTGGAAGACGTAAGCTATAATATTATAGACTTTTGTATAAGAAAGTTTTGTGAATGGGTCAGAAAAATCGGATATAGCAATTTCTTTCTCTTCCATGTACCAAAATTTTATCATGTCCCTATATTCAACTAATAACTTAAAAATGTCCTTATACGACATTTCGTCGTAATGGTGGACTCGCACGAATAAGTGAGTGAACAAATGGTTGTCATTTGATGTGTTGTAAAAAGTGTTTAGTTCGCGTTCTATGTCACGAATGTTAGGTTGACTTGTGGATAATTCTATAATTTCTTTGCAATAAGGTACAGAATCGTCTAAATCGATTGATGTAGGATAGACGATTAGTTTGCATTTAGCCTTAAGTAGGGATTCTTTGAATTCTCGAATGACCGTGTCGAATGTAAAATTCGACTGTTTAATAAGTTTTAGATACTTTTCGTAAGTGTCTGTTGTGGACGGCGAAGGACAGTCGTAGGGCGAATTTGAAGGATTTGGAGAGTTGCTATCGTCGACGGCGCATACGGGACGATTTGAGTCGTTGTTATCTTGAGGCGGGAAACGCGACAGAGCATCGGCGTTGCAATTTAATTTACCCTGTTTATAATAATAATAATAATAATAATAATAAAACATTTATTGCCAGAATACAGTTCCAATTCCATGTCACTATATGGTTTAACAAAACTAAGATTTAAATTTAAATTAGAATTCTACATAACACAGAGTTATACACCTCTGACACCCAAGCTAAGATTGAACTTGTGTTATGGGTGTCAGGGCTCTCGTTCACAAGGGCAATACAATGCATACAGTTCGGAGTAAAGTACACGTCAAACAAGAAACAAAGACTGTGACAATTCAAATAATTAAATAATTAATTGAGAGGCAAACCGTGTGTATGTATTGTGTTTATGTTTTGTGTTGTAAGTGTTTATGTGTGTTTGAGGATGTGTGGGATGGAGGAAAGTTTGGATAAGGGGGAGCAGAATACGGTCACGCATCGAGAATTCTTTCGACTTCATCATAGCAAAGAGTGATGATCCATTTACTGACTTGAGCCTTGCAGTCAAATTTATTGCACTTGTAAATGCTGCACTGTTTGTTAATGAAGTTGTACATACGACCACCTAGTACCATATAATGTCGCTGCGCAAGCGTGGTTCTATGTCTTACGGAGGGACAAACGTTAGCAGTCCTACGCCTACGCCTTATGCACTATCTCGTAGTTATATTCCTCCAATTTTAGACGCCAGCGAATTAATTTAGAGCCGGGGTCCTTAACATTAAATAACCAAACTAAAGGTTTATGATCGGTGACGATTTTAAACCGATGGCCAAAAAGATAGGGACGGAAAGTTTGTACGCCGAATACAATGGCTAAAAGTTCTCTTTCTGTAGTGGAGTAATTGCCCTCGGCTTTATTAAGCGTCCGTGACGCATATGCGATAGGCTTGTCCTTGCTTATCTCACCTTGCGATAGTATTGCACCTACAGCGTAGTTGGAGGCATCAGTTGTCAACACAAAAGGTTGACTGAAATCGGGATATTGTAAAAGAGGCGCTGTGGTTAGTTTTTGTTTTAAAATAGTAAAAGCGTGTTCTTGTTCTCCCGACCAATTAAATGGGACGTCCTTTTTTAAAAGGGAAGTAAGGGGTTTGGATATCTTAGAGAAATTTTCAATGAATCGCCTGTAGTAGCCGACTAAACCCAGGAAAGATTTGATGTCTTTAGGACATTTAGGAGTTGGAAACCGAGTGACGGCCTGGATTTTATCCGGATTGGGACAGACACCTTTGTCGGTGATTATGTGTCCTAAATACGCAACTTCATGTCGTAAGAACTCGCATTTTGCGGGTTGTAGTTTTAGATTAAATTCACGGAATCTGTCGAACACTAATTTTAGCTTTTCTATGTGAGATTGAAGGTTTTGGCTATAAATAATACAATCATCTAAATAAATATAGCAGTGAAGACCTTGAAGACCAGATAGGACAGTATTCATAAGTTTTTGGAATGTAGCAGGGGCATTTTTTAGTCCAAAAGGCATTCTTGTAAATTCGTAGTGCCCAGAAATTTCGTTTCCTACTACCGTAAAGCCAGTTTTAGGCGCGTCCTTAGGATTTAAATTTATTTGGTGGAAACTGCTTACAAGGTCAAGCGTAGTAAAATATTTCGAATGACCTAGTTGGTCTAGAATATCCGTAATTAAAGGAATAGGATAAACTTCGGTAACAGTCACATCATTGAGTTTCCTATAATCAATGACTATCCTCCACTTTTGCTTACCCGATGAGTCTATCTTTTTGGGCACTACCCAAATAGGGGCGCTCCATGGTGATTTTGAAGGACGGATAATGTTCTGATCGAGCATTTTCTTTATTTGACTTTCGACTTCACTTTTGTGGCACTCGGGGAAACGATAAGATTTTGCGTGAATTGGGGCAGCATCACCAGTACTGATCGAATGCTCAATAGCATTAGTGCAAGTTAAGGGCTCGCCCTCAAGGTAAAAGATGTCTGTGTAATTAGAGCAACATTCTAAAAGGATCTTTGTTTCTTCAGGGTTTAGATGTTCTGTTCGGATGAGGTCTAGTACTTGTTGTGATCTATGTAAGGACACGTCATCGAGATTATTAATAAATTGAACATTATCTTGATTGCACGATTGGGAGGACAGTGATACGTTTTTGAAGGGAATCAAATGGACACAATAATCTTTGAATACGACTTTAGACTCAGTGGTATTCAGTATTGAGATATTAATGCGATTATTAGGTTTGACTGAAACAATACAATTTGCTAAGTAGACTCCTTCGGCATACATATGATCAAGAACTAGACCTTCTTTCATGGATTTTAACTCTTCTAAGGAGTTTGACACAGAACATTCAACTATCACCTCGGAGCGAGGCGGGATGGTATAGACAGGCTTACTGAAGTTTAGCGGTATGAGATGACCATCAATGAGCAATGAGTTTTGAGAATACCTAACGTCACACCCAAGTTTTTGTAAGAAATCATTACCTAATATGCCATCGTAATTAAGCCGTACTTTATCACTGACGGCGTGGAAAGTGTGACTAAAACAGACTTTAGAATTTGGAGGGAGAATATATTCGAAATCGATGGTGAATGACCCTAAAGTTTCGTAGCAGGAGTCGTCTTCACTCAGACCTTTGAGTTTAATTTTATCACTGGATAAGGATGGTGTAGAATTAAAATTTTGAAGCTTAACAATACTAACACTAGCTCCAGTGTCGATAAGAAAACACAGAGGTTTGTTTGAAAAATTGGTATTGAGAAATACGTGGGGTAGAGAGATTTTGTGGGATTTAATTTCATGAATTGGAGTGACGGACTCCTGGTTTTGTAGGGCATTAGGACTCAACGAGACAGAGGTTCCTGACGGAATATGTTGAGATTTGTTTGAGGTGTGTGTGCTTTCGGTTTGGGGCTGGTTACCCTGTCGCATGGCAACACGAGATTTTGAGTGGCCTTCGGTTTGGGACTGGTTACCCTGTCGCATGGCAACACGAGATTTTGAGTAGCCTTCGGTTTGGGACTGGTTACCCTGTCGCATGGCAACACGAGATTTTGAGTAGCCTTCGGTTTGGGACTGATTACCCTGTCGCATGGCAACACGAGATTTTAAGTGGCTTTCGGTTTGGGACTGGCTACCCTGTCGATTAGCCGGATGGGTTAGAAGTTGACCTTCAGTTTGGGGCTGGTTACCCGGTCGATTGGTCACAATTGATTTAAAAGATTTAGATTGATTATGATTTAAATGAAGTTGTGGGTTTGTAATGCGAGATTTTGTTGTGCCTTGAATACGGTCGGGCGTAGTGCGGCACGCTAGCGACACCCGACTGTTTAGTTTAAATCGTCAGCACATTCTTCAGTTTCTTCCTGCGATTCAACATGATCGGGTAAAGCCATAACGTTATGTTGAATCGAAGGGTTATTCTTTCTAGAATTGTTATATTTGCGCCTATAGCATTGAGAGATATCATGGCCCGGTTTCTTGCAATATTTACAGACTGCGTCTGTTGATTGACTCGGCTGAGAATTTTGTTGATATTGAGAGTTAGACGAGTTTGGAGGTTGTGAACGAAATCGGTTTTTTTTCAGGCACTCGTTTTCTAAGTGACCAGGTTTATTACAAAACTTACAAGCTTTAGCGATTTTTGCGGAGATTTTTAGAGAGAAATTTTGAATTTTTTCTTCTTCGATCGCGATGTTAATAGCATCATTCAGAGTTTTAGGGTTTCTACACCGCACCATATTACTGAGGTTAGGTTTTAAGCCAAAAATAAAAGTGTGGAGAGCTAGGTCTTCCGTCATTGCGATTCTACCTGACAGATCTTTCTTAGTAGTTTCGGAATTGTGAATTTCGGTCTGCATGTCGGTGAGACAGGTTTCCAAGCGCAAAGAGAATTGTGACACTGACTCATTTTGTTGTTGCCTACAAGATTGCAACTCGAAGAATAAATGGCTATAATGTTTCCTTTCACCAAAATTTTGGCGAAGGAATGACTGCAACGAATCAAAGTCATCGAAAACTTTGTTTGAGCAGGCTATTTGAGCTTTGCCTCGCAATTTGGATAGGATATATTTTAGGAGCAATTTTTTCTGACTCTCGGACGCTAGGTTTAGTGAATTTTGGCAATTAGTTAAAAATGCGGACAAGGTCTCACGATCTCCATTGTATGTATCAATAAAATCACAAAGAATTTTAATAGGATATTGTTCGCTTAGCGAGATTTCAGTTTTACTCATTTTGGTCATAAGTTGACTAACGATCAAAAGAAGGTAAATAAATATATTCGATAAAATAAGGATTTGTAAGGAAAACAAATAATATAGATACTATTTGGGACAAGGTTGAGCAATAACAAATTATCAAATGTTCGACTCACAGCAGCACCGCGAGAAGGAGTGTGGACATCGTAGATTTTGAGTAGAGCAGGTATGTTGCACTCGCAGCTCAACAGGAACCAGGGCAGCAGCGGGACTTCGTCGGCAGCGGCAAAGTGAGCGGCGGCGGACACGTGTCGCACAGACAACGTGTATAGCAGCGGAGCCGACGGCGACGGCACCAGGTAAACCAGGTAAGTGCCTAGTTGGGTAGGATGGTGGCTGCGAGTCCTGACACCAACGTCAGATAAGAAGCACGAACAGGCTTAATCACGTTGTGAAGTCACACGGCGCAGACACGTGGCACCACGTGGTGGTGATAGGCCAGAGGGTGGCAGGCTTACGTGGTAAGACTTACTGTCGCAGTTCCTCGGAATTCGTAGAGTTTGTGATTTGCACACCAACTAATTTTGTAAGAGTTAGTAAGAGTTCGAAGGATTTTGAAAGAGTTTGTCAAGACGCACTCCGCGGATCGTATAACGGATACCAGCCAACGATTGCTGAAAATCCCACTTCTGACACCACTGTTACGGGGTGGTTCTTAAAATGGTTTTTAAAAAACAATTAATTAAGCACTGGAATAGAATTTTAATTGACTTTCAGTAAATACAATAAAAGTACGTATCCGCGACGACGTTCAAATCCACACTGCCTATCCGGCTCTAGAAAACTAGCGATGTGTCGTAAACGCTGACAATGCAAAGATGGTTCCACGTGTAACGACCAGCGTGGTCATCATTATTATTTTATATGCATTCGCGTGTATTTTAAGATATAACAGTTCCGTACCACTATCGCAAAAAAACGGCAAAAAACACGTTTTTGTATTGGAGCCCCGCTTAAATATTTATCATATTCTGTTTTCAGTATTTGTTGTTATAGCGGCAACAGAAATACATCATCTGTGTCAACTATGTAGCTATCACGGTTCATGAGATATATAGCCTGATGACAGACAGGCACACCGCGAAGTCTTAGTAATAGGGTCCCGTTTTTACCCTTTGGGTACGAAACCCTAAAAAACAGGCTAAAATAAAAGAAGTTATTTTTGACAAAGCGTATATTAAAAGCAAAATAAATTTATACTAAGTACAATTGTATTGCAATCTACATTGTGCAAATAACTAAATAAATAGAAGCTTTTGGAAAGTCACCAAATCTTCTGTAGGTTCATTAATCATGAGTAATATTTAGCTTCTCTACTGTGTTAGTATGCTGGCAGTTTTGCAAAATTCAATCATGTTCATTAAAGGCGCCTACAGACACGTGTGACGCGAGGATGCGGTGACAGTGTTTTATTGAAATTATTATAGAGATCTCTATAAAAAAAATGCTTGTCGAATCTTTGTCACGTTGAGCTTGTCTTTAGGAGCCCCTAAACTTATTAATGTAAGTGGTTTCACTGCCTCACAAAATACTTTTGACCCGATTTTTTCTTACTTTACTTTTTTTTCTTTATTGAATTTTGAACCTTTTCAGTAGGCATTAGTATTCATATTTGATGTTCCTTAATTGGCTAGTATGCATCATTACCATCATCATTTTCTTGCCTGTATCCAAATTTATCTGTCTGCTTACCAGTTTATTTAAAAGTTCCTTGAGTGACACTCAGGGAGAACTACTAAGGGTCGGTGCAGACCTGGCGAGGCGAAGTGCAACAAGGTTTTCGCTGCTAAAGAAATAACAATATTATGGTTCTTAAAATAAATTCGACAATCGCTTGGTGCGAACCTCTGTCCGCTTTGATGCTGTCTCGGAACAAAAACAGTTTGTTTATTTATTTTCAACTTTATATCTATTACTATAAGGTTGTTTTTAGTATGGCAGCGAAAAATGTACTGCACTGAGCATCCCCAGATATGCCTATGCTCGAAGCAACACACAAACATTGTTCCACGAGAAAGCGAAAAATAACAGCGACCAGTGAAATATAATTTTTAGTTACAAAAGTTGCAAAATGTTATACGTTATTACAATCACATAACTCGTTCACATGCCGCGCGCATCTGAATTACATAATCTACTTACACCATTAAAACTGAGTTTTAGTTGTTTAATAAATAAAATAATACTTATAAATACTCATCGTTTCTCTTATCTTATCTTAGCGAAACTCCAAAGACATAATATCCATCATCGACATATTCTAATGCCGATAAAATTTAGGGTCTTATTTATAAAACTCTTCAGAGTTGTTGAGCAATTGTTAAGCAGATTCTTTATTTAAATTCTCTTAGAAAATTTAAATACAGAATGTGCTAAGCAATCACTAAACAGTGTCGAGGTAATAAGCGTGTTAATTTCAAGCACAGGGTAATTCGTAACTACACTGCCAACGGCCGTTGACCCCATAGTCAGTAGTTACAAAACTAAAAGTGCAGAGTTTAGCTAATTAATTTAATTTTACCCTATTAAATTCTGATCAGATCGAATTCAGATACATAAGTTATCACAAACAGAGAATGCACTGTAAGCCTTATTACATAAGGTAATGCTGAGGTAATACTTAACTATAATAAAATTAACAATCCACATCCGCCCGAAAGCACATTACCACAAACAAAAAATAACGTGAAAATTAAAAATAACATAACATATTTCAGTATAACTACATATAAGAACAAAAAGTAGGAAACTGGATAATTCGAAGCACGTTTGGTTATAACTATTATAATCCTTTGAGAAAACAACAGTTTCCTACTATTCTAAATACAGCCAAGGATTCGTCGTAGCAATCCACATATATTTCTATCAGCTGCATTTTTTTTAAAATGGTTATTCTTCTGTTTGGTAAAATCGTTTGTCGGTGACAACCGATTTTAAATTTTCGTGTTTTCACTAATTTCAAGCACTTTTCATGCGCAGCTAGGGTTTTATCACAACTGAGCTAGTTTATTCTTCGTAAACAGGGACTAAAATAACTCTTTAATTCCTAGGGACTAAAAGTGAATTTAGTCCCTAGGGATTAATGAGCTATTTTTTGAATTCGGAATGTGGATATTGTTAGTAAATGTTCCAATACGCAATTAGATGAATCACAACGCTAAAATCGATTAGGACGAATGTATGAGGTGAATGGCTAATGACCGATTGCAATTCAATTTCGGACCGCACGGGAACAGTGTATTGAACAAGTGACAAGCAAAAACCGAAATCGAGCCAAATTAAAAATTGGTTGTCTGTAAAGTAGGTTTACGGACGATAGTTTAACGTGACAACGTCACATACATAACGATACAATTAACGTCATTGTAACGTTACAATTATAACGTTACAATGAGCGTAACGTTACATTGAGCGTAGAGTTACATTGAGTCATCCTTTTTCGTACGTGCAGCCGGCGTTCATTGATTTATTAGACGTTGTCACGTCAAAAATGAATCTATAACTCTAACGCATGGTACTAATAATTTTTTTACGATGCACTTCCATAATTGTTCAAATATAAACATTAGCCTCTAATTGTTTCTATGTTCCTAATCGTATTGTAAATAAATAAACGTAACGTGCTTGGTCATACATAAGTTGCACTTACTTATTTTCTCATAGAGGGTGATAAAAAGTAGAGTGTCCACCTCGAGAGCAACACTATTTTAAGCTTGAGTGACGTACTTTGAATCCTTCGTTGCGCTCTGGATTCTACTTTAGAATCCTTCGCTCCGCTCTGGATTAAAAAAACACTCTCGGCTTTAAAATAGTTGTTTGCTCCCTAGATAAACCATCTACTATTTTTGTCATATGACCATGGCTATCCTCTAAGAAAATTTTCTTGTTTCATACTTTTCAGAGCGCGATTTTATTCTAGTCGGGTTTTAGTTTTAAACTTTTTTTTGTAAGGAAAATGTCCGGACTTTTTTTTTGAAAGTCCGGCTTTTGTCAGGACTTTTCTATGATCGAAATGGTAATCCTATACGCAACAGTATCTCCTGCTGGTACAGTACGCACTTTTTATTCTATTTTTTGCAAGTCCCTTGTAAGTCGAGTTAGGTACCTATCCAGCTTCCATAATTTAAAAACAAACAGCCAAACACCGCGGTAAAGTTCTCCACAACTTAATAAATTATATAAATTTTACTAAATATATTAAGCTTTAACAAAATAAATACCTACATAGTGTAATGTTCGGCGAGTATTGAATTGAGATTCATTCTGGTGAATTTGGTTTACATTAGAAGCGTGCCTACATATTTTATTATAATTTACAACAATACGAGTAGTATCTACACTATAATACTTATTTCTTTCCAAGCTCCTTATTCCGAATCGTTGACGCTTCAACTGCGTTGATCAATGTCGCCCTGTAACAATAGTAATATTTAATTATTGAATAAATTAATAGAGATAGTGGAACATCTTTCCCTGCAGAGGACTTGGCTAACTTTCTAACAGATTTATGAGGTTTTAACCATCTCTACGAAAGCCTGTACTATTCCAACCTGGTCCAAATGGTGTCATTTCTCAATCCGATCTACTCACTGAAAAGGGATGATAAATTGGTAAACCGAACAGAAAACAAGGGTGTGCTCACACCGAGACGCGACGCGACGCAATGATACTTGAAGACTCATAGAAAAAAATAAAGTTACGCATATTTGCGCCAATTGTGATTACGGCTTAAAATACTGCGCAAGTAAGTAAAACAATTTTCACCGGGTCTTTAAAATGTTTTGTTTCTCATGAAATTTTATTGAAATGACTAGGTATAAATATTGATATATTCGTAAATGTAGTTTACGTTTACTAAGCCTTCACTATTTTTAGGGTTTCTTCCATTGTTTTTGTCCATCCATTGAATCTGCTGATAAAATATCATGTACTCGTAATTAACAAGTTTTTTAGGGCATCTAATCTATGATGTGGTCAAGATTCTTGACCACATCATATATTATATTAAAATTTGATAACAACAATACATTTACTATATATTTTAGAGTTATGTATTTATTTAAGTATGTAGTATCACTTATATGTTTTTATATCTTAGGTTAGTCGTTCACTTTTCTTCTCTTCCTGTTCTCACACACTATTTGTCTACATTTCTTCTTCATTTCTCCTTTTCGCGGGTCTGCTGGTAGAAATTTCTCAAGAAGGTAGAAAGGAGTACAAAGGTACTGCTTATGCAGTACCTTTGTACGCCATTGTCATGATGTGTTTTCTGTATGTATTTTCTGTGTGTACATTAATAAATAAATAAATACATAATTATAACCGCAATAAAAATACAGTATTTCTGCGATACCTGGGGGGTGACCATAAGCTCTTAGAGCGGTATCAATTTGAGATCGAGTAAATGACAGATGTATACAATTCATATACATCTGTCCCTTATTCGATCTCAAATTGATACCGCTCTAAGAGCTTATGGTCACCACCCAGATAAGGAAAAACTCTTACAAAGATGTTTTCGAGATGAACTTGTCTTACACTTACACATTTATGAACCCACGTCAAGGAAGTGGAAACAGTAATGATGGCAATACAGTCAAGAGGTTTTTCCAGAATAACTTCGCAGACGTTACTGGTGTGTATGAAGAATTAATAAAGCAGCTGTATATTATACTTCAAATCATGTCATCAGGATTTAATTTAAAAAAAAAACCGAGAATATGTCTAATTATGTATCAGCTCATAATATTTGTTACCAAATATGATTGGTATTTTATTCTCTCGCCCGTATAAAATACTTATGCATGGAGAATAAAATAATCGAATACTATGCGTCTTACTGGGCAACTTTATGAAAAGCGCATAAAGTGAGAAAAAAAGATTATAAGAAGTATAGACCGCACCATGCTAGAAAATGTTCAGCGTCCCGTCGCATGTCGGTGTTAACTGATCCCCCTAAAAACATTAAATTATATCTCTAATTGTAAACCGACTATCACTAACTATCTTGACATAGGCAGATGAAATGTTCATCGATTGAGCTATAAACATACAAAATTGAATTGAATTGAATATCTCTAATAAAATTTCTCACAACTTACCTTATTTTACCATTCTCAAGTGCAGTAATACCACAAATAGTGGAGCCACCAGGTGAGCAGACTTCATCCTTCAGTAGCCCAGGGTGCTTCCCTGACTGCAGCACCATCTGCCCGCTGCCGACAACCATCTGTGCCGCGTGACGCATCGCCATAGCTCTTGGCACACCTTGCTTCACAGCCCCATCTGCCAACGCTTCAATTACCACGTACATCTGTAATGTTTTAAAATTGATATTAGCTATGGAACTTTAGGTGTTTCACTACAGCTAAGTACTAGGGACTGGTCAATTTATGTCCCCTTATTCAAATTTTTGTGGACATTCAGAAAGTTAAGTTTCTTAAAAAATCAGTTTGAGTAATAAGTATTCAAATAAGCAATCATTTAGCATCTAAGTACATTAACTAACTGCTGATAAGTGCTATATATACATTATTATTCTACTAAAATAATGGGATATAATCAAACATATCTATCTGAACATATACAGAATAATAGCTATTATTTCTATGATATGTTTTAAATGAAGCCATACTGCGATTTGAACTGGACTCTGTCACTTTATCTATATGTATACTATTATTATAAAGAGGAAAGATTTGTATTTTTGTATGTAAAGAATAAACCAAAAAACTACTAGACCAATTTCAAAAATTCTTTCACCGTTGGGAAGCTACACTATCCCCAGGTAACATAGGATACTTTTTATCCCTGTACTCCCACGGGAACTACGCGGGTTAAACCGCGAGGCGTCCGCTAGTTTATTATGTACTGGCTTCTGCCCGCGGCTTCGCCCACGTTCAAAGTTCAAAAAACAAATGCTCCGATCGCCACCAAACTTAACACCACTTCCGACCACCGGTATATCCGGTTCGACGTCTCCACCCAGATCTCGAGCGCGTCGGTCCGACAAACCCTGAGTGGTCCGCGGTGGGCGCTGAAACAGCTGGACCGGGAGCTCCTCCTGGAAGCCTCGATCGTGCAGGCCTGGGTGTCATCACCGGATAGGCCTGCTGACATCAACGCCATGTCCGAGATATGTGACGTGGCAATGCCTCGGGTCCATCCAGGACGCGCCCGGCGCCAGGTGTACTGGTGGTCGCCGGAGCTTACGGCTCTGCGCCAGGCCTGCGTTGCTGCGCGAAGCCGGTACACCAGACACCGCAGGCTTCGTAACCGTCCTCTGGATACGGAAGCTATTGAGGTGGAGCTGTACGAGGGGTACAGAGCGGCGAGGACTGCCCTCCGAGCGGAGATCAAGCGGGCCAAGGGCTTGGCTCGCGAGGAGTCGCTGGGGACTCTGAACAGGGATCCGTGGGGGCGCCCCTACAAAATGGTGCGGGATAAACTCCGCCAATGGGCGCCACCGCTGACGCAGAGTCTCCGGCCGCAGCTCGTGGAGGGCGTGGTGAGCACTCTGTTCCCTTCACAAGGGGAACACACTCCCCCGCCCATGGCTACACCTCTTGCGGTGCCCGATGCGGACCACATAACCGACGACGACGACGATGCTCCGGAGGTGACTGAGGTAGAATTGAGAGTGGCGGTACGTAGGCTAAATGCTAAAAATACCGCCCCAGGACCCGACGGCTTACTTGGGAAAGCCTGGGTCCTGGCCTTGGAGGCTCTCGGGCCTCGACTAAGGGGGCTCCTTAGCGCATGCTTGGAGAGGGGCCAGTTCCCGCTTCACTGGAAGACGGGGAAACTGGTCCTTATTAAGAAGCCGGGGCGCCCAGCGGACTCCCCGTCCGCTTACCGGCCTATTGTGCTGCTCGATGAGGTGGGCAAGCTCTTTGAAAGAGTTATTGCAGACCGCCTCGTTGAGCAGCTGGTGCGGGTGGGGCCGGATCTAGCGGAGAGCCAGTTTGGCTTCCGCAGGGGGCGTTCTACGGTGGACGCCATCATGCGCGTACGAGCCCTCACGACAGGGGATGCGGTGGCCCGGGGTGGGGTCGTCTTGGCGGTGTCTCTAGACATCGCCAATGCCTTCAACACCCTGCCCTGGAGTTGCATCAGGGAAGCACTCCGGTATCACCGGATGCCGCCGTACCTCTGTCGCGTGATCGAGGCCTATTTGACGGACAGGGCCGTCATCTACCCCGGTCACCAGGGAGAGTGGAACCGGCGAGAGATGTCGTGCGGTGTCCCACAGGGATCGGTCTTGGGGCCGCATCTGTGGGACATCGGGTACGATTGGGTGCTGCGCGCCGACCTCCCTAGCGGCGTCAGCGTAATTTGCTACGCTGACGACACGCTAGTCCTGGCGCAGGGGAGGTCGCACCAGGCGGCGGCTCAATTAGCGACACGCGGGGTTGCGACAGTCGTTGAGAGGATACGGCAATTGGGACTCGAGGTGGCCCTGCACAAGTCCGAGGCCATGTGTTTTCATGGTCCTCGGAACGCGCCACCGCCGGGTTCCCAAATAACGGTAGGAGGGGTTCACATCGGCGTCGGGTCGACGATGAAATACCTGGGACTCGTCCTCGACAGCCGGTGGAATTTCGTGGAGCACTTCCGACGTTTGGCTCCCAGACTGGAACGGGCCGGAGCTGCCCTCAAGCGGCTCCTGCCTAATCTAGGGGGTCCAAACGCCTCCTGCCGGAGGCTCTATGCGGGGATCGTGCGGTCCATGGCCCTTTATGGGGCACCGGTGTGGGCGCGTTCCCTGAGACGGCGACCAGTCCGCCAGTTGAACGCGTCCCAAAAGGTCATGGCCATCCGGCTAGTCCGGGGGTACCGCACGGTCTCTGGCGAGGCGGCGAGCCTCCTTGCCGGATTGCCGCCATGGGATCTGGAGGCAAAAGTCCTCGCGCACATTTGGGAATGGCGCGAGGAGGCGAAACGCCGGGGCGAAACGCCGTGGCCGCGACAAATCGCGGCTCGGCGGACAGAGCTCCGGCAGGGTCTCATGGCGACATGGAAAGAGCGACTGTCGCAACCCAGCGCTGGGCACGCCACAATTGCGGCGATAAGGCCCCTCTTTGAGGAGTGGCTAGAGAGGCGCCACGGCGTCCTCACCTTCCGCCTGACGCAGGTCCTCACCGGACACGGCTGTTTCGGGAGGTTCCTGTTCAGGATTAGGCGGGAGGAAACGCCCGGGTGTCACCATTGTGTGGATCGCCCGGAGGACACGGTGGAGCATACGGTGGAGATCTGCCCCGCTTGGGCTGGGCACCGCCGTGTCCTCATGGAGGCGATCGGCGGTGGCAACCTCTCGCGTCCGGCCCTGGTTCAGGCCATGTTACGGAGCGAGAGTGTATGGGAATCTGTCTCCTCCTTCTGCGAAGCAGTAATGCTCGCGAAGGAGCAGGCGGAACGCGTGAGGGAGACGCAACGAAGACGCCCTCACGCCCCTAGCCACCGCAGGAGACGCCCTGGGCGTCGGGAGTCGCGAGCAGATTCCCGGCCACCGTAGGCGTGGGCTTGCGGACGGCGAGTAATGGGTAGCTCGCCGTCCGATAAGGACCAGGCCCGAGTCGACGGCGCGTTGTGTTCCACGCGCGCCTCAAAGAGATGTCAGCAGAACTGTCGGGGTCCGCGAGGACCGATGCCTGTCTGGGTCGCGGATAAATTTGAAAAAGAGTTACCGCGGCCCTGGCTCAAGCAACTGAAGGAACACGGGTGGGTTTTAGTCAGTAAAAGTCTGACACGCCCTCCCGCCTCACCCAGAGCGGGAGAAGTCATTGGATGATTTCCCACCCAAAAAAAAAAAAAAAAAAAAAAAAAAGGATACTTTTTATCCCTGTACTCCCACGGGAACTACGCGGGTTAAACCGCGAGGCGTCCGCTAGTTTATTATGTACTGGCTTCTGCCCGCGGCTTCGCCCACGTTCAAAGTTCAAAAAACAAATGCTCCGATCGCCACCAAACTTAACAGGATTATCCGCTGGGTCAATCTAAAGATTCTCTGAAAATTTCATTAAAATTGGTCCTGCCAATTTCGGAGTCTATAAGGAACATACATATATTAATGTTGATTAATTTCAGAACTTACATAAGCTGGTCCACAAGCAGTCAATGCTCCCAAGGAATCCATTAACTCTTCTGGTACTTTTTCACAAAGAGCAGAACCACTCACAAGTTTTTCCAGTATCAAACATCTTGTTTGTGTGACTGTAGAATCTGGTGTGTATAAACAAATGCCTGCTCCAGCAGTCATTGGAGTGTTGGGCATTATCCGTATCACACTTGCAGTGACATTACCTAAATGCGATTTTATAGTCTGTAAATAGAATAAGCAGTAAATCAGATTTATGATAATGGAAAATTTTAGTACATAATCATAATGTCGGCAAAGAGACATCCACAGGTGCCCATTGGCCGCTCCCAAGCACGTCAGGTCATCAGTCTACATTGTAGGAGGCCTTTCCATACTGCGTCTTTTGTTATGCACCACTTTAGATCCACAGTACAATTTGAGAATAATATGGTGTGACATATACCCAGAGCCGTGCCAACCCCTTATTGGTCTAATTCCCTAAGAAATAGACGTAACAAAAAACCATCGGGCGACCCTATTTGAGTGGGGGGCTATTCACTCTTTTCCCACCCCCTCATACCGACAACCTACATATTCCTACCTACAACCGTCCCCACCCAAATTTCACCAACACCTCCTTACCTCATGCTCTCCCCCACCCCACTCCAATATCCACTCCTAACCGCGACTCTCCTGTGACTGAGTGGTCGCGGGCTCGGCTGTCACTAAAGTTTGCTGACGACGAGTAGGAGAATGGTCACCTGCGCTAGGACCTGCGGAGTTGAGCGCCGTAAGCAGGGATGAAGGAGTCCTGGGGGGTTGAGCCAATCGGCTCCGATGGTAGTGAGTACGTGAGGCAACACGCCCCCTTTGGTCTGGATTTCAAGCGAAACGGTAGCCCTACTGTCTAGCCAAGGGTAGGGTAATGGTCATGGTGTCCCGTCAGAGGGCTACAGTCGAGGTACGTGGGGTCCACTGAAGTCGTCATTGGATGACTGAAGCGATGGTGAAGGTCACGATGACGGTGTAAGGGAGGGCTGTTCTTTCAAGCCAGCCCAAACGAGCACCCTGCCAGCCTTGCGTACCTATATCTCAAATGTATGGGTAGTGATGGGTCGAGGGAATATTCTCTCGACCCATCACTACCCACAAGGCAGCTCGTCAATGCAGGGGAGAGCAACCCCCCGCCCATCAACCCGGAAGCATCCGCAGCCGACCCTGCTGCAGCTGGAGTGCTGGCCACCCCTATCGATGCCACGATCACCGTTCCTCTGTCGTGCGGGGCACCGGACGACATCACACTGTCGCCGGCTTCTGGCCCGGTGGAGGATGACTTCATCGAGGGTGACGCTTTCGCTGTTCTGCAGCTAGAGGAAGACGAGGAGGGCCCCACCCAAGATAGCGACCCCTTCGTCAACCTGTAGCATAGTGCAGGCAAACCTCCACCACAGCCAGACAGCGACAGCCCAATTACGTAAGTGGTTGGAGGTTCAACACACGGCCATTGCCCTTCAAAGGATCAGAGGACTATCAAACCTAGGTGGTAAGCTCCTTGTTACCTCTAACCACGATCACCCTAAAGCGAGTATTTTTGATACAGGTAACCTCAACGCACAGCTTCTAAATGATTTCTGTTGCAGAGATATCGCCGCTGGTAGGCTGCCTGTGCATCGTGGTGTCGCTATGATGTCGATCGTCTTCGCCTCGGCCTATATGCCTGAGGCAGAGAACCCACCGCCACACGATCTTGTCCGCCTCGGAACCCAATGCGAGACCAGCGGGGAAGAGATCATCATTGGGACTGACGCAAACGCACATCACCCTCTCTGGGTAATGGATACGGAAAATGAAAGGGGTAAGGCATTAGTGGACTACTTATTTACAACTAACTTATCCCTACTAAACGCAAGCGCGGTACCGACGTTTGTAACTAGACGTAGTCGCACAATTATCGACCTGACTCTGGCGACAGAACGCGCAGCGGAAATCACCACTGGGGAAATCTCCAACGAGGCCTTCTTCTCGGATCACAGATGGATACGCTTTGACATGCAGGTCTGTGTACCACCTGTACCACCTCGGCGCAATCCGTGCAACACGGATAGAGCCGTCTACACTCGCACCCTTGACTCAAAGCTAGCGCCCGTATGCGGGTAAGCGAACTTACCGAGACAATGATAAGCAGCTACCATACCGTCTGCCCGGAAACAGCTCCACGGAAAACACCGGGCAAACAACCCTGGTGCGGCGCGGAGTTGGAACGCAAACGCGGTAAGGTAAGTAAGGCTCTAAACAGAGCCATAAACACATGCGCGGATGAGGACTGGGACGCCTATTACGAGGCCAAATCCAGCTATAAAAAATGTGTCAGATTCAGACGTACCGCTGGATAGCGCAACAGAATACACCCGAGCTCGCCACCCTCCGTAAACCCGACCACACACTCACCACGTCAACTAAAGAAGCTAGACGCATTCTTTCAAGGCGCCAGGTCCAGATGGAGTGTTCCCTGCGCTGCAGTGGGAAGGTAAGACTGTGGCAGAAATACTGGTGCCACTAATGAGGCCATGCCTGGCCTTTAGACACGTCCCAAAAGGATGGAGGGAAGTGAAAGCAATATTCATCCCAAAGCTAGGCAAGGGAGACTATACAAACGCCAGATCCTACAGACCCATCAGCCTGACCTCGTTTCTACTTAAGACCACATGGAAAGACTGTGCGAGAGGGAACTACGAGATGGCGCCTTGATACCATTACCTCTACACGGTAACCATCACGCTTACAGCTCGGGTAAGTCTACTGAATCCGGTCTTCATTTGGTGGTAAGCCAAATAGAGGAAGCAATCCATCAGAAAGGCACCTGCCTGGGCACTTTCATAGACATCGAAGGGGCTTTCGACAAGACAAACTTCTTCAGTATCGGTGCTGCACTCTCCAAGCACGGATTAAATCAGGTACTAATTGACTGGATAACCAACATGCTAAGCAAACGAGCAGTTCGTCTGGAGGGAGAACAGCAACTGGCCTTGATATATGCCCGCAGGGTGGGGTGCTTTCCCCCTACTATGGAATCTGGTAATCAACGATCTCATCAACAGACTCAACGAACACCGTTACTACTGCAATCTCACTCAGCAAGCTCTGCGTATAGTGGAGCGATGGTGCAGGGAGTATGACCTATCAGTAAACCCCACTAAGACTGAACTAGTCATTTTACTCAAAAAAGAGCTCTAGGCCCTTTCCGCCTACCTAAGCTGTTCAACACGGGACTAAAGTTGTCCAACGAGGTCAAGTATAACGCATGAGCCATGAGCCATGCTTAGACTCCCCCCTCTCCACCTGTTCATACAGTAGGAAGCAACGATGGCGGCAGTACGTCTCAAGGCACTGGATCTATGGGCACAACACACCGCTCTGCTCGAGAAACTCAACATTGAACTCGGTCTACAAAAGCGATCAATGACCGGATACCTAAGCAATTCATCTTTGACAAGAAATACAGGATCCAACTGCATGAGGATCACCGCTGCGAAGGGCTACGCCCTGACGAGCTAAGGATCTTCACAGACGGACCCAAAACAGGTTCTGGCACAGGTGCGGGAGTGTTCTCGGAGGACCTCAACATCCACTTAGCCACGCCACTTGGGGTTCATAACACGGTGTTGCATCATCAAGCAGCGTGCTTGGGCATCCCCTGGCAGTCTCAGCCATCCTAGCCAGGGAGGTTAAGGATTTGCCTATACGCATTCTCTCGGACAGCATGGCCGTCCTGCAGGCACTGAATAGCTATACGGTTAGCTCTGGGCTGATATACGAGTGTCACCAACGCCTGATCCAGGTAGGTACACACAATAAAGTAACCATTGAATGGATGGCACAGAGATTCTCAAGGTAATGATGCAGCGGATGAGCTGGCTCGAAGGGGCTCCAGTATGGCGGCGGTGGGACCAGAACCCATCGTACCACTACCCTTCGGTTACCTCCGCAATCTGGTAAGGAAACGCACCAAAGAACAACACCACAAATTGTGGAATGACCACAGCGAGTGCAGGCAGGCCAAGGAGGCACTTCCCTCTTTAGATGGCCGGTTTACGCAGACAGCTCTGAGACTGACTAAACCACAGTTACGTGCATTCACAGCTGTAACGACTGGCCTGACTGTAGTGACTAGACTTTTAACAAGCATCTTTCTGTCTTAGGGATCACGGACAGCCCACTGTGCAGAGCATGCATGGAGCAGAACGAGACAGCAGCACACCTACTCCTAAGCTGCCCAGTAATCGCTGTTTACAGGGCCAAATTCCTCGGTGACACAGGTACCGTACAGGTGATAGCTGGCAGCACCAAGGCGCTGCTGGCTATCCTCGAGGAGCTGGGGTGGATCGAGTGAGGAAGACGAATCCCACCCGTACGCAAAATACGCGCTTAGACGTGGAGTTGCGGACACCAGCCTGTCTTAACTTAACTATACCCAGAGCCTTTCTTTTCCATAGAGTTGGCATATGTTCAACCTTAGACACACAAGTTTCAGAACAATGGTGTTTGGATAGGTATGGGATGTCGTCACATATATGTACGTATTGTAAGATAACAAAAAAGACGGGTAGTGCTAAATGTATGCAGAGCATTATCAATGTAAATAGCTTTTCATATTTAATTACTATTAAAAGCCTCAGCCAGGTATGATTGGTTTAGGAATTAAATATGTTTTACTAGCATTGATAAATGATAAGAGAGAGAAAAAGAAGAAATAGTTAAGAATTGAAGGTAAAATTTCTCAACATGCTAATGTGACGTGTGACAGAATAACTGTGTTTGTAAAAACAGTTTCGACTTTTCACTTGAATCAGCTAGGTATCCTAATTTGTTTAAAGGACCTTAGGCATCTGAGGCCCAGTTTTTTGAGCCGTAGTTATCTGAACCAATGGTTAATTCTGCTAATCAATGGTTTATAATTTCGGTAAAATGTGTTTTGCCATCAATTGCTGGTCTAATAATTGGTGAAATAATTAATTCTCAAACAAATTAATTAATTCATATTCAAATTCATTCTCAAACTTATTTGTCCATTTGTAAGTTTAACAATCAATGAAAACAAGCTTTTTACCGAAATTTGATATCATTGGTACCTATGACGTAGACAAACGAAATAAAGCAGAATGTATACAAAAAGCAATGCTGTAGCTAAAAACACTGAAAGGAGTCTCGGGACCGTTTTGATGAAAACTAAAACTGCATTATGGGATTTTTTAAAACTCAATTTTCTCAGCCAGGAATCGAACCTGTTGATTTAAAAAAAATAAACACACTGATTATTACACAATCCGATAGTGTCGCTAATAAGAATCAAATTCTGGAAAGTAATGACACACGGCAAACTTTAGGATATACCTCATTTTTTATTAAATGTACAGAAGAAAAATAAAGTCCTCTGAAATCAGTTAGAAATTTTCTTTTTAAATTTTTGGTACATTATTCTCCATCGATTTTGAATCAAATAAATATATGCAATGAAATATCACATTATTCTCTTTAATTTAAAACTATTTTGGATTCAGATGCCCAATGACCCTTCCCTTTTTTCATACATTTAAACAATTAAAATAAATCTAACCACCTCATGGATACCCAACGTCTTGGGAAACAAAGGGTTATGTTGGAAAACAACCGACTTAAACACCACAGTGCCTACCGCTAGTTGCTACCATGAGTTAAGGCCCTGTGATTGTATTAAATTCACACATACCCCCAACTGAATATGTATGAATCCTGGGAACTTGGTATCTCAACTGCATGACAAATATTTTTAAATAACATAGATTAACCGCTCACGCCCGGCTGGTATCAATTATTATACAATAAATGGTGGTTGGTTGGTATTAGCAGGTTAAGCATGGTTTGGATAATATTTAAAAATTAATGAAAAAGAATACACAAAAACACACCTTATGAAGTTCTTCTAACTGAATCCCAGCTAACATTGAGACAAACAACACTTCCTTTGCTGTATTCTTTGCAGTCGATTTAATATCTCGGATAGCAACCTGTAATTTATTGACCTTCACTCCCAAAAATATAATATCACAGTTATCAAATACTACTCCATTTTCAGAAGTAACATTAGTGCCCATATCACTCCAATGTTTCAGATTTTCTATGTGTGGACCTGCTACCCAAATCTTTGATGCTGTATGGACTCCTGAAACATAATCATAGATTTTTACTGTAGTTCCTCAGCAGGCACTATAAATTAAACTAATCCTTTTGTTTGTGAAAGGTGGAAAAAGTGAAGGTAGGTCTTTGAAAAGGCTAGCAAAAATACATTATATTATTGACTAGCGGACACCTTCAAATCGGTCCAGTAGCTTTTAAGTTTATTCGTTACATACAAAAATACAAATCTTTCCTCTTTATAATATTAGTATAGATGTGACAATCTAAACAATTTTGGTCAAACTTGGCTACAGATCGCATAGACTAAAGAAGTATGGAAAAAGAAAGAGGAGAGGTTTTACCCAGCAGTGGGACAGAAATAATAATATCAAAATAAACCCTTGGAAACGTATTTTTAAATTAAATGAAGTATAGTATAGTGACTTACCACTTTTTAGGATTCCTTTAACAATTGCTGTAGACATATTCCCACCACCGATAAATCCTAAATTGAATTCCATGGTGTTCGATTAAGTAGTTAGCACTTCCTGAGAATAAATAATAAAATTGGAAAAAGATCCTAGATACAAGGAAAATAAACAGCGATCTACTTGGCATATAGGTACTGTTAGTAAGAGGCCGAAGAACTGAAATGCCGAAATGGAGCAGCCCGAGCAGCCCGAGCAGCCGGTCTGTAGTTCTGTACTTCTGTAGATTATGATAAGATTGAAAATAATTGAAATTTTGAAATGTCATATGTCAGTCACATGTCAGTATGTAAAGGTGGAAACACATTATTAACACCCGACCCGACGCCACCCGACGCGAACCGTGCACATATACAACACCCCACGTGATGCTACAACACGATTCGCTAGTAAAGGGCTGCCATCTATCCGACATTCCCCGGATTTGTGCTAGTTTAGAAGGCGGGCGGGCGGGGTTTTATTTGTAGTCCGGGTCTTCAAATCACCAACAGCAATTTCTCACCGACTTCTCCGTCAATTGTTGACCGATTTTGAAAATTATTTTTTGCTTGGAAGGTTATGTACCCGAACTGGTCCCATTTAAATTTGATGAAGATCTGATGAAGAAATTCGGAGATATGCAACGGAACTCTTCAAAATATTACAGCAAATCACTCGGGATTGCATGTCTATTTATTGTACACTAGTGTGCAGGACGTAGCGTGTTCATTGGCCCCGAGAAAAGAAGGGCGTAAACCTTCTGGCCATTGCCGCTGAACGCCCCATCCACATCAACGAAAACAAAGGTTCTTGGATGCCTAGCTGCAGCAGTGACGTAGGGTTGCAAATCGACTCTAACGATTCAACGATGTGTTGGCTGTACTTGAGTTATTTCCAGATTCCGGGTTGCCTACTTCTGGATCAGCACTCCTGGTGTCCAGGTTCCGAGGTTCAGCTCGACAGGATCGAAAAGGGATGTCTTCATAAGGGTTGAAGTCGATGAATTAAATGAAACACTAAGTTATTCAGTACACGGCACGATTCTAGGGCTCTCAACAATTTCTGAGACTTGATTCTATATAAGAATTACTTCTTATTTACTAAGACAAGTACAAGCGACTAGCTTTGGATGACTACAAATTCTATTTTGGGCCCGGGGGTTCTTTATACCCTCGCATCGTGCCATTATTGAGAGCCCCGCAAATTCTCGCCGAAAATAATTTTTATTTATGTAAAAAACCCTTATACATATTTGGTAAATAGGGTTACCGCACCCCTTCCATGGTGCTATCAATAGCTGGATTCCTTCGTACTGTAACACAGTAACGCCCCCTATCTATGTATCTAATCAATATACCTAATTTCCAGGTATTGATAGCTTCCCTAGACTATTTCCATGAAATGAAAGGACAATTCCCTTTATTTCCCAGTTAAAACCTTAATAGCTTTTAACCTAGTCTAAGGATATCTATAGGTTGGGTTGACCTGCTGGTGCCAATAGCAGGCTGTCTGTTGACGTCTAGAAAAAGCTTATTTTCGGGAATCTTCTATGGGATATCATCCCTTATGTAACGAATCTATAAATTCCTAAGTCATTTCACCGACTTTAGGACTTCCTACTTAGGCTAACCAGACAATCACCGCCTATTATGGGGATTCTGGTAGCCAATAGACCACACTTTACATTTCTAGTGTTTATGTAAGTCTATCTAGGTCATATGCACATAAGGTGCCTTGATATGTACAAATTTGATAGCTGGTCACTTTCTTTGCGCCCAGCTATCAGAGAAATTAGATATAAAAACACTAATAAGATTGGGACAACACGATGGTGCGTTTAACGGGCCATCGGGAGGTCCCCAAAAATTCCTTATTTTCGGAATTCCCAGGGGTGTATAGTCCCGGGGAGTGCCAAAAACTGACTAAAAATTACATTTCCAGAAACCTATTTTCTGGAATTGTACTTAAACTACTTGAGCGATTTTCGCTCCAAAGTGATGGCTTGGTAGCTAGTCCAGCAAGCCATCCGAAAGTACTTACACCATGAGTACATCTATTCCCTTCATGGAGTTATTCCACCTGAAGGGTCTACAAATTTCAACGTTTTACGTTGTTTACATTTTTCACGACTGCTTATCTCGTTGACTATCCAAGCGATTCTTCCCATCTAGAAACCGCCTGGAAGCCCTTTTAGCAGGCTTTCCAATGGTAGTACTTTTACCAGTACACCTATATGTTTCTAGGTACTTAGGGCACCTAAAACCGTAAGCGATTGCCAAAAACCAGATAAACAGCAGTTTTTCTATTATATACTGACTTGATATCTCAAGTAAATGGGCTTTATATAAAAGACTACGCTAACTATGAGGTGTATATAGGCTTCCTGTCCCGGTCTAGGTCCCCCATATACCCTAAAATGACCTAAAACCATATATTTGGTGTTTGAGATATCAAGTCAATATTCCTATTTACATAGCAGAAACTATGTGGTCTTCACATAGTTTCATCATTATGTACTGATTTCATGTCCAGTACATAGGATAAGCCCTTAAAAACATGATTTTAATTACTATAATATTTTCAAAAACCACCAAAACTATAAATAACGTGTGGTTCCCTCTCACGGTTCATTCGGAACTAATCCGTCGCCGAGCACAGACGTATCGTATGACAGAAATTTATGTTTTTTACTATGATAACTCTTATCAGTATGCTTTCTAATGATTTTACTCTGTTAAGGGTGAACTATTGAACCCTATAACATACTGACAAACACTAAAAACATTATACTACTATCTCAAAAAATGTAGGTAAAATTTTAGTATAAATATAAACGTGCCTCTAAAATTCATTTTAGTATCAGGTGGCGCGCCGTGGTAAGCAGACATGTCTACACATACAAACTTCATTTTCTATGAACCATTTAGTATGGTTGATGACGCTTCGTCGCGAACATATCTCCCGCCGTGCAGTGCTGTGTCGACTCGAAGTGTTGTCGGCGCGGCGCTGCATTCCTTCGGTGAGCGACGGACGGCATTTCTCGGCTGCCGGCCAGGCCCACCGAGAGGACGGTCGCCGCTCCGGCATCTCTGGTTACTGGGGCAGTGGGACGAGTTTCTTCACCGGACGCTTCAAGGTACCGCCAAGCGTGCGTACCTCAGCGGTCCGGATTTCTCCGTCGATTCCTGGATACACGGCCACAATGCGGCCTCGCGGCCACGTATTGCGGGGCAGCTGGCCGTCGGCTATCAGGACAGGGTCACCCACTTTAAATCTGGGCCCACTACTATGTGGCTCCCGCCGGTTTTGGAGCTCCGGCAGGTACTCTCTGACCCAGCGACTCCAGAACATATCAGCGAGGATCTGTGATCGTCGCCATATTTTCCTGCTGTCTATATCTTGCTCGGTGAACGTGCCAGGTGTAGGTAGTCTGGCTGACCCACCGAGTAAAAGGTGATTCGGTGTGATGGATTCATCATCATCACCATCTACCGACACGTGTGTCAATGGTCGGCTATTTACAATGTACTCTGCCTCACAAATCAGTGTGGACAACACCTCTTCGGTGGGGTGTTTTTCTGTAAGTACATTGTATAGTGTGTTTTTTACACAACGAACTAGGCGCTCCCAGGCGCCTCCCATGAATGGCGCTGATGGCGTTATGAAGCGCCATACGATGCCTCTACGACTTGCCTCTGTTTTGAAGGCGTCTCGCAGCTCTCTGTCGGCGCCGTGCATGTTGGTGCCATTGTCTGAGTGTATCTCAGCTGGGCATCCTCTGCGTGCGGCGAATCGGCGCAGCGCCAATATGGCGGAGTCTGCGCTAAGGCTGGCGGCGATTTCAAGGTGCACCGCCCTTGATGTGAGACACGTAAATAGTGCTACGTATCTCTTCTGATGCTGCCGACCGACGGTGACGGATAGCGGGCCGAAATAGTCGAGCCCGGTATATGTAAACGGCCTCTTATGGTGAGCGAGGCGCGTTTTCGGATGGTCGCCGGTCGCAGGTACTGGTGGCTGTGCCTTGCGTATACGGCAATGCAGGCATCTTGCTATCACCTTCTTCGCTGTTGGTCGCATCTTCACGACCCAGTAGTGCTGCCGTACCTCATTAATTGTGAGTTCGGTGCCACTATGTTGTAGACTGCGATGTGTCCAGTCTATGTACAACTGCGTTATGTGATGGTCGCCATGTAATATAGGCGGGCGCATCACTTCTTCAGCTACCTCTTGCGTAGCTGCTATGCGACTTCTTAGTCGCAGCACGCCGTCGACGACCTGAATTTGTAAAGGTCGCAGCGAGCTATTTTTATTTATTTCTTCAACATTCGCTAACTCTGAAGCGAACGATTGTTGTTGTGCGACCTGGACAAGTATTTTCTCAGCTTCTTGGAGAAATTCTGCTTCTATGATTTGTCTGTTGACCTGGGTTGGTGCTCTGCATGCCTGCTTCTGCTTCTGTGCAGGTACAGCGGGCTTCTTGCGCCAGTCTGGGTCCTTTTCAGCGTTTTTTCTCGTCCGTTTATAGGACGTTATCTCTGTTCTATTTTTGCAAAGAGATATAAAACGCAGAACTGTGGCGGTCGCACGAAGCAGTCGCTCCCATCTGGAGAATCTGCTTGGCTCTGGAACGGCTTCTATGAAGCTCTTCTTGTCCCCTTCTGTGACAACGAAAGTTTTTTCTTCTCCCGTGTCGTTTGTAGTCGGAGGTTTCTCTGTGGGCCATAATTCGGGCCCAAGAGACAAAAAACTCGGCCCGCAGTACCACTCGTGGTCCGAGTTGAACCGCAGTGGCACGTCACGGGTTGCTGCATCAGCGATGTTCATCTTGGTGGGTATCCATCGCCAATCTTCGACTTTGCTATTGTCTTCAATAGCAGCTATTCGGTGAGCAACGAAAGGTTTGTATACTCTCGCTCCTCTTCTAATCCAGGTCAGTACGGTCTTGCTATCTGACCAATACGTTACTGACGTGGGCTTGCAGTCGTGTTCACTCATCACTGCTGCGGCTACGCGGGTTCCCAATACCGCGGCCTGAAGTTCGAGTCTCGGTATCGAAAGCAGTTTCAGTGGGGCCACCCGCGCTTTCGCCATAACAAGGCTTATTAAGTGCTTGCCTTCCACGGTCGTGGCCCGCCAGTATATAGCGGTAGCATATGCCATCTCGCTTGCATCGGTGAACACATGCACCTGCATTTCTATAGCGTCGCTATATCCAGGATAGCATCTTGGTACGCTAACGTTTTTTAGTTGGCGTAAATGTTGTACCCAAATTTTCCATTGTAATGCTAGGTCAACATCTAGCCTCTGATCCCAGTCGACGCCTCGCCTCCATGCTTCTTGCAATATTTGCTTCGCCTTGATGGTTACTGGCGAGGCGAGTCCGAGTGGGTCGTATAGCGACGCTACTATTCTGAGCGCCTCTCGCTTGGTGGGCGCCTCTCGGTCCAAGATACCCTCAGGCAGACGCGCGAGTGTGAGGTTGAAACCCAGCGTGTCTTCGCCTGGCCTCCATATGAGGCCGAGTATCTTTTCCGACGTATCTATATCTCCAATGGATACCATCTCAGTTTGTATGTGCGATGGGTCCATTTTTTCTAGGAGCTGCGAGCTATTTGAAACCCATTTCTTGAGTTCAAACCTCGCCTGTAGGTGTATTTTTCGCACCATACTAGCGACTTCTGCCGCCTTCTCGATAGTTCTATAACTATCTAGGTAGTCATCCATATAATGACTACGTAGTATAGCATCCACAGCTTCAGGGTGCTTCTCTATATATTTGTTTGCGTTCCAGTTCTTCGCAAAAATTGCTGTGCAAGGCGAACTGGCTGCGCCGAAAATGATGGACGTCATTCTATATTCTTCTGGCGCTCCTTCTCTGCGGTTTCCCCTCCACAGGTAGCGAAGCGCGTCTCGGTCTTGGCTCCGCACCTTCACTTGCATGAACATCTCCGCTATGTCACCGGTTATTGCGACGCAGTGGCGGCGAAACCGCATCATTACGCCTGGCAGCGACTGTAATAGGTCGGGCCCAGTTAACAGGAAGTCATTCAGTGACATTCCTCTCGATTTGGCGGCAGCGTCATGTACGATGCGAAGTTTGTCTGGCTTCATTGGGTTGAAGACATCGAAGTGTGGGAGGTACCAAGTTTTGCCCGGCGTGCTAATTGCGGGTGCCCTTTCAGCGTACCCTTTCGCAATTAGCGAGTCCATCTGGTCTGAGTATCTTCTTAGAAGTTCCTGGTTCTTGTCCAGCTTCTTTTCTGTTGAGACGAGCCTCTTCAGAGCTGTCTCAAAGCTATCTGGCATCTCAGCATGCTCATTACGCCAAAGCATGGCGGTTTCGATGTGTCCATTCTCTAGTTGGACAGTTGATCGATTCAAAATGTCCTCTGCCCTTCTTGCTGGGTCAGAGGCGGGTCGCTGTGGGTTTATGCACAACGATTCTATGGCGAAATGTTCGCGCAACTGATGATCCAAATTGTCATCAGTTGTTATTCTATTGACATGATGTACTTGTTGTCGTAGTAAACTACTGTGCGCGCCATGTAGTGTCCAACCCATCGCTGTAAGTGACGCAATTGGTTGGTGTCTTGGACCTCTGCGAATCTCGCTGGCCAATAACAAATGCCAGTTGTCTTGGCCGACGAGTATTTTTGGCACGCCATTGTTGTACATCAACTCTTTTCTCAAGTCGGTTAAATGCTTGCAGCGTGCGACAACCCTATCGCTCACTGTTTGTTTTGCCAAGCTGAGTTTAGGTATAGTACGTGCTTTAAATTGTACCCTTCTCTCTTGCGGGCTAACCAGCGTCACCTTGACTCTTCTTGAGCATGGGGTGGTGAGCATGGTGTTGCCTATCGTACCGATCTTGAGCGGGTCCACAGGGCCCTCTGCCCCGACTTGCCTCGCGATGTCTTCATCCATCAGCGAAACGGTGGACCCGTCGTCTAGGAGAGCGTATGTTGCTACCTCTCCCGCCGGTCCGATTACCCGGACCGGCACTATCTTGAGGTACGCCTGGCTCGATGGTGACCCGAAACTGGCCACCGTTTCCTGAGGATCCTTGCGGGATTCAGGAACATCGGGCTTCTTGTTGGCTTCCCTCTGCTGTTGCTTCTTCCTATGAAGAAGCCGATGGTGCGTATCTCTGCACCCGTCTTGGCCACACTGTTTTCTCTTACAAGTGTGGTTGCCTCGTCGATGTTGAAGGCAGCGATAACATAGATTGTGTTTTTTCGCTAGCTCCCATCTTTTCTCGACAGCTACGCCCCTGAATTGTGCACATCCAGTGGCGTAGTGATGTCCCACGTCGCAAACACGGCATTTTCCTACCGGTTGGTCCGTAGCTATATGCGTCCTTTGTGTGACGCGTCTGTTGGTGTTCGCCTCGGCCGAAGCGATGCCTTCGGGTGGGGCGAATGGACTACAGAAGTGTGCCTGTTCAGATATGAAATTACTGAACAATGAAATATCTGGCACCGATTGGTACTTCTCCGAATATGATCGGTACCATTGTGCTCGTAGCGAATTGGGTAACTTCTCTGTTAACAATCGCATAAGCTCCGCGTTCATAAGGTAATGACCCTTTTTTAACGCGCGGAGCGTGACTACAGCACCTCTTACGCGACTTGCAAACGCGCAGATGTCTCTTGGTGACTCACTGCAGCGCGGCAGTCCGCGTAATCTATCTGTTTCAGCTTGCGCTATGGAGTCTGGACGGCCGAACTGCAGCTCGAGTTCCTTCATGATGTCATCGGGCCTGGCATGTCCGATGAGTTCTGAGCTGACGGTTTCCATTGCACGTCCATGTAAGCTTCTCCTCAGCCTCGCTGTATTCTCGATGTCCGTAAAGTACGCTCGAGTTGTCTCATATATGGCCCGAAATGATAGCCATTCAGTATGAGAACCATTGAAATTCGGCAATGTCATGACGAATTTCGACGCAGAGGGGTTCGGTTGGTCCCGCTGTTCTATTTTCCTGTCGGCTAGCGACGCTATAGCGGACGTCAACTCCGTCAAGAATGGACGGAGACTATCCCTCTGACCTCCTGTACACTCAGCTGACGCTGCAACTGGAGGCTTTCGCACTTCTCTCGAAGAAAAGTCAAGGTTACTTTTCGGTGGTGATGCTTCATGAACTGCTTGTCCAAAGCATCAGAGCCGTGCATCAATCTTCCGAGCACGTATCTTGCTTGATTGAAGAAAATTCAATCTTCAAATAAATCACCGAAACGTCAAAGTTATTTTCAGTGATAGTGCTTCAGGAACCGCTTAGTCAGTACATCCGAAACGTATCTAAGTCTTCAGAGTACGTTTCTTCCATTCACTGACGAAAATTCAGTCTTCAAAATTTTCCTGAAAACATAGGGGTTGTTTTCAGTCATAAGGCTTCAGGAATTATTCTTCAATCATCAAGGATGCACATCAGCCTTCTAAACGCACGTCTTGTATTTTTCTGACGGGCGCTCGTTTTTTAAACAAATCGCTAAAAACATAAGGGTAGTTTTCAGCGATAAGTCTTCAGGAACTATTCTTCCGCGTCAAAGACGTAATCCAATCTTCTGAACGAGTATTCTTGGTTGAATAAACAAGCGTTCAGTTCTAGAACAAATCACTGATAACATAGGGTAGTTTTCAGCGATAAGTCTTCAGGAACTATTCTTGGGGCTTCAAGGATGCGCATCTGTCTTCATACAGCATTTTGCGGCTCACAGAAAATTTCTTCTATTTTCTTACAATTATTGAAAAAATAGGGTATTTTCAATAACTGTCTCCAGAATTTTACCTCTTGGATCCAGCGGCAAATAGGGCACGTAGGACTTGTTCCCTGCAGTGCACGTCGATTTTTGGTTTATTTGTGAAATTAATTTCTCCAAAATTCGAAAAATTAATTCCACCACTGTTTCTTCCTGACGTCCTGGGGCGCTCCAGACTTCGAATTTCGGCTCGAACGGGTCAACGTTGTGTTGCACGTAGCCGACTTAATATGCAGGCACCCAGTTGTTTTTTCTGGATCTACTGTTCCCGACGTCCTGGGGCTCTCCAGGCTCCAAAATTCGGCTCGATAGGACCATTAAATGTGTCCGTCGTCGAATTTGCCGGGACGCCAGGCTCCAAAATCTGGCTCGCAAGGACCATTAAATGTGCAGGACGTAGCGTGTTCATTGGCCCCGAGAAAAGAAGGGCGTAAACCTTCTGGCCATTGCCGCTGAACGCCCCATCCACATCAACGAAAACAAAGGTTCTTGGATGCCTAGCTGCAGCAGTGACGTAGGGTTGCAAATCGACTCTAACGATTCAACGATGTGTTGGCTGTACTTGAGTTATTTCCAGATTCCGGGTTGCCTACTTCTGGATCAGCACTCCTGGTGTCCAGGTTCCGAGGTTCAGCTCGACAGGATCGAAAAGGGATGTCTTCATAAGGGTTGAAGTCGATGAATTAAATGAAACACTAAGTTATTCAGTACACGGCACGATTCTAGGGCTCTCAACAATTTCTGAGACTTGATTCTATATAAGAATTACTTCTTATTTACTAAGACAAGTACAAGCGACTAGCTTTGGATGACTACAAATTCTATTTTGGGCCCGGGGGTTCTTTATACCCTCGCATCGTGCCATTATTGAGAGCCCCGCAAATTCTCGCCGAAAATAATTTTTATTTATGTAAAAAACCCTTATACATATTTGGTAAATAGGGTTACCGCACCCCTTCCATGGTGCTATCAATAGCTGGATTCCTTCGTACTGTAACACAGTAACGCCCCCTATCTATGTATCTAATCAATATACCTAATTTCCAGGTATTGATAGCTTCCCTAGACTATTTCCATGAAATGAAAGGACAATTCCCTTTATTTCCCAGTTAAAACCTTAATAGCTTTTAACCTAGTCTAAGGATATCTATAGGTTGGGTTGACCTGCTGGTGCCAATAGCAGGCTGTCTGTTGACGTCTAGAAAAAGCTTATTTTCGGGAATCTTCTATGGGATATCATCCCTTATGTAACGAATCTATAAATTCCTAAGTCATTTCACCGACTTTAGGACTTCCTACTTAGGCTAACCAGACAATCACCGCCTATTATGGGGATTCTGGTAGCCAATAGACCACACTTTACATTTCTAGTGTTTATGTAAGTCTATCTAGGTCATATGCACATAAGGTGCCTTGATATGTACAAATTTGATAGCTGGTCACTTTCTTTGCGCCCAGCTATCAGAGAAATTAGATATAAAAACACTAATAAGATTGGGACAACACGATGGTGCGTTTAACGGGCCATCGGGAGGTCCCCAAAAATTCCTTATTTTCGGAATTCCCAGGGGTGTATAGTCCCGGGGAGTGCCAAAAACTGACTAAAAATTACATTTCCAGAAACCTATTTTCTGGAATTGTACTTAAACTACTTGAGCGATTTTCGCTCCAAAGTGATGGCTTGGTAGCTAGTCCAGCAAGCCATCCGAAAGTACTTACACCATGAGTACATCTATTCCCTTCATGGAGTTATTCCACCTGAAGGGTCTACAAATTTCAACGTTTTACGTTGTTTACATTTTTCACGACTGCTTATCTCGTTGACTATCCAAGCGATTCTTCCCATCTAGAAACCGCCTGGAAGCCCTTTTAGCAGGCTTTCCAATGGTAGTACTTTTACCAGTACACCTATATGTTTCTAGGTACTTAGGGCACCTAAAACCGTAAGCGATTGCCAAAAACCAGATAAACAGCAGTTTTTCTATTATATACTGACTTGATATCTCAAGTAAATGGGCTTTATATAAAAGACTACGCTAACTATGAGGTGTATATAGGCTTCCTGTCCCGGTCTAGGTCCCCCATATACCCTAAAATGACCTAAAACCATATATTTGGTGTTTGAGATATCAAGTCAATATTCCTATTTACATAGCAGAAACTATGTGGTCTTCACATAGTTTCATCATTATGTACTGATTTCATGTCCAGTACATAGGATAAGCCCTTAAAAACATGATTTTAATTACTATAATATTTTCAAAAACCACCAAAACTATAAATAACGTGTGGTTCCCTCTCACGGTTCATTCGGAACTAATCCGTCGCCGAGCACAGACGTATCGTATGACAGAAATTTATGTTTTTTACTATGATAACTCTTATCAGTATGCTTTCTAATGATTTTACTCTGTTAAGGGTGAACTATTGAACCCTATAACATACTGACAAACACTAAAAACATTATACTACTATCTCAAAAAATGTAGGTAAAATTTTAGTATAAATATAAACGTGCCTCTAAAATTCATTTTAGTATCAGGTGGCGCGCCGTGGTAAGCAGACATGTCTACACATACAAACTTCATTTTCTATGAACCATTTAGTATGGTTGATGACGCTTCGTCGCGAACAACTAGCTTCTGCCAGCGGCTTCGCCCATGTCAAAAGTGCTTTATCACCCAAGGGAACATTATACCGGGATAATCTATCTGTCAGCAAAATTTCATCTAGATCCGTTTAGCCGTTCTGGCGTGATTGAGTAATAAACATACATCCACGAAGTAAGATTACTATAGAAATTGACCACTAACTGTGCCGTACCGTAAAGTGCCACACAAAAAAGTAAACAATTAAAACTTTTTACAATAAACGCATTCCCCTCCTTCGGCCGTCGGGTAAAAAATACAACCAACTTCCAATAAAAAATTTGACTCAATTAAGTTAATGATTTCTATTATAGCATAAACATAAAAATTACCTTCACCGAGTTTGTACCCTAAAAAAGACCGTGCTGATGGGCCGTCGGGTAAAAATACAACCGACTTCCAATAAAAAATTTGACTCAAATAAGTTAATGATTTCTATTATAGCATAAACATAAAAATTACCCTCGCAGACCATATTAAATATATGGGATGGATTAGTACTTCAACGCGTCAGAAGGCGTCGGGTGGCGTGGCGTCGGGTCGGGTGTTAATAATATTTAGTTTCCACCTAAGTAATTTTCCATAAAGTTTCCTTCACTTTTGACATGAACTTATTTCCGGTAACCTGTTTTCTTTTAAATTTAATGCCCTGGCTATTAAGACCTTTAAATCAAGTTTTTGTTCTCGTATATGAACATTTAACACAAAGAAAAAAATTGATTCTATTGTGAACTTATATTAACATCACTCGAAAAATAGCACGTCAAATACAAACCTTTGCCTGACTACGCTGCAGGGTCGTAAGTATCGGAGGGTTAGACGGTGCCGTGCACCGGGGCGTCAAGCACACCCCCTGTGCTTGGGGCCTCTTGGCCCCGACTAAGTAAACCTCATCTAGCGAAAAATTCTTCCATCTTCGAAATCTAAATAAAATTGGTTGCAACACAACTTTAATCATAGCCGTTCGAAACTTACAATATTTGTGATACATCCCTAGCCATAAAGATGAAAGTAAATGTGATGTGTAATGTTTTAATAATGTGTTTCCACTTCTGATTTCAAAGACTGTACTTCATCAAATAATTGTGTTACTTTATTATCGGCTTTACAGAACATCTCCAATTTTTCTGACCATCAATATTCAAACGGCTTCATAGTTAATGAATGTTTTTAATTTGTTGTAGTAAGTAGGTAATTAACTACGTAAAAAGAAACGCTACGTAAAATAAGTAGATACCTAAAACAAAATAATTTCCAGTCACAAGGATTGGTCACATGGAACATATAAAATATTATTATCTAAAGTTTTTGGAGCATTACATAATGAGCATACGTAAAATATCAACTCCTTTCGATCACGACAACCGACGATGACGGTACGACGCGCGGCAGTATTCACACGCATGCACACTACAATATTTTCGATTACTTTTATCGTATTTATTTTTTGCGAGAGAGCGATATGCTCATCCTTCCACGAGCGCTTCTGAGCGCAGCACAGACTACTTAGAGATACTACGTATGAGCGCAGAATGATGGACGGCGAGTGCAAAATGTATGAAAAAGTCGGCAAGTGTTTTATTCTAGCTAATAATTAAAAAAAACATTTTGATTTAGGTAAAAACTAATTAGCTGAACCTGTAAAGGACTATATATACCGCGATTTCTTATAATTTTGAAGATAAAATAAGCTGTACATTTACCTGAACTGGTTCCCATTCGGACCCTAATTTTTATTTTTTTTGCTATTATTGTGATGGGAAAAAACGTATCTATGTGAAAATTTTGTATGATGTCATAAATTTTTTCTGATGCCAATCTGGAGCTGAATATATAATGTTTAAATTAAGATCATGATATGTTCACACCTGTGATTGCTTATACATCTTTTTCAGAACCGTGACAGTTCAGTGTAGAAACGACACGAATTCTTGCGTAGGCGACTAAGGTAGGCCCAGTGAAATATCGTGTATAAGTGGCCTCAACCTGCGCCAATGCATGGAAATAGTAGGTGCGCCCCGTCTAAATGACGGCCATGTTGTCGTACAAAAAGGTGTGACGTTTGGAAACGCCACAAGATTATAAATAGTGCTGCCAAGGAAAAAAATCCAAGAAAGATGTGAGTTATGTATGGCAACTCTGGCAGTTTGTGGCTTCATTTTGTAGGGTGAGGTGTAAGTTGTGTTTTTTGGATTATTTTGATATCGTTATCAATTTTACAATGCTGAAATAGTGTTACAATCTTGAAAGTGCTCAAATATGTGTCGTTGTAGTGATTCATTCAATTATAGTTTGTATGAAGTGTAGTGTCCAACATGTTTCGGTGTATACCTTTGTTCAAATGTAATCGCCAAGTGGAATGTGTAGACAAGCGGCATTGCTCGTTGCCAACAATACCCGAAGACATTTTACGATATTCCAGGAGTTTAGAAGAACTCTTTTTGGATGCCAACCACATACGAGATCTGCCGAAGGTGAGTGAATTTGTAACCTAAATAGGAGGATTCATTTCACTCGTGGGCGTTTACCTTATCACTGATTAAGTGTAAATAATATCAGTGCGTCTTATGTTGTTATTGGTACGCGATGAGTATCAATTCGCCAGCCCAATTCGCACGCTTAGTACTGCTCGAGTTGTTTTTATACAATCATTTTCTTTATAATAATAAACCTCTTTGTAAATATGGGTAGAAACACAATGATGTCCCTGAAAACCTACATATATTTGAGTTTAACAGATTCATAAACATTCCATGGGGATTCATACATTACACACTAGGCATACTCTGTCTCTCATGGGGTTTACAAATTCATTTCATGGTACCTTCCTATTTGTTTCATTTGTTAGACGTTTTTAATTATTTCAGGCTTAAATTCTGTCAGATCTAAAGACAGGTAGGATCAAAACTCAAAAGTTTTGTAGCACCCTAAAATTAGAACATGATTTTGGTGATTTACTGTATTATTGATTTTGATGGTCAAAAAGACAGATACCTATTGTAAAGTCTAAGATTTCAAAACAGGATAACATTCTTAAGACTGATCTAGTTTGTTAAATAATGGAGAACGGGAGTTATACTGAAGGTGTTAGATACCCCAAATTGTAGTTTGATTAATTTTTTCCATAACTATTTTTAATTGCAAACCTTTGTCATATGGTTTCCTGATACTGTGTATGACCTGAAATTCCCCCTGAAATATATGGGATTGGCTCAACTCGTATGTACCTACCTAATAGAAGTCTACTTTGTTTATAATATATTTCAAGTTGCATTTTGTTTAATATTTTTAGAATATTATTTCCTTATTCATCATGCCAGTAAGCCATATGTTATCCTACCTAATATAATATTTTTTCAGTTTTTAACCAACCTCTTTTAAGTAAATTGTGAAAACAATGACTTTATCACAGTAGGTAGGTACTAGGTATTTCTGATACTGAAGCATCACTCACAAACTAAGTAATGTAAATATGTACTTTACTCTCATAATTATAAATAACTAGCTTCTGCCCGTGGCTTCGCCCGCATAAGAAGTGCTTTATCATCCCAAGGGAACACAAACCTCCAAATCCTATGTCCTTCTCAGGGTCTTACACTATCTCCATGCCAAATTCCATCTAAATTGGTTCAGTAGATCCAGAGATTACCTCCTACAACCTCAAAAACTTTACCTCTTTATAATATTAGTATAGTCATCCAATTCATCATTATTCTCTTCTCCAAATCCCAATTTATTTGAAGTTGACGCCACATGTTTTCTTCTTTCATACTTCTATGCTAGTTATCTCAGAAGGAGGTATAAATTTTTTCTTTGTATTTTTTAAATCATAAATATGAAAGTTTGGATGGGTGTATGTTTGTTACTCAATCATGCCAGAAAGTGTGCATGAATTTGGATGAAATTTGGCCCAGAGAAATATTATAGTCTGGAATAGCACATGATAGGCTATTTCATCTTAGGATAATGGGATAGCAAAACACTTTTCACGCGGGCGAAGCCTCTGGCAGAAACTAGATATTCATAAATCATACCTATTTTTAAGAGTAAAGAAAGTACCTATCTAGCAAACTGACTATTTTATTATTAACATTCAAAATTAATTTAAGTTGTTTGGTGTGATTAGTTCTAATTCCTTGTTAAAAAATGTATATAAAATAAAGGTAGTGGCTGTAAAAAAGACAGTACTGGCATAAAAAACCTTCACATTGGATAAGTTACCTAATAACATGTAGATACAGTAATTTTTCTTGTTGACTTACTCGTAAGATCTATTATTATGACATGAATCTCCAACATCCTCGTATATATAAGGAGACTTGCCCTCTTAGTTCATTTCTTATGTTCTTCTCCTTCGTATTGATGATTCCATATTGAATTCCAATCCATATATTGTGCTTCGGCCAGAACTCAGCTGTAGTCAACCATAGCGCTAGGAAACACCAATCTCATTTATTTCTAAAATATAATTATTATTGTCTGATTATTGTGGCAAAGTTTATGTTATACCAAATTACAGAAAATATAATTTAGTAAAGCTTAATTCAATAGAAAACATAGGGTATATAGTATATAGTTTAGTCATGAAATATTCCAAGAATTTATTTAGAATTCTTGTGACTTAAACACCTATGTTGACCTTACCATTCAATGCGCTAAACTTGTTTGTTATTTTTTGTGTTTTCCAGAGCCACAAGGTTATGAGAAAATTTTAATTTAATTTACTTATGTTCTCCTGGCATATTATTCTTATCGTACTGTATTTTTTGTTACAGAATTTCTTCAGACTTCATAGGCTAAGAAGATTAGGTCTCAGTGATAATGAAATCCACAAACTTCCAGCGGACATACAGAATTTTGAAAATCTAGTAGAACTAGATGTTTCTCGAAATGGTAAGTTTTTTGTTTCAAATTAATTTTAAAGATAGATCTTTTCGGTATTAAACATTGGTACCTGACATTCGCATACATTGTATTTTTATTTGCACTTGTAACTGCTCAAATTCGAGATTCCTAAACTACTAAGCATAATTATATATTTGGTTACCTGTAATGTAATATAGGTTCTTATTGAAACCTATCACAGGCACCAGTCTCAAACAAAGTTATCCCTGGTTTAAACTGCAAGGCGTAGGATAAAAGGAACTTTGTGAAGAGAAAATAAACGCTTTATATTATATAAATGTAAGCATTTAATAAACAAACAAGCCATAGACGATGAAATAAAAGATTACAATGTTTTTGCTAAAAATTAAAACATTCTATTCGATTACACTTTCGACGAAGAAAGGAAGTTTAATACTTTTGCACCAGATTACGTCACGTTCTTGATGCCAAGACTGTTCAATTTACCTTTGAGAGAAAGTTTGAATGCTCGAAACGTTTAAGAGACTAGGTACTTATTTAGTTTGCTTTTGTTTACGATACTTTTGGTAAATTCCTGAAAATCATAACAATCTCTTCTCCGAAATGAGAGTAAAGAAGCGAATCAGGTGGCAAAATTCGGGTAACTTTCTAAAATACTTGTAGACGAAATAAATAGGTGAAGCTGAAAACTTATAAGGCTGTCGGTAATGTACCTTCCGTTATCAGTATGCACGTTGCGTCCTTTCCATCAAGCGCATAACTTCACGTACGCAGCAGGTGCGAAATACTCGTGAATGAAATATCATTTGACAACAAAAAACGATTCATCTTATTGTATTAAACCAGCAACTAAGTCTGTTGCACAACGGATGGACTTTCTGACGAAATTACAAGTCATTTAGAAATGTAACTAGCTACCTACTTAAGTATTTCAAAAGCTGATGACAACGCTGTGAAATGATTTAAATGATACCTATTAACAAAATAATCTATCGATACTCAATTTGAGGTCATTATCGAGACTATCATTGTTATGGTCTTTCAAGTAATAGTGGCAATAAATGTCTTGTTTCGCTAACATTAACTTAATGCGCGATGATTCAGAGTTCATTAAGCTTAGTTGGATGTTAAAACCAACCTTTATTGAATGTACAAATTGCACATTATTTTTAGGTTGAATAACTTCACCTCATTTCTAGAAACGCTGATCAAATTATCTAACAGATTGAAAACTCATGAAGACTCCGATTGTCTGACTGAAATCAAAATCAATCGAAATGAATTAAGCTTAGTTGGATGTAAAGACTTCTTAGATTGAATTACTTCACCCGATTTCTGTAATGCTGATTCACAAACTCACGATAACTTCTCCGATTGGCTAACTGAAATCAAAATCTATCGATATGGATTTCCAGGCAGTGAGAAAAATTATCAGCCCTTCAGATATTCAGATGATATTGTCCTCATAATGGCATAAAATGTTTCGCAAAAGTCGTAATCTAAAAACCATGAAATCTTAAAAATCCAACGATAAAATCTCTCTTTTTCTGTTAAGTTTCAAAGCTAAAAATGGCGGTCAAATCACAGCAGTGAGTTGATAATAACATAAATAATAACGACCGGCGCGACGTTGACTTGCTCACATGAGGTTTCCAGCGACCTCGCCTTGCGCAAATGCCACGCGCGGCTGCAAATCTCCACTAAGCGTCTTTCCCTATTGTGTATTCAATGGGAAAATACTTTATTCTTGCCTATTACTGTATCAGGTGGGCATTATTTCCTTTATCCGTAACCTATTTGCTACAAAGGTCGTAAGCTGGCACGAATATTTAAGTTGTAAACTTTATGCGGCTGTCTTCGACAGAGGTTAAATTAATCGTGTCTCATGTCTAACTTAAGACGACGACTAACGCCAACGACCTTGAGGGAACAAAACGTGCACTCGTTTCACACCTGCGCGACCCGAAATTTAGTAGTTTTTTGTACTTTCCTTATTATTAAATCTCAGAAAGCTCAGATCAAAATGTAGATAATTAAATTGTCTTTGAGATGGTGTCAATTTCATTAAAATACGCACAGCGGTTTTGGTGTGATTGTCGTGTTTTTGTCCGTTTTAGACATAACTTTACAAATTAATTACACTATGTTATACGAAGAAAACTCAAAATTTGCTCAGATCAAATTATTAAGAAAATAGTCTAATATAACATATATTTTTTTCAAAAAATTACGACTAGCCATTTAGACGTGATTCTCATTTTAAAATCAGCTACTCAAGGGAATCGGCGCCTTAATAGCAATGATACCACGAATAAAAATATTCCAACACTGTGACGAATAAAAATGTCACAATATTTGTGGATTATCTCCTTTTTACCAACTTTCAAATCAACTTTATCAAATGTATTCCTTAGAACACATAACTTAGATCAGGGGTTCCCAAACTTTGCATCGCGACGCCTCGGGGCGTTGCGGTGCTCTCTCACGGCCCGGGCTTTGTAAATGAGAAAGAACAGCTGCTGAAACTATGAAATATGTGATACGAGCCTTGAGCTGCAACATACTACTCGATAAATACTAACAGGAACTATTCGACAAATTCATTTTACAGTAAAGTATACTAAGATTATTCAACTCTGAGAACTGAAGATTCTAGTACCGTTTGATACATCGGCGTTGTACTTAATGCGAAACTGGTTATTCTGCAGTTGCAGTTAGTACAGCTACAAATCAATTGAGAATAACTATTAATTTTCACACTAATATTATAAAGGCGAAAGTCTGTGAGTATGTTTATTACTTCTTCACGCTCAAACGGCTGAACGGATCTGGATGAAATTTGGCACACAGATAGATTATAGTCTGGAATAGCACATATGATACTTTTTATACAGGGAATATGTTCCCTTGGGATAATTTTTGACAATCACGCGGGCGAAGCCGCTGGCAGAAGCTTTATTAATAATAGGAGAGTAACTATTTCAAAACTTTGGCTCCGATTTGAAAATATATGCTCAAAAAAGCGAGTCTATTTCTAATAAGCAACATTTTTTCAAGCGACAAGAAAAACACAGTTATTACAGGCAGTAGTTCTTTCAGTTTTGCTTAGTACCTACCTAAACCTCGAGCATTTACTCTCTGCCAGATCAAATGCTAATGAATTTGCTCCAGGGAGGTAACAACCTTTGAACAACCTACTTGTAGTTTCAGCTGAACATAATCTGTTATGAATTATGTATAACGTAACCTAGCACACTCGCGTCCCTAATTATTCGCATGGTAACGTCGGTAAAGCATAGCGTATCGACAAATACTGCAACTAAACAACGCTACACCATTTAGTAAAGTCGAACGTAGGTAGGTACATAATAGGTCACTCACTACCGCAAGACCTAGTACTGTGTATGTATGACCAATTATTCCAATAACATAAAACCACGCCCGTTTTTCCCCGAAAAGGCAAACAAAGGTTTACCCATTGTACCCCACATTTTGTCGGTAATAATGCCAAAAACGGGGCAAAAGTTCTGAATCCGTGTTGCTACGGAGACTACACATACGCATGCAAAAACCGCCTTAGTACTGTCCGAATATTTCATTTTTAATCGACTTTCGAAAAAGGAGGAGGTTCTATGTTCGACTTCTTGTATGTTTTTTTTTTATGTATGTTAACCGATATCTCCGTCAATTGTGGACCGATTTTAATTTTGTGAAGATCTTCGAAGATATACAACAGAACTCTTCAATAAATAATGGCAAATCTCTCGGGACTGCTGCAATCGCATGTCTGTTTATTGTTTATACCATTTCATAACATAACATCACGCGAATACGCTCTTAAGGGATAAGCAGATCTATTATTTGTTCGGTTTTGTTCAAGTTTTATGATATTCGGGTAATCTATTCTGGCGTTATAGGAAACTTACTAAACAACTTGTCTATTAGTAGGTACAACTAAAAAGTGAAAAATAAAAAAACTTTTTTACAAAAAAATACTACCGACTTCCAAGAAAACTACAAAGTGAAAAATAACTTTATTTTTGGAAGTCGGTGTCCATAACGCAAACAAATAGTACCTACGAAAGACACCGACTTGCAAAAATAAAGTTATTTTTCACTTCGTAGTTTTCTTATTTGAAAGTCGGTAGTATTTTTTTGCAAAAAAGTTTTTTTCATCCAAGTCTTCGACACGCAAAGAGCATCGTGCAATTGTCCCAATTTAATTAAATGTGGGGTTGGTGTAGCTTGTGTTTTCTCTCATACATCTCTTTGCCTCAGTTAACAGCCGTCGTCCATGTAGTAAGAGTCACCACTTTTTAGCCATGTCAATATCATCGTTCACGCAATCGTCTGTTCTTTGCTTTTCCCCTTTATTCCTTTCTGCTAGCGGCATCGCCCACATGATAAATGTTTTCTTATCCCAAGGGAACATTATACCGGAGATAAAAGCAGTTCTAGCGTGATTAAGAAGTAAGATTATTATTGTTGAAGTAAGATTATTATGGCCTATTAATTTTCATCGATGTAAGATAACAATAATGATCTCATCTCACATAGCCTCTAACAATATTGACCTATAAAGAAATGCCATTACGTATGCAATGCACAAGAAGAACGTGAACATCTTCAATCTCTATTTTTAAGTTTCTCACTAAGTAACTGACTTCTGTTTCACATTTGCATCGAATTGACACCAATCTCGTTTAACACAAGGCGATGCGTTAAAGCTGTGCTATTATAAAGTTTACGGTACGGGTACCGTTTCAATGCTAACGGGCGGCAAGGTCTCTCAAACGGGGCTGGTCTAAGTAATTAATATTGTGCAATTTTACTTTATTAAAAAGTGATTATTTATGCACTTCCGCGGTCACATTTATTTTACCAAAATTGATTTTAAGGGTCGGTTCATATCTGACGGAACATGCGTCGCGTATTATCGGTCGCGTAACGCCAGAACAGACAAATGTATAGAAAAACACTCGACCGTTCACACTCAACCGATGATGCGTTAGCGCGTTTACTGTACTAACTGACTACGCTCGACGCATCTTCCGTCAGATGTGCACCGACCCTTAAGCTGACAGAATTCAAGAATTTATTATTAGGAAAACTGATGACCTAGGCTATCATCTATTTTGGTAGTTCTGGTTGAATGAGGGACATATTAAATGCTTAGTATTCCGGAATTTACCTGATACGTAGTATTTAAATGAGGTAGTACCTCATTACCTCTGAGGTTCGACCTCTATCTCTTTGAAAGCTGGCAACAGATACTAGGCAATCATATTTAGAATGCTAGGCATATTTGAAGATTTATTTATTTACTAGTTTATCCTCGCACTGGAATGCCTTGCAGTTATTACACCAATGGAGCACAATCTTATGATAAACTCACTATAAGTCCAGGGTTCCTCACGATGTTTTTCCTTGACCGTTGTCAGCAATGTCCAAGATAAACTTGGAAAGTACATATGAATTGAAAAAGTAGATATAAGATATTTCTGTTTCGTATTGCATGTCAGTTTTGTAAAAGCCATGATAGAGTGAATATATTATGAAAATATAAATAAGTTAAAGCAATTTGACCGCCCGCAGCTACGTCCCTCACAGTATTGAATATTTTACTTTATGCCCTTTAGTATTTCGCCTATCCGATTGGTTACCCACCTAATCTAGGATCTGTTAGACTAACGTAGCCAGAGTATATTCTATTACGAGAAAGATCTGTAACGTAATAGAAAAAGATAATACAGAACAAAATGATCATGGTAAATATTATTGAGACCTCATTGTTATTTATTTACCTGTTTTATTGAAATAGCAAAGTTTCCTTATTATGTTTTCCTTGCTGTTTATTAGAGCGGCTAATAAGTGTTTGTATTGTAACGTATCTTGAGCAACCTCCATAACTGCTCTTCAAAAGAAGATAATATTCAGGGGTTAAAAATGCTACAAGGCCTGAATTCCTTCTTTTTTAGCCAATGTACTTTGCTCGTAAACGTCTGTAAGGTAATGGGGATAAAATATGGCCGCTTGCTAAATAAACGACACCAAACGAGGGTCCCAAAACGGGCCATTGATTCCAAAATACGGTTAGAAAAATAATGGCAAAGTGTACGATATCGGTATTTAAGCTAACCGGTAAAAAGCTATTATCTAGGCTATGATGTCAGCAGTTAGTAGGAATAGCCCCTGAGGGGCTCATGGAATCCTCGTGTAGGCGATCGGCGATGGTGACCTCTCGCGTCCGGCCCTGGTACGGAGCGAGAGGGCATGGGAAGCTGTCTCCTCCTTCAGCGAAGCAGTAATGCTCGCGAAGGATGAGTTGGAACGCGTGAGGGAGACGCAACAGAGACGTCCTCACGCCCGTAGTCACCGTAGGCGCGGGATTGCGGACGGCGAGTAATGGGTAGCTCGCCGTCCGATAAGGACCAGGCCCGATTCGACGACGTGTAGTGTTCCACGCGCGCCTCAAAGAGATGTCAGCAAAAACTGATGTTGTTCGCGAGGGCCGATGCCTGTCTGAGTCGCGGATAAATTTGAAAAAGAGTTACCGTGGCCCTGGCTCAAGCAACTGAAGGAACACGGGTGGGTTTTAGTCAGTAAAAGTCTGTCACGCCCTCCCGCCTCACCCAGACCGGGAGAAGTCATCGGATGATTTAACATCGAAAAAAAAAAACAACATGGATTCAAGGAAGACGATGTTCGGATGGGTCAATGACATAACTATACTTTTCGGGAAAAATTTGCTCTAAATATAGAAAACTGGTGTAACAGAGAAAGAGATGAAATTGTTCATCTTGTCTCACTGGAACAAGTATTAGCACGAAAAGACTGCGAAAGAAAATGTGGACGAAGTGAATCAAACACCTATCCATAGTTCTGGTCACCCGTCCGTTCTAGTAAAACGTATGAATCGTTACAAAGTCAGAGTGCTCTTTTTAAGGCCGTGCTCTGACCAAAAAATCAGCATGAGATATGAGCATTCCTATTGACCTAGCACATAGAGCAACACGGACCACCGGCGACTCTGGTCCGTGTTGCTCTATGGCCTAGCAGCACTGGTGGCGCATGAATTACGGTAGTGAATACGCCCAGATTTTAGAATAAAATCTTTATAAAATCGAATATTGGTCTTTTGAAAAAAAAAAACTTACAAAATGTTCGTTATAAAATTGTCTATCCATTAGTGTTAGTATAAAAAATAATTAATTAATACTTTACGAGGAGATGCATGCTATCAATCATTATTTCACATTTTTATGGTTTTGTTGGAAGGAGATTAGTGACACAAATACATCTTTAAAAAAAAGTGTCCTACAATTTTAGAATCAACATTATGTAGAAATTTAATGTATTTTTATTAATTGATATTTCTTTTTAAATAAAGAGTAGATAGCTCTTAAAAACTGCACAAAATTCGACTAGCGCGGCGTTTTGCTCGGGGACGCGCCTTAAAAGACCTTTGTATAATTTACCATCTACAATCGACCTTGTCCGCTCAACGTTACAATTTAAACCGTACAGCTATATATTATTTTTACCGCTAACCTGACGTCACCAAGTATTGAGCCTTTGTTATTAAACAAATGCGTTCCCACATTAGACGAACACCAAGAATTTACCATTTGCGAACTAGTTCAGCAACAAACTACATGTAATCATTGCACGTTATGTGGCATTTGATATTGTTTCTGTTAGCAATTTTCTTTTTAGGTCGCTAATCTTTTTCTGCCATCGATATCATCTTTTGTTTGGTAAAGATAACCTTAATGTTCTATCAGTTGATTTTAAATCCACCTGTATTCAGGTCTTAATGGGTATTGGGTAACATGCATTGCTTGAAACCGTATGATACGAACGACAATCATACGGTTTACTTTTAAGTGAAGTAAACCGTATACCACTCAGAAGTGAGGCATAATTTCAAGACTTTCACATTGAACCTGTCACGGGTCATGATGAACATCTGATCCAAGATTCTGTTGTCAGGCAACACCGCTACTTGGATACCGTTCGTATCCACGCAGAAAGCTTTTTCTTGTTATTTGTGTAGTGCAAACAGAGCTTTTGCAAACATGAGATCAATATCAGAAACGGTAACGGTTCGTACACAAGACATTCGGCGTAAGAGCGCATAAAATACCAGAAAAATACGACGAAACCGTTCAAATAAGTATAATCCAAGTATAGAATCTTTGCAGTAATATTCCGTGGAGGACTAGAAGAACTGCAAGTCTTAGAATATACAAAATTGAGATTTCTTAGACTGGATTCAAGCCAACTTAACATTAGTCCCTTGTTGAAGCGATCGAAAATTAAGTTGATAAAAGAATACTTCATTATGTAGCCAAATCCATTCACTAGGACAATATTATCTTGTCCAAATTTTGACCCGGTAGCGGTTATCTAGTGTGATGACCTTTTGTGTTTCACTTCATTAACTTATTTGACGAGGGTCCCACGAGCACTTCTTTGTAGTGCAAAATATCGGCTCTTCAGCTTGCTGAGTCAACATCTGCAATTTTGGTTTGTGTGTCAAATGTTGATGTAAATCAACAGCTTTCTAGTTTACAGTTTTTAAGGCTTTCACAGTTACATACTGCTTCAAATTACGTACATCATGATATGTATGGGCTTATAGTATTTTACCAACATGTACCTATATAGATGGCAAGTTCGCGGTGGGTGATTCGAGTACGTTTCCAACGACCCGTGTAGATGAACTAGATTTCCTGTTAAACTCGCCATCAAGCGGTTAGTGCTATGTTATGTTGTATACTATACTAACCTCTGTTAACTGCTCCGCTCTGAATTTTAAAACAATGAAACGAGGTATTGTGATTTTATACTGAAACTATATCGTAGTATGTGTGTACTTTCCAGCTTGGTAAATAATTTGCGCGCTAAACGTTGTTAATGGACTCTAATTAACAATTTGTTTGTTATTGCAAAGAGACCCGTCTGTTGATGACATCGTGAATCTGGGTACTTAATTAAGTCGATCCTGACAGCTGTAATTAAATTACCTTTGTAGTAATAACATTACTTCAGACCAGCAATTACTTTAGCGAGGTGCTTCATTTAGAGTTTAATAATAAACCTGATGTTTCACATTTTCTGTGCAAATATGAGAGAATTTTCGTTTAAACGTTCTGACGAGATGTTTGATGTACTTTGAATGTCAGAATAAGCAACTAACTTAGATTTAATTCTACACTTCTCTTTTATGTATTTCTACTGAAATGAATTATGAACGTAGACAAGTTTCTTGCCCATTTCTTTTTATATGAATGGATGAATTAATTCCAAAACTCTCATCTACGAAACCTTCACTTACAAAAAGGAAGACCTTTGTCTAAGCTCTCTCAAGAATATACCGAAAAAAATAAAGAACCCTTTTGCAGTAGACCACTTGTTTAATATATCCTCAGCTTCTAAAGGATAAAAACTAATTCTATCTGACTTTATAGACGCAAGATGCAAATCGGTTTGAGTTATTTCTTCAAGTCTGGTTTAGTTTGCATAAAATATGCCTTCCTTGTTGCCACGGTTCCCCGCTTGCACTATCTTTGTTCAATCTTAGCATGACCTCCCCGCTACGTGACGTAGATGCTTTACTGAAGTAACTTGGTAAGCTTTCTACTGGAACAAGATAATAAAAGCTTAATCTAGAATTGTAAGAAACTCCTGTCTGCCTACCGTGTTGGAATTGTCGTTTATTTTTAGGGTTCCGTACCCAAAGGGTAAAAACGGGATTGAAAATTACTAAGACTCCGTGATCCGTCTGTCTGTCTGTCCGTCTGTCACCAGGTTCTCATGAACCGTGATAGCTAGGCACGTGAAATTTTCACAGATGATGTATTTCTGTTGCCGCTATAACAACAAATACTGAAAACAAAATAAAATAAATATTTAAGTGGAGCTCCCATACAACAAACGTGATTTATTTGCCGTTTTTTGCGATTATGGTACGGAACCCTTCGTGCGCGAGTCCGATTCGGACTTGGCCGGCCTTTTTTTTTTTCTCATTCTCTTTGATGCTCTAGCAAAGTAATAAATTAATAATATGACATTCATTTATAAAGTACCTAATTATTACCATCAGTGATAAACACGATAAGCGGTATATTGAACCACTTGAATCTGGCAGCCACAAATTACATAACATCGAATAACTGTCTGTGACAGGGAAAAGTAAATACAACCGTCCCAAAAATCTATTAAAGCCCGTCATTCCTACTATTTCATTCTTCTAAATATCACCAGCCCTGTGAAAATTTTCAATAAATGTAGCTTTATATGTTTCAAATGAAACAGAAAAACTGCCATAACAATATAAGTTGTAATGCTTTTACGAGAATGTTCTTATAGTTTGATGTTATCAGTTCAAGGATAGTTGGAATTAATAAACAATTTGGATTCTCGAGGGGTTCATTATCGTTGCTCGCATTAATCCGATTATGCTGTACTTAGAAGCAATGCGAATTCCATTTTAATTTCCAATTACTTATTATTCAGATGTTGGTTTGAGGTCAAAATAATGATAATTATATTGTGAAATGGAGGAATATTATTTTGCCAATTGCAAAGTAATGTTCGTCCTTCTCCATTCGCAAGCCAATGGAATTCATCTTTATTGTAATAGTAAACTATAATATGCATTCTTAGAAAGTTTCGTTCCAATCCTTCGCTTATGTTAGTGGTGAGATTCGCTTGCAAACAACTCGCAAAGTTTTAATCACGAGCAGTCTAGACATTTTATTTGTTTTTTTGGTGGGAGGTCAGAGGTGGAGCGCTGTTTCAATGACTGCTCATGGGGCTTTTGAACTAACGGAGCGTGCTGCCGAACATCGCATTGTGCTCCATACTCCCACGCGCTTGTACCGCTCGCACTCCTCGCTTGTCTGCCCCATATTGCCGTTATTACAAATCCCATCGCTCTCCCATACCACGAATTCCTCTCTCTAGTCTATATTCATGAACACCATTTAAACCTTATTCTTCATTTATATACCGAACGTGTATGCTGTTTATCACGCAAGGCGTTTTCGTTCGTTACAAGCATTGGATCACCGCAGTGAGGTCACTTCTGGACCGGTTTGGTTACAATAAATCGAATTATATGTTATGGGTTGAGAATTTTATAAGATTTGTTGTCGTTTTTGTGAAACAGCAATCGTAGCCTTGGGCCAGAAATTTAAATTGCTAGAAATGTAAATTTAATTTAATAACAGCATTGTATTCTTGGTAAAAGATGTTTTCTCAAAGATACTACAGAAAAAATCTGTTTGGTTCAAATCCCACGACACACATTGAAGACGTACAAATGAGAGGATATTTCTATAAGATTTCGGTCGATGATGTCGTTGTTTGATTAAACAATTCAGGCCAAAATAAAATTCGCTGAGCACTGCCGAGTGCGGATCAAATCGTTCTTAATGTGGAACATCGTTTACGACCAATAAATTAACCTGTAACTTCTCAAAGTTGTAACTTTACACATGTCGTTACATTATATATTCATCTGTACAGTAATAAAATCAAGGCGTCAGGAAATATCCAAGTTGGGAGCAATGGCACGTTTACTGTCGCAGGTGTGACTAATTTTTGCGTGCGAGCGAGTACTTAGAACAAGATGTTTAATATAAAGATACGTTTAAAATAATTGAAGTGTGCATGTTAAATCTATACTATTATGAATATGTATGATGCAATGTACGTAACGTATTCATTCCCACGTTCGTATTTTGTTGAGAGCGTTTGAAGACTGCCATATGCAGCAGCGATGTGTTTCATATCAACGCTGTCAAAACAGTGATTGTTTGTAAGCATTCTTTATTTGGATATTTATTTTATCTTAATTTACATTTATATTTTTGTTTGTTTTATATTAGCTTTATAAATGAAAGAGGCTATTAAATAGAACTTGATGATGAAATTAATTGTGTAAGCAATGTTGAATAGCACTAACCACGGTCCAGAAAGTTATTTGAGCGTGAATTTCGTCATTAGTATCGTTCAGCCTGCCCGGAAACAAAACACAGTATATCATAATATCGTTTGTTTATAGTGGATGTATGTTAAACATTTAGTTTACCCAGTTACAATGCTTCTCCCAGAAACTGCTTGCAAAATCTAGTTTACATGAAATATTGTAATATTTGACTGTAAAATTTGTGTGCTCGGTATAACCAAATTTGTTTATGCAAACCGCTCAAATACGATACCAGTTTTGTCTTACTTAACCGATTACGAAGCCAACATGATTTATCTCAATGGACTTTTGCCCTCAAGTAGGTAATTCCAAACGTACCTTTTTGGTAAACCGGGGTGTGTATTACTGTGTATGCTCACAACAGTCACAACTATACCTACATTTTCCTCACAACATTGTGAGCCATATTAATAACTGCTACACGTTTTACTTCAGCGGTCAACTGACTCGGTGATGCGAAGCGCGTAAATCAAATAGGATTTTTGCCCTCAGGTTGTCTATTGTGCTCTGGGTCCTACTGGTTGAATCAATAATTTCATTATAGTGAGCGCTGGTCGGTATAGACTGGTTCGTTGCTTTGTAAAACGAACAACTCAATAACGTTCTAATGGGATTCCAGTGGTGGTAAGCCACGCGAGACCGCTCGACCGACGACTATAACTTTTACTGTACATTTATCGAACCTGTGCATTGTTTATGTTACACCGTATGTTTGATTTAATTTTTGCTCGCCATAAAGGTGCCTACGAAGTCAGCTGACATTATTGTAACACGCGAATCAAACATCTGCTAACCAAACTATGCGAGATGAGAAATGGGTGCGTCCGAGACCCAATGAAAATCTGTGGTTGCCTGCCGAACACTTGTTACATCATCTCTTAAAAATAAATTGGTTGCTTGTTCAATTAATAAACTGGATCTTGTGCGTATTTAACAGGAAGGTTAACGAGAGTAATTACGTTGATGTTTTGCTTCGACCAAATGTGCATTTGCCAAAGTTTTTGAAACAGTCTGCAACAATCGATGAATCGAAGTCATAAATTTAAATCATGACGTGATAAGACCAGTACTTCCACAACCTGCAAATCCAAATTTTCCACAACTAGGATAGTATTTAGCTGTCCCGATTTGTTAACTGTTTGCATGCGTACTTGAACCGTTTCGCGACTACACATGGCATGTTATCTTGAAAACAATGCGCAAATAGAATTCTAAATGAGCCTGATTCATTCACCTGCTTACTTTATATGACGTGATATGCTTTTGTTTCTATTCCTTTCAAATGGCTTGATCGAATTCACCGTATCGGCATCGGTGACTCTATATTCCCTGTCTTTAAAAAAATATTTTTGCTTATCTAATAAATTCCAGCAATGAGGTATGTGTCTTGATTTTAGTCTTAGAATGCATACCTAGTTAATCTTCGTACACGATAACACAATCATAGCAATAGAGATTCTACCGCAAGACGAAGATTAATTTCCTTCCAGTTGCCGTTTCTAGGTCCCCATTCGATTCACCGTTGGTTTGTGTTTTGCTACGGATATTATTCGATCCCGGCCATATACCACTTGGAATATGTCAATCGTCGGCGTTGTGATTTGTGGTTTTGATAGACCTTTCTGTAACTAACTACATACGTATACATCTTCAAATATTTCATCTGCCTAGCCTTTTCCCAACTATATTGGGGTCAGCTTCCAGTCTTACAGGATTCAGCTGAGTACCAGTGTTTTACATGGAGCGACTGCCTATCTGACCTCCACAACCCAGTAACTGGGTAACACGGTACCCCTTGGCAAGACTGGCGTCAGATCTCAAGCTTCTGACTACCCGTAACGACTGTCAAAGATATTTAAATGACAGCCGGGACCAACGGTTTTGCGTGCTTTCCGAGGCACGGAGGCAACTCGGTATGTTGAAAATGGTAACCCATCCACGGACCGACCTCGTCAAGCGTTGCTTAACTTTGATGATCGACCCGTGCGGCTGTTATTATTTAGCCACGAGCTCCTCTTCTCTCTCTCTCTCCACATCTTCAAATATTTCAACGAAGCTTTAAACAATAACGATCCGCCGAAGACCAGCCTGTTGCTCAAATTATAGACCCCGTCACCACTTTGTTAATTGTTCGCTTGTTATACTTTCCATTTGACCTACTCTTAGATTAGTAGCTATAATTTAAACGATTCTCGATCTAATTTAATGGAATTATATGAAAGTTCTCTTTGAGCATTCTGCATTTGATTGAAGCGAACTTCAAAATTATTGGGAGCACTGATATACGGGAACATTCAAGAGTTTGTAGTACTTCCACTTAAATAAACAACTTCAGAACGGTTTTCGAATTACAACGGAAGTGCTATTACCGTAGGCCTGAAGTGAGCATCTTCCTGCACCCTTCAGATAAACAAAGAGGCACTCTTTGAATCCACATAACATACCTTTCTTAAAATAGCCACACTCGCACTAAAAAAGAGCATTTCCTCTGGCTCCCTTTTAAAAATATGTTTTACTTCAACATTATTCAATGAATGATTTATCACTGCTTCGAACACCTGTTACATAAATCGATGATTTTCTTTTAGAACGAGCAGTGTAGGTAGTTTTATACTGAAAAGACGATAATGCTGTTCAATCATTTAACGTTTATCGGCGAATATAGCATATTGTGTGAGATGAGATGGATTGCATGCAGGCATTTGAAAGAAAAACAGATCTTACTGCACTTTTTGCTTTTTTATTTCTACATATAAAATTGCTTATATTTAAAGTTACTTGTTGTTCTGCCAAAGCAATATATCGAACAGTTCAGCCGTATATATCGCTTGAAAATATTACGTTGTCGGGTAAAACTCTGACATAACCAGTATTAAAATTTGTTTCTGTTTAAAAGTTACTGACCTGTGTTATCGTTTGGGTTCATCCATAAAGTAAGCTGTGCTTCGTGGCTTGACAAATAATTGATGACGACACGCCCGTTGGAATGCCCGCCCGCAAACCGGAAACCGGGGCGCACTACCGTTAACATCGTGAAATTAGAAAACCAGTTTGGTACTGCCTCCGTATTGGTGTTTATTTTGCTAAAATCTGTCCAAACTTGAATTCATTCAATTTTAATTACTTTGTTATAGGGCCAACTTTTGGATTGAGTCTTATGAGTAACGAATATATCAAAACCTACTTTAATGCCAAATTTTGACAGGTTTTGGAAACTTCAAATTCTTATTTATGGAATCTTTTGTATGTCATCGATGTCGAAAAATTTCTTGAGATAGTAAATCAATATCCTTAAAGAGTAAAAAATATTTAGCTCGTTCGAGAAAATTTTCATAACACCATAGGTCGGTGTTGTAATAGAAATGCTGGAATGTACCAGTTTTCCTATTGTAGCTCTTGATATGCATATCAGTTTGTGCACGCTAGTCGACCTACCTTCGTATCCGTTGCTCGATTAACTACGGGCTACGGGACTGTTACGATTTACCTGCTCTAGTAAACACGTTTTTGTAAACGTTTCGTTTGGTAAATTTGTCATGGTACTATATTCATTAATCATTCGTGTACTTTCTTCGTCATCTTTGCCTTGGCCTTTTTTTAGGGTTCCATATCCAAAGGGTAAAAAAACGGGACCCTATTACTAAGACTCCACGATCCGTCTGTCACCAGGCTGTATCTCATGAACCGTGATAGCTAGACAGTTGAAATTTTCACAGATTATGTATTTCTGTTGCCGCTATAACAACAAATACTAAAAACAGCATAAAATAAATATTTAAGTGGGGCTCCCATACAACAAGCGTGATTTTTTGCGATAATGGTACGGAGCCCTTCGTGCGCGAGTCCGACTCGCACTTGGCCGGTTTTTAATTATTTTCTAATAATATCAACTAGTAACGGACATATTAACTCGCATCGATCATTGGAAATGGCACTGTACAGGACACATGCTTTGATATAAAATATACAAATGGAGCAAACTAGTGACCCTAAGGTACCCAAGAGACAGAATTAGGAAACAGCGACGTCGAAAAACAAGATGGGAAGACGATATCAGCATAACTTTGGGACTTTATTGGACCAGAGTTGCAGAGGACAGAGCACAATGGAGAGAGTTGGTGGGAGGCCTATGCCAAAAAGCACGCCGAAATGCGGGACATCTTATAACTAGCAACTGTAAACATTTATTTTTAGGAATATGCTTATGTAACCAAATTTAAAAAAAATTGCTATAGGTATTATTATAATAATATTAACAAAGGAATAACAGTTTAAAGGCAAATTGTAAAGTAAATTAAGCTGATGTTTCAATCTTTGAAACTCGGGTTCTTCTAAGAACATTAAGCTGGTTTAATTATTTTGACTTACAGTAATATAATATGCCCTTTGAAAGGGAGACTAATTATTTTATCTCCGTAGAACACTTAATTCACGAGCCCAGTAGCTTAGGAGCTAATAAACTTTTGCTAAGCATGAAACGTTATGAATTTGTTTTGTACATATTCAATTTAACATCTTGCCAGTCTGTGTTTCCTGATAGCCACAACATTGGTCTTTAAGTCAGAGTGAATAGGTTACTTCTAGGCAAGATCGAGAGATCGTGGATTCCAGCCCCGCAAATACTTCTTCATGTTTCTGGCCTCCTGGTACTTTGGGTATAAATGCTTATAAATGTTTAACATCTATTTTGTTTGTAATTCTAATTATGTTATTAATACTATAAAATAATACATAATTAGTATAAGACTAGCTGTGCCCGCGGCTTCGCTCCCGTCATCTGCCTGCCAACCCTACCATACAGCATAACATACTTACCAGCCTGCCAGCCTACTCCACTTACTCAAAAATATACATACTACATACCAATTTTTTTTCTAGGGTCATTCTTTCGCGTAAAATCTTAACACCGCGATTCAGAAAATGACTGCTCCGTGAGTTCAACTGTCCGAGTAACTGAATTGCGTGAGCTGTGATAATCTTACTTCTTTAACACTTTAAATTCATCTAACTTTTGATAGAGTGAACCGATTGCGATGAAACAAAAACTAAGTAAAGATACGCACAATTTTTATGTATAAAAGTTATCTACATTGGTTTCGTACATTTCACGTGATGCGTGCACAAACAAACAGACAAAAATACCAAAAATGCTAGAAATGGGTTCTGTTGGTTATCCTTTAACACCCTGGCAATTTTTTTTGGATTTTTTTTCGATGTACTAAAAATATTTTTCTACAGATTTAGTATAATTATGTAATTGATGAGTAAGTTTTGATTTTTAATCTAAAAACAAAAGTGACAATTAATGTTCATATATAAAAGTAATTATATTATTATGTATGTAATAAAAATTTGATTGATAAATTTTCTGTATATATTAATTACCCAATTCTAGTGTTATTACTCTCCTGAGTGACATTCTACGAAAATGACGTTTTGCGAAAGTGACATTGTGCGTAAATGACGTTCTGCGTCAAGACCCATCGCTTACTATTAGGTGAGACAAGCCAAAAGAAAGCCTATCATCAATAAAAAAACCTTGTTATGTTTTACATTGATTGTTTGATGAAAATATTACGAGAAACATTATACTGGTATTCAATATAATCATCCTTGTTCTAATGTTGACATAAAGTAATAAAACATTTAATACTTGAGTGACGCACGATTTGTCTAACAATTTTATTTTTCTCTTCGGCATGTTGCTTTCAATTGAAGCCAATAAAATGTAATCAGTTCGACCAATTTTTTATCAATATAGGGTCCAGATTTTGTCCTATTTTTTTATTTATTCAAATCTTAGGCCTAAACCAACTCTGTGCAACATTCATTAAATGATGATGAAGTCACCGATGAAATAATACTTAACAATGATTTCAGAAAAAGCAAAGTATGAACAATTTAAGAGTAAATCCTTTATAACTGACTAAAGGGAATCCAATTTGGCAATCGAAATGAGATGAAAATTGGCAATTACGATGGTGAATTGTTAATATGAGGGAAGTACTGTAACTCATAAGTAATAGTTAATATGAGCGGCGGTATAATTTACCGCTCCGTTGACCTTTGATGAGTCTAAAGAATTAAGGTTCGGAGGCTATTACAGGCTCTCAAACATTCTAGGTTAGCGTGTGATGATGTTACGTACAAAGAAAGATTAAATTGAAAGTGAAATCAAACAATTGCTATTGCTCAACTTTAACGTCGGTCATCGCCTTGCCTTAAGATAATACTATCGAAATAACTATCATTACATTTGATGAAACGAGCAATTTCAAAAACAGAAAAAACTAAAAACATTATTCGTATTCAAATCTCGGTTCGACCTTGTCTGGTCGTCGTTTACAATGTTTTGTTTAACGTCTGGAAACGTGGAACAATCGCAAATTATTTTGATGACCGCAGTGTTTATGTCCATGTGCCAATTACTCTCATGTCGACCTTCGTCGGCCCTTAGCTTCACTGAATGCGTGCGATGCAATAGGTCCTTGTGTGGTGTTAACTGTGCCATATGCCGAAACTGCGATCCGTTGCCAGCTTGCCACTAGTTGCCAGTGCCGTATTTGGATGTTCAATGTTGCGGTAACCTACATGAAGTGCTTTCTTGACGCTACATAATAATATATTTCTTTATGCCTCATACGTATTATATAATAGTTTACTAAGTAAACCTTTTTAATAGCAAATGTATATTGTTGCACTTAGATTTCTCACGGTTTAAATTTTGCAATATGAAACAGAACGAACTGTACCTGTGTGCTATTTCAATTTACAACAAAGTTATAATTATTTCAAAGGCGAAATAAATCATGTTGCCATTGTTAGTGTGTTTAACACAAACAAAGGGCAAGAATTTTTCTAGTTTCGCAAGAAGAGGTATTTTATTTTTTAAAGAATAACTTACCTACCTGTATTCAGAAAACAGCTGTACAACGATACAACTCAAACACTTACATCATCTATGTGTAAATTGACGATAATAAATCATCACAGTCCTATGGTCCAACATCAGTCCATAAGGATTCTCACCTTTTCCAGTTGCTCTTTTATTCCTATCCTGTGATCGATGCCAGCAAACAATGACGTATGATCCAGAGTATCCAGTCAAAAAATATCGATGATTACATATCATATTATTTTACAGACATTCCCGATATCCCGGAGGATATTAAGAAGCTGCGGGCGCTGCAGATCGCGGACTTCAGCAGCAACCCGATCCCGCGGCTTCCGGCGGGATTCAGCCAGCTTCGGGCGCTCACCGTGCTCGGACTCAATGATATGTCCCTGACCAGCCTGCCCAGCGACTTTGGCAGGTGAGACATACACATCGTTTAACATATTACTGAACGAGTTACATTCTTACATACCTAGATACAGGCCTTTTTACACGGCTACAAGGAAAGGGTTATGTTTTTCGCGCGTATCTTGTATGTATGTATGTATGTTTTTTATATTCTTTATTACCTCATATCTTGCAAACCGCTGGACGGATTTATATAATTAAGTCATCGTTAGATACGTCTTCACCGCCCAAGTGTAATTAGATAAGTGAAGTGACGTTAAAAAAAATGGCGGCTTTTGGGCGCCATTTTTGGGGATCTCAATTTTTTTTCCTTCCTTACCCATCGAGTAGGGTTTCAAAATAAAAGGTTTTAAGAGGTGGTTACAAAAATATATACGACTTATTAGTTTAAAAGTTATTCGAAAAAAAAAATGATAACTGAAAATTTGTAAATAAAAATAGTTAATTTAAAAATCAAAAACCCGACAGCTTAAGAAGCGAACTAAAAAGATGTAAACGAGTAGAAAATCATGCTGTGCAGTCGGAGCACGAACTTTTTTCTATGGTGTAGGCCAAAACTGCAGTACGCCACCTGTTAAGATCCTTACATACTCCTTTTGCTTCATCTACGTTTATAAATCTAGTTCTTTCATTCTTATTGGATTTTAAATTTGCATCTTGACACTTCACTGACATACCCGTAGTAAGTTTTGTCCTTTGTCCTCAGCTATACGAATTTATCTGATTGAAGTCTGAAAACGTGTTGTTTTTTATTTGAAAATAATTAAATTCCACAAAATCGTTCATAAAAACTTTTCTGCGACTCGCATAATTTTGGTGTTCAATAAAAATATTGAATTAAGTTTGAGAACTGGAACACAATATTTAATTAGTGGGCGAGTCAATAATGTTCAAGGATAGAACAAAAACGTCCGCAAAATTGAAGCTCATTACTTCGGGCCAAATCCTGTTGTTAGCAAAGGCTTTGTGGGACATGACCAAAGATTTATAAACTAACAATGAAAAACAGACCTTTGTCACGGCATGAAAACAGATTGTACACATTTATTACGAGTTTTCATGTGACATGACATTGTGTTCTATGTACCTACAATGATAACTAGAACATCATAAAAATTATATATGAAGTCATTTTTAACGTAGGTCTACTAAGTCGATAGATAAAACAGCATTTGTGATAGTAATGCAGTCACAATATTGGGCGTGTGGCTTGATAAGAATAAAAGAAATTCCTTACGATCGTTATCTTTTAAGTTATCAAAGGAAGGAGGCAACTTCAATGTGGCCAGGAGAATTTATGCTTTTTTAGGGACCTTTGATTCGTTGTTTAAATTATAACCATGATTTTGTCTCGCAAACCCTATAGGTAATGGAACGGAAAGAAGAAATAGGGGAGGAGGGGAGGGGGGGGGGTGGCAAAAGACTAACGGAGATGTCATTGAAAAATAACCGTGTCGTATTAATAACCTCCTTGGTTTAGTTTTACAGTAGAATTTTTGATGAAATTTAAGCTTGACAACCACTGTGGTTTTAAAAATTTAAGGACTTCATTGATAGATGATACAGCTCAGGTTTTGACCATTCTTCAAAAGCATCAAGATCAAGAGAACATCTGTTGCTAGAGCGAGCGAAGCGAGCTCGATAATTTAAGCACCCCGCCTCGGATCTACATAGATTTTCTATTGACCATTCATACTACCAGCAGGCAATTGCCCCCGTTGCACTTCCCCTGTATCCGCGCATGAGTGGGACAACTCAGGCTAAAATAATAAAACATGATATAAATCTTTCAAGCGTCTATGAGTACCATAATCTTTTCATGTATATTTTCAATTGTTTTGGGCCTTTAAGATTCTTTAGCTATATTATCAAAGTGGAGCCATGTTAGCATGCTATGGCTACGAATCAAATCAATTTGTTAACAAGCTTAACATACATGTTTGTCCAAAAAGGGGATTATTAACCGGCACTAATACCTTATAGATAGATAACTTCATTACTTTGCTTCTGATCGACTTGGTAACAATTTCCTGTGGGAAATTGATTTTAGTTCGCCGTTATTCAGAAGCCTTTTGTGTTCAGAATCCATCTGACCCTATCCTTCTCGTAGTGATTGACAAAAGATACATTACCGTTATTACATTAGCTTACAATCAAATATTATTAATTTTATTGCCTTGTAAATCATTCAGTTTTGAAACAAAAATCTTAAGTGTGACAACATTATGACTTGTACGAGGCCTTTTAAGAGTACCTAACTGTTCAAACATTCATAAGGTAGGGAATATTCAGCTTAAATTATTCAGCAGATATTAGCAACCTGTGACGTTCCCTTCGCAAAAATGGACGAAATACACTTTATTATTCAAGTCAGTGACTCTTCGCAAATTCGAGTTACTGTTCTCATTCCGCTAAATAATTCCTTACATCACCAGATTTCCAATATAATCTAATATGACTTAATTATATTTTAATGTAGATCAAAGATTGGTTCTTGTAATTTATCACTTCTGTTGTACATAATCGTGAAAGTAAATAAAGTGATGGTAGAAGCCACGACTCTTGCACTAACAAATTGTATGACCAAGCTTTGTTTGAGCTCAAGGCGAAATCGAAAGTTGAACTGGAAAGCTATGGTCGGCTCTTAGTATAACCTCCTATTGACGTCTATACAAGTATACAAATAATACGTTTGTTAAACTTGTTGCACGTTCTTTTTGTCAGGAGTACATTCTTTCTGTTCTCTGTAAGTACCCTCTATTGTGTAACGCTTAGGCCATTGTACGGGGATTACGAAGAGAAAAGCTTTACCGATTCTTCTTTTTATGCTTCGTGTTAAGCTGTTTGTGACTGGTGTAAACAGAAAACTAGATAGCCTTCAATGGTTCCCGGAACATACAAATGCTAAATAGCAAAAAATAAGTTTTGTTTAAGAGTAGTTAATTCAGGGGCCGTACTATTACTTGTCAACGCCAAATTATGTTATATATATACCGAGCTAGATACGTTTGACCGAAATCTGCGCGGCAATACAAACACAAGCTGACCAGCTTGAGTGAACTCAGTCCGTCCTGCGTCTGGCCGCGACACGAACGTACGTTTGAACTGTATGTTTATCTCCTTCTGACAACGGGGATTTCCTATTTATATCTCTGTGATCTTTTAACCTGTGATAGAATTAAAGTTCCAAGTTCTATAGGTCCTATGTAATAGTAGTAAAATATCGCCATGTTTTTAACCCCCGTGAGTTATATGTTTGACGTGTGTTGCTGTGTTTCTCTTTGTCTGTCGGTGGCATCATAGCTCCTAAATGGATGGACCGATTTTGATTTAGTATTTTTGTTTGAAAGGAGACTTTGTCGAGAGTGTTCCTGGCTATGTTTGAATAAAATCGGTTCAGCCGTTCAAAAGTAATTTGCATTTTACTCTTTGAATCTGGGGTTTTTCGCCAGATATCGTGTCATTATTACTTGTTTCGATATATTGTCGATTGAAGCGTGTCTACTACTAGGTATAATATATGCACTTTAAAAAGCATCAGATTACGCGCGTCGGGGAACCGCCAAAGTTTACCTCTGTTTATTTTATTTACTTAGCGGTTCACCGACGCGAGTAAGAGATTTAATTATTGCTTTTTATAGGTTTCTGTGTCGGGGGTTTTTTAAATACGTAATTTAATTTTTTATTTCTTCATAATCAGTATGACGCGTGACGTCCCTATTGGTAATATCTCATTGTCAACGCCATCATGATTCCGCTATGAAAAAGATATAGTGCTCTTCGTCCTGTATAGCTCTGTCTTCTAACACAGTTGAACCATTATAGTTTTGATACATCAGAGTTAGGCCCCAGGGGTTTGTAAAGTGAACATTATACTATTATGTAAGTTAATACTTACCCTTTTAGCTAAAAGATCTATACTTATATATAATATTATAAAGCTGAAGAGTTTGTTTGAACGCACTAATCTGAGGAACAGGTTGGAATTGAGAAAATCTTTTTGTGTTGGATAGCCCATTTATCGAGGAAGCTTATAGGCTATATAACATCACGCTACGACCAATAGGAGCGGAGCATACATAAAAAATGTAGCAAAAACGGGCAAAAGTATACCTATTTGAGAGCTTCCGTTGCGTGCGCTGCGTATGCAACAATCATGTATGTAGGGTAGGGTAGGTAGGGTAGATGTGTAGGTAGCTAGCCAGTTGACGGGAGTGAAGCCGCGTGGTACAGCTAGTATGTTATATAATCGTCATCGTCCGTGACTGTACCGTACGTCCGTACGCGTTATGTTGGCGACTAATGCCGTGTCTTGACAGCATACTACATGTGTATGCAGTTAGCATGTTTCAATTAAAACTTACCGTGTTACAAGTAACTTGCATTGATTGATTAATTGATATTCCATAACATCCATTAGCACGTAAGCCACGAACAGCTATTTATAAATCGACATTTAACAATAATTACATTAAAAAGCCTCAGAGGCTCATCAGAATAAATTTTCTGCTAAAAGCAAATTACTTTATCAAGGATCCAATTTTCAGGCGTTTGAGCTCAAATCACTCTCTCGTTCGGTTTATTGAATATTTTCTAGACTCATTTGAATATGGATTGAATATTATGTATAGATTTATTGATATTTAATATATGAACCATAATTATTATTTTTTGCAATGAAACAAAAATGAGTAACTAGTGGTTTTACCGGATACAGAATATTAAACACATTACAGAATATTATTATATTTTGTAAATGGATTAATATCCGTTTACAATAGTTTTCATGTTTTATATTCTGTATAATACCCGGATATGCCGGATATTAGACCATTGTAGTGTCTAATATCCGGCCGAACCAACTACCTATTTGGTATCTGGCCGGATAGTAAAAAAGCTGGATATCGGTTACTTTTCAATGGACGGTAGATGTGTATGTATTGTATTGTAATAAATAATAGTATCATTTCGGGCATTTTCGAAAATATCTTATCAAGTCGTCATATCTTAAGATAGGTCAGTAAAGAAATAAATGCATTAGGGCACCTCACCTACCCATACATTAAGTTCATAAAATTAACACACTGTAGTAAGTTATGATTTTTTTTATCACCGGTACCTGTTTTAAGGTTGCACTAGTCGACGGCACGAACTATTTTGTGCGCGGGGTTAAAATGCCTGCTATCTCACCCGAAAACACGTGCGAAAAAGATAGATGCTGTGATGAGCAGTAAGAAGCTAGTTCGCGTACGAATTAGCTCTTTTATAAGTTTGTAGCGAAATGGATGATAATTTAGGACGAAAACGAGCGCGCGAAATTTTATAAACAGGCCTTTGGAAGACTAGATATCATGAAAAAACGACTAAATGTATATTTTCAAAATGAAATTATTTGCATTGTTGAACTACTAATCTATCCCTGTATGTATGGTTTTGCAATTTTCCTTCTTCTTATGGTATTTATTTCCACCCAAAGATGCGTTAAAATTAGTGTTGAAATATTAAACTTTCAACGCACATAACTTTCAAATTATATATTTTTTTACTTTTTTGCTTCCATACAGACAAATTGATATCATTTTTTATTTTGAATGTACATCGTCAAACAGTGGAGTAATCGCCAGACTACGTTTGTATGGAAGAACGATCCACTACGACTAGTGTAACCTTAACTGAGGATGTCATGTCACAATAAACATAGTGTGTGTGAGTTGAGGAGATCCGTTATAAGAGGCGTGTGACACTGCGTTGTACGCATCGTTGCTATAACCTGTTGCTTAACATCACACTGATTAATGTTTTCCTTTACGATTTAATTGACACATTACGTCTCCTCCAAGTCGGAGCCGTTTTAAAGACGTCTTGCTTTTATTATTATAATAAACCTAATTTTCAGACATCATAAAATATCTTTGTGATTGTTGCGGTTAAACATAGCATAATTAACAAGAATACAAGTTTATTAACGTTCTATTTCTGGATTTGGGTCACGAACATCGAACCATGTTAACTGAGATACGTACATAGGTGATGTTTACTACATATTCTAATTACTTGAGTTCATAAGCGGACTTGAAGTGAGTCAGAACACGCTGTAGTACAAGTACAAAACCGACGCTAAGTTCTATGACATCGACTACGGAATGTGGCCTCAAGGCTCTTAACAAACATGACGTGTGCTCACGTATTATCAGTAAACAATAGGGCTTTTTCATAACACCATAACTTCAGGCAATTACTTAATCTTTGCCAAGACTCGCAAAGGAAGTTAATTAACGTTTAAAATACATTGACTTCCTACGCAACTGGACAATATGTGAAATCATTGACAGAAGTGATCTCGGGATAGTGGTGCGGAGAATTTTATTGTAGTAATGACTACCTCCGCAAAGCTTACTGGGAAGGCTGACTCGATACAATTTGCTGCCAAATACTCTTAAAAACATTAGAATCTGTTACATCCGCATTCTAATGCATACTAAAGAATGATATTATGCACTGAAGACGAGGCGGTATGGTCCAAGACCTTACCCTGCCTGAGTAGCGAGAAGAAAAAAATCAATTTAAAACTTTGTCCAAATACAACAGTTTTATGACTCTGTTAATTTCCCGGAATGGTGTGTCGGCGCGTTGCAACTTGCAACCGTTTTCTGGAAATCCACGACAGAGCAAGCAGAATAACAAAGTTATATGTCGGTCGTGTACATTTTTATGTAGAAGGATATTGTGGCATTGGCAAATGTTTTTTCCACAGAGTTGTTGCGGTTTCATTTTCCCCTTTGAGCATTCTCGTCACATCACAAGAAATATGTACTTACCTAATTAATTGAACAAAAAAAAATTACCTTACGAAATAAATTATACCTACCTACACTAGAATTGAGAATCTCCAACACAAGTTAGTTAAAATTAAAAATAAAGGCCGATAAGCTGCGCTAAAAACAATCACAACATTTTTGAGATAGATTTGGCAACTTTTATTGAATCATATCACTCAACATTCAACCCGGAAAAAAGAGCTATCTGTAAACGCCAAATTACGCTGTTTGTTTACTCGTACGCTAAAGTTTACTTTGAAAATAAACACGCACCTTATTAGTGGATCGAATGTAATTTAAAACCTGTTTCGAACTTTAATAACACGCCACTTCGCAAAAGGGTTTCTTCCACATTCCTAACAGGATAATTTTCTGCCAGTTGGAGAGACTTGAACTTAAAAATGTATATGTTAAATGGTTTTAAAACCGGCTGGACTTATCAAGTGGACTCGTACGTGTCTAGGCAGTGACTCTTTACGTGCCGCCTCCCGATATGAGTTCCGTTTCTTCGGCTAAGTATTTTACGTGCATGTCTAACTTGTTTTTGCAATCAGCTTCGTCTCAGCGAGGCTAGAATCTGATATTATGCTACACACCTCTTTTTACTATTTCTGTTGATGCAGAGAACTCCGTTATGTTGATGTGTTATCATTTTATGAACATCTTTAGACTATGGCAAATACAGAAAACCTGTAGTTTCAAAGTGTAAACTACTTCTACACTCGACAATATTTTATATTTGATGACGATCTGTCGCTAATAAAAGTCCGTAATGTGAAATGTTTTCACGTGCGAAAAAAAAGTAATCACGGTCGCATCCGCCCGGCATAGTTTCTGTTCAGCATTTTTCCCAACAATGAGCTGAAAATAGGATTACTCATAAATTCGTATTCCCAAGTTCTGACTCCGACAACCATCCAGTCTTCATTTCATTATCTTTTATTGCCATAGCGAAGACTCTTTTTGGCGAGAAAATTTCATTTTCCTGTGATGTAGGAACTCCTTGTACGGACGGATATTACAGAGTAATAATTACTTCCTTACTTTTATTTCATTTTGCTATGAAAATCATTTTAGTTCCCGACGTAAAGTGAAATGAGTTGTTAGTTTTAACATTTCCGTATTTGTTTCTCTTATTTATCCATTATTTGAATTGGTTGCCATCTTTTCCAGTATTAAATCAAATCAATGTTCAATAGAGCGATTCATTTTTGTTTCCGAGTGAATTTCAAGAATTAATTTCTAGAATCAGAACTGAAATAAGTGCAAAACGTCTTTATTATTCAATCATTAAGAAGCGAGTATACTCAGGAAATCACGTCTGACTGATTTCTAAGGTGTTTTGTCTGAGATAAAAAGGAAAATATTAGTGTTAAATTAACCTTGCAGCGATGCAGTGGGAGTCGTAGAGACGTTGTTACCGCGACTGTCGTTCCATTGTGTTTCCACCTCGCTGAATTGTCTCATCAAATTATTATGTCACAATTGCTAGGTAGTGAAGGTCACATGCTATAAAACCTTACCTTTCATTTGTTCTCTTTAATCGTTTTAATAAAAGTATTTTTATCTTTTCAGTTTAATCTCGCTTCAGTCGCTTGAGCTGAGAGAAAATTTACTGAAGTCGCTGCCGGAGTCACTGAAAAATCTTACGCGACTACAAAGGCTGGATCTTGGTGACAATGACATTGAAGAACTGGTATGTTATTTTTTATTCGGTATTGTTTATAAAATTAAATTATTATTATTATTCATTACAATTTCCGAATGAAAATAACCATGTCGCAATTTTGAATTTCAGCCAGGTTTCATCGGGGAGTTGCCCGCGCTGGAAGAGTTATGGCTGGATCACAATAAACTCCAGTATCTGCCTCCAGAAATCGGCAATTTGAAGGCATTAATATGTCTAGATGTGAGTGAAAATAAACTAGAAAAAATTCCTGAAGAGATTGGAGGCCTGTGCTCGTTAACCGACTTACATCTCTCCCAAAACATGCTGGAAACTGTACCTAATGGTACCGGAGATTTATCCAAGTTAGCTATACTGAAGTTGGACCAAAATAGATTACATACATTAAACGAAAATGTAGGAAGGTTAGTATATCGCACTGTTTAACATATATTTCATTTTGTTAGTTTATCTTGAGCTATTTATAACGCTAATGATTCCGTATTTCTCTTCCCAGGTGTACAAATCTACAAGAGCTTATATTAACGGAGAATTTTTTAATGGAGCTGCCTAAGTCGATAGGGAATCTCAATGAGTTGACTGTACTGAATGTAGATAGGAATACTCTGGCTGAAATACCGTTAGAGATCGGCAATATGACTTTGCTTGGTGTGTTGTGCCTAAGAGATAACAAACTAACGAGATTACCGAACGAGCTGGGAAATTGTAAATCGTTGCATGTATTGGATGTAAGCGGCAATAGGTAAGTTTTAATACGATGATAAAAAAAATTTGTTTATTTGATTGATAAGCTATGTTTTGTTTTATTGTAGTTAGGCTCGCGCTTGACCACTATCTCACCTGATGGCGATGATGTGGTCGACGGTGTAGCAAGCTTGCCTAGAAGTAACCTATTCACTCTTAACTTAAAGTCGCCGAGGTTGTAGCTATCGGGAAACATAGACCCCGGTAGGGAATTCTACTCCTTAAATACTCTCACTATGCGTACAGCTGTACGCATAGTGAGAGTATTTCCAAAACGTTTAGTGCATGAATAGTTGCGATGCATTTCGCTGAATAGCAACAGCTAACAAACACATCCTGAGTTGATTTTTGTTGCTGATAATTATGACATTGAATTGCGTATTTATCTTTGAGTATTTAAATAATATGTTTATGTTATGTAACCAGACAGATTACATAATGTTAATGTGAATGTAATTGGTACTACTGTGTTACATAATATTTAACTTTACATAATTATTTTTCCTATCTCAAAGGAGATCTTAGTTTAGTAATGACTAGATACCGCCCGCGGCTCCGAACGCATGAAAAAAAAATGTTTTTTTTAATAAAAAATAGCCTGTCACTCAGGAATAATGTAGCTTTCCATTGGTGAAAGACTTTTTTTAAATCGGTTCAGTAGTTTCGGAGCCTATTCGGTACAAAGAAACAAACAAAAAAATCTTTCCTCTTTATAATATTATTATTATAGTAATAATATAGATAGCCTATGTGTTATTTTGATGTATAAGCTATAATTCTGTAAAGTTGCATCAAAATCCGTTCAGTAGTTTTTGCGTGATAGATTAACAAACATCCATCCATCCATCCTCACAAACTTTCACATTTATAATAACACTAATATTATAAAGGCGAAAGTTTGTGAGTGTGTGTGTGTTTGTATGTTTGTTAATTTTTCACGCTCAAACGGCTAGACGGATCTGTGTGAAATTTGGCACAGAGATAGATTATAGGCTGGAATAGCACATAGGATAATTTTTATCCCGGGAATATGTTCCCTTGGGATAATTTTCGACATTCACGCGAGCGAAGCCGCGGGCAGAAGCTAGCAGTAGTAATATTTGTCATGAAATATTATAATGTTATTAAATATATGTTTCAGGTTACAGTACTTACCTTACACATTAGTGAATTTGGAACTGAAAGCGGTGTGGTTATCGGAGAACCAGGCACAACCTCTGCTGACCTTTCAAACGGACAGGGATGAGACCACAGGAGAAAATGTTCTGACTTGTTTCTTACTACCTCAGCTTAGTTATACCCAACAACCAGGTATGAATGCGCCCTTAAATAATAATCATGGTGTTGCTTTTGGTGTCCTGCTAGTAGAAATATCCTTAGTATTTATTCTTGAATTCAGGCGCTTAGATGTTAAATTCCATTGCCATTCAATGAACAATCGACTTAACCTACGTGAACTCTAAGTCTATTTTTGAATTTCGCATTGCAGTAAAAAGGTCGTGAATAAATTTTGGCTGCAATGGAATTTGAACTTTGGCGGTAAGACATAGAGATTATGATTCAAAAACTTGATAATTATCTAAGAGTCTGAATTCATGTTTAGTTGGTTCATATAAAATTTTCATCTTTGCCTATCAAACACATGGTTATTTTCAATTTCATTAGTTTTATTTTAATATTTTTTAAATCATCTGCTGAAGTTAATTCGCATAATGGATATGTTTTGATTTTAAAACTCATATTAATTTATTTGGATTTTTTTCCTGATATAGTTGACAATGTTATGGAAATCGCATTTTCAAACAAATGTAATATTTTCTATATCCTATCAATATAGCTTAGTAAAGAAAATTACTGACATTGTACGTTGTTTTTATGTGAGCATTTTGGTACGTAATTTATGTCGTCTTTGCCAATGCTTTTCGTGCTTTTATTTAATTATGCAAAACCAGGGACAGTTCACAATACTCGTTTACATAATCTCGGCATCGATCTGCCGAGTTCGTATCGTTATGGGGTAAGATATTGGCACTTTAAGGAATGCCTCCCCTGGCTTCGTAATCAAATGCCCAGAAAATCATATTGAAATGTACTAGCATACAAAATTATAATGACATCGAAGATAAGATCTTTATTTTAAGAGTTGTTTCATCTAGTTAAATAGTAATTTTAAGTATATTTTCACTAAATTAAAAAATAAACCTATTACTGGCAAAGAAATTACAATAATGCGAAATCAATGGTTTTCATATTTTTTGCCTTTAAACTCTGAAGTGACAATAACAGGAGTGGTGCCAGCGATAGAGTGGTTTACCCTACTGTTGACACGAGATTTTCATTCTATTAAAGACAATCGGTGCATAGGGATCGATCTTTTATGTCAAAATGTATAAAAAAAACTGGCCAAGTGCGAGTCGGACTCGCGCGCGAAGGGTTCCGTACCATTACCGCAAAAAACGGCAAAAAAGGTTTGTTGTATAGGAGCCCCACTTAAATATTAATTTTATTCTGTTTTTAGTATTTGATGTTATAGCGGCAACAGAAATACATCATCTGTAAATTTCAACTGCCTAGCTATCACGGTTTATGAGATACAGCCTGGTGCCAGACAGACAGACAGACGGACAGTGGAGTCTTAGTAATAGGGTCCCGTTTTTCCCTTTGGGTACGGAACCCTAAAAATAGGTTTCTCCTTACCGTCACCAGACGGCGCTTGTCAAGTTTCAATACGAATTGACGCATTCCAGCGTGAGACAAAACTCGCACTAAGTTCTCAGTAGTCCTATATACATGAAAGTCTGAATATATATAAGGTGATGGTTTGATGGTTGTCATACGCATTACCTTTTGTTTTGGGCGTCTCAATAAGTTTTGAACAAATTCAATCTGAGGCCACCCATACAAGATACTAATGAATCGCTTTTCAATACATACTCGACCATTGTAAAAGAAACGTGCCAAAAATATTTAAACGAACATCGAATTTCAAAGTTATTGCTTAATTCTTCGCCATAATTGAATGATTCATGGTTGCATTTCTTGTTAAATCAACTTAGCAGTTTTAACGTATTGTGAACTGTCTCTGTGTCGTTCTTGTTTTGTTTTTGCTGTGTAAATATACTAAATGCACTTGTCACACACGAATAGAGCTGGAACACACTTCAGAGGTTGGCAGTGGACACTGGTACAGGGATCACAGATTTAATTCACAATCGCAAGAGCTAGATAGAAGAGGTAAGGTTCACTGAAGTTTCACTACAATATGATTACGAATTGAAACCTTTTTGGGCTAGCAACTGCTATGGAATGTCCACGTCCATGTGATTGTACAATGTGAGTGCCTATTTAATTAATAAACGGCCATTTATGTTGCCGTAACAAAAGAAGAAATCTGATTTTTCAATAACAATAAACATTATCACGAAATTTCAAGTTCATAGCTCAATGGGAAGTTAAAAAATTTGCAATAGGGCTCCGTTTCGACCCTTCGGTTACGGAACCCTAAACACTGCCTATTTTACCGCGAAAAAAAAAGTTAAGTAATTAAAATCCTTTGCTGATGTCACTCGGTAACATCCCATTGTGATTGTCTCAATAAAAAATAACATAGGTATGTTACTAAAATGTTATAGGAAACTGTACATGAATTTTCTATTCAAACTAAACGGTGTTAAGTGATGTTATTTGTACTGAACAAATAAAAAACCTCGCGCCAGTTGTACTATCAGATGGACGCGCGACTTTATCAAGGTTGAAATGAAGATACACTATTATGGTGACAATTTCGCTCTGTTATTATTATTTTTTACGACACAACGCAACTCATGGTCATTATGCTATATCACTGCACTCAATAGAAACTGTAGTGTTCTGTAGTACTTCTTTATTACTGTTTTATTTTCATGAATATTTGGGGTGCAGTTTGAGCACAGTGTCCACCCTTATTGTACAACAGTGTGTTGAGATGGATGTGCGGCGTGACGAGAATGGATACACAGATAAATTATTATATTAGAGGAAGTTTGAAAGTGGTGCCAGACTACGGCGGAAGTGATGGCTATAGTAGACACTCCCATAATTCGCCAATAATGTTTTAGTCCTGTGTAATATATTATGGGGCAATCGTATTGTCATTATCCATTGCATTATTTTTTCCCGACTACGGCGAAGCCAAAAGGAAGGGTTATGATTTTAGCAGTCTTTGTATGTATGTTTGTACATCCGATTATGATGAAAAAGGTGCCAATCGTTATTATGACCCGGATAACATAGGCTAGTTGGGTTACAGTTTTTAAACTGTTTTGCTTGTAGAACACTCCATAAAAATAGATGCAACGGATGTAGATTATATTTCAAAATGAAAAGTATTGCCATTACTTGTGCACAAAATAGGGGTGCAGGCTGGGTTTAGTATGATTGGAGAGTTTACAATTGAACTTATCACACATTCATCAATCATTGATATAATTTTACGCAACGTAAGATTGTGATATCATTTTGGCTTTCAATGTTTGTTTGGTTTGTGACGTAGCGCTGCTGTGTGTTGTCTATGGTCATTTGTGTTAAGTCTTAGTAAGCGGGAAAATATTTTTTTAATAATTTTGCAGTAAAGCGGCCAGGATAAACCATGGTATGATGGTATCATTAGTGATATCTTGTACATACTTACAAATTCATTGATCACTGATTTATTTAGTACTATCGACAGATGAGATAAGTATACTGGTAGTTCATTAAGTAGCTTCCTTTAATTAACCGATTTGTTTAAAAGTAAGTGGTCAAGTACGACCGCCCGACCATCTGATTATGCCTCGTGGACCACACAATAATAAATGATAACTACCTGTACAGTGATTACACGATAATTGCCCCCCGTATAATTATCTCCTTTGTCGTGTGTATCTACTGCAATAAGTTTGTAAACATGTTTCTTAACATTCCACTAACTGAATTGGTTCTACAGAATCGAGTATATCTCGCGACCGGGATTCAGACGACGAGAACTGGGAACAAAAGGAGAACTCGCGCACACATTCAGTCAAGTTCACCGAAGATATACCCGAACTCAAAGAGGTGAGCCTTTGCTGTTGTAGTAACTTATTCAACAATACTAAGGGTTGGTGTAAAAATAGAAGGAAAATGAACCTTAATACTAGGTATTACGCTCACAAACACTTTCGATACAATGTATCTTCTTGCTTCCACAACGCTGGTGACACGCTTAGAGAAAGGTGGAGGATGGTAGGCTCTTGGTGCAGAATACATGTACGCGAGAATTTATCGAGGCACAGAGCTTACCTAGCACTGAGTACGGTACTTGTAGCTTTAGAATAGTCTCAGAACTAAACAACACAAATTATTATATTGTAAAAATGTTATTAACGCTTACATTTAGCATGGTTTTGTTATCTGTAAACAATTGTATAAAGGCAGGAGTACATACAATAAAAGATTTGGTGATATTGATCTGCATATTATTATTATTAGTTGGGCTTAACAAAACTTCAGTATTATTTTAGGTAGTGTAAACTGAATACTAATCTTTTTATGTTTATTTATGCAATAAACTTTTAATTTTTATTATTTGTTTATCTTTTATTTGCATGATTTATTTTGTTACACCTCTTTCGGATATTTTAATAAAATAAACGGTTAAAACCAATGAAATTTTTCCAATAGAGATCATAAAGAAATAAAAACATAGCAATATTATACTTTAGCTACCTACATAGAACCTATGGAACTTTATTTCTATCAGTGAGTAGATTAAAAGATCACAGAGAAATAAATAGGACCCCGTTGTCAGAAAGACATAAACATACTGTGCAAACGTACATTCGCGTCGCAGCCAGACGCAGGACAGACTGAGTTCACTCAAGCTGGTCAGCTTGTGTTTGTATTGCCGCGTAGACGTCGGTAAAACGTATCTACCTCAGTATATATATAACACCATTGGTTAAAATTGGCTATAAAACGAAAAGACCTTTCCAATGAAACCAATTTTCTTAGATTTAATAGTTATTATTTTATGTGTTCAGACTGTATATATTTTTTCAATACAGTTGTTAAACATGGCGTACTTCCAGAGGCTATAATTATGATTCGAAAGTTAAATCTTACGCATAAGCATCTTTCTATTACGCGGTCGTGACTTTTGTTTACGAGCTCGATCATTATGTTTGCAGTTTAGTTTTAAATTTATAAGTCAATTTAAAAAAGTTTAGTAGCAAGGAGTTTTCAAACATAGAATAAAATGGGATAGATTTTCTACGAGGAAAAATGAATGATTCCGTACGTTTTAGCATTGAATTCTCAAAAGTCTATTAAATGGTTGTTTAATATATTTAATTACTAGTTTAAATTTAATTATTTTCACATCAATATTTGTCAAAAATCGAATAGGCTGTATAGGCTGTTTTCGTTGAAAAAAAAAAATATGTCCAGTTGCAAAAACGCGCCATAAGTCAATTTAAAAAAGTTTAGTAGCAAGGAGTTTTCATACATAGAATAAAATGGGATACGATTTTATACGAGGAAAAATTAATGATTTCGTACGTTTTAGCATTGAATTCTCAAATTTTTTTTAAATAGTTGTTTAATATATTTAATTACCAGTTTTAAGTTAATTATTTTCACATCAACGTTTGTCAAAAATCGAATAGGCTGTGTAGGCTGTTTTCTTTGTAAAAAAATATGTCCAGTTGCAAAAACGCGCCATATTGAAAATTTTATTTTTTGTGAATAAACAAATCTAATTCTATGATTTGTTTTTACTGTTTCTCACAACTGTATTGAAAAACGTCGTGTGCTACACGGGTGTGTAGGTTATTGCAAACTCGTGTCATTAAAAACCCTCGCCTTCGGCTCGGGCTTGTTAATGACAGCTCGTTTGCAATAACCAACTTCCCACCCTTGTATCACAATGTACTATGTTACTGTACATTAATTTAACAGCACATACGATTTCATATTTACTTTTGTATCATGATTACCAAAGCTTTTCATATCTTCAGAAATTGTACTAGAGTTTCTAAAATATGTTGCAATACTGACATATAATTGTAACTAAATACCTTGTTAAGGAAGTTACAATTGATTACAATGAGTCAGCTTATTTCTCCTGATCAAAATGTATTAATGTTGCTCGTTAGGTAACAGAAAATATTATTCACAGAGTGTCAGCCAGGATTTTAATAACTATATTTCAAATGCTTTGATATATATAAGCCTCGTTATTATAATATTGTATTGTTGTGTATGTTTATTAAGAGGAAACGGGGGCAGAGAGCGCCGACTGAATTTCCTTAGTAAAAAGTCATAATTAGAGGTTTGGCTCTCGTCTCTTTCCTCCTCCAATATTGGACCAATTTAAAAGATATTCCGTAAACTGAAAATTAAAGATATATACTATGTCTCTATGTTTTCCTTTTTGATGATACATTATCTTTAGAAGCACTAGTCCTCAAAAATGCTCAAAATTGCGCTGTCAACAGAGGCTAAGTGTACAAATTTGACAAATATAAATGAAAAAAAAAAGGAAAACATAGGGACATAGAATATACCTTACTTTATCAGTTTATGGAATATCTTTTAAATTGGTCCAATATTGAAGGAGAAAAGAGACGAGAGCCAAACCTCGAATTATGACTTTTTACTAAGGAAATTCAGTCAGCGCTCTCTGCCCATATTTCCTCTTAAGTATAGGTAGGAAAAGTAAACAGTAAACAATGCGCAAATGACAATTTTTATTGAATTGTGTGAAAATATATTTAATCATTTATTTATACAAAGGTATGATTTTACTTAGAAGGATTTTTGTATATGTACGTAGACTGTAAAGCCTCGTGGGTTGTCAAGTGTTCCTGGAACAAAACAAATTTTAATTTTAAGGTTACGACGATTCAGGAGGAGAGTGATGACGTGATGCCTTCTGACTCGTTCTTCACACAACAGTCGATGCTTGCCTTCAGGAGGCCCATAAACGTAGTTCGCAAGCTAGTCACTACACAACGGAGGAGTTCCCTGCAACGGCTATCCTCCTCAATTACTAACCTCGCGGAGGTATGCGGCAAAGCGTCTCGCGGAGTGCATTCACAAATAAAACCAACTTATAACACAGTAACACTTTCAAATAGGTATTTACAACAGAGAAAATGTATTCCAATAAGGCTTAATACGCACTGCGGATTTTACTCGCGCGATTTTTTTCCGCTCATTCTACTATTCATGGAATAGGGATGTTTCCTGGGTAGAAAAATTATAATTCTATTTAGTCCGTCAGTGAGATTATCAAATAATATTGGACACGTATTTGTTGCTTTACCAAATCAATAAAAAATTACAAAGTTAAAGCGCATCAAAGTTCAGGAGTGGGGGCTTGTGACGTCTCTAAGGCACTATAAAGTGTACTAGCGTGACGTCACACGATATTTCAACGCATTATATCGTTGTCATTTTATGTTTACGTGTCAAAAGTAAATATACGTTTCATATTTATTATTAATCTTCCTACCGGCAAAAACAAATTTTCAGTAAACTACCCTATTGTATGAAGCTGCACGCATTGCGGTAAAAAATCGCGTGGAAATAATACTGCAAGAAATCCGTGTTTTGCAACAGAATCCACCGCACCGCGGGGCGGATTAAATTCACGCGAATGTTATAAACTCTATGAACAGGTAGAAAGAGACAAAAATCGCTCGAAATTTTATCCGCAGTGCGTGTTAGTTATGATTTAGTACGCGGACAAAAAATTGCGCGAATAAAATCCGCGCGGCTAAAAATCGCAATGCGTGTTAAGCCTTATGATTCGGAACTAATCATTCTTTACAACCTGCATTATCTCTTGATCGAAGAATGAAGCATAAAGAGATGTATAAGGCATTTGTAATTTACTTTTACAACCTTTTCATGTAAGAAATTGCAAACACATACATTAATTACCGTCTTGATCAAACCCGCAGTGGAACCTGAAACATTAAACACTTAAATTAGTTATAAATATTGTGAATACACTGCCATCGAGTTGAGTATGCGCTGTCCGCCAGTAAGCCTCTAGCTCTATCAGTATTTAGATAATAGTTTTTTTTAATATCGAAGTAGACTAATGCATAGACAAATTAGTGTTGTTTTTGCAAACGCATTTACTTTTTTTTATTCGTAAAACTCACACTTATCAACAAATAAACGTTACGTAACACTGACCACACCTGGCACTTATTAAACAGTTTTTGAAATCCCCAGCCACTCCCCAAAATTGTTCATTCTCATTCACAGCATATTATAAACCAAACCACCTTAAAAATGTTCCACCAACTAATTCCACATTGCGCACAATATTTGAACTGAACTTAACGTAGATTAGGTCTCCTGTAAGAGACGTCGTCATGTCACGATGAAGAGACTACGTGTGATATCATATCCTGTGAATCATTTCTGTTCGTCTCACACATTACGACATGAAGCGTTTAATAGGTTAAGTGACAATTATCATATTTGGGCACTTATGTCAGGAATCTGAGCATTACTGGGATAAGCCATTGAGTTTCTACACGTCATGGATTGATTCAAGGCATTTTTCTATTGAACTTTTCCTTGTGTACAATTGTAATACCGAAATTGGTCGCATTTCACTAGGTACCATTTATAGTGGAGATTCTTTATCTTCAGTATAATTAACATAATGTGATTACACACTCGCTTGCTTCGTAGATACTTATCTTTTTATCTTTATCACACTAAATTAATACTGCACAGCGTTATTTTGAATGATGCAATTTTTTTGAATTCTATGATTTTTTTACTTACATAAATGTATAAATTTTGCTGATTTTTATTAGTATACCTTCAAAGCTATTGCAGCATATTTTTTTTTACAAAATCGACTTTTTCTTCTCAATATTGGCACAAGCTTTTATTCAAATAGCATGCGCATGTATATTCTCTCAATTTCAAACGCTGTGATGCAGTAAGTGATGTTTATACTACACTAATGCCCGTGACTCTGCCTGATATATTGTAATTTTTAACAGACTCCGTTCGTCCGACAAAACACACCTCACCCGAAGGATTTGAAGGCGAAAGCACAGAAGCTTCTTGCTGGTCGGTCCCCTGAAGCTGCGGCTCTACTGGCAGCGAAGCAAGAGCAACCGACGACTAACGGGATCACTATGCCTCCACCAGAACTCGTTCAACTGCCAGTGGAAACTATTGAAGTAAGAAAATTATTACTACCAATGTCTTTTTATCATTTTGTTGCTTAGTCAATAAGATACTATCAGTAGACTGTGTTCGTTATTTTGTTTTCAAAAATGTAAACAAATGTGGAAAAATTACTTATTTTGAACAAGAAAAAAAAAATACTTGTTCAATGACGAGAATGTCTTATGTCATTGTGAAATCAACTTAATGTGCACCAAGTTAAAGTTGATATTTGTTTAAGTGGAAATAACATCTTATCACTTATTATGATATTTCTGAATGCTAGCTTATTCAATTTTATATCGTGTCGAAATAACGTCAAGTTATTACAAATGCCACATACAATAGGGTAGTTTACTGAAAATTAGTAGTTTGTCTGTCAGGCAGATTAATAAAAAATATCGGACACGTATTTTTCTTTTGACACGTAAACATAAAGTGACGACGATATAGATTGTTGAAATATCGTGTGACATCACGCTGCTAATACACTTTATACTGCCTTAGTGACGTCACAAGCCCCCACTCCTGAACTTTGATGCGCTTTAACTTTGTCAATTTTTATTGATTTGGTAAAGCAAAAAATACGCGTCCAATATTATTTGATAATCTCACTGACAGACTAAATAGAATTATCAGTTTTCTACTCAGGAAACATCCCTATTTGAAAAAAAAAACATGCATAAAACAATTATTCAATTATTTTTTTTTGGTTAGCCTGTTTACCTGTATGTTGCATGAAATTTTAATAAATAAATAAATTAATAATAATAAGTTTGAGAGTTGATACCACTTGACACGTGGGTATATCTGAAAATACCCACGTGTCAAATGGGAGAATAACTACCGTATTTCTGAAAGGCGGAACAACATAAAGTAGCGTGCTACTTCCTATAAATGAGGGTGACTAGCTATTTCAGTTTATGATCTTACTTTATAGCCAACTTGGAAGTTATGAAGTTATTCTGTGAAGCACATAATTTTCTAATTTTACTTTCTCGTTTAAAATTTATGACCTGTAAGAGTTAGGGCCGATTTCACCAATGATACTAATCGCGATTAGATCAACTAAACTCAGTTTACGCAAATACAGCGTTCTGATTGGTAGTTTTAGCGGTCTCAACCAATCAGAACGCTGTATTTGCGTAAACTGGGTTTAATTGAACTAATCGCGATTAATATAATTGGTGAAATGTGCCCTTAATGGTGTATATTAATTACCGACGAGTAAAGATCAAGTTAACTGTATTTTCTTATCCCTGAAAATAAAGAAAAGTTTCGAGTAATATATGCCCCACCCAGTAAAAAGACCTGCTTCTTGCGTGCTGCTGGCTTGCTTAGAAGCCATCACGTTTTTCATTACATTTACAGTACAAACAGTTTCTTAATATCCCTCGGCAAACTTCGTGTTTCGTCAATCGTCGGATTTATATAGGAAACAGTCATAACTCGAAGTATATAGAGTTGTTAATACTCGTTTAACATAATGTAATTTATTTAAAAATTGGTGGAAAGCTGCTATTTTCCAGCTCTATATATTTCAAACGGAAATCGAAACAAAACAGCAATAAAGTACTTAGTTCTGAATTCAAATTATTATACACGATAAATCTAATAATTGATGGACATGGAAATTAGCATTCGTTTGTATTCGGAAATGCGATGATTGCCGAGGGACATTAAGAAAATAGTTGTTCTGTAGGTACAAACCAATTTAAGTGTGTATTAGTGGTTATTTTGATTTTATTGCTTTACCATTTACTAAGCTACACTGTAGTAAAAAGTTACAGCCAGGTTCCAATTAGATTTCTCTGTGAAAACTATAGTTCAAGCATGTGTAGATATATGAGGTACAGGGTGGCAAGTTCCTCATCCTCCATAGTTAAGGAAGGATTCTCCGACCACGCGGATATTGCGTCATTGGAGAATATTTGTTGAAAGAGGTTGTTTATCGGGCTGACGTCAATTCTCTAGTTAGATAGATAATACATTTCTTTAGTGCACACAAAAGACACAAGAATCAAAATCAGAAAAAAGAAAATAAATACATAACTGAATCAGTTGTAGATCGTATGTATAGATGTCACCACACATACTTAATAAAGTTCTTTTTATAGCCGGTCCAGACACCACAGCCTCCTCCCGAATCAACAAAAGATGACGACAGCGACACCCATACGGCGGCCGATCGAGAATCGTCTGAAGGTGAAAACGACGAAAACGATGACTCTGACGAACTAGAGGTAAGGCGACTTGAAAAAAAACTGCTCGTTTTGTGGCGATTGCACGCATTAAAAACAGAAACGAGCAGATTTGTAGACACTTAATTTTAGGTAAAGTAAACTACGTCACTGAAGACCCGGTTTCCATGACAACGTAAGCTAAGATGCTCCTTGTGTTTCCATGGCCACAAATCCGATCGAAAATGAGCGCTTCGGCGCAAGCTTTTAGCTTTTAAAACAAAGAGATTTCCTTCGATCACATGCAGCGCACGCTAGACGTGGTAGATTTTTGTCATGAAAACTAGATCTTATTTTACAAAATTAAGGCTTGTAAAAAGTATCTAGAATCATATTTGGGACAGAGACTAATATTAACTACCCTTATTTCGAATTTGCCTGGGATTAACGTGATATCCAAAAAGTAGAAGATAACTCTCCCTTAATAAGTACATGAGTTTCTAATGATCTAGAATGGCAATTAACATAGAAAAGGAAAGTAACAATTAACATTATATTTAATAATATTCTTAATAACAAATTAACTACTTTGGAACCTGGTAGCTATATTGTTGATTTCAAAACCACTTTTATATTGAGACTAATTTGAAACTATAAAATATGCAAATGAAAACTTATATATGTTACGGCTAAAGGTAGGTGTGAACCTAAACTTAAGATTAGCCGGCTAAACCTAGGTTTATCTTCGACGAAATGTTAATGTTAGTTTGTTCTATCTTTAGCCGGCTAAACTTAGGTGTAGCTGCAGGTCCTTGGCTAAAAATGTAGAAGGAAATGGAAAAGGAAACTAACTAACTAACTAACCTAACCTAACCTCGGGAGCTTAGGGCACCCCGACACGGACAGGTTAGGTTCGAAGGGGATGACGGGAGCTGAAGTGAGCGAGCAAAGCGAGCGAACTCAGCTCCCGTCGTCCCCTTCGTGTTAGGTTACTTTAGACCCTGCATTCAGAAATAGGAGCCCCGCGCAGCGGGGCTTCGTCGACCATGTTGCATAAACACTAAACTAAATTGCACCAATACCTAGTTCTAGCCGGAATGATATCGGATAGACGCAATACTAAACCAAAACATTGCCACGTGCACGCGTGTTGTCTCCCCACCGCCCGCGCCCCCTCAAGCCTTCCACCGGCCCGGCGCGCCTATCGAATACATTTTTAGCCGTTTCGTTTCGGTTAATGTGCACATTAACCGGCTAAAGATGGAATATCACGACGCAAACTAACATGTTATCGAACTTTAGCTGCTTCTCGAAGATAAACCTAAGTTTAGCCGGCTAATCTTAAGTTTACGTTCACACCGACCTTTAGCCGTAACATATACAATATTTGGAATAGGTCTTAACCTTTCAGATGAAGGTTATCACACATCATATTTAGAACATTGATTTTCATAAGCATATTCCTACACATTTCTAATGGATAATGGATTATTTAAGGAAACAGTCATAACTCGAAGGTATGCGAGTCTCAAGATTTTTTTTCTGGTTTTGGTCTATCAACGTAGTCATAATTTAGGGTCGAGTGTCAGGGTTTAACCAAATCTGGGCGATTACCGATGTGGGTGAACTTTCTTACTCAATGGGTGTATCAAGCTCGATCGCGCGGATGTGGTTAAACCACAAAGTCCGCCTGCACCACAAATCAGAAATTGTGTTTAGCGGTCAATATAATGTTCCCTGTCATCTTCAAAGGATTGACAGAAACAGGGCGACGTTTTAAATTCGTTTAGCACTCGAGTGCTGCAAGGATCTTTTGGCGCGTGTCCAAATTCAGAACTAACGCCGCCATCTTGTTTTTGAATTAAATTGACTGAGGGGTATTGTTGTTAACCTTTGTGAAATTGACATGTGACTTATATTGACAAAAAAAAAACAATAAGGCACTAGCACTATAACCATTGTATTCATTAAAGTAGAGTGTAACGATAATATAGATAGATAGATGTACATTTTAAAGTATCTTTTGGCGCGAGTCCAAAATCGGAAATAACGCCGCCAACTGGTTTTTAAAGAAATTGACTGAGCTAAGAGTTGTTGCTGGTAAACTTTGTAGTGTGGCCAAAAAAAAAACTACCGCCATCTTCATTACAATTGTTTTTTCAATACAATTTCCACAGACAATATCACAACTAAAACATTTCTGGTGCAAGCGGTAGTACAGACCAAACACATCTCAGTATCATTTGAGTAGCTTCGTTCGGGCTATGACTGTTGGGTATATGTATGACGGGTGTCCCCCGGTGGCGGGTAGCGTCCGCGGCGGGTGGCGTGGCGCGCCACCGTGGAGGAGCGCGGTGCGCCGGCGCAGCCCGGGCGGCTGCACCGCCGCGACACGCCCCACCACCTCAAGAACAAACGCGTCAATCAGATCGACGCGCGCCGCGCAAGAGACCTTATTGCGCAGGTGCTGCTACCGTCTTCCTAATGCATTGTGTTTATATGTACTTACAGCCTGTTATCTCTGTTTGTGTTTACTGTTTCGATACAATTTTTAAGAAATGTGAACTACCCTCACTAAATGTGAATTAGTAATTCATTCTTCTGTATGTCAAAGATGCCTTATTCATGTTACATGTTATGTTGCACCAATCTGTACCCGACATTGATCGCGATTGCTTCTCAAATGACATGATAATAGCTTTCATCACTTTTACTAACAATGTTTGTTTGAATTTACGTTTGAAAAGTTGTTCGGGGTTGGGGTGAGATAAAGATAGACTAGGATTAAAGATTATAAAGATAGATATATTTCAGTAACTCTAATGGGATAACGATTAATACTAATGAGGATTGAGTCGCGCCCGATATGCTATCCGAAAGCGTACTGACTATTTTACTTAGGTAATCAATACATATAATAAATCTGTAGAAAAATATTTTTTGTACATCGAAAAAAAATCCAAAAAAAATTGCCAGGGTGTTAAAGGATAACCAACAGAACCCATTTCTAGCATTTTTGGAATTTTTGTCTGTTTGTCTGTTTATTTGTGCACGCATCACGTGAAATTTACGAAACCAATGTAGATAACTTTTATACATAAAAAATGTGCGTATCTTGAATAATTACTTAGTTTTTGTTTCATCGCAATCGGTTCACTCTATCAAAAGTTAGATGAATTTAAAGTGTTCAAGAAGTAAAATTATCACAGCTCACGCAATTCAGTTACTCGGACAGTTGAACTCGCTATTATATATATAGATGGCGTTGTGCATTTAAAGTCATTTTCTGAATCGCGGTGTTAAGATTTTACGCGAAAGAATGACACTAGAAAATAAAAATTGGTATGCAGTATGTATATTTTAGAGTATGTGGAGTAGGCAGACAGGCTGGTAAGTATGGTAGGGTTGGCAGGCAGATGACGGGAGCGAAGCCGCGGGCATAGCTAGTATGTACATAAATTCAAGGCATAGAGCGCGGTGTCGCAAAAACGCTGACATGTTTATTATTGTTCGGTGATTGACCCGAACATGCTCCCGAGGGAGAAAGAGATGAGGTTAGTAAGTAGGTATAGTTAAATAGGTAATGAAAACCACTTATACAACCTCTGGAAAAACCAAACAACGGACGCTGGTTGTTAACAAGTTTAGGGTGACTTTAAAATCATTGAATTAATAATTTCATTGAACCTAATTTTTTCCCTCACTAAATCACTCAATTTATATATAAGTTATACCTACTGTGATCCGTTCTTTTGCATTTGTTAAAATTTCTACAAAAATTGTATTGAAACAGACCCTAGTTTTGCTTGCTCGAATGGTGCTAAGTACATTCATACTAAGGTCTTGATCATAGCTGTCAGCTTCAACCGACCAGTAACAACTCGCCTTCATTACAACCTATCATTTAGCATGAAACTGCGTTCCCAGATTCGCATACGCAGCTTTTATGATACTTATGAAAACCGTTGATTTATGCAGACAGGCGTGAGAAGACCTTAACTGGACAGTAAAAGTTGTAATTGAAGCCTTAGTTTTACTACATTAGAGTTTAAAATGTTTTAATGACTACATAAGTTAATAACAAAATAACGACTTCCTTGTTCACTATTTTCATTTTCAATTTTTTTAAGTCCAGTTTTCCTTGCATCATAGTAGTTATTTCTATGGGTAATCTTTAATTTTACTACACATCACTAAAATTCTATGTTTGCATGTTTAAAGTATATATATTTCATTAACTTTTGATTTGTTCGGGTTAATGTTTTAATTGTGTTGTTTAACAGAATTGTGTGTGTACTGTGTATTTTTCATTATAACTAGGTACTTGTTTCGATGAACCATTTATTTATTAAGTCTAGTCCGCACGAACAAGACCAAATTACTGCGAAAAGTATAAATTGCAACATGTATTGAATCATGTTGCAAAACTTGTTGCAGCGTTGTATTGGTACAGATTGTTCCATTGCGGATATAACATTTCTATGAATTAAGTTTTTCCAAAGAATGCTCTTGGCCAGTGTGAACAAGACTTTAGTAGTTTATGGTACTGTGTCCTTCATGTGTACTGTTGTTAATATCAAAACCTTGCTTCGTTTCGTAGTATTTGTATCGATGTTTGGTCTTATCCGACCGTTGTTCTAATTAGATTCATAGTGTAAATTCATACATTAATGCATGATGTACTTGTTCAGTATAAAACCATATTTGTAAATGTTGTATTTCATTTTGTCAGTTTACCTGTTATGATCTGCTGTATATGGAATGGAGGTATGATCGTTTAGGAGAAATTTAAGATGACCAAAATTGAATCTTTGCCAGAAATAGTGAAAAGAGGTCAATTCTCACGTCTCCTTTTTTGTATTTGTGGTTGTTTGTGGTTTTGGCCATCAGGTGAGATAGTGGTCAAGCGCAAGCCTACGTATAATTAAAAAAAAACCGTTCATTTTTTTAAATTACTTTCTTAACTATTCACAGTGTTTTCAAGCTCGTCAAAATAAAGCAGTATTGTTTCGTTGAAGTCTACGATAAAGTTATTTTTATCTTGAAAAGCGTTCAGCGTGGCCTCCCTTTTACGCCTTTTTTAGGGTTCCGTACCCAAAGGGTAAAAACGGGACCCTATTACTATAAGACTCCGCGGTCCGTCTGTCTGTCTGTCTGTCCGTCTGTCACCAGGCTGTATCTCATGAACCGTGATAGCTAGACAGTTGAAATTTTCACAGATGATTTATTTCTGTTGCCGCTTTATCAACAAATACTAATAACAGAATAAAATAAATATTTAAGTGTTGAGTGCCATACAACAACCGTGATTTTTTTGCCGTTTTTTGCGATAATGGTACTGAACCCATCGTGCGCGAGTTCTACTCGCTCTTGACCGGTTTTTCATTTTAATCATAATACTGAAACGCAAAACCTATTTATAAAGGAAAATGCCTGTCCTGGTTGAGCAAGCATGATCTTTAAACGCCGCGGTATAAATAAGTACTTTATTAATAACGAACTATAATCTTAAAAACCTCATTTTTAAAATAAAACCATTTACGTAATCCACAATCTTTCATTGGGATTATTACCATACTGCATTATCATTTTATTTTATCTGACAAACGTGTACAATGATAAATAATTTGAGAAATTATGTAAGTAAGTGAAAGCTTTGATAGCTGAAATAATTTGAGTAAAAATATTTTGGATAAAAAAATGCTTCGTTGCTCTACCATTAACCATGATTATATTAGCAAGTGATGATATTTTTTGCAGACGGTATCTTATACATGATCGTTCATCAATTAAATACAGTGCTATCGTGCAATCGTGCTGTGCATCACAATGGCATCTAAATTGCGGACTATACAATAACGCGAAAGGGTAAAAGCTGACGCACGGTCCGCGTCGAAATTTCTTGTTCACCAGAGAATAGCAGAAACAATAGCGTCGTGAGATCTCTTTCGCATCGCACCTGTTCTGTGTGAATATGTTACCATAAAACGATCAACGGGGCGACTATTCACACTTCACTCACATTTGATCCTACTCTAAAATAATTTCTAAATACTCGTCACAAAATCTAGTTTGAAATCTAAGTGAAGAATCTGGTAACATCGCAATGAGTGTGTAAATAGTAATAAATCTCTTGGTGGATCGCTCCGTTTCTGTAAGCACGACCCAACCGTGGGTAATTGTTGGAATACCGCGGTTGTTACGGGCTGATGCGCGCGGGCCCTCGACCACGACGCTCTCCGTAGACCCTCCGCGAGGCTCGCAGAAATGAGTGCCTTCCACCGCGCACAGACTAACAATGCTTCGTGTACCGCGATTAATCGATAAGTGAAGTGCCGCTTTCTCAATACAAGTGTAGTGTTAAATAAATCACCAACAAACACCGGCCAATTTCCAAAGTGCTCCTTATCGGTATATATTAAAATGAGGTGCTTGAAAGCGGCAGGAGGATGGCTTGCCCGGGTGAGATGCGTATGCAAGATAGAAAGACATTTAGCGAAAGATTTCAATTTAGATTCGACTGCATTTTGTTTGCCTTGCTTCGCTTGTGTATTGTCGTGTCACGATCATACCATTTCACTGGCATATAGTGTAATGCGACATTTAAGTTACTTCCATACTAGCTGTAATCATTGTGGCTTATGTATTTTGTTTTTGCCTGTTTACCTTCTCCCGTAATAGACTAACGTGAAGTTATTCCGGCATATAAAGCATGATTTCTATTACAGGCAATTAAAAAACGAGAGCAAAGTGAGGAACCGAAGACTGATGACGAAGAGACAGTTGAAGACGTCCACGACGGTGAGTTGCATATAAAATACGATTTACTTACTAAGCAGTTCATTAGTTGTTATTACGGTGCACAACTTAGGTGGTGCACGATCTTCCCCTGAGATTCGATAGTTGCGACATTATTTCACACGTTCGTGACCATAGTCTGTCGTCTTGCGATCACGAACGTGAACCGAACGGAGCCCGTCTGTCACTCTCGCGTCACACACAAACGCACCGTCTCGCCTTTATTTTTATGTGGGAAACATTTAACTATGGCTAGCAACTTTCCTGAATTGAATACGTGTGCCCGTTGATTGTCATATCGCTTTTTAACCCACGACGGAAAAAGAGGGGTGTCTGTCTGTGGCATCATAGCTCCTAAACGGATGAACCGATTTTGAGTTTTTTGCTTTTGTTAAAAGGTGACTTTGTCCAGAGTGTTCTTAGCTATGTTTGAATAAAATCGGTTCGGCCGTTCAAAAGTTACCCGCATTTTACTCTTTGAATCTGGTTTTTTTTTAAACTAGAGATCATGCGAATGCGAATATGCTGCAGTCTCCAAAAATTGCCCTTAAGGGTACACTAGTCGACGTCACGAACTATTTTGTGCGCGGGGTTCAAATGCCTGCTATCTCATCCGACAACTCGTGCGAATGAGATAGATGCTGTGATGAGCAGTAAGAAGCTAGTTCGCGTACGAATTAGCACTTTTGCAAGTTTGTAGCGAAATGGATGATGATTTAGGACGAAAACGAGCGCGCGAAATTTTATAAACAGACCTTTGGGAGTCTAGATATCATGAAAAAACAACTAAATGTATATTATCAAAATAAAATTATTTGCATTGTTGAACTACGAATCTATGCCTGTATTGCAATTTATTGCCGCCCAAAGATTCGTTAAAATTAGTGTTGAATTAAGGAACTTTCGACGCTCATAACTTTCAAATATTTTTCGTTTTTACTTTTTTGTTTCCATACAGGGCTAGATAATGATGAGACAAATTGATATCATTTTTTATTTTGAACGTACATCATCAAACAGTGGAGTAATCCCTAGACTACGTTTGTATAGAAGAATTATCGAGTAGTGTAACCTTAAGACGACGACTAACGCCAACGATCTATAGGGAACAAAACGCGCACTCGTAAAGTACTAAATTTTGTAGTTTTTTTTAACTTTCCTTATTATTCTATGACTTAAATGTTAAACCTAAATTGTCTCTGGGATGATGTCGATTTCATTTAAATGCAGCCAGCGGTTTTGGTGCGATTGTCGTGTTTTTTTTCGTTTTAGTTACAAATTAATTACACTATGTTGATAAAACTCAAAATTTTCTTAGTTCAAATTATTAAGAAAATGCTCTTGTAACATATTACGACTAGCCGTTTAGATGTCATTCTCATTTTAAAATCAGCTACTCAGGGGTACCTGCGCCTTAACTATAGTGTTGACGTCATTAGAGACAGCTAAGTAAGTTTGTACATCCTCTTCCTAAAGTACAATGAATGAAGCAACATACCTGTAATACGCAATGTTAGCGTTTTATAAATCGGTATCGCTTTGTTATCAGCTTATCTCGTACACTCGGCGTGCCATTTCGTTCCGTTGAACGAAGCCCCGCAGTGTTTCGCTTGCCTGTGCCGAGTTTGCCGCTAATTCTACCTCCTTCTTCAGTGAAAATTAATAACAGTGCGTTCTAGTCGCGTGACACACTTCAAATAAAGAGATACAAAAATTCGTGATCTGTTCCGAAATCGTGTGATACTTGTATGAGTCAGAATCACAAGTTGATCGCATTCGACTCATAAAACGGTTTGCGTTGACGCAATCCACCTTTACATCCCAATTCCTTTATATGTTTACAAAATATTCAGTGCCGGAATTAGTGTTGCAGTGATAACGTAATTTAATAACAGTGTTCTTTAATCGCTTAACGTGATAGAGTTATTGATTCGATCATGAGTAAATAACATTATCTATTGTTAAGCATGTATGTATGATATTCTAGAATCTGATGTGTTCAAGCAATGTATCTGTGAAGGTCAAGCTCAGTTATTGTTATATCGTTACATGTAAATGCGTCACCTACTCATGTTTCTGTGTTTTTGTTTCGAAAACATCTCAATGTTCTATGAAACTTCGCTGTAATACGCTTTGCTCCATTTCCTTTAAAATTATGGGTTATATACCCTGCACTTACTTGCACAGTTGCACACGTATGACGTACCCACTTTCCCTGTGTCATACCGCAGTAAGCAAACCACTTCTTTGTTGTTGCTCCACCTAATGAGTCGTATTTACGAAATAACTTAATTGTAACTTGCTCACAGTAACTCTGATACCGTAGTTTCGGTAGTCCTAAGTAAATAAAACAAGTTGTTGAATTAAGCACGGTCGCGCACAGTTGATAATAGTGGTCTGTTTGATTTACAAACAAACACTAACTTGTTTTTTAACACTCGACCTGCGGCGTGTTGAAACGTTTACGTTACACGCTCATCTAATACAAGACACGGCAAATATAGTTTCGGACGTTTTTTTCTGTATTAAACGCTATTTTCTCCGCCGAAATAAAACTTTCACTTCGAATCTAAATCCTTTTAAAGTAATTTGCACTAATTATATTCCACAATCGTGCTTCATTTTTTCGTAGACGATAGTCATTATAGAATCGGTGCCGTATTGTAATAAATTGCTTCAAATTTAGAACCATTTGTTCTTTCCCAAAACAATGCAGAGAGCACCTGTAACCTTGACCTAGTGTACGTATTTTCCATTTGCTCAAGGCATAACATTTTCCTGCCTCAAGTATTAGTAAGTGTACTTCACATGATTCACGTGGCTGGCATACCAAGTTGATAAAATACGTTTTACATTAGCAAACAATAACTTGGCTAAGGTTGCCTAGAAGGTGTTATGTGCCTTTAGGCCCCTAGGGTGTAAACTACATGTTTGTTGATACGAGTTATTGAACTGACGGCATTATCTTATCACTATAACAATAAATTATTATTCGATCGAAACTCATTGTCAGTCTTTGCTGAACGTTGCACTCAAGTAGAGGGAAGTCGTTCATTAAATTGTGATAAAATAATATCAATATTAGTTTCTTCAACATCCAATCAGTTGGTAATAGTTGGCCAAACAGTCATCTCTGTTAATTGGTTACGTTTCGTTAGTGCTTTATCGTGAAATAAAAATGTTTTCTTGGAAATTTTATTAAAACGGATCTAGTCCGTCTGCGTTGATATTGCATGTCAAGAAGTTGTTTATCAAGTAACATCGTTGTTCGTATATCTAATTTAGTAATTATTTATATTGCCAATCGCGGGTTTGTATTTGTGAAATGATTTTGTTTTGACTGCCTATCTCTTAGGGTTAAACGTGTTCACGAATTCGCTTAAAAAAAATTGATTAGCATCTTTTGATCTATTAATTATCCTGAAGTTTAGAGACACCGTTTTATGAATAATAGTGACAAAAGAATAACGTTCCCATTGCTGAACTGAAGGTCAACTTTGTGATTGATAGAGTAAAAGTTAGCTAATCTCTAAACGTATCTATGAATTTTCTCCTTACTAGTTGTTTTATTGTTCTCTTCCGTCTATACGTCAAATTGCCTGCCACGGAATTGACAGTACCTTTGTCCGAAAGTCGTGTCGATGTTTCGTACAAACTATTTTAACCTCAATTAACTCCGACAACGGCAGTCTTGTTCTCGGGCTTGTGGTCATTTACTTATACATTGACGATCATCATTACTCATCGTTCATGATCAACGCCGTTGTACATGCAATTTACTTTCTTCAACGTGATATGTTGCTTCGTTGTATAACACTGTAAACTATAATTAATTCGTTATTTAGTCTGACAACGTTTCTAATAGAACACATTAAGTAATAAATGGTGTGGGCTAGGGGGTTCTCACGAAAGTGTAAAAAGAGGACATAATGAAAGACAAAAAGAGACTTGAAGTGACGTTAAGTGTTCGCGGTGACGGTTCATTGAGTCGAAACAACCTCAGGAGTAGTACGAGGAGTAACCGCAGTAATGCAAGCAACAACAGCAGCACACTGCCCGTGAGCGAGATATTCGCCACCGATCGTTACTCCGCGCCCCACAACAGATCCTTTGATATACTCGACAAGTACCGCAGGCAACCGAACCAATATGGATATCCAGCACAAAGCTTGCAAGCATTAAATCATTACCAACAATCGGAAAATAATGGATACGGTATAAGGGAGAGAAACAACCCGTATATTGATTACACTGATTCGACGAAGCCATATTACTATCAGCAACAGCCACAACAGCTGCATAATGTGGGCCAACAACCGTATCAGCCTGTCTATAATGATCCATCAATTCAGCACGGGACGTTGCCTCGATCAGTCAGTCGCCAAGACCAACAGAGAGGCAATCCTGTGTATGATGACGAGTATTTCCGTTCAACGTTGCCTCGATCAGTCAGTCGCCAAGACCAACAGAGGGGCAATCCTGTTTATGATGACGAGGCCTTCCGTTCAACGTTGCCTCGGTCGGTCAGTCGCCAAGATCAGCAGCGGGGTAATCATATTTACAATAATCAGCCAATGCATGGATCGTTACCACGGTCAATAAGCCGTAATGAACAGCCAATAAACAATCCGGTGTATAATGAGGACTTCTTCCGTTCAACGTTGCCTCGATCGGTCAGTCGCCAAGATCAGCAAAGGGATAATCCGAATTATAACAACGAGACAAGGCATGGATCGTTGCCACGATCAATAAGCCGTAATGAACAATATAGAAACAATCCGAATTACAACGAAGAGCCTGCTAGACTGCATGGATCAATGCCAAGACTACACCGCATTGATGAGCAAAGAGGCAATCCTGGCTACAATGACCCGTCAGCTCGACTGCATGGCACTTTACCTAGATCAGTTAGCCGTCAGGATCAACAAGGGGGTACTCCTATATATCCCAACACTTACTCGTTGCCTTCAAAGTACGGGCCAAGACGAGTACGGATAAGCGAATTGGAGCCAATTGTACACGGATATAATGGTAAGTAACCAAATATTACAGTGAAGTTATATATGTATGTAGCCTAATAGCACCCGCAGCTCTATGTAGCCGAATTCTAACATCTCGGTACAACAAAGCGTACATCCTGAAATGTTTAACAATGGTTTTGATGTCGGCTGACACTTGACGGGACTTGCTATCTTCCCTAATATTAGTCCGTTGTTAGTTGTCCCTGAGAGTAGACAGTCTGATTGAAACTAGGTGAAGTTGCCTAGTCGTTCTTCGGTTTTCACCCGTTGCATATCGAGGTAGATTGTTTGGTCAGTAACTTTTAAGTGTTAATATCGTGGAAATGCATAACATCCGATGTTTGAACTTTTATATACTAAAATTCTGTTAAATGAAGTGCTTGTATTCCTATATTTTTCAAATGTATTTCAAGAAATGTTTTGCTGGTAAGTAATAAACATTTTGTACAGTGGAGTCGGGAGAGAAATCCACGATAGAAAGTCGTTTTGAATAGAAACTAATCTAGTCGTTAACCTGCAATATATCACGTTGTATATATCAAGGTAAAACTACCATAAAATATTCTGCTTTCAGCTCAACCACCATAGTGTTTTGAATACTTAGGATCGATATTCTAACTACCCATTAAGTTCTCGGGAACCTGTTTATCTACTAGTTCGCGACAATTAAATTCAGCGAGGTTATTTATAACTTGCTACAGATTTCTACCTATCGATTAAACTTTACAGTGCATTTAGCTGGCTATTTTAGTTTTATTTTGCTTCGTCAAATTGGCACAACAGGAACTCAAAAAATTTTTGGCCCAAAACTTTGCCACTTCCAGGACATCGTCGCTATTTCAGTTAAGATTTTTATTGTTGTAATATCAAATGAGTTTTGTCCGTCACCTCTATATATAAACAAAAGGTTTATTATGCGTGTGTGCGTAAATAGGACGACATCTGGGCCAACCCTCCCGAGGGACGGACAACAATAGCTGCAGCAGGGCACTCTCCCCGCGTTTACTGGTGCGCTCTAATGAGCCAGACCGTTGTGTAGCTCTCAGTACTTCATATGCCTCTACCCTAGGTCCACATTTTGAAATTCAGTGGTGTTTAATTATTTTTCAAAGGAAAATCTTTGTGATGGCGGTCACAAAATCCGCGGTCCGTGGGATTATGTGTTCACTCATGGAGTTTACGTTCAAAGCAAGTAAGATGTCCGAGTTAATTGAATTGAACATTGATTAGCCGGATTTATTCAAAGTTAATCTCCTTTAGATAAATTAATCTGACCCACTCAAGTATTCAATAAATTATGCACACTAGGTTAAAATTATGAACAGATATGTTAAACATTGTTTTTCGTATTTATTTTAATCTTGATCATATTGATAGAATAACAGTAGGTGCCGTTATAATCGCCAATCGGTACGTTTTGATATTCGCGTGTCACCATTTTAGCATTTGCACAAAAAGAGCACTGGTCCAGTTAGAAGATCGACGACTATTTATTGTCCTTTGTGTTTACAAAAGCTATACCAAATACAGCTGTGAAGAAGAAGACGCGTTTCTAATTTTAATTCCATATAAAAAGAAGATATAAAGAATATGATTAGTCGCCATATTATCTTCTCATTATACTTCGTGTGACTCACAAAGCTTCTTTTATGTTTTCAAGTTTATGTAGGATAGCCTTATTTGAAAGTTTGCGCTCCAATCTTCAAGAGTTCGTTTTGTGCCGTGTAGTTAGATACGGGGTTTATGTAACGGACTGTTACGGTATAAAATCTAATAACAAATGGTTCGTAAACCATAATCTATATCTCAGAGTTGTGTAATGTTTGGCGATATCGGATAGAAAGTACAATACAGGCAGTGTATAAAGTTGGAGGTTATTTGACCCTAACAAATAATAACGGATGAGCTTTCGTTGCGAGTGCTGGGGAGATGGCGATGGTACCAGAGTGCGCGTGCCTGAGACCAGTTCGTGCACCGATGCCTGATAGAAAAGGAGACGAGCACGATTGACACTCGTGAACTCGCAGCTTCACTCAAATAACATCGTATTTCGATTTTACTAGACCGCACCGTACTGTTTTGCTTACAAAATAAATCAAACAGCAACGGACCCGTATATAATTAACTACTTTATCTTTCACTAGCTGTTCCTCGCGGCTTCGCTCCTGTGGAACACCCCACAGGACCCGATTTCGGGATGAAAAAATAGCCTATGTCACTCAGAAATAATGTAGCTTTCTATTGATGTAAGAATTTTTTAAATCGGTTCAGTAGTTTCGGAGCCTATTCGATACAAACAAAAAAATCTTTCCTCTTTATAATATTGGTATAGATGACGATTTATCATGGTTTCATGAACCTTCAAAAAACAAGAAATTCCGGCGTGAAGATTAACAGCGGATGTAAATAAACCAAGTAAACAATGACTAAGATTGAAATGTTAAGATAATTTGGATACGAATCTAGGAATGTGATTGGGCAATAATGAAAATATATTATTAACTGTTAGTAAGTTAGGGATCTATCAGTCACGTCACACGAACGTAAATTACCGTGTTTTACTTTCGAATCTTAATAAATTAATGTCATAAGATTGTAATTTGGTACATGTTATTATAATGTTGGATACAAAACACCTTTCTCTGCAACAGTAATTATTATAGGTAGTGCACTCATGTTTTTCTTTTGCATTATCAATCTTCGTGCATCCGCGTCTTATTCAACGCCGTGAAAGTCCTTGTTATTGTGTATTCTGGCCCCGTGAACTTATTAATTGTTATTGCTGTTACAATGGCGTTTAGTAAAGATACGTAACCTTTTCTGATTTCTCTGACTATTAATCTCGAGCATGAAAAGAGCACGTTTGCCATCGCCACTTGACGTTGGAATTTTATCGGAATACCGGCTCAATCTTATCTTTTATTTTGTATTATAAGGACGTTTGTTTCAATGGATATGCACGTGAATATGTCTTGTATACCTGTCGTAGTTTCTCTAATATCGTATTTGACCTCAGTGTATCAGATCTTTAAGATACCTGTTGGCTGTGGTGGTTTAGAATATGCAATGTGCGTTGCGGCTAACATCCGTGCTGCGGGCAGATCTCGAAAGTGAACCTGTGAAATGGGTTATTGAAGCGCATCGAAAACATGATACCCTGAGAACATGATCCCCTATAATTTTGTATTTACTTTTGCTACACTGCATTTCGCTAGCATTTGAATTCTTATACCTACATCAGTCTGTTTCGTTTGTTTGTAATCAAGACAAAAACCAATAACAGTAGCAAGTTTCTTATTTATTATGATGACTAATGATTTAGAATCTAAAATTTCATTTCATGATGAACTGAAATATAATTGATTACAGAGTAGTTCCCAATTCGCTAGTATTTGGCATCGCAGGTTTAGAGAAAATAAAAATTAAGCTTTTCTCTATGGATTGGTAACCCTGATTTGACACTTCTTTTTCGCGCGTTTACATGCATGCAAAAATGGTTACGCAAGAAAATCTTTTTCGAAAAATACGGAAATATAATAAAAAGTTGGAACGTCAGCGTCGAAGGAAAAGACGGAGTCATGATAGTGTACGCGGGCGCAGCCTCAGTTCAAATCGGCGGCAAAGTGTCGAACTTCAGCATAATCCAAGACTCAATAAAATATAATGGATTTAAGGAGGGGTCGCTATAATCTTTTTTTTACACGGATTAACAAGTTTCATCGTCGACTCCACCTACGGAGAAACAGTAACGAAATTCTTACAGAGCTATGTCACCATGACCGTTACTCGAAACGTAGACGCATAAACGTTCGGTGAGAAAAGTGTCCTTTCGAGAACAAGTTTGTTAGTGCTATATTAAGTAGGTCTAAACGTCCATTACTTGTGTGACGCGTGCCGTATCTAATTGGCATCCTTGCATACATTAATCACCCTGCAAGGTGTGCATTGCCTGTATGTAGATCACTGGTTGAACTGCTTTTCGAAAGCTGAAGTCCTGTTCAATAATCTACGATTAACTGAAAGCCATATCCCGGCTGCTACGCGATTTCTAATTTTCTCCGATAGCTGGTAATATTATATCGTTTCGTTGTGTAATTAACTGTCATGTTAAACATATTTTATGTAATTAAGTTAATTAATATTGGCATTCAGCAGCAGTTTATGTTTGCTGTTTATTTCGAGTGCTTTACTATGAGATGTTCGATTACAAATTATGTAAATTGCGTTCTTCACCTTGATTTTGCAATGCGAAGGCTTATTGATTGGCTGATTACGATGTATGTTGTTTACCTTATCGATTTAGTAAACACTAGTACTTATTAATTTTGCCGAACAAAATATTTGTATGGCCTACAGATTGAGAGGTGTTGTGTATGTGAGTTGATATGTTTGTAAACTACCCACTATATAGGAAAAATTCCTAGTGTCGATCAAATTTAAAAAAAAAAATTTTTTTCTTTTTTTACATTTCCCCGCAATAGGAATTAAAAAAAAAATAGTTTAGTTTTTTAAGTTAGGTACTAAAGTTACAGGGCCTGATTTTTTCTCTCTTAAGTTCTCTAATTTTTATTCACTCGGTTTTTGATCCTGTATTTTACGTTAGCAATGTTGACTAAATAATTACAGATCATTTCCACCGGATACATTCTTTCTCTTCATCCTGACTACATTTTGTTTGCAAGCTATGAAATATCTATAGTAGGGTTACCAATTTGCGTTTCGTTTCGACTCATAGCGTATATAATTTCTGAAGCTATAATTTATTATTCACAGACATTCGAATCAACAATACAGAAGTGATAAAAGCAATAATAACTGGGTATACAATCGATCACATCGATACGTATTCATAAAAAAAATCGAAAGTGTCGGTAACGAGATCGGATGTAGATGCGATCGATCAGTGGAGATAATGGGTAGGTAACGTTAGGGTAAAAATAAAGGAATTATGGTATGCGCCAGGTTGAGACTTTCTATTTTTAATCGGGCGGAGAGGTCGCGGGCGCGGGCGCCGGCGCCACAGCCTCCGCGACTCCGCGGGGCTCCGCCAGATCTCGTGGTGGTTGCGCGCGCATTCCGTCACCGCATGCGCCCCGGGCTGCGCGCACTCCACGCGTTCTTATACCCAGTTTGGTGTTCACGACTTGTTTGTTTGTTTTGATTTGCCGTAACAAATCCCGCGCCGGTTACTCTTTTAAACAAAATTAGATAAGCACTTAAGATAAACTTAACAGCTTATGAAAATTATGGACAATTTATTTTATCATCAAATTGGACAATGACCTAGTCGGAATGCATTAGGGCGAATAGCCGGCCGGTGCTTCGGTTTGATTGACGGACGATACTATCCAGATAGTATTGTAACGAGAGCCGGTAAATCAACCTCCGCCTACGGACATAGCTGCTCCTATTGAGGAAGTAGTCCGGGACTAGTTTTAGTCGAGGAAATGGGTGTGATCAGGAGAAAAAAGCGTAAGTTTACTTTCTCTACGATTAGATAACTCAGGAGGAAACGTTGTAACAGTACTTACCTGGGTTGTTTTAATTAGTTCCTTGTTTATATCCTTGTGTGAAATCCGATAAGTATACACACTCTGTGTACATTGTTTTTAGGGTTCCGTACCCAAAGGGTAAAAACGGGACCCTATTACTAAGACTCCGCGATCCGTCTGTCTGTCTGTCCGTCTGTCACCAGGCTGTATATCATGAACCGTGTTAGCTAGACAATTTGAAATTTTCACAGATGATGTATTTCTGTTGCTGTATATCGGCAACAACAAATACTAAAAACAGAATAAAATAAATATTTAAGTGGGGCTCCCATACAACAAACATGATTTTTTTGCGATAATGGTACGGAACCCTTCGTGCGCGAGTCCGATTTGCACTTGGCCGGTTCTTTTTTTGTTTGCTAAAGCCTGCTTTCATTATTTGGACAGTAAACTGTGTGACACACACATATTTGTGATGTTTGCGAAACGTCTGATGCAATTCACCCGAATTAACATTTCGCATTGTTGAATGTTATGTTTTGAACAAAACTAACAGTCTACCACAAATTTCTATAGACTTTTAACTTTGTTATGGTTATGGAACCGGGGAACGGATATCGTGCTCTCTATATAATATTCTACGACAGCCGACAAGCGAGTCAAGGTTCATTATTGTTTTTATTATATAGAAAATAACATTCGCGTTCTATGGGAACTTTATACAATATCACATTCTGTGGTTAATTAAGTGTATTATGTTCTTATTTTATTAAAGTAGGTTGTTCTAACGAGCAAAATATTTTATGTGAGAGATATATAAGATGTTCTTTTTTTATTTTTTGAACTTTTCCTTAACTCTGTTTAGGTAATTACTTCTTTTTTTCTGGATAGAATACTTGTGACTAGAGTGTGTGGTAGAGATTGTCAATTTTTTTGTTTAAACCAATATTGTGTCTGGAGATGGATACAATATAATAATAGAGATGGACGCATTTTTCAATTGCCTACATCTACTTTAAATACTACTTTTTCTAGCCCCCTAACACGTATGGCAAGGCTATATAATGAAAGATCCTTCTTGACGGATTATCCTATTAATGTTTTCTCTATGAGTTTCGCTTCATACAGACGTTCCCTATATAAACAATGTACGTCTATATAGCTCAATTTGTTTTGTATTTGTAGTGTTTTAGATTTGAGTCTACTGGACAGAAGTTTTATTTTTCCTTTGTCTCTAATATTCATTGTCAATGTCATGCATACCTGTTATTTGCATGGTTACTGAAATGCCGATTTTAGATGTTATTTTATTTGAATTGTAAGTGACAGTGCTGTTGGTGTGCTTATTATAAATAAATAGTAATAGTATCAGCTATAAAAATAATGTTAATTTGATAGTAAAGCTAGCTAACCCTACTTATAAAGAGTGCAGCCATATAGGGACTCGCCATATGCGTTGAAGTCATGTTCATCCAGTTCATCTAACCCGTATCAAATGTCGACATAATGCGTTCCCGATTCGGTTTGTTTCCTACGAACATTAAAAACAATGTTTATTTAACGAACCGACGAGAATTAGAACGTATCTAAAATATTGTTACAAGTTTATCAGATTTTAATTAAGATCCGCCACGGCAAGTAATTGGATAGTAACTAGTTGAAAACTACTACACGAATTCCATACGTAACATAAGAAGAACAATGTTTTTTTCTTCATCGTCGCTTACCATTAGGTGAGATAGTGGTTAAGCGCGAGCCTATCAATAATAAAAAAAAAGGGCCAAGTGCGACTCGGACTCGCGCACGAAGGGTTCCGTACCATTATCGCAAAAAACGGCAAAAAAATCACGTTTGTTGTAGGGAAGCCCCCCTTAATTCATTTTATTTTAATTTAATCATTAAGTACTATTTTTTGAAGTGAATATATATTCTGTGAATATTTCAAGCGTCTACCTGTTTCCGTTATTAATATCGATCAAAAATCAGCAAAAAAAAAACACGTTTGTTGTATGGGAGCCCCCCTCAATTTATTTTATTTTAATTTAATAATTATTATTTTTTGAAGTGAATATACAACTAAATATACCGTGAATATTTCAAGCGTCTACCTGTTGCCGTTATTAATATCGAGCAAAAAACGGCAAAAAAATCACGTTTGTTGTATGGGAGCCCCCCTTAAATATGTATTTTCTTCTGTTTTTAGTATTTGTTGTTATAGCGGCAACAGAAATACATCATCTCTGAAAATTTCAACTGTCTAGCTATGACGGTTCACGAGATACAGCCTGGTGACAGACGGACAGACAGACAGACAGACGGATCGCGGAGTCTTAGTAATAGGGTCCCGTTTTTACCCTTTGGGTACGGAACCCTAAGAAAAGTGTTAGCAGTCAAATGTTACGGCATGTATCTTCAAAATGTATGTTGTATTTTTTAATGTTTTCTTCTCATACGATTTTTGTTTCCGAATTCCTTTACGAATAGGTCACTCTTTTAAATAAAATGGCATTGATCGATACAAAATATTCAATAAGTAATTATCCATCTACAATATTCGTCTTCACCTTTATAGTTGCGTATGTTAGTGAACATAATCCTTGCCGGTACAAACCGCAGAACAATGCACATAATACCTATTACAACTAAGTACTATCTACAGCGCACTTGCACTCAATAACATTTAATCGCAAACTGCCTCTGTTCAATAGGCCATACATAACATATTTTACGTGCTATGTACCTTAGTGTGAAGGTGAAGCTATATGCGGTCATCGCTTAGCTCGCGTATTCGGGTGGGTCCCCCTAAGTTACACATAGTCTGTCCATTGTATGTACCTGTGTTTCGTAAGTGCGTAGTAAGTTTAAAAGCATCTGCCAAGTTGTTTTCGTCATTATTGACAGAGTATCTCTTGTCATTGGATCTCAATAATTGGTTGCCCTTTTAAGAATGACCTTTAACTTTGTCATCTTCGAAAATAGATTGTTTGATAACAACTTCTTGTGTTTGGTTCGAAGTAGTAACTTCCTGCTCTCTACTACTTTGTAATCCCAGCATTCATCTATGAAATTCAACATAATTTATGTTCCCCTGCCTTTCATAAAGCTTTTACACCATAATTACGTGTTTTTCGTGCAAATTGCCAGCCTCCGTTGGAATTATCTTTCATAACTGTGATTAGTGCTTGCTGCGCGTACTAGAACGTACCGTGTAGTCTGCAGAAGTGCAGATTGTAACACCAAACAGCTTTCAAAACCAGATCACTGTAATCACCCTTACAGCGTCCATTCCCTTCACTGATTTTTGATTAAAAAAATTAACTTTCATGTTTTCAATATCTTTCAGAAGCTCAAGCGGAAGTTTGATATTTTTCTCAGTCTTTTTTTTTAAATTTCCTAATTAAAATTTAGTGGAAAGTTAGTCTTACTACCCAGAATAAAAATTCTATGCTTAGGTTTATTTTATTTTAAGAGATCACTGTACTTATTTAGTGTTGCCATTTGCATCCACAGTAAACTTTGATTTATGGCCACTCAGTCATTCAATGTGGTGGGAAATTCCTAATAAAACGTAAACTCCTCTAAATAGTATTATTGCGAAAACTAAATTTAAAATACAAAACATGTATATGCACGTTTTATACATATTGATAAATCGATCTAAACATATAATGTTAAATTTGCAAAATATAAGAAAGTGTACTTGGACGGCGAATAATGATAAAATTCATGCGTAGACTTAACATTATTATACGGTGCTATACCGTTGTAAATGATGAATGTATGAAGTCATACGTTTAGTATATTTACGGCGTAATGTTCTCGAGGCCGCAGCGCAGGCAGCTAACACCAGACATTTACGTGTTTACACCCGTTACTACAAAATGTACATATCCCACTACGTCCATTAAATCAAATTGCCACTCTTAATTTAACATTAAGGGCCTTCCACCGCCTTAGTGCCGTAAAATGTTTGAATAAATGTTATGTTGATTCATGTACATTATTTGTAAAACATGGGTTTTTCGGGTAACTGAGAGTTTTGCTGTAATAAAATAATAAACATGATATTTTTTCGCTACTTTTGGATACTCCTCTAAAACGACTTGGATGTTTAAAAATATTTTACACATATAAATTGATGGCTAGAATTTCTTCATAATTGAAATAGGATATGTAAATCAAAGAATATTTTGCAAAAAAAAAACTGTCCAAAAGGAGGTTCAATATTGATATTCTGGCTCCGAGCTGGCGCACAGCCAGTACTGCGCTAACATTGGGGAATATAATCGCCTTAACGGACCGCTATCAGGCTCAGGATTAATTCCTGTCATCAAAGCTGCAATTTCTTATATTGCTTCTAAGTTTTTACCGTGTTAAGCTCAGACGCCAACAAAAACGGCATTAGCTACATACTCGATGAAAATTGCTATACTGCTCTCATAAAGTACCTCTAGCAATTATTTAATAGTGCCATGCTTTTTCGTTAAATTACTCACTGAATCATTTCACAACATTGACTTTCACCTGTCCGTTACATTTAGATTGGAACTAAATTACCATCATTCCTAGAAAAGAGCATTTTCCAATAAGACTACTGTAAAATGAGAGTCACGAATCCCTCTGTAAACTATCACGACTCGTTCTGGGGTACAATAGTTGTGTCTGTAGTTATTCTATTAAGCTTATCCGGGGGTGAAAGTATCGCAACTGATTGGCTATTGTGATGCAGAAGACAGGACGCGGGCTCGACCGGCGACCATTCGGGATCATGATTTCATTGTGGTCCATTCATTCGTCTCGAGACATGTTGATTGTCGTGCGAATGTTGCAGAAATGCAGAGTGCCACGCGATCATTTGTTGAATAACATAGGGATGTTAACTGATAATTTGCTTTTTTATCCGTCAGGTAGATTAATACAAAATATTGGACACGGTATTTTTTCTTTTGACACGTAAATATAAAGTGACGACGATATAATGCGTTGACGTACAGTGGAACGTATATATCGTGTGACGTCACGCCGTTAGTACACTTTATACTGACATAGTGACGTCCCATGCCCCCACTCCTGAACTTTGATTTTATCAATAAAAAGATAAAGCAGGAGTAAAATATTTGTAACTAAAACACTTTTTCACCACATAAATAAAAAAAAAAATACGCTTAATACTCACATAAAAAGTAGATAATTATAGCAAAGTTACTAAAAAGATTTTTATTTATAAATCTCGAAGCGAAAAAGTACTAAAGCATTAAGTTCATAAATTTTTAAGGATGGCAAATTTACAAAGCGGCGCATTCGTTACAATTTGCGGCAAGTAATAATGACTTAAACAACATCAATTAACCGAATTAGTAATTTTAGGTTTCCAATCAAGGGTCGACAGTCAGATAGCATCATCTGCCTAGCCTTTTCCCAACTATGTTGGAGTCGGCTTCCAGTCTTACCGGATTCAGCTAAGTACCAGTGTTTTACATGGAGCGACTGCCTATCTGACCTCCACAACCCAGTAACTGGGTAACACGGTACCCCTTGACAAGACTGGTGTCAGATCTCAAGCTTCTGACTACCCGTAACAACTGTCAAAGATCTTCAAATGACAGCCTGGACCAACGGCTTAACGTGCTTTCCGAGGCACGGAGGAAACTCGGTATGTTGAAATGGTCACCCATCCACGGACCGACCTCGTCAAGCGTTGCTTAACCTTGATGATCGACCCGTGCGGCTGTTATTATTTTACCACGAGCTTCTCCCCGAGTCGACAGTCAGGTAGCAGTAAGGAAAAAAAATAACTGACAATAACAATATATATCATGTAAATTCCTCTAGGTATTTAAAAGAGACATAGCGAGAAAAAATAAAAATGTCAATGCTAAAGCGTTACTAACTTCTTAAATAATGCTCAAATTACCTCGAGTCCAAGACTAATGTGTAGAGAAAACAAAAACTTATCCAACCATATATAAAACTCATTTTAGCTAATATGGCGCTTTAGTACTTTTGCCTTTCTGGTGACGATATGGTAAAGCAAAAAATACGAGTCGAATATTACTTGACAATCCCACTGACGGAGTAAATAGAATTATCATGTTATCAAAAATTCCAAATTGCTCATCATCAACAAAAAACGTAAAAAAAGAAACATCCCTATTCCGCACTGTTTGCATTGAAGATCTGTGGAATTAGAAATCCGGTTGCGTACAAACGTATCATCAATAATTGTCGCAGCGCATCGTTTGTCATTGGTGAATTGAACAAAGCATTTCTCTTAGCGATAGCGGTCGCAGGCTTAACATTTAGCAATGATAGTTCACAATCGTGACAACCGCAAGCGCTGGTGATACGTCACACGGGCATAATGTCTATATCGTGATGGTTTATTTTTGAGCTCATGATCGTTTGAGTGGCGGCCTTGCAAACATATGCACCGCATTGCATACGACGCATTGTGCCTATTCACCGGAGGGTCAATAATTAGTTCAGTGCCGTCGGTACTTTTAAACGCCCACTATCCTATTAACTCAAAGAAGACCTCGTTTAGGATAATTTGTTTTCCGACTTATAGGGAAGTCTGGTACTCATCTTTAATTAATGAAGTAACCTGACAAGTAGGTTAATTGGTCTATGCATATAACGTTGTGTTATTCTCACGAATATCCATTTCATATTGACCTTACACTTGCTGACAATAGATACATGAGCATTACGCAAGTGGCGGAACTCAGTAGTCCGAAACAATACGCATTACATAATGAGTGGTTCAGATAACAGACATATGTATTTAGTTTGTATGGATTAATTAATATTGTTGAACTAGCTGACCCGGCAAACTTTGTTTTGCTATAAAAACTACAAACATTCATCTACCCTACCTAACCTACCTAACCCTACCTACCCTACCTACCCTACCTACCTATCTACCTATCTACCTACCTACCTACCTACCTGCCTACCTAACTACCCACCTACCTACCTACGTACCTACCCACCTATGCAGGTAAGGTAAAATTTTTTTTCTTAATTTTTTTTTTCATAAAACCTAACAATAACAAACACAACAAAAAAAATAATAAGCGAAATCAGTCCAGCCGTTCACGCGTGAGGCCGTGACCAAGGGAAATAGGGATTCATTTTTATATATATATAGATAATATTTGTCATTGGGCTAAATGATCTATATTTCCTTATCAATTCTAAATTCAGCAATGACTCGAAATTACAGATAAATAAAGTAAAGGGTTTTACAATGATAAGAATGTTGATGGATGACATAATGAATACAATTCTGGTAATAAATGTATTTAGCAACGATATTTGTAAACATTATCGACTGAAAGCGTATAATCTTTATAACCTTGGTATACCTACTCAAGGGAATAAATAGGGTGCGGCTATAGAGCGAATGATATCAGTAGCATCTGTGCTCTGATAACGAAGTACCACGAGGGGTTTATAGAGCAAGCACATGTGCATATATGAGCGTATATAATGATAACAGTATTAGTTTAACCTGCTTATGTTTTGTCACAGGTGAGTCCGTATCCGAGCGGGCGGAGAGTGAAGCACGGGTGGTGAGCGATCAGCGATGCATCGAAGTCCGTATCGCTCGCACCGCTGGAGGCCTGGGGCTCAGCATAGCCGGTGGACGAGGTTCTACGCCTTATGTAGGTGATGATGACGGCATTTTCATCTCGCGAGTCACACAAAATGGACCTGCGTATAATGCTGGACTTAGGGTAAGTTCTCAGTAACCTTTCAATAATAATGGGCTTAAAAGCAAGCGTCACGTCGCATTGCAAGCATCAGCGTCGCCAGAGGGGGCAGTGAGAGACAGTTGCCCTCCTAGAGATTCAAAAATATGTAGCCAAATGCATAGATATTAAAGTCCTAAGTCTACTTACTTAACAAATCTAACCGTTGTTGATGTTCTAGAAGAGCCAAAAGCCTTGTTTCCAGAAACGGAAAAAAGCGTTGAATGAAGATTTTGATCACACTACCGTGCACGTGTACGATAGAGAGATCGTTTATCAGCTTCGGGAGAATAAAAACCTGGTTAAGAAACACTATGGGGGAAAATCGCCTCAACGGTCTGCCCATAATGAGTGTTCACATACAACTTACGGGATTTTCATAATAGAGTGGTCGAGAAGTTTACAAATAACACCCGAAGATTGTATTTTAATTCTCTTGATCAAACAAAGTGTCTCGCTCGACTACTTTATTGTTAAAATCTTGACCATTTAATTGCCAGGTTCGCAATAGCAGTGTAAAACTTCATGTGATTGTATTTAAAATGCATACTTTTCCCATCGTCCATATATCAACTTGTCCCCCCCCAGGGCTACCGTCTGGCGACGCCCTTGACCGCAAGAACAGTGTCAACCGCGAGACAAAGCTGAAGCTTACAGACTGGACAGACACAGACAGCAACGCTGCTAGACGGTAGAAATAGGAATGGTGGTAGTCTTCGATCACTGCGGTAGTACATCCCCGGACGAGTCACTTTATAAAGAGTTCTAAGTATTTTTTTTGGGGCACATGGTTGGCGCAGTGGTTGAGCGATTGACTGCTGCGCTACGTGTCGCGGGTTTGAATCCCGCACGGAACAAATTTGTGTATGACCTACAGATAGTTGTTCCGGCTCTTGGTGTTGTGTATGTGAGTTTATATGTTTGTAAACGCACCCACGATACATGAAGATAATCCTAGTGTGGGGCAACGTTTAAAAAAAAAAAAAAAAAATATAATAATAAATATATTAATAGTTAATAGTAGTAATTACTATGTATAAGTAATATCACAAAGCCATTCAAAAGACATATGTATAAACTTACACGACAAGTGTTAGATAGTGTTTATTTCCGTTTCAAATGATATGAATCACAGTGGGATGTATTAATGTCGTCGTTAAATTGTTATTGTATCCGCTGAATTACTTTCTTCTCTTTTGTTTTATTTGAGAACTGTCGTTAATCATGTTTTAGTCGCCTTCCTATTTCCGAAATTATATTCTTAACGTCATTTAATGAGGTCTAATTTAAAATGACGCTCGCTTTTAATTTGTCTCTAACAATTGAATTACGTAAGTAAGAAACTAGGGAGGGGTGACGGTACATTTAAATTAGAATATCTATTCCTATGTGATCTTGACTACCTTGTAGCGGCACCAGCGCCGCCACTTACGAACTAATGACATGACGTCACACAAATCCTGCATCGCGCAAGTAAAGTTTTCGGCGCGATTAGAACACATACAACAGTCCGACAACAACCGTCGGGCAGTTGCCCGGACCAGACACATCACCCGTTTGGTCGGAGGATCATCCCTTTTCTATGGAGGTTTGTGGGACTTTACACCCTGTTCCGCATACCACCAAAACCTAATCTAATACCTTTAAACGAACAATTCTTGTATAAATGTATACATATATAATCTGAATCTCGGCAAAGGCTACAACCATTTTCAAGAAATTTAGTATTTAGGACGTTCGGGAGCGATAAATCGATCTAGCTAGGTTTCATTTTTAGAAAATTTCGTTTTTAGGGTTCCGTACCCAAAAGGTAAAAACGGGACCCTATTACTAAGACTCCGCGATCCGTCTGTCTGCCTGTCACCAGGCACCTGTATCTCATGAATCGTGATAGCTAGACATTTGAAATTTTCACAGATGATGTATTTCTATTGCCGCTATAACAACAAATACTAAAAATAGAATAAAATAAATATTTAAGTGGGGCTCCCATACAACAAACGTGATTTTTTTGCCGTTTTTTGCAATAATGGTACGGAACCCTTCGTGCGCGAGTCCGACTCGCACTTGGCCGGTTTTTCTATTTTCACCCGAGCAGAGCTCGCGGCGGTCTCCCAAGTACTTATAATAAAGAGAACACTGTATTTGTTTCAATGTTCGTAAAAGGTCATTCTGAACCGAAAATACTTTAACTAATAAAAATTTGATCGCTGAGTGACATCTAAGGCTATTTTTATCACGCAAAAATACACGTTCCTGTGGAATTAGAGTTAATATTCGTTCGGCTTTATCCGGATATGTCCGGACATCCAGATGTGCCTTCTGTAGCTGTACGGACTTTGTCCGTCCGGCCTTCTAATTTGTATGGATTTTTCGCTTGGACAAAATTTGTTGTTTTTCATACCACCACGGCTATCCTTTAAAAAAAAAGTATATACTTAATAAGAAAATATTCTTTATTATGCGATAATTTTGTAGTCGGGTTTTGGTTTTAAGACAAATTTTGTTTTCGTTACTATCACATCCAGGCTTTTTTTTCAAAACTCCAGCTTTTTGTCAGGACTTTTAAATTTTCGAAATGGTAACTCTATGTGGAATAGACCACGAGAGCGAAGCCGCGGGCAAAAAAAACAATGTATTGTAAGTAAGTCGCAATAAAACCGTGTATATTGTTTCAGGTTGGCGACAAGGTGCTCTCGGTGAACGGTACGTCTGTCGTAGAAGTGGATCATTACTATGCAGTGGAAGTACTTAAAGCAAGCGGGGCCACGCTCACACTTGTCGTGACCAGAGATTCACCCAATTCGACCAGGCAAGCACCGTTTTGTTCCTTATCTTAATGTTGCATCACCACTGTTGCAATACAGATTGCGAGAACCTAAATTATTTAGAACAGATCATGGGAGTTTGAGTGCTCTTAGTTAAATGTTTCTAATAAATACATTTGTTTCAAATAAATATCACTAGATGGCGCGATATGCATTGATTTGTTATTGAATTGTGTGAGAAATTAACATTTTATAGAATTGAATATAAATTTTGTTTGTTCTTGTTTAATCAACTCTCATAGGCAGAAAATTATGGAATATTGGGATCTTAATTCACATTTTTAAGATTATTTGAACGCATTATTTAAAATTGATTCCAATAGATGGCGCGGTTTTCAATGGCGGACCGGTGGCATGCTCCAGAAATGTAACACCGCGATTTTTATAATTTGTATTGTAGCACATTTTAATACAATGAAACTGTAAAAACGTGCAAAAAATACTATAAAACAAATCGTCACTGTATTTAAAGAAAAACATTGTCACGACCCGAGAGAACCCTTTTACTTGCAAATTGCTGCTAACACCATCTATAGCCGTGGAACGGAACCGAACGCGATCGATGTACTTATAAAAATAATCAATATAATGAGATGAAAAACGCTAGTTACGTCGGCACGACTTTTTTGTATAAGATGAGGCATCTGTATGCTAGCATTATATTATCTGTGGTATAAGTAACAATTTAATAGCGAGCATAATTGGTTTCATTTTCGAGAGTACTAAATCCGGGATCCTCAGGTCAAGTAGTATTTGGTATCTGTAATTGGTTAATCCACTCAACCTTTACGTACAATCCAAACTAATATAATTTGCAAAAGTAACACTGTCACCATGTTTATTTTTATTTTTTATTCTATATTATTAAGGGGTTTTTATCCTCATGGATACGTTCAACAACATTGCACCTTATCCATTATATAAAAGAAAAGGGAACTACTGACTAGACTTATTTATAGAGCAAGCCGCACGTCCGTTTCGCGACCTCCGATTTAGGGTTTGCCAAAATATGTAGGATAAGTCCAACATCACAATTGTTTAATTTGAATTCTTTAATCAGTAGTTCTCTAACATGTTTTTTCGTAACACAATCCATCAGAAAATGTTTCACCAATGTTTCACATCGATAATTCTTTTGGTCCAATAAAGGAAGGTTTATATTGCTATTTGAATTTCTTCGTTAAATTTTCATGTATAAACTCTTGAACTAATTTTGAAATAGCTATAGATTTAGACCACGGAGAAGGACATCTGTCACTTTTTGTCGCGGAAGCACGTTCCCTTGAGATAATTTCCAATTATGACAAGCGCAAAGCCGCTGGGAGAAACAAGAATTGTATGCATCATAATTAATTACCATTAATTTAATTCAGAACCCACAGCCGAGCACCGAGCGGAGCGAGCCATCATTCCATATCAAGCACTACCGACACAGTATCAACCCTAGAAAATGGACAGGTAAACATCTCATTCAATATTCACGCCGCAATGTATGTATTATGTAAATCACTTAGCATATGCAACGGAGTTCTTATTGCCGCAACTGTACCCATCGATAAAGACGCGAATCATTCGAATACAAAAAAAAACTTGAAAGATAGCTGTTGTGAACTTGTGATTCTTTTTTTAAAATTTAGGCTAAATAGTAGAAAAATAGTATATTATGCAACTAGTGAATAAAAGACGGTTTTAAAGCGAGGGCCATAGATGAACCACGAGCAAGTGAAGGATTCTAACAACTGAATCACGACCGTAGGGAGTGATTCATGATGATTGAATCACGAGCATAGCGAGTGATTCAAGTGGTAGAATCCTGAGCGACGCGAGTGTTTCATGGCCCTCGATATAAATCCGTTTTATTCAAGAGTTGCATACTATATTTTATACCATGACTACGAGAAAAAGAAAGATTCAAGCGAAAATTACAAGGAAAAATACTAAGTAAAAGTTTTCTTACCTTCAAAATTTTAAAAAATTTGAAACTCGAGGTTTCACATTTTTTCTAAATTAAAGTAGAGCTAGGTAACAACAACTGTATTTCAGGGGCCAGTGACCACTTCCGTTACGTTACATAATTGTAATTAATTAACACCAATGCAATTAATATTATAATTACAATCCAAATAAGTATTCATTAAACATCCCAGACTAAAATCAAAATCATTATTAAAATCCTAAACATTAACAAACTGAAAATCAAATACATAAAGGAGTTTGAAATTCGAATATTCTTTGCACAAGGAGTTCATATAGCATTGAGATGGACGTCGAATATATATTGGTGTGTTCTAAATTCAAACACCAAAACAGTGAGAAAAAGTGCTTTTTATTCACTGTTTTCAGTGAATAAAATAAGCTTTTTAGAGGGGGAATGGTATAAAATATATTTCATGTATTTTATTAATGAATCCGATCTTCTGTACAATGCCATTAAATAAAAATATATTATAATAATCATTCTGTGGTTGTGTTGTTGATGTGTCATAAAATAATAATTAAACAGGTCCCGACTGGTCGCGGTATACCAACCAAGCCGCTCATCATCAGTAACCAGTATGCGCAGGAGTTTGAGCCAGAGTACAAGGAGCAGGCGAGGGATCAGACGGTGCCGACCGTGGTGACGAGCTACAGCCCGTCCCCCACGGGGCAGGTCACCACGGATACCTACCAGCGTCTGCAGGCTTCTCCCCCACCTCCGGTTAATGAGCCGTACATACCACCCGGTGAGTACAAGGAGCAGGCGAGGGATCTGACGGTGCCTACCTTAGTGACCACGGTGATGAGCTACAGCCCCTGCTCCGCGAGGCAGGCTCGCGAAGGAGGAGTCGGAACGCATGTGGGAGACGCAATGGAGACTCGTCCCTCACGCCTCTCGCCGCTGCAGGAGACGCCCTGGGCGTCGGGACTCGCAAGTCGATTGACGGCCGCCGTAGGCGCGGGATTACGGACGGCGAGTAATGGATAGCTTGCCGTCCGATAAGGACTGGGCCCGAGTCGATGTCGCGTAGTGTTCTACGCGCGCCTCAATGAGTTGTCAGCAGAAACTGACGGGGTCTGCTAGGGCCGATGTCTGTCTGGGTCGCGGATAAATTTGAAAGAGAGTTACCGCGGCCCTGGCACAAGCAACTGATGGATCAGGGGTGGGTTTTAGTCAGTAGAAGTCTTTGGATGATTCCGATCATACGGTTACGACGGTGACGAGCTACAGCCTCTCCCTCACGGGGCAGGTCACCAAAAGCACAGATAATGTAATACTACCATACAGATGCCTCATCTCATACAAAGAAACCGTGCCGACGTAACTAGCGTTTTTCATCTGATTATACCGATTATTTTTTGTAAATCGATCACGTTCGGTTTCGTTCCACGGCGATAGATAGATCACCGTGGAACGAACTATCCGTGGAAAGGAACGGAACGGAACCGAATGCGATCGATGTACAAAAAATAATCAGAATGATCATTATAGAACGTCGGCACGGTTTTTTTTGTATGGGATGAGACACCACTGCCAAAAGTAAACATATACAAGCCAGGCAAAAAGGCTGTAGCCGCTGCGAGGCTGATTGCCTAGGATGTACCGGTCATACATTTAAGTATCTGCACTTGTTGAAGCTATTTTTACGCAAGTCCCTTATGTCGAGTATCGAAAGCCGATATCATAGACGGGTGATTTCCGCAACATATCTGTTTAATAAATCCAGTTTGATGAATTAATAATTTATACATACACACTTTCAGCGACTAAGACGGTATGTTCATCTCTCTGTCTCAAATATTGTAAATTATTTTATGAAAGTCGTCACAGGCAATCGAAAAGCTTTAAAGCCGGTCTGACCTTTCGATACAGGAATTTCCTCGGGTTGCGGAGGTCAGACTTCAGTTCACCGTCTAAAATACAGAGAGTGTCAATACGCATCTGGTTATACTGCAAGCCGAACTCGATGCTCGTGGGAAAAAGGCAGGCTTGCGGATTTACTCATGAGATGAGATGATGTAAATTAAGATCATTAATATTGGTAGACAGTTTGAACTTTACTCGAACAATTACTATAAGGTTCACATTGTATGGGTCGTGATCGCAGAGTTTTGCAGCAAACTTGTCACAACCTCACAATTACTCGATTGAAAAAGTATTCAATTACTATTATATCATCGTCTGCTAAAGCATAATCTTGTGTGTGTGATAATGATAGTCTATAATTCAAAGTCGTGATTTAACAGACCTAACTGAAAACAGTTTTCAGTTAGGTCTGTTACCTAACTGAAAACTGTGATGCAACGTCGCATCTACTACGTACAGTACAATTGTTTTTTTAATATCCCTCGGCAAACTTCGTGTTGCGTCAGTCGTCGGCTTTCTATCAGTTGCCCTTTGCACTTGGTCCAGACCGGACGCTCTCAATCAACTTGGAAGTATATACAGTTGTTAATACTCTTTTAACATAATGTAATTTATTTTAATAAATTGTAGTTCTAAAAACTAAAAAACACGCTTTAATGGTAAATTTAACTGAAAAGTCACTTATCCTGAAGATCCTGGTAAGGATAATGGGACAAACTAATTAAATTATTGCATTTTCATCGGTCCTTGATAAGTGTGCAAAGTTTCAAATCAATCCGACGTTTTGAAGGGGGTGAAAATCACGTTCAAAGATTCCGTTACATTGATACATAGATACATACATACCAAGCTAATAAAAGCGTGTTAAAAATGGGAGGAAAGCTACTATTTTTACAGCTCTATATATTTCACACGGAAATCAAAACAAAACAACAATAAAGCACGTTTTGAATTCAAATTATTATACGCGATAAATCTTTTTTTTTTGGACATGGAAATTAGCATTCGTTTGTATTCGGAAATGCGATGATTGCCGAAGGACATAAGTAAATAGTTGTACTGTACTTACGTAAGCGTTCGAAACTTATCTCTTGTCTTAAGTTCTATCGCGGCTTTGTATTTGAGTCCCTAACTGCTCGTGCCTGACATGACTCACGCCTATAATGACCCACATCAAGAACTAAACGTCTTTTTTATAATTTCTAGTATACCAACAAAAGGTGCTAGTCCACACGACGCTGATCCGCGACGGCGCAGGCCTCGGGTTCAGTATAGCCGGCGGGAAAGGTTCCCCTCCATACCGGGACGACAGCGACGCCATCTATATCTCCCGGATCTCTCCGCAAGGTGCTGCCGCCAAGGATGGCAAGATGCTGGTCGGCGATAAAGTTGTTTCTGTAAGTACACTTAACTGTCGGCTGAATACTTCAATTAAGAACAAATTCAATTCAATCAAATTAGAGTCTCTCGATTAACATTCGATGATTTTGCCAATGCAAATATATGAGATAGTAGTAGCCCGTTCTCAATTATACAATACTAGCGGTTTCACCCGCGTAGTTCCCGTTCCCGTGGGAATACAGGGATAAAAAGTAGCCTATGTCACCCGGGGACAGTATAGCTTCCTAAGGGTGAAAGAATTTTTGAAAGTGGTCCAGTAGTTTTTAAGTTTTTTCATTACATACAAAAATACAAATCTTTATAATGTTAGTATATATAGATTGTACATGATTGGAACCTTGTCATATTAAACAAAGCAATAGGCGATGTTAGATTCAAGTGACAAATTGACAAGTAACGAGACAACGTGCATATGTCAACATATTCCAGTATAAAATGACTCGCATTACCTTTATGCTTCCTTACATGAAAGGTGTACGAATACTGGATATGCAAAGCATAGCTTGATACGCCGTGCGAGCAAAAGCGTATAACGTGTTCTAATGATGATTGTACAAATTAAACTCGCATTGAATACCAATTTAATCGTAATATCATGCGGAGAAACAGCTAAGTAGTGCCTTCAGAAACATTTTAACTCTGATTTAATGAAGAAAACACTCGCTTTTACTTTTAAGATAAGCTAATATGGCTACTCTGCAAGCGAAAGCTTGAGTAAGAATGCAATAATGTTCAAACATTATTCAGAATTATTGAAATTTATACTTTAGTCCAAAATAATATACTAGAAACAAGCTGTTTTACAGGCAAAAGGAACTTGTTGACATTAATTATATCAAAACATTTACTACGAAAGCCACTAGCTAACCGCAAGACTTAATATAGATTTATTTCCTTAGATAAACGGCGTAGATATGGAGAGCGCTCCTCACGAAGCCGCAGTATCCCTTCTCACCGGGCACGAAAGATTTGTAAGGCTCGTTCTACAGCGGACCATCACAACGGAACAGGGTAAATATAATGCTTTATTACTTGCTTCTATGTAGGTTACTGAATGCTTGCCAAATCAGTTGCTTTTGTATTGGCAATAAAGGAATTGTGAGACGTTGCAGACATATTTCTGATACAATACTATTTTATATATTGTATGACATAATCGGTCTGCCCGTAGCATAGAAACCGCTTGGCTTAATTCTCGTCCATTAAAATATTATTTTTCCCTCGTTTAGGCGAGTTGATGGCGCGGAAGTCGACATCAGACGAAGTGAGAGAACACAAGAGCAGTCTGCAGAATGTGAACGTCACTCCGACACCGAAACCCACCACGAATCACATTAGCACACCTATCGGGAATCACACGCACACTCACACCGCACCGCGCGTGACGTCACAGACCGCACCGGTCGCAACGCCCGCACCGGTCGCACAACCCGCACCGTCGCCGCAACCCGCGTTACACAAACAAGCAACCTTCGCACCCACCGTCCCACCGCAACCCGCACCGCGAAAACTGAGTCAACCGAACGGACAGGTGAGGCTTAGTGATCGCTTTCTGTGGATTTCTCGGTTTAGATCAGTTTTTGGGAAAGTAGCATTAATATAGACGTTGATTAGTCTAATTGACTTCCATTTTTGCACAATAGTTTTACAAAAATAACATTTAGATTTTGAAAATGCTGATTTTAGTTGGACTAATAATGATGTGTGAAAATTAAAAAATATCAATGCTTTAAGAATTTTAGTCGACATGCTTTTTCTGCACATTAGAGACGCAAATAAATTCAAAATTAATCCTCGTTCACTCCAGGCCAAACCGACAACTAACAGTACGAGCACGCCCCTAACTCCCGGCGCCAATAACGTGCACGGATCTAACGACGATGTCTTCGACGATATTCAGGTAAGATTCACTCATTTATTAACTTAACAAAATTCGCAGGTGATGGTATTGGTTTAACACGTTCACATCAGAGCTTTTACGTCATAGCTTTACCACAATTGTGTGCGGTGCCTTATCTGTTTCACTTCACTATGTAGACTAGTCGAAAGTCGGCGATGACATTCAGCCTCCAATAGCTGCGAACGGTATTACGTCCGATGCATTCAGAAATATAGAGCTCATATTTCGTGATGTTCGGATTTGATATCGGTCACAACTATTAAGTTTCGGTTGAATGAGATCTCCGTACTTTTTTACATTTATCTGCTTCTCTATCTTATAAAACATTCAACATTTCAGACCTTAAAAACTGTTATTAAAACCTCATGGGTAATAAAAATAAAAATCATATTTATTAAAACCTGGTTCAAATGTAAGTAAACAAAATACATGCTAACGTATCATTACATTTATTCTAAAGTCGGACGGTGTATATATCATTATGTATTTTAGTAATTATGCACATTTTTATTGTATTCACTAGTTTGAGCATAATTTGAAAGCTTCAGCTTGACCTTGTAAAATTGCACTATCGCCAATAAACGTTGTCGGCGCTATATTGTTTATAACTTGCCATATTACACAATTATTAACTATTTATTGTTATCATATAAAACTATAATAAAAATATGTATATAAAAACCGTATGTATTTTATGTATTTAAGATTTCAGAAGTACAAACAGATGTATGTATTGCCAAAATTGGAACCTACGTTAGGATTTGGAAACCCCACATTTTTTGTTGAATAAAGTAACCAAAGAGTTTGGTAGCTAGTAGATTTCTAGAAAAAAACATCTATAAAAGCACTATTTTTTAATTTTTCAGATTTTTAAAACTGGAATGCTACGGGTGTGTTTCAATTAAACAAGCTGTACCTAAATTCTTATTTGAATTTCCTAATGTATTGAGTATTTATGTCAAAGAACTACAAGCCTCTTCATATATGCAAATATTTAACTGGTCTCGGAAAGTAAACAGAACAGAAACCAATATATTTTTTTAAATCACAGAAAGCTTTAACACAAAGTGCTCCTAAGAAATCAATATTAGGATACTTATGCAAAATATAATAAAAATACCAGATCCGCGCTGAATACTTGAATATTCAGCCTTGTTTTAGATTTTCTCGTAAAATTCTTGTAGTTTGATAAAACAACGGGCCTGATTCCGTTATTCAACATCTAGTTATACAAGGAAGAAATGAATGTAAATAATGAAACACTAAACGTGTCTAAGTGTGTATAGAAAAACATGGAGACTAGACGTTAGAACATTCTTCATTTATTTTTCTGTCAATTTTTTTTACGTAAAATTCATTGATCGCCTTTTTCTAGCTCTTACCCCTTTTGTTGTAACCGCCAATGCATTTTTCTAGAGTCGATTAATTACGAAACTGAAGAATGTTTTGGTCAAGAAAATCCTCAAAATTATAAGGATACTCTTTACTCCTCCCCCCAAACAAAGGAAATCCAACCATCGTAACTATCCAAAACCGAGTAATAATAATAACTTTCCATGGCCTTTTGATAAAGGGAAATAATTAACCGAGCGAAAAATATACTGAATGGGCGACTATTATACTTAGTAAGCGACTATTTATCCGATTTGAGTAATACCTTTTAGGAGATTTTTGTGAGCTGCGGTAATAATATTGTTACATACTTTAATTGTATTTGGGTTTCTATTTTTTCTCTTTTAGAATATTATTATTTTGAAAATAGCTGAACAACTATCGAGGCGACATCACTGTGCAGTGCGGGAGTCCGGGTTTATTCGTGTCCAAGAGCGAGCGAAGCGAGCTCGGGAACTTAGGGCACCCCGACACGGATAGGTTAGGTTCGAAGGGGATGACGGGAGCTGAAGTGAGCGAGCAAAGCGAGCGAACTTAGCTCCCGTCATCTCCTTCATGTTAGGTTACTTTAGACCCTGCAGACAGAAAAAGGAGCCCTGTCGACAAACTTATATTTTCAAGTCGCTGTTTTAGACATTTGTATTCGCCCACTGTTTGTCGCCCACTTAGTATTTCAGTAAGCCATATTCAGTATTTTTTACACCTTTAATTTGATTTTTTTTTCGCTCGTTTAAATACTAGCCTTTGATAAATACTTGATTCGAGTTTTTAAATGGCAGCCAACTAGACTTAAGTCGGACCTATTGGCGTCTGAGTTCCTAGAAACCATTTAATCTAAAAACCTGGCTGCCATGCATTTTGCATATTTTTTTCATGGCCGCCAACTTGGATTTGCATTTCGACCTCATTTCGGTATTAGCACCCCTCAAAGAATCTTTTGCAATTATTCATAGCCGCAACCGTAGATTCGATCGACTTCTAATTTAAATTTCAATAACATTTATAATCATGGCTCCGTTGGATTAATTCACAGGACTTTCCACTTAATTTTTTTATTTTTCATAGGCCTACATGGGCACTTATAAAACGTCGACAAAAGGTGCACGGTTCGGGATAGTCGTTTCCTATGGAGAAGAACCGTCAAGAAACTCCATAGTTACTCTTTTACAGTTATTCTTTAATTGTGTAAGTTGTACCCTGACTGGGTTCAAATAAGATCTGTCTTCTTTCCTGCGTACGATTGCCCAGCGAAAACGCTAGCTTTTACTTACTGGAAAGAGAAAGATATTGGTAGACTAGTAATAGCCATAGTTTAGTTTGGTGTGCAAAGTAGTGTCCGACCGAAAGTTCAGTTTCCGTTTCGGCGGCAAACCTGCCGAAACTACGACCGAAACCGAAACCGCATTCGGGAGTTGTCGCTCTGTTATCGGTCATGTTCGGTGCGTTAATTTCCATCCAAGCGAGTATTTTTTTGCTAATATTTTTTTCTTAAATGAGGGGTTTTATGTTGATTATCATACCAATAAGCGAAAATTTCGAAGACTGCATAGCTATATGATTTAAAAATAAAATAAAACCCGTCAAGTACGAGTCGAACTCGTACGCCGAGGGTGCCGTACTTAACCATTATACCGCCATAATGAAATTAGTATCATTTTTATTGGTGACTAAGTTTTAAAGATATGGGCTAATTTAGATTTTCGCGAAAACTTGAAAGTAACAATTTACCTTAATTTTCAACTTTTTAATTTTTTGGAATTTTTCTTTATTTGTCCTATAAGACCTTACTTTTTGCCAAATTTCGTGATTCTAGGTCAAAGGGAACTACCATATAGGTTTTCGACCCAAAACCAACCTTACAGCACAAATAAAGAAAAAATGCCAAAAAACCAAAAAGTTCATAATTTACTCATTAGCACAAGTAAAGGAAAAATGCATGAAAAAGATGAAAATTAATGTAAATTTTGGTACTTACAAGTTTTCGCAAAAATCTAAATTTGCTTATATCTTTTTATCATGTTGACTCAAGACCTTGATTTTTATACACCTAATAGGGACTATATACCTCAGTATCTGGTATAAATGTCAACTTGCTAGGTCCACCCATTTTTTAGAAAATCGGTGGTGACACACGGACATACTAGACAAGAAAGTGATCTTATAAGGGTTCCTTTTTTACCTTTTGAGGTACGGAACCCTAAAAATAAAGACTGACTGATTACAATAACGTTTTCTTTATTTTCCTTCGAAAGATGATTCTCGTAAGTAGTAGTTTCGGTTTCGGCCGAAACTGAGACTGTTGCCGAATTTCGTTTTCGGTCGTAAAAACCAGTTTTGGTCGGACACTAGTGCAAAGGAATCAGTCCTGCTGTTTTAGGAGGGTAAAACGAAATCTAGTAGCACCAAATGTTCAAGCTTGCTTGAATAAATTGTAAAACTGGTATTGATTGTCATTTTTTCACTTAAATGTGAGGCTTGTATTACTTTGCTAACGTACAAATTCTTTTCAAAACTTGTTAAGACTGACAATAGTAATCTGGGTTATAAATTTATAATGATACGCTACCATGGCCGAATCAACTCTCCTTTTCCCTGCACTAATAATCTTAGACTGATTCGATGTGAACGTGTTAAACGCGCAGCCGTCGCGGCCGATTACCAACGAGGACTTCCAAGCGATGATACCGGCGCACTTCCTGGGCGGTGCGCGCGCGCGGCCGGCGCAAGAGCCTCCAGAGCGCGGCGTGCGCGTCACGGTGGAGCGTGCGCCCACTGTGGTGCTGCCGCCGCCGCCCGCTGCTCTCGGCCGCGTCACCGAGACGATCACCAAGTCAACCTTCACCGAGACCACCGTCACCCGCATCACCGACAACCAACTCGTCGAGCCCCTCATCATCGAAGTAAGAACGACGGACGACAACATCTTACAACTACTAGTTTGAGGCCCCGGCCTCGCAATGGCAACTTTTAAATCTCGAAGTCTTATGCTCTCTCGATAATTGGTGGAGGCACCGTCACGTCTCATTTTAAGTATTTTTAGAAACAGGTGAAAGGTAATATGCACGTTTTTTAGCATATGAAATGGATGAAGCCTATGTAATTTTCTTTGAATTGTAAAATGAATAATGTTGGTTACCCAAACCTATTAGCTACATTAACCCTTTCGTGTAAGTATTTCGCCACATGACTGTGTCGAACTTATCAAAATTCTTTATTAATCCATCCCGCCTGCCTGCCTTCGGTTTTTAATTCGCTTGCAAAGGGAAATACGAATGTTTAATTTTTTACATGATTTATTCATATTATGAGCATGTTTAAAAAAGTTCTAACAGCTGTCCTAGCTGGCTAAACTGTAGGTTAGAAAATATTTAAATGTGGTGATAAGATGATTCGTAATAAATAGGTTTTATCGATAATTAATTGAATCAATAAAAAATACGATAAAAAATCTACACATGGATAATTTAATCTGTAAGTATTATTCATCGGTAGTTTAGATCTGAAACATACGAAAAGCCTGTACATTCAAGTCCGGGTCTGGGCTTTGCTTTTTTATCACCCTATCGTCTTGTCGCACCGCCTCCTTTCCACTTTGCCTATAATGCGATTATGAGCCAATATTAAAAAAAATAGTCTTGCTCATCCCGCCATCTCAGGGTTTGCTTTTCAAATATAAAAATCAAGCTTTTCCCCTTCCAAACTTCTTTGTCTTGCGCGAACTCTAGTCAAGTTTGAACCGCAAACGTGATCCTGGTCTTTGCGCAGCAGTGAAACACGAATTACGCTAGGAAAACTCAAAAAATCTGTCTTCAGTCCTTGCACAAGAGGCATAATGAGAAGTTCTTCTAAATTACGTACGATTAGAAATGGCCACCTAATTTATCGTGTGATTTAAGTAGTAACTAGAAGAATTTATAGATTTACCAACAACAACATGCGTATTACCCTTTTTATCGCGGCAAGTAAACTGCAAAATCATCATGCTAAAATGTTTATTCAAAATTGGACCAACACTGCATGATACAATCATTGCATACGACCTTTCAGTCTTCGTAGTTAGCGCAGAATGTTCATGTTATAACTTGATGTAGAGACAAGGTGACTGACCCACATATCTTGTGGGTGTCAGCAATATTCTAATATGATATAGGTGAGGGTGGTTTTAGAGTCATACATAAATGGTGTTTGCACGCGGGTTTGTTCAAGAGGTGTGGTTCTCGCCTTGCACTTATTATGAGTCAAAATTAATGAGCCTTCGTTAACGTCAATGTTGATAACACAAGAAGCACGGCTGTGCGGGTAGTTTTAAAATCTTTTACAAACATATAATAGTCATAATGGATCTTTGTGTATCTGAAATTGGCTCTGCCAACCATTGCGCAAGAAACGGTTTGTCATCATAGAGTAAGCGAGGTAGGACGATGCGACAAACGTAAGCGAGTGAAAGAGACAGTTATACAATGCTCACTTTCAACATTGACACAAAAATAGCTACTGCGCAGGGTCTTGCAGCCAATTCAGAGACACAAAGATCCGTTGTGAGTATTATACGCGCGTGCGTAATCAACTAAAGGTATCGCTAAAACCGCCCAAAACCATAACAATAATACATTCCAATTGCTGAGTAATCCACAAACATAACTTCTCGGATAGAGAGCTACTATACGGCGAAGTTATTTTGTAATACATACACATGTTATATCATCTCTTTGGCAGGCGACGGTTTGGGATGTTATTTCAACAAAGGCGTCTATAAAGGACCAGTATTAGAATTTTTTATCAAAAATAATTTAAATTAAAACATTTAACTTAGTTTTAAGACTTGATTTCTCTTGTTACAGGAAGTTACCTTACTTAAGGAAGGAGGATCTCTAGGATTTAGTATTATCGGTGGCACTGACCACTCTTGTGTTCCATTCGGTGGAAAGGAACCTGGCATCTTTATATCGCATGTAAGTGTACAAACATACTTTGTTTTTTATAGTTACAAGTTGCGTTAGCACTTTTTATTGGGGGTCCAACCTCGGCCACATACATGGTCATACTCAGGCCTTATCCGATCGGCACAGTACGTATTATTTTTTTCTTATATTAGACGTCATATCAGCAGTCAACCCCAGTAAAGCCATATTCCACGCGTAGGTTATTTTTATTTTTTAGTCTTAGTTCATTCAGTCGATCCAAAGGTTGTCTGGTAGATATCGCTGTAAGCGATAAAACCGCCATTTTAGCCATAGTATTAAGTTTCATAAATCTGTGTATGTTTTTGGTTTAAAAAGGATATTTTATTCTATTCTAAAAATGAATCAAATATTGATCAAGCTTTCTGATACCGCTCGATAGGTGGTGCCTGGTGGAGTAGCAGCTCGTTCAGGCAAGTTGCGCATGGGCGACCGTCTCCAGAAAGTGAACGGCGTAGAACTGCCCGGCGCAACGCACCGCGACGCCGTGCAACTGTTGCTGCAACCCGGTGCAACGCTCACGCTCACCGTGCGACACGACCCGCTGCCGAATGGATTCCAGGTTAGTGACGTCATCGCGCTATACACCAAACACCGTGACACGGGATTGAATAATAATTTATTTTTTATTAATTTATTTTAATTTATAAAATGATTATGAAGTACGAACTTAAGTTTTGAAAGATTACATTGTGTTAAAATCAAAGTGTTGCTTTTATTATTTATCTATCTGAAATATGGGAATAATATAATAATGAAAAAAAAAAACTTATTATTTGAGTTATTATATTTTTATTGTCTTCAATCGAGCGTTTGTCAATAGTTTTTGTACAATCCTGTGTCACATAATATCTCAAATGAATAAAATCCAATAAATTGAAACATTTAACTGTGACAAATACTCTTAATTTGACAAAATACAGTCTCCACCATTGGGTATGTCTTGTTATGAATATTCGTAATCTGTGTGTACACACGAACACATACATAAGCGCGCAATGTTTTGCATGTTATGCAAGTAACCGAATTTGTGGATATAATGGTGAGAAGTTGAAAGCATAATGTGAATTCACGAGTAGAATGATTTGAGTATTGTCGCTTACAGTAGTCATTTGGCGGTATACAATAATAAAAAGTATGCATAACGCTTATGCATTGATGCACATGATTGTTCAACATTTATACTGACAAAAGCATCTAGTATGTCTTTGCTACGAATAGGGATGTTTCCTGGGTAGAAAAATGATCATTCTATTTAGTCCGTCTCTGAGATTATCAAATAATATTAGACACGTATTTTTTGCTTTACCAAATCAATAAAAATTGATAAAGATAAAGCGCATCAAAGTTCTGGAGTGGGGGCTTGTGACGTCACTTTGTCAGTATAAAGTGTAGCACACCGTGACGTCACACGATATTCCAACACACTGTATCGTCGTCATTTTTTGTTTACGTGGCAAAAGAAAAAATACGTGTCCAATATTTTTAGGTTATCTAACTGACTGACTAAATAGATAAGTTTTGTCAACTACCCTTTTCTGTCGCTTATTTACTAGCGTGTTTCTTGTTCAGGGACGCAATCTTTTGAGTCTCGAACAGCACATTTATTTTGTCGTTATAAAACGCAAACAATTGTTTTGTTCCACACGTTCGCAACACGGCCACCTCCACACGTTCAGGGTCTCATACAAGTTGAGATTGTTGACGCAACTGTAAGTGTGAACGTCGCTCGGCGATCTCGAACTTATGTGTGTTAATTTACCAAATATATATGTCAGTCTCCAACCCCTCATCCAGTCACTCCGTGTGCCCAGCTATCGTCGTATTCGGAATGGTTATTTCGTAATACAGCTTTTCCTATTTAGAACGCGACTTTTCATCTTAAACAAGAATCCCTTTTGCTTATAGCTCTTTCAACTGTTATGCAAATTACACTGAATCTTACACCCCTTACAATTTTGTCTGTTATGTGCTAGGTTTTTTTTTTTTATCTAGAATGTGTTTGTAAATATCTAGTATGAAAGCTTTTGTCTCCTTGAGTGCATGAGGTATTGTGTTGTGGCTTTGCATGTTACAAGTGTTTGTGAATGTAGTTATTCAAGTTACCCGAATAAAATAGCGAACTTTCTATATCAGGTACTCAATTTTTTGTCTTGAATTTTTTGAATCAATGCCTATAAACTTATGAATCAATGCCTATAGACTTATTTTTGTTATTTTTGCCGTTGTTTCAACTGTTTCTACTCTCCAGGACCTAACCATAATCAAACAAGAAGGTGAGAAGCTAGGGATGCACATAAAAGGAGGTTTGAACGGTCAGCGTGGCAACCCTAACGACCCTAATGACGAAGGAGTCTTCATATCGAAGATAAATAGCGGTGGAGCCGCCAGGAGAGACGGTAGACTGAAGGTGGGTACAATAAAATTGATTTAACATGATAATATTTCACCATATACTTTTTAGACACAAATGTGGAAAACTGATGCATGTTAGTTCTAATCAAATATGTTCATTCCCTAAAAGCTTATTTGAGCTGGTTTACATCAAGACTAGGATTATATACACAGTCTTAACTAACTATACGTCATCAATCAAATATTTTCTACGAAACAGGTTGGCATGCGTCTATTAGAAGTGAACGGTGTGTCGTTGCTCGGCGCGACGCACAACGAAGCCGTCAACGCATTGCGTTCAGCCACCAACGCACCTTTACACCTCATCGTGTGCTACGGGTACACCAGACCAGAGAAGATAACTGTAAGCACTTACAGCTTGGCATAAATATATGTAGACCCACATCATTTGGTTACAATAACCAGTTGCAATGCATGAATGATGCAACAGATTGTGCCATATGGGTTGCAAATATTTCGGTCTGGCATTGTATATTTTTTGATTTTATTGTTTCTTATTCATACACAACTCAGTCCAAATTAATAAGGAAACATTATCCCTTATCAAACAAGAATGCTTTTACAATGCTTCCAAAATTTACGCTTTTATAAATACACTCAATTATTTTTGACACTAATATCATTTGACACGCTCCCGAGTGTGTTTTTCTTCACCACCCGAGTTTGTGAGTCCGTTTTGGCGAGCGCTTGTTAGAAAGAGATGAATGTTTGCACAGACCGGTAGCGAGAGCGGGACGGCGGAAACGGGCGGCTCTCTGTCTCACTCAACGTCAAGCCTGGACCGAGATGATAGTACGTTGCACCAACAGCAACAGGTCAGTATTATAAGCGCTTCCTAATGTTCCTTTTGTTGCATGATTTTTAATTTTTTGTTAATTCATTTGATTTGAACACAAGAATTCATCCTAAGCTTTGGAACCTTTAACATTTTTGTTCTGATAAATCTTTGTTAATATTACCTTAGAATCTATTCCATCTCTATTATGTTACTTAAGGTAGGAGAGGCTACAAATATCTGCCAAGAGTATGATTAGCAACACTTCTCGAATATCTACAGTATTCATTTTTTTTTTATTCGTCGATCTACATACGAGAACTGAAACTACTTGAATTTACATACATACATAAACTCACGCCTTTTTCCCATGGGGGTAGGCAGAAACTACAGAACGATTTTTTTACTTGATTTTAGTTTTATATAAAAGATATATATAATAAATTTGGTTATCACAGGAGCAACAATTCCAACAGGACCTTGTTGAGTTTGAACACGAGAAACAAGTCGCAGAAATGAGGGAAAAATCTACACCCGAAAAGGTTGGTTGGCTATTCTCTAAATCAAATGAAATATGTTTTATTGTTATTTAGTTTTTTGATCCTTAAAGTTGGAGTCTTTAAATCAAGAGTGAATAGGTTACTTCTAGACAAGCACGCTTCACCGTCGACCACATCATCACTTACCATCAGGCGAGATAGTGGTCAAACGCGAGCCTATCGAGAAATAAAAAAAATACTTTAGTTTTCGAAAAGTAACTTTATATGCCTTTACAGCATATTTTTATTATTATGTACATAGTTGGCTATTGTTTGTTTAAAAAACTTGATTATTAATGACTTTTTCAAAAGTTTTTCCTTCAAGGTTCTACTTACTCTACCAAAACTGAATTTAAAAACGTAATTTTATGGTTTAGAATCTAGAACCTTACTTAAAAACATTTCAGGTCTTAGATATCGTTCACGCCGTAGAGAGCATGGCTCTCGAGCCCGCGCCTCCGATATCGCCCGAACTGCAACACAAGACGACCACCGTCGTAATGTCCAAACACACACTCCAACCTCAGGTTAGTCCAGCTTAAACTGTACATATTTATATGAAACTATTGAATACAAGCTACAGAATAATGATTTTGCTCTAAACAAGCTAAAAGAAAAGTTTTGCTCTATCTAAAATGCCAGAATGATTAAATAATTGTTTCTAGTTTAAGAAAAATGCGTCCACTAGTTTTAAAAAAATGCCATTGGATTATTTTGCACTAGTAGTCGCATTGTTCTTGATCATCCCCTGAGTAAATTTGAATCCCCACAGACGGTCACAGAATAAGTTTAGACTGTCAATGTAGAGAGTCTCGAGCACAGACATAAATCTAACTAGATAACGCAAGTCCCTCCATCTGTATGAAAACCAAGCGTGCCACTTTTTCACACACAATTTAAAAAAAAACTTACTTACCAATGAAGGAAAACATTTCCAATGTCTCGGCCAACTTTTTCTATACAGTCTTTACAGCTCAATATAGCATTAAAAGCATTCTAGATTTCGGTGGCATTCCGGTGCCGATAATGCTAAATGAAAAGCTCACTGCTCAGATTATGATCATTGATCGTAACTTTACTCAGTTTTTGGCACGCGAAGTACATACAATCTCGTCATCTAGTTCGATTTATGTCTGTGGTCTCGAGATTCATAATATTTTTGATTTCATAAGACCGTTTCTTGTTCTGTGTCCAACTGTAAATAATTTTACTTTTTATGCATGTATTATATTGTATTTTCCAATTTGAAAATAACAATTGATTTCTTAAAAATTTTAAGCTTTATATTTTTGATAATTGGAACGTTTATATTACAGCATGATAAATACATTTTAGCTTTGTATTATATTATTATTATTAATAACTTTATCGTATTATAAAGGCCGAAACAACTCTGCTGTATAACTTTTTTTGCACGGTTAGCATCTTCCTGAATACGATCTTGATAGCATGCACTATGTATATTTTGTAGTATAAATTATTGCTTGCATGAAAATATTCGTAAATATTCTGTATTGAGTACTTTAAGTATACTATTCGTATGTTTAACTCCTTGTCTTCCAAAATAAATGTTGTTTAGTATATCTACATGAGCCTTTAATATGTAGTTGGTTGTGATGAAATGGAAGGGTGGCACTTTACAGAAAACTTCAGTACACCTCTCTCTTTACGGATATCTTTCAATCTATTGTCTGTAAACGTATTAACTACTACAGCATTGATATTGAATTTAAAGGACTGTTTTGCATGTATCCTCAATTTCTTTAAGTTCTCTCTTGGGACGTCTACGTAATAATTTATGGAAATGTAATAGATCTTCTAAGTGTACCCTAGTACTATTAGTATAAACCTTATAGCAAGACGATGTTGTTCAGTTCTTATTTTAATTTCCTGTAGCTTAGCTCAATGTCGTCATGTGTTAGCTTGTATATGGGTTCTGCCTAGAGGACGACCCTACTGGTGCAGTTTATAATTAATGACAAAGCGTATTACGTCCATTGCAGAATGCATCCATTGAGGAACAGGAAGAAAACACATAGTACGACAATGTTAACTTCTGTCCAAACACTTTGTAAATAAGTAATGTTCAATAAACTAACGGATACACATAACATGTCCAGTAAACTTATTTATATAATGTGTTAAATGATCTGTGAACTGTGTTCTTGACCGAAAAAATCTAAATGAAATTTATAATAATTACGCATTTATAATTTTTGGTTAACCAATATAATGAGTGTTATAAAATAAATTAAATAAATGTTTTTAATTCAGAATAGCTGTGTACGAATGCAATGCTATTTAGTTGCATTGATGATCTTTATGTCCGAGGGTTTACAATGATGTTTTGAGTATAGATATCCAAACATACTTTTTCTATATGTCGTTCTAGCTTCGCGCTATTTAACATTATGTAATCAATTCCATGTGAAACATGAAAATGTTCATTATGAAAAATATTTTAACATAAAGTGGTAAATGTATATAATAGCAAAATTTATCATTGTACTTATTATAGTATGTAAGGAGAAGGGTATATGTAGTTAAGATAACATGAAATAGGTATGTGTCAAACAATATTTTAGTTCGAAATACTGGATTTGGCATTGTTTCAAATCGAAAGTTAAAATAGTATCCAATTCCTACTTCAATTCATAACATGTGGAAATCTCTATCTTACCTAACCTTTTAACAGTTTGGAACATAGTCAGCTTTCATCTTTACATGTTTAATATCATCAACTATATAACCTGTCCTACTATATTAATTCAATAATATTGATGTATAAACATCTCGGTTTGTGACAGCTTTTTTATAGAAATGTGTCAAACGGCCATTTTGATTCCTCAGTTAAAGTTATCAGACTATTGAAAAATCGGCAGTTATTAATACGGATTTATCCCATTGATATTACCATTTTTTTTACATTATTACCCAGTCCGATACGACCAATTTATATCATTATAATAATAAATATGTAGTAAAATATTTAGCCTACAACTACATTCTATAACTGACAACTTAAGAGGCAACGGGGACAAAGAGCGCCGTTTGTATTTCCTAAGTAAAAAAGTCTTAATTCGAGTTTTGGCTCTCGCCTATTTCCTCCTCCAATATTAGACCAATTTAAAAGATATTTTGTAATCTGAAAAATAAAGATATATCCTATGTCCCTATGCTTTCCTTTTTGATGATACATTATCTTTAGAAGCACTAGAACCGTCAAAAATAGAGAGCTGTGTATACTCGGCTATGTGTAAGCTGTGGTTGCCTGTAATTGGGTGTGCATTGCAGGCAAATTATATAATGTATGTTTTTTTATGTTTTGTGTAGGATGATATTGTATTGTTGCACTCGTTGGTGATCCAAAATAAATAAATAAATAAATGCTCAAAATTGCGCTGTCTACAGAGGCTTAGTGTACAAATTTGACAAATATAAATGAAAAAAAAAGGAACCAGTTTATGGAATATCTTTTAAATTGGTCCAATATTGGAGGAGAAAAGAGACAAGAGCCAAACCTCAAATTATGACTTTTTACTAAGGAAATTCCGTCGGCGCTTTCTGCCCATATTGCCTCTTAATACTAATATATATTTGTAACTCGTTGTATTCTATGTAATCGTCAATCCAAAAGACCAATTTTATATACCTGTTTATCCCTGTTTGTCTAACTAGAACAATTCTATTAATATACATCAATGAAATAAAATAACACGACAAATTAACGTCGTTTGTTTCGAAATGTTTATATTTCGCTTCCAACTTTTTGACAGTGTTTATGAATTTATTTTTTTCTGATAAAACGGTACCTATCTTTGTTGGGTACCAAATCTTTGTCAAAATAATTAGTCTCATTTGATTTAAATTATGTAAGACTTAAAATAAGGTTTTTGGCCAAATTACTATTCTCAACTGCCAATTATTTTAAATTTGATAAAAACTATTGTGCTTTTACTTTATTTACTTTTTAATGTACAAAATTGTTCTAATTGACGTTATGTTTAGTGTTGCATTAAAATACATGATGTTTCAGATGACGTTTTCTTTTGTTTTATGTTAGCATGTTTTCAATGACATTTATTTTGGAAGATTTTTGTTCCTCGCTGAATTAGGCTTTTGGGTTTTATGCAAATTAATTATTGTTAATTTACTCATGATTTTCGTATTCATATTCTCGTGCAAGTAGCTTCGCTATTGTTCGATGTATGAAATAATAATAAATTATATTTGGCTCAATTCGCGATTACGCTCGAGTATGTAGCATTTTGTTTTGGTCTTTCTTTTAGTCGTATGTAGCCAAAGTAATGAGTTGCGTAAGTACCGAGTGGTGCAGTATATTTTGTTGGTTTGGTTAGTCGTCTAGTTCGCAAGCGGCGCCCCCCTCGCCGCTCGCGGTGTTCACGCAGCAGAAGGCTCGGACGCCGCCCCCCTCCGCACCGACCCCCCCGCCCACGCCCGCAGACGGCACGCCGGTGGACCCGCCGCGCCTGCAGCGCCCCACCAGGCCACCACCTGCGCCTCCTGCCACCCCATCGACTCCTGCGACCCCGGCGTCTCCCGCCAAACAAAAACCTCAAGTGCCTCGCAAGCCACACACGAAGCGAGTTAGTTTCACACAAGAACCGATGGATGAACCCGAACATTATCCCCTATCGACGAACGATACGAATGTATTTCGATACTCATTGCATGACGAGCATGACGACGAACGAACGGGGCCTATGATCATTGACACTAACGATGCATGCGAGGGGTTCAGCTCCTTACTAATCCGAAACCAAACGACTACCGAATTGGGAGTCTCGAGACCGGTCCCTAAAGCGAGTCGAGTACTTCACGCCGACCTCATCATCCCGCCTCCGCCTTTGTTCGACACTTACATTAGTGATAGTGAATTAATTGAAGATGAAGATATAGAGGCAAGTCTACCACCTATCACTGTAATTCCTGAACGGATTTTGCTGCCTGAGCCCGCGGTGGCCGAAACATCCATGCAGTCCTCAAATTCTACAAATTCTCCTGAAACCGAAGTCCCTCCTCCCCTTGTGAATTACGATGCTTTTCCACATTTGGTATCGGGGCCGGTCGTTCCTGACGCACCATTTCGCTCGGTTATAATATCAGCAGTGCCTTCAAGTCAAGTCTTCCGTACACCAGAACTTCCTGTAGCCAATGATGAATATTATAAAGAACTTTCTGTAAGTCCTAGTGGAGAACCCGATACCCCTGCATTGCTACACGCACAATATAAAACTCTGCCTACTGTGTCACATGTCCCTAACTCTCCATGTAGTTTACATCCTGATCAAACTTATATCGATGAAAGAACAATATATGTACCCGTGCACCGTTCATTACGTGATTTGAGGACAGACAATAGTACACCGGGTATGGTTCACTCTAACACATACCCGCCTATCAACCCTTACCCATCTCTAACGACTGTAGCTGGAACATACAATCCATACACATGCACAGTCCCTGTAAGCTCTTCCAATCAAATTGGTTTTATGAATCACAAATCACATACCGCTCTAGTTAGTACTTTAGGACAAGATATAAATGCAAACATCACTTCATCTGTCCCCACTAATATTGATGATGCGCCTAAAAGTGTTCAATCAGAGAGAAGAGTTCGTTTCGGTGAGGTGACGACAGTGGCCGAAACCGATAGAATGTCGAACAGTTCGGATCCCTTGAGGGAAGGGAGCCCTACGCCCGCATCCGCCTTGAAACCCGCATGGAGCAGCAAAATCAAATCCTTCGCCATCGGCGAGGTAAACATCAATGTACGGAATCTTATCCTCGCACACACACACTCAGCTTCTTTTGATTGTGTTCGTCGTCAACCCAACCTGGATTTTTGACTAAAAACCACATAAGTTTGTCATCCCTCCATATCCCATTTTGTTACTTACCCCCATTAATTTATTGTTTTTAACTTGCAATTACTTATATTTTGCATGTTTGATTTACTAACCGCAATAACCTTATTTTATTATTTGTTTATTATTAAAACATTGACTGCATGGGTGTGAAGCCTGGAGAAGGGAATTTCAATGCTTGTAAATATCATAAGCTTTTTAACTCATTATTTATTAAATGTGCGTGTCAATTTTTTTGTAAGTTTAGCTAATCAAATCGAATGTCCTCAGGCTTCCCCACCTCATTCTGGTAATTTTGTGAAAGCGTCTGTCAGCGATAAGAAGAAGTTCTTCGAAAATGCAATGGAAGAAAGTCATAAACCATCGCCCAAACCAGGTAAATATTGACCATTCAGAAAGTTTTGGGGTGTTCGAAAATGTAGTATAGTCGGGAAGCGAGAATTATTACAGTCACCAGACTGTGACACCAGTATTTAAGCAGAACATTATTGTGCTCCAAAATAATATCACATGCTACTTCAAGTACTATTTAACTATACACTATAACACTGGATCAAAAATCATATTTCAGGGATACAAAGGGCATTTATTCAAATAGATAATTCTTAATCGTTAACTGCTGTTTCCAGAAAAAGTTTTCACATTCCTATCAGCGGATGAGGTGGAGAAATTGAAGCAAGAAGAGGAAAGGAAGATGGCCTCTCTGTCGCGATCAGAGCTCGGCTCGTGGTCCCCAGGCGAGGACCGGCAGAGTGGATATAGCTCACATTCCGACGACGAACCTTATGAGAACGGCCATAGGTAAGGTATTAGTAGATTACTATAGGATGATTTAGTTAAATTCTCAATTTTGGTAATTCTTGGTCCTGTATGAACCGCAGGGCCCATGGGATTCACACAGGTTTGATAGATGTGGCAACACTTGGGGTAGGCCAATGTAGAGTAGTGGACAACTTTGCGGTTGCTAAAAAGTACGCAGGATAGACAAGAAGGGTTGGAATGGAACGAAGTGGACAGTGCTAACTGATCCTACTAGTATGAAAAGTTTGCTGGTTTCTTATAGAGTAACGGTCCACGTGATTTTTTTGTATAGTAGTTGTTAGCGACGAGACACAAGTATCATAAGAAGTCGATCATATTTTTAAGCGTAGATACATAAGTTGTATAAAATAAAGAGTAAGTTTAAGCGTAGATGTCATTTAAGTGTAGGTTCGTATTTTTAAATTGTATAATGATTAAGTAAACATCTAAGTTTAGGCTAGGAATAATGAATTGCTGTATTCAGCAAGGCATAGTAGCATAGAATTAATAATAGTTTCACCATAAGATTGGAATGCGACCCGCCTCCCGACGTACACTCGGTTTCAGGTAGAGAAATTCGGCCAATCGCGTTGGCGAAACGATAGCCACCATAGATTTCAGTATTTCGGTGTTTTTAGTGTTTAAATTAAGGTTTATCGTTGAAATGTATTGTAATTAGATAGAATAAGTGTTTCAACATGTATTAGTCATAAGTTCAACATTGTAAGGGATGTTTTACCGCAGAAAAGAGGCAGAGACAGTTCCCAATACCACGCTGCACGGGATACGCGCGAACATGTAAGAGCGCCCTGATTGGTCAACGGTCTTAAAGTCAGATGTCCGCGCAAATTGTAGTGTTGTGGTTGGTTAGGTCAGTAGAGACCACGCTTCCCCGCTCAAGCGGGGGATGCGTCTGTTTTTATAGAGGGCCCACATGTGCGGTCGGGCATTCCGAATCAGTAGCGTCACCAGTGTACATTCTAAGAAAATAAACAACGAGTAATATTCAATCCAACAAGGCTTTCTTTTTTGTCTATAACGCCGCTCAAGTACTCCCGCCAGCGAACCCTATCTAGTCAACAAGTCAACAGTAACATCCAGACAAACAGTCACCAACAGTGGTCCTTCGAGAAGCCGGATCGGGTTCAAGAAAGAAGATGCCTTCAACAAGAGCCGGAGCAGGACGTTCGAAAACTACAGAAGAAAGCACATCGCCGTCGGGTTGCAGCATGTACACGCCAAGTGAAAACGCAAGTGAGTCAACTATAAGCGCGTCGGAGGCGAGTCGATCTACACATAAAATGTCGCCGCCGCCCGACGCGAATGCTCGCCTAGCAGAGGATGCTGCTGTGAAGGAATCATCCGGGAAAGCTACCTCCAACGCACCCCACACAACTCGTACCATTGAACGAATAGAAGTGTCAAGTCACGCACGCCAAGAAGAGAGCCACCCTACGCAGCAGAACCCGGAAAGAAGTGTTGCTGTGAAATTGCGTCGAGTAGAAGGAAGTACACCGACGTCAATAGAAGGGAGCCTGCAGCGACCGCCTCACGCTAAAAAGTCGACCCGCGACACAGATACACTATCTGTCCGCTCGTCACATAGAAGGAAAGCTGAGGCGCAAGCGAAGCTAGCGGTGGCATTAAGGGAAACGGAATTGGCGGAGGCGCGAATAAGAGTGGCTCAAGCTGAATTAGAACTCGCAGCGGCTGAGTCAGACGAAGAGGATGGTGCCGAGCTGTATGAACGAACGCAAGAGGTCGAGAATTGGTTCATTGAAACCGGAGCCGGACCTACAAAGGATCAGAGGCCGGCTGAAATAGAAGAAAAAAGGAGCGACATACAAGAGTTAGCCCAAGTGATAATGAAGCTGTCAGAAAAGTCACGCGACATTAACATACCGCGGCATGTTGAGCTCCCTTACTTCAACGGTTCATGTGACGAATGGTTAGCTTTCAAAAGGTCGTACGAGGACAGTGCTGTTTCTTATAGCAATGCGCAAAACCTAGCGCGTCTCAGAAGAGCGTTACAAGGGACAGCTAAAGAAGCAGTACAGAGCCTGCTGTTCACAGCCGAGGAGCCTCGTGAAGTCATCAAGTGCTTGGAGTCAAGATTCGGAAGACCTGGGGCATTAGCATTAGCGGAACTTGACAAAATAAAGAACTTGTCAAAGGTGGGTGAAAACCCAAGCGACATATGCGTTTTCGCAAGTAAAGTGAAAAATGCAGTCGAAACGATTAAGGCATTGAAGAAACCGCAATACCTCAGCTCACCCGAAACCTTGAAGGCCGTAGTCGACAAGATGCCAACCTCCATGAAATTCAGATGGTTCACTTACCATAGAACCAGAAGAGACGAAGAACTCCAAGAATTGCTGTTAATTGAAGCGTTCTTGGAGATAGAGGCCGATATGTGCGGGGACTTTGCTCCACCTGAAATGTCTTCGGAGCATAAGAAAGTGAATAGAAAACCCGTACATACAGTCCAAGAAGTATCTTATAAGAAGTCGTGTCCTACCTGTGAAGAAGAGCATTTCGCAATCGAATGCAAAAGGTTTAGAGACGCTAACATCGACGAAAAATGGAACACAATCAAGAAAGCGAGGATTTGTTTCAAGTGCCTACGATTTAAACATTCAAGGCTGAATTGTAAAGCTCCAGTCTGCAAGCAGTGTGGGAGATGGCATCACACTATCCTACACTCCGACAAGCCACCTGTATCGATAGGGAAGCAAATCAACAAAGAAGGCGGTGCGTCAGAAGAAACGGTTGCTTCGATTAACAACGCTAAAGGTGAAGAAAAAGCATACCTGAAAATCATCCCTGTGGACCTCTATGGACCGAAGGGTCATGTTCGTGTGCTCGCGTTGTTAGACGAAGGATCAACAATAACGCTCCTAGACGCATCGATAGCCAAACAGATTGGAGCTAAAGGGAATCTTGAAAGATTAACGATCGAAACTGTCGGTGGGAAACTAATTAGAAAAGATAGTTCGCAAAAGATTGAGCTGAGAATTAAGGGGGCTCATAGAAGTGACAAGCGAACTATCACAGTAAGAACCATCGACGACCTGAAGCTGTCTGAACAGATAATAAATAAGGATACAGTAAGGAACTGTCAGCACCTAAGGACGATCGAAAATCAAGTACTCTACGTCACAGAGAGGCCCAAGCTGCTAATAGGTCAAGACAACTGGGGCCTCATTGTGACAAGAAAACTGAGAAAAGGCAAGCCATCTGAACCTGTGGCCTCCCTTACCAACCTAGGGTGGGTGCTGCACGGATGCGAATCAGGAGCTAACACCTTAGTGAATTTCACCCACTATGGCAGAGCTACAGCAAGCGAAGAAAGCGTAGAGGAAATTGTCCGTGAACATTTCCAATTAGAATCTCTTGGGATTCAAAATCGTTCACCGTCAAACGACAGCGATAGAAGAGCTTTAGAAATCCTCGAGAAGACTACGAAGAGAATGGCAAGCGGTCAATTCGAGACCGGACTTCTATGGAGAAGGGAAGACGAGAGCCTGCCTAATAATTATAAGCACGCCCTCCGACGCCTATTCAACCTCGAGAAGAAGTTAGACAAAGACAAAGAGATGCAAGATTCTTACAAGACCCAGATTGAGAATCTGATTGGAAAAGGTTACGCAGAGTTGGCCCCGGCGAACGCGAGCGAAGGGAGGCTTTTCTACTTGCCTCACTTTGCCGTCGTTCATCCAATTAAGAAGAAGCCAAGAATAGTCTTCGACGCAGCAGCTAAGTACGAAGGGAAGAGCCTGAATGACGCTTTGTTATCGGGTCCCGACCTATTACAATCGCTGTTTGGCGTGCTGCTGCGCTTCAGGGAAGGGCCTGTGGCGGTCATGGCTGACATACAAGAAATGTTCCTGCGGGTCAAGGTCAGAGAAGATGACCGAGACAGTTTAAGGTTCCTGTGGCGTGGCGACCAAAGATCAGGCAAACCGAAAGAGTACAGAATGTCTTCGATCATCTTCGGGGCGGCGTCGTCGCCTGCGACAGCGATTTACGTCATGAATAAGAATGCGGAAAACTTCAAGGAAACCCACCCGGAGGCAGTAAAAGCGATAAGAAGAAACCACTACATGGACGATTACCTACAGAGTTTCTCGTCTATCGACGAAGCGAGAAACATATCAAAGAAAGTGAAGGAAATCCATGAAGTGGCAAGCTTTCAGTTAAAAGGTTGGGCTAGCAACGAAGAAAAAGTCTTATTGGAATTACATGACATTAAAAATGAAGATTCTCTGCAACTCACTAAGGAAGAAAAGACTCTGGGACTTAGATGGCTAGTTAAAGAAGACATGCTAGCCTTCAACGTAGGACTAAGAAATACGTCCAAAGAATTATTGAATGGTGAAAGAGTACCAACAAAAAGAGAGGTAACGAGCGCCGTAATGTCGACCTTTGACCCTATGGGTTTTGCAACACCTGTCTTAATCCAAGGGAAGAAGTTAATACAGGACATTTGGCGAACTCAAATAGGCTGGGACGACCCAATTAACGAAAGTCAGCAAGAAACCTGGATGAAATACTTGGGTGAAGTTTCAACGTTGACCAAGCTGAAAATACCAAGGTGCATCTCGCCCCGCACAAGGAAGGGACAATTGCACACGTTCACTGACGCGAGCGAAGAAGCATACGCCGCGGCGGTATATTGGAGGACAGTTGAACCAGACGGAAGCGTACACATTTCACTGATCGCTGGCAAAGCAAGAGTGACGCCAACGAAGCCTGTCTCAATACCAAGGCTAGAATTACAAGCTGCCTTGCTTGGCAGCAGGCTATCAGCCGCGATCCAAGACGAGATGGAATTAGAGGTTTCCAATAAGACCTACTGGACGGATTCTAGTACCGTACTGCAGTGGATCAGGGCGGAACCAAGAAAGTTTAAAACCTTCGTGGCCAATCGACTGGCTGAGATCGAGGAGAAGTCCAAGCCAGACAGCTGGAGATGGGTGCCTACAAAGGAGAACCCAGCAGACGACGCCACAAGGGGAATTCCAATTGAATTCAACCATAATGCCAGATGGTTCAAAGGTCCGGCATTTCTCCGTCAACCAGAAGAAGAGTGGCCATTTCGGGACTTCAAGCCTGAAGATACCACGTCGGAAGAAAGAGGCAAGCTAAAGGTGATGACGATGAAGGCTGTGGAAGAAATCTTCATCGATCTGGGGAGGTTTTCGAGCTGGGAACGACTGCTCCGCACAATGGCAAGAGTTGTTGCGTTCACGCGGCTCTTATTAGAAAAGACCCGCAAGGCGACCTCCGCCGCCGCGCATCGGGCAGACGAGCCCTGGAGACCTCAAGGAAGACGCCAGAAAGATAAGAAACATCCAATCACCAGTCGAGCCGCCAACAAAGAGGATAAGAAATTGTCGTACTTACCTCTGGAAGAAGAACACCTAAGGAAGGCCGAAGAAATATTGCTAAGGATGAGCCAGAACGAGAGTTTCGCGACAGATATAGCGAACTTAAGGGCAGAAAAGCCCTTAGAAAGCGCTAGTCGGCTCAAGAGGATAGACGTCTATATGGGAGACGACGGGATCGTCAAGTTAAGGAGCAGAACAACGAAGTTCCGCGACGAAGGAATAAGAAAAATGAATCCCGTAATTCTAATTGGGAAGCAGACAATCACTCGCCTCCTAATAAGATTCTATCATAACAAGTTTCTTCACGGAAACACCGCAACAGTTATGAACGAGATTCGACAGAAGTATTGGGTCTTGGGCTTAAGAGCAGCTCTGAAGGAAGTCGCGCACCGCTGTCAATGGTGCAAGATGAGGAAAAGTATGCCAGAGATACCCCCGACAGGAGATCTACCGAGCGAGAGGCTGCAACACCATCAATTCCCGTTCTCTTGCACGGCCGTAGATTATTTCGGTCCGATGCAAGTAACCATCGGAAGAAGAATTGAGAAGCGCTGGGGGGCACTATTTACATGCCTCACCACCAGAGCCGTGCATCTGGAGTTGGCACCTTCTCTAAGTACCAACTCAATGATCATGGCGCTTCGACGGATGGCGGCTAGAAGAGGAACACCGAGAATGATATACAGCGACAACGGAACCAATTTTGTCGGAGCCAAGAAGGAGCTAGAAGAAGCCGCTCAAGAGAGGGGCATCAGCTGGAAGTTCATTCCCCCAGGCTGTCCGAACATGGGAGGCGCCTGGGAGAGACTTGTTCGCTCAGTGAAGACAGCGTTGACAGTGGTTCTCAACGAAAGGAGTCCACCCGAAGAAGTACTTCATACACTCATGACTGAAGTTGAGCATATAGTCAACTCTAGACCGCTCACTTCAGTCAGTATGGACTCTGAAGACGAAGAAAGCTTGACGCCAAACCACTTCCTACTGGGGCGATCGTGCGGAGCAATGGCGCCGGGAGAGTTTGACGACAAGGAGCTCATCGGGAAGGCGAACTGGAGAACCACCCAACGACTGGCAGACCACTTCTGGAGAAGGTGGGTCAAAGAATACCTACCTCTCCTAATGCCAAGGAAAGTAAAAGGAAAAGAGACAAACGACCCGAAAGAAAGAGACATCGTGTTGATAGTAGACGCTACCCTACCACGAAACTCATGGCCTCGCGGTGAAGTTATCAAGACGTACCCCGGGCCAGATGGAAGAGTTCGAGTGCTGGACGTGCGGACGACGGGAGGAGTGCTTCGACGACCAACGCGACGGATCGTCGTGCTGGTACCCGCCATCTCGTCGCTTCAAGAAGATGCAGTGCAACGCACCGTGGGGGAGAATGTTAGCGACGAGACACAAGTATCATAAGAAGTCGATCATATTTTTAAGCGTAGATACATAAGTTGTATAAAATAAAGAGTAAGTTTAAGCGTAGATGTCATTTAAGTGTAGGTTCGTATTTTTAAATTGTATAATGATTAAGTAAACATCTAAGTTTAGGCTAGGAATAATGAATTGCTGTATTCAGCAAGGCATAGTAGCATAGAATTAATAATAGTTTCACCATAAGATTGGAATGCGACCCGCCTCCCGACGTACACTCGGTTTCAGGTAGAGAAATTCGGCCAATCGCGTTGGCGAAACGATAGCCACCATAGATTTCAGTATTTCGGTGTTTTTAGTGTTTAAATTAAGGTTTATCGTTGAAATGTATTGTAATTAGATAGAATAAGTGTTTCAACATGTATTAGTCATAAGTTCAACATTGTAAGGGATGTTTTACCGCAGAAAAGAGGCAGAGACAGTTCCCAATACCACGCTGCACGGGATACGCGCGAACATGTAAGAGCGCCCTGATTGGTCAACGGTCTTAAAGTCAGATGTCCGCGCAAATTGTAGTGTTGTGGTTGGTTAGGTCAGTAGAGACCACGCTTCCCCGCTCAAGCGGGGGATGCGTCTGTTTTTATAGAGGGCCCACATGTGCGGTCGGGCATTCCGAATCAGTAGCGTCACCAGTGTACATTGTAAGAAAATAAACAACGAGTAATAATCAATCCAACAAGGCTTTCTTTTGTGTCTATAACGCCGCTCAAGTACTCCCGCCAGCGAACCCTATCAAGTCAACAGTAACATCCAGACAAACAGTCATCAACAGTAGTAGTGGTAGTTTATAGCCCAGAGACATAAGGAAATAAGTTACTTTTTATGGCGGCAAAACGCCAGGACCTCTGCCAATCTCCACACTGCAGAGAATTGGCTAGTTTTTTCTAGAAATTCTCTTTCGTTTGTTCCTGTATAGTGTGTCTGGAGGCGTTAGTCCGTCTGCAAAGTCACAACGCAGACGCGCGGAGCGTGACGGTGAGGTAGAGGATGCGGCGACGAGAGCTGCAAGACGTGCCGCCTGGCGAGCAGCTAGACTGCGCTCGCTTGAACAGGTTAGTGAGCATAAAAATAACGAATAACACTTCGGAAATATATCTACGTCAGCTGTATCCGGTTAAATTCGAAGCCGACCTCAACAACGTAGTTGAGAAAAGGCTTGACAGATGATGATGATCATGAAATATAACGACCAACAGATTGTACAAAATCATTGACAGCTAGGCAAATTAAACTAAATTTTACCTATCGTTATGAAGCTATCGGTCGTCCTGGCAAAGTGATCAAAACATGATCCGGCTCGAAGGACCATAGAAAATTGTGCCAATATTATATTAGCCCAGGCGTTATAATGTTCAAAATGTCTTAAAGAAAATTTTAATTAACACGACAGCTCTAAATTCTGATTTTACCTAGTTGGTATATTTTTTGAATTATTTATTATAGCAATATGCAAGTAGTAGTATGTATATGGGCTAAAAAGGTATTTGGTTTATTTAGGAGGCGCTTGAATCACAGAAAGTGATAAAAAGCATGGTGGGACCAGCGAGTGACATCTTAGAAGATCCACCGAGAGAGACCAACGAGGTAATTACTCCAAATAATAGCAACTCCATGTCTTGATGAATCAGTTGAATGTTGTCCGAATTAAAATACTAAAGCAACCCTGTAAATGGAAAAATGATCATGTTTTATACCCCCAAAACTTATATCACTTCCAATGTAGCATCAAATATCACATCACATTGTCATCGTCGCTTCTCATTTAAATATCCAACGTCATCTTTTTTCCATTTCAGATTTAGAATGTTTTGTCATAATCCAATAATATTCCATGTATTAATTTGTTTGTAACTGTTAACATTGTGATTAACACTCAAAGCATATTGTCTTTGTCCAGTAAGCAATATAAAGTCTGTCCTAGTTCTGTCTGTATTCCATTTGAATGTTTGAATTGATACCTTCGAAGTCTTGTTGCAAGTACCTGTAACAGTACTTATGATTTAACTTGAACTAACACAATGTGGTAAATATGTCTTATCATGGGTGGGGATCAATGTCGCTTGGCTGGCATATTATTGTACGTTCACATTGGGCTGCGAATGTCAAAATTGGCTTTACAAATTATAGAAATGGCCCCTGCCACGTATCGCGTTACGTACAAAACCGGGCCCTATACTGGCCGTCAAGGAGAAAGAAAAGTTGTTAGACGAGCGCATTACTCTTCGGACCGAGGAGTTCGTGTGCCCGGCCACCGGCGAGACTAAAGTGCGAACCGTCGAGTACATTGAGAAAGTCATTGAAAAAGAGGTACGCGTATAATGCCGCGACTGTACATTGTGCCACGTAAGACGCTGTACACAAGCAATGCCGTATCGTGTGGTTTTTTTTTATTATCTTTTGTATATCTTTAAAACTACGCTTAGCTTTCAACGTGCAACTATTATTACAGACAAAGACCGAACTCTTAGACTGACGGACCGAACGAACTCAAACGATATTTGTATCAAGACAATGAAATAAATCGACTGACAAAGATCAATTACGTGTATAAACACTACAATGTTAACGGGGCCTCTTAAGTGCACATAACGAAATACACTGTTTAGCACAACACAAACTTTAAACATCACAATTTGCAGTAGATATGTTTTCGAAAAATTACTAATCAGTTGTGATATATATTTCAAGTTATTGCACTAAATTCCACAATGGCATGAAATGCTTGATTCTGATTTTTATACTCTTTGACTTGGACGTTCAACTATTAGGTGACTGGCTAACAAAATCTGAAAGCCAATAAAAGAGGGTTAAAATATAGATTTAAAGTACGTTTTTATATTATTCTAGTACAGTAAATTCAATATTTAAATAAATCTGATAAAAATTATCGATGATTGCCGATCGCTAAAAGCTTGTGGAATTTAAGCAAATTATGATGAATATGATAAAACAACTGGTTATTCAACTTTTCTATGAAAGATATGAAATGTAGATAAATCACGTAGTACCTAATTACACTCACGTTATAGAACTAAAATCGACGTGGTAATAACAAAACTTAAGTTATAGAGTATTTATATTGTTATAAATCCCATGTTTTATACAATTTATTTGCCCCATTTGACAGTATCCCGATTCCCAAGGTTTCCCTATTATTTTCTTTTATTTCTTCTTATCTATTTAATGTTTTCACGAGTGTTGCATGATATTTTGGCATGGCATGCTAACTTAATTTATTGTGTAATTTGTCAGACGATACCTGGATTCTAGACACGGCAAGCTTCAACGAAAACAATGGTTTGTTGCGTTTATTACTCTTCAGAAATATATATACTAAAGCTTTTTCATTGCTTTAGCAGCAGAAGCAAAACTAACCCACTAACGCCTGTATATTAGAGTATTAACAATTATATAAGTATTTAGTGCATGTCATTTCCCATAGGTAACCTGCATCACATTTTTACATGTTGCTCAAAATTGTGACCATTTGTAATTTTGAGCATATATTTCGATGACATTAACTTTACTTTGTTATCGAAATGGAAAAATACATTCATAATTTCCTGTTCTGGAACAAAATACTAAAAGAACTTTCATACATTAAAAGAACTTGGTTAACTTTCTGAAATCAGTAAATTCCATAACATATCTCAGAAGCATTTGTCATTACTCTGAAATAGTCATACTGAGGGCGGTTACGCACACACATGTCCGTGTCCGTGTTCAATTTAAGTTCCGAGTTCAAAATGGTCTGAATTATGACAGAATAGGGTAGAGTTCGGATGTAGTGCGAAAGCTTGCCTACAAGAAGTACTACGGCTACTTCGGAACCGAAATATCACGGCCACGGATCTAATGTAGTGCATAACCCCTAAAGTCTAGAATATCGGTTTTAATCGTGCTTATCTATACAGGTGGAAACGACGCAAGAAAAAATAATTTCTTTGGAATTAACAACTAGCCCGAGTAGCGAAACTGCGCCTACCGACCTTGAGGAGGCCGGTATTAGCTTAGGAGAGGGTGAAACCGAGGGTGGGGACTCGCTGCAGCCGGACATCGTGCAGGTCGTCAACCCCCTGCTTGACGGAGGCGCCGGCCGCGTCACGGCCATACCTGTGGGCCCCACGCATCGCGTAACCGCCTACACAGAACAACCGCAGTAGACCACACCACACACTTACTCAGATCTCTACCTACACGCCTCAATCTCCGCTCCCTTATCTACCTGGACGTCCCCATGACAACACATCGGCTATAACCACAGTTGTAATAGACACGACTCGATCGCCGTCGAGAATCGAACTCGATTGTAGATTTCTTCAACGAAACGAACGTTCGTGAAACGAGTTTCCATCTTAATTTTGTATTGTAACTGTGATAATAAATTTAGATTCCACCGACTTGTTATGTTACTTAAAGGCGCTTGAAGAAATCCACTAGCGAGATGCGTTTTGTGGCATTTTGATATTGATCACAATTTTATTTTTTTATTTTAGTTTTGCGACGGAGATTTTAGAATAATGATAGGTGTTACTATATATTTTTTGGAAATATTAATAGTTAATATTCTTTGAATACTTTATGTATTTAATTTTAAATAATTTTCATTCCGTGCAAGTTTTTATTTTGACTGAATGTGGATGCTGAGGAATGTGACTGGTTGATCGACCAGAATGTGAATGTAGGCCGAATGTAAGATGATATTAGAGGTGTACATACCAGCAACAACACGCAATGGAATGCGACGCAAGTGTACGCGAGTGGCATCACATTTGACGATATGACTTAATTATATCTACTTGCATTATACAATTACTTATTTTATTTGCGCATTGTTGTTTTATTCAGTATTTTGTATTTGATGATGTATTAATATTTTAATTTAATGTAATATTAATTTTATTTTATATGTGGTGCCTTGATTTCTTGAAATCAATTTTATTATTATAATTATACGATTTTATTATTCAAACTTCAATAAATTTTATTTTATTATTCTTGTAATTTTGTTTTGAAAAGTAATTTTACATTAAGTTATAATATAAAGATTGTAATCCTACAGGTGATGAATTATGCATTTGCATCAGTGTGGCTGTAGTGTTTATTTTTAAGATTTGCTGTAAATGTCCAGACGTAACAACAAACTGTACATTTCCGATTGTATGAAATGTAATATTTGAGTTTTATAAAATATGTTTTACGGTAAATAAATTGAAGTGTTGAATGGAAGAATGTGTGTCCTTTATACCTTTCTAGTGATATGTGTATTGAAAACATTGTATGTTTGTCCCAATTAAATGTTTTAATATATATTTTAATAAAATTAATTTGTGGTTTTATTGAAAAACTCAATAAGATGAATGCTAGTTTATTTAATCTCTATAATTAGAATAATATATTTGAGGAACACAATTTAAAAGTCTATAACCTAGTAAGAATAACAAAAACATCTTAAAAATAAGCAACGAATAGAACACTTTTACTTCTTCGGTGCAATAATGCCTTCCAGTTGCGCCTGAAATTAAATAATAGCAATTAGAAAAGTTTTCAGAGAAGATACGTTAATGAGCAAAATTCGAATCCAACTTTTGATTGCCATTAACTCACAAAGACGAATAAAACTTTTGGAAGCCCTAAAATAAGTAGTTCTCACCTTGAGTTGAGCGTTGGTCTTCTTCAAAGCGAGTAGCTCTTCTTGGTGACGTTTCTCCTCGGCGGCTCGTAGCTCAGCCGCACGTCTCTCCAGTTGCTCAGTCTTTTGTTTCAACTCCATACATTGCTTCTCCAAGGCGGAACGTTCAGTTTCCAGCTTTGCTACTTGATCCATCAAGTCTGATTTCCCTTGTTCTGACTGATGATAAAATTACACAATTATTTACGAAAATTTAAAAAAATCATCAGGCCTGCATTCTCGGCAGGGTTGGCAGAGGTCAATAGTGCACCCACATTTCGGGGGGTAACATTTTTAGCCCCATCCATCAACCGAGCATTAATCCTGATACTGAGCTGCTACAAATTTCTAAGGCCAAAACTCAATAACATTGCCCCGCCTGGAAATCGAACCCATCCATCCCATCCCCATCTAGTTTTCGTTGAAAAGAAATATATTTTGGAACATGATTATATTAACATAATAGGTACCTATAAATAAAAAACAAGCCAATATACAAATACAAAGGGGAGGGGAAAAGGGCTCACTGTGCATCAAAAAATTCGTCCACATCGATGTCAATGGGAAACATGCCCACAACGCTGGCAGCATTGCCACGTTGGTTGGCAATGCCGATTCTCTGGCCGAAGAAAAGGCCGGCCCTCTGGTCACGTGAAGAGTCGACAAGCTTTGTGCTAATGTCTCGAAAACTCCAAGCGCACTTGGACCCGATGGACCAAATGTTTCAACCCCAAACGGCTCAATCATATAACTTTCAATAAGGTTGTTATATTTGCGCCGTTTAAGTTTTTCTGCACTGGCAGCAGCCGCCCCTGCACAGACCGCCGTGCTAAGAAAATAGGATGGCGCAAGGGTGTCGACACATGTTGCATCCCACACCAAAGGCCTACCCACCTTCCAAGGCATTATGGTCATCCCGTCGTGTCTCTTCCCATCGTCGCGTGCCAAGCCATTGGGTTCTAAAACAGCTGGCACCCCGGCGGTGACAAGAGCCCAACGTATGATGTCATTAATGTTGGCGTGCCTTGCTATCCGGCCAGCGCTCCTACTGCAGGATAGGCCATGGTGATGGTGACGGACGACTGCTTCACCACATTGACAACAATGTGGAGCTCCGCTACGAGCACTCAAACGCAAACATGTAGCGATCCGGAAAATGTTGGTGGTCGTACCGTATTAACCTGTCTCTGGGAAGATGGGTCCTCGGGCAAGCCACTTTCCAGGCGTACACTGCGTCGGTCGAGCACGGCACTTCACAGTTAACCAGTGAAAGGGATAAACAAACCTGTAAAGCAACCTTTTGTAACAAACCTGTAAAGCTTTCCTCATACCGAAAGCGATGGAACTACAGTAGAGCGTTTGGTAGGCTTCCATCGTGATTTTCGCTTCATCGCGCACCCTTAGTAATAGGAGGCCTCTTTCGCCACAGTTTATTGTTACCTGCAGGAATAATGTAGCATTTGATACTTCGTTTTTATACACTTTTATAGTGTATACCTACAGAAAGCAGATGTCAGTCTTGACTCGGAACTCTAGTACACGATACATACAGGGTTTTGTCACACCATCTAGCGGTTAGTTTAAATTAGACCACGACCCTGCCAACATCGGGCGAAGGGGAGACGTGGAGGATCTTATAAGGGCCATATGATTGAGCTTGTGTGTCAGTCAAACAAAGTAATACCTACTCTTAGATGCTGCAGTGCATCGTACGGTGCTGGTTTTGAATTAAGTGCATAATGCGGTACTTTTTGTATGTTACCCAACATCACGTCTTCTTATCTTATTAAGGGGCCGAGAGATAACTCGGACTCTTCGACCCATTGGGATATTTTATGGTCAACGTCAAGACTCAGGTCGTAGGATCAATTATAAAAGTGTGAACCTGTCGTATAAGCTCATCGAAGCACTGCGTGTAGAGCTGCCGACGCACGGGACAAATGCCTGTTTCTCTGGCTTGTCTTTGTTGCAAGCGCGTGTCGAGCATCTCTTGTAGGTTTATGACATCCAGACGAGTGGCAGGAGTCGATGATATCTAAATAAAAACGTACGGAAGATCATTCATCTTTCCACAAAGGCAAAACGTTGAAGCTCTTTTCCAGGTATCTACGCGGTATTACATCACATAATCGCGTGTCACGGCACGGTTAATAAAGGCTAAAAATATGCTTTCTTACAATATTATTTTCGACGTCTCTCTTCTATTTCTTACAATATAATTTGCGACGACGCACTTATAATGAAAGAACTGAACTGAAGAACCGTCCTTTAGGTTAGGTACCTAATAAACAAAACTCATTCTAGGTACTGGGCATCCCAAATTAGGGTTAACCCAAGTAGTTAGGTACTAAACTAAGCAAAGGCACCTTTTGAGTCCATATTTGGCCGTCTTCTTCCCATTCCTTTGGTGGCAAAATGGCATTTAGAATCTCTTCTGTTTCCTTTTTGGCTTCTGTTGGCACACATGGCTGTATGGCGGAACCTGCGAGAACTGGTACCTGCAATTAGTGTTAATAATTAGCATGCACCTCTTGATTGTGTTTGGCAAATCAACCAGAATAAGCCTGTTTGAAACAAGATTAAATTGCTTACGATTTTTTCCACCCGCTTCGTAACCAGTACAGGATTGTCATAACGAACTAAGGTTTCCTCTGAGGACACGGGAGCTCTCTCAGTCATTTCTAAAACGATATATCTAATTAAAATGTTTAATATGTGTCTAGAATTGTCAATGTCGAACGAGCCGTCGTGTATTGTACACAAAGTTTCATCTCCATGGCGACTGCCTGTTGCATAGCAATATTTTTTGATAAAGGTCATCACCTCATCAGTAAAGAGTATCTATGTTGAGGTAATCTCGTGGGTGGAAGAATCCATGGTCAACGAGGATCATGCGATGGTGGCTATCAGTAATTCTGAGTTGTAGACAACCTACATTGAATCTACTTCCTCTTGAGTTTCTCGTTTGCCTTGGTGGGATGTCTATAAAACAAGAGGCTGAGGTCATTTAGATAGCAGACGATTATATGTGTTCCATGCCTAATCTTGTGTTTCACAGCGTAGCTGGTTCTGGTCATGGTGTGGCAGGGCCTATTCCGAATATTAAGACCCGCAAAAGTATCAGTGATATATCCCTGTATTAACTAATGTTTCACCAATAACACTGCTATCTAATCCCTTTAATAAAATAATATCTAAGTCTTAAATATATCTTAGTTTTATAAACAAATTGAATAGTCAACATAATAAAACAGTTAGTTGAGAGATAATGAGTTTGAATATTAATTTATTCAGCAAACTATGTCTAAAATAATAGTACATAAATTACATTATAGATTACTTAAAAACAGTCTTTTAAATCTGATATAGCAGTGCCCAACAGAAAACATCCGTCACTGTTCTTTCCACATAGCTGTCTGTTCAATGCAAACTATCATAATTAACGTTTGATAGTGTATCAAATACATCATCTTCCTTATTCACTGAGAATCACTGCTGGAACTTGAACTCGAGTCGGTAGACATGACTTCTACGTCTTCTTGGTTGGGCGCGTCTTTGCCGCGGCCGTCGATAGAGACGGAGTTCCCGCCTCCGACTGACATATGGAGCTCGCCTGATGGATGCCACGTGAACTGGTTTGATGCTGATGCTGGCACTGTAAGCAAACAAAAATGATGATGTAGTGCAAAATAGTCGGGCGTCATTTTCGTATCTAGGCCGTCTTAGGCCGCAGTTATATTGTTTTTTTTCGATTTCCTTAATAGGAATTGACAAGTATAATCCCCGGCACGTAAGTTGGCAAGAGTCGTTAGACGCGCAGAAGTAATTTTTTATCTTTGATCGTGAAGCGGGGCGCGGGGCGGTCCCCGCGCCCCGCTTCAGTGCCGTTCCGAGCGCGCGATTGGTTTGTCAGTTGCCACAAGGATCGACTGACCAATCGTATCGCGCCAACGTTCCGTTCGCTTTATATCTCGTCAGGTCTCTTCGGACGATCCATCGTCATGCGCTGACGCTGTGACTGATGTGTTGCGTCGGGGGATTTAGTACTATATTCCATTCTCTGACGTAGCAATGTCTAACGTCGACCGACCATGTCAGTCAGTCTCAGTGGCCGCCAATACGGCTTCCGCCGAAATCGGTCTTCTAGCGTATATCATTCACATCTGGAGTGAGGCCATCGAGAGACACGGGGAAACGCTAGCCGTGTCTCTCGAAATCTCGAAGGCTTTCGACAGGGTCTGGCACGAAAGCCTCATTGGTAAGCTTCCTTCTTTCGGTCTGCCTAGTGATCTGTGTGATTGGATTGCGGACTTCCTGAGGGATCGCTCCATCCGAGTGGTTATCGACGGCTGTTCGTCCGGTCAGTTAGATATCAACGCCGGAGTCCCTCAGGGGTCAGTGCTCTCGGCAACATTATTCTTGCTGCACATTAATGATCTGCTAAAACCCTGAACCTTTCGGTACGCAGACGACAGCACTGTTGCTGAGAGAGACGTGTCCAGCGCACGGGCTAGTGGGCCTCAGATTCGGTCTCTCCGGGAGGCCATGGTTGAACGCTTGAACCTGTCCTTGAAGGCGGTCTCCGAATGGGGTGATTCCAATCTGGTCAGTTTCAATGCTGCTAAGACCCAGGCGTGTCTTTTTCCGCAAAAAAGAGCCAATACGGCACGGTTACACCACGGAAAGATGGAGCCGGGTGGGGCTCCATCTTTCCGTGGTGTAACCGTGCCGTTAACGGACCATCTCGAACTTCTCGGTGTTACTTTGACATCGAACCTCAACTTTGGTCCATTCATTGAGGCGAAAGCTGAGTTAGCTGCAAAAAAGTTGGGGATTCTTGCTAAGGTGAGACGGTACTTCACGCCTGAACAGCTGCTCAACTTGTATAAAGCGCAAGTATGGTCATGCATGGAGTACTGCTCTCACCTCTGGGATGGATCTGCCAAATACCCGCTTGACGCACTTGAGTCGATTGACAGACGGGCCAAAAGGCTTATTGGCAACGATGCACTGGTCGCCTCAAAAGCTCCAGAGCCTCGAACATCGACGCCGAGTTGCCAGCCTGTCGGTTTTTTATCGGTTACATTTCGGGGCGTGTGCGACGGAACTGCACAATTTGATTCCGCCTAGCCCTTTCCACATCGGACTACAAGACGTACGGCCATGCACCATCGGTACATGGTGGACATCCCTCCCATACGCACGAAGCGTTTTGCTAATACTTTAATTGTGCGCACAGCTAAGGAGTGGAATTCCCTTCCGGAGTTTTTATTCCCTGATAACTACAACCTTGGGGTCTTTAAGTCAAGAGTGAACAGGTTTCTTCTAGGCAAGCGTGCTTCACCGTAGACCACGTCATCGCTTAACATCAGGCGAGATAGTGGTCAAACGCAAGCCTAAAGATTATAAAAAAAAAAAATATGTTGGTTGGTCAGTTCGCGGAATGTGCGCGAACTTACACCCACTACCCCAAAACCTTGCCAACTTATGTGCCGGACACTATAGCAGCATAGAATGTTGGAAAGAATGGGCAAAGGCTTTTGCTAGGCTAGCAATAATAATATTAAGCCCCACCCAAACCTACTTGTTTTACTTCCTGGACAACTTCTTTTCTCAAAGGCAATTCAAAGTGAATTGCTAAATAGATTTGAGTTAAAGAAATGCTGAACCTTGCATCAGTTATATTTACATCCTACCTGACTCAAATATTAATTTGCCATAATTTATGACTACATGAGGAAATGAAATACACCATACAATAAAATCAGCCATAAAGCTTAATCAAGCATGGAAATACCCATAATTGCTATAGAAACTTATAATGTATAAATGAGTTAGAATAAATTTCTTAGGAAAAGTATGAATAATATGACTCACCTCCACCCGTGGTCATTCTATGCAATTCGTTTAGTGTAGAGGGAGTGTGTCCATTGAGTGGCAGGTCGCAAAGCCGGCCGAGCATTCCTAACCTCATCTCGAGATCTGTGGGGTACGGTCTGCGCGGGTCTCCTGGCTGCCATGATAGAGGTGCACTCACTGCATTTGAAGCACTAATTCTGTGGATTTATTATTTTTGTTACAACAAGGAACTGTGAGTACAAAACATTTATTACAGCCATATTTTCTTGATGCACTGAGTTGGTAAAATGAACTTACCTGTGTGCAAACTTGATCAAATCTTCTGATGATACTGGACGTTTCCTAGACTTGACTATTGAGGCAAGCTTCTGTCTAGCTTGATATAATGATGTTGCTAGGATTTGTTCGGCATCTTTGAGTTGTCTTTGTAAGTGGTAGATGTCTTGATCCTAGATAAGCAATACAATGATGTTAGTGTTTGTTTGAACATATTGAGCTAGAAATTAGAATATAAACAACCAATGCTATGTCTATATTACCTTGTTTTCAACTTCAGCCTTCAAGTCATTCATTTTCTGTTGAATCATAGCTTGTTCATCAGCTAACTCCAACGTTTTCTTCAATTCCGAATCTTTTGAGAGCAGTAGGTCTGTCAGTTGTGCATGGTCTGCCGCAGAAAGCTTCTGAGGCTTTGGAGCGATCGATACTTCTATCATTTCTCTGTATTATAAGGAATATCGTCATAACAGCACTTTCTTTTTTTCATACTCATACTTAATAACGTAAAATAATACTCACTTTGAAATTAACTCGATATCGTCAATCAGCGCCAGTAGCCGGTCTTTAGTGCTCAAATGAGATGCCATGTTATCCCACTTAACTATATAACTTACTTTAACACAGAAAGAAGTTCCTTTATTAGTTTATTTTATTTATTTATTGGAATCTACCGATTGTAAACTCCTCAAGTTCTGAGATCCCGAAAATCCGAAATTATTGATTTTGACAACTATGACATTTTAGGTTTGACAGCAAACTAGCTTTTTTTTCGCACTACTCGGCCAGGCAAAGATCTTGGACCATACCGCCTCGCACCAAACTAGCAAAGCGATTATGCGACAGCAACACTCAATGCTGTAATTTAAAAACCAACAAAAACGGTTAAAATTTCCTTTATGGACCGCGGATTTGAGGCGCGCGGAGGGAAGGGGGGAGGGGGGGGAGGGGGAGATACCCCCCTGTACCATCCCTACCCCGCGGAGCCCCATGGTTATGGAGATATCCATGGTTAAAGTTTTTAGGTTAGAATAAAAATTTCCATCAATGTTCATCGATTTTTGGGGCGGGAAGGGGGTAGGGAAGTGGGGGGGTAGTGGAGCTACCCCCCTGTACCATCCCCACCCCGCGAAACCACATGGTTAAGGAGATATCCATGGTTAAAGTTTTTACAACTACTATTTAACAGTGTCGACGGAGCCCCGCTGCGCGGGGCTCCTATTTCTGTCTGAAGGGTCTAAAGTAACCTAACACGAAGAAGATGACGGGAGCTGAGTTCGCTCGCTTTGCTCGCTCACTTCACCTCCCGTCATCTCTTCGAACCTAACCTGTCCGTGTCGGGGTGCCCTAAGCTCCCGAGCTCGCTTCGCTCGCTCTTCGACTAATTCATAATGACCAAACAATGTGATGAAGACCTCATGGAAAGTGGGGTGCTCTGATTCCGTTTTGGGTATTTTCGGATATTTACATAGTGAAAATAAAACACGACCAGTGACAGCTAATACGAAAAAGCGCGGCATCGCTTCACGTTCCGTTCCACAGTGTAAACAAAAATTTGTAATTTTTTGTGTAAAAAGTCAATGCAATTGCATAATTCACCATGGTTATTGTGCACATTAATTACACACCAAATTGAAATATGTGAGTAAGTGAAAATAAAATTATATTTAAGTAAGTGAAAAATATGACTTCAAATTGAATAAAATACACCTCTACTTCAACGGAACGTGAAATGTGAACTTTGACGTTTACCATGACAATTTATCTAACCTAAAAATTTGCACAAAACAAAATTTGTATGGAAATTTAAAATATTTTTTTCTCGTAAACCGTGATACTCCGCTTTTTGAAACTTTGTAAAAAGCTTTCTATTTATGAGTACTATCTACATAAAAAATATGAACTTCCAAATCCGCGGTCCATAAAGGAAATTTTAGCCTGGGTCAAAGTCAAATATATTTATTTCAATTAGGCCAGTAAGCGGCACTTTTGAACGTCATACATATATGAATTAAAATTTACAAGTAGTAAAAGTTGATTCTACCGTGCATTCGGAAAAGTAGCTTGATAAGGAGAAGAATGCACAAGAAACTCCATACCTGATTGTAGTTAAACAATTAAAAATACATACTAAATGAAATTAAAAATTACCTAAAATGTAAGCAATAGTAGTAGTTGTAGTATATTTTGTGATATACTAGCATTCCACCCGCGGTTCCGCCCGCGTGACAATTATGAAAAAAAATATATAAATCTAAATGTTGATTATTGCCAATTTAAAAAAAAAAATATTTAGATTACAAAATCTAGTTGTGTTTTGTGTGTAAACATTTCAAAAATTTTCTATATTTTAAATTAAAATACATTATATATTGTAACTGTAAAAGCCATTTCGGACTTTTACCAGTAAGACTTGGTAAAAAGCCGGTAAATCCTAGGTTTTACCGTAGTTCGGGTTTTTACAGTAACATATAAAAATATCTATCATTTTAGTTTTAGGCTTGCCGCGCTAAATTACCCACGATTAAAAAAGAAAAAAAAGGTGGACAACGGAACGTCATAAAATTTCCTTCGCGGTCCTTCCGGGTATATATGTTCTGTGGTCCTTCCATACGGTCCCCGTTATGTATGTGCATAACGGGGACCGTACCTTGTACCCGTTACGAGGACAAGATTACGGGGACAACGGGAATACCTACACCAATACACCATATTTACATGTTTACACAAATAAGTATAATACTTAATCCTTTGCGTCAAGGCTTACTTCGTAAAATTACGTGTGTGGTGGTAGAACACAAAGTGCGGCACGCGCTACGCGTACACATGCCTTTGAGAAATGCCTTGCGCGTGACGTTCGTCAATGGCAATTTGAACTTTTTGGCGAATTCGGGCTTCGCAATATAACGGCTAGTCATTAGCCGGCGCACCGCCTTTGGAAGCGATGCGAAACTCGCTACTACACCAATATAATCTAATTATCTGTTTTAAGGTTTATTTTATGTTGAAACAAAAGTAACTATTGAAAGTGGCGCTCGGCGGCGGCCCCTAGGACCGCTGCGCCCGTGTGCAACGCACACTCTGCACTATAGGTAAAGCCGCCCCGCGCCTGTGGGGATAAAGAATGACAAATGAAAATCAGATAGTGCGGTGGTTACCTGCAATTCTATGTAAAAACTAGCTTCTGCTAGCGGCTTCACCCGCGTGAATATCGAATATTATACCGAGGGAACATATTACCGGTATAAAAAGTATCCTATGTGCTATTCCTGACTATAATCTATCTATGTGGCAAATTTCATCCAAATCCGTCCAGCCGTTTGAGCGTGAAGAGGTAACAAACATACAAATACACACACGCATACACACACATCCTCACAACTTTCGCTTTTTAAGTGTGATAGTGTGAAAAAAGTAAAAATTTATAACACAATGTCCACACTCTATGTTATGTAGGTACTTAGTTGGCGATAGTTAAGTGAAGGACTTAGTAAAACGTAAAAAATATGTTTTAATTTTGTTTCGTTCCTTTTGATATTGAGTTTGAGCTATTTTACTGCATATTTAAAGATTTAAGCTGAACCGATCTAAACAAAGCAAGATTTGTCGGTCTTATGACTTAAATACTTTCATAAAGGTAGGTGTTTTATTTAATAACTTGATCCATTTGTACTATATGTACCTACGTAAGTATAGTATTAATTGCATTCATATTGCTTACACAGCGAGTCATATTCATGTACGTGCAGTGAACGGAAATGTAGTTAGTTATAGTAAGTATAACCGTATACCCAACTACCTTGGTTTTTGTTTTGTATGCATACATAGTCATAGTATTATGCGATTCAAGCGAACCGGCTTTTGTGCACGCTGTTGTCGCGTGATCAGCTGATGGCGAGGGAGGGGAATATGGACAGAGGGGAGGCTGGGGAAGTATGAGGGGGGAGACCACGCTGTGAACATGCGCACTCCACGTGCTCGTGAGACTTTATTACTGTGCGGGTGCGTCACCTTCAGTAAAATAAAATGCACCGTCAATGTGTCTGTGGTTTTTTCGAAATTATTTTATTAACATTGTACATCATGGACTGTATGATTCATTGAGCATGTTCAATAATGTAGTAAATATGATCACGTCTAGCATGCGTGTAACATAAACAAAATTTGTTTAATTAACTATTCAATAAAAATAAATTAACAACAGAGTCCTGTTAGGAGTACAATCTAATAACTTTTTGAAGCTTATGTTTTTTAAAATTCGAAAATTTCAAAATATTGCCCTAACTGCCTAAAAATTAGAAACCGAGATAATCTCTCATTCGCACACTAATAAAGACAACTATGCCACAGCCTAGCAAAATCAGTTTGTTCAAACGACGTGTATGTTTAACAAATGACTAAATTATTGAAAAATATGTAATTTAAAATAAATAAACAAGAGATCCATGTAGATGTTCCTTCCCTAATGAATATTAAAACCATCAAAATCATTCAAATTCATTTGAATCTTTGCAACTTTACAACCTTTTTTTTAGGCTGTGGTGAAGGTTTCTTTTCTGACATCACACGCCAGGGGAGAGAGGGGAGGGGTGAACGTTGTTGATGCGATCGGACGCTCGCGGCTCGTTGGTTCGCAGCAAGTTTACCAGTTCCAGTCCACGATTGGCAGTAGAGGTGAAATTGGCTTTTCTGCCAATCTAATGGAAAATCGCTCCTTCGAGAAAGTGTGTTCTGCAATCGTGTTAAACAAATCAAACATTCGCCTAAGGCGCGACAATTGTCGTAAACAACAGATCCTGTTGCTACTATTATGTTGTTTAAACGGCTCTTTGAAGGAAAGTCCATGTTGAATGCGGATGCCAAGAATATTTCGTCGACGAAATGTTCTAGAAGGTGGTCGGAATGCGATGGATGTAGTGAACATTCCACGTAAGTCTGGATCCTGTACTTCTGTCTTGGTTCTTCTTGTTTAAATTAAGAACTTACTAACTTTATTTTGTGTAAGGCCACTAAACTTCTGGCTCTAGGTTTAATACAGCTGAGCAACTATTAATAGACTGCGTTCACGCTATCCAGCACTTTCAGAGCAAAAAATGGAACAAAAACCTAAGGCACTAACTAGTTTAGGTCGTGGACCGAGAAGTTATTTAATTTGAACGCCAGTTTATTTATTTTTAAGGCTGGTTTACATACTCCAATGCCACCGTTGTGTATTCTTGACTTGACCGACTTTACCCAACTGGTAAAGATAACAAGCGAAGCGTGCCCAAATTTTATCCTAATGTTTGTTTACATTAACTAATAGCGGTCAAAGAGGGTCATTAATGACCATATTGGTTCAAAGGGGATCATTGATCTTGACTGAATGAATGATAAAACGTGGTTCCAATTTACCTATACCTACTTAGGTATTTGTCATCAGTCACATAAAGGTGTTCATGAATAACCCATGTAAACAAACAGGTATTTTTTTATGAATAATGATATAAAACCGTGAATATTTTAATTTTTTACATTCACATTCGGTGTCGTTGGTTGTGGTAGGTAAGTGCCGTTTGATAGGCTTTTAAACCGGTTTTTAGCATATGGTAGCTATGGTAATAATATAGTGATGGATAAATATTTATACGTAGGCTCTTAAATACCAAATAGGGGAGACTGGGGTGATCCTTTATATTTTTTATGTACCGTCTCCCGTAGGATCAAGTCAAATACTTATAATTTTTTTATGGAATTTTTGTAGCAAGTAAATTATTGATGTACCTAATCTTATATAAATAAATTTAATTAGATTACACATTATGATTGTCTAATTCGGCGATGCAGAGTTTGGCCTCTAGTTTTTTTGTTTAGTTTTAGCCAATCGTACTTTTCCGCCTTCACTTTATTTGTAGATTGATTAGTACTTAACGTCGATACGAAAAAAAATACAGTGTAAAAGAACTAACTAACGTAATAGAAAATTCTCGACTCTAGACGATTACGAGTATAGGTACCTAGTATCCAACGTGTTACTAGTAAAGCAAGCATTGACCTATAATGAAGTCAATGAAACCAAGGATAGCTAATTATTACGTAGGTAGGTATCAACTAGAGATAGTCAATAACCCATCTCTAGGCCATCTCTATGGATCATATTTCTGTACTACAATAGTTCTCGCTGAAGTTGGCTTTCCGATGCGCAAGGTACGGATCGGTGCTGTTTTTGCATGAAATTTACTACTACGCAGCCATTGTAGCCAACTTCAGGGTGGCCAAGGAGTTTGGTGAGAACAATACTCCTCGGTCAAAATAACTGAGCACTCGAAATCAAAATAGGATTACATAGCTAACATTGAACAAATGACTGGCTGGAAAACCGCGCGCGAGCCTAATTAAAAAATAAATCTACATCTGTAACGGATGTACTATAACGACGGACGGACTAATAAAATTGTTACGATGCACTTCCATAATTGTTCAAAAACAAACATTAGCCTCTAATTATTTCTATGTGATGTCTTATGGTTCTTAATTGTATGTAAATAAATAAACTTAACGTTCTTGTTCATAAGTTGCACTTACTTATTTTCTCATAGAGGGTTATAAAAAGTAGAGTGTCCACCTCGGGAGCAACACTATTTTAAGCTCGAGTGGATGTACTTTGAATACCTTGCTGCGCTCTAGATTAAAAACAAAAACATTCTCGCCTTTAAAATAGTTGTTTGCTCCCTAGATATACAATCTACTATTTTAACTCCCGACGGAAAAAGAGGGGTATTATAAGTTTGACGTGTGTACATGTGTGTTTGCGTATCTGTCTATGGTATCATAGCTCCTAAACGGATGAACCGATTTTGATTTCGTTGTTTGAAAGGTAACTTTATCGAGAGTGTTCAATAGACAAGATATCGTGTCAAAGTCAAAGTCAAAAAGTTTATTGCGAACTTAGTGTATAATGTTGGTGTTATGTTATGTTAGTACTTATAACTTAGCAGCCTTTCACAAGCATTACAATTATCATTCTCCTGTCATAATCAAGTGTTCAATACATTGTCGATCGAAGCGTGTCTACTACAACATAAATTATGTAGCATGAAAAAAAAATGTGTCGGGGGGTTTTTTAAATGTTTATTATTTTAAGAAGAGCCCGATTATTGGATTTAAACCCATCTCTAGTAACTAGATACGTAATTGCCTATTAAATCTAGTTTTTCATAAGAAAGTAACATCCACAAAGTTTCATAAACAATATTTTATCGTTATTTGTGCAGACATGTTTTTGTTTTGGTATTACCATAACTAATTAAAGAATATGTAACTAATTCATTATTTAAACACTAGCTAAGTACTCTATATAAACAATTTATTCTAATTAACTCGCTAGTCTCTAATCTAATTAGCTCAATGCAGCAATAGATACCATTAGATAGCCGAAGTAGTTACACAATATCGGAGCAAAAAGTATGAATTTAAGGGTAACAGGCATTCAGCAGGTAGCCCACCAATAAAATCCAGATTAATAATCATTAGTAAAAACTTGAGGTATCCTTCACCGCTCCTTTCATTGATCTCTCTATTTGAAGTTTTACCCAAAGCACAGTATAAATATGGACAAACAGTACGGAAAATACCTACAAACGGTCGAAACGGCACACTCCCACAAACATGCGCATCGACGAGACCCCTAAGCGGCTCGCACTACTGACAGCACTGCGGACGCTGCTTAGGGTTCTCGTCGATGCGCATGTTTGTGTGAGTGTTCCGTTTCGAGCGTTTGTAGGTAGTTTCCATACTGATTGTCCATATTTATACTGTGCCCAAAGTGAGGTCGGAATAATTGTAGATTAAAATTATTGTAGATACCTAATCGTACGTAAACCATTCACAAAGTAACCCACCAAACCGCAAAGCGTTAAAAGCAGAAGCAAGATGTGGATACCTATGCACTGATAAAGAAAAACAATAAGCACAAGACAAACAATAATAAATAAAATGTTTTATTCGTTAATAAACAAACTAAACAAATAAGTTAAATAAGGACACATAACAAACATAAGACTAACAATAAGGACTATCCGGGATCATATTTTGCATTACTGATAAGTTATCTAGGTGAAGGCCTTTAGAGACGTCAGCACATTAAAAATAATAATCAACTTTCATAATATATTTTTTTGTTAAAAAATGTACTACTTATGTTCTTATAATGTAGGTACTTGTGGTGCTTATTGTATATTTTACAAATAAATTCCACCCACAGTAAAGTCCATATTATTGTAAGGTACTGGTAAAATAATAGACGGACTGCATAAAGTTAGACACATAGGACACATACCTGTATGGTGATCAACAAGTAATTGTGATACAACACAAGCAAACCCTAATTTTAACAAACATGCAGTTTTCCACTTCTGAAATATTTCACTTGTGTGAACTGTCAAGCCATTATCTAAAGCCATAAGCTAAATAAAAACACAAGAAATAAAACAAAAACAATCAAGTAAATATCTTAAAATAAACAAGTAGTAAAAAGTGACCGCTATAAAATCTTTACGCCAACCCTAAAGAGTATGTAATACTACGTTTAGTCTACCCCACCTTTTGATTTAAATTTCTCAGTATAGTTTCGTCAGATTCTCAGTAAACTTTTTGTAAAAATTAAAAGAAAACAATATTAACAAAAACAATCCAGCTACTTGGAAATGTTTAACGTGAATTAAATCTGTTATTAAGGTCCAAGTTCTGCGTAGTAAGTTTATGCGTACTTATCTACTAAAAGAAAACCAATATTTAGATTAATTGACAATCAATAGTCAAGACCAAACATTTCATTTAGTTCGTCAATTATTTTGGTATGTTCTTCAACACGGATTCTCTGTTACTGTACATAATTATTGTCACTATTAATTAATAAGTAGGTAATTAGGCATTCCAAACAAGATTATAATTAAATCTATCTTTAGCTGGAACTGCTTCTGTTATCTTGTGGTTCAGGGGGCTCGGCTATTTATCGTATGATAGCTAAAATGGCGTATAATTGTGACGAAACAAACGTTATAAATATGTCTGCATTATCAGTAGGGACATTCACGGGTTATCGCAGGTCAAGCCCCTTCTCGAAAGTCTTCATAAACCTGTTTATCCACCCGTTTGTTGATCAGTTGGACTCCAAACGTCTCCGATATAAGAACAAAGTATGTTAATAGTTAAAATTTGTCAGCGGTTGGTCCTTTTGGCATTTACATAGTGTTATTATTCGTATGGTGTAGCGGTGACTCATGGTTGGATCCTTTGTTGCAGTATATTGGAAGAAATGATGAAGATGGTGTTGCTTGGTGTGGTGCTCTGGGCGGGAGTCACCTTCGGGAGCCAGGTTGCTCCTTATCCTCTTAATCTAATATTCTCATCGGGTAAGTTCTTAATTCTTCAGTTCGTCTTCATCAAACAAGTTTGTTGTAGGGACTTGGTATTAACCGTTTTGTCCTTTTGCAGATTTTAGTCATCCACCGCCTTTGTATGATTTTCCGTTCCCGAGTACTGAAATGTTGAGGAGGCTACCACCTGTCAATTCATTACACACGAATAGGTCGATAAGGATAAGCAAATTGGAAGTTTCAATGTTGGAAAGACTGGAAATAAACTTGCAGTCTGCTGGGATCTCCCCTAGAACCGGTTCTCCTGCGCAAGGGCTTGCGATTGAGGGTTCTGTTTCTGACAACGCTATGCAGTATGAGAAGTCTTCGCTGACGATCACGAAAGCGTCTCAGAATCTAGTCTATACGAGGTGCCGAAGGTATGTGTCGATTTTCACTGTTCATTTTATAAAACGTCCTCAAGTTTGAAGGTTTTGGTTAAAGGTTTTGTTTTTTTAATAACTGTTATGTTTTTTAGGGTTCCGTACCCAAAGGGTAAAAACGGGACCCTATTACTAAGACTCCACGATCCGTATGTCTATCTGTCTGCCCGTCTGTCACCAGGCTGTATCTCATGAACCGTGATAGCTAGACAGTTGAAATTTTCACAGATGATGTACTTCTATTGCCGCTGTAACAACAAATACAAATAACAGAACAAAATAAATATTTAAAGTGGGGCTCAATACAACAAACGTGTTTTTTTTGCCGTTATTTTGGTACGGGACCCTTCGTGCGCGAGTCCGACTCGCACTTATCCAGTTTTTATACCTGTTTTGTTTGTCCACATTCAGATACGGTTTGCCGAATGATGAGTGCGCGAGTTTCATTAGCACGTTGAACCTGCGCGACAGTGAGTATGGTGGAGAGTGTGCTGCTCTTGAACGTTTCGTATGCCGTTCAAACAAGGGTTCGTCGAAGTATCGTACTTTTGATGCTTCCTGCAACAACAAAATGCGTTCTTCCTGGGGACAGGCACTTACCGGCTACAAACGTCTCCTCCACCCCAGATATGCTGATGGCATCGAAGAGGTTGGTTCTACCAAGTCTTGGACTTGTTTTTTTCTCGAACATTACTCATCTAATTACTTGGAACTGTTTTAATGACCTTTAGGCTTATCTTTTAGTAAACATCTGGATTGCTATTACGTTAATATGGATTTTTTGAGATAACTTATCAATATTTATTGAGTAACAGTTTGGTTTATGAAAAATATGCCTTTGTCGGATTGGATGTATAATTCTGTGTGTTTTTTTGCAGCCTCGTCGTGCTATAAGCCACAATGCTCTGCCCTCAGCGCGTGCCGTCAGCACAAAACTTACTAACAATCTGGATGTGCCTAACAATGACAAGACCATGGCATTGGCTATCTGGAGTCAATTCATCTACCATGATCTGGTTCATACTCCAGTTCGCAAAACAAGTGAGTCTATTAAAATAATTGAAATGTATATTGAAGTGAATCCTTGAGTCACAACGATGTCTGATTGAAACTCGTGACAACACGTTAGATTTGCAATTTTAATTTAGCACACAATCATGAGCTCACAATACCTACATTCCACGTTTTATATATCAATTTGGTTAGCAAATGCATTATCATATCTACATATACACACCTACTTTTACCTTTGCGGTCAAAGTCGTTCTCACTGTTGTTTTCTATTAGTTGACGAACCCATACAGTTAGCTGAACAGTGACATACAACATTTCAAAAATTTCTTCTAATTTTTCTCACCAGTCCACACGAACCAAGCTATCCGGTGCTGTGGAAACGACGGCTTCCCGCTCACTCCGAGGTACATCCATCCGAGCTGCATGCCTATCACGGTGCCTCATGATGACCTCTTCTACAAGGAGAAGTACGTCAGCTGCATGGAGTATACCCGGTCCGTCACTACTTATAGAGGAGACTGCACTTTTGGAGCTGCCGAACAGGTAAACTGCCTCTTTGTTTTCATTTTCTGTGTTAAGAACTTTAGCATCACCACTCGAAGAGGATATATATAATGCAAACAATTTTTGCGGTGGGTTTATGACTGTAGCAATAAGATTGTCAAATACACTCCAGATGTTTATAAATTATGTCCCTAAGATAGACAGTGCTCTTGATTAGCTTAGTGTCGTTTGGGCCTACTTCTTCTAGATTCTCTGCAGTCGGTGTTTCTAATTTCTGAAAGGCGCGCTTCCAAAGCAATGTCTCGTGTAATGGAGAACTCGCTATAACTATAGCTATAAGAGCGTTATTTAATTTTCTACGGTCTCGTTAATTTTATGAGATGGTCTTTTTTGCATTTTAGACTTTTAATCATGATCTAGATTCATTTTAATATTTATATTCTTATGAGTTAATAACCATTCTCGGTTTCTTGAACTCTTGTATACACCGAGTCGCGCGTCATTCCATATCAAGGAAGGCAAAACAATTTCTGTGATATATACGATCATGTTCGAAGACTTTGTCTGTACATACCTACTTATGAGCTATGTATTTACGCGTCATCGATCATGTATCGATGCCGTGTTACTCACTTTGTTTAATTCGGTGTCTTTGTGTTTTATAAATACCTAGAGACTACTTAATTTTGGGTGTTGTCATTCCTTTTCATATCACGCGTAGCTTTGGATTTGGAATCGTTACTGTTTTTTTTTAATCAGTAGGTACAGACCAACCTTCTGATTTGAAGGAGATCTCGACTCGACGACTTCAACTTATGTGTCACCAACAGTCCCTAAAATCATGCACATACACACAGATCATAGAAACAACGTTGTGTTGTTTCTATGATTTGAGCATATACATGTGTTTGTTGTTGCGAAACAATTTGAAAGTATACCTAAACAATAATGTATTGAAATTCTAGCATTTGAATATTTGTTTAACAATATCGATTACGAAGCAAAACAATAGACAAGTAAAATTATGTCCAATAAAAAAATAGATGTTGAAAAAAACAAATGACTATTATCTATTGTAGAGCTATGCTTGTTTGAGCTTTAGTTCTAATGGACAGACGAATCTCGAAGGCAATTACGGTAACGACTTTAAATTGACTCGATATTTTTTTTCCATCACAGTTATGCAATAATAATAGATAGGTAGTTATTTCATTTAAAATGTTGATGGTTAATATATAGATATTGGTATATATGGGTCCAAGAGTCCAAATATTTGCAATGCAAATAGATTTGCCTTATCGATTTCGACTTGCATTGAGTGGGTTCAATTGATAGCAAACACGGACTAATAATGAACACGAGCCATCTGATACCTAGGTACTATCGTAGGAATAACAGTAGTCAAGTCTAGATGGTTCTATTGACAATGTACTCTTACATAAAAGCAAGACAAACTTGTTATGTAACACAGTTCATTTCAGAAAGTGAACCCTATTTAGCTTACATTCACCTTCGGATGGTTCTACCTATCACAGTACAAAAAGATCTTCAAACTGTGGTTCTTACAGAATTCTAAGGATTTTGAAGGACATTTATTTATTTATATGGTCAAAAAAAAACATTTGTTTGTCAACGTGCGGGCAATAGGGATGATGACGGGGTCCGAAACAGCAAATTCTATTTAGTCCACCGGTTAAATTATCAAAAAATATTGGACACGTATTTTTTGTTTATTCAAATCAATAAAAATCACCAAGATAAAGTGCATTAAAGTTCGGGAGTGGGGGCTTGTGACGTAACTTCTATGTAAAAACTGTATAATTTTTTGTTAACGTGACAAAAGAAAAATACGTGTCCAATATTTTTTGGAAATCTAACTGACGGACTAAAAATATTTTTTTAGTCCTATTATTGTTGTTGCACTGTCGAAATGGAAGGAATTGCCATTGATTGCATTTTACACAATTTATTAATTCTGTTCCTAAGTTTGTAATGTTTTGACTCAATCCTGGCTGAAGCAGATTACCCTAGCCTTCGTTTCAACTTAAAGACATGAGTAAACTTGTTCAGAGATCTACGATTCTAAAGTGAAAATACTGTGAAGCAATTTCCCTGCGCGATGGGATTGCATACGTCATTTGAGACACAATAAAGATATCCGGATTAGTTCACAAATATGCAATCGATAAGGAGTGGACAAAAAAATGTTTTTGTAAAACCTACTAGGTAAACAATACAATGGATGGATGTTAACAATAACATCCATCTATTGTATTGTTTACCTAGTAGGTTACTTTAATACAAAATTAAGGCTAATCACAAGATTGACGAACTTGATTAATATTTTTTTAATTAATTGCAGTTTGCAGTTCATTCGCCTTGTAACGCGACCCTGATAAAATAATTAAATTCAGTTTTTCCTGATGGTTGCGTTAAACTACGTTCAAACACAAACGCAGTCTATGCATTAACCCGCTTATTATGCAGATGCACTGGAAATGTTATTGTAAACATTGAAAAACAACAGTCCTATTTATACTTTCAAGTTAATTTATGTTATCGCAATGTGTGGGTAGTTAAATTCGCGAATAATAAGCAAAACAAGCGTTCTAAATAACTCTGAACTTACTGAAAATAACATGTGGTTTAGAAATCTTCTAAGGATAGCAATTGGTTTGGTTCCTAAGCTTTGCTATTTGAATGCCCTCTCTTAGCTTTGCTATCTTTACTCAAATAATTTCGAATTACCTATTCATATATTTTTTATAAAAACTTTCCTCCTCAAACAAATAAAAAAATGAGTAGGTAACAGCATTGTTGACATAATTACCTAAGAAAGTACATAAACTTGGATAGTTAGGTAGGTCTACAAAAATAGTTAAATTGATAATCTAATTATCAAGCACGAAGCACGAAGCTATAACATAGCACAGAGGTACTACGTGATGAAATGTCTCTTGTTATGCACTTGTTATGGAAAAATCTGGCCAAAGACAGATAGGTAGTACAATGGCATTGTTTTATGAGTAAGGCAATAAATCTCGTATCGAAGTGTAGGTATCTACTTAAAGGTTTTTATACGTGCACTTATAATCGTGACAATCTAAGTTCTCATTTTACATGCCGTGATAACTTTGTAATAAAAAAAGAACAAATTCATAATCCTAATTAATTACTATGTTACCCATACATACCTACAATATAACAACGAGCATCATTCGTAAGCATCAAGTTTAATTATTATTATTAGGTAAGTATTTTTATTTATTTATTTAATACTTCATGCACACAAAAGGCGGACTTAATGCCTTAATGCTTATCTACACTCTCAACGTAATGTTCCAAATATGAATTAAAAAAATATTGCATAAGTACGTACTTTATATTCGTGGATAGGTAAAATTTAAAAAAAAAACCATTAGTGCAACATTTTCCCTCGATTTTCAAACAACTGTATCATAAAATAACTTTTAAATTTTTATAGCACACTTTTACTTTTTAATTTATAAGCGCTTATGGGCTCATTGACTTAATGTAGAAAAGTAGTGTCACTGTCTATCGATGCGGGCGCTGCGCAGTCATGGTGCAATGAGAATCTAAATTGCCCGCCATATTTCTTTCGTTTCCACTTTTATTTTATTTCAACTGTATCAGTGAAGATAAAATAGTGTATGCAAGGGCATATAATTAGGTATTAAAACACGAGCGTGGGTTTATCACACGAGGCGAAGCCGAATGTGATAATATCACGCGAGTGTAACCCCTATTATATGACCATTGCATAAAATACTATTATAGCTGTCAAATCCGACTTCTTAGATTGTCACGACTTTATGTAATTTTTACGTGAACTATATAAAAGTATTTACGTTTCCTGCATATTTTTTTTTAATGTTTGCTGTATTATTTCATTTGTATCACAATTACATAATATGAGTAGTAGAACATCCATGAGTTTATTAGATTCTGATATAACCTCGACCTTCACTGGGCCAGTTATACAAACACATAGTAAACCTCAATATAATAATATACATAGGTACATACATGAGTCATCATTTTGTGCCTATATTTTTCTTAATATTTTATATATATTTTTGGCGATAAAATGATGCTCTTTAAGTATTTACAGTTCTCCAATATTGGGGGCTATTTTCAACATATCTATCTAACTCATAAGTCAACCATGTGGGTTGCTACTTATATTTATTCATTAATTAACCATTATTAATTCCTGTACCTACTAGGCTAATCATTTCTAGTTAATAAGATTACCGGAACCACTTGTAACTGGTGGTCACTGCTTATACATACTTCTTAGTACCAATTAAAGTCTCATATCAATGACAAATATATGAAGCAAATTAATTGTACTGATATCATTAAAATAATTAGAATTACGTATTTACACAGAAGTGCTTATGGTAATTACCGCGAAATCTTTCACAATCCGACTAGGTACTCGTATTTATATACTTTATTATACACCAGAAAATACAGGAACAAAAGAAAATTGAAACTAAAAATATACAACGGGCCACCTTATCGCACTATAATCATGCCTTTTGTTCTTCTCAGATGAACCAAGCGACTCATTTCCTTGATGGGTCCAACATCTATGGTGCCAACAGCTGGGATGCTGCGGCCTTACGTGAGAGAACTGGAGGTCTTCTGAAGACTTCCACCATTGAGGAAGAGGAACATTTGCCCTTGGCTGCCGACCCTAAAGAGAAGTGTATGGTGGATAGCAGTTCTGCGACTTGCTTTAATGCGGGTAAGTCTCTTTTATATGGATAAACTAGCTGTGCCCGCGGCTTCGCTCCCGTCATCTGTCTGCCAACCCTACCCTACTTACCTTCCTGCCTACCCTACTTACCTACCTACCATTATTTTTTCTATAGTCTAGAGTATTCTTTCGCGGAGAATCTTAACACCGCCATTCAGAAAATGACTTCAAATGCACAACGCCATCTATCGAATATCGACTTCAACTGTCCGAGTATCTGAATTGCGTGTGCTGTGATAATTTTACTTCTTGAACACTTTAAATTCATCTTACTTTTGATAGAGTGAACCGATTGCAATGAAACAAAATTAAGTAATTCTTCAAGTTACGCACAATTTTTATGCATAAAAGTTATTTACATTGGTTTCGTACATTTCACGTGATGCGTGCACAAATAAACAGACAAACAGATAAACATACAAAAATGCCAAAAAAACAGGAAATAGGTTGTGTTGGTTATCCTTTAATACCCTGGCTAGTTTTATGGATATATTTTCGATGTACAAAATTACTTTTCTACAGATTTATTATATGTATATTGATTGATAGGAATGCTAGAGAGAGTTTGCAAGAAGTTTTATTGGCAAATCCTATCTTGTGTATGAAACTCGTAATGGTTCATTGTGTTGAGAACTGCAGCCTAATTGCGTAAGTGAATTCTGCAAAGCAAACAAGTCGATTCCTTCCCAAAAACGACTATACGTATTGCATATTAATACGTAAAGTCGTTTTTGGGAAGGAATCGACTTGTTTGCTTTGCAGAATTCACTTACGCAATTAGGTTTCTGGACTGTATCTATCTGAATGTATAAAATACAGTAGATACAAAAAAAAAACCGGCCAAGTGCGAGTCGGAGTCGCGCACGAAGGGTTCCGTACAATTATCGCAAAAAACGGCACAAAAATCACGTTTGTTGTATGTGAGCCCCACTTAAATATTTATTTTATACTATTTTTAGTATTTGTTGTTATAGCGGCAACAGAAATACATCATCTGTGAAAATTTCAATTGTCTAGCTATCACGGTTCATGAGATACAGCCTGGTGACAGACGGACAGACAGACAGACGGACCGCGGAGTCTTAGTAATAGGGTCCCGTTTTTACCCTTTGGGTACGGAACCCTAAAAACTATCTACCAGTAGATAAGGTATTAGTTAGAGATCAAAAAATAAATACTGGCCGTTAACACTCACCACAAAGGTGTGAAAATGATCTCATGAGAAGTACATATATATCGGTATTTTGAATATTTTAAACACGTTCAACTTCTGGTCGCAAATAAAAAAATCAACAAAGTTGCTAATAACTTAATGCATATCACACTTTAGATCACAATAGAAACACTTATGGGCATCGCAAACGCAAACATTTGACTTAAGGTTACACTAGTCGAAAATTATTCCATACAAACGTAGTCTAGGGATTATTCCACTGTTTGACGATGTACGTTCAAAATAAAAAGTGATATCAATTTGTCTCATCATTATCTAGCCCTGTATGGAAGCGAAAAAGTAAAAAAAGAAAATATTTGAAAGTTATGAGCGTCGAAAGTTCCACATTTCGACACTAATTTTAACGCATTTTTGGGCGCAAATAAATACCATAAGAAGACGGAAAATTGCAAAACGGCCTCCATACAGGGATAGATTATTAGTTCAACAATGCAAATAATTTTATTTTGAACAGATAGATTTGGTCGTTTTTTCATGATATCTAGACTGCCAAAGGTCTGTTTATAAAATTTCGCGCGCTCGGTTTCGTCCTAAATCATTATCCATTTCGCTACAAATTTGCAAAAGTGTGTATTCGTACGCGAATTAGCTTCCTACTGCTCATCACAGCATCTATCTCTTCCGCACGTGTTGTCGGTTGATATAAAATGCATTTTAACCCCGCGCACAAAATAGTTCGTGCCGTCGACTAGTGTACCCTTAAGTTCAAATAAAGCCAAGAACTTTAGGTATACTTACTTTAAACAGTTATTTACAAACTTTACAAGTGCCATGTGGCAATTCGATGACACTGATAACGAAGGAGATATAGAGATTATGTTATTATGATAACTAATTCCTTAAATGATTGTGTTATCTGATAAGATATAGAAATGGTTTTGTGGGTAAATTCCGTTCAGAAATCTTTAACTGGAAAGTTCTGATTCTTTATTTTGAATGATCCTCGATTTCTGAAATAAAATATTTGAATTTGAGTATCTTATAATTTCTGCTTTACCTTGAAAGTTTGGCATTTAAGTACCTACGAACTACTCCAAACTCAATGCAGAAATTGTCCCTTAACACAGGAATGAGATACAAATCCATTTACAACGTAAAAGCATTTAGAGATATGATGAAAAATATACTAACGAACTCATTTAATTTTACACATTCAATCACTTTGATGAGGCTCTTTATGACATCATCAATTACGACTTTATTGTCTTGATTAATAGGTTCATTAACTTATGCAACGGTTACCTCTAGTAAAAAGTACAATAACCTAGTTTCAGAGTAGATTTATCAAAGTCTTTCATTCAAGGGCACGTTGTCCAGTTGCGATGTCACATTGATTGAATTCGATTTCAGATTCATTGACCTCTCTGCTAAATTAACCTTTAACTGTGGACGTCATTTTTTCATGACACTACCATGGAAGTGCGGTCTCTGAGGCCCCTGCGGTACTTCATGGTTAGGTATACATAACATGATATTTCGGGCAAAATGAGACAAATTTGTTTTAGTATAAGTATTCTTCAATAAAATGAAAAAAATGCGTATCAAATAATTTATCATGAAATTGGACGAATTAATGACTTGGATGGCAAGTTTTAGTCTTTGGCGACACAAGATCAGTAGTTATAGGTAAACAAAAATTTGTATTTGTGTTTCTCATATTAATAAAATATTTTTATTGACAAAGGTCAAAAAAGACTAATGATAAAACAGTAAAAAATACTATTCCCTCATTATATAAAAAAAAATCGAAAGAAATTTTGAAATAAATCTGTTTGATGGAAGGTTATGTAGGTACATATTACAGGAAATATAAACAAATGACCAAAAATAGCACAGTTTTTTAGTAATTATCAAAAAGTCTTTCCACACAAATTTAATTTTACGGTCACGTAAAATTTTAATTTTGCGTAGGAAATTGAAATATATTATTTGTTCCGACGTAAGGAACCCAAAGTTAGCGATTCCGACTCCGTTTTCTCGGTTTTCATAGTAAAGGCAAAAACAAAACACAAATACCCTATATTGAATTAAAATATTAGATTATATGTCACAGTTAAAACAGTTCAACAATAATAATTAGATTTATAAATTATGTCAATAATTATAATCTAAAGTGTTCGTCAGTTAATACATAAATCATGCCTGTTTAAAATTTAAATAATCATCTATTGAATAATAACATCTGTCACAAAGACAATTATTTAAAGTTCTATTAAATTCTAAGTTATTCATTTTTCTTATTTTTCCGGTAGTTTATTATAAATTTTTACCGCCATGGTGTAGCAGTTTCTGTCAAATAACTTTAATCTGCTTCGAGGTACCACCAGAGGTTTTTGTACTATCTTCCTTTTAAATTGGGCCTTATCATACTGCTCAAAAAGTGATAAGTGATTTCTAACGAATTTACACATTTCAAAGACGTACAGGGATGGAAGTGTAATTAAACGTTTTTCATTGAAAACTGGTCGGCACGAATCAGTCCATTTGAGACCATAAATTGATCTTATGCATTTTTACTGGGCTATTCCTCAATACTGAACACACATAACTGTGGTATACCATTAATGCTGTTTCTTAATTTTTTTATTTACGAAGTGCATAAACGAATTTGTGATTTTTCTTACAAACAAGATCTACATGAGATATCCAGTTACAATAATTATCAATATTTATTTCTAGAAATTTTATTTCCTTTACTTCTTCAATGATGTTATTATCATATTTTATTGGCAAGTCTATTGTGTCTTTTTTATTTATTTTGTTATTATATGTCAGGTATCTCATGAATTTAGTTTTATCCGTATTTATTTCTAAATTATTTTCATTTAACCAATCATGTATTCCCTTTAGGGCATCATTGGTTGCGTTTATCGTCTGATCAATAGTAGCTTCTTTAGTTAAAACAGTGGTATCATCTGCGAATAACACTATGAACTGATCCGTTGATTCTGGCAATTCGTTTATATATGCTAAAAACAATATCGGGGCTAGCACAGTCCCTTGTGGTACCCCATAGTGATTCGTTAGGTATGGGGACCTATAGGTTACCGGAGTGTTAGTCTCCAGATGCATTTTTACAATCTCTATGCACTGTTTTCGACCCCTTAAATAACTTTCAAACCAATTGTAGGCAGGGCCTCTTATACCGTACTGTTCTAATTTATTTGATAATTTATCATGGCATACCATATCGAATGCTTTGGTCATGTCTAGAAATACAGCTATAGGAATTTCTTTTTTGTCTACTGAACTGAGAATTTCAGTTATTAATTGAAAACATGCCAATGTAGTGGATTTATTTTTAATGAAACCGTTTTGCTGTTTACTTCTTACTTCATTATTATCAAAACAAAAAATAAGCCTCACACACATTACTTTCTCAAATATCTTGGAGAGAATCGGTACCAAAGTTTAAAATAGATTCTTAATTTTAGTTTTGGCTTTCGTTTTTCTTTGGCGTTACTCTTTTGTAATTCTAATAGCAATTACTATTCAGATGCGTCATTGCTAAACCAGCAACTTTAACCTCTTCACCTCTTTCTAGAAAATGCAGGTTTTTTGGCCCAGTTATTAAGTGTGATTCATCTTCAATTACAAAGATATACGTTCTAAATTAGATCAACTGAATAGTTGGACAATGAGTTATGACTTACCTCGAATAATAAATTCAAATGACTCAGGAAAAGTGCAAAGATTACTTATGTACTTTTATAATCATGAATGCCTGTGTTTTCTTGTTTATCAGACCCTCTACATAATAAATGTCCAAATAACATTTAATTATTATTTTTCAACAGGAGATGCCCGCGCCAACACCCACCCCTGGTTAGCCAGCATCTACTCTATTTGGGTGAGGGAACACAATCGTATCGCTCGCAGTCTGGCTACTCTCAATCCTGGTTGGAACTCCGACAGACTGTACCACGAAGCAAGAAGGATCGTCATCGCTGAAATTCAGCATATTACTTACAAGACCTGGCTCCCGGCACTGACTGGTAAGAAAAAGAAAGAAATAAAAGTAATATGAAAAAAATTAAAATATTTAATCACTTTTTCCTGTTCAAACTAATTTGTTCGAAAACAAAACATTTGATTACGTAAAAACTAGTTAGTATCCATGCAACAAACTACATTGTAGCGATACATGTTTCTCCAACACCTTTTATGCTGATATACTAAAAAGACGGTTTTTTGGTTTTGTAGATTTTCTAAAGGCACAATATTCATTGAAAAAGGGAAATAATTAACCGAGCGAAAAATATACTGAATGGGCGACTATTATACTTAGTAAGCGACTATTTATCCGGTTTGAGTAATACCTCTTAAGAGGTTTTTGTGAGCTGCGGTTATAATATTATTACATACCTTAATTGTATTTGGGGTTCTATTTTTTCTTTTTTAGCATATTATTCTTTTGAAAATAGCTGAACAACTATCGAGGCGACATCACTGTGCAGTGCGGGAGTTCGGGTTTATTCGTGTCCAAGAGCGAGCGAAGCGAGCTCGGGAACTTAGCGCACCCCGACACGGATAGTTTAGGTTCGAAGGGGATGACGAGAGCTGAAGTGAGCGAGCAAAGCGAGCGAACTTAGCTCCCGTCATCTCCTTCATGTTAGGTTACTTTAGACCCTGCAGACAGAAAAAGGAGCCCTGTCGACAAACTTATATTTTCAAGTCGCTGTTTTAAACATTTGTATTCGCCCACTGTTTGTCGCCCACTTAGTATTTCAGTAAGCCATATTCAGTATTTTTTACAACTTTAATTTGTTTTTTTTTTCGCTCGTTTAAATACTAGCCATTGAAAAATAACGAAAATAAATTTAAAAAAAAGGTGTGAAACCAATTCGTATGAAGTCGACGTACAGCAGTTGTTAATTAATGCAAATTGACATTTTCTCAGGAAAGGCATTCGAGGAGCTGTATGAGAGCTACGACACTGGGTACAACCCAGACATTGACCCCACCATCACCAACTCCTTCGCCACTGCTGGTTTCCACTTCGTCAACAGTCTCTTGGACCAAGACATAGTGCTGATGGATGAGAACAAGAACATGGTTTCACACCGTCTCATGAATAACTACTTCAAACCGGAGCTGGTCTCACAGAAAGGAGGTTTGGAGAAGATCTTGAGAGGGATGATAAGTCAGAAGAGCCAAGGATTGGACTTCAACTATGATGATGACGTAAGTTTCTTTGAGATTTTTAGTACGGCAGAGGATAAGAAAGGGAATACTGAAATGTCATCATCATCTGCCTAGCCTTTTCCCAACTATATTGGGGTCGGCTTCCAGTCTTACCGGATTCAGCTAAGTACCAGTGTTTTACATGGAGCGACTGCTTATCTGACCTCCACAACCCAGTAACTGGGTAACACGTAACTCTTAGCAAGACTGGTGTCAGATCTGAAGCGTTCAAAGATCTTCAAATTACAGTGGCTTAACGTGCTTTCCGAGGCACGGAGGAAACTCGGTATGTTGAAATGGTCACCTATCCGGACCGACCTCGTCAAGCGTTGCTTAACCTTGAGGATCGACCCGTGCGGCTGTTATTATTTAGCCACGAGCTCCTCTGAAGCTCCTCTGGAATACTGAAATGTACGGAGCAATAAAAGATGATATTTTAGATATAAATCCAACGACGATAACAATAAGACTTAATAAGAGTTCAGGGTAGTAGTGACGTAGGATTTGACCTGGAAAACATAGATGATGTATGAAAGACGAACAGATGTAGATAATTGTCATGCGCGAGCCTATCAAAAATAATATTAAAAAAAATATGATAAGGAAGGGAATCTTAACCTTAGAATGAAAATGTTTACCTACATAAATATCGAATAAGATAAATACGTAGTAGTGACATAAGCATTCGGTAATCGGTAGGCTGAAGTAATTATGATTCAATGTCAAATAACATCTGAATGTCGATATGTCAATGCTATAGGTAGGTAGCTACCTAATTGACTGGGATTTCCGATAAAAAGACCCAAAAAATACATTTAATATGTTGACATTGATAAGTGAAGTATATAGGTACAGTTCACACATTTGTGCTAATAAATCCCGTACCTAACGATCTGACTGATCAAAAATATTTACTTTTCTTAACTGCAAACATGTCACCTTGAATACATATCAGAGTATATAGACACAGAACTTATATATGCCAAAGTAAATGTAATATATGTCCAAATAAAAAACTTCGTTTTTATATTCGAATGTTAGTGGAAATAATATATTATTCGAATTTAAGAACAAAAATAAATCAATTGGATGTTTGGCTTCCCGAATATGACTCAAGTATTGCTAACAAATATAACAAAGTAATGAGGAGTTGTCATGAATTTTTATACTGCGTCTGTTCTCGCCTTGAATTATGGTTGAATGTCACATTTAACGTGTTTGCCTTAAGTAAATAATGTATAGCACTGCATAAACGCAGACACAGATACACATAACTATATATGTAAAATTATATATGTATCTATGTACATATATTTGCATCATGTGATATGGCGAGCATGCTTATTTAAATACCATTGATAACCATAGTGTAAAACGTTGGGATGTAGAATAATAGATATAGAATTTATGAATGTTTGGGTAACAAACCAAACATGTTAAATTAAGTACTATTCAGTCAAGTTTTCCTGTAGCTGCTTCTAACAATATGTGCTTAAGATCCATGACATTCGTGAAAGAAGTTAACGTAGAAGGATTATATTCTAGAGGAACATAATATATAAGTGGACAATTAGACATTACTACTGCCGGTGTGTTAATGTTAAAAATCGAATGGAATTTTATTATATTTCTTATATCTTTGTCAAATTTATTTGCAAAATAAAGCAAAATGCGCTTCAGAGATTGAAACGGCAGCAGTTGTAAACGGCAACAAAGTGCTCTTTATGACTTCTAACCACAACTAAATATTTTGCTTTATTGTTTTTGTTACCACAAAACTCACAATAATTGATTCTATTGTGTAAGCTAAACCACCTGATCGTATTAGAAAATAAAATGACTTTTGTCTATGTTCTCAATGACCTACAAATACTTTGTAACATTGACAATGACAGTGGTGATTAAATTACATGTTTAGGTGTGTTCTTGAAAACCCGTAGCATACTTCTTCTTTGTTGAATAGATGATACCAAATGAAATGTATTTTGGCCAGAATTCAGCCACGTAGATAGCTTTAGCGTTTGCCTCGTAAAAATCTTTCAGGGTGCAGATGTTTTTGCTCAGACCCGTTTAATTAGTACTTATGTAGACGTTAGATGCGCTATTATTAGCCTTCTTATCAATAACGTGCCGTTTGAGTTAGTTATCAGGAATTATTTGTGTAAATATGCAACTAGAACCAATAATAATCGCATATTAATGCATATTATTTATGCTTAATATAGCTCGCCGCATTTTAACTTAATTAGCTATGTCTTAGTAGTTCCACTAATTTTATTTACGTAAATTAAATAAGTTTTTAGCATGGTATAATTATTGCAGTTGGTCTAGGTACGTGATCGATAGCGTGAAAGTCTTTAATTACTTATTAATGAAATAATTTTCGTGCCGCTCTTTATTTGTGACCAATCACAAAAATATATCAAGAGATGTACATTGCATTTATTGACTCTTGCGTAATAGAAACAGTAGAATTTCCCTACATATCACAGTATGAATGAGACGACGAATTACCAGTATAAACTTTACCCCTGATGTTACATTTCAACGTTTCTTCTATCTTCCAAGTACTACAAGTCAAATTTTTTCAACAGCTCCGTCACCAATGGCTGGGTGGTCTAGACGTGTTGGCAGTGGATATGCAGCGTGGTCGTGATCACGGTCTGCCCGGCTATACTCAGTACCGTACTCTTTGTGGTCTGCCTGCTGTTAACAACTTCGAACAACTCGCTGATGTTATTCCTGAAGAGGTATGTGTCAATTGAGAGATTGAATTTTTGTTTAATTGGTTGAGGTATTTTTCAATACATATTTTCAAAGTTCTCCAAGAATACGTAAATTAGCTTCACATATCAAAAAAAAAAAATATGAAGATAGTCGTGATAAAATCCATAATAAAACACTTCATGGGTAAAAAGGCACAAGAGCGCCTGAAAAGCTTATCTGTGTATACCGTAAAACTTTGAAAAAGGACTTTGAGAAATAAAAATACAGGGGCTATATACAGCTCCAAGCTTATTCAATGTCAATAATATCTTTTAAACTATACAAGAATTACGGTATTGCGTATTTGAATAATTTTCTTTTGTTCACAGACTATTGACAAACTGTCGAAACTGTACGAACAGCCTGGAGACATCGACTTAGTGATCGGTCTGATGGCGGAGACTCCTGTCACTGGATCATTGATCGGACCCACCGCCACTTGTCTCATAAGTAAGTATCACGTGCTATACTAACATTAGTACTTATTATTAATTATAAGGTATTGTAGCTAACAAAGAATATTCTCCATTTTTTTCGGCACATTGTTGTCTTTATTTTCAAATAAATTATTATTATTATTCCATTTATACAGTTTCTATACATATTTAATATATTTTTAAATTCATTATTGGTCATTAAAAACATTTAAAATAAATGTATAAATTATTATACACAAACTATTACTACTACCATATATCGTTACTAGGGAAATAGTACCTAAAGGAAAAGCATTAAGTTAATATTTTTCAACCAACCATTATTATCAAATGAGATGCCATGAGAACAAAGGCAATAAGAAGACAATGCGGGTTGAACAGAACTTAGATTTGCAATTACCACAGTTTCATCACAACAGTGATATCACTGAATTAATTTCTAACACAAGCTAAATCAGAGATTAGTACGATAAATTCTGTTAGACTATAATGACCGATTGAAACTAATTATTGTCTCTATCTACCCACAGAGGAACAACTATGGCGCACAAAGGCAGGTGACAGATACTTCTACAGCCACCAAGACGAATCTGGCAGATTCACGAAAAAACAACTTGTTGAAATTAGGCGTGCATCCTTCGCAAGACTGCTCTGTGACAACACACCCTTCGACAGAATTCAGAAGGACGTGTTCAAACCAGCTTCTGAAAGGTAAATTATAGTTTCAAACTACTTGTCATAATTGTTTTGAGTACAGAACTGATTGATCACAACATCAAACGTCGTCGTATAAGCATTTGACCTATATAAGCTCCAAAGATAGCCAGATAGGTAGAGAGCTTATATTAAGTAAAATACAGCGTACTGCTTCAAAATATGCTGTTACTTAATGCCTTAAAGGCTTCATGATTTATAAAAAATATTTACCCCATCTTTGTATTGATATTGGAACAATTTAGAATACACAGCTAAAGGAGTACCACAAGGTACACTTATTGGGCCATCATGATGCAATTCGTAGTGGTGATTTCAGTATGAGGCTATTTGCGAACTAAAGTGCTGACCATTGTTTACGGCAGTCACTGAAGGTTTTTGTGGTGGATGACAAGATCGGAACTTTGGTCTTAATGATTAAATTCCTTATGGAAAGTAGGATACAGATGAATGGCGGTAGAATCATTACTAAGAATAAAGTCCTTCGTTATGACGTTTCCTGCTCCAGTTGTTTATTTGCAAATATTTCCAACATCACCGCATGAAAGTCGTTTTCCTTCTCATTGTGACATTTGCCTTCATTAATTATTGTTAAATTTTATCTTAATTGACGTAATCTGTTTTATCTTCAGCAATCCTATCGTACCATGCGAAGAAATCAAGAAGGTGAATCTAGAAGCATGGCAGGCTTCAGCAGAACAGCCTGACATTCTGACGCGTACCAACAAATGGCTAAAAAACAAAGTCGGCAGCTCGGGAAACTCCACCAAGTAGAGTCTCGCACCTAGCATAAGTATCTTCTGATCTGCAATGCAAGTAAGGCCCATGTAATTAGTTTTTAGTGTTAGTATTTACGATGGTCCACCATCGAGTACTTAAAATAAAACTTGATGTTTAGAACTTAGATGTATTTAGAATACCACTGCGTTCTAAGTATGAAACCGAACACCTACGTAGTTAAGTTAATAGAGAATGGATTAAGACTGTTCCAGCTTGCATTGTGGACGTTAAGGAAATAATTTTAGTCGAGAGATTCAGTATTTCGTTTGATTGTGACAGTGTGCTTATTTAGTTAGTCGTAGTTAAAACCACGTTCCTCGATGCTTAAGCGAAAGTGAACTTTTAGTCGTACGACTTTAGTGTGTAGATCATTCGAGTGTCTTCTGAGAATTTGAGATTTCTATCATTTATGATGAAGACAGGTTTGGTCGTATCTGCCTGTCGTGTGATTGTACCGTGTCGTACAGTGGCTGTGATATGTGGACATTGAGTCCACTGCATAGAGAAAAAAGTCTCGAGTTCGGGACGTGAGTTTATAATCCTTGAGATCCATATGTTAAAAGATCCGAGGATTGATTCTAATAACAAAAACAAAATACAACATCTTAATAGCTCGATATATAAAGAGTAATTTGATAATTTTTAACGTACTTAGACTGAGAAGCCAGGGTAATTTTGAGTATATGAATTAAGGAAGAAATATAAAATAAAATATCATCAACCTACCCTGGGTAAGGGTCGCAGCGGGTTGTGGTTTTATAAGCTATACAGTTTTATTATATTTAAATTGTTAAAAACATCTTGTCGGATGTCATATATATTGATGAGGCAATACTCATGAGGGTGACAAGAGATTTCATTTGCGTGACGCACGGAGTGGTCCAAATACGGATTCTGGCTTTTGGTGACGTAACGAGGCTAACCAGTTCTCACTGAATTAATTTATGATGTCTTAAGCAACATGGTCTTTATTTTGATCGCTATCGTGTGAAACTCGTGGTGCATCCAAGTGAAGATTTTTAAGTAGAAACTCAAATATATTGGTCCCAGTATTTTTTGCTTTCTTTCCCTTGTTTGCTGTTATTATCTCGTATGTCTTGTTTTCGAGATCTTTATTTTCTCTAATGAATTACTTATGTTGATAGTTTTAAGTTTACGGGCATGTATTGTTCTTAATAGGTATATTTTTATTGACAACGAAATTTAGAAGCGATGGCGAAAATTAATGCCAAAGATTGGAATATGCAAATGATAGTGGCTAGCGATTTTAAATTTTTGTTATTTTTTGTGTAACTTACGTCGACATCATCTAAATTACAACATGGATTGTTAATAGCTTATTTTTTTAAATTATTTCTGTTTAGGATGTAGAACGTGTCGACTGTAATGCAAAATGTCAATATGAATGTTGTTGTAATATATTTTTAATTTTATTACTATTGTGTCTTGATTATTTCCCGAAAACATTATGCCTTATTCAAAGCCTGCAATTTTTTTGTAAATTTACTGTTTTTTGCTTAGGAGACCTCCTATAAGATTGAAAATTTTTGGGTTTAAAAATATGTTTTCGTAATAATTTTTGCACATTGATCTAACAGTGTTTTGCTTCGTGTATAAAATATGTATTTGAATCAACTGGATAAAAACCCGTTTTCGTCACAAAATAATGCACATTTATAAAAACTGCCAAATAATATGTATCATGCCTTGCCTTATTGTATTTAGTATGATGCTACTCGTCGTTTTAAAGATTTGTCATCTGCGAACAAAATGAATGTATTGAAATTAATTTTATATTTAAATCAGAATGACTTCTTTTTATACTTAAGTTCTTTTTATACATCAATAAATATATTTACTATGTATGTTTGACTTTCATTTGACGAATTTTCGGTGAGCCTTCACTTTGTTGCATAAGTAGTTTCAGCGGTGACATGATACTAGCTTGAATATGAGAGCCAGTGTAGCAGATTCCGTTGATTTTAATCATAGTGAAACATAAACTATATTCATATCCATCTTTGAGTTACATGAAAAAAAAGTATCATCATCATTTCAGCCGAAAGACGTCCACTGCAGGACATAGGCCTTCCCCAGGCGTCGCCACATTGACCAAAGAAAAGTATAGGCACAGAAAATTCAGTATTTTCTCCTTCATTTTTTCAATCATCAATCATTAATCAATCATCAATACATATAATAAATCTGTAGAAAAGTAATTTTTGTACATCGAAAAAATTTCAAATTAAAATAGCCAAGGTGTTAAAGGATAACCTATAATCATAAAAGCCAATACCAGCATTTTTGTTTTTTTTTTCTGTTTGTCTGTTTATTTGTGCACGCATCACGTGAAATATAATATGAAACCAATGTAGCTAACTTTTACACATAAAAATTGTGCGTAACTTGAAGAATTACTTACGTTTTTGTTTCATCGCAATCTGTTCACTCTATCAAAAGTTAGATGAATTCAAAGTGTTCAAGAAGTAAAATTATCACAACACACGCAATTCAGATACTGAACTCGATATTCGATAGATGGCGTTGTGCATTTGAGGTCATTTTCTGAATGGTGGTGTTATGATTCTCCGCGAAAGAATGATGCCTCTAGAAAAAATATTGGTAGGTAGGAAAGTAGGGTAGGCAGGAAGGTAAGTAGGGTAGGGTTGGCAGACAGATGACGGGAGTGAAGCCGCGGGCACAGCTATTCTTGAGTATTTCTACTTTCATTATGCGTACAGCTAAGGAGTGGAATTTCTTGCCGGAGTCTGTGTTTCGCGATAGCTACAACCTCGGTCAAGAGTGAATAGTTTACTTCTAGGTAAGCGTGCAACACCTTCGACCATATCATTGCTTACCGTGAGATATTGGTCAAGCGCGAGACTAAATATAGAAAAAATTAAAAACAAGTTGTTTGGAAAAAAAACAATATTCAGCTAAGCTCGCCTTTGCGCTCACATGCTCTAACAATTAGATACACACAGTCACAATATGACTTGTTTACTGAACAATAAAGTATTAACAATTTTAGTAAATGCAACAATTTTCAGTTTTAACAACCTTTGGAACAATACCTTAAACCGCTACCTTTACTTAAGTGGTGAACGTAGCTAGTAGAGTACACCTACAACTGAAAATTACTCTAACAACTAATTATAACCAATATTTTTTATTTTACATAGGCCCACATGGGCACTTATGAAACATCGACAAAAGGTGCACGGTTCGGGTTAGTCGTTTCCTATGGAGAAGAACCGGCAAGAAGCTCCATGGTTACTCTTTTAAAAATGGTTTGGTTTTACAATATTTTCATGTTACAGCATTAGTAGGTACTTGGATATGGAGGGACAACGTAGGCCTGACAATAAGTCGTAAGAAATTAAAAAAAAAAAAAAAAAAAACGAAATAAAAAGTTAACAATCATCTAGAAATCTAGAAGGCCTACAATGTTCACACATTCACAAAACAATCGGTAAAAGAATCTATGAAAAGGTAAAAAAAAAAAAATTCTAACAACACTAAATTTAACATGTGGCACAAATGTTGTTATCAGTGCTGTAACTATTCTTAGCAAAGGGCTATAAAGATGATTGAAAAACATTTTAAAAAGTCTTATTAAAAGAGAAGAAATGAGATTGAGAATAGTTAAGAGACTGAATTACAATTTCGTGCTTACTGCGTGTATTTAAATTATGGAAGTCGCTTCTAGTTTTGAAAAGCCCTCGATTTTTGCGGACATAAAAAATACATTCCAAAATATAAGGTGAAGGTAGAGTCAGTATATCGATCTCTTTAAATTTTTCTCTGAGGGACTCGCGAGGACCCATTTTATAGATCGACTTTTTTAACTTTTTGTGTACACACCTTACAAAGTCGTGGGTGTAATAGAGTACACCGTCTTTTTTTCATTTGAATATTTATTTGCAAGCAGTGGCGGCTGATGAATCATAGTACTAGTAGTGCACTCTGCACTTTGCCGTCTCGTTGGGTAATTGTGTTGATTTACCATCTCGCTAGCGACTTCTAATTCGACGCCAACGCCATCTAGTTACGTCGTTGTACAACTTGTAACGTTGGTACTCGACCCGAAGATAAATTTCGTTCGTCAAACCTCGCCCGCTCTCGGTAATCTTCGGTTCGCTGGGACGGCGCACGAGAATGGTCATATTTTGCCGTACATTTTCTATTGAACTATCTCTGTCTCACGCGCCAGGCGTTTTCGCTTGTTTCTCGTAGAATAGTATGAACTCTCGCCGTGCGCTTTAGCCTAGCGCACGGGGAGTATTTTTTACAGCAATATACGTCTTATTACTTTAGCAAAGAGCTTAAATTTGTTCGTCATAATTTCGTTAATGTTGAATACATCGTTAATCAGATATTATTAAACATTTTTATTTTATTTCTAAACCTATTTAAATCTGGCAGTTCAGTGCACGAGTGAACTTAAAGTACAGCCGCCTCTGTTTGCAAGGGTATCCCTAATTAACGTTAAATAATAGGCAAAAGTAGAATTACTTTGCGTTTGTAGTGAATACTCTAAGTAATTACTTAAGTATACCAGTCGACGTCGTATCAGTGAGGTTGCTCCGCGGAGCCTCTGAAGCCCCCAGACAGCTTCTGTGCTTTTGGGTGAAGCTAGGCAAAGACAAAGACAAAATTCATTATTTCAAAATTAGGCCTCTAAGCGGCACTTTTGAACGTCAAAAATTTAAATTTAAAATATTAATAATTGTTTCTAACTTCTATTCGGCAAAGTAGCTTGTTATGGTAAGAAAGGACAAGAAACTCTATACTAACTCTTTAAAAAAAAGTATTTTACAACATTTACATACATGCATTCATTCATATACCTGGGAACGATGCACGCAGACTAACACTACTATACTACGTACAAATATAAAGTATTATAAGCACTAAAGTTGTCAAAAAATAAAAGGCCCGTTTTGACAGCTATAAAATAGTATATTTCATTACGAGTGCGGAAAGCCTGTCATTGCAAAGAGTTCCGACAAATGTCTACCCGAGCCGAGGTGCAGCTGAAGGTGAGGGTTGACAGTCGGAACAAGTTGCAATGACGGTTCCGCACGTGTACTGAACAACAATTTTTAATACAGATGCGAAAAAATAAAGCAATTTAATAAAATAATAAAAACACAATAAACTCAACTTACTAATCATTTATTAATTATAAAAGTTATAATTCACATAAACATTGAAATTGGTACAGTTTTTTATACTAACTGGGGAAGTTTTAGGTTGCATATTTACTGTATGAGACAAATTATTATTAATTTCGTATGATTGTTCATGTATATTTGTCAAAGGTGTTATACAATGGCATTTGCTAGTTGATGGAATTGGATCTGATGAATTATCATTATCAACGAAGGTAGATGGACGAACGTTCTCTTCAGTATTGTCATGTGAAGGAGACGGACTGGATTTTAAATTAATGGATTGCGTGATTAATGGATTGTTTCTAGTTTGTTGTTTAATGAATCAGCAATATAGCCTTCCGCAACTTTGTCTGACTTCCAACCTCCTAGTCGCTTTAAGGACGTCAAATTGGCTCCTGAATCTGCCAATAATGTAGCAGAGGTCCTCCTGAACCTGTGCCCAGTATAATACTCAGCATCCGGCAGACCAAGAAACGTAGCTTTTTCTATTGACATTTTACCAAATTTATTTATCCCGATTGCTTGAGCTGTACACTTCCCTTTTTGATAATTTTGGAAAAATCGGTTGGTTTTTGCTTTTTGGGACCGCTGATTCATATATTTTTGCACTATTCTAAGAAAATCTCCTTCAACAACAAAGATTCTCGGTATCTTATTTTTTGTATTCGGAATCTTGATTAGTAGCATTTTTTGACTTTTCCGGTAAAATGTTCTCCGAAGCATTTTGTGCAATTATACTGAGTTCCGGTGGTGTTAATTCAAATAAAATATCGTCGAAATTACTCATTTTGTGCAACAAACAACTAAACTCGCAAAGAACATTTTTGGAAAATGGCGCCAACCGTAAAAGAATATAAGCAGAGATTTTTTTTTGTTTTCTCCCCCCATTCTGGGTAGGCAAAGGGAACTATGCCCATACAGCCAAGTCTTCAGTAGAATTTTTTTATTGATATGAAATGAAATTTAATTAGATGAAATGAAATGAAACCTAACCTAACTCATTGAATCAAATCATTAAATCTGATATTAAAACAAATTAGTAGCTACTTTTTAGAAATATTTGCATGAATCATAAAAAGTTCTATGATTTTTTTTTAGTATATACCTCGTGGTTGGTTTTTCTTTTTAATAGACATTATTTCGACAGTTGGGAAAGAGAACGCACGAGTTCGGCAAAGGTAAAGAAAAAACTCGAGTATGTAATAGCCCACACCCCGAACGCTATACGTCCCTGCAATACGCCACTTTTTGAGCAACTGTATTAAAAATACTTAATAATAATTAAACTTGATGCTTGCAAATGATACTCGATGTCATAGTGTATCGGTAACATAGTATTTAGTTAGGATTATGAATTTGATTTTTCAATTTCTTATGTAGAAAGTTATCGCGGCATGTAAAATGAGAAACGTCAACGCGCTTCTTAGATTGTGACGACTATAACAGATAAATTCATTCATTTGATAAATAGGAGCATGGTTCTCATATACCTACATATATTGCAAACATAGGTAAATTACCTAATCCAAAAATAACGGTAACAGTATGTGAGTCAATTTTGTTAAACAAAAAGAGAAAAAAAGCAATATTTTAATTCAACAAATAAAAATTAACCAGTTTGTTTTTGGCTACACTAAAGAGCCTATGGAGCAGGACCAGCATGTTTCCAAGCATTCTTTTCTTGAATATCTATCTAAAATATGCTTATTTACAAGGTGTTTTCTTTCATTTAGTTTTAATATATCTTAAGGTATTTTGTCACGAAGTCGCAATGGTCAATAGCTGGCGGAATTCTTAATGGAGCACAACTTATCAGTTTTAAATTCAAACTTTAAAAAGAATAAAAAGAATAAATGGACCTGGATTTCCCCAGATGGATCTTATAAAAATGAAATTGATTACATAACAAGCAACTACCCTAAAGCTTTCACTGATACTAAGGTTATAAGCAATCTCAATTTTAATACGGATCATCGCATGGTGCGCTGCTCTCTCAGAAAATCCCAAACAAAAACACCCAGGCATTACATAAACACCAGCAAAATCACACAGACAAGACAATCGAGTCAGAAAAATTGTAAATCTTTCGACGAAATTAACAAACTGATTACAAACCGTGAAATGGAGATAACACAGAAGTATGACATACTGGAGAAAGAATTACAATGTATCCCCGCTATAAACAACAACACTCAAAATAATAACCAGTACCAACTAAGCGATCATACCCTGCAACTAATCGAGGAAAGAAAAGAGTACATAACTAGCCTAAACAAAAAAGAACACAGAAAACTTATTGCAGACTTAAGTAAACAAATAAGAGAAGGCATACGAAGAGACCGCAAAGTCAAGAGACTAAAAACGGTCGAGCACCACATCCAAAAAACAGGCGGCGTGAAAAAGGCTTTGAAAGAACTACGAGAAACGGGCAAAGAATGGATACCTAAGCTTAAAAACAAGTCGAAAACCACCACTATAAGATAGAACATCAAAGACCTAGCCACGAATTTTTACCGCCAACTGTACGCTATCCAAAACCAAAGTACCACTTGTTCAAATAAAAAAATGTTCGCCAATCAATCGAACGAAACGAGCTCAGAATCTATAGCGGATATATTACTATGCGAAGTGGAAAGGGCAATAATGAGTCAACGAATGGTGAAATCACCAGGGCCAGATAAAATCACTAACGAAGTAATGAGGGCAAATATAGATGAACTGACTCCAATCTTAACGAATGTTTTCAATGTAGTTATAATAAGTGGCAACATTCCAGATGCATGGACAGAATCTTACATCATCCTACTGCACAAAAAAGGCGACAAGGAAAACATAGAAAACTATAGACCGATAAGCCTGATGTCAAACCTATATAAAGTTTTTGCAAAGATTATACTAGACAGAATAAGCACACTGCTAGACAAACAATAACCAGTTGAACAAGCAGGGTTTCGGAAAGGCTATTCGACGATTGACCACATTCATACGATTAGGCAGGTATTAGAAAAGTATAAAGAATATAACAAAACAATTTATATAGCTTTTATAGATTACGCCAAGGCTTTCGATAGCTTACATCACGAATACATTTGGGAAAGTCTGGACGAACAAGGAATAGCAGGTACCTACAACAAAATCATAAAACTATCTACTCGAACAGTAAGGCCAGAATACAGCTAGAATCCTTGGGAAAAGAATTTTGTATACAAAGAGGAGTGCGGCAAGGAGACCCTCTATCACCAAAATTGTTTTCTGCAGTATTGGTAAATATCTTCCGCAGGCTAAACTGGGACCAGTACGGCATCAATATAAATGGGTCAAGACTTCATCACCTAAGATTCGCTGACGACCTGGTATTATTGGAAGAAAACCCGGGAAGTCTTGAGTATATGATCAATAATCTAAATGAAGAGAGTATGAACGTAGGACTAAGAATGAACACCAATAAAACCAAATTAATGGCTAGCAATGTAAAAACCGAAATTAGGATAAAAGGAGATTTGCTGGATTATGTGGAAGAGTAGATGTACTTGGGTCAAGATATCTCTATAGAAGACCAAATGACGAAATAAATTAAACTCAGGATCGCAACTAGTTGGAAGAAATACTGGTCGCTGAAGGAGATAACGAAGTCCAAAGACTTAGGCATGTCAATAAAAAGAAAAACATTCAATTCTTGCATACTACCTTGCCTTACGTATGGTTGCGAAACTTGGACCCTCACAAAAGCACTGAGAGAAAAGCTCGGCATAACACAAAGAGCAATGGAGCGGAGCATGACGGGATATAAACGTCAGGATAAAATTAGAAACATAGTTCTCAGAGAAAAAACAAAGCTCACCGACATACTCACACGAATCGATCTACAAAAGTGGAGATGGTCAGGACATATGATGCGTGACAAGGTAGGAAAGTGGAGCAGGAAGGTCATAGAATAGCACCCAAGAGACAGTAAAAGAAATCGAGGCAGACAGCACTCAAGGTGGGAAGACGAACTTCGATTAACAGCTGGACCAAAATGGAGAAAGGTCGCCCAGGATAGGCGCCAGTGGAAGTCTTTGGAGGAGGCCTTTGCCAATAGGCACACCGAACTAAGAGACATTTTATAGTTTATTTTGTATTTTTAACAATAGTGTAAGAAATGTTTATACTCGGAATAAAAGGCTTTATTATTATTATTATAAGGTATTTTGTTATAGAAATTCACACAAAACCCCATGAAATATGTGTGTACTTTAGCTAATTTATAAGATGGTTGACCTAACTTAACTTTACTAGTAAGTATTACAATTGTGTCTATCACTAACTTTACTAAAGAGATGTAAATTTTTCGATTACATTCATAATATTTTCATAAATGAATTGGCAAGAAACTGTCATAATATGAATCTTTTTAAATAGTAGGCTGGCTGTATTAGCCAGAACGCACAACGGAACAAATGGGAGTCTAAATGCGGAATAGGAAGTCCCTCTTTTATTCTATTATTTATTCTACTTGTACCTGTTCACATTTAAGATTACAATTAAGTAAATAAACAGATTTCACGTTGATGCAGAGACAAATTAAATAAATTAAAAGCAACAATATTGTCAAATTTAAATAAAAGGTATTATAGGTACTACCATACATGGCGGACAGGTGTCTTACCAAGTAATAAATCTACCAGTCAAGCATCATAAGTCTGCAAAATTGCTATCTAAATTTTACATCTGAGGTGTGGGCAGGTAATAATTTGTCTGTAAACAAGATCTGTCAGGAAAAGGTTGCTTTTCACTTAGTTAATTGCTCAGTACCAACGTGAATTTACGATCTACAAGATAAAAAACATGGAAATTATTTATCAAGGTTTTCGAAAATCGTCCATTGCTGAACGAAGCGCTCCCTCAAACTTCGTTATATTGTACGGTCTTGTGCTTCTTTAACGTAGTTACTCTCGCGGCCCTCTCGAGGTCATCAGTCCACCTTGTAGGGAGGCAATTGGGCGCAGATATTGACATCGTCGCACCTGTCCAAAAGCTGAAAGTTTCAACACTAGAGAAGATTTTCAGTTCTCCCGGAACATTGTAAACCTTGTCCGAAACTCGGGGAAATTCTACTGAAGTATGCTGGTATAACAGCTGTATACATTGTCTCCATTCACTTGTATTTTCGTGTGTTTCTATTTTCTGATAGTTTCAATAGTAGATTAGTATATCTTGGCAATTCAGCTTTAAAAACATACTAGCTTCTGCCAGCGGCTTCGCCCAAGTGAATGTCGAAAATTATCCCAAGGACTAATATTATGAGAGATAGATTATGGAATAGCACATAGAATACTTTTTATCCCGCGAATTTTTGTTCCCTCGGGATAATTTTCAACTCTTGGCGAAGCCGCTGGCAGAAGCTAATATATCATAATTATGCTAGATATATCTATATCTACCTACTTAGATCATATCGGTCAGCTATATCGAATGCACCTCTGGGTAACAGGCAAGTCACTATCCGATCCAGCCTATGTTGGAGTTCAACATTTATCTCAAAATATATCTCGCTCGATATAAGTTCATATCCATCCATAATTATTATGCGCATCCATAGTGACAGGATTTTCAGTACCTACGCAAAAATTTACTAATTCTAAACACCTTTTATATTGAATCCGATTAAGGAATCGGATTCAATATAAAAGGTGTTTAGAATTAGTAAATTTTTAAAAGGTTACCCGTTTCGTTGTCTAGATACATATATCTATAAAGATTTTACGCGTTATCGATTTAATAACCTCATCATCATCATTTCAGACGTCCACCGCTGGACATAGGCCTCTCCCAAGCATCACCACACTGATCGGTCCTGTGCGTTTCGCATCCACCGGACGCCCGCAGCCTTGACCAGGTCATAGCTTCACCTAAAGGGAGGCCTTCCAACGTTGCGTCTTCCGGTAGATACGCCGTCGCCACTCCAGAACTATTCAGCTCCATTGATCCGTTCTGCAAACAATGTGCCCTGCCCACTGCCAATAAGTTTGGCTATTCTTCGGGCTATGTCAGTAACCTTGGTTGCAAGCTCTTGCGAGAAATAATTGCGGTTAATAACTCCACTTTCATCAAATTTCTCCAGTTCTATTTTTACACCACCTATACTTCTTACTTTAAACGAAAAACGTTCAGCCTAGACTTTGATGTTATTATCGTTGGATCTATTGGAATTGGAATTTATTTAAGTACCGACACTTAATTAAAGTATTTGGCCCAGTCTCAAAGAAGTAAAGATAAAAATAAAAGAAGCACAGCGATAAGCCTAAAGAAATTGGTTTTTCACTAACCTACATTTAAAGCAGACCTTATAGGAGACACTGCTATCACAAAGAAGCAATGATCTAGATATTCTGCCTGACAAAATGCCAATGAATTATATTTAACTTCGGGACTTTCTCACGACTTAACAAGTTACGAAATTAAATCTCGCATTTTTGGTACATTAACCTACGCACTTGTACCAATAAATTGGTTTACTTACGCAACGTAAAAAGTAAGGTCAACCCCGGTCCAATACACGAATTGTTCAAGGCGAGATTTTATGGCGAGTCGGAACGAGCCGAAACAAAAGAATTTATACTTAGCAATCACCATAGGCTCGGGGCTTATAGTATCTATAATGTTATGGCATGACTTCCGTTTCTATAGAATGGTGATTGTTTCATTGAACTGAATTAATGGAGGCAGCATGTTTTCTATAGTCAATCAATTAATCAAGTCTAATTTAACCCACTATTTGTTCCATGGGTTATTGTTATGGTTGCAGATTTAGCAAGATTAAGCCAGTGTTAGTGCTCTCTGGTCTGGCCAATTATCTATCGAGGACCAACATTTTTGCAGGTATCCAAATTCAGTAACTCTTCCTTGTAAAAAATCAGTCGTGTCTCTTGTAACTGTCTTTAAAATGATTGATTCTGTGTATGACGCAATAGCTTTGTCTTTCCTGTGTTTTATCATGCGTTCGGAATATGTTTTAATATCTATACGTTTACGTAAAAAATACCTTTCACATTTCCTTGGCATGGATCATTACGTCTGTGCATATCTTCCTACTATTAGTGCCAGCGGTTTTACCTGCGTGCGAGTCAGAAATCACCCCATAGGAACGTATTCCCAGTATAAAATATTTTGTCCAAATCTCAGCCATGGTATATCCATGTGAAATATTTAATTCAAAACCATTGAACTGCTGAGGTGCGACTGACCTAACAAACATCTAAATTCACAAGCATCCAAACATACAGTTTTACATCTTACTAAAATTATAAATGTGAAAGTTTGTTTGTGTGTGGACTGGTGAACATATGTTTGTTATTCAATCACGCCAGAAAGTCTGAACGGATCTGGATGCAATTTGGCACATAGATAGATTATAGTCTGGAATAGCACATAGGCTTTTTTTCGAAGTAAAATGTTCCCTTGGGATGATAAAACAATTGTCACGCGTGCGAAGCCGCTGGCAGAGGCTAGTTAGAGGTAGAGTTGTAGTAGGTAGAGTTGGTAACTCAGTTGTTAACATTATAGGTACTCAAATAAGAATTCTACACGTTATTTGCAAAATATGCGTAAGACATCAATACATATAATAAATCTGTAGAAAAGTAATTTTTGTATATCGAAAATATTTCCAAAAAAATAACCAGGGTGTTAAAGGATAACCAACAGAACTTATTTCCTGCTTTTTTGTCTGTTTGTCTGTTTATTTGTGCACGCATCACGTGAAATGTACGAAACCAATGTAGATAAATTTTATACAAAAAAATTGTGCGTAACTTGAAGAATTACTTAGTTTTTGTTTCATCGCAATCGGTTCACTATATCAAAAGTGAGGTGAATTTAAAGTGGTCAAGAAGTAAAACTATCACAAAACACGCAATTCAGATACTCGGACAGTTGAACACGATATTCGATAGAAGGCGTTGTGCATTTGAAGTCATTTTCTGAATGGCAGTGTTAAGATTCACCGCGAAAGAATGATGTCTATAGAAAAAAAATGGTAGGTAGTAGGGTAGGGTTGGCAGACAGATGACGGGAGTGAAGCTGCGGGCACAGCTGGTATTAACATAATAATTACACTGAACACCTAAACACAAGGCTGTGATAGCTGAAGATATCATGTTTTAATAAGCAGCGATGGGTGGAAATTTCAACTTGCCACCGATTAGTTTCAGTTTCATACAAGTACAGATGATGCGGTTTTCTATTCTAGTAGTAGTTATGCAAAAGTATGCGCGCACACATACCTATTTAGCCAATCATGTTTAAGTCCCATGAAATAAAGGCGAGCCTATTACCTTCTACCCGGCACAAATCCAGCCCCACTGCTACTGATAGAAATAATCAACCACATATCTTCTGAACAAATTTTAAGTCCCATGAAATAAAGGCGAGCCTATTACCTTCTACCTGGCACAAATCCAGCCCCACTGCTACTGATAGAAATAATCAACCACATATCTTCTGAACAAATTTTAAGTCCCATGAAATAAAGGCGAGCCTATTACCTTCTACCTGGCACAAATCCAGCCCCACTGCTACTGATAGAAATAATCAACCACATATCTTCTGAACAAATTTTAAGTCCCATGAAATAAAGGCGAGCCTATTACCTTCTACCTGGCACAAATCCAGACCCACTGCTACTGATAGAAATAATCAACCACATATCTTCTGAACAAATTTTAAGTCCCATGAAATAAAGGCGAGCCTAATACCTTCTACCTGGCACAAATCCAGACCCACTGCTACTGATAGAAATAATCAACCACATATCTTCTGAACAAATTTTAAGTCCCTTGAAATAAAGGCGAGCCTATTACCTTCTACCTGGCACAAATCCAGACCCACTGCTACTGATAGAAATAATCAACCACATATCTTCTGAACAAATTTTAAGTCCCTTGAAATAAAGGCGAGCCTATTACCTTCTACCTGGCACAAATCCAGACCCACTGCTACTGATAGAAATAATCAACCACATATCTTCTGAACAAATTTTAAGTCCCATGAAATAAAGGCGAGCCTATTACCTTCTACCTGGCACAAATCCAGCCCCACTGCTACTGATAGAAATAATCAACCACATATCTTCTGAACAAATTTTACTCCTGAAAATGTGTTGCGTAGAGCACCTTTCTGAGAAGATATATGGTGTTCTGGATCTGAAATGACTATGAATCATACCTGTTTTATAGCTTTGTGAACGAGAAAGCTAAAAGTAGATACCGCTAAGTGTAGTGGCAGCCAAATTATGTAATTTCTCAGTCACGATGCATCATGTCCTGCACGCCACAAAGGGTGACTTTTACTGAATGGAAATATCTCTGGTACATTGTAACACATTATCCGATTCAAGAATCGAACTCTGGAAGTCATGCAGGATCTCATCAGCAGCACTTGGTACCACTAAATAAACCAACGAGATAGACCCGAATTAGGCTCAGCAGTGTCCGATATTTATAAACCGAAAATATTAGCAAATAAGAAACAATACTCATTTGTTTACTCGCGTGGTAGATCGATTTCCGTGTAATAGACGCGATAATACCCTAATTTGACAACATCAGCACAAAACGGCACTTAAGCGGAAGTGTTTTGCATGGCTCCAAAAAATTATAATAAACTAGCTTAGGGTTACTTTCGCATTTATAATATTAGTATGGATTCCTTAAAAGCTGGAATCAGTTAAGTGATTGAGCATTTAAAAAGAAAGTTAAGAATTTCCTAGCAGCCATGGCTTATTACAAATTAAATGAGTTTCTAAATGAAAGATTTCAATATTTTTATATATTTCATTAGTATCTTGTCATTTTTTATCATTTTACCTGGACATTCTAGAATGACAATTTTGATTTGTATTCTTGTAATATTAATGGCGGGACGCTCTTTTTAAATTAATTAAGAATTTATTAATTATTTTTAATTGATTCTGCGAATTTATTATTTTTATATATTGACACGTTTTATAATTTTACTGTGACATTCTAGAATTATTATATTTGATTTGAATTTTTAATAATTGTTCAAGAATCCCTACAGCTACTTATTCAGCGCAAATTTCTCAATAAGTACAAGATATATGATAAATCTTTTAATGTATTTTTGCGTCACATAGTTATCTAGTAAATGTACACTAAACATTTTTGATAGCTGCTCAAATTAATTTTGCTAACCTAACCTAACACGTTTTTACGTAATCGGGAAACACCAGGTTTTCCAATTGCTTTTTCAGCTTACTGGTGGCGAATAATAATCTGCAAAAAATGGTATGGACTGGGCATATAGTAAGACTAGTAAGCCATCAATTTTGTTTTTCAAAGTTTATTATATTTGTACTTAAAATCAATGTTGTCCACGCGGAAAAAAGGCAATTTTATCATGTGCGAAAACGTCGTCTACGCGTAAGAATATTTTGAATATAAAATAATAATTTGAAATTTGAGGTATTTATCAATCGAATCCAATTTTTATATTTTTGTGAACTTATTTTATTGTAATAAATTGTCTAAACAATGCCTTATATACCGTTGTGCTCGCGTGAGGCATTCAGTGAATTCAGTCAGTCTATCTCAAGGGCTTGTAGACGACAGACCTGTGTCGTTTTTATTTTTGCCATTATGTTTTTTATCATATATCTTGTAGTTATTGAGAAATTTTCGCTGAAAACGTAGCTGTTTTCTGTTTTTAGCCCGTGAAACTTGTAGGGGCTCTTAACTGCCATTCTAGAATGGTAATTTGGACTTGGATTATTTTATTGACATTTGCATATTTTTTATTGTAATTAAATTTGACATTCTAGAGTAATTATTTTGAATTGTATTCTTTATCAATATTTGCATGCCATTATCCAAAGCAAACATGGCGTTCCATTATCTTTTTATTTTAAGATCTCTTCATGCTGGCAATTTGTTATGTAGGTATGTATGATACTCATATTTGAGCAAATAAACAGTGATTTGATTTTATTTAGCATTTTAATGTAGTGTCATCGGTAGTTTTAAATTTTGACATATAAAACAGCAATTTCACTTATATATAGGTTTTTGCCAGGGCAAATATTCTGGATAAAACAACTTTCTAGGCGTGATGTAACTATATCTAACCAATGCAAACTACTAGGCTACGCGTGAAGGAACTTTCCACAGGCAAATTGGCCCTTGCCTCTTGAATTTTCCGACGTCTGTTTATCGTCATAACCTCGTCATCCAGGCAAGGTTTACCGCATAATATTGACGTCAATGTTTAGGGAAGTGGGATGTTTTGCAATCTCTTCTTTTCCTTAACCTCTTCATAGATATACTTTGTATAATAATAAAGCTATGGTTTACGATTATTTTTTTATCCTTATTGATGACGGTGTCAGATATATGAACTTAAAGAAGCCAAGGAACTAACTCCGGTAGCCCGTACAAACCTATTCAAGTTTGAACCAGGGTATCGGGCTGTTACGATTCTTAATAGCGTCTCTCAGCGTTTGGACATTTTTTACTGCTCTTTGCCGGAATTCCAGAGGGTGACAATTACTGTGTTGTCCTCTAGTTAACTTGTGCGGACGCCCGAAGCCGTTACTTGGGACTGGTCAATCATGGACGCGAGTAGGTGTGTGATCAGTGTTTACGGGGCGTAGGACAAGTCATACAATGCGACACTCAGACAGTGTCGCATTGTATGACTTGTTACCTTGGGTTCTACCTGTAAAAATAATTTAATGTGTAAATGAATAAATAAAGTATGTAAGAAAAGTAGCAGGTGGCGTTCTGTAGATTCATTCTCTTTGGTTCTTAACCGTATATGTAAAATCCGATTTCGAAATACAGCATAACATTTGAAGACTTGATTCTAAATCCAGAGTCTCATTAAAGACTATGGACAATGAAAGAGGAGTAGTGATTTATTGGGCATTCTATTCCACCTGTCGCTTCCTACGGCTCACTTCGTTCGCCTTCGTCGCTTTCGGTGGAATAGAATGCCCAATAATATAAATGAGATCTAACAGAGTGCAGTAAAATAGTGATTCGGCGCCTATTCCACAATATTTGTTCTAAAACTCAATATGTTCAATAATATTTTTCAATGTGTGGTTTGGGCGGTATTCCACTTTTTGAATCTCGTGTGCTTTCGATTGGAACGGAATGTTTTCTGGAATACCCAATAAAATAATTGGATCTACAAAGCTTGTGGTTGAAGTCCTATTCTACTTTTATAATCTCGTTTGGTTGCGATTCGATGGACTCTGAAAAACCTACCGTTTATCGTTATATAACTAAAGGATAAACCCTTTTACTGTACTGTGTTTTACAAAGTACGGTACGGTACGATATTTACGAGGTTTGTGGTTTGAATCTTATTACACTTTTAAAATCTTATTTGGTTGCAAATGGAACGGAAAATGGTTTAGAATGTTCAATAACATAAACGGATCTACACAGTTTGTGATTTAAGCTCTATTCTACTTTTAAAATCTTGTTTGGTTGCGATTGGATCGTCCCTGCAAACCTACCGTTTACCGTTATGTAACTAAAGGTTAAACCCTTTTACTGTACTGTGTTTTACAAAGTACGGTACAGTACGATATTGACGAGGTTTGTAGTTTGAATCTTATTCCACTTTTAAAATCTCGTTTGGTTGCAAATGGAACGGAAAATGGTTTAGAACGTTCAATATCACAAACGTATCTACACAGTTTGTGATTCAAGCTCTATTCAACTTTTAAAATCTTGTTTGGTTGCGATTGGATCGTCCCTTCAAACCTATCGTTTACCGTTATATAACTAAAGGTTAAACCCTTTTACTGTACTGTGTTTTACAAAGTACGGTACAGTACGATATTTACGAGGTTTGTAGTTTGAATCTTATTCCACTTTTAAAATCTCGTTTTATTGAAAATGGAACGGAAAATGGATTAGAATGTTCAATAACATAAACGTATCTACATCACAGTTTGTGATTCAAGCTCTATTCTACTTTTAAAATCTTGTTTGGTTGCGATTGGATCGTCCCTGCAAACCTACGTTTTACTGTTGTGTAACTAAAGGTTAAACTCTTTTAGCAGAGAAGGTGAATATCTTATTAATAATTGTTCGCAGTAATTTAACGCTATATTTGTGATAATACTAATGTTGTGAGAACGTTAAGTTTTGATACCGTTTCAAGCCGTCATCATGGAATTTGTAAAACAGCCACAATCGTTATACATATGTAAACAAACTTTGTGTTCATTTTCAGGAGACTGGTTTTCGCCATGGATAATTATTACCTAAATCAGTAGGTACGATAATTTTTTTTGCGAACGGTCAAATTATAGCAAAAATAATTTATTAATTGGTCTTCATAGACACGAGAATAGTTTAAGATTTAGAGATCCATTCAATTTAATTTAAACACAGGTTCAAGTTGAATTACGGAACTAAAGTTATAATGTAGGTAGGTATCTATGTTATATTAAGATCATGAACCTACAATGCACACCGAATCGAGGTATGTTGTGTAAATAAAACAATAAATATTGTAGAACATAATTTATTAGAGGATATTTTTTAAATGTTTTTAAAAGCATGTGAGACTTGGTGCTGTAAGATAGAACGCAGGATCAACATTGTAATGTCGTTTACAAGTTCTTTGAAAATTTTCAAATACAGTTCGCAACAGAACGTCTGTTTTGAGATATAAATTGGTGTACATCATACTCATGTTTCGAATATTAAATACCGACCAAACGGAATAAACGTGTACATCGTCTCCGTCAGTAATTAACACATTAATCAATGAGCTAAAATTGTGTTTGTTTTATTAGGAAATAAGATTTTAGCTTGAAGTCTTGTTTTTTCATTTTAGGTATAAGTGGTTTTGAGTAATGAGCTGGATGCGCGGGCCACATGTTATTAAATATTTGTCAGAACCTACGAAGGCAACACAAAATTTTATTGTTAAGCGCTTTATCACCAATTCATAAGGGCAAGTCGATGACCTCGACGTTTGTGTGATATGGTATGGAGTTTATGTCACAACACGAAGAAACCAGCAACGGGAAGAAAGAAAAGTCTCGACGTAGATCTCTGGGGGAATTTGGCGGCGAGGGAGACACATATCTGAAAAGAAAAACACAAAAAATTAATATAACACCGACCATTTATGGTTACAGTAGGATCGGTTGGTGGTTGTGTGCGAGTGAGACACATCACTATCAATATTAATATAACTACATATTATCCCTCGTCGCATCTGTCTTTCTGTTCGCGATAAACAGAAAAAGTACTGAATTGATTTGCATGCAGTTTTTACTAATAGACGGAGTGGTTCATGTGGAAGGTTTTAGGTGTATAGTTCTCGCCAAACTTCTTGGCCGCCCTATAGTTGGATACAATGGCTGCACAGTAGTAAATCTCATACAAAAATAGCACCGTTTCGTGCCTTGCGCATCGGAAAAATAACTTCAGGGCAGTCCAGAAGTTTGGCGAGCACTATACAATTTCTTTAGGTTTTGTATAAATCGGTAAAAATATGACGATAATTATTGAAAATGAAATCGCTGCCAAATGCCTTTGAGATATAACAAAACAATGTATGGTGGAATTTTTCCTCTTCTATAGGTGTACAAAATAGTCCGCGATGACATATGTCTATCTTTTAATGATAGCTTAGTATACCCATTGTAACTTCTAAAGATTGCTACGTACAATACGGTAATTGGAAAGCTATTTAGACGGATCCAGTATTAATCCTTATCAAGTTAAATACGTTAGTTACCTTAAACATTTCATGCAAATTATGATAATGCGTTACACCATACAATTTAAAACAATATCTTAGGATTTATTGCAAATAAAAAATAAGGCGCGTGAAAACAAACCGCTGTCGCCAACTGTTGCTATAGCGATAACGCGCACGTAACCTTATCATATCATTTGACAGTTTTGCAATTTAGAGACTGGAGGCTTATGTATTTTTTTTCTTTTTCGGTGTTGTTGGAAGGTTGCAATTGCATTGGTTTTGTTTTACATAGTAATTTATTTTAAAGTAAAATTTACGAAACCACGTATTTTAAGAAAAAAAACATGTAGGCATAATATGATCTACTACCAGTGCGAAGCCGGGGCGGGTCGCTAGTATACTTATATTCTAACCACTAATAAACTTACTATTCTCTAATCTGAGACTTAACATATTAACAGTAATATAAATTACCCTAACTTAGAGTCTGATGGGGTGGGCAGTGCTTTCAGGTGCTTGTCGCTTCACCGCCTTTTTCTTATGCTGCATTTTCAACACCTCGACTACTGCAGCTGTGAGCTGTGGTATTTTGGTTCCGAGTTGGATCTGAAATAGAACAAACTAAGATTAATTTTGTGACTATAAACAACCTCAATAATTATGGCGTTTCAATGGAATATAGCTCACACCAGCAGGCAGGCCGAAATCGGCAACCTTATTGCTAAAGTGAATTCGGCAAGGCAAATGGTTTGACCGTCATCAATCGACCAATCACTAATGAATATAATAACTTTATTCAATTTCTCACCACAATATACATAAATTATCTTACATTGGTCAGATTCGACAATGATACACAACATAGGTAAGTATATATTGTGGGAGACTGGTGCCTAAGCTAGGCTCGTGACCTGTGTTTCAGGACACCAAGTATAAGCTAAAAGGACTAAGCATATTATTACGAATGACTTACCTCAATCAACTACCGCAGATTCTCGAATTGAGCACTAAACCACTTCTTTATTTTTATAACAGCAAGTTTCGCAATATTTCGTTTACTAATCGAACTATACGAACATAGTAAGCTAAAATTCAGGACAGATTCTCTCATGTCTCTTCATAAAGCAAGAAATAGCATGCGCCTACAGGCACACACACAATCTATTTCTATGACCCCAGATTGGGACACCAGGGACATCTGAACTTTAGGATACCGTAAACATTAAACTAAAATTCAGGACAGATTGTCTCATGTCTCTTCACAAAGCAAGAAATAGCATGCACCTACAGGCACACACACATTCTATTTCTATGGCCTCAGATTGAGCACCAAGGACATCCGAATGATAATTTAATTAATTCATACAGATAACACTACCTTAAACGTTAACAATTATCTACTAGTTGCTTAGTTGCTCAGCTGTTACTCTGCGTTGCGCTTGATTAAGATGCTTTCACACTCGTACAATCGCCTTCTAAACGGTACGTACGCCGTCCCGTGGTTATCTATTGTGAGTGTCATACTCGTTGTAAACCGCCTGACGTCCGGCGTCGGAAATGATCGTGTTAAGCTTTCACGGTTTAGGTGTAAGTAATTCTTTAGAATCTCAAAGATTGCAAAATTGCATAATGTAAATTTGCAGTGTTCAAACTTTGTTACACGTGTATGAGTAATTTCCATGTATTCAACAATCACACGGTAAAATGATCGCCGTGCATGTTGCAGTCTCTGATTAAAATTTGTGTTTTATAGAATTTCCTAACCAATGCAATTTATTTAAATAGAGGATGTATATAGCACTAAAAAAAACTAAATTAACTAAGTTTTGATTACTTTGCTTATTATTTTATAATGGTCAGAATATTTTTTTAGTTCTATTAATCTAGGAATTGTTGTGATCAAAAAACCATGTGCACAAACCGCGTTAAAAACTTGGTTAATTTATGTTGCAGTTAAACTCAAAGCTGGTGTAAAATCATCTAACTACTAAAACTAACAAATATTTATAAAAAAAACATGTAAATAAAGTCGGTTTCTAAATTCAGCAATGGAATTAAGCGATTACCATTCAATGAATTCCTAGACTAAAACCAGCTACAAAAAATAAGTAAAGTTGACATAACTTTACTAATATCTGTCGATCGTCGAACTCATTTATTTCAGTCGATGGAATAGGTATCGTTTTTATTTAAAGAACACCTCTCTCCAGTTGATGGAGATGATTATAGACAGATCCCTCAAACTCAAATTTTAATTACGGACTACAACATGTACAGCGATTGTTTTGCAATAAAGTTCGAATAAGCAAATTAATACAATTCGCAATTTTGCTATCTTTGACGTATGCTGCAGTAAAACTTTAAATTAGTATAAATAACTAATATCATCTAACGACTAAAACGAACTTTTTTATAATCATTCAGTAGGCATTGATATTAAGATTTCAATTTCAAACAATTCCCAGATTGATATTAAGGTATCACATTTTTTTTTTCTGAAACTAAAACCAGCATATTATTACAAAAAAAATGTAAAGTTATGTCAAGGCAAGAATCACTAATTTATAATAAGTTAAAGCAATTGGTATCGTTATTTAAAGAACACCCCTCCCCGGTTGATGGAGATGGTTGTAGACAGATCCCTTAGACTCAAATTTTAATTACGGACTACAACATGTATGGCGATCGTCTTACAATACAATAAAGTTCGAATAAGCAAATTAATGCATGATGCAATTTTGCTGTCTTTGATATTGTAAAGGAGCATTTATACATACAAGGCGGCTACCTGTTAAGTTTCCAGACGCTTATCGTCAGGTGATTCGCGAATGAGTACGGCGCGGCGAGTCCAACCGTTGAACGACACATGCTCCGTTTTGACGGTGATTATACGGGCGGACTAGACGGCAGGACGGCAAGTGTGCAGTAAGCATGCAAAACCAACAGAATACTTATAAAAAGAGAGAAGTGACAACTACACAACACATTACTTGTACGTTAACATGAAAAGTAGTGTCGTCTGTTTGAATTAATTAAATTAAAATTTGGATGTCCTCGAGCCAATCTGGTCACTAAAAATAGAATGTGTGCATGTATGCTATTTCTTACTTTCGTGGAGAGACATGAGACAATCTGTCCCAAATTTTAGTTTAATGTTTACGGTATCCTAACGTTCAGATGCAATCGGTGCCCAATCTAGGGTCACAGAAAACGGAGTTCGTGTTTAGCCTATGTGGTAATGCACTTTCTCTAACTTTTGTGGATATGCATGAGACAATCTGTCCTGAATTTTAGGTTAGTGGTTCAAACAGCAAGCGTCTTATTTGTTAACATGGAAGCTAGTGTATGAATAATTAAATTAAAATTTGGATAACCTTGGTGCCCAATCTAGGGTCATAGAAATTGAATGTGTGTGTGCCTCCAGGTGCATGCCATTTCCTGCTCTGTGAAGTGTTATGAGACAATCTGTCCCAAATTTTAGTTTAATGTTTACGGTATCATAACGTTCAGATGCAATCGGTGCCCAATCTAGGGTCACAGAAAACGGAGTTCGTGTTTAGCCTATGTGGTAATGCACTTTCTCTAACTTTTGTGGATATGCATGAGACAAACTGTCCTGAATTTAGGTTAGTGGTTCAAACAGCAAGCGTCTTATTGTTAACATGGAAGCTAATGTATGAATAATTAAATTAAAATTTGGATAACCTTGGTGCCCAATCTAGGGTCATAGAAATTGAATGTGTGTGTGCCTCTAGGTGCATGCCATTTCCTGCTGTGTGAAGTGTTATGAGACAATCTGTCCCAAATTTAGTTTAATGTTTACGATAACCTAATGTTCAGATGCAATCGGTGCCCAATCTGGGGTCACAGAAAACGAAGTTCGTGTTTAGCCCATGTGGTAATGCACTTTCTCTAACTTTTGTGGATATGCATGAGACAATCTGTCCTGAATTTTAGGTTAGTGGTTCAAACAGCAAGCGTCTTATTTGTTAACATGGAAGCTAGTGTATGAATAATTAAATTAAAATTTGGATAACCTTGGTGCCCAATCTAGGGTCATAGGAATTGAATGTGTGTGTGCCTCCAGGTGCATGCCATTTCCTGCTCTGTGAAGTGTTATGAGACAATCTGTCCCAAATTTTAGTTTAATGTTTACGGTATCCTAACGTTCAGATACAATCGGTGCCCAATCTAGGGTCACGGAAAACGGAGTTCGTGTTTAGCCTGTGTGGTAATGCACTTTCTCTAACTTTTGTGGATATGCATGAGACAAACTGTCCTGAATTATAGGTTACTGGTTCAAACAGCAAGCGTCTTATTGTTAACATGGAAGCTAATGTATGAATAATTAAATTAAAATTTGGATAACCTTGGTGCCCAATCTAGGGTCATAGAAATTGAATGTGTGTGTGCCTCTAGGTGCATGCCATTTCCTGCTCTGTGAAGTGTTATGAGACAATCTGTCCCAAATTTAGTTTAATGTTTACGGTATCCTAACGTTCAGATGCAATCGGTGCCCAATCTAGGGTCACAGAAAACGGAGTTCGTGTTTAGCCTATGTGGTAATGCACTTTCTCTAACTTTTGTGGATATGCTTGAGACAAACTGTCCCAAATTTTAGTTTAATGTTTACGGTATCCTAACGTTCAGATGCAATCGGTGCCCAATCTAGGGTCACGGAAAACGGAGTTCGTGTTTATCCTATGTGGTTATGCACTTTCTCTAACTTTTGTGGATATGCATGAGACAAACTGTCCTGAATTTTAGGTTAGTGGTTCAAACAGCAAGCGTCTTATTTGTTAACACGGAAGCTAGTTTATGAATAATTAAATTAAAATTTGGATAACCTTGGTGCCCAATCTAGGGTCATAGAAATTGGATGTGGGTGTGCCTCTAGGTGCATGCCATTTCCTGCTCTGTGAAGTGTTATGAGACAATCTGTCCCAAATTTTAGTTTAATGTTTACAGTATCCTAACGTTCAGATGCAATCGGTGCCCAATCTAGGGTCACAGAAAACGGAGTTCGTGTTTAGCCTATGTGGTAATGCAGTTTCTCTAACTTTTGTGGATATGCATGAGACAAACTGTCCTGAATTTTTGGTTAGTGGTTCAAACAGCAAGCGTCTTATTTGTTAACATGGAAGCTAGTTTATGAATAATTAAATTAAAATTTGGATAACCTTGGTGCCCAATCTAGGGTCATAGAAATTGAATGTGGGTGTGCCTCTAGGTGCATGCCATTTCCTGGTCTGTGAAGTGTTATGAGACAATCTGTCCCAAATTTTAGTTTAATGTTTACGGTATCCTAACGTTCAGAAGCAATCGGTGCCCAATCTAGGGTCACAGAAAACGGAGTTCGTGCTTAGCCTATGTGGTAATGCACTTTCTCTAACTTTTGTGGATATGCATGAGACAATCTGTCCTGAATTTTAGGTTAGCGGGGTGCATGAAAGGAGCCTCCTCGTGGCGCACCCTGGAAGCAGCTAGACACGGTATCGCAGTGTCTAGGCTGACTAATCCTTTAACTTGGTAATATTGAATCTAAGAACTAAAAAATAGTCGAACAGGTGTCGAACCAGTATTTTACTGCACAACCAAAAGAGTTTCAAAAAGTGGAGTAGCGTCCAAACCACAAACTTTGTAGATCCATTTATGTTACCTATTATAAATACTAGACCATTTTCCGTTATGTTTAGTTGCGAAAATGAGATTTAAAAGTTAAAGTAGCGCCCAAACCACAAACTTTTTAGATCAATTTATATTATTGGACATTCTAACCGTTTGCCATTCCATTTGCAATCAAACGAAATTTTCAAAGCGTAATGAGATTCAAACCACAAACCTCATTAATATCCTACTGTACCGTTCTTTGTAAAACACAGTATAGTAAAAGGTTTTAACCTTTAGTTATATAACAATAAACGGTAGGTTTGTAGGGACGATTCAATCGCAACCAAACGAGATTTTAAAATTAGAATAGAGCTTAAACAACTAACTGTGTAAATCCGTTTATGATATTGAACATTCTAAACCATTTTCCGTTCCATTTGCAACCAAACGATTTTAAAAGTGGAATAAGACTCAAACCGCAAACCTCCTAAATATTTATTTATTCAAAGACAAAGATATTTTATTTCAAGTAGGCCACCAAGCGGCACTTTTGAACGTGAGGTACATTAAAATTTACAAGTTATAAAAGTTGATTCTACCACGCATTCGGAAAGTAGCTTGTTATGTCTCCATGAATGCACAAGAAACTCCAAACTTACTCTTTTAAAAAAAATGATTTTTTTACAATATTTAGTTACATAAGTACACACATTAATAAATTCATATATGTGAGGACAATGCACCTGCATATTTAAACTTCATGTACAATAGTGGTATATAGGCGGACTTAATGCCACAAGGCATTCTCTACCAGTCAACCTTTGAAATATCGTACCGTACCGTACTTTGTAAAACACAGTACAGTAAAAGGGTTTAACCTTTAGTTACATAACGGTAAATGGTAGGTTTGCAGAGTCGATCGAATCGCAACCAAATGAGATTATAAAAGTAGAATAGGACTTCAACCACATACTTTGTAGATCCATTTATGTAATTGAGAATTCTAGAAAACATTTCGTTCCGATAAAACTAAACGAGATTTAAAAAGTGGAATAGCGCCCAAACCACAAACTTTGTAGATCCATTAATGTTATTGAACATTCTAAACCATTTTCCGTTCCATTTGTAACCAAACGAAATTTTAAAAGCGGAATAAGACTGAAACCACAAACCTCATAAATATCGTACCGTACCGTACTTTGTAAACGAAGTACAGAAAAGGGTTTATCCTTTAGTTATATAACGGTAAACGGTAGGTTTGCAGAGTCGACCGAATCGCAACCAAACGAGATTATAAAATTAGAATATGTTATTGGGTATTCTAGAAAACATTCCGTTCCAATCGAAACCACACGAGATTCAAAAACTGGAATAGCGCCCAAACCATACACTGAAAAATATTATTGAACATATTGAGTTTGAGAACTAAAAAATTGTGGAATAGGCGCCGAACCACTATTTTAATACACTCTGTAAGATTTCATTTACATTTAAGCCATCGATAAACTTTTCGTTCCAATCGTAACCAAACGAGTATTTCATTTATATTATTGGGCATTCTATTCCACCGCGACGAAGGCGAACGAAGTGAGCCGTAGGAAGCGACAGGTGGAATAGAATGCCCAATAAATCACTACTAAGAGGGTCTCTCTTTCATTGTCCATAGTCTTTAAAGAATCCCATCATTTGAAAAATTTAATTCAGATTACATTTAGCCCGCTCCGTGAAAAACTGCACACGATGCGCTCGATGCATTCCACGACGCCAAGGACAAGCACAGATGGAGAATCATCGTCAGAGAAAAGTTGATCTCGACCGTTGAATCACGACCCTCAGTAATGAGGAATACGACGCGAGGAGGAGAAACATGTAGCCCAATTTATTCGCTTTATACTAATACTCCTTCATCTTAAATTAACAACCTAAGAGACAATGAACGTACATCGCTACTAACATCAACTATTTATCTTCCTAGATATCAAGCTGTTTAGACTAGACTGTTGCACATTATTTGCAGTTCTAAGCTCGTGTTGCATTACATAGAACAATTGTGAGCAGATCATTACTCTTAGACTAACAAACAGTATAAACGCTAGGAGGTACTTAGGTTAATAACATGTCTACTATCTGCTTACGAGTTATTGTTCCAGGACAGGATATACGCTTCGAGACATCATTGCCTCAAATGTGACGCCATGTTGGAGAGACATTCGAATTGACGAGTAGTGACGGGCCTGTCGTCATCTAATTAAGTTATTGTGTGCAGACTTCAATAATGATGATAGTGGCCTTAAGATTACACTTACCTATTTTAGAGCTCTTACATACATAAGTATTTTCATTTCATGATTTAGTGCAGTCTGTCTACTGGCCATGCTTATTTGTGGAAAGAGTGACGTGTCAGGACTAAGAAAACCAAAAAAGCGAAAAAGAGAGAAGCAGAAGCGAAGTAGCGAGGTTGAAGAAGATGTATCTATGTTTATTTCAAGAAGATATGAATCTCTATAATAAATCAAAAGTTAATACGAGTAACTAAGACTTGTGATAATTACTTAAGCATTTTATAGTGATAATTACGTATAGCATAGTTCCTATAATATTTGATACCTATGAATAGTGGGTGGACATTATTGCGTTAATTATTCACTAAATCACACTCCACATATATCCAATGACACTTGTCTTAAACTTTAGTGTAAAGGTGACCTTATACGGTCAAGTAAAATCATATAATAGCACTATTTAGGTGTGTTTGATGCGACCACATCATCACTTAACATCAGGCGAGATAGTGGTCAAACGCGAGCCTATAACAAATAAAAAAAAAAAAAAAAAAAAACCTATTAAATGCTAAGTCATTTGGTTAGAGACCATTAATAAAAATAAAATTTATACACTGTCGAATAATAGACAAGTTATTACTATAATAATTTTGATATATATGAAGTATTTTATAAAGAGACTGTTAAGTGACTTGATTACTCCTATTTAGTTTAGTATTATAAAAGTCATAAATTTTGTTAATATAAGATATTTGCAGTCAATGCAATGTGTCGATTTAAGACGATTAAATCTTGCTGTGGTTAGCAGAGATACAGATACGGACAGATTTTAGTCTATTTGTAGGGAGATTTTTTTAGCAGTAATTACTTATAGCTTGCTAAGAGGTTCAAAGGTAAATTGTGTAGAATGTCTAGTGTACTGCTATAATAGCAACTGAGATTACCTGTTCTCGGGGTTACATACAGAGCACAGAACCGCAGCGACTAGATACTCCTTTGCTAATAATATTCGTGGTGTTGCGGAAGTTTAGGCTGTCATAGGCATATTCAGCATGAAGGTTTTAACGCCACCAGTTGGCGCCAATTTGGCGAGAGGTCCTCTACTTATTATCTCTTATTAACTAGCTGTGCCCGGGGCTTCGCTCCCGTCAACTGTATGCTGCCCTATTTACCTAGAACTTAGTACCTACCCTAATTACCTTGTTACCTACCCTACCTATACCTACCATTTTTTTTTTCTAGAGTCATTCTTCCGCGGAGAACCTTAACACCGCTATTCAGTTGCATACGAATTCATTCACAAAACTACGTAAATTCACAATGCCAATTACGTGTGTTACTTTACTTCTTGAACACTTTAAATTCATCTAACTTTTGATAAAATGAACCGATTGCGATGAAACAAAAAGTAAGTAATACTTCGTTACGAATTTTAATGTATAAAAGTTATCTACATTGGTTGTGTACATTTTACGTGATGCGTGCGACAACTAAACAGATAAATAGACAAACGTAGAAAGGGACAAAACGACAAACAGACAAAAATGCTGGAAATGGGTTCTATTGGTTATCCTTTAACACTCTGCCTATTTTTTTTGGAAATGTTTTTGATGTACAAAAACGACTTTTCTACAGATTTATTATATGTACTAGCTGTTGCCCGCGACTTCGTCTGCGTAGCATTAGTACTTTGAACAGCAATTTCTTTATATCGCGCAATAATATTTTAGTTTTGTGCCCTTTGCCTCGCCTTGCTTAAGAAATTATTAGTTTGCTATTAAGGATGATTTCTGGGATAAAAACTATCTTCCTAAACGTCCTTCCCAGGGTCTCAAACTATTTCCATACAAAAGTTGATCTAAATCGGTGCAGCGGCTTAAGCGTGAAATGGTAACAGACAGACAGAGTTACTTTCGCATTACTACTAATATTATCGTTAAGGGTTTAATTTATGCATGTATGTACAGAATATATGTATGTCGTTTTGTGACAAATAAACACTTTTCTTTCTTACAAAAATGTAACATAAGGCGTCACTATGACGTTGACGTCAATTAAACTAATGTCGAGCGCTTTGACAGGTGCCTGGAACTGAAGTGTCAGTGCCGTCACCTGAACATGCAATGAACATAATTTCAAAAAACCTTCATTGTCACGGGCCGTCAATTTCTCCAAGTAAGCGATGACACTCTATGACACGCTTGGTTCGGAAAGTTTTGATGATGCCATCTCTAGCAGTGACTGCCGAGGTATCTTGATGCTCTGAAGGATTGTACATAGTACCTACAGCTTCAAGTCGATTTCTAAAAGTTGAGGATGCTGTAATTATTTTCGATGGAATCTTGTCATTATTCATATTTGTTTATTTCCGTTCCACAAGGTAATAAAAGGTGTATCAGCTTGTGAGTGAATGTCTACTGTTGTGTGTGGCCTCAATGACTGCCACAATTGATGATATGGTCTTAAAACAAATGACTGTAATCACCACGATAGGCTCATGAAGTTGGTGATCGCAGTTCATTTGTTATAAAAAGATGGGATGACGTTGATGATCTCGACATAACTTTTTGGTCTTCTTTAAAGGTCATCTATGTATGCTCGGTCGTTAAAGGGCCAGCACATAGAGGGTCTGGGAAAATACATCAACTTTTATTCATATAAGCAATTAGGCAAGGTGTTGGGCCGATTGTGTGTGTGTTTGTATTGTGAGTGACTCTAAGGGATAATAATATTTTTTCATCACACTTGCACGCAAACAGTATCTAAATATACAGGTTAACTTGGCCGTAATGCCCCATATAAAACCCTCGGGCTTTATTTTTGTCATGAGACCCAAGGTCGGTAAGTAATTGTTTTTTAATTTATAGCACAGCACACAGGTCATGCAAGTTCAAGCAAGGAGTTTACCAGCAATTGAAAAATTGTCTTAAAATGTTATCTAAACAGGAATTTCATTGCAATCTGTTCTTTCAACATGTTACTTAAATACTCAACGAAAGTACTTAATAATCGGTTTAAACAGTTTTTTGTATCAAAACGTCGAAGTTTTTTTTTTTTTACGTAAGTATTTGCCCTTAACGTTTCTGAACGAAACATTTGTATAATCTGTGGTGTGGGCAAAAAACCCGCCATCCGCTTTAAAAAAGTTCACTTATTTCGTAATAATAGTTGTGCTGACTTGTGTATTCATAATTATTTACTCGCAAATGTGATGAAAAATATTGTATGTTTCACGGGCGGTACGGGAATTACGAAAATCGACTCAGAAAGCCCTCAGTCTTCGACTTCGGGCTTCTACTAGAGCCTCGATCGTAATTCCTTACTTACCGTCCTTAATACATAATGTACTATTAGTGTAAATAAACGATTACTTTTAAAAGATTGAATCTTTGATTCAAGCTTAAACAGTACCAAATTACAGGCAGCTCCACAAATTCACAGTTCCATCCAACCTACTAAAGATGGAAATTTTATTTCTTTAGCCAAGACGTAATCTTCTAGAAATGTAGAAAAAATAAAACCCAATTTCTAAATCAGCACCTAGAAAACGAATTTCTTCTTATTATTTAACGTAAAGTTTGTTACTTTCAGTCTTCTAAGGAATTTGTTTTCCATTTTGGCAAAGCTTTTTTTCTTATATTTCCTTTGAACTGTCCTGAACACGTTTGTAAATTATATATCGTGTAATCTTTATCGTTTATTTGTGCGGCTCAGTGACTCTGCATTAGGAGTAGCTTATCGATTGGCGAAGATTTTATTTATGAATTCCAGTTTTTCATATATTGTACGACGTGTCTCTAGCTGTAAAAAATAAATCTGACATCAGTCTTGCCAAGGGGTATAGTGTTATCCAGTTTCAGGGTTGTGGAAGTCAGCTGGAATCAGCTGTATCAGGTTAGAAAAAAGCCGACCCCTACATAGCTACGCTGGAAAAGGCTAGGCGGATTGATTTTGTCTATACTGAGTCTATCGTACAGACAGAGATGGGCAAAATACATGCTTTGCAATTAAAATACAAATTACAAAATAGTATCACGCATGCACGTACGAAGTACAAAATATTTGTAAATATGTATTTCTGCCTAGCCTTTTTCCCAACTATATTGGGGTCGGCTTCCAGTCTTACCGGATTCAGCTAAGTACCAGTGTTTTACATGGAGCGACTGCCTATCTGACCTCCACAACCCAGTAACTGGGTAACACGATACCTCTTGGCAAGACTGGTGTCAGATCTCAAGCATCTGACTACCTGTAACGACTGTCAAAGATCTTCAAATGACAGCCGGGACCAACGGCTTAACGTGCTATCCGAGGCATGGAGGAAACTCGGTATGTTGAAATGGTCACCCATCCACTGACCGACCTCGTCAAGCGTTGCTTAACCTTGATGATCGACCCGTGCGGCTGTTATTATTTAGCCACGAGCTCTTCCTCATTTGTAAATATGTATTTGAATACAAAATACAGTATTTTAACAATTTTTACTTAAAATAAAAATTATAAAATGCAGTCTATCATGCATCGTGACATTCGTACTAATAAACTTAATTATTACACAGAAGTTTCAAGAAAATAACCGTTTGAAATGAAAATGACAATTGACAAGATATGTACTTGACAACTTGGCATATCGAGCGCTATTTTCTGCAGAACGCACACCCGTTAATAAGATCGCCATCGCTAAATGTATTTATGTTCAAATGTGTTTTGAAGCCATAATAAGTATTAAAAATACTAAACATAAAGTACCTCAGCGTCAGGTATTTGAATACCAATTACATGTTTAAGAAGTAATTGAATTACACATACAAAGACAAAGACAAAGACAAAGATATTTTATTTCAAGTAGGCCACCAAGCGGCACTTTTGAACGTTACATTTTACAAATAATAATAGTTGATTCTACCGTGCATTCGGAAAGTAGCTTGTAATGGAGAAGAATGCACAAGAAACTCCATACTTACTCTTTTAAAAAAAAACTTTTTACAATATTTAGGTACATAAGTACATACCTTGATGAATGAAACCGAGTTTATACAACACAAACACATTTATACAGTCTTCAGAAGGTCCAACAATAATTCAAAACAATAATGTTCTGCATATCACTTGTTTTTGCGCCCTAGTGGCTGTGGAGCAGGACTAGCATTTAGCCAAGCATTTTTATCATTGATGTAATCCCCCAACTTATAATATGCCAGCCTGCATAGTGTGCGTTTTATACAAGTTTTAAACTTCGTCTCATTCAGTTCAAGAATGTGGGGAGGAATTTTATTGTAACATTTTGTACAGTACCCCATGAAAGATGAGGCTACTTTAGCCAGTCTGAAACCTGGTTGAACTAATTGGTTCCTATTTCTAGTAACATAATTATGTCTGTCGCCGTTTTTACTAAAAAGATGTAAATTCTTTCTTACGTACATGATGTTTTCATAAATATATTGACAAGGAACCGTCATGATGTTAATGTCCTTAAACAGTTCCCTTAGAGAATCGCGCCGGCGAAGATTGTATATCGCTCTGATGGCTCGTTTTTGCAGAATAAAAATTGACTCAATGTCTGCAGCCCTTCCCCATAGTATATACCAAACAAGTATTTGTATTTCAATACTGCCCAATCCTGCGTACAAATGAATCTTGTGCTGAACAAACCCAATGTATATAGAGTAACTTTTAATAGATACATTGGCAATCTTTCAGGTGGCAAAATGTAAAAATGTAGCTTCTAATGAATAAAAAAACTTAAACTATCTATAGGAAAAACAAAAAAAAAAACAAACGGCTTCTCGCCATTTTATCGAATTATGCGAATATAAAATGTACCATATGAGTAAAAGTCACCCTTTTTGGCGTGCAGGACATGATGCATTGTGACTGAGAAATTATATAATTTGCCTTCCACTATATTTCACTTAGTGGTATCTACTTTTAGCTTCCTCGTTCACAATGCGTTAAAACAGGTCGTATGTTTCATAGTCTTTTCTGTTCAAGAACGCCATATATCTTCCCAGAGGCCCTTCGCAACACATTTTCGTACAATTTGTTCAGAAGATAAGTGGTTGATACGTTTAACTGCTTTCTAGTTCCCTTTCTAACATTTCAAGAAACAAAATATCTTCGACCGTGCTAAAGTTTCGTAAGCAATTTACTTAATGTAACTTCACTTGTTTTAGTTTATTGTATCTTTGTTAACAATATATTGAAAGTTTATTATACGGAATGTTTAATGCTATATTGTAATTTGTTTCTAGGTTTGAATTTGTGGTTTTTGTATACATTTTACCTATGAAGGAACATATACTGTCCCTTCAGTATCTTTGCCAACTTTCAGTAATACCTTGCAGATTTTTTGTCTGTTTTGACAATGATAAATGTTCGTAGGGCTTGTTTTAGTAGGTTTTCTATTGCATGATCATCATTTCAGTTGAAATACGTCCACAGCTGCACAAAGACCTCCCCCAAGTTTTGGCACTTTGACCGGTCTCTGCATTCACCAGGTGATCGATCCAGCTTGTGAAAAAAAGGAACTGTTGTTTTATGTCATCCATTAATTAGGAATTCCGTAAATTATCTGGGAAAATGCTCAAAATCTTTGGTTTACCAAATTTTTATAAAACAATCACAAGATGAAAATTGTAGGTTTACTTATCAAAATTTTTTACGTAGACGTGCTAAACAATTACTGTCGTATAAATAGTACCGTAGTTACCCACTATAAAAATGCTATATCCTGCCGTTGGCAACATAGATCTAAATCATTTACAAAGTGCACTGTTTAAAGACAATGTAAGCAACGCAATTTATTACACTTAATTACATCCTCTCACTCCAAATACCAAATTCTTTAAAGAACGGTAGTAAAACAAAAATTATGTAAGGTACCTAATATTTATTGTAAGGTACTTACATAGAGCAGTGGTGGCCCAGTGGTATCGGCCGCGACTTACAAGTTGTAGGTTGTGGGTTCGAACACAGGCAGGCGCTTTACTTTGTGTAAATTATTTCATCACCACTGCTCTCAAAAACGGTGAAGGAAAACATCGTGAGAAAACCGGCATGTCCTAGAACCAAAAATTCGAAGACATGTGACATCTACCAACCCGCACCCGCGTGGTGGATTATGACCCATCCCCTCTCACAGAGAGGAGGCCTGTGTCCCAGCAGTGGGAACATTAAAAGGCTGATGATGATGATGTGAAGACTTATATAGTTGACTCACATTTTTGGAAAAAGAATATTTGGGAGAGAAGATTTGGGCTGTTTCAAATATCCAGTAATCCGTTCAACTAACGCCGATCGACGGAAAATAAGATCACATAGTTCGGCTATTATTTAATCTTGACTTTTAACATGTAGGTACTTAATTTATACACTGAGTTAAATTTTGTTTTTGGTGTACGTGTGGCTAAAAACAGCCGCACGAGTCGATCATCAAGGTTAAGCAACGCTTGACGAGGTCGGTCAGTGGATGGGTGACTATTTCAACATGCCGAGTTTCCTCCGTGCCTCGGAAAGCACGTTAAGCCGTTGGTCCCGGCTGTCATTTGAAAATCTTTGACAGTCGTTACAGGTAGTCAGAAGCTTGAGATCTGACACCAGTCTTGCCAAGGGGTACCGTGTTACCCAGTTACTGGGTTGTGGAGGTCAGATAGGCAGTCGCTCCATGTAAAACACTGGTACTTAGCTGAATCCGGTAAGACTGGAAGCCGACCCCAATATAGTTGGAAAAAAGGCTAGGCAGATAATGGTGTACACTTGTACAGTAAAGAGTCGAATCGGCAGTTTTTAATAGAAGCTCCAATCGATCTACGTACCGACAGCTGCATCAATCAGGCCTCACGTATTGAAGTATTCGTATAACGATGTCCGTAATTCCATATACAGTTGAGGCGCGACGCTATATATTTTCTGTAGATTATTTTCTGGGTAAAATATGTAGATGTTAGAGTTAAACTAATTGCCCTATAAAGTTACACACATATTAGCGAAACATGAACTTTCATCTCGGTCCTCTTATTAGTTAAAATTCAGTTTTCGCATACTCCCACACATTTAATATATGAGACTAATAAAAATGTATTTTATAGCAGACGAAATAAATCTCGACAACCCTTATGACTACGCGAAATACGCTACTTAAATTAAATTAGCCATCAAGAATTTGTCTTCATATTGATTGATGCTATTTGACTCCGTATGTTCTTGAGTGCACCTAGCTGCTTATAACATAAATTTTCGATTTTCTGGAATGAAGAAAAGCTTTTATTATACCTTTTAGTAAAATTGTTTTGTCGAGAAAAGCCTCATAGAATATTTATCATAATATTAATGTGATATTTTATCAGAACTGGTTTGAACGTGGAATGACTTTACAAATAAAAAAAAACCGGCCAAATGCGAGACGAAATCGCGCATCGAGGGTTTCATACATAGAGCTACATTCACCAAAATAACTGTGACATTACTGAAGTTCATAAATAATGAAAGTTCAGGACGTTGCTCTAACGAAAAGATAAACTGGATTAAGGGACAACATTAATTTTGCCGTTGGCAAATTGTTGTCTCGATATATCGCCCCAAAATCGCCGGCTGTTCACCAACTGCAAATAAGTTAATAATCGTTTATTGGTTGATTTAAGAGTTTGATTTTTATAACAACTCCAAGAGATTGTATAGCGGTGTATATGACATTAATTTCAATTTGATACCTCCACGCATTCCTAAGAAACAGTTCTTGGCATACGGACAGATAGACAGCAACAAAGTAATCCTATAAGGGTTCCTTTTAATCGTTTTGAGGAAAGGAACCCTAAAAATAGTGAAAGTTCAGAAATACTAACGATAGCAGAAAAGTAGGAAGAAGCCGTGTCGTACATGGAGTTTTAAATTAATTTTTATGTCAGCATATCATCCTATGAATAGTTCATGTTGAGATAAACGTAGAGAAACTAATTTCCTTTAGTTGATAGAGCGCGCGGTTTGCATGGGCGTGTTCTATTAACTCAGGCAAACGTTCAATGTGTAGATAGGTTGAATAATTCCTGCTAATAATGCCTGTCTGTGTACTGTGTATACATTTCTTAGTGGCAATAAATGTTTTCTTTCTTTCTTTATACCCTTGTTGCAGGCTTGCAGGTAATCATTGCAATGAAAGATGATTACAAAAGGTACTTTTTAGGGTTCCGTACCCAAAGGGTAAAAACGGGACCCTATTACTAAGACTCCGCGATCCGTCTGTCTGTCTGTCCGTCTGTCACCAGGCTGTATCTCATGAACCGTGATAGCTAGACTGTTGAAATTTTCACAGATGATGTATTTCTGTTGCTGCTATAACAACAAATACTAAAAATAACATAAAATTAATATTTAATTGGGGCTCTCATACAACAAACGTGATTTTCTTGCTGTTTTTTGCAATAATGGTACGGAACCCCTCGTGCGCGAGTCCGTCTTGCACTTGGCCGGTTCTTTATTTGTTTACCCTCGCACTGGAATGCCTTGCAGCAATTACACCAATGGAGCACAAACTTACAAATACTGACTATGAGTCCTGGTTTCCTCACGATGTGTCTTTCACCGTTGTCAGCGATGTCCAAGATAAACTTAGAAACATAGATATAATTTTACATTTATATGCTTAGAAAGTACATATGATTTGAAAAAGACACATTGGTACTTGTCCGGATTTGAACCCACGACCTCAAGCACGAGAGGCGAGATCTTAGCCACTGGGCCACCACGACATACATACTTGTTAAGCCTACACTGTCCTGTCCTGCAATGTTTTATATACACTGTAATGGATAACATTTTTAAAACATAGCCGTCATATGTTTCTGCCGCCGGAACGATTAATTAGAAAACGTGCACCTGACTTCTAACGTTTTATGAAGTTTTTAACCGACTTTCGAAAAAGGAGAAGGTTCTATGTTCGACATCTTGTAAGTTTTTATTTTTTTATGTGTGTTCACCGATATCTCCGTCAATTGTGGACCGATTTTGAAAATTATTTTTTTGTTTGAAAGAGTATGTCCGAAATTGGTCCTATTTTAATTTGATGAAGATCTGATGAATAACTTCGAAGATATACAACAGAACTCTTCAATAAATAACGGAAAATCTCTCGGGACTGCTGCAATTGCTTGTCTGTTTATTGTTTATATCATTTCATAACATAACATCACGCCAGTACGGTCTGACTTCCAAAAATGAAGTTATTTTTCACTTTGTAGTTTTCTTATTTGGAAGTCGGTAGTATTTTTTTGTAAAAAAGTTTTTTTATGTTTTAAATTTGAATTAGAAAGTGGCCGAACCTGCAGCCGAATTGCGTTAGTATATTAGCCAAAGCAAAAGAATCGATTCCTTCCCAAAAACTTTTAGACTTTTCGTATCAATATGCACTACGTAAAGTCGGTTTTGGGAAAGAATCGATTCTTTTGCTTTGGATAATATACTTACGCAATTCGGCTGCTGTGCATCCATGTAAGGACAAACAAGATTTGAAAGAAAACAGGCTGTGGAAATACCTATTTTTGAGTTGTTTTTTTTAATTAACTTTAAAAATGGTTACATAACTATCTTGTCTTTCTTCATCTTTGTCTATTTTACCAGTCATTGAGTAAGTAATACGTTATAGCGAAGGATCATAACTAGAACGTTATTTGAGCCTATTTTGAAACGATGTGAGCTGATTTTTTATATTTTATTTATTCATAGACTATTTGTCTCATTTCGTAATATTTTTATCTCTCCAAAACCAAGACAGCAGATGTTGCTCAAAAGGGGCAGCCTTTTGAGCGGAATATAACTGGACACACTGCATAGGACAAACTGTGGGCCAGAGTATCCCGGTGACCTGAGACAGTGAGGCGGGTTTACGGCAGACCACGAAGTAGATGGCGGAAAAATCTAGGCAGATTTCACCAAAGCTTCGGAAGGAGGAAGCGAGGGCTCGTTAAAGTTTAAAGAAGTGAAGGACCTTTGTCCAAGAGTGGGACAGAACAGCAGCCTAATTGCGTGAGTAAATTCGGCAAGGCAAAGGGTTTGACACCATAAAAGAGTATGACATCTACTCTTTAGATAATTAGATATTGTCAATAATTATTGGACTCTTTCGAAAAGAGTATCTTCACCAAAGAAAGCGCCCAATAATTTTTAAAAATACCTAATTATTTAAAGAGGATTTGTCATACTCTTTGATAAGGTCCTTGAGAATCCCTTTGCCTTACCGAATTCACTTTCGCAATTAGGCCACAGGCTAGTGAAAAAAAATTATATTTTATATTATTTATGGATACTGCAAATTGACAAGAAAATCCCTCTAACTTCGTATAACAGACGTAAAATTTTTAAACATAAACATAAAAAGGGTACCATAACGTAACACCCTGCTTCCTTTAATGTTAGAATGTTCTCGTAACTTCTTGTTTTTTTTCTTACTTTATTAGACATTACAGGCTTATGAGCCATGGGATGTTTTTTTATGTTTAAAGGAACTCCTAGTCCATCGAAAGTTTATAACTGAGTTCGTGAAGCCGAGAGAAAAATATGTTTACATTAGAACACGCACTGATTAATCTAAAATATCTTCAGGGCCTACATCCGCTTTAGTGCCGTAAAACGGTACCTTTCTAAAGCATACTCATTAGTAACGGCTAGGAAATGGAATAATAAAATGTAATAAAAAAAAAAAAAATTCAAACCTTTTAAGTTTGAAAAAAAAATTTTTTTATTATTGTTTCATGTATATTATTTTGTATAACAAATTGTTCTTTCGTATAACAAATAGTTTTAGTTTTTCGCTACTTTTGAATACTCCTCAAAAACGACTTGGATGTTTAAAAAAAAATTACACAGAAAAATTGATGGCTGGAATTTCTTCATAACTAACATAGCATAATTATGTAAATCAAATAATATTTTGCAAACAAAACTGTTCAAAAGGAGGTTCAATATTGATATTTTGGCATCGAGCGGGCGCGCGGCCAGTACTGCGTTAACATTGGGGCGTATATATCGCCTTAATAATGAACAGGTACTTAATATATGTTCATAAGATAATGAGGCCATTGCGAAAGTGTTGACTAATTGTATATTGCTGAAATGTTACAATTTTAAAATCTTTTCAGATTTAGGTATGTACGGTTTAGAGAGAAGAATCATTTGGTTCACAAAAATCTACTATATCCAACTTCCTACTTTCTTTAGGTTTGCATAGATTTTTATTACCCAATTAATTCCTAGGTTGAAGGTATTTGGATGAATCTTAGCACATTGGTAGACGTTCCCGAAGGATAGTTTTCAACTTTTATGCAGGTGAAGTCGCTAGCAAAAGCTAGTTAGTGAGTAAAAAAAAATAAGTCCCCTCGTACTCGTAGAGTAGGATAAGATAGCATAGATGCACCCCCTTTTTTATTCGACTTTCGAAAAAGGAGGCGGTTCTATGTTCGATGATGTATTTTCACCGACATCTCCGTCAATTGTGAACCGAATTTGAAAATTCTTTTTTTGTTTGAAATTGGTCCCATTTTAATTGGTGAAGATCTGATGAAGAACTTCGGATATATACAACAGAACTCTTCAATAAATAACGGCAAATCTCTCGAGAATGCTGCATGTCTGTTTATTGTTTATACCATTTCATAACATAACATCGCGCCAGTACGCTCTTAAGGGGTAAGCAGGGGGGTGACCATAAGCTCTTAGAGCGGTATCAATTTGATATCGAATAAGGGACAGATGTATACACGTCAGATACATCTGTCATTTACTCGATATCAAATTGATACCGCTCTAAGAGCTTATGGTCACCCCCCAGATCTCTCATTTGATCGGTTTTGTTCAAGTTTCATGATATTCGGGTAATCTATTCTGGCGTTATAGGAAATTTACTAAACAACTTTGCCTATTAGGTAGGTACAACTAAAAAGTGAAAAATAAAAAAACTTTTTTACAAAAATATACTACCGACTTCCAAATAAGAAAACTACAAAGTGAAAAATAACTTTAGTTTTGGAAGTCGGTGTCCATAACGCAAAAAAATGGTACCTACGAAAGACACCACTGCTCACATAAATTTCAATAAATTGACGAGAACTACTTGTGAAATTAATAATATATACCCTCAGCAAGCAGAAAATTGTTTGAACCGTCGACAAAACTCGCATGGATAACGATACTCTCATTTGCATATATTTTTCAGGGTTTCGTACCCAAAGGGTAAAAACGGGACCCTACTACTAAGACTCGGCGGTCCGTCTGTCTGTCTATCCATCCGTCACCAGGCTGTATCTCATAAACCGTGATAGCTAGACAGTTGAAATTTTCACTGATGATGTATTTCTATTGCCGCTATAACAACAAATACTAAAAACATAATAATATAAATATTTAAGTGGGGCTCCCATACAACAAACGTGTTTTTATTGCCGTTTTTTGCGATAATGGTACGGAACCCTTCGTACGCGAGTCCGACTCGCACCGGTTTTTTCTTCTATTCAAACTCACGGAGTTATAAGGAAACGATTCGTGTTCCAATACGCTGATTAAAAAAAATGGCGACATTCTGAGTCCTTTTGAAGAAATCCAACTACACTCCAATTGACTCAGTCGCCGTGATAAATGATAAAAGTAAAACGCGATGAATGTCAATAAATAACATGCTATTACTGTCAGTTTGATTGCGTTGAGTAGTGGAAACAACATAGAATATAGGGGGCCTTGGAATTTAGTAAAGTCAGTGAATCTAATTGTTTATTTAATTATTGTAAGGTTGAATATCAATTGCATGTCATAAAGCGTCAATGTCTTGTGACAATTACAACCTTTGTAAAGTTTCAATTTATCACGTTGTTTAACCAACAAGTACCAACAAGTGTTGTTGATAAGGCTGAAAAGAGTGAAGCCAACCATTCGAACTGCACAATAAAAAAACTATTATGCAAAAAAATACTACCGACTTCCAAATTGGAAGTCGGTGTCTTTGGTAGGTACCAATTTTTTGCGTTATGGATATCGACTTTCAATTTTATTTTTCATTTTGTAGTTTTCTTATTTGGAAGTCGGTAGTATTATTTTGCAAAAAGTTTTTTTATTTTCACTTTTTAGCCTTGGTAATATGCAAGTAGTTTAGTAAGGTATCTGTAATGCCAGAATAGATTACCCGAATATCATGAAACTGAACATAATTGGTGAAATGAGAGTGTACCTAGTGAACTGTACACAACTGCGCACCCCTTTAGAACGTACTAGGTATAAACAATAAATAGGCATGCGATTGCAGCAATCCCGAGAGATTTGCCGTTATTTATTGAAGTGTTCTGTGAATCTCCGAAGATCTTCAGCAGATCTTCACCAAATTAAAATGGGACCAATTTCGGAACATACTCATTTAAACAAAAAGAAAAAAAAATTTTTTAATCGGCCCACAATTGACGGAAATATCGGTGAACATAAATAAAAAAATTAAACATACATAATATCGAACATAGAACCTCCTCCTTTTTGGTAAGTCGGTTAAAAACTCCGCTCGCGCATCTTAGGTTGGCAAAGAAGCGTGGGGATTGGCACAAGAATAGAAAGACCAGGCCCTGCAGTGGGCCAAGTCAGGCTGCGAATGATGATGATATTATCGAAAGTGGTAAGAAATTCACCTCCCTAAATGAACATGAAGTATGTATACTTAGGAAGGGGATATGTCTGAAATAGGCAAGTCAAGCTTGTGGTGTTCCCAGACAGAAGGCGACTTAATTAACTCTGTTGATGATGCTGATGCTGATAACAGAGGCGGCAACATCCTCAAACGAAAAGAAGAAGGAAGGGGATTTTAATTAAGAGTACTTATATCTAAACAGACTGCTCTAAGTCGTGGATTAAGTTTTATTAGAGGCTTTAACACACAGTGCCTTATCTCTAAGTGCACGTTCATACAGAGGTCCGTTTTACAGGACCGCTTTATCGTAAACGTTTTTATTCGACGCTGACGTATGTAGTAGATGAGCGAGTTCACACACATGACAGTATTCCGAATCAATAAAAAAATACCGATCCGACAAAGTATACAGCAGTCCGTTTGCATGTCCGCTTTATCGTATACGTTTTTATTCAGCAATGGCGTATGTAGATGTATGAGCGAGTTCACACACACAAAAGTAGTAAAATACTGATCCGTTTTATCGGACGTCCATTGTTGTAGAAAGTTGGTTGGTGAGAACATCACCTCCATTATCGACGGTCCGTTAAAATGGTACTGTAAATGCGGTGTGAACATCACCTTCAGCTACGGATCCGTTAAAAACGATCCAAGAAATACGGATATTCTGTGTAAACGTACCTTTAGTTGTAACAACATAAAGCTTTTTATCTCAGTCTTAATCCAAACAAACTCTGTTTTAGTACACTCTAGTCCTTTATAGCTTCACCAGTTTTACAATTTATTTTGTTTAAAAGATGACACATGATACCTTTTAAATCTACGCTACTAGCTAGACTACTGCAATGAAAACTACATTTAATCACTCGAAAACAAAGATCAAAATAGAATAAACCTTCTACCATTATCTAGTTGAAATCAAAATAAAAACTTTTTAATCAACTCAAATCTGTGGTGACGAACCTATTTCACTGTGACTACCTAGGTTTAGACATACAAATTGATAGCTTCTGGAATTATTTCTTCTGCTCATTTGAAACTTTTATTAGAACAATGGGAAATAATTAAGATGGAGAAAAAATACTGATGTTTTATCATTATTTTTTTATTTTATTGGCTTGCGTTTGACCACTATCTCACTTGATTTTAATTAAACATCAGACATTTTCATTAATTAAATTATTAAAGTGACTTGCTATAGTAAATTATTCATTCAGACTTTTGTACTTTTTTCCGGGTTGACTCACTCTTGTCGTCTTGCAACACCACTTAACTTTGTGCAAAAGCAAAAAAAATAAGAGAAAATCAATTTGAAGTACCTAATATCGAGTCTCACCGGTATTTTTTGGATGGACTTTGGTATTTATGTTGGGTACCTTTCAGATTAGGAAAGACAATAACCAGGCTCTTTAGTCGTTTCTTTTTGTATAGTGACCATTGAACCTTTCTTAAAACAAATATCTCCGATCTCGGGGGATTTTAACCCATTTGATGATTGTTCCTCCTTAAGGTTGCACTAGTCGATCATTCTTCCATACAAACGTAGTCTGGCGAATACACTGTTTGACGATGTACGTTCAAAATTAGAAATGATATAAATTTGTCTCATCATTATATAGCCCTGTATGGAAACAGTGTATATGGCCTAGTAGTATCGGCCGCGACTTACAAGTTGTAGGTCGTGGTTCGAGCCCAGGTAGGCGCTTTACTTTGTGTAAATTATTTCATCACCACTACTCTCAAAAACGGTGTAGGAAAACATCATGAGGCAACTGGCATGTCCTAGAACCATAAATTCGAAGATATCATCGACAACCCGTACTAGGCCCGCGTGGTGGATTACGGCCCATTCCCTCTCACAGATAGGAGGCCTGTGTCCCAGCAATGGGAACATTAATTATGTGTATGGAAACAAAAAGTAAAAAAAAAGTTATGAGCATCAAAAGTTCCATTTTTCAACACTAATTTTAACGCATCTTTGGGCCGAAATAAATACCATAAGAAGAAGGAAAATTGCAAAACAGCCACCATACAGGGATATAGTTCAACAAAGCAAATAATTTTATTTTGAAAATATACATTTAGTCGTTTTTCATGATATACATATTCCCAAAGGTCTGTTTATAAAATTTCGCGCGCTCGTTTTCGTCCTAAATCATCATCAACTTCGCTACAAATTTGCAAAAGTGCTAATTCGTACGCGAACTAGCTTCTTACTGCTCATCACATCATCTATCGCACGTGTTGTCGGATGAGATAGCATGCATTTTAACCCCGTGCACAAAATAGTTCGTGCCGTCGACTAGGGCAAACTTAAACCTTCGTCTCTTTAAAAATAAATTTTATTGAAAGAAAGTACCAATATACTTTGTTACAAGAAACTACTCACGTTAAGAGATCCTAATAAAGCATTTTCTTATCTTTGTTTACAATTTGCCTTTAAACTGCATTTTTTTACACGTGTGGTTCAACAGTCAAATAGTTTACTTATTAAATGCAGTGAACTGAAAAACGTTTTCGTAGCCATCTTATGATGTTGGTGCCAAAATGAACGCACTCAATAGAAATGAGAATGAATAAATTTTTAAAGTTTGACTAGTTTATAAAATAAAACTGCTGTGCGCGGTTCCTGCCTTGTGGAATTATAAAACGCTAAGATGCGGAATCTTTTCAGAAACGTTTTCTACGAAAAATGCTGTAAATCTCGTGAAAATATTTACTTTTAAAACGTTCCTTTTGGTAAAAGAGGAAATAATTCACGTCCTAAAGTATATTTTTGGTGTGAACTATGAAGGTTGATGTATTGGTTTCCCTTCTCTAAACGAGCTTTAGTAAAAAACTTCAAACTAAAAGTGGGAACCCGTGCATATCTTGATTTCATTCAATTTTATGGCCAGAAAACTTAGTTAATGATAATGGATATGAAGCAATTTCGCAGAAAACCTGATTTAAAACTTAGGAAAGTTTGGAGATAGTTGCTATTTTTGTAGTTTCCGTAGTAAATACTGACGTCTGACTTCTACAGTCGATTTTTTTTTATATTTATTTACCTGCGAGATTCCTAATTCTCAGATGCATCTGTGAAGACTTTACGTGTGGTTTTCAGCATAGCACTCTAAGTCAACATTATGATGTTTTTAATGAAGGACTGTATTAAGGAGTCTGCCAAGAACCTAGGGTATATGTTCATTTTGTTTGGGTAATTTAGTTATGTAAATGACGTTCTTTAAATACTCACTGCCTTTTGTTTATTTAGCCACAGTTAACATACGGCGCAGTTGGCGCAATGGTTGAGCCACAGAACAAAAAAAAAGTATTCACTGTTCTGTGGGTTGAGCGATTGACTGCTGCGCTGCGTGGCGCGGGTTCGATTCCCGTACGGAAAAAATATTTGTATGACCTACAGGGGTACGTTTTGAAATCCTGAAGTTTCATAATAACTATGACTGAAATACCGACGTCCAAAACAACGAAATTCAAAATACCGAAAATTTCAAATGCCCGAAAGGATGAAACCCCGAAGGGACGAAATCTCAAATGGACGAAATCCCAAATGGACGAAATACCGATGGATGAAATCCCAAAGAGCGGTGACGTAGTTCCCGTGATTACTCACAGATGGCACTACAAAACAGTTATGACGGGTACGTATTGCAATATCTAAAATTAAAAGATCTAACGTAAAATAACCTAAGTTCAAAAGCCCTAAAAATTAAATACCTAATGATTGTTTCACTTAAATTCAAAATACCGAAACCTTAAAATGTCAAATGGGTATATTACTGAAGTTCATAAAACTAAAACTTGAAATTCCTATGTACAAAGTTCCTTAAATTGGTTTACCTCACCGTTAATTGACCAAAATGAAAAATACCGATCTAAGTACCTATGTAAAGTTCTAAATCCAAATAAAAACACAATTATTATTTTAAATTTTTAATAATTGTAAATTGGTGAAAATTTTTTGCGGGCAACTTGGAAGTAGCGCTGCTCGCACCGCTCGCTTCGAGCGTTGCCGCGGTAGCGGCCGGCGAGCGCTTGAAAACTCCTTTTTTGTCATTGTCTTAGAGATTTTAGGATTTGGGATGTAATTACGGGCTTTTGAACTTCGGGATTTAAAGGTTTCGGGCAAATGAACTTTCGGGATTCAAAACTTTCGACCAATCAATCATTCGGCGTTTAATTTTTCGTGATTTCTTACATAGGTATTTTAAAATACGGTCTTTTAAATTTCGGTATTGTAATACTCTATATATATATTGTAGGCTCTGGGTGTTGGGTATATGAGTTTATATATGTTTGTTAACGCACCCACGATACAGGAAGAAATTCCTAGTGTGGGGCAAGTTTTTTTTTTAAAGAAAAAGAAATACTAGCGTAATTTCACTTTACAGAGGGTTATGATGCAAAACTTATAAAGACGGGGAAATAATTAAAGTGGACTCAATTAATAGAATAGGTAATAAACAGAATTAAAAATTATTTACTTTACTTTTGTTAGAAGCAACTTGGAATATGCGTCTGAAATCTGGAGTCCATGTTATCACAAGTACATTGATCGTATAGAGAGCATCATCAGAAAAGGTTCATAAAGTATTTGTGTCATCATCAGAAAGTGCCCTACCGGTCTGAAGATTACCTCAATCTCTGCAAGAAGTACCATATATTACCCCTAATTAATCAGCGAGCAGTCTCTGACTGTACTACATTATTTAAAATTTTCAATAATTAGATCAATAACTCTGATATTCTATCCAAATTTTATTTTAACATTCCCGGAAGGTCGAAGCGATGGTACGCACCGTTGCGTGTTCCATCTTCCTCTACGAATTACAGGCAAAATTCATTTATAGTGCGTGCAAGTAGAAGCTTTAATGACATATGTAAGCGGCATGATTTTGATCCTTTCATAACAGGAGTGTCCTCGGCCAGAAAGTGCCTGAGCCTTGGCTTTTTTAATTAGGATTTTGTATGTTCAGGTTTTTATCAAATATATAATGTTAATTTAGTTTAAGCTTGAATGTTATACTGTTTTGTTTTTCTTTTTTGGTAGCTGTGTATTGGCTGTCAGTCTCACGTACTATTTGTTATTCTGTTTGTTTTAGCTGTAAGTCGTCCATAATTGATAAATAAATAAATAAAAAAGTAATACAAGTGTAAATACGGTTAGAGTTAGTCATAGATGCCGAGATTCCTAATAAACTAGTGATTGTAAAAAGTGTTTTATCATCCCAAGGGAATAAAAACTATCCTTTGGTCATGGTCTCAAACTATCTCTATGCCAAATTTCATCTAAATCGGTTCTTTAGATCCAGCGATTACCCCCAACAACCTCACAAACTTTACCTCTTTATAATATTAAGTATAGATTATGTATATTATATATATAGTATAGACTAAGATGCTAATACCACATCGAGCCATGGTTTTACCGTAATATCTAGAATTTTGAAGAGGTTTATAAATATATATATTGTCTAAGTGATAAATTTATATTAGGTATTACTAAGACGTCCAAAATAAAATGTTAAGTTGGCCAAAGTTCAGTAGTTAATCATGAGCTAATAATAGCAATAATACGATTAGCGAAGAATTTACGTAATTCCAGATTAATTGAATGAATCCTGATTATGTTAAACACATTCTATTTAGGTACGTCAACGTCTAGATAAAAATTATTCGTCAACCAACCTTGTAACTGCTTGATTGAAGAAAAAAAAAGATTTTCTTCTCTGCTTATTACCAAACTATAAAATAGAAGAACATGATATTAGTTTCATAACATAATATTTACTGAGACAATAATAATGTCTTATTTGTATAGCCTCGTTCTCGAGATTACGTAGTTATTATTCACAGAAACATCAAGTTATGGATATTCCGATTATTCACAATTTCATATGCGGATTCTCCAATACAAGCTCTTTCTTCATTAGATGTTATACATCGATGACTAATTCCCAGACGTAATATACCTTACATGCTTCTGGCAGCGGCTTCGTCCTCGTTAGAATTGGGATGTCCAATGTTCTAATCCAGCAACCTTATTGCTTAAGTGAATTCGGCAAGTCAAAGCGTTTGACCCAATGAAAAAGTATTGGACGCTTCCATTGTTGGTGTCTTTTCGAAACATTCCATTTTTGGCAATACCTCATTATTTAATATTTGTCGTATTGTTTCATGGGTTCAATCCCTTTGCCTTGCCGAATTCCCTTACGCGAAAGGTGGTGATGACCCGTGTGAAAAGTTTTATCCAAATCCTTTCAACCGAAAAGATAACGAACATAGAGACAGAGTTACTTTTCAATTGGGAAATCATCATCATCATCAGCCTTTTAATTTTCCCACTGCTGGGACACAGGTCTCCTGTTTGTGAGAGGAAATGGGCCGTTATCCACTACGCGGGCCCAGCGCGGATTGATGGATGTCACATGTCTTCGAATTTTTGGTTCTAGGACATGCCGGTTTCCTCACGATATAAATTATAAAATATCTCATTGTATTTCAGAAATATCCTGTTATTTTTACCCGTCTGCCGAAGGAGGGTAATGTGTTCATCAGTCTATGTATGTATGTTTGTTCCTATGTGGCGTTCTAGAGACCAAACGCGTTAGCCGATTTTGATGATTCATACGTCAATCGATTTGTCTTAAACTTGCGAGTATCACTGGCTACATTAAAATTGTAAAATAGAAAAATGGCGGATTTTGGGCGCCATATTGTGCGGGACAAAATTTTTTTTTTTTTGAGCCCTTCGTGTGGGGTATCAAATTAAGTATTTTAAGAGGCGATTTAAAAAATATATAACACTTATATGTATAAATGTACGTAAATATTAAAAAAAAAAAACTTAAAAAGTGAACCAAATAGATGTAAACAAGAAGAAAATCATGCTGTGCAGTCGGAGGATACATCTGGTTTTGGTCAGCCAGCTCGCGAATACGTATATAATAATAAATAAATAAATAAAATACTTTTTAAGCAGTTTTTTGTTACTACTTCAAGTTTGAAGTAGTAACAAAAAACCGGAAAAAACATTATCTGAAAATAGCTGTAATTACTTACGCTTTTTGCCCAAACAGAGAACCATATGATAATAATCATTATTGTGATGTCCACATCAAAAGATTGACCTTATTAGGGCCATTTTCATGGGTCCAATGACAAAGAGTTCCTAGCCTGAAAAGGTACCTTTGCCGCCATGACAAAGAGAGGGACGAATTCCGCAACCCATTTCTTGAAAAATAACGATAATATATAAATAGGTTTGCGTATAAAAACATAGCTTTTGATTTTGTTTTTTTTTATTGTTTTTTAAACTACATGTACTTTACATATGCAGACTTAATACAGCAAACAATTCTCTACCATGTCAACCTTTGGGTTAAAAAGGACATAACACTGGTAGGTGTACAAAATAAAAATAAAATACATCAATCTGATATTAATAAACTACCTAACGAATAAAAAACAAATAAATTTTTATGATCATATGTTGTTTGATTTTATATAACCGAAAACTTTAAAAGCTACATATTCCAATATTATAAGACCTAAGGACTAGTTTTTGTCATATCAGCTGACAACTAAGCTTCTTGAATGTTAATTTTGTTTTTGTCCTCATGCAAATTAATAAAAAAAAAAAAAGTGGTCGTTGTGTGTCAAATCTACCAACATTAATTTGTATAAAATATATAGTTTTTAGATGTGGGTTGTCTAGCTTTTCAATATTCTGTTTATGTTATATTTAGTGATTTTTCTAAATTTTACAATAGATGTTATGTATTGGCTTACCAATTTTGATTAATCTATTCAAACACTAGGAAATAGACAGCAATTTTAATTAAAGGTTTTATTTTGTTTAGAAAGCTTGATTTAAAATTCAATCAGTTTTTAAATAAGTACTTAAATATTGATTGTTACTTCACCGATATTTTTAAAGTAAACAGTCTGTTCGAGCTTGTTTAAGGTTTCAATATAATTTTTAATGTAAGTATCCCCGCTTGTTGGCTGTATATATTTCCTTGTGCGCCCTTCCCGCGGCTTAGTTGATTGAGGTTGGCGCGTGTTGGCAGCACTGTCGACTCTGCGCAAGCGCACGCGAAAGAGTTTCACGTTCGGAAAGCTGTTACAATTAAATTGTACGCAAGTGTATAGTGGAGTGATTTGGCGATACGTTGATTTGTGTGAACAGGTGAGGATTACATATTCTTTTTGCGATTTTTGAGTATCATATTTTTTAATTAATAACATGAGTAGTGTATAATTTAAATTAAAGGTTTAGTAATATAACATATTACTACTTATTATTATTACTTATATGGTGTACATAATAAAGAGTATTCTATTCTATTCTATTCTATTTCTATATTTTAAGTTCTAAATAGGTAGGTACGGAAACGGTATGTAGGTTCAATAATCTATCCTCTATCTACGCAATCACGCATTTTTTTAAGGATAGTGTGAAAAAAAATTAGAGATACTTTAATTAAACCTTAATTAGTCTATTTAACTTAACAATAAGTGAGAAATAAGTACATAGCTATCACTTACACGTAAATATTGCACGCTATAATTAATTATTTAACAGTGTTGAGATATTTATCTCAGTGTGGGAACCATAACTACATACTTCGCGAAGTCTGTTGCACTTTGTTTGAGAAAACAATTATATCTTACTTTGACTGATAAATTATTTTAGAAAGTGAGAAATAATAACTATTATATTGGATATATTGAGAAAAATAACCACAAACATCCCTGTGCGTAGATGAAAAAATTAAATAAAGCATCTTTAATTTATGCAAATGATTAGCAATATTGGGTACAGATCATTTGAATTTTAAATCTGCTTAACAGCTGTTATGCAGTTGAAAGATTTTATTACTATAGTTGCATATCTAACTTTGATTGATAAATCATTTCGACTAGTGAGAAATAATTTGCACCTATTATCGTATAATTTAATTATTAGATTGATACGTTGAGATAAAATAAGTACCTGATGCATAAAATTACATAAACATAATCGTGTTTAACTTATTTATTTCATATAATTGGTTCACTTTCTTTAATGATAGTCAGTGCCAATCAGTAAGTTATTGTAACACCATAATTTGCTTGTTACGAAACATAATGTAAGGTTGTTAAGACTGGTCCACACTGCACCGGTTTGTGTGCGTATGCGCATAGGCAATCTTGAGTATTGCGTACGAAACAATAAAGGTAGAGATCTTGATTATAATGGCGCGCGAAGCAAACTATTGTAACAATTAGAATGGTAGTCTCTTAAATAATAAGAAAAATAAGAAGAAGAATATAGAGGTAAAATTGTGTTTTTGTATATGTGTTTTATCATCTCGAAAATACAAGGTTCCTTTGAAAAAGATAAGCCTCGGAAGTGAAGCCACGGAAAAACCTAGAGTGAATTTAACAACGCGCGAAGTAAATCATTGCACCATACAATTAAATTGGTAGTTGTAGATATCAAGTTTGTTCACTTTACCGACAAAGACAATGCCATTAAGATACCTCCATTATTTGCCGGTGACAATGACTTATTATTTTTCTCAATCGCACGTTTTTCCTCGTGTCGGTTACGATTAAAAACAACTGACTGTTACGAAAGGCAGTACGAGTATCTACCAGTATACCTTCGATTTTCATGGATTCGATTTTTCATTATCGATTTAAATATACAAAGTGTATTAATAAAAATCGATTAGTTCTGTTTACGATATCTGAGGATTTTTAGTCGAGGCTACGTAAAAAATATGAAGGTGCAGTTTTTTGTGAATTTATACCATTTTAATTTAATCTTGGTTTAATTTACCGTGTTCGAGGTGAAGGACTTGAAAATGCATTTTACAGAAAGAGAGCGAGATTAAAATACTGATGAATTTATAAAATATTGTGGCTGTATAGTGATTTAGTAAGGTCCTATAATTATAATTGGTGACTTTATTGTCATACTCGTATCCTAAATAAATATTTGCGCAATGAGGCAAAATGAAGGTGAACCAATTATTGTGCTTGTCATGTTTTTACACCTTACAATCATCGTACTGTTACAAAAGATAGACACAGGCCGAAGCACAGACATATATAGTATATATATAGTCTAAATCTGTGGGCCGGAGTGTGACAAAATGCAAATTATACTGTTTCAAAACAGCATAAATCTAAAACTCGTCAGCATAAGATAAAATAACTTACATAAAGTCTGCATTCAGGAATAATAAATTTATGTAAGTATTTCTATTGTTTTCTGATTTCAAATCAATAAATCTAAGAGTAAGCACTTATTTAATTATTTAGGTACTAGATTAAATTCACTATTACAATGAAATTATTTAAGTGGTAAATAGACCAAGTACCTCCCAGTAATGCCCAGGTGCTCTGCTCAATTTATAACATGGTGTACCAATTTTTATATTTTGACTAAGCGAGCGCGAAGCGCGATCAAAGCGTCTCCGTTTCAGCAAACTCAACCGATTCTCATGAAATTTTGTGAGCAGGTTCGATAATTATATGGCTTTTTTTGATGATTCAGTTTATGGAAATTTTCTGAAAACTGAATTGACAAAAAATATCAAAAGGACAGATTCGCGAGGTCTCCACCTCACAGAGCCACTAGTATAGTAGGTGTTTCGTAACACTCGTTGGTGATCCTTAATTGACCGAGTGAGCGCAAAGCGTCTCCGTTTCAGTATAGGCAATAATTCTATTGTATGTCCAGATTTCCTGCTGTTCTCCTCTACAGGTCGCATTTTTCTTCCGATTCTCGTCAAATTTTATGGCCGAGTTCAATAATTATATAGATTTTTTTTGAAATTACCAAAAACTGAATCGACGAAAAAATCAAAAGGACAGACTCGCAAGACCTACAGCTCACAGAGCCACTAGTAAATAAATAAATAAATTATATAAATAAATGCATATGACATTTACATTAAAACCTTGGGCCTTATTTATAAAAATTTTTAGCAACTGACTTGCAGATTCTTTATTAAAATTCTATATTGAAATTTTGAATATAGAATGTGAATGCGTAAGGGGGCTTATTAAAAAAACCTCGACACTGTTTAGCACATTCTGTATATTTGAATTAAAAATCTGTTAATTAGTAGCTAAACAGCTCAGAGATTTTTATAAATGTGGAAAACACAGGCCTCCTCTATACGAGAGAGGGAATGAGCCATAATATACCACACGCGGGCCCAGTGCGAGTTGGTGGAAGTCACACGTCTTAGAATTTTTGGTACTAGGACATGCCGGATTCCTGACGATTTTTTTCTTTACCGTTTTTAGAGCAGTGGTGTTGAAATAATTTACAAAAAGTAAAGCGCCTGACTGTTTTTGAACCCACGTCCTTGTGGTACACATACCACGGGACCACCACTGCTCGTTTTTAGTAATATTTAGAAATAATATCCATTATTTAAAACATCAGCCTGTCTCTATGAGAAATAGAAAGATGATTTTGTAGAGATAATACTATAGATCATTAAATGCATTTAGTGATTTATAGTGGTTCTCAGTTCCGTTTTATTAATGCTAATTTATTCAAACGGCCAATAACTATATTCTAGATTATATAAATATTGAATACTAGCTTCTACCAGCGGATTCGCCCACGTGAAGTATGGAAATTATACCAAGGGAATGTACTCCCAGGGTGAAAAGAATCCTTTACAAGGGCAACTTGAAGAAGGCTTCAACGTCTCATCTATAAATCTAGGCCAAAATTCATCAAAATTGGTTCAGTGGTTTATGCGTGAGAAACATGCAGACAGACAGATTCACTTTTGCATTTATAATGTTAGTATGGATAGATGGATACTATGGCTTGTTATGTATTATAATTTAGTATGCCCAGACATGTAATTTAGACATATGTGGGTAGACATAAGCCGTCGGGATTGTTTATGTTACATAAATTTCATGAGAATAAGTTACATTCGAATTTGATGATCCAATGAAAGTGTTTTAAGATAAGGCAATTATAATCATTAAATAAATCAACTATTATGATATTACACAACATTTGTCCATAACTAATAAGTGCTGTAAATTGAAAAGTTGCATTGTATTTTTAGTATCTACTGCGATTATGACCTAAAATATGCGAAATTATGCAGTTTTATTATTATTTCCGCTATTTTATATAAGATATATCATTTGGGATTAATTCTATTAAGTAACATCTATCATTTAAGATTTTGGGTAATAAATAACAATTTAAATAATAGATAAAACTTCCGTAATTCTTTGTAAAACATCTATCTCGTTTTGGCATTTCATAAAGACTTTCTACGTTTCTGTAACCATGCAGATAAATAAAATAATATTTTCGTGTTTACTTCCTTAACTTTGAACCTTTCCACGCCTGAAGACCCGGATGATGGACGTGTTGGGAATTCAAAAGAATTCTTTGTAAGCAAGTGGGTAAATTACTTTTATACCGGCAAATTTGGTTTTGCGGAAACGATGTTTATTGAACATTACAATTTCGTAAAGGCTAAAAAGTCGGTCAATATTGTAATATTTTTATGCGAGGACTTTTTAAAGTAGAAAGTGCTTTGTCGATGTACCTTATATAACATCGCGCTTTATAGGGAAGACATACGTAAACATATTTTAAGCTACTTAGTGATCTTACTGATGATTCGACGCAATTCGGTTTATACGACACCGATAAGCGATTTTTACTTAGTGCAAATACGTTCAGATGCAATGCGTTGCAATTCAAACGATCTTGTTTGAAATTTTCTTACATAAAAAAGTAATTTAAAAATCAATAGCCCGACTGCTAAAGAAGCTAGCTTATGACACCGATAAGCGATTTTACTAAGTGAAATTGCAAATACGTTCAGATGCAATGCGTTGCAATTCAACCGATCTTGTTTGAAATTTTCTTACATAAAAAGTAATTTAAAAATCAATAGCCCGACTGCTAAAGAAGCTTATGACACCGATAAGCAATTTTACTAAGTGAAATTGCAAATACGTTCAGATGCAATGCGTAGCAACTCAAATGATATTGTTTGAAATTTTCTTACATAAAAAGTAATTTAAAAATCAATAACCCGACTGCTAAAGAAGCTTATGACACCGATAAGCGATTTTACTAAGTGAAATTGCAAATACGTTCAGATGCTATGCGTTGCAATTCAAACGATCTTGTTTGAAGTTTTTATATAAAAAAGTAATTTAAAAATCAATAACCCGACTGCTAAAGAAGCTAACTAAAAAGCTGTTAACAAGAAAAACTCATGCTGTGCAGTCGGATGATAGGTAAATATTCGCGAACTGGCTGACCCCCTGATCCTCCGACTGCAAGCAGTCGGGTTATTGGTTTTTAAATTAACTTTTTTGTTTACAACTTTTTTTTTTTTTTTCCGAATTTCTTGTAATAAAAATTAGTGGTATATATTTTTGAGAGCAGTGGTGGTCCAGTGGTATCGGCCGCGACTTACATGTTGTAGGTCGTGGGTTCGAGCACAGGCAGGCGCTTTACTTTTTGTAAATAATTTCATCACCACTGCTCTCAAAACGGTGAAGGAAAACATCGTGAGGAAACCGGCATGTCCTAGAACCAAAAATTCGAAGATATGTGACATCCACCAACCCGCACTGGGCCCGCGTGGTGGATAATGGCCCATTCCCTCTCGCAGAGAGGAGGCCTGTGTCACAGCAGTGGGAACATTAATAGGCTGATGATGTGATATATTTTTGTAATCACCTTTTAAAACCCTTCATTATGATACCCCACTGGAAGGGCTTGGAAGAAAAAAAAAATTTGGTATCAAACAATATGGCGCACAACAACCACCATGTTTTAACAACACCTATCTAAGAACACTTTGGCAGTCAAGATGTATCTAACGATATCTTAATTATATAAATCCGTCTAGCGGTTTGAAAGATATAAGCTAATAAATAATATTACATACATACATACAAGATATGCGCGAAAAAACATACCCCTTTCCTTGCAGTCGGGTAAAAATACGTGCGCGAAATCGCCTATCGGTGCAATTTAAATTGTGTCACGCCATCAACAAGAAGGTTCCTTAGACTTTCATACATAAGTGCCAAGTAATAAGCTACAAGCTTGTTGCAATTTACTAGGCACAAATCCAGAAAAATGGTGCCGCTCGAAAATTCTCTACCAACCATGAAATCGAACTCAGGCCACACTCTACATAGCTCCACTCTTGCAATCACTACACAATCGAGACAATCATTGATACAAAGTATTGCTGAATAAAATATCATGCAACACGCACGTTAGATGTTTCCCACGATTTCGCGCCCGATCAACTTGGAGAACTCATTAATCAAATAAGACAGGCAGTAAAACTCTTCATGCAAATTGTGTGAAAATTTGCAAGAAGACTCTTTACTTACTTTGGCGGCTCGTTTCGAGAGAGAAATGCGAGACATGTGACAATTTGATTGTATCATTTTGATGCAGGTCTTTTTTTTATTTCGTGTTATTAAGTAATTTAGTTTTTCGGTTTTCCCCTTTTGTACAGTCATAAACCGGTCTTGTAATGACTTTAAGGTTTCCAAGTATTCGTTTGACTTATTTTGTTTTCTTAATTCTTTGGTCATAATTTACGAAATAAAGTAGGTACCTACTTATCCCTACCTATATGAACATACTTAGGTAAGTATGTTTTATAAAAATATAAGGTAATTGTATGTATGGTATGTATTAGTGAACAAGGATTGTAATTTTCAAAATATACACTAACTTTTTAACGTTCTTATCGGTGTATCAACATACACTTTTCAATGTCCACTTACTTCTTTTTTTATACAGCACCAAATCAATTTTATTTCCGTATTGAAAGTGTAAATTAAACAACTTACCACTAAGTATATATAAAAAGTACACATTCAATCTCTCAGCTCACCGGTTCTCAGATTGATGCACCAATTACGTACGGAATTAAGCGCACGCGATTTTATCGAAATGTGCATAACCCGTCCGATTTTTTGCGAGTAAAAAGGAAATTACCGTATATATCTTTGGGTTTATCGCAGCCATTTTTGGGCAGTGACACCGCCTGTTGAACACAGAGGACTTGTCCAACGGTACTCTTGGGTTGTTAACAAAAAAAAAAAAGAAAGAAAAATAATTTATTCTGCCAGAAACGACGCACTTTACACATAACACACACACATACATTTCCTTTGAGAGTGACGATATGTGTGTTTACCGTTTCTGAGAAAGATAGGACTGGAATTGATCAATTGCCCACTTACTTACCTTGAAATATTTTAAGATAGTTTGAACTTTAAATTTTTTACAATTTTATCATATTTTTATTCGATGTCAGGTACACATTCACTGAGCCAAGCGGCGAGGCTATTTTCACAGATATTCTGTTGTCACACTCTGCTCCAATTAAAATTGCTATTCCATAGCAGAGAAATTCTCGGCATATCTTGCACCAATAAGCGTGAAATAGTGCAAGATATGAGTTTATGATTTAATACCTTGATTTTAAATAATTTGTTTTATAGTGATATCTACCTGCATGGTGGTCGCTTATATATTTTTACTTTAAAAATACCTGTGTAAAAATTTTAATCAATTACCTACTAGACAGATTTTCTAAATACTCGTATTTTCTTTCTATAACTATTTATCTCTTCTACATTATATAAGGCTCCAAACGATTGTTATTTAACCGTTATCGCCCCACTGCTGGGTAATGGTATTCCCTGTAGCCTTCCACTCTTCCCAGGCGTGAAAAAGGCTTATATTTATAATTTTCATGTTGGTCCTTCGAGCCGGATAGTTGTATTTTTTTCATATATCATGAATAGTTACAATACAATGATATTTCGGTATTGCACTATCGACCTTTAATCGTAGCCGACGCGTGTCGCCTGTTTTGTTAGTGTTACGCTTTTTTATTCATTAGATACGCTTTAAAGCGTTATGCAATAGTCTAGACTATGTAAGCGATACATATAATTATCCGTTCTCACTTCCACTAGGCGACACTTAACATAATGACTATATGAATAAGCGCCGATAAATTATCAACTCTCACCGCTGAGCCGATTGAGCTGATCGTTGTAAAGACAACAACGTGCTTATAAATTATAAGCACGTTGTTGGATTTACAACGCTCAAGGCAGTCATTAAGGTGTTAGTGAAAACAGCCAAATATAGCGTAGTTAACCGTTTTATCTTCGTGAATCAAATTGTAGCGCCAAATTGTATACTCCTGATGAGAGACACACCTTCTATAATTGATATGTATCTCTTTCTTAACGGTCTATTCCATTGTATGTATTTTATACCATGGTTTTGTGTGTAGTATCCATTATTTATGTCACGATAAATGTTTATATACTTTTATGGCTATAAGATATGGTTGGCAGTTACGCTTATGGTCAAATTTTCTATTAGATATGATTTACAATAGACATTAACGAAATCCCTTTTGACCACAAATATAATACTTACTATTGTCAAGTCCAGTACGTACAATAGAAAAATAGAGATTTCTCTTTATTTCTTATCCCATAGTAGTCCACTGATACGAATAACTTTGACTCATTGACGATCTTATGTAAGTGTTTAAATTGCAATTAGGGTTAACTTATCATTTTGGAACTTATTGATCCTAGCAAAAATCTTTTTTTTTTCTTTGCTTATCCTGCAATCAGTTTAAAACTATGATGAGTTGAAGGAGGATTTAGCGGGTAAGAGCTTATTCCTCATCAGGAGCAACTCTCTTATTAGTAATACAACTGTCTACATATCATACAACTAGATGATGATGTTGCGTCTTTTGAGTCTGCTGACACAATCTGGTGTTGTGAGTTGAGCGGCCAATTGGTTAGGGCGTCTCTCCAGTCTGGACTTGTATTTTTGAGAAAACATCCTTATTTCTTCCCTGACTGTGTTCGTGTACTTCAGCGTTCTTAATTAACCATGGAGCATTTGAAATCTGTTTTAAGATTTTGTTTTGAGTTCATTGAATTATGCACAAAACATGAAAAAAATTACTGCCTTGCTGGCTTAGTTGATCGCAAACGCAAGAGCTAAAAATGATGTTGGAATTCGGGTAGGGTTGAGTGTGATTGCTGTATCCATCTGATATTACTCAGTTGTAAAACGGGCTGCATTAGTAACGGGTTCAAGACAATAAGCTCGTCCGTTTAGTAAAGTATTGGTAACACCCTATACCTACGATTCTGACTAAACTATCGGGGAATACAGGCAATCAGGCATTATGTATTATGTTCTGTTAATAAAAAAAACCAGCTAAGTGCGAGTCGGACTCGCGTACGAAGGGTTTCGTACCACAATCGCAAAACACGGCAAAAAATCAAGTTTGTTGAATGGGAGCCCCACTTAAATATTTATTTTATTCTGTTTTTAGAATTTGTTGCTATAGCGGCAATAGAAATACATCATCTGTGAAAATTTCAACTGTCTAGCTATCACGGTGCATGATATACAGCCTGATGACAGACGGACAGACAGACAGACAGACAGACAGACGGATCGTGGAGTCTTAGTAATAGGGTCCCGTTTTTACCCTTTGGGTACGGAACCCTAAAAAAGCGCTAAGTGCGGGTCAGACTTCGCACATTAAGGTCCCGTACCCCACCGCAAAATTAAATAACTAACTTAATTTCAAAGAAAAATTGATTTATCAATATACTGGTATGTATTAGTAAAATATACGTAATAATAAACATTGTCACCAAATTCGAAGCTAAAAAAAAAAGTCAATGGACAGTTAGAAAATTCTTAAAAAAAAAAAGATAAAAAATATTTTTGACAATTTGTATGGTTTTGGGTCAACTTAAACTGTGAAACTTTGAAGACTGCAGCTGTAAACGTTTGGCTAGTAAACCCATGTGACAGATGACGGATAGACGGACGGACACGTGAGTGACAGCCATTATAGGGCTCCGTTTGGACCCTTCGGGTACGGAACCCCCAAAAAGTAAATTAAACGTTCATATTAACACGTATAAAAGATTGCACTAACGACTGACTGAATGCAATAGATAGTGCCACAATCAATCATGCGACCTGTTTCTATTTGTTTAGTTTACAACCGCTTGAGTGGCAATTTATTTTGCATGATCTTTTTGCATGGGACTTCATAATGTGTAAAGATTAATTGAATGAAAGTCAAAGAGCACTGATTGCATTAATTTCGCAGACACCATATTGGCTTGATGTATATGGTATGTAGTTTTCAAATTGATAGGCATTGGCAGAGAATTTCAACACGAGTGAATGAACGATAAGCGATATTTTCTGGGGATTTTTTGGACAGCTCATCACATGGCAGTCATGATTATACAGGACCTCTTCACAAAGCAAGGATATTATTGTTTTGTGATTCTGTAAAGGTGTGATTTCACCACGCGACCGCGATGCGAGACTGAGACCCGCGACCGAGGCACCGTGCCTCGGTCATGCGTGCGTCGCGTATATCCCTTTTCCATTACTATCTTATCTTAAATTTAAAAGCAAATGTCAAGATGTCGGTTTAAAAGGACCGACATTAACTAAAAGATTTTATACAAACATACGTTAGCACTGCTCGTGTAAAACGAAACATGAATAAAATTTAGAATGAGTAGGAAGTTTGAAATAATTTTGCATTACAAAAGTAAATCGTCCTTAGGGTTTTGGTACCCGAATGGTCCAAACGGAACCCTATTGCTGTGACTCACGCGTCCGTCTTTCCGTCGTCTATCACACATTTTATTCCGAAGAATTTTTCAACTGCTCATGGACCTATGAACTTGAAATTCTGTGATAATGTTTGTTATTACGTTTATTTCACTAACAAATACCAATCTATCGATAAATTGGTACGGAACCCTAAATTTGCGAATGCCGACACACACTTGGCCAGTTTTTGAAGTGACGGCACATAAAATAGTATTCCGTAGTTATAAATAAAATTGTTCCTATGTAGCCTGCAGGCGCTGTTTACCAACTTAAACGGTTTATGATCAATAAACCCGAATGTTATTGTTTTATATCGCTCCAAGCGTGATCGTCAGTTGGTGGTCAATATAATATTATAACCGCTGAAATTTTTTAGGGGATAGATTGTGTGTATTTTATAGTTTGTTGTGAAAATGTTTTCGCAGGGAAAACTGTTTACACTGTAGTGTAGAAAGTAGATATTATTATAAGTTTTTAAGCTGACATGGTCACAATCATTAGAATTAATATTTGTTTCGGGATATTTACCATGTACATTTAGATTTTTGCTGAGAGCTCGATATTTCGGCACCGTTACAAGCGCCATGATCCATTGAGCTAGGAAAAATATGGAGGCGCCGCGATGTTCTATACATACATTAGCTTATACAAATATGAGTGAAATACGATACAGAATGTGAAACATCGTTTTGTTTCATTCTTTCTAATCTAGTAATCGTATTTGACAAAAGAGACAACAATATTTCAGTTGTTGCTCATTATGGCAACATTTTGTTATGACGTAGTGACAGTAGTAGGTACGTGCCATATTCGCCATATTATGTGACGGATTTTGTGGTTGTGTTCGTCGTAGTCCTGCTGTCAAATCGTTGTTTACTTTTTGTGTTATAAATGTGTGTGTGTTCCGTGACTAACGCAACCATAGCATCGGCAGCCATTTTAAGTGCCATTTTAATTTTAAGGTTTAGTTGGGCACGTTTTTTTTGAAGGTATTTCCAGTCCATACTATTTAATATGTATATGCCATGATCACGAGAACTAAAGTCTTTGTGCTATTTACGAGCTGACATATCTGTCTACCCTCTTCCTCACTCTTTTTAGTTCTCGTATTTAATATCGAGCTCTCAACAATAATCTAAAAATAAATGGTACATATCCCGAAACAAATGTCAATTCTAGGTATTATTAATCGTGTTTTTATTCAGTTATAAATAGTTGGTTACTTATGTCAGCTTTTACTTAAAAGACTAAAATCTTGTGTGGGTATTTTGGCGGGGATGGCGATGTAAATAAAAATGCTTAGAAAGGGTTTACTCACCCAGTGTATTCTCATATCAAATACACAGTCACACAGAACACAGTTTATGGAAAATAATTTATAGAACATGGTTTATAGAACATGGTTTATAGAACATAGTTTATAGAACACAGTTTATAGAATACAGTTTATAAAGCACTTACCCTAATACTTATTAATGTAGCCTCGATCAAAAATAGACTGCCTTTGATGGCAAGAGCTACAATATTTATATTCTCGAAATGGGCGGGAAACGAGAAGTGCAAGCTTGTCGTTTACCAACCTGACAAAAAACAGTCCATCTTTGTTGAAAGCATAAAAATATCAAACAAATTATTGCCAACATAGAAAAATCACTTAGTGTGCTCAATTAAATATAAAGATCGCTAACACTTAACTGGTGGAATACCTATCTACTTACCTCCTCAATATTTTCAGGTTTTTTGTGACTGATGAAAATGGAGATAGAGCGACCGTTAGTTAGCTATACATGAATTAAAGTGTCTTGACTAGGCTTTATGTAGCTTACTTTATTTCTGCAATAAATGTGGCCACCCTTGGGTCCAAACAGATTGATTAAATGTAACGTCGAAACGAAAAGGCCGAAATTGAATTTATTGTGTACCTATCGACTAATCCATTCAGAATTAGACACATATTTAAATCATTTAATCATACGAAATCAATTCTGCGCGTGCAAATCAGATGAAAAAAATGTGTAAAGGTTTTAAGGTAATGTTAAAACATTGTACAAACCTCAATTGCCATTTCGTTTTTAAGTGTTTGAATCACGTGTGATATTATGAACAACAATTAAAGTAACTGCGACAATCTATTTTGCAATTCACTTTCAGAAATCAAGAATTCTTACAGCGGGCCAAGGTTTTTATCGTTGAAATGACAAAAAAATAATTAGTATGTTTCTGTTTCGCGGATTGGCGAAATAAAGTCTTGTTATATTAATGACTAGCTGTTGCCTGCGACTTCGTCCGCGTCATTTTCGTAGATTTTTTTTTCCCACTGTAACTGTGAATTTTTACGGATAAAAAGCCACACTACTACCCGCCGCCGTACTGCTTATAACATCAGCTATCTACCAGTGAAAATCCCGTCAAAATCAATCCAGCCGTTTTGGAGATTAATCGGAACAAACAGACAGGCAAAATCGTAAAAATGGCATATTTGTTATTAGTAGATACCGTCAAAACTTGCACATGCATTCAATAAAACGTTATTATTTTGATATTAGAAACAGGCACTTAAATTTTATTTAATTGTATATATCTATAGACAAGCTGTGCCATGACTTTGTCCGCGTCAAATTGACCATATTATATAATGGGATTTTGTTCACATTTTCGATGGCTTAGTTTTTTTATTGCGCGGTTCTCTTTTTATTTTTCTAAAATAATAGTAGCCTTGGTTACTCCTTATAAAGTCAGCTATTTGGCAGTGAAACTCTGTCCAGCCATTTCGGATATTAACTGGAACAAACAGACAGACCAAGATGTAAAAATAGTTTTTTTGGTTATAATTAAGTACACGTGACACGTGTATTTAGTGAAAAGCTGATATTTTGACGTTATAAACAGACACCTTTATCTGATCGGATACCTTTAAACGAAGATTCGTGTTTATGTATACATATATATAATCTGAATCTCGGAAACGGCTCCAACGATTTTCATGAAATTTAGTATGCAGGGGGTTTCGGGGGCGATAAATTGATCTAGCTAGATTTCATTTTTAGAAAACGTCGTTTTCTCTATTTTCACCCGAGCAGTGCTCGGTCGGCCAGGTACTTTTATTTATTAGCACAGCACAGCTGTGAGAAAAATATATAGTAAGAGATATCTTTCTCATTATTATTTTTAATTTAGAACAAAAAGACGCATTCAGCTGAAACCAATGAAATTCTGAATGTTGGAGATTTCAAATTATCTTTCGAAACTTTCAAATTAATTACTAAATATTCAAATGTTTTTGTATGAGCACATTTCAGTTGTTTAAAATATTATTTTTAACTCTGAGATATATTCACATTCATTTGTTACTTTTGTTATCACATAATGAAAAAACGCAATCTGTTTTTTTTATTCTTAAACAGTTTTATTTATATCTATAGTTATTTTTTTACCTACATGTCAAATGAGTTTTCTGGTAATTTCAGTAATATTTATAACGTGTTCTGAGTACTGCAGTTATTACTATTTATTCTGTACTTATTATTGTGGCGATTAAATACGTGACTCTAACTATGTAGATACCTATTTGTAAAATTAAATGACAATGGAGTCTATATTGACTTTGAGTTTTCCTTCATATACCTGCAAAGAGTCTTGGGTCCTAAGCAAAGATGCAGGATGTGTGTGTGTGTGATGTGTGTGTGGTGTGTGATGTGTGTGTGTGCGTGATGTGTGTGTGGATGCAGAATCAAGAAGTAGAATAATCAAGGGATTCAATTTAAATAAACGTTATATTCAAGTTATAATAGGTAGATGAAGATTGGCCTTTATCTATCCATTATTACTGGTAATATGGATTCAATTTTGGAGATAAACCCAAGTACGCAAACATTCATTATTAGAAAATAAACAAATAAAATAATATAAAACTAATAAGTAAATAAAGTTAGTAAGTTAACAATTCCCCCCAAAATCCCAACTCCTTACACTAGGGGATGGAAGTTTGTATGCCACTTCCGCAAATATTGATGGTAGAGGTCTGAAAATTGATAAAGGGACTTCTTGCTATAAAAAATAAAATGCATTTTTTTTTTGTGTAAATTAGGAGATGGAAAAAATAAAAAAATATTGTCATAAGCAACTTATAAAAAGAAACGAAAAAAAAATCCTAACAAAAACATTTCATATAAAATGTTGCTAAAACGAGACCATATTGGCTCGCACTTTAAAAATTATCAGATCTCATGTAGAGCCAAGTTTCTAACTGTACACATACTACACACCTGAAATTTTTGAAGAATATCAACAATAAGGTATGTATGTATACCTAAGACCTTCTTTGGCGTCCCCATTCAACGTTTCTACTCAGCCTTGAAAATAAGGGTATGAGTAAAAATATCGTGTTTCGGTCATCCTGTAGTGGTCTCCAGTGTAAATTCTTAACAGACACTTTAATTAGTCATTTATACACAAACTCACGACTTGTCCAATGGAAGAGAGAAAAAGTTAGTTTGCTTAGAGGGATGGACCGTTTTTTTTTGTTTTTCTTAGTTGTTGGCACAGAAGCGGTGTATATTAGCTGAATTGCTGTCCACAATATAATCCTAAGCTGTACAAGCCTGCTGAATAAGAGCATTCGAGGCGCTGTCTCAGCTGATATAATACTGATTTGGGCACAAATTAAACAGCTGTTAGCTGAATAACCGTAAATAATTTTCACCCTACTCCTTATTATTTTAATATGTTGTTGTTTGTGAGAACCATTTTGTGGTGAAAAAGGCAAATGTTTTCGGTTAAAAAAAACATGTTTTTCTCCATGTGCATAAAATTCGAATGGGAAAGAGAGTTTATTGTCAAACACTATATAAACTTTATCTTTATTGAAAAATCTTTTTTTCAATAAAGATAAAGTTTATAAGCAAATACATTTCACACTTATCATAATATTATCACAAACTGTAGGTACATTACGTTATAAAAAAATCATTATCAGTTATATGAATATACTATATTATAAGATTGCGTGTAACAAGCTAATTAACGCTATTAAAGTTCAACTATGTGCAACAAGACGCATTATATCATTGTGAATTAAAGTCACAGAATAACTGATTGCATTATAGTAGCTTACATATTCTTTCTTAGAATACAAGCGGTCTAAGGGTACATTTGTGGCCTTCAATTCAGGATATAGTTTAGTTTAAGTCCATAAAATGCTTAATTGCAGCTTACAGTACTACTAATTGCTATAAGCTGTATAATACTGAACTGTACACCTATATTAACGATTGCAACATTAGTGTTGTCTCCGTGACGCACAATAGTGTCATTATACAGGCGAAAGCGTAATTTTCAGCTATTGCAGTTCGAGTGTACTGTAATAAGTCTTCATAAATGCTAAAGTTACTGATGCTACTTATTGTGACAGCCTATAATGCAGTTTTGTGCTTATTGGGTGTGTTTTCGACAGGGCAGAAACTAGACATTTTATTTGTGTGTGTATTTCTTAGAACTATATTGTAGATGATTAATCTGGATTGATCAGAATTATAAAATCTTTTTGATGCTTACGGCAGCAGTAGGTTTTTAAATCGAAATTCTTTCAGAATGTTTTCAAAGTCTCCCAAAGCATCGTGTTTTTCAATACCAATATAAAATATTAGGCACTATTTATATTCAGCAGTTTGATCAAAAGATTTAATTACACTCTTCACTCCACTGTTAATTACTTATATTTGTGTAAAACACGCATTTTCAGCCCCCGAGTCGTTTCAGTTTATTTAATGAAAATGCTTCAAAAGAGATGTATTTTATAAAACTGCACGTTTTATGAATTGAAAAAAGTTTATTTGTCTTCTAGTTGTTGCAGTCTGTTTATTGAACTTAATAAATAATTTTATTTCACCAGTAATAATTATAATAATTAGAACTATATGTACCTACATATAATTACATAATTAGCTTAATAAATACAGCACTGTATGTTGTATTTATTAAGCTAATTATGTTATAGCTAATAAAATACTAACAATAAATATTAACGTTGTTTCGTGCGCGCTTCCTAATTATTTTCAAAATTATATAAAACATCTACCAAGTACCCGGATTGCACAAAACATTCAAAAAGAAAACACTGGCAACCGGCCTCGTGCGTCATACAAACTAACCTGAGGGTGCCTGAGGCAAGTCAACAGCCGGTATGTGAGGGCTTTTGTAGCCTAAGATACCACTGCAAAAATCTGCATGTAAATTGTTTTTGGTAAAACTTAATTTTTATTAATGATACATGTTCGTAGAATAGATTATTGCAGCTTATTATTATTGGTTGCATCTAGCCGCAACCAGTTTTTGTTTTTTATTTTTAAGTTTGCCCTAGATTCAGATCTCAGTTAGCTGCCATTCATGGGTTGCCAGGTTTAGCTGGTAAACTGGTAACCCACAGATTGCAGCTAACTGAGAGCAGGCAACCTATTCTTTTCTATTTTCCACACCAATTTATTTCAAATGACGTTGGATTCACTTGACCAACTTGTATCATTCATCATTATCGTCATTTCAGCCGAAAGACGTCCACTGCTGGACATAGGCTTTGTATGTTGGGGGTTCATTAACAAATGAATTTATTTACTTAAGTTAATTGTGGCTAGACATTTATTTACTTGCAACCTTGGAGTAGTCTATTCTACGATCAAGTATTATTCATGAAAATTAAGTTTAATCAAAAACTATTATATCACTGCAGATTTTTGCAGTGGGATCTTAGGCTTATTATAGCCACATGAGTAGAGCTTTTCTTTGACCGCACGTTACCTTGGCACCACATGCTCAGTCACGTGGTTTGCTTTCGATTATACTCCAAATTATCTGTCCTTGGCTGAACTACAATCGAATTTTAGGGCTATTAATAGTTGTCAATTAGTGGAAACAGCTGTTTTAACGTTCATAAATCAAGACTTATAGGTTGAATTATGACTGGTTTCATAAAAGCAATAATAATGATCAATAAACAAATATTTTATGCTATTCATTTTCAATGTCAACTTTCTCTATCATTGAGGCTTAAGAAATAATAACAATTCGTGTCTTTTTGGGCGACAAGCTTAACCCCAATCCCAAAGGAATAACTTATCAATCTGAAGGCCTAACTTCATTATTTTATGAGAAGAGAAGACTTGGCAACGGCCTTGTTTTAAATAATAAGGCCTTTTGACCTTCGCCTGCCTAGTGCCGACTATACATCTGATCAGCCTTGCCCACAGCTGGATAAAAGTCTCTCTCTCCCTTTTAAGTAGGAGTAAAGTTAATCCCTTCATCTACGTCTTGGTCTACCGCATGTTGCCTGGCATTTAATACAACTCATTATCAGCTTATTGTCTGTCTATATTGGTGAACATTATTTTGCCACCCATTATTTTACCCACCTGTAGGTATTATTATTTACTTATTCAGGCGTACGAGGGGCCAAAAACAACTAGCAGAAGCACTTTCAATGTTATGAGATACAATTGTTATTTTTGTTGTTGTTTTAAACAGTAACTTTTTCTAGCACCAACGTGTCCAAGTTGTGCAATAAATCGTGGAAAGTGAAGTTTTGTAATATGTGCATACAAATTGTATTACGCACTAGGATACTTTACGATTTCCGTTACTATCTCTTACTTGATGTTTTTAAGGAAATTGTTTTAACTTTGTAGCGCTCATAAATACTGTTAAACGTTAGCTTTCTTGCGTCGTCTTACGTTGTGTAACTTATTAGCTGTATAATTGTTTTTGATGGGACCATTTAACGTTCTTTCCTCGGATTAAAAGTTTCGAATCTACTTTCCACACGAGCACAGCTAAATATTGAAATTTCTCGCATTCTATCTTTATTTCTTGACTGGACACTTGTTAGACCATAGTTCTACTATCTGACAAGTAGGTACCAAAACCGGTAGGGCGGTTGAAGTGGGTGCCTTTCGACAGCGCCGAGATACCCATTTCTCTTTTCTGTTCTTTATAATCCTAATTCTTCTTTGTATCTTCGAGAACGCTTTGAGTATCTTGTTTCGAGAGGAAAACCTTGTCGTCTGTCATTATCTCTTCTCCTTCATTTTCGTTCCCACTTTTCTAGTAATTACGGTGGATCTTTGACTGTTCGCGCAACCCGCCTCTGGAATTCTCTTCCACACTCTATGCGGGATATAGCCCTTCGTTGGAGGTTTTCAAGAGTAGAATTGGGGAACATTTTCAAACAACATGACACATTAATTTGTGTATTTATAAATATAATATTCATTCACGTTCTCAAAAACGGCTCTAACGATTTCAATAAAATTGCGAATATAGGGATTCCAGGGCGAAATCGAACTAGCTAGATCTCATATATATAGCTCAATTTATTTTGTTTTTGTAGTGTTCTAGATAAAGGTCTACAAGACATACTTTTTATTTTTACTTTGTCTCAAATATTCATTGTGTCAATGTCATGCATACCTGTTATTTGCATGGTTACTGAAATGCCGATTTTGTATATTATTTTATTTGAATTGTAAGTGACAGTGCTGTTGGTGTGCTTATTATAAATAAATAAATAAATAAATAAATATCTGGGAAAATTCGGTATGTCGAAAAATATATTTTCTCTATTTTCAACCGAAAAAAATCACCCCGACAGTCTTTGAATCCGCCCGACGCTGTCATATTTATTGCCAAAGCACAGTGCCAAAGTCAGTTCACGCCCCAGTACGCTCAGAAGAGTTCCTGTACGCACGAACGCTGCGCTTGAAACCCAAATCTAGAGTCACAGTTGTTTGTGTGCAGCAAAACCCTCCCTGTAAATAAAATTGTGTTAAATTGTGTTTTGTAATATAAATAATGAAGTGTTTTTTTCAGTTTTCGTTGTGCACTTGGATGTACTATTCCCTTGAACCTAATTATGGGTTAAGCTCGCCTTTGTACATAAGCTGTCCTATTGTGTTTGTATGTTTTAATAAGAATAAGAATCGCTATTGCCGATAGAATGTCAGTAATGTCACATTATCTAGAAGTTCAAATACAGAATGATTAAACTTTTAAAAGACAGGTGAATGTCACCTTTGTGCTGCCATTAATCACTTACCTAATAACCTGTAATCATTAGATTATAGGTTATTAATAAAGAATAATATCGACATAAATATTTTCAAACAAAAAATAGTTTACTAAGTTGAGAAAATTGATTGTTTTTATTTTATTTTATGTGCCTATTAAATAAAAAAGAAACAATCAATCAAGATTAAAAGAAAAATAAATTGTTAGCAAAAATTCTCTTTATTCCTACCATTTTTCAAAGCTGATTCAGCAGCTTACTTTAAACATTGATTTCCCTGAAGGGAGTGAAAATTAATGGGACGACAGTGACTAATGGGGCGGCTGGTTAAATCAACGGCTGATTTAGGGAAAGCTTGCAAAAACTTTTGTCCTTTCTTATTCCTCATTTAAAAACGCCTTTATTTATTGAACGTGGCACACCAACGACTCATTTACAAATTCATACCAGAAAATAACATTCAGAAAAGATCCTATGCAAGCAAGTCACCTACAGGCATGCACGTCATTGTCACAGTAAGTCGCAAATTAAAATCAGAATTTAAAACAAACATAAAGTCACGAAAGACGAAAGTTTATGACCAGTGTGTGTTGCCTTGATGACATATGGCTCTGAGACGTGGTCGCTTACAATGGGCCTCATCAGAAAGCTTACAGTCATTCAAAGGGCAATGGAGAGGGCTATGCTCGGCGTTTCCTTGCGTGATCGAATCAGAAATGTAGAGATCCGTAAGAGAACCAGGGTAACCGACATAGCCCGAAGAATTGCCAGACTTAAGTGGCAGTGGGCAGAGCACATTGCTCGCAGAATGGATGGCCAATGGGCCATAAAGGTTGTGGAGTGGCGACCGCGAACCGGAAGGCGTTGCGTTGGAAGGCCTCCCACCAGGTGGACCGATGACCTGGTGAAGGTTGCGGGGATCCACTGCTTGCGAGACGCACGGGATCGGTCAAAGTGGCGACGCTTGGGGGTGGCCTATGTCCAGCAGTGGACGTTTTTCTGCTGATATGATAATGATGATGATAAAGTAAAATCAAAGGACAAAATAAAAATAAAATAAAATAAAAATAATTGTACCAAAATCAGTATTTCCATGACAAAGTTTCAAGTTATGTATCTACTTAGCTACCTACTTACTTAATAGATATATTTTCTATTTATCTGCTTAGGCTTATCCCAACAGCTATGTTGTAGTCAGCTTCCAATCTAACCCTAATCATATGAGTACCAATGCTTTACATGCAGCGACTGACTATCTGACCGCCAACAACCCAGTAACTTAACATGAAACCCCTTGGAAAGACTGGTATCAAATTTTCGAGTCTCTGACTACCTGTAACTTTTATTTTATTTTGGAAATCCCACCGCACTATTCCCAGACCACTGCAACTCCGGAAAGCCAGAATGAACAGTGGTGACCACCAGAAAAGCGCCGAGGCAATGTAGCTCGACGATGTCCCGGAGAATTAATTTAACAGTCTTGGATCCCGCAACGAAATTAACCAGAAAAGAATGAAGGAGGAGTAGGATAAAGGAGGAGTAGGCCTGTAACGACTGTCAAAGATCTGCAAATGAAAACTGGAACCAACAGCATAATGTGCTTTCTGAGGCACGGAGGAATCTCAGTATCTTGATATGGTCACCCATCCACGTACCGACGTCAGCAAGCGTTACTTAACCTAACCACAAAACATAAAAACATACAAATACAAAAGGACAGTTTATGTACAAAGGCGAACTTAACCCGTAGTTGGGTTCACTAACAACAACACTCAGTATCATATGTAGTGGATGGCCACCCATCCACGGACCGACCTCAGCAAGTGTTGGTTAACCTAGAAGATTGCCCCGTACGGCTGTTATCATGCAGCCACGAGCTCGTAGAAATATATACGGTAGTTGAGAAAATATAATTATATTTTTCTTAACGTATTTTTCTTTTGCAACGTGAACAAAAAATTACGACGATACAGTGCGTTGCAATATCGTGTGACGTCACGGTATGCGATATTTAAACTGTCAAAGTGACGTCACAAGCCCCCACTCCTGAACTTTGATGAGCTTTATATTTGTCAATTTTTATTTATTTGATAAAGCAAAAAATACGGCTCCAATATTATTTGATTATCTCACTGACGGGCTAAATATAACTATCATGTTTCTACCCATGTTTCATAACCATCCTTATTTTGATGTGGAATATTAGTATTGTTGATTGATTTTGATTTATCAAGACAGTAACATACGTAGGTACTTTACCCTCAAATACATGACGAAGGGCATGACCCTAAAGGTATGTATGTAGAAGGAATGTAGAGTAATATGATAAAAGTGTCATCAATCAAATCTAACAGGTATTGATATAGTAACAAGCTTGAAATAGTTATTTATGCTACAAGTGCGGGAAGTATGTGATTTCCGATGAGTGCTATTTATTCACGAGCGAGCGAAGCGAGTGAGTGGATAAATGGAGACGAGTCGGAAATCATCTTACGCACGTGTATCATACAACATTTTACTATGCATTGTGCGAGGAAATAAAAAAATATATATGAACCAAGCAAGAAATTAATAAAACGGCGCTCATTCAAAGGCGCTCAGCATATCCACAGATTAACTAATAAAAGCTGTCACGTCGTAACGCAAAAAGGCACGAGCAAAATATTCATTTTGCCAAACATATTTAATGAATACTTATTTAAAATAAAAACGCCTTAATAATTTATTGATCAAAATCTAAATCTAGAGTAATAAAAACGCCTTAAATGAAGTATTAGTTTTGTTTTACCTTTTATATGAATGATAATATGTACTTAACTAATTTTTAAAACTTTTCTCAAATAATAAAAACTCTATGCGGCGGGCTGACGTTGGAGTTAAAAATTAAAAAAGTACAGGAAAGTAAAAAGCACTAGTAAAAAAAAGTGACACTTTCCGCACAGTTTGGCTGCTTGGAAAACGCTCTTTTAGAGGACATGCATTGTAAATTATGTTTTGATAACGTAAAATTATAGGTTCTAGATACGTGCTTAGTAAATACTGCCATAATTTTAAAATAGCAATTATTTAGTTAATGACAAGATATTACTCGTAAAATTCATATTGATATTATAACATCAGCACATAATAGTTTATGATCACACATTAGTACCTATTAATTCATTACACTAGTGTAGATGGTGTAATAAGTATGATATAAATAAATGTGTCTTTATTCCGTGTTCACGTTTATTCGCTGATTTTGTCATCATTATTAGTTTATTATTTTTACCCCATGTTTTGAACCGGAATACAAATGAATTTGGTTCATCCTTTTCGGAGTGATAGATTAACAAACATGCATAAAAATCCTTAAGGCGTATATATTTCGCAGTACTGGCCGTGCGCCCGCTCGGAGCTAGAATATCAATATTGAACCTCCTTTTGGACAGTTTGGTTTGTGAAATATTCTTTGATTTTATATGCTATCTCAGTTATGAAGAAATTCTAGCTATAAATTATTCTGTATAAAGGAGATTGCCCATTCTTCTATGGACCGCCGTTGCGCATAAAAAAAATTAGTATGATAGCGTAAATTGGATATAAAAGAGGGGAGAGGTCATACTTTCAAAGGAAATAAAAATTATCTATTTATTTTGTGGGGTTTTTGTTTTTTCGTTGTTTTCTGTTCTTTCTACTCAATTCACACCACCAGCACAGAAACAGTACAATAGTCTTCAAAAAGATTTCTTGAGCGTGCAGGAATCCGAAGATTACTGAACACGAAATCAACGCAATGATAAGTTATTAATTAGCACAACAAACTCAACCAATATCAACGCAAAAACAAAAGTTCGCTGCCGCGCCGACACAATGCTTTGTTTAGCACCTAGATTGACTTGACATTTGACAGTGACATTTTTGATAGTTAACATTTCACCTTTCATTTACATCGCCTGTGGTAGTGTTACCAACAATTAATCTAAATCACCCTGACCATAAGTGATTTTTTAATTAGAGATAGATTTTTAACTAGTAAAGTAATATCATTTTAATTATGTTATATATAAATAAAAATATTAATAAAGCGGGAAATGTCATAATTGAAATGATTTTTAAAACTCAGCGTCTGCCCTAACACTCTTAGTAACACAGATTATGGGGCGGTTCATAAAATGGCAACACTGTTTTCACTAAAGTACGCCATTAAAATAAAATCGAATAAATAACTAATTAAACACAAAATATTAACCCCACATACGATATCGATCAAGTTAAATAAAAAAAACTTAAAAAAAATGTATAATTTATGAGTATATTTTTGTGGCTATACTCTTTTATTATAAAGCGATACTGATTTTGGTCATTCTCCTTTATTATTAACATCCAAGTCGTTTTGGAGGAGTATCAAAAAATAGCGAACAAATATCGTGTTTCAATTATTTTTTTAAAGCAAAACAATTAGTTACACGAAAAAACCATGTTTAACAAATAATGTACATTAATCAATAATAAATATATATTTTTCAAACCTGTTAACCTAACCGTTACTAAAGACTATACTTTGGAAAGTAACCATTTTACAGCACTAAAGCGTTGAAAGACCCTTAACTAAACCACTCTAAACACACTTCCATAAAAATAGACAGGGTTAAATAATGTACGGCCTAATTATACTTCTAACTTGTAGTTTTCTGTCATATAAGCGCGCGTGTTTATGCATACTTTGAGAGCAAAGTTTTTAATTAGCCGGACCAACATACCACAAGCAGAAAACACAAAACGGGCTCTTTAATTAAGGAAATGCCGGGGACCTTTTTATTAAATCTGAGCGAAAGATTGCGTAGCTTAATTTGTTATGAGCGTACGCCTTTTCTCCTGCGTTTAGTAGGACGAAATTCCGGTATAACCCACATGTTCTTTTTAGGATTCCGTACCCAAAGGGTAAAAACGGGACCCTATTACTAAGACTCCGCGATCCGTCTGTCTGTCTGTCTGTCTGTCCGTTTGTCACCAGGCTGTATCTCATGAACCGTGATAGCTAGACAGTTGAAATTTTCACAGATGATGTATTTCTGTTGCCGCTATAACAGCAAATACTAAATTCAGAATAAAATATATATTTAAGTGGGGCTCCCATACAACAAACGTGATTATTTTGCCGTTTTTTGCATGGTACGGAACCCTTCGTGCGCGAGTCCGACTCACACTTGGCCGGTTTTTTTTTAAATATCGGCTCGACTGCGGGAGGGTTATTATGTAGATTAATAAAAATATGAGAGTAGTCGGCCGATGCCATCAACCGGCCACAAATTCAGACTACAGGCTGCTACGAAAAAAATCCAGATGGAAAACCAACTGAAATTTGTTCTATAAGTAAAACTCAATAACACTTTTGTCTACTCGGGCAACAAACCCAGTACCTCGTGCTTACCTGAGGCGTATGCGACCTCAAGATTAAGGTTACACTAGTTGATAATTCTTCCATACAAACGTAGTCTAGGGATAACTCCACTGTTTGACGATGTACGTTCAGAATAAAAATGATATCAACATGTCTCATCATTATCTAGCCCTGTATGGAGCCAAAAAATTAAAAAATATATAAATTTGAAAGGTATGAGCGTCGAAAGTTCCACATTTTGACACTAATTTTAACGCATTTTTGGGCGCTAATAAATACCATAAGAAGACTAAAAAAATCGCAAAACGGCCACCATACAGGGATAGATTATTAGTTCAACAATGCAAATAATTTTATTTTGATCAGATACGTTTAGTGATTTTTTCATGATATCCAGAAACCCAAAGGTCTGTTTACAAAATTTCGCGCACTCGGTTTCGTCCTTAATCATTATCCATTTCGCTACAAATTTGCAAAAGTGTGTATTCGTAAGCAAACTAGCTTCCTACTCCTCATCACAGCATCTATCTCTTCCGCACGTGTTGTCGGTTGATATAAAATGCATTTCAACCCCGCGCACAAAATAGTTCGTGCCGTCGACTAGTGTACCCTTAAGGGACAGTTACAATAAAAAGTGTCTATAAATTAAACGTTGGTAATTATTAGGCTTCCATGAAGTTCTTGACGCACAGACATGATCATTATCTTGCTGAAATACTAACTCATTAAGAAAACCTACCATTATGTCTGACAGATACGAAACTAGTCTATTTTTTGTAAGTATCGGGCAGTAATTATAGTTTTATAGTAAAAACATATTTTAGGTTGCTGATTTATTATTAAACGTAATTGAGTCATTCAAGAGGGTAAAAAACAAAGACTCTATTTGCAGATCAATGTCTCATAGAACAAAAATGCGTAGTTTTATGAAAACTTTTTGAAAACTATGATAAATAACAGTTTGCTGGACGATAACTTGTTCCCAATTATCCAACGTTTTAAATGGAATAGTGCTTCACAGAATTGGAAAAAGTAATTAGTTATTTTTTCCAATAGGCAAAATAAAAGACTTCAGTTAGTTTAACATACACGTGTCCAGCCCACATGAATGCCATTGAACGAAATTAATCACCTGTAATATTTACATTCATAAACATACATTTTAATATGCGAGCCTGTATTATCAGAACATGCGTAATATTTGTTAAATAAGCATATTAATTATTGCTGTCATTACCTCATTTATTTTGTTAACTACTTACACGTGGAGTTTTGGAGCTCGTGGCTAACTGATAACAAACGCACGCGGCAATCTTCAAGGTTAACCAACACTTGCTGATGTCGGTCCGTGGATGGGTGGCCATCCACTACATACTGAGAGTTGCTGTTAGAGAACCCAACTATGGGTTAAGCTCGCCTTTGTACATAAACTGTCCTTTTGTATTTGTATGTTTTGTCTACAATAAAGAATAAGAATGAGAGTATGGGCGTACGTCAAAGCAAGTAGCATTTGCGTAGGGGTGGATAGAATTGTAAATTGAAAAAAAAACTAAATGTTTTATTTCACAATCTTGAAAAAACACATGAAGTCGTTTTTTTTTCTACATTTTTTTTTCGGAATAAGTTTAACACTGAATTTGGTTGTTTTATTTTTAATTTAAGTCAAATTATGTTTAAATCAATGGGTACCTACTTATTATTATGAACTTAGAAAATACTTAATTTATTACAATCAGAATATTTTTTTCTTTCTAATTAGGAAAATCCCCGTCCGTAAATGCTTCAGTTGGTGTTGCCAATTACTTTAAGACATTTATTGTAATAATTAACAAACAATAAATGGTATTTTCTTATTAAACTAAAAAATAATAATATCAACTCATATACGATAACCGCCTTACCATATTTTTATATTCGTACTCTTGAAAATAACCTACACCAGAAAATGAAGAAAAAAACTGCTTTTTTTTTAAACGTTTTTTCCATCTCAGAAAAAATTACCGTTTTTTACAACTCAAGGGGTGGAGCAAAAGTAAGAAAACTCGAAAAATAAGTCGTAGATACTTCAGACATGGAGTAAGTCTGTCGAGGATTTAGGGCATCCAAAACCAACCAGCAGCCGAATTGCGTAAGTATATTATCCAAAGCAAAAGAATCGGTTCCTCCCAAAAACGACTTTTCGTATCAATATGCACTACGTAAAGTCGGTTTTGGGAAAGAATCGATTCTTTTGCTTTGGATAATATACTTACGCAATTCGGCTGCAGGGCTTCTCAAACCAGTATGCAGATAAGCAAGATATTGGTTTTTGCACTCATCTGATAGCTTGCTCTCAGAAATAGTAAATTTTTAGTTTCGAGTCAGGATGAGGGGCGGGGCAGGCTGCACCATCTGCCACACCGTGGGTACGCCCATGACCGAGACCTCAGAGGCACGGAAACCACATTAAGTCTTTTATTGATCAGACATGGATTAGCTAGAAAATTGATCACCAGTCTTAAAAACCGTGTTAACCAGAAGTTACTTGTTTGTGGAGTTAAGATCAGTAGCAGTCACTTTATGTAGAATACTGGTAGTCAGCTGCTTCCAATAAGACTGGAATCCGACTCCAACACAGTAGAGGAAAGGCTAAGCCAAGCTAGCTTACTTGGGCTATAACTTTATTTACAAAATATCTTAATCAATTGATACAGATTAAGTGGTCTTTCAATTTAGAGTTTTCATGCTGCTGCAGCAGTCTCTCATCAACTGGAGGTGCGCAGTATGACAAACGCATCGCTGCGGTGCCGCAGCAGTCCGACACGAAACGTCTAAATTGAAAGAGCACCGTAGTCACCCACTATAATTTTATCTCCTTTGTCTATATAGGTAGCCGGCTATTACAGAGAGCTATTTTATTTAGGTTTAAATTACCACAAACGATTCCTGCCTTTTCCTGAAATAGCAGCAATCGGTGGAAGATCTCTAATTTATGCCCATGGGAGGACAAAAATAAACCGCAGTCGATTTTGCGTCATCACTTCGTCTGTTCCTTCTCAAGATAAAATATTTTAGGATTACAGAAGCAATGTTTTATGAATGTTATACAATTGTTCCTGTGTTCCCAATAAAACAAATAAGGGCTTGAAATTAATTAGAAACTTCAAGGCTAATGAATTACAACATTGAAGTTACCAGAAGTCTTCTTTGTTTTCTCAACAATAACTTTCTGTTTGTGTCTCCCAGATTTTTCTTTCAGACATCTAATTTTCCTAAAACTTGTTACATTGTTTATTCTTTCAGAAGGGTCTTTTTTAATTTTATTCAGCACCTGAACCGTATATGAAAGCACAAAGTAAATTGGATGGGAAACATTTTTTGCATCAGCAAATTGAAGTGTGTTCACCTGTGCTTAACTGAAATAATTAAAACAGACCAATTTCGGGAACACAGCCGTGACTAGGCAAGAACGGAAGACCTTCTTTTTAGCACCAGATTTTGTAACAGGCAATTAATTCAAAATATCAGCAACCCTCCCGCCTGTCTCGGTTATTAACAACAAAAGGCGATCACAATTCTTGATGTATTGGACGGTTTTTTTACTGTAGTTTGTAGCTATAAGGCCAATTTCAGCAAAGTATTTAATTATTTAAGTTCATGTATGTGTCATGGGAACCATACAACTGTAACGGATGTGACGTCTGCCTACGTGCAATCGACCAATACCCGCCGAGCCCGCCGAAGCTAAGCCGCCATATTGAAGCCTCCCCTCCAGTCAAGCCATGTCTGCAACGAGGACTGTGTTAATATAAGCGATTGCCCATCATTTATTTGTCTCTTTCGATTGTGAATACAAGATCTGAACAAAGCTCTGCCCGGTTTTTATTTATCCGTTTCACTCAGAAGTGGTATGAACAAAAATGTATCTTCGTTTAATAACACATCCACGCCACAACCGCAAGATCACCCGACTCTGAAGAAAAATCGAAGAAGTTTGTGTTATGCACGAACGGAACGACACTACAAGCTTCACGGCGTGAGCTACACTCTGCCATCGACCCAACTGCACGCCGAGCAAGACTGCATCAAACCCTGTGCTGCGTGTGACTGCAAGGAGAGGTCCTAACAAGGGCCGAGAGCTGCCAGGAGCCACAGCCAATTTGCCAGGTACGTTGTCTTTCTCATTTCCATATTCGCAATATCGATAACTCTAATTCTATCCAGGCCATAGCCATTTGTTTTATTCGTCGCCATATTTTCAATAATAAAGATAAAACTAGTTTGCATAACCAGCATCCGTGTATGTGCGTGTATGACTATGTTTTTACGTAAACGAAACAAGAGCTATAAGGATAGTAGCAGATGGCGTTCTGTAGTTTGTCTACCCTCATGGGAAAAAGGCGTGACTTCATGTATGTGCTTATTTACTGTTCCCTGATCTGAGGTGCTTATAATTAACTCTTATTCTAGCCAGGCCATAGCCACTTAGTTTAGCAGTGGGAATAAATAGATTAACCAAATACAAATATTGTTTTGCTTCGGGTACACACAACTGATCAACCCGTGTATAGACATAAGATATCCTTGGATACTGGAATCTGAATCCAGTTACGTTTATCCGGTGAACTAAGTAAAAAAAAAAACGACGATATTAAGCTTTGTCACAAAATAGAACGCCGCCGCTTACATACTTTGTGCCTCTGTATTGATTACCTCGCTAAATGTCCCTGTAAAATGAAAGATTTCCGTTACCTTATATAGATGTTCAAGTTTCTCGAGTTATCTGGCGAATATTACTCTAACTGTTACGTATCAGTATGGTCCAAAGTTAGCAATTAATCCAGATGATACTCTTGAACTAGCAAAGGTAGTAGGTAGTATAAGTATACCGGGGTTCCATTTAGTTTAGAAAAGAGGCCTTCAGTGTGAGATTTATTAATATAGTACCTAGCATAATCTGCCAAAGTAGGTATTGGCATTTTTAGAAGATTTACTTCTACCCTCAACTGATTTAAATTCTGATGTTATTATTTTATAAAATGTCTAACAAAAAAGGACTTAATACTGAAAGTTAAATATGAATACTCGTTAATACACTAGTTTAAAAAAAAAACAATTCGCTTAAATGGTCAGGTCAAATTGCCACTAGTGGCAGACAGCCTAGTTGGCAGTTTCAAGTTTCATTTGCCTAATAATGTGTGTCATGTGGGTACGTCAATTTATCGGATTGTGCAGTTATTTTAAGAAGTGTATTCCAAATTTCGCGTTGATTGTGTACCCGTTAAAGGATTAGTTTTGAATGATTGCAAAATATTTCGGGTTCTAAGCCTGTTTTCGCATTGTATGACCCCGCGCTTCCAACAGAAGTACATACGGATGCGTGTAAGTTAGGTGTCGCCAGTATATTGATTCAAAAACAAACTGCAAATAAAATTCATTACGACCAGTCTGGTTACAAGTGAGCATAGCATGGACCATTATTATGAGCTTCAAACTCTCGCTGTTGGACTCGTTACGTAGATTTCGCGTGTATGTTATAGGTAAACATGTCATGTAAAGGTTGTTACTGATTGCGCAGCTGTCCATGGTACGATCACGCATCGCAGGATAGTGGTTTTTGATAAAATATTATAGTGTTGAGTATAGGCCGGCCCATCGTATGAAACATGTAGGTGCACTTGGCAGAAATCCAGTCGATACAATGAATAAAAAAAACAGTCTCTAAGTCACTGATACTGGTTATATACGTTACAATGCCATGATGACAAGCTTTAGTTCACTAATTAACCAGCTAAAAACCAACACCGTCGATCCGGACATAATAAGCAATTACTTGATTGTTGACGAGAAGCTTTATAGAAAAACCCTAAATGGCAGTAGAATGGTAGGAGCTTCGGAGCTTGGGTAGATAGATAAGATAGTGCAAATGCATCATGATGACTTTGGTCACCATGATTTTAATAAATTAGTATATTGGTTACCAAAAATGACTCAATTCATTAGAAAATACATGACCGCACGTCTTCATTGTGCATATGGCAAGGGCAGTTAGTGTATGAAAGAACGAACATTACATCTAAATTCCTAAACCGTCTGAACCAATGCTTATGATTCATGTAAAGCCAAGTCATGTAAAGCCAAGTCATGTAAAGCCAAGTCGAGTAAAGCCAAGTCGAGTAAAGCCAAGTCGAGTAAAGCCAAGTCGAGTAAAGCCAAGTCGAGTAAAGCCAAGTCGAGTAAAGCCAAGTCGAGTAAAGCCAAGTCGAGTAAAGCCAAGTCGAGTAAAGCCAAGTCGAGTAAAGCCAAGTCGAGTAAAGCCAAGTCGAGTAAAGCCAAGTCGAGTAAAGCCAAGTCGAGTAAAGCCAAGTCGAGTAAAGCCAAGTCGAGTAAAGCCAAGTCGAGTAAAGCCAAGTCGAGTAAAGCCAAGTCGAGTAAAGCCAAGTCGAGTAAAGCCAAGTCGAGTAAAGCCAAGTCGAGTAAAGCCAAGTCGAGTAAAGCCAAGTCGAGTAAAGCCAAGTCGAGTAAAGCCAAGTCGAGTAAAGCCAAGTCGAGTAAAGCCAAGTCGAGTAAAGCCAAGTCGAGTAAAGCCAAGTCGAGTAAAGCCAAGTCGAGTAAAGCCAAGTCGAGTAAAGCCAAGTCGAGTAAAGCCAAGTCGAGTAAAGCCAAGTCGAGTAAAGCCAAGTCGAGTAAAGCCAAGTCGAGTAAAGCCAAGTCGAGTAAAGCCAAGTCGAGTAAAGCCAAGTCGAGTAAAGCCAAGTCGAGTAAAGCCAAGTCGAGTAAAGCCAAGTCGAGTAAAGCCAAGTCGAGTAAAGCCAAGTCGAGTAAAGCCAAGTCGAGTAAAGCCAAGTCGAGTAAAGCCAAGTCGAGTAAAGCCAAGTCGAGTAAAGCCAAGTCGAGTAAAGCCAAGTCGAGTAAAGCCAAGTCGAGTAAAGCCAAGTCGAGTAAAGCCAAGTCGAGTAAAGCCAAGTCGAGTAAAGCCAAGTCGAGTAAAGCCAAGTCGAGTAAAGCCAAGTCGAGTAAAGCCAAGTCGAGTAAAGCCAAGTCGAGTAAAGCCAAGTCGAGTAAAGCCAAGTCGAGTAAAGCCAAGTCGAGTAAAGCCAAGTCGAGTAAAGCCAAGTCGAGTAAAGCCAAGTCGAGTAAAGCCAAGTCGAGTAAAGCCAAGTCGAGTAAAGCCAAGTCGAGTAAAGCCAAGTCGAGTAAAGCCAAGTCGAGTAAAGCCAAGTCGAGTAAAGCCAAGTCGAGTAAAGCCAAGTCGAGTAAAGCCAAGTCGAGTAAAGCCAAGTCGAGTAAAGCCAAGTCGAGTAAAGCCAAGTCGAGTAAAGCCAAGTCGAGTAAAGCCAAGTCGAGTAAAGCCAAGTCGAGTAAAGCCAAGTCGAGTAAAGCCATGTCAAGTAAAGCCAAGTCAAGTAAAGCCAAGTCGAGTAAAGTCTAGCAAAGTAAAGTCTAGCAAAGTAAAGTCTAGCAAAGTAAAGTCTAGCAAAGTAAAGTCTAGCAAAGTAAAGTCTAGCAAAGTAAAGTCTAGCAAAGTAAAGTCTAGCAAAGTAAAGTCTAGCAAAGTAAAGTCTAGCAAAGTAAAGTCTAGCAAAGTAAAGTCTAGCAAAGTAAAGTCTAGCAAAGTAAAGTCTAGCAAAGTAAAGTCTAGCAAAGTAAAGTCTAGCAAAGTAAAGTCTAGCAAAGTAAAGTCTAGCAAAGTAAAGTCTAGCAAAGTAAAGAAAAGTCAAGTCGAGGCTAGTAAAGTAAAGTCAAGTCGAGGCTAGTAAAGTAAAGTCAAGTCGAGGCTAGTAAAGTAAAGTAAAGTCGAGTCGTGGCTAGTAAAGTCGAGTCAAGCCTAGTATTACGCCTGGCAGGGCCTAGTATTATGCCTGGTAGGGCCTGGTATTACGCCTGGTAGGGCCTAGTATTACGCCTAGTAGGGCCTATTATTACGCCTAGTAAAGTTAGGCAAGCCAGCCAAACTAGCCTAGCCAGGCAAGCCAGCCAAACCAGCCTAGCCAGGCAAGCAGCCAAACCAGCCTAGCCAGGCAGGCCAGGCAAGCCAGCCAAACCAGCCTAGCCAGGCAAGCAGCCAAACCAGCCTAGCCAGGCAAGCAGCCAAACCAGCCTAGCCAGGCAAGCAGCCAAACCAGCCTAGCCAGGCAAGCCAGCCAAACCAGCCTAGCCAGGCAAGCCAGCCAAACCAGCCTAGCCAGGCAAGCAAGGCAAGCCAGCCAAGCCAGGCCATTAAGCGGCACTTTTGAATGTCAAATATTGAATGTAAAAATAAAACTTCAGATAACGCAAGAGTGATAATTTGTACAAAAGTGTTGTTTTTATGACTACAATTAGTGCAGCTAGAGTCAATACAAACTGGATGACTATTATTCAGTACATAATATAGTAACTAAAGTCAATGTCAAACCCATAGCCATGACATATTTATTATAGCCATTATTTACATTGAATGTGGTACAATGGTTTGCAAGAATCTGTTAAGTCCATATTGAAAATGCATTATGTAAAGTAGTGGCATATTATATATACAGGATTATAGACATAAATGGTTAACGTGGTTCCAAAAGCTCAAGGGTGCTTGAGACTGTAAATGCGCTAAAGCCTTAAAGAAGTAAAGCACCTATATCAGACAGTAACAATAGTAGTGACACTGAATACCTAATTGATTTATATGAAAGCTAATGATGTGTTTTGCTCCCATTGCGGGAGCAATGATTCCAGGATGGCCGAATGTAACGGATGTGACGTCTGCCTACGTGCAATCGACCAATACCCGCCGAGCCCGCCGAAGCTAAGCCGCCATATTGAAGCCTCCCCTCCAGTCAAGCCATGTCTGCAACGAGGACTGTGTTAATATAAGCGATTGCCCATCATTTATTTGTCTCTTTCGATTGTGAATACAAGATCTGAACAAAGCTCTGCCCGGTTTTTATTTATCCGTTTCACAACATAGGTGACCCTTCCATCAATAGATATTTCCTATCTGATTACAATATGGGATTATCTCACGCCCCGCCTTCCATCCGTTGTCCCATTGAGAATCGAATGCCTTTTTGTTCCAATGTTAATCATTTCTTCAAGCTTCGTGGCTTGTCCGATGTTTATATTCATCATAATCGTCATATCAGCCGAAAGACGTCCACTGCTGGATATAGACCTCCCCCAAGCGTCACCACAATGACCGGTCCCGTGCTCGGTCTCGCTTCCAGCGGATCCCCGCAACCTTCGCCAGGTCATCGGTCCACCCAGTGGGAGGTTTTCCAACGCATCGTCTTCCGGTTCGCAGTCGCCACTCCAGAACTTTTCTGCCCTATCGGCCATCCGTTCTGCAAGCAATGTGCTCTGCCCACTGCCACTTACATTTAGCAATTCTTCGGGCTATGTTGATAACCCTAATTCTCTTGCGGATCTCTACGTTTCTGATAAGATCACGCAAGGAAACGCCGAGCAAAGCCCTGCAATGCAATGATTATATTGCTTGAATTCATAGATCAGGTTCCATATCTACTAAAAATAACTGTTTCTTATTTATTAAATATTAAAAACTAACACTTAAACGCTCATTTAATAATATCAGTGTAGCAGATAGAGTAAAGATTATACTACTTAAGTATAAGTAGGGACGTGTTAGTACAAGACCATAAAAAAAAAAATTAAGTACTTCTTGATACACTAGGGAAACAACGCAGACTGTTTAGTCCGTTAAAACTTGATTTACGATGTAGCTTAATGAAATGAGTCACACATGATTGGACTCCTTAAAGCCTACATACATTGTTACAAATTGTAGTGATTGGGTCGAGTAAAAATATTTGTAACCGTTCCATTGACTATCGTGAAGAGGAAGGTAATGGTGATGTCATAGGTACCGTTCCATGTATTGCAAAGGGCTGATAATGTCATTTCGTCTTTAGGATATATAGTACGAGGTTCTAGAATCCGCGAAACGAGTTCATTACTTGTGCGTGATAATTACATTGAGATCTGTATCTCAGCTTTAAGGTGATAAACCATGTGAGGAGGGTCTTAACAAACAATTCTTCGGTGACAACAATTTGCGCTTCTTCTTCTTATATAATAATTCTTTTCTGTATATAATGTACGCTAGAACACATCTATAGCCATTATGATGCATGTCATACCTTGAACTTTGTTTGAAGGGATTCCTGAAAACAAATCTTTATATAAAAAAATTGCATTGAAACGAGAAAAAACATGTCAACTTAGTCGAACGCCGGGTAGTGGATCAAAGACAAGCTTTGATTACATACACACCACGGGGTCACATTGCTAAGAAAGAAAATATGGTTCAAATAAATCTCACTAGATGGCGCGACATGTACACACAATTCAATAGAATTGTGTGTAAAATTAACATTTTCTGGAATTGAACATAAAAATTGTATGTTCTTGTTTAATCAACTCTCCTAAGTACAAAATTATGGAATATTGGGCTCTTAATTCACATTTCAAAGATTATTTGAACGGATCATTTAAAATTAATGTCCATAGAAGGCGCATTTTTAAATTTCTGAGGCATTCCACTCGATTGTTAAAATTTGCATTGTAACACAAAAAAAACTGTAAAACGTGCAAAAAATACTATAAAGAAAAAAAAAATCACGAACCTAGTAAACCCTTTTACTTGCAAGTCGCTGCTAACACCATCTATTGCCGTGAAACGGGATCGAACGCCATTGATTTTATATAAGAACTTTATGTACCTACCATATTTGATGAAATGAATTGAATTGAATTGAATTGATGTACTTACAAAAATAACAAGATTAATCAGATGAAAAACGCTAGTTTCGTTGGCACGGTTTCTTTGTATGGGATGAGGCATCTGTATGCTAGTATTATATTATCTGTGATACACACGGATACCGGGACTATATACGGATATAGAGACAAATTAACCTGGTATAGCGCAAAAATTTTACCATGATGTTCAAAGTTTGTAAAATAGTTTAATTAAAATTGACAGGCAACACCAGAGGAGCTCAAAGATTTTTTTACCTGCCGTGCAGTTTATAATTGAACCCTCTTTGCACTTTACGCAATCTAGCGTATCCAATAAATATCATAGTAGGGACTTTAGTATAAAATTGATATGTTATCAAGATTAATATGAGAATATTAATCTTCATAAGATAGCAATTTTATGAAAACGATATCTATCTTATTTCCACAATTTATTGGACACATGTTTTTATTGAAGTTCGAAATAAGATGAAAAACAATGCAAACAGACAAAAACAATTTTCTTCAGCTTGCAAACGTGTGTTACTAAAAAAGCTACGTGGAATGTTTCTAAGTAGATTTGGGTAGTTTTGATAATTTACATTATCATCACTCTCTTACCCTTATGCCAATGGACTAATATTTCTTCTTCTTCCATACTTCAAGGCTGAGGCCTCATTAGTGCGGTACATCGACGCTGCATCAACGCTGCGTCGTTTTATATATCTTTTATCATCCATTAAGTATCACTTCATTGAAACTTAGTGGAATCGATATAGCTACCCTTATTAGAAAACCTATTTTTGTATCTATCTCTATCCGGGTAAAAGGTTCAGCGACCTGAGAAAGATTTGCTAGAAAATTAATGAATAGGGTTGAATTAATGACGGGTGTAGGAAAACTTACAATGGGTTTTGCAATACCAAATATCTAAGCTCATTGTATGTCTTAAAATAATAATGGCAATTATTTTTTATTGTATTTTCAGTCGTTTTGTCTTTATCTATTACGTATGTGTGTGTCTTAAGATACTATCCTGTATGCCCTCCAAAGGCCGAGTCCCTGGAATAAAAACTAAATTAACAAACCCGTTTATCTAGCTGCTACGATTAGGGATTAGGGATGACACATATAGATTGGCGGGTGGCGGGGGACAATATACTACCCAATGACGTGACGGCGCGATGACGCAACGACGCTCCCGTCAGGTGACTCCGTCCCGCGCGTACGTTTTACCAACCCCGCTGCCTTACGTCTACCGCGCCCGTTATCCATGGGACTGTCACGTACGAATTTGCCAAGTTGTAGTTCAATATTTTCTTCAGTGACAAACAAATAAAACTGAAAGAACTGCTTCTACCTAAGCGCTGTCTCACACAGATAAACATAGTGAGACACGTGTTTTCGAGGTCAGTCCGCGGTTCAAACCTATACAATTAACTTTCATTGTCGTTGGAGAACAACAACTTGTTCGATTCAATTATTTTTAATACGGACCAGTATCTTGTTTGACAGCAAAACTGCGAGGGTTTACTACAGCTGATACGGGAAAATAATACAATTCTACGATTTCATAAATAGATTTCACAGTTTTAAAGACAGTGATTCTAAAACTGTACGATAAATGAATATAGCATGCTTGGTTAAATTATTTTATAGTATCGTTATTTAGAAATATATTCAGCAATTTGTTTGGCGAGACCAAAATTGTCCAATTTTAATCAAACTTTCAATTCAGAATATTTGCTCAGTACATATTGACTGTAGCAAATATTTTGAATAGAATTGCCCGAGCACGTCTCAAGGACATTTTTATGTCGTTTTCTGAGTCATTTTATTCAAGTAAAACATGGGTGGAGGGCATTGTTGCCATCGTGGGTAGTACTTTAGGCGTATATATTTCCCAATGTTAACGCAATACTGGCCGTAAGGGCGCTCGGATCCAATTTTTTTTATATATTTTTTTGTATTTTATTGAATGAATTTATAAATATTTGACATGATATTTTTTACAACCATTTATATAATAACTGTTTATTATCTATTGACATAACATTTATCATATGTTATTGATTATTTTTATTGATATTTACTGTTTGAAATTCATAATTTTTATTCTTAGCTGTAATAAATTAATTAATGTACTAAATAATTCAAGCACAATGCGAATTGTTATATGAATAAATAAATAATAAATAAAAATCAAATATAGGACCTCCTTTTGGACAGTTTTGTTTGCAAAATATTATTAATATTTGATTTACATATCGGGTCGTATATATCGCCTTAAATAAGGGTAGTCCAGACGCGTGGAGATTGGCCCAACAAAACAGAGGCCTATGACCTCACGAATCAAGCTTTGATGACGATAATGAAAAAATGGGCATATAGCGCTGTGAAAATTTCATCTCTTAAATCGATAAACTAGATTATGCTAGTTAGCCTAAATGAATCCAATATAAATACCTTACAAGATAATTGTTATCTGTCACAAGGCGAAGCCATCGATCACTCAATCACCGTGTTAATTAAGTCTGTTGAAAGACAAAATGTCTGCTTTATAGAGTTTAAGCTAACATAATTGTAATTAATAGAGGCCAAACGTTCTATGTACTCGTAAGCGAACCGATGTATATAGATATTGAATTAATTAGAGCGGATACATGTGTTTTGCTGATTAGTGTTTTAGTTTATTTAGACACAGCCGGGATCTTATTATAATAAATATTGATGTACCTAAGAGTTTTGAACATTTCGAAACTAAATTGCAAAATGATTACGGATGTAGTTTCAAGACATACATAGTTACGGTACATGTGCAATACTTTATTTAACGAGAGCATCGTGCACCGTAAGATCCCGGCGAAGGTGCGGTGACATCGCTGTACTTGTTTGTACCGCCACGCTCCGCTGCCGACTACTCGTTCGTTCGTTCAGATGATTTTCCACAAAGAACTAAATGCAGATACTGGATGCACCGTTTGTTTTGTTTTATTGGTAAGCTCGCGTTTGACCACTATCACACCTCGCTTGCACATAAGAGATTTATTTCCTAGAAGTGTCTTGATTAAACATTTTCTTTAAATACCTTGAAAACTTACCTATATTTAAATTAGTGTTTACATATTAAATCATTCAAAAAAAAATAGTTTACCGATTATCCTACTTACGTAATGAAAAAAATATGAATGAACGCAACTTTCACAGTGAAATAATGCGTTTCAATGTCACTTGAATGAGTGTGCTTAATTTTAAACAAGTTTGAGTAATTTATTACCAGATTATGCCATTTTAGGGATTTTATTGAGCAAAAGTAGTTTTTCGGCAGAAAAACAAAAACAAAAACACAAATTAAAATGTCTGTGTTTTTGCGTTCTTGCAAGCAATAATACTGTTAATTTTAGCGCAATCATCATTATTTTGTTCGTATCCGAATTTTTTCGAGGTCAGTTAACTTAAAATCAATGTACGAAAATAACTCTCTGATCTAGTACCACCATATCTTGGTGAATATGATTTCCCACTTGGCATTCGCTTATTAGCCACTTGCGCTAAACAAGATGCAGTGAAAGTATAGCGATCAGAACATCTGTTTTCCAGCAGTTTTTCCACTGCGACTCTGCGGTCTGTACAGGACTGCACCAGTTTCCAACTTTGCTGCACCTAAAAGTTGAAAAACTTTAAAACTTTCGCTTGAAAATGAATGGTGTGATTTAAATAATGATTAAAACATATATGGAATAGTGTTTTTAATGAGCTGCGTTTTTCAGGGTCTGGAACAAGTCTCTCTGTTTACCTATGTAGGTGTTAAGGCTTGGCAATCATGCATTTTTTTTTTGCCACACTCAATCCGTTATGTTGTTTTTAAAAGAACTTTTAAAACAATACTTTCCCGTAATTATTGGGTGATTGCAAAAGATTGAAAACCCCGAAGAAATAGAAAAAAATGTACTAGGTTTAGTTTTGAACGAAAAGGATTCCATGAATCTTCAATGTTAACATGATGTTAGTACCGCCAATAAAGAATAATGATAAAAAGGTGTAAAGATAACAAATTCATACTTGAACCCCGGAAGAATATTTGCATCTCAAACATGAACTTTTGCTCGGGCCTCACTCGCGTGAGAGTTGAAAATCATCCCACGGGAGCGGGATTCCGGAATAAAAAGTACCTTATGTTCTAATCTAGGCCTTGGTATACCCGTCAACATGGCATCTTCGTTCCTACCACACATACACAACACACACTCACCATTACAGTTTGTAACTAACAAACCTTTTTGTCTTTCTGTGTTTATCTTTACAACTTTACTTTTAATTCATTTTGATAATTATTGAACTGCATAAGATTGAACTGTATTTGTTGCCGGGAGACGGCATTGCCTTCTGTAACACAGGTTCTCCTGTTCTCCTAAGTCAGGGACTTCACTAAAATGTTATCTTTTTCTTATGTAAATAAATAAAGCTATTACTATCTAAATCATTTCAGCTGGTGTGGCGTGATTGATAAACAAATATCCAACTTTTTTGACTTAATAAACGTAAATTGTATGACCGTAATAATCATTTATTATAATTAATGTTAAATGAGGTTTACTATACAATCAATACAATGGATAACAACCAGCAATTTAGAAGTGTAATTGTATTACTATTCAGTATTTTTAACATAGCCAATAATATCGACATACATAAAAATATTGTACACCCCATGGGTATGTAACAGTGATACAAAAATACTGATTGTATGAACTGCCTTTTCACCTGTGACAAACAATAAATAAATGATATAATGCAAAAACTAAAACCAAAATTCTAAAGATAACAGGTAAAAAGTTATTTATTAATAATCTAAAATTTACATAATATAATATACTTAATTAACAATAACTACCTATAAATACACTTAAATAAAAATAAAATTAAACTACGAACGCGTATAAAAGGGCAGGGGTCATAGGGCGTCAAAAAATTCGTCCACATCGCTGTCAACGTGAAAAGTGCCCAGAACGCTGGCAGCATTGCCACGTTGAATGGCAATGCTGATTCTCTGGCCAAGGAAAAGCCCAGCCCTCTGGTCACGTGAAGAGTCGACTAACCGTTTACTTACTTCTCGAAACACTCGAAGAGCACTCGGACCCCATGGACCTAATGTTTCAACCCCAAACGGCTCAAATATATAACTTCCAATAAGGTTGTTGTATTTGCGCCGTTTGAGGTTTTCCGCACCAGCAGCAGCTGCCCCAGCACAGCCCGCCGTGCTAAGAAGATGGGATGGCGCAAGGGTGTCGACACATGTTGCATCCCACACCAAAGGCCTACCCACCTTCCAAGGCATTATGGTCATCCCGTCTGGTCTCTTCCCATCGTCGCGCGCCAAGCCATTGGGTTCTAAAACAGCTGGCACCCCGGCGGGAAAAAAATAAATGATATTGAATGTATTTGTAATAAAAAAATCTGAACATCCAAAAAATACAGATTTTCACATTCAAAATATTAAGTAGCATACACGACTTTTTTTAATCTCCACGCTCGAAAAACTGCTTTGTTTCCGCAGCGGTTCCTGTTAAATCCCTTTTGTTACCATACTTTCAATACGTGTGTACGTTTCAGGACTCCTGAAAGCTTTCATAATATTGTGTTTAAAAGATGACCGTCCAGAGGACTTATAGAGTTATACATTTATACATGGATAACGTTTTTTTAATTACTTTGGCAATCTTTACAGACTGTCTAAGTACCTAGGGAACTCCATTCATAAATATCAACTGACGTCTTTTCCCAATGGGCTAGCTAGACAGAAACGACAGAACGCTAATTGCAGGGATGATTTTTAGGTAGGTACTTACTACTTTTGCTTTGTTTGCGTTTATACCTCTGGGTCTTATTAATATCTTTTCAACACACTTGCTCATAAAGTGGCTCTAATGTCACCGCACGGTGAAGCAAAGTAACCAATTCACTCTTGATTTAATAACCATTGTTACCAACAAAAGAGCAAATACATGTCAATAAAACACTTTAGCCTACGTAATACGTCCTCATTAATAGAATTGCTCGATCGTATACCAAAACTTCGTTTATAACTACCTTTTATTTAATTTAGGTGCTCATAATACTCAAGTACCAACCCGTTAAATTCGAAGAACTGTGACATCCCCCAAATACGTACTGGGCCCGCGTGGCGGTTACGGCCCATTTCCTCTCTCACAGAGAGACCATTCCATTGCTGGGACCTGTGTCCCAGCAATGGAAACATTAAAGGGCTGATGATGACCGACCTTCAACTTTATAATTGTACCGTGATAACTAATAGATACTAAACATAAAGTTTGAAGACTCATAATAACTTTATTTAGAGAAATGTTCGTAATTATACTATTCACAGCAATTTTCTTATGAATGACTGTAATTCCTTTGATTGAATTTTCTTTTGAAAATTTTTCAGTATAATTATATACGAAGCCTCGATTTTATTTAAAGAATAATCGTTGAGACGGAAAAAGAGGGTCGTTATAAGTTTGACATGTGTACCTGTGTGTTTGTGTATTTGTGTATCTGTCTGTGGCATCATACCTCCTAAACGGAAGAACCGTATTTTTTTGTTTGAAAGGTGACTTTATCGAGAGTGTTCTTAGCTATGTTTGATAAAAATTGGTTCAGCCGTTCTAAAGTTATGGGTGTTTTCGCAAGATATCCTGACATAATGACTTGTTCAATAGATTGTCGATCGAAGCGTGTCCCTACTTTAGATAAATTATGTAGCATGAAATAAAAGCGTGCAGAGGATTTAAAAAAGAAATACTTGCTGATAATTTTGCCAGTGGTTAAAATTATAAGCCTGACAAATCAACCATTTGGATAGGATCCTTTTTGCCTCACGTACAGGTCTTTTTAGGGTTCCGTACCCAAAGGGTAAAAACGGGACCCTATTTCTAAGACTCCGCGACCCGTCTGTCTGTCTGTCCGTCTGTCACCAGACTGTATCTCATGAACCGTGATAGACAGAACAAGACAGTAAAATTTTCACAGATGATGTATTTCTGTTGCTATAACAACAAATACTAAAAACTAGTAAATATTTAAGTGGGGCTCCTATAAAACAAACGGGGTTTTTTTGCAGTTTTTTGCAATAATGTTACGGAACCCTTTGTGCGCCAGTCCGACTCGCACTTGGCCGGTTTTTATTTTTGTTACCTTGATGAAATATTTTTTGTCTATGTTTCCTGTGCGATTCATAAATAAAGGTTCCTTTCAATTCAATTATGTACTTCTAACTAATATTTTTTCGAACCTAAGCATCTGTTTGGTGCATAGATTGTACTCCAACTACAAATAGTAATTTAATTATTCTCCTGTGACATAGTAGAGCGAGACAAAATTACAAGAAACTCTTTTATTACGACACTATTCTGTATGTAGGACATCCAAATACTTTTTCTTTCTACCGAAACAAGAAATGAAACGATTCTTGACAACATCAAACGTCTCTTTAATAATCTTGACGTTAGCAAAAAAATCATTTAATTTCTTTTTATCTCACAAGTATTATTATTAGTTACGTAAAAGATAAGATATCTGTGAATTTGTAATATTCTCTATTAATATTTGAGACCTAACTATGTTGAGTATAAAAATATTTTTAAATAACAGGTAGTAAGGCCCAGACCCTCCTAGCTCCTTCCCCACTTCTCTATGAAATACCTAATTTTCGATTGAAAATTAGGGTGCTTTTATCGATATTAAGTCAAAATAAGGTGAACAAAAAATATTTTAAATCAAAAATATTGCAGTGCGTTTGGGACATAAAAAGATAAGTTTTAACCTAACATCGTAAAAAAAAAAAAATTTTTTTAAAGATAAAAATTCAAACATTCAAATGTATTATATATAATATATAATAAAAACATAAATTTTGAGGTTATGTGAATAAATTGTAAGTACAAAAGTTGTAGATCTATTTATTACCTACAACTTTGCTCTTTAACTTTTTCCATTGGACTTTTAGTTTTGCCGGAAATCGAGATAAACCGTTTTTACCCTTAAAAACTCACCCCCTTCCATTTCCCGACCTCAGATCGTCCGTAAATTATTTTTCCTTTCATTATTATTATATTTTCTTCCTTTTCCAATGGGTTTCATCCTACTTTTATTTTGTTTCACTTTTTACCATTTTCAAAGGTCTATTAGGGGATTGGTATAATGAACCAATTGCCGTGAATAAGTTTGTAAATTTTCGAATTTTTCCAGAAGCATAATCTCGAGCTGGTTTAATATTTATGCATAATGTATTGAAAATCAATTTAATATGACGTTTTAGGCAAGCCTGATTGCTTGTTATTTCGGCAAAGTTTCGTGTTGGTTTAAAAATCTATTGTAATGCTATATTTATGGTTTATCTAATAACATAATCAGACCATTCTGTTACATTCCCATTGCTGGGACACATTCGTTACAAGGGCCCAGTATGGGTGGATGTCTGTGATTTTTTGTCGCACGATGCGCCAGTTTCTTTTTAATCTTTGGTCTTGAGAGTACAAGGCTTTCCAGAGTTTGAACTCACAACCAACCCATAAGTCGGGGCTGTTATGTTGGTCATCATTGCCATAATAATATATCGAATAATCAAGTAATTAGTGAGGTATTTAATGAAGACATTCATTTATTTATTTATTTAATACTTCATGCACAGAAACGTACAGAGGCGGACTTAATGCCTCAGGCATTTTCTACCAGTCGACCTTATTCATCATCATATTAGCCAAAAGACGTCCACTGCTAAACATAGGCCTCCCCCAAGCGTCGCCGTCGCCACATTGACCGGTCCCGTGCGTCTCGCATCCAGCGGCGGAAACCCGCAACGTTCACCAGATCACATGAAACAAAATGAAAACATGAATGCCATCCAATTAAAGCATCGATCATCATCATTTCAGCCGAAAGACGTCCACTGCTGGACATAGGCCCATGCGTCTCGCATCCAGCGCCTTCCCGCAACCATAACCAAGAAATCGGTCCACCTAGTGAGAGGCCTTCCAACGTATCGTCTTCCAGTTCGCGGTCGTCATTACAGAACTTTTCGGCCCCATCGGCCATCCGTTCTGCGAGTAATGTGCCCTGCCCACATCAAAGCATCGATGTACACACATAATTAGCGGTCTAACTAGATCAATTATTTATCATTCAATAAATATTTACTATGTATTATTTAACGTCGTTATTCAATACCGGACGGAACCAACCGAGGTACCTACCTATGAATTATAGTCAGTCAGCGTGGCTTCGAGTTTTATTGAGTACATAATTATTTGTTAGATAAACAGTGGGTAATATCGGAAAAGGAAGTTAAAGAGATCGCACGATACGTTCCCACGTTTGTATTAATTAATATTGTCGTAATAATACGACATACGTTTTGTGTTCGATACTTTCAGCCTTGTTTTCTTTATTTGGCGTCGTGGCCATTGGCCTCTGCCAAAAGACCGGTTCGTTGGCCTCCCCGGGTTTGCTGTAGAATAATGTACAGGCTGTTGCCAAAAGGATCTTGGGATTGGATTTCCCATCGGCAAAAAGGTCAAAAATCCAGATTTTTTTTCAAAAATTTATTATTTATTGCTTCGTCGCAAAAGAAACTGCTGTGCAAAATTGATAATAATGATTCCGTAATGCAATAAATTTTGACGGATTAACAATTTTAAATTGTTTTTATTTTTATTTTCTTTTGTTATAAATACAGTGTTATATAAGTAGCCAGTAATACTTTAAATATTGCATAGGTGTCAGAGCAAAATCGGTAGCAATTGCATAAATCACAGCAGCCAGGCAGGTCCACTGAAGATAGACGTTTCAGGATTCTCTTCAGAAGATTTATGTATTGTACAGTTTTGTACTGAAATAGAAAATGTTCATGTTCTTTGTATATAAAGATGTGTTTAGTTGTGAATCTTTCTACAATAAGGACAATGTTTGGCACAAGATATTGTATCTTTTTGATACTTGAGAGTTCTTTCAACAGGAAAAGTTGTTCGTATTTATTTATTTATATTCATCACTAAAAACCTGAAATCAGCTAAGTACTTCATACATTTTGTCGAGATTTTTTAACATCAATGTGAGTAGCAGCTAGGTTTTTCACAACTTCTGGGGGTTGACCATAAGCTCTTAGAGCGGTATCAATTTGAGATCGATTCCTTATTCGATCTCAAATTGAAACCGCTCTAAGAGCTTATGGTCACCCCCCTGTTGTAGTCTGATAGTATATGTTGTTTATAACGCTAAGGTCAATAACCCTTGCCAAGTTTCGAGTAATTCCAAATACACCTCGTGTATTTTAAAACATTAAAAATACTAAATTTATTTGAAAATATTAACTGAAATTCTGAATCGGTATGTGTACGAAAAACTTCTAGTACAGAGAAATACTTCTAGTTTTTACAACTCATGTGAATGTGAAAGGGTATTTAGAAGAGCGTTTTTAGTTTTCAACAAATGCAGCACTCACCAATGAACATCAAACACACAGCTTTTGTAAAGCACTTTCATTGCTTCAATTTAATTTCCCCTTTTCATTTCTCCCCAAAGACATAAATATAATAAGATAACGCAAGTCCATCTGTATGAACTGCCACTTTTTCACACAAAATTTAAGAACAAATTTACTTACGGTTGCGCAATGATAGAAAATGTTTTAATTGTTTCGGTCATTTTTAGGGTTCCGTACCTCGAAAGGAAAAAACGGAACCCTTATAGGATCACTTTGTTGTCCGTCCGTCTGGCTGTCAAGACCCTTTTTCTCAGGAACGCGTAGAGGTATCAAGCTGAAATTTATATCAAATACTCAGGTCTACTGTCCCTTAAAGCTGTGAAAAAAAAACAAACTTCTAAGCCAACGCAATCAAAAGATACAGCCGTTTATGCCGCAAATTTCCGCAAATTTTGGACACTCGCAAGGGAAATGTAATAAAAATATTTTTAATAATTTTAAACTTACTACCCCTTTCCTCATGAACGCGTAGAGGTATAATTGAAATTCATATCAAATACTCAGGTCTACAATACCTTTAAGCTGAGGTTTGTACGGAACCCTCGGTGTGCGAGTCCGACTCGAACTTGGCCGGTTTTATTTACGGTTCCGTACCCAAAGGGAGCACTATTGCTGTCACTCAATTGTCCGTCTGTCTATCTGTCATCGGTCATAAAGGTTTTACAGCCAAATAGTTGGAGCTACAGTCTTTAATTTTTTACAGTATATGAATCTTGTTGACCCAAAGTCATAAAACTTGATAAAATACATTTTTAAAGGAAATCAAAAGGAGGGAGCGAAAAAAAAGTATAAAATTCTTAGGAAAAAATCGCTAAGTAAACTAAAACAAAAATTTTAGCTATTTAGCTACTTGTTGAGTAGCTAAATGCTGTACTTTTTGTTTTAAAAAATATTAGCAAACAAACGAATGAAAAGCCAGCAAAGTCAGGGTTTTTTTTCCTAAGATTTTATACAAATTTTTATTTAAGATCCTAATAAAATATGGCAACAACAGTAACAAAAAAAAAAAAACAACTTCAAATTCAAATCGAATCAAATAATATTTATTCAACAAAGATCTTACGATTTGTAATAACACACATATTACAAAAAAAAGAGAATTTACAGCTAGGTGTGTACCTTCATAATTATGGGACTTTCTGCATCCGAACTAGGTGGCAGGCTATATCTCGGCTTGCAAAATATGGTGATCATCTTTATTATTACGTATATTTTACTCACAAATACGAATATATTGATAAACCAGATTTATGTATATTACCTAATATTTCCTATTAAAACCAACTTATTTTTGCAGTTTGGTACAAAACCCTAATTGTGCGAAGTCCGACACGCTCTTGGCCGTCTATTTTGTAGTTTTTACTGCTCAATACCTAAGCATTTTTCTAGATTTCGGTTTTTTTGTCCGTTGCAGATAATGCTAATAGTTCAAAGTAAGAGCTGTGCTCTCACTTAATCCTTTTTTTAACACGCATAGTACACACATTCGCGTCATGTAGTTAGATTTAGCCGATTTAGGTCTGTGATTCTCCTTCTAGTTTTACAGCATTTTAGTGCTCATCAAATCAATCGGAAATGAAAAATGCAGTTTCAAATGAATCACGAGATACGTTGCATAAGTCGATTATCTTTTCAATGAATGATAAAGTCCTTGTGATTGCAATTTTCCTCGTCTTGTTACTGGGTATTTATGATTGCTATAGTAGCGTGTTATTGTAGCTACCTGCGTTGTAGTACAGTATGTTTTAGCTGAAGTCTATATTGTTATTTCAAAATAATTGTGTACAGCCTCTTAAAAAAACCAAATTTCAGCACAAACATCACGCGTGTGTTTTTTAAAGGGTTATAAATAAGCGCAATTATATACACAAGTTTCAACAGTTACGTTTATGTCCCACGTAACAGAGGGTGATATAAATATTAATAAAAATAAAAAAAATATCTCGACATCAAAATACAGTGACTGTCTTAATACTTAACCTTGTATGAAAAAGGGTGTCTGAGATAGATAAGACCGTGTGTTACAGATCACCAATTTTACATAAAGGAATAATTAACCATGAAATTATTTGTGTGTTCTCTATACAAAATCGAAAACTAAATTTAAGTTTAAAAAATAATACAATTAAATTAAATTAAAATTCAATGGAAATTAAATTTAAAGAGAGTTAAAATGGAAATCAAACAGAAATGAAATATAAAAATTCAGCGACAAATATACAAAATAAGAATCAGTTCATTAAAAAGTATGTACAAACAATAAGTATCTATGTAAGTATAAAGAAATGAGTAAAAGAAAAATGAAAATGGAGAAATGAGAAGGACGTGTGCATGAATGATTGTAAGTGTAATGTGAGCTTTTAAATGTGTGAGTGTAAATGTGCTTGTTATGACACTGGTATTAATATGATTTTTAAATACAGTGTTTAGGGATAAAACGCACATTTATGTGTAGATCTAATTTCACTAAATAAATGAAGTAAGAGTTGTTGTTTCATGAGTAGGTACCGATTAGAAAATACAATTTGGCTGAGAATCAGCACTTTTTGGGCACGACACGCGCTCGCACTTCAATACTTCCTAGTCTAGTTGGGAAGAAGAAGTGGCGGAACGAACTCCTTTGCAAAACGCACACAACATTCATCATCACATCATCAGCCTATTTATGTTCCCACTGTTGGGACACAGACCTCCGCTCTGTGAGAGGGGATGGGCCGTAATCCACCACGCGGGCCCAGTGCGGGTTGGTGGATGTCGCATGTCTTCGAATTTTTTGGTTCTAGGTCATGCCGGTTTCCTCACGATGTTTTCCTTCACCGTTTTGAGAGCAGTGGTGATGAAATAATTGACACAAAGTAAAGCGCCTGCCTGGGTTCGAACCCACAACCTACAACTTGTAAGTCGCGGCCGTTACCACTGGGCCACCACTGCACACAACATTAATTCAATAAAACAAATCAATAATTAAAAAAATAGTAGCTTTAAAGATCTAATTAAATCTGTAATAAATACTTAGGTAACCTCCAGTGACAATACAATTGTAAATCGGTGTTCTTATTCCTTCCGAGTTTTTAACGTACTCGCTCGTGATCACGTATACGATCTATTATGTCAAAATGTACACAAAACAGAGGTTTCTCCCTACCGTCACCAGACGGCTCTTATCCAGTTTCAATACAAATTGACGTTTACGTTAATGCGATTGAGCGTGAGTAAAAACTCGCATCAAGGCCTCAGTGTGCTTAGTGCGAGTTTTTTAACGTACTCACTCGTGATAACGTAAACGATCTCTTATGTCAAAATGTATAGAAAAAAAGAGGTTTTGCTTGCCGTCACCAGACGGCGCTTATCCAGTATAAATTCAAATTGGCGTAAACGTTAACGCGATTGAGCGTGAGTGAAAACTCGCACTAAGGCTTCAGTTCCTAAAATTAGTTGCTGCACTGCACAGAACAGGTAAACAATTGCCCAACAACAGGAAAAACAAGGAACAAAACTAAAAATGTTCTATTATCCATTAAATTACGTTGCCTCACTGTCGGCCTCGTATTCTACATAACAATAGCACAAAAACTTGACGTAAGGTAGTACAGTACACTAACTTGTAATGACGCCTAGTGGCTTAGTTCGTTTAGCTGAAAAACTTAGCTGACGAGGACCACGCCTTGCCAACTGGCCAAGTGTGACGACCTCCTTGGTAAGTTGTTTAGGAGGTTACAGCAAAAAAAATTGTGGGTCATCGATACTTTGATATTGCGATGCCACCACAGAGCTCGCCAATGACTCGAGATGCCATTATTAACAATATTCGTACTGGTACAATGCGCGCTTAGCACAAGTTTTGCCTTTTCTTTGTATCTTCTCTTTTTCGCGTGAGGATGTGGCTATCTCAGGTGTCAAAATTAATTAAGCCACCTCTAGGAACCCCACAGGCCTCTGACTTGGCTATTTCAGACTTACGTTAACTGTATGATTCCAGTTTTCTTCACGATGTTTTCCCTCACCGTTGTCTGTAATGTCCAAGATAAACTTAGAAAGTAAATATGAATTTGAAAATGTCACATTGGTACTTGCCCGGATTTGAACCCGTCGTGGGTTCAAATCCGGGCAAGTTCGAGAGGTGAGGTCTTAGCCACTGGGCCACCACGACATAAGTTTCTTAGTATGGAAAGCTATGACCCTTGCTCTGGGATAAACCTAAGTTTGGTCGATTATGGTGGACAGCAAGCATGTTTTATCGTTTATAAATTACAAGCCTCTGCCAGCGACTTCGCTCGCGTGAAAAGTGTTGTATCATCCTAATGGAACATTATACCGGGTTGAAAAGCCTTATGTCCTATAAAGAACAAGCCTATGTGCTATTCCAGATTATAGTCTATCCCTGTGCCAAATTTCATCCAGATCCGTTCAGCCGTTCTGGCGTGATTGAGTAACGAACATACTTCCATCCAAACTTTTGCATTTATAATATTAATAAGATTAGTAAGATGATTTTGTCCTGAAAATCATTACATTTCGAGTGAGCTTTACTTTTATTCAGCTGTTTTTATTCATAAACGTGATTTTAGTAGAACGGTGTATACTTAAACAAAATTGACTGGCAGGTAAACAAAATAGATGTGTATAAAGATTGTGTAAACGTCAGGTATTTCATGAATCAGAGTGGAAATACACAATATTATCATAGAAATAAGATTCGTTTTCGATAAAAGCCATGTCAGTCGTTTTTTCGTCGATGTTTGATGTTTCCTCACACGGAATAAAGAAATATGGGTTCCGGTGTTACTATCGCCTTTACGTAGTATTATTTATTAATTAAAATACATAGGTATTATAAAATGGTTACTTTGTAGAATTCGTCTAACATCCAGTTTCTGGAAAGAAATTATATTGATACGTCAGAAATTAAATTCAAGTCACGTGACACGATTCATCATCATCATCATATCAGCCGAAAGACGTCCACTGCTGAACATAGGCCTTCCCCAAGCATCGCCACATTGACCGATCCCGTGCGTCCCGCATCTAGTGGATCCCCGCAAACTTCACCAGGTCATCGGATCACCTGGTGGGAGGCCTTCCAACGCAACGTCTTACGGTTTGCGGTCGCCACTCCAGAACTTTTCTGCCCGACGACCATCCGTTCTGCGAGTGTGCCCTGCCCACTGCCACTTAAGTATGGCAATTCTTAGGGCTTTGTCGGTAACCCTGGTTCTCTTGCGGATCTCTACATATCTGATTCGATCACGCAAGGATACTCCGAGCATAGCCCTCTCCATTGCCCTTTGGGTGACTGTAAGCTTTCTGATGAGGCCCATTGTGAGCGACCACGTCTCAGAGCTGTAGCCTAGGTCATAATTGATAACACCCTGCACTGGTCATAGACTTTCGTCTTGAGACACTGTGGTAAGTTGGACGAGAAGATATCGCGCAACTTCCCAAACGCTGCCCTGCCGAGTAGGATTCGACGGCGACGACACGATTGTTTGATGCCAATTCATTCAATCAATCAAAACGTGTTTGACAATTTGTCACGTAAATTCTTTAGTAATTTTAATTACAGAAACTGAGCCTATAAATATATTTCTAGCGATGTCTTACTTACACGTGTTAACCACACTTTACAAAATGTAGTTAAAAGGAGAAAATCACACCCTGCCACACGTGTTCCTAATCTCATTTGAACGCACCTCCATAAAACATATAAATGACTTTTGTAAGAGGGGTAGCTTTCTCAATCAGAACGCGGCACGTGCCATACAAAGAGACTACCAATAAGTACTTATAACTCCTTTTAATACTTTCCCGGAACAAAGTACTAAGAACCTTACATCTTTGTCGCTCAACAATATAGAAAATGACAATATTAAAAATATCTGCTTTATAACCTGTTGTTTCTTGGTAAAATTCATTATAAGCGATACAGTAAATCACGTTCTTTTAAAGTTCGCAAAAAATATCAGAGAATTATTGAAGTTATTGTAGCTTTACCGTCTGAATTTCAAATAGCCTGATAGATATTCTGAAAGCAGTCTGCCTTTAAATATGCTAGGTTCCGATGTTTTGTAATATTGTCAGGTATTGTAAACGGTAGCAGTGGCAATGTTAAATTTATTTGTATTTACTATGGGTATTCTTAACTGTCGAGATATATTCACGTTTATTATTTACTAGCTGTCCCACGCGGCTTCGCTCCCGTCAACTGGCTATACCTATCTACCCTACCTACATGATTGTTGCCTAACTTAAACCGTTTACGCAGCGCACGCAACGGAAGCTCTCAAAAAGGAATAATTTTGCCCGTTTTTGCAACATTTTTCATTTATGCTCCGCTCCCATTTATCGTAGCGTGATGTTATATAGCCTATAACCTTCCTCGATAAATGGACTATCGACAAAAAGAATGATTAAATGCCAAACAGTAGTTCATGAGATTAGCGTGTTCAAACAAACAAACTCTTCAGCTTTATAATATTTAATAATAATAATTATTTATATACAGAAAATAAAATAAATAAATTAACGGCGTAATAAAGTAAGTTAAGTCCCATTTATCACCAGGCTGAGCTTACAGTAGGTACCTAAGCCTTTTCAATTTCCCATCCATCACCCAGGTACAGGCGTTTAGGACATTGCACTGTACCGAGATAAAGGTATAACGGATGATGTATCTCTCGATTAAATTGTTCCACGTCTTGCTTGTCATGTCTCTGTTGCTAGGCAGATCCATCATGTTCGAATCCGTGCTTCCATACTGATATTACAAATCTGAAAGTAACTCTCTGCCTGTTTGTTATCTTTTCGCACTTCAACGGCTGAACGGACTTCTATAAGCTTGGCATACGGGTAGACCATGTCCTTGATTGGGAAATGAGATACTTTTTACCAGACTGCCGAAGAAGGGTAATGTGTGTATGAATGTATGTATGTTTGTTCCTTTGTGGCGTTCTAGAGACCGAACGCGTTGGCCGATTTTGATGGTCCTTACGTCAATCGATTCGTCTTAACCCTGCGAGTGTCACTGGCTACATTGAAATTGGAAAATATAAAAATGGCGGCTTTTGGGCGCTATATTGTGGGGTTCCAAAATTTTTGTCTTCCAAACCCATTGTTTGGGCTATCAAAATAAAGGGTTATAAGAGGTGATTTCAAAAATATATAAACCTTGTATATTTAAAATGTACCAAATTCTAAAAAAAAATAACTAAAAACTTATAAAAAAAACTGTGCAGTCGGAGGATGCATCTCGTTTTGGTCAGCCAGCTCGCGAACATGTATTCTCCGACTGTACAGCATAATTTTCTTTTATTTCATAAGCAGTCGGGTTTTTTTATTTTATTTATTAACTTTTTCTTATTTCCCTTGGGATAAAAAAAACACTTTTAACGCAGTTGAAGCAGCGGGCAGAAGCTAGTCTGTAATATTTGGGCTCAGGACACCGTGACGAGGGTACCTGTGATTACAGAAATCTGAATCAAGTCACGTAGCATCAGAATTTCAGAATCATTCGTCTGAAAAATATCTACCCACCTAGATTTTTATTACGATCGTAAGAACCGTCTGACTGACGGGACGTGGCACATTTACCTGAAACCTGAAATCATAAAAAATATATGTTACTGTGGAAAATGATATTAGCGGGAGAGGTTCTTCTACGTGTGACCTAGAACCTACAAATATCTTTGAGTCTAGTTATTCCTGAAACCAAACAAAAACACCACGGTCGTCGTCTATTTAGCAAATTCTATTAAGTATAATGTTTTGTTAAAAGGAAAACTCGTAAATCACATTTTACATAGGTACGAGTAGTTACTTCGGTTTATTCTTCCTATGAATTTTCTAATCGAGATTTTATCGATGAAATGCAGAAGCGAATCGGATCCGTATTCATAACAAACATCGATTCTCGATCCTTAAAAATTCTATTCATCGAAGTGTTCGAGTAGTTGTAAAATTTATGATTATACCTTCACAGGATTACCTTCAAGATTTTCATAAAAAATGGAGATTAATAAATGTTGAATTGGGTAACACCAAAAACATAAAGTTTTACGCTTGTTTTTGTTTGCTATTGTTTTCAAGCGGATTTAATCTTCTCCTTCTGGCTATATAGGTACCTGCCTTTATCATCAAAGACCAAAATTGAAAATCCCTGAAGTAATAAAAACTTTGGCCTTGTGCTTTTGATATGCTGGCTCTTTAAAACTAATTTGAATATCTTGTAAAGTTCCAGATTAAATGGGAATATTCTCAAGTCTAGACGTTTATTAAAAAAAAAGTACTTCGAAAATTTTTTTCCAATGGGACAGTACGTTGTCTGTGTACATACAGTTGTAGTATAATGTTATCTGTACAAAAAAAAACTAAAATGTTTTAAATTTATTTTCAGGTTACAAGGATCATCTGAATACTGGTGAGTTTTATTGTTGACATTGAAACGGCACTCTCTTAATACAACATCACAATCACTATTATTACATTACAATTCAATCTTTACTTCACTAATTGTGTAATTATAATCAATTAATTGTGAAATATAAAGTAAACAATAACAGGATATCCTTCAAAATCAGAACAGTAAAAAACTAAAGACACAATTTCGCAATTTTTGGTTCATTAAAGTACTACAAAGTGTTTTCAGTAAGAAGTAATTAAAACAACAACAATATTGCACCGATTTTCGAAAGGAGAAACAAAATGTCCTCGACCGTGATGCAAGCCACGGGCGACAGGAATATAAGGCCTTGTCCAGAGTAAACGCGCGGTGACTAGAGTGAGAGCGGGCGCGGTGGCGTCAGCGATTTAGCTGCCACAGGGCGAGATTTGATGTAGCAGGCAGGAGAAGTTAAGTTTCCTCAGGGTCAAACAATAAACGATCACGTTGCCGTCTATTATAGGGCGCGGTCCCATAGAGATCTATGAACTAGTAATCTACTTCCAAACTAGTGATACTGCCATTTCTGTCCAACCACGTCAACGATCGCAGTGTAGCTCTTCATGAATTTACATTCTATGAGTTATTAGCTCTCAATAGGACCACCTCGAGGCCACTCCGGCACGCCCACCGTATAATCCCTTCAATATGGATGCAAACGTTGGTTTCATATGTTTGCACACGCGCAAGCTCCTCAACCTGGACAGGACCTAAGATAGTGACAGACAAGCGGGGTGCAAGTAGTTCAAGGTTGGATGGGAGGGCGTGGCCTTGTCTTGGGCCGTTGCTTCCCCCCACAACCAGCTGCGAAGTACAGATAAAGTGAAAGTAGCTCTAGTTTGTAAACAAGCTGTGGAAAATATTTGTGGTGTAGGTTTATTTTATATGGAGCGTTTTAAGTAGAGTATCTTTACGATGCGTTTACAGGTGTTGATTCAGTTTATAATGCTTGTATCACGAATGTATTTTTTATTATTATTTATAAGTTGCCACGTTTAATTAGGCTTTATGAGTTGTTAGAACATTTCCCAATGTAATTGTTAATTTAATTTGAAGTTTTTTTAATTGAGAACGGTATCTTAATTACTTTAACGAATTAACAAACTGCGGTGTTTTATAGGAAGTTATGCAAATATTTCAATCCTGAAAGTAAAAACCTATAACTATACGTAGCTTTCAACAAGGTTAATAAATAAATGAAGGTAAGGATGTTGAAGGTTGGCATTGTTTTCTCTTGTCTTGTATTGTTTAGTATTCATTAGCTTGCTTCATGCAGAGATGCTTCTCATTTTCCTACCGCATGCACTAAATAGAAAAGACACATATCTTTACATAACTTAAGATTTACTAGTTACAAAAAAAAAGATTAGATTTATTCTGATAGGATAAATTAAGAAAATTATTAACCTTTATTATATTTTATAGAATTAAACTATACCTTTTCCATCGAGAGTTAAAATATGGCATTAAATTCCAGCTTATTCCCGCAGTTTCGCTCCCCTGACTTAATCCACTGAAATCGAGCATTTTATTTTGAATAAAAGGAAGCCTATGGCACTTGGTGATAGTATATATTTTATCAATGAAAGAATTTAGGAAATTAGATCTGTAGGTAAATTATAATGCCTATAAGTGCTTACTGTAAACAGAAGTCTGTTTACAGTAAGCACTTATAGGCATTATAATTTGATATGTTATTGATTGATGTTTAAGGGTGAGCCAAAAGTAAAGTATATTCTAGGTGGATATGTATTTAATTAACGTTCAAATTTTGTAAGTGCTTTCAAGTAAGTAGCTACATATTACATTTCACATTTGGCAGACCCAGGCACGCCATTTGTTCTTTAAAAATGGATATCTTGTCATTTAGTGTAGGAAAACTGGAAAACACACGACTTTCAGTAGTTTAAAGTATAAAGTCTGTATAGTAGCAGACTATTTCGGGTCCAGATTATTTCATAAAGAAATAAAAGTCAAAAGCATACCCAGTGACTCGAGACAAGTGGCATTCGATATCAGCGAAGGCGATAGTCGAAATGTCAAAATGTATGGGAGTGATCACGTGACTGTTCGAAACCAATAAAGGGTTTGTCCTTTTTTTGTTATTTTGATGCCACACTATGTCAACTCGCTGACATCGATGTTGACAGTTTTTGGTTGGGTAGAAGTTAGCAACACTGGTAAAAATGTCATTGATATCGCGAGACATAAAAAGATGGTCCTGATTTAATTTTGTTGAAATGGGTTTATAACCAATCAAACGTTATTCGAAATTACGTTCGCGATCCGCGAGTGGTACTAGGAATCGCCCGTGCATTTGTTTGTGTATATATTTCGCGCGCGGCGAAGTATTTTTGTCGGGAACGTGTCTAGATTGACTGCCAGGAATATCGGTCCAGACCACGTCGGTTATCCCAAATTTATTATATATATTTTTCCCCTATAATCCCCGACCGGACACGGGATTAAACGATAATAATAATAATAATAATAACTTTATTTACATAAAAATATTACAGCCATACATTTGAAGCCCCTGACTTCTGTGCTAGGCGAACCTGTGTTACAGAAATCAGTGTCCTCCGCTGATATAAATCAATAAACATTTAATTTTTTATGCAATAGAACACAATGAGTAAGTAACATTAGTAGTTATTGAAACAGTAAAACTAAACAATAAAAAAAAGGCAAAGCGAACGTGCGAGCGTGTGATTGCAAGTGTGTGTGTGTGATTGTGTGTGTGTGTGTGTGTGTGTGTGTATGTATGTATGTATGTGTGATGGTGAGTGGACGCATGAGTGAGCGAGTGGGTATCTTATATAATCTAAATCAACTTTTCGGTGTCGTCATAACTTAATGACTGAAGCCATGGTCTTAAAATTTGTTTTAATTTATATGACGTAAGCTTATAAATTGAGATAGATTTATTAACCCGGTTGTACAACTTTGAACTCAATGCACCAAAGTGTCTGGACGCGAGTGCAGTGCGACATTTGGTAACCTTGCAGACTGGAAAACCAGTGCGTCTATTATTTGCATCTAAGCTTATTGGTAACATGTGTCTACGTAGGACAGTACGGAGGATATACAATTGTCGAACCGTAAGGACATGGGCTTCCGAGTACAACTTTCTGGTGGGGTAGATTTGTTTTTTGAAGGACATCACTTTAAGTACTGCCCGTTGTGCCCGTTCCGCTCTAAGCATAGCTGTCTTAAATGTCCCTCCCCATACTGGAATACAGTAGGTAATTATAGACTCGCATAACGTGCGGTAGACCATTGTTGCCGTCTCCTTGTCCGCAGAATGTCGTAGTTCTTTAAACAAATAAATAAGCTTACGGAGCCTGGAACATAAAGCATCTATGTGTGAACGCCAGTCAAGCTTTTCGTCTATATGGACTCCTAAATATTTGATGTGAGGTACCAAAGTGAGACCAATACATTTACATTGAGTAGGATCTGTGCATACATGTGGGATAATATCTGTAGTAGTTGGAGGCTTAGGGCAGTTTGTTGGAGAGAACTGTATAATTTTTGTTTTAGCAATATTCAGTGTCAGCATGTTGTTGCTAAGCCAGTCCATTATACTACGCAATGAAGATTCTACTCTATCAGTGACCTTGGTCCAGTCTCTGTCATAAATAAGGAGTGCCGTATCATCAGCGTAAGTGAATATATCACAATGGATGATAGGTAATTGGCAGAGGTCATTAATGTAGATTTGGAAGAGGGTGGGCCCCAAAATACTACCTTGTGGTATTCCGTAACAAACCGGTTCCTCTTTACTGATAAGGTCTTCAATTTTTACGCATTGACTACGGCCACTCAGGTAACATTTAAAAATATCCAGAGCCAAACCACGTATTCCTATATGCTCCATTTTGGCCAAAAGTTTAGGGATTGAGACGGTATCGAAGGCCTTAGTGAGATCCAGAAAGACTCCGTAGCATTTAAAGCGATTATCCAGTTTATCCACCAAGTTGTTAACAAAGTCTAACACTGCATCCTCGGTTGAGACACCTGTACGAAATCCGTATTGTTTTGGAGATAAAATATTATTTTTTGCAAGGAATTTAGTCAGGGAATTATTAAGAATACGTTCTAGGATTTTGGAGAATGCGCTGAGTACGGATATTGGTCGATAATTGGACACATCGCCTCTCGCCCCAGCCTTGAATATAGGGTGCACTACTGCACGCTTAAAAGCTTTTGGGAAAGTCCCCGAATTTATGGCACAGTTACAGATGTGAGCTATTATAGGAGCGAGAGACCTACTAGATTGGCGAAGTATTCTGGCAGGTATATTGTCCCAGCCAACCGCACAGTCACTGCGCAAATTCTGTATTATGCTTATCACCTGTTCTTCATCAACCAAGGGAATGACCAATGAGTTCAGTGGCGATGGGGAAAGGATGGAGGCGGTGCTGGGACTATCGGAGCCGAATTTTGTTGCAAGATTTTTGCCGATATTCACAAAGAAATGATTAACGTCGTCAATAGAGACAGCTGGATCGGGTTTCAATTTTAGTAGCACACTAGGTGATTCTTTAACGTGATAACTATTCGTGATATTTTTAATTACCTTCCACGTGGCCTTAGGGTTATCTTTCGCTTTCAATAACTCTGATCTTTCATGTGCTCGTTTGAGTTTTCTAAGTAAAGCATTGCAGAAATTACGATATCGATTATATGATATTTTTAAAATTAAATTGTCGGGCTGAGCCCGGATTAAACGAGACCAGGAGGTGGTCTCCTGGTCTCGTTTAATCCGGGGACAATTGTAAGTTGTAGCTGTAAGTTGTGTATGCTTGTATAATTGCAGGAGTATCACTTTCCAGCTATACGGGAATCGGTATCCCAAAAAACTAACCCCTAGTTACCGATGCCGCGTGTCGCGGTTTTGAGACCTTGTAGGATACAAGATTCGCAACATTGCTCATGGGCCCCAGTGTTGCCTCTTGGCTTGTGATCCGCAGGCCTGTATTCAACAGTGACTTTTCGCTTGTCAATCCCATACAATTTTTCCTTTTATCGCTATTGCCACGCTTTCTATAAAAGAATGTAACTTGTCTAGGGCCTCGGGACATTTTACGGATTGAACCTTTTAAAAATCGGACATTCTGTAAATCGGGCATTCTGATAATTGAATTTTTCGGACCAGACGTTTTACGATTCGGACGTTTTGCGACTAGACCCATACAAATTCTGCAGTACTTTAGACTTTATTGCAACACATTTTATACCTACATAAGACACAAGAGATTGTAAAATAATAACCTTATTGGCAAAGCCCGGATTATATGACAACTTTAATTTATTACGATTTATTTAATTATAATTACCTTATATTACATGCATTACAATAACGGAACTCGCCTCGATCGAATGGTTGCAGTTATGTTGCATAAATTATCTCATTACAGCGTCGATCAGTAGTGATCGTGTTTGCTGTCGTAATTGGAGTCGCGTGCGCACGCGCAGGTCTGCGTAATGCTAATTTTGAGCGTAACGGCAACTTGTGACGTCAGCAAGGCCATGTTTATTCGTGTTGTGACATTGATTTGTTGATTTAATGGACATCTGCATAAATATGTAGTTATGTATGTGTATGTTGTTTCATAGTTTTTTTTTTTATTATATTACACTTAGCCTTGTTTGTGCTGAGGACAGGTTTCGTATAGATGGCTGGAAAGAGATCCGAGAGAGCCTCTTTTACTGGAATAATATCCTTTCCTCAGCACTGTTCTGACCAAAATTGTTAATTTTATGGAAAACTTAGCGGTATTCTTATTAATAATTGTAAGAAAACCACTAAGCCGTAAATAACACAATTATTTCTAGGTTACTCTATAAAATTTCCTTTGAAATTACAATCGAAGGAATTTTTAGACATTTTTCATGTCAATAAGGAAATTTCACAACTTTTTGTCCAATTATATTGTGATCATTAAATCTGGGTCCCTTTAAACAAGCTGCCAGATTATCCGCTTAGTGAAGGCCTATTTTGATGACGGTTTTAATGTGAACCTGGCCTGTTACAGTGGCTGATGAAAAATATAAGTACTACGTAGTAGAAAAAGGAATTGTAACAAAGTTTTGAACGATTTAATGTCAAGCCTGATGTTGGTCTATTAAAAATGAATAGGTATGATGGATAAGTAGGTCAATAAATCTACCCAGCATTTTGCCAACTATGTTTGGGTCGACGTCCAGTGTAAATAAAGGTTCCAACTGGATACTAGGCAAGTTACAAACGTATCGTATCAAATCTCTTTCTACAATCGTTAACGCCTTCTATTTGTATGGTCTGACCACGTGACATAACGTTCAGATGTGTCATTCCCATACATTAATTCGTTTTCTACTAGCGTTATCGATTGTAGAATGTGTGTGTTGTTAGAATGTCAACTTGGCTACAGGTGCAGTATTTAAAATGGAGCTTATTGTTCGATATTATGTCGATTATCAAAGCGATAAAAATGAAAGTGTAATAAATCCACTTGCTGCTTCAATATCTTTATTCATAATATTGCGAAATGCTACCACGTGAAAAATCGCCAGACGATATTAAAAGTACCTTCTCTCAATACATTATGTGGTACAACCACTGTTATTCAAGGCAACTTGAGTGACAAATCACATAATTACCGCTACGACGACGCCATATTAGTCAATTTCCGTGAAACGATGACTTGCATAAGATACCACACGACTTTTCCATTAATTTCGTAATTTTCTTACTAGATTAACCCACATTTTTAAAGTAATAAGTAGGCCTTATTTAATTATAGCTATAAATTAAAATAAATGTATATAGCTGACAGCTTTTTGGGTATTTTTCTCGTTGACAGCGATGTGGACGTATTTTTTAATGTCCAAAGATTTCTGCCCTCTTCCCTTTTTATATACGCTTGTATTATAATTAGTTTGTACATGTCATGGACCAAGTGATTGATCAGTGCACTATGTGTAATGCCCGGGCAATTATGAATCAAGTCAATTCAAATCGGGTCATTTAATGAATACTGATTTAAACTTCTATATTTATCGCATTGTCTGGTCATTATGAATATTGCTACGTAACGGTTGGGCAATTCGATAATTATGGTCAATGAATTAGTCCAAGAGCAGCGAAGCGAGCTCGAGTACTTAGGACACCCCGACATACCGACATACTCCGACGACTTAAATAGTAATCGTACTTAACTACTCGTATTCTATATTATTATTATTACCTATATAAAATTAATATCAACATTAAAATAGTTAAAAAAAACACATATTTTTATTACCCGGCCCAATTATTTGATGGCCATTATTTAGAAAGCTGGTTAATTTAATTATTTCTAAAGTTTTTAGCATATTGCCTAATCATATTGGGATTTTTTCTAATTGTGTGGGCATTATGAATATATATATTGTTCATAATACTTTAATAACCAGCATAAATTCTTTTTTAAATAAAGAAAATATTACTGTTTTATTTGGAAATGCTAATTACAAGATCACCTAAATGGTTTCAAGTGACTAAAAAAAGGTGCCGTGAAATTGGTCTATTCAATCGTTCGTTCAAGACTTTTTTGAATCGGTTCACACAAAAGCCGCCACGAATTGAATGGCTTCCCGTCTGACCTGAAGGTTGGCGTTCAAAACGTCCAAAATGTTTGTAAACAATGTCTAGGTACTGTTTTGTACCTAGGCGATTTGGTTGCGTGATTTATTGGTTATCTATAAATCTAGCCTTTGTGCCTATTATGCAACCACGGAATTGGGTCGAATATATATTGTTATTTGCAGTTGAAATTAAGTCACGTGTCAGCTCATTGTTATGTGTTTTGTAGTATTTGTTTAATAACTTTGAATGCCTGGTTAGTAAATAGGTTTATTTTTGTCGTGCTTGGAGCCAATTAACTCTTGTTTCCTTTCTTTTCTTTTAGGTAATTTAGCTATGTTTAATATAGAGGAATTATTTATAACTTAACTAACTCTAAACAATTAGAAATGCTTTAAAATTAAAATATACCTGCCTTCCCTTATTCATCATCTTCCTGCCCTTGTCCCATGTTACTTGGGGTCAGCGCAACAAGTTTTATTCTTCCATACCGTCCTGTCCGCCGTCACGCTATCACTGCTCCCTTTTCATTCATATCACTCCTCACACAGTCCATCCATCTTTTCTTTGGCCGTCCACTCCCTCTCCATCCATCCACATTTATATTCATAACACTTCCCTTATTATTAGTTATATTTATTTTTCCTGATAGACTTAAAAATAAGCTTCCTTTTCATATTTCTGAGTAACGGCTGAAAAAAAATCCTTGTAACGTAACAGAATCACGGTTTTTTAATATCAAATAATTTACTTCAGGCCGTTCCATTAATCAAGAGCTACGTACCTATTCCAGGGATCTTTGCATTGTTGCTTCTTTCCAAAAAATAAGTACAATAACGCCCATGAAAAACACACAAAAACTTTTTTGGAAATTTCATTTTTCCAAGAACCAACTATGTCCGTCAAAAAATAACCCTTCTACGTTAAAATACTGTTATTAAGTACTCTTTACAAGTTAATTAAGCAGTATTTATTTGTTAATTAAAAGCGAGACAGTTGTTAAGAGTTTTTAGGTAGATTATGCCCTAACGAGGTTTGGGTTAAGTAGGTAAGTAGTAAGAGTACAGTGAGTGGCGATCTTTGTTTGTCAAGATTATTTTTTTTACTATATTAGTAAGAACAAAATTCTTAATAAATAATTACGATCTAGCCTAAAAGACTAATAAGCAATTTAACTCTAACTTAATATGTTACGTTTACGTCGTGTCAAGACTTGACTACAATAATCTGGTACACCTCTGGTTTGTGAGTGACAAACTTTTGTAGGTATGGGTTTGTGATTATAAAACTATCGCACACACACACACACACACACACAGCGGATCTTTGTAGTCTCTCTCATCGAGTATACTACATAGAGTAAGCGAGATAGGACGATGCGACAAACGTAAGCGAGTGAAAGAGGCAGTATACAATGCTTTAATCTACTTCAACATTGACACAAAAATAGCAACTGCGCAGGGTCTTGCAGCCAACTTCAGAGACACAAAAATCCACAATTATTTCCTTACTTGGTGCCCACGTGAATGTCTTAAATTAATTTAAGAGAACGAATGAATAGTGCCCTATATCCTATTCTATGGTGTACCTGTGTAAAAAATGTAAATCAAAACCGTTCAGCTATATATATATACATATAGAAATATCCAGACTTACGATACGTGCTACATCTTTGAGGTGTTATACTCGTATCATAAGTGTACCTAAAATAGAGCGTATTATTGTTTAAAGAGTTATTTTTTTACACATAAAAGGCAGATATTCTAAATGTCAGAGTTGGGAACAAATCTGTTTAAAATTCAGAGATTTAAATAGAGAACTTGTACGTAGGCACTTACTTACAATTTACTTGCTTACGTAGGTACTCTCTATGTTTATTGGCAGGATTACCTTAAAAGGTTTCACCTCCAAACTACATACTGAACGTTGAGTTCATAGGTCGTATCTGAGAAAAACAAATAAGTATATGAAACAACGAACTCGTGCATGCTTTCAAGATTTACATTTGAAAGAACTCAGCACCTTCATTTTCTAAGAAATAAGATTTATTCTCAGTTTCTGATATGCTTTCGAAATGTTTTGGTATGCCCACCGTATTATACATATAAAAGAAACCTTTTGTTCGTATCTATATTGTGAAAATCTTCCCTGTATTCTCGTTTGTGAGAAAATATTATGTTTATTTTCTTTTTTTTTAAGCGAGAGGCCACGTATGTCGTCATTGAGTTCAATAACCCCATATTTTGGTCACCTTAGCAGTAGCTAAGGTGACCAAAACAATGTTTGTGGTTTTATGGTTATGATATGTTATGTTATGGCATTTACCTTGTTCGTTATTCGTTAAAATGGTGTAGATAAGTATCTAATAGCTATGGCAAATGCCCCTTTGACGAGCTAGAGGTTAATTATTATGGTATTTACAATGGGTGACATTGACAAGCAATTTTAAAATCCTGACTGAATGATAACTTTTGTAATGTGTAAAAGTTGAAAACAAAAAAATATTAATCTCACTTATATTACGTAAAATGATATACATCTTTAAAACTCTGAGGGGGGTGGCAGATGCGAAGCTAAAAAAATCAGTATACTTTGCTCTCGCTCAATCATTGTTAACCTACTGTATCAATGTTTGGGGTGGAGCTCCGAAGTCTACACTCCTTGTCCTGGAGAGAACGCAAAGAGCCATACTGAAGGTGTCTTCGTTTCTATCTTACCGTTACCCCACAGAGCTCTTGTATAAAGAAGCCAAAGTTATGACAGTGCGTCAACTTTTCATTAAAAGCATAATAAAATTTTAAAACAACATTCTATGCTAAAATATCACCCTTCCACTTCACAAGGTAAGAGACGATACAACCCCGTAGATCGCCCAGACATTCGTCTTTTAACCCAATTCTCAAAGCGTTTCTTTTGCCATCTAGGTGGTTTTCTTTACAATAAAATTAATAATATGCTACCGATAGTTAATCTTACTAAGAACAAGTTTAAAAAGAAAATAACTTCATTCCTACAAGAATGTAATTATGACGACACCGAAAAACTACTTGCTACTTTAGTGTAATACTACTAATGTAAAAAAACATATACGCACACACGCACCATCACACACACTCTCCACCACATACTCTCATACAAAACATACACACATACTAACAAAAACTTGTCAATAGCTATTATGTTCGTGTTCACCTACCTAAAAATAATGCATCGAGATAAAGATTAAGTTAAGGGTGGAGTCCTGGTGTCCTGAAATACAGGCTTGCAGCCTAGTTTAGGCACCAGTCTCCCACAATAGTAATAAGCTTGTTAAACCACTGTAAATGATGTATTGTGTAATATTGTGGTGAGAAATAAAGAAATTTTACTATTTATTTAATATTATAAACAATTTTCTGCCAGCGGCTTCGCCCTCGTGAATGTCGAAAATTATCCCAAGGGAACATATTCCTAGGATATAAAACATCATATGTGCTATTACTATACTATAATCTATGTCTGTGCCATTTTTTTATAATATTAGTAAGATTAGTAGGATAGGATTTAAAGAATTAACCTACTTCTAATCTTCGAAATGATTAAAAACAGTAATTCGCATAATTAATTATGTAGGTGGATTATTCGAGGAGACCCACTCTCGAATTTTATATTATCAAAACAAAAAATATAAGGAAGCCAGAAAGTCATGTTCAGCAGTAACTTATAACCATCGAAGAGGAGGAGCTCATAAGGTTTTTGAGCAAGCATATTCAGGGTCTAAAAGTTGATAGCTGAGTAGGCCTGCTGAGTGACCACCGAGAATATATATTATCTGATATTGACGCAAAATGTTAATTTGCCGTCCCAAAAATCAAAACAAAAAGTGTTATTTTTCGAAATCTATAGATGGCCCCTGACCACAGGGCTCTTACTGAAACTTTTCAGATATATTCTCGGTGGCCTCTTAGCAGGCCCCACCTACTCAGCTATCAACTTTACGACCTGAACATGCTTGCTCTAAAACCTTATAAGCTCCTCCTCTCGAGGTGTCTAGCCCAAAAACTTTGTCGAATTCATTCAAATTAATTGAATGAAATGCAATGTGAGTGTATTTTAATTCATTTAAGCTCACGTGTCATCAATTAATTAAAATTAGTAAATGAACAGTCATGCTGCTTAAAACATTGATTATTTTACCAGTTAAAAGCTTTTGATCAGGTTTAATTATTTATTTAATTTAAATCACTGACTTCCAAACTCGTTAAACAATGACATGAATGGTATAATTTAGTTTTTAGGGTTCTGTACCCGAAGAGTCCAAACGGAGCCCTATTGCTGTCACTCACGTGTCCGTCTGTCTCTCCGTCTGTCCGTCGTCTGTCACACAGGTTTTACATCCAAACGGTCAGAGCTACAGTCTTCAAATTTTCATAGTAAAAGCATCTTGTTGACCCAAAGCCATAAAAACTGACAAACATTTATTTTTAGTTTGTATGGGGGCTTCGCGAATAAAAAATGTTGACTTAGCCCATCGAGTGGGTTAAAGTTGTTTAGAACTCGTTGAGTAGAAAAATACTGTTAATTTTGTTTCACCAAATATTGGAAAACAAAGTAATGAGAAGCCACCAAAGTCTGATCCTTTTTACAAAATTTTGTTCCGAAGAATTCATTAACTTCTCATTGACATATGAACTTCAAAAGTGATAATGTTTATTATTATGTATATTTTACAAGATAAATACCAATAGGTAATATTTATAAATCCGATTTTATATTTGAAAATCCCTATTTTTTTAGGGTTCCGTACCCAAAGGGTAAAAACGGGACCCTATTACTACGACTCCGCGATCCGTCTTTCTGTCACCAAGCTGTATTTCATGAAACGTGATAGCTATGCAGTTAAAATTTTCACAGATGATGTATTTTAGTTGCCGCTATAACAACAAATACTAAAAACAGAATAAAATAAATATTTAAGTGGGGCTCCCATACAACAAACGTGATTTATTTGCCGGTTTTTGCGATGATGGTACGGAACCCATCGTGCGCGAGTCCGACTTGCACTTGGCCGGTTTTTTCCATTACAACCAACTTGAATTTTCGGTGAGGTATGGAACCCTAAATGTGCAAAGTCCGACACGCACAAGTTATTATGCCCCATGTTATTATGCCATCATCATCACCGTTTCAGCCGAAATAGACACATTGACCGGTCAAGTGCGTCTTGCAACCAGCGGACAATGATACATCATATTTTAATTTAACATCGTGTAAGCAACTAACTTTGAGTTAAAATTTTCGCGCAAGTGGGCCTAAGAGTTTTCGTAATCGGATCAGTAGGTAATTCCATAAATTACCCTTTATAAACATAATAAACAAACAATAAGACTTCTTTGTAATGTAAGTCAAGAAAAGTTCAACATAGTAATATCAAATCAACAAATAATTAATAGCTATGCTATGAAAATATATTAACTACGAAAAAGAATGCTCGACCAAATAAAAAATAAAGAAACAATGATGAGTATTCGTTTTTCAAATATATCAATAAAGAATCAGCCTATAATAGTGATTTATGCAAAGGGGTTATTAAAACAACTAGGGGTTATTAAAACACGAGTGTGAATTAGTAACTCACGAGTGTTTTAATGCCTAATTATATGCCGTTGAAATAACAAAAGTGGAATCGTCAAAAATATGTGGTATGGCGGGCAATTTAAATTTTAAGTGCTCATGACTGCGTAGCGCGCGCATCTACAGACAATGACACTATTTTTCTACACTAAGTCAATGAGCCAATACGCGCCAACTAATTAAAAAGTATAAGAGTGCTATAAAAATAATATTTATTTTATGATGCAGTTGTTTGAAAATCGAAGGAAAATGTTGCACTGTAATGATTTTTTTTAATTTTGCCTATCCACAAATAAAATAAGGGTTTATACAATATTTTTGGAATTAATATTTGGAACATTACGTTACGTTATTAATGAGTGTAGAATGTAGATAAAGTCGTGTATAACTTAATAGTGTCAAACAAAAGAGTAAGGAAAATCAACCTTCTTTTGGATGCTTCCGTTGGATAACAGCTGATACACTTATAGATAGATGGTTACACATAATTACCCTACTGCTATCTTATAATGCTATCAATCTATTACAGAATACATCATTATGCACAATTGTGCAATATGTGTAATTGCTTTGTATGCGTGTAGGGCTAGTTACACTGCATTGCGCTTAAACAGACCCAGTGTACAACGAACGATTATTGTAAAGATCTTGCATAATATTTGAACCAATCACGAAGTACAGACAACGACTAAAGGACTTTGTTTATGTAAATGTATATTTTTTTGATATCGGGGGGATACCTTCAGAAGACATCTGGACTTTTGGGGCAAAAGCCAGGGAGTGTAATAATTTTACCTCCCCAAAAGTACTCCGGTGATCACCATAAGCATGAAAATGTACCTATAGGTTATCACTAAAAATATTAAATGGGCTATTAAATGAATATCTGGTACCTTTAACACCGTCTATTAAAGATGAAAATACTATTATTTCAACATTACGCAGAGTCAAAATTTAATCAATTAATCAAAAGCGTTCAGCATCAGGAGTTAAATTGTGTCATTTCAAAGCAAATAACTCATTAATTTAGAACAGATTAAATTATGTCGGTAGCAAGATTTTCGATGTTGTCTGTACTTTACTCAATATTTGTTGGAAAGTGAATGTAAGCCAAAATTAGCATGGCTAAGTTATAATCAAGCTTGCAATAGATTTATTTTTGTTTTTATTACTACAAATATCAGGACATAAGTAGGTATGAACGCTAACAAGATGTTATTTGTCTGACTACTTAATCATAATAATGGCTCTGTCTTCAAAAATACCGATAGTCATTAGTCATTAACGTTGAGGCAATATGATTTTCGCTCGCTAGCTAGTGTGGAACAACTCATGTAGAACTAGCTTCTGCGTGCGACTTCGTCCGCGTGATATTTGTTTTGTTATTCCAAGGAAACATACTATCTGGATCGAAAATACCATTTGTCCTTATCCAGGTTGTGGTACACTCGTGTGCAAATTTTTCTGTCTTCTGCCAATTTTGTACAAATCCGTTTAGCCGTTAAGGTGCGAAAAGCTAACATCCATACAGACAGACAGAGTTACTTTTGCAGCAAAAATATTATTTGTATGGAGTACTGATGAAGGATCAATGACCCGAAAGATTCAGCTAGGGTGGTGGCAGATGGAAACTTTTAGACATAAGTTTACACTCAACTCAACTTTCAATTTCGACTAGACTGATTTATCGTCACCATATATCTTAAGTTACTTAGTCATATTTTCAATCAAAACTTTTAGAAGGTTAAAAAGTTAAAAGGCAAAAGCTCTGGAAAGGGTGTGGAATAAATTATAGCCATATTTTCCTTAACATTTACCTCAAATTAAGTTGATATTGTAAATCTTTTCTTTGAATTCGAAATATAATTTGGCGGACGTCAATTTATCACTTGGTTTCGTAATACAGGTGGTACGTATGTTCCGGATAATTTTTATTTTATTGGCAATCGTTCAGAAGATGAAAGTACCAACTCATAAATATAAATAATTTTTACCTACACTCGCAACGTAATGTTCCAAATATGAATTCAAAAAATATTGTATAAACACGTTTTTTTTTTCGTGGATAGGTAAAATAAAAAACATACCATTGCAGTGTAACATTTTCCTTCGATTTTTAAACAACGGTATCATATACCTATATACAGGGTGTTTGGAAGGGAGCTGTACATACGCCTAGGGTAGAAACTAGGGATAGTCTGCTACCTACCCCCGCCCATTATATTGACCTTGGCCTCAAGGTTTTTTTTTAATTTATTATTATTTTTTATTTGACTTTTTTATGATTTTTTGACTAAAACTACCTGTAGCTCAAAATCTATCCATGGGACCGGTCGGCTAATGGTCTTGTTTTAATCGTTAGAGTCTTAGGGTCCTGCAAAAAATTATTTTACACCAGAAAATTGTGGAGAAGAAAAGTTATGGGGCCTGAAGTACCGTAGTAAGGTAAAGAAATAATTTTAAGGGCAACTTTCTATGGGGTTTAAAAAAAAACTAACAGGGTTGGAGTTCTTCTGATTTTTTTAAAACATCCTCAGTCCATGCCCTTTCTAACGATATGCTAAAAGTGTAATTATCACTTTTAGTTTTAAAGTTATTAATTAATTTCCGCAACTAGGGCACTTCAAGCAAAAATTTCAACTAATGAAAATTAAATGTGTTCGATCGTAAAAGGATGGCAAATGAAACAAAAAATTTGGTAATGACTAATGTCATTAAATTACAAATTTAAGATGGGTAAATCTCGACTGACTAACAAAGACCCCAACGAGTTACCTGCCCGGCCCCGTCGACCCAAGAGCGAAAGAGACATGACATGACATGTTTTGTCTCTTACATGTTGCTCTCGTGTAAGAGTGAGACAACAAATTTGCCAACTGTAGGCCAAACTGGTTTAAATTCTGGAAATTACATTTGTCTTACAAATGTCGACTCGTGGTGGTAAAAGTGCCCTAGTTGCGGAAATTAATTAATAACTTTAAAACTAAAAGTGATAATTACACTTTTAGCATATCGTTAGAAAGGGCATGGACTGAGGATGTTTTAAAAAAATCAGAAGAACTCCAACCCTGTTAGTTTTTTTTTAAACCCCATAGAAAGTTGCCCTTAAAATTATTTCTTTACCTTACTACGGTACTTCAGGCCCCATAACTTTTCTTCTCCACAATTTTCTGGTGTAAAATAATTTTTTGCAGGACCCTAAGACTCTAACGATTAAAACAAGACCATTAGCCGACCGGTCCCATGGATAGATTTTGAGCTACAGGTAGTTTTAGTCAAAAAATCATAAAAAAGTCAAATAAAAAATAATAATAAATTAAAAAAAAACCTTGAGGCCAAGGTCAATATAATGGGCGGGGGTAGGTAGCAGACTATCCCTAGTTTCTACCCTAGGCGTATGTACAGCTCCCTTCCAAACACCCTGTATACATACATTTTTAATTTTTATAGCACACTTTTTAATTTATTGGTGCGTATGGGCTCATTGACTTAATGTAGAAAAATAGTGTCATTGTCAATGGATACGCGCGCTGCGCAATCATGCGCTGTGAGAATAAAAATTTCCCGCCATACCACATATTTTTTTCGTTTCCTCTTTTGTTTTATTTCAACTGTATGAGTGAAGATAATAAAGTGTATGCAACGGCATATAATTAGGTATTAAAACACACGTGTGATACTATTATCACATGAGTGTTAATAGCACTATTTTACTTTTAAATTTATTGGCGTGTATGGGCTCATTGACTAAACGGAATAAAGTTATACCAGGTATAACAAAGGAATATCCGTATATATAGTGTCATTGTCAATGGATGTGCGCGCTGTGAAGTCATGCGCAATGAGAATCTAAATTTCTCGCCATACCAAATATTTTTCCGTTTCCACTATAGTTTCATTTCAACTGTATGAGTGAAGATAAAATTGTGTATGCAACGGCATATAATTAGGTATTAAAACACTCGTGTGTTACTATTATCACACACGGCTTTGCTTCGTCTGATAAACCCACACTCGTGTTTTAATAACCTCTGTTAAATTACCGTTACATAAACTTTTATTACTATGGTATCAACTCTGATATAAAAAATGCAGCTATTCACTACATTTTAGGTTCACTAATAGCGAACAGCAGAATTTATTATTTCAGTGTTGATCCTATGGTAAAACTTGTTCTTATACATTAGTACTTACATAATAATCAGCATATAATGTTGTCATAGCTGGGACATAGTACCAATGACTTAAAATCTATCCTGTAGGTATATCGCAATTACTGAAGTAACCGAGATACATGCTTATTTATAAGACTCTTAGTACCATAAGTGGCATGATAAATGGAATTAGAGAGAGAAGTTCAAACGTCTCCAATCTAATAGCTCCACTGAACCTCGTGGTTTTGCATCAATTAATTATACCGGCTCATTGAACATTACACCCACTTTTTGCCTCGAAAGCCTTGTACTAACTTGTAAGAATTAAAAGACCTTACTAAGATTTCAGAGAATGAGAATTAATTTTGTGGAGCGAGTTTATTGTTTCAACTGCTTAGGTTAACCTCCATTTATAGTTTCGATACTGAAAATCAAATTGAATTCTAAATGTATTGATTGTAAATGATTAATTCATTTCTTGTGTTTTACTAATCTTATGGCGTTGGATTAGCTATGAATTAATCAAACTTGTCATATTCAATTCTATCTTAGAGTTTTCAGTGAGCCACTTTCTAAAGATTTACTTTTCAAACACAAATATTGATAGCCTTCGTCAAGCCTTGATCTCAAGATTAAAGCTATTGTAACGTTACGGTAACATCAAAATAGATCATCATAAAAATTAAATGTTATGTTAATTCATTAATAAGTTCGTGTCAATCTGGTATCTGTTTTAAGGGAGGTCACCTACTACGACTTTTTGTATCTATGCTCGCAGAAAGTATGGTCGATGGGGCTGAAAAGTTCTGGAGTGGCTACCGGTTACCGCTAGTCGTTGCGTTGGAAGGCCTCCTTCCAGGTGGAGCGATGTCCTTGTCAGGGCTGCGGGAATCCGCTGGATGCGAGATGCACAGGACCGATTGAGGTGATGAAACTTGGGGGAGGCCTATGTCCAGCAGTGGACGTCTTCTGGCTGAAATGATGATGATTATGATCACTGCAGTGCTACTATTGGCCGTTAGAAGCATTTGCTTTGCGTAACTACAACGACGTAAACGCGAATATATTGATGCTGCATCGCTACTAACGCGCCACTGCATCGATGCAAACAACAGCGAGCGTCGACAGGCGTACACAGGAAGCCACTACAGCACACGACTGTATCGATGCATTAAGAGAGTAGCGATGCAGAATTGTGGCTACGTTGGCGAAGGGTATAAGACCATCGTCAACATCGCGATTGAATCACGATCTTTTTACGATTAATTAGGAATTGCTAAAAGTCTACGTGAGTGATCTCCCTAATTAACTTGCCATGATATATGTAGCGATTTGCCAACGCATGACAAATTCAAATTCAATTTATTGCATCCATAATGTACATACAGGTGGTAAATATAAGTTACAGAAACAATTATGGACCCTGTCGGGCACAGCAACATTCTAGATACAGTCAGTGTCTAGGAGAGAGGAATAGCGCTCAATTTTTTTTTTTTTTTTTTTTTATGACATATTATTTTAATTACTTAATGACCAAGTGCTCTTAATTTTTAAACGAATGTAATAAAATTTCATTGTTCTAGTGTTTTAGTAATAGTATATAAAGTGAGTAAATCATTCCGACCTTTCATGATCTGTGGGAAATATCGCGGTGACTTATTGAGCTGTAACTGTAGCGAATTATTTAGAATATAAATATGGATGGATGGAGAGGGAGGGGACGGCCAAAGAAAAGATGTATGGACTGTGTGAGGAGTGATATGATCGAAAAGGAAGTTAGTGATAGCGTGACGGGGGACAGGACGTTATGGAAGAAGAAAACGTGTTGCGCCGATCCCAAGGAACACGGGACAAGGACAGGAAGATGATGAACTGTAGCGAATTATTTACATGGAATTACGTTCAACAAGATTTTCGTAACTAATATTTGGGTTACAGACTTATTTCAGACTTTACAGCTAGAGTATTAACTCTAACAAGTACTTACATTAAAATATCGTATAAAATTAAACCTAAATGTGTAAAGCCTTAAAATGATTCCCAGAGGAAATCAAAATGCGAAAGGAAAGGATTAACAAGCCTTCAACGCAGCTTACCTAAGCTTTCGATGAATACACATATTCAAATATTGCTGTTTAATACTTGAATACTCAAGCATTTTAGAGTATATGTTGGCCAGCCAGTATAACATATTAGTATGGGAACGAGCTCCACATAGATTAATATTATTGTTGGAAACAGGATTAATCCATGTATAAGAATTAGCTGTAAAGTAAACGCTTTCAATAAATACTTGTGTTCTTTCAAAAACTTCTGACTGAACAATAAAGCCTTTCGTTCTGAACTTAATTATGGCAGGCATTATGCTACTAAGTCTAATTAATGGAGGATAGTTAACTATGACATTTAAGTTTAGATCGGCCGTCAGCGCTTTCTGATAAATGGTCCTTTTCATGCGAACCAATGCTTATGTATTTATAACATTATGACGAAGGACCAATGAAGTTATAGAGGCCAAGGCCTTAGAGGGTATCATAGAGAGGTGAAGTGGCGTAGCTTTGTGCGAGGTAGCATCGTAAAGATGTGCAGCGTAGCAAAGAACTGCAGGGATGATGTTCAATAAAGAGACTCAAGTCTAAATAAAGTACATTTTGGAAATGAATTTTTAGTTAAGCAAGCCCTAATGTCAACCACATGAGAAAGTGGGGCGTACCTACGAAAACAAAACCTATGGAAACCTCATACTAAACAGCAATGTTTGTACTTTTCTATCGTAACAGATCATGTTAATTAAAACATTGCAGTTTACACGTTTACTTGCACAACAGGCAGCAAAGTAATTGTTAAACGTAGAATATTACACCAATATAATAAATGCATAAATCTCAATTATCTTGTTCATAAGAACGCAATCTAGAGATAGCATAACAGTGTTACGACTGAAATTGTTAGCAATAGTTGCGAGAAAATAAATAGACGTGATGGCTTGAAAAAAAATGACAGCGTGATTTCTTACTCTGTTTAAGTTATTGTACTTTTCGTGTACGAACCGTTTACCTTAAAATGTAAATAAAGTACACGAAAAAAAAACATGTATATTTTTTTGTAAATCAAAACGAAATACATAGTTTTATTCGAGCCCTTTAGTATAGGTTTTACATAGAATGGATTCAATCTGTCTAGCCTTTGCCCAACTTATTCAGATTCACCTGATATTAAGTTGTAGCATTTCGCTGCAAACCTTATCGGTTTAGCCTTTCTTTTTTAATGTATCACTGGTTGGTTACATTTTTCAAAGTTTTCAAATTTCTTTTGACAAGATAAGACAATTTTTTTTGCTGACGTCACTCACGAAAAATGTTTTGTAAAGTAATCAATAACCAAATTGGTGTTGGTATTTTTAAGGCAGCTGTTAAAAGCTTCGATATTATTAGAAATGGTGAACAAGGCCCGAGATATGACACCGGTATCTCTGGGCCTTATTCTCTCTCGTTTAAAGAAAGCTGGTAACGACTAAGGGTTATTTAATGAAAATTGATATCAGTTGATAGAAGCCGACATCGGCCTCACCATCCGGGCAAACCGCATAACCCCTTGTGTGCCAGCAGACTACGTGGTTCCGTGCATTTTACAACGGATCCGTACCTTTCTTTCAAGGGCCTGAGTTTTCTACGAGAACCATCACAAAAAAAGGAAATATATCTTATAATATTTGATTAATATACCTTGGCCAACGATCTACCATATATATTACTACCTGAAATATTAGTCAGTTTTCGATAAATACCCGACTTGTCAGCACAGAGGCAGTTGCAAAACCTACAAGTTTCACTGAGTTACGAATCTATGACCGTGTTCCCTTTCACAGGGAATTAGGTAAATACAAATGAATGCTGGTCCATATTGTTGAATCTTTCGGATGATATTTTATTGGAAAGGTATTAAAATGTCAATACAATCCAAAATAAACGATATTGGAAAGTGATGGTAATACCGTAATGGAAACTGAATTGGATCATTTATTTATTTTAATAATGAATTGTTTTTGCTAGCATGTCACTTACGATTCGAAAATAGTACAATAGTATGCTTAATGATAGGTGCACCTCAGCGAGATAAACATAAGACATACAGAGTACGAAAAGGAAGCTTATTTAAGGCACAACTTGAAGATGTTCTGCATTTGGAAAATGTTTACATAAAATTAACCTACGGACCAACTTACGTCGTAATTTCATCGTCCACACACTAACTAACTATACAGTTACTTACTTGGAAACCTACACGAGTGTGTTGAATCCAAAGTCGATCGGTTTACGAGAAGTGAGTGAAAAATCGATCACTTGAAACGACAGATAGACGGATATTAATCGAATCGTGGCTCAGTCAGCGTATTTTTTATTGCTTTAACCATTTTCGTTCTAGGGATTGTAATAAATATCTTATCTATATCCTATCAGCTTTACCAAAGCTTTCCCCAATAAAAGTTCTAATCAATTCCCTGGCTCTTGTGATACTTACAGGATTTCCTAGTATAAGAGCCAGGGCAGCACTGATATTTTTGTACTGAAGTGTGTAGAATAAATAAAAAAAAAACACAAATTTGGTTTTGTGAGAATCACACACAAACGCGCTGTTTTATTAAGATGTTTAAGAGAAGACACAATTCTAAGATTTCTTTTTGTTAAAAAGATTGTAATAAAGTTCTGCCTACACATTACTAAAATAACAAACAAAAACATTGTTAAAACAAGTTGATAAGTTTTCTGATGAAGCATTAAGGTTTGACACATTAACAAAAGTAGTCGGCCTACCATTTCTTTAGAATTAGGCCGTAAGTAAAAATAATCTTGGAACTTTCATTTGTCTAACAATTGTTATTTATTTTTGCACGGCTAGGCTGAATGTCGGTCGTAAAAGGAATTACAAATATAATGTTTACAGCAATCTGTACTAAGATAATAAAGCTGAAGAGTCTGTTTTTTTGCTTGAACGCGCTAATCTTTGGGACTGATTTGAAAAAAATCTTTTCGCATTAGATAGCCCAATTTTCCCAACATCATGCTACGACCTTTATTATTTCTAAAAGACAGACGCGAGGCACAGCTGCGAAGTGCTTTGCTGTATTGTGGTTTAAATGGTCTGGGTGCTGTATTACAGGCAACATAGTCATAACAGCAGCAGCAGTGGTGGCCCAGTGGGATCGCCCGCGACTTACAAGTTGTAGGTCGTGGGTTCGATCCCAGGCAGACGCTTTACTTTGTATACATCATTTCATCACCAATGCTCTCAAAACGTTGAAGGAAAAGATCGTGTGGAAACCGGTATGTCCTAGAACCAAAAAATCGAAGACATTTGACATCCACCAAACCGCACTGGGCCCGCGTGGTGGATTACGGCCCATTCCTTCTCACAGAGAGGAGGCCTGTGTCCCAGCAGTGGAAACATAAATAGGCTGATGATGATGATGAGACATAACTGACAACTAACTGATTGTGCTCCATTGGTATAATTGCTGCAAGGCGTTCCAGTGCGAGAATAAACTAATAATTAATAAATAAATAACAGAAAAAATAAAAATATTGTTTTTCCATAGAAAACTGCATCACCTTTGTCCTTAGGATGGCAAAGCTTTTTGAGTTGTGAAGCCTCTGAAATTGTAGAATCTGATAGACCATCTGCTATTTTGCCTTAAAAACCTTGTTTCTAAATACTGATTGTATCAGTAGATGTTAATATCTGCCCAGAATGTTGGCAGTTGACTCATTTAATTTGTAAAAGTTACTCAGAAGGTAGGAATCTCCAAAACTCTTTGAAAACGAGAATAAAAGTTATCAAAAGAAATTCAAACCCCGAATTACTTTTGTATGATACTTGTTGAAAATACTTTTGTAGGCGCTTGAGTCTCTCAGTCTTTTTACTTTATTTTTATAAGAATTCTCTCGAGTATAAAACAATGATGTGTTTGTCTCTATAAAAATATGAGTGAAGTAAGTGATCGGAGAGCTTTATTTATTTACTTTCTTTGCAAGAATATACTTTTATTAAACTTGAATAGGCCTAATATTACAGCCACGTCGCTTTTCAATATGACAGCCGAATTGTTTCAGAACAATATATGTATTTTCTTTCGACGCAGAATAAAATTATATGTTATAGAAGTGACAAAAGTTTTGTGAACAAGATTTTTTTCTTTGGAACGGAAAGGCAGGAAAAGTATCTTAGTCAAGGATATTTTTATTTATTTAAAACTTCATGTATCATACCGGTAGGTACATATGCGGACTTAATGTATGAAGCATTATCTACCAGTCAGCCAAGGGTTGTGGAGAGATAATATAAAAGGTGCATAAAAATAGAAATAATTATTGAATTAAAAAGTTTTTGGTCTTATCCCATTGCATAAGACATGCATGCAAAGGGCGTCTGTCTGTTATGAAACATAAATGGCACTCCTAGTACATATCTATAACAGTTCAGGAAATGTGCTCAGATTGTTTCAAAATGTAAAAATACCGTATTTGAAAGGTCATTGTCCATATAAGTAGTCCATACCTTACACTTCGGCTATCTATTGTCCATTAATGGTCATAAGTAAGAAGGAAATCTGAGACATAGACCCTTGAAACACAATACCTTTGTTTGTTACAGGCATTTTTTTTATTTCGTGTCCAAACGTTTTTTGCCATACCTACCATGTTTGCTGTATGGTCATGTGAAGAGAAGGGATGAATTAAAGGTGGATAGAAGGAGAAGGATATGGTCAAGAAAAACATGGATTGGTTATAGGAGGAGTGATTTTAAAGAAAACGGAATCAGTGATGACAGTTGACAAGCCGGAATGGAGTAGGAATACGTGTTGCAACGACCCCAAGTACAAGGGCAGAGAGACAATGATGCCACAAAGTTTATTTAATCTCACGTAGTCGTATTGATTTCTCTTGTTGTGAGACTAATAGTGGGTCCACCCTACACAAACTTCCTTTCTGATACACCGAAATTTGTCTGTACTGCTGTGTTGCACAGACAAAATTCTATAGAAATTGATGACGAGTCTGTGCAAAGTCTGTGTAGTGTGGACCCACCGTAAAATGTTTTTTCACCAGTGTGCGTGAACTTGCGTACCTACGTTAGGCAACAATACCAACTATAAGGTTACAAGCATTGTCTTAATTACTTCGCGAACAATTATGCTGTGTGAAAATCGAAGTGTGGATTGCAAATGTTCGTGGGAAGTTGGAAACGCGATGACAAATTTAATGGGCGTAAAGCAGCGTTCAAACTGAGGGGAACGAACCGTTCTGACATAAATCAATTGATCAGTCAATTAATTAAAGAAAATCCATCGAAGTTTCTGTAAGAAAAAGTCATCTACATTTGGATAAACGTTGCGTTAAGCCGACGACAGTCGCCAACGACCTCGAGGAAACTTACTTAGAAATAGTAACTAATTGATTACCTATCTGTACATACGTAACTGTTAAATAAGTAATCAATATCTTATTATGTTCTTGATTTATATGCTTCAACTAGGTGTGATAATTAATGTTACATTACGAATAAATGTTTACTAATGTAGTTTATTAGTATTAGTCATACAAGCTACGCATATGAAATCATATTTTAGGTTAGGTTGATGAACTTTAATAAAGGTATAATAAGTGGAAGGTTAACCGGTCAACCTTCAGTAAGTCTGCAAGTTGACTTATGTTAAATCTGTTCAAAGTCATACTTATTCATGATTATTGTGAAAAATCTCAAATCCGATAAAATATTCTTTTAAGACGACGATAGTCGCCAACAACCTTCAGGGTACAAACTGCGCTCTCTTTTCACATCCGCGTGACCCCATATTCAGTTATTTTTTGTACATTCCTATAAATTATTTTTATGACTTTAAAAAAAAGTCTTTGATCAAAATGTAGATAATTAAACTGTATTTGAGATGGTGGTTTGGTGCGATTGTCGTTTTTTTGACCGTGTAAATTAACTACACTACGTATATAATCCAAAATGTTCTTTGATCAAATTATTAAGAAAATGGTCTATTGTCACACATATTTTCCAAAAAAATACTACTAGTCATTTAGACGTGATTCTCATTTTAAAATCAGCTTCAGAGGGTATCTGCATTTAAAACTTGTTTTGGAGTAAACGGAGCACTTTGTTGCATCATAAAGTACATGAAACGGCATTAATATCTAGTATCGGCAATTGGATAAGCAATCGATCTAGTTGATCATCACTTTTAAAGTAAGTATCAAGTACAATGGTAAGACTGAGTTTAGAACGAAATAAACGAAAGTTTTAAACGTTTAAAGTAGAACGAAATTGCAAAATGAATGCGAAAAAATCTGTATATCATGAAACGTGATAGCTAGACAGTTGAAATTTTCAAAGATGATGTATTTCTGTTGCCGCTATAACAACAAATACTAAAATAAATATTTAAGTTGGGCTCCCATACAACAAGACATACAACATTTTTGCAGTTTTTGCGATACATGCAACTTTTTTTGCAGTTCTTTGCGATAATGGTACGGAACCCTTCGTGCGCGAGTCTGACTCGCACTTGGCCGGTTTTTGTTGATACAATGTCACTTGTCTAGAGTCTGACTGGTAGGTATTATTAGGAGGCGTATTCAATGATAAGCAGATATAACTTTAAAGTTACATTATTTTTACCAATTTGTATCGCCCCAGACGGCTTTGTGAGACAGGGAAACGACATATCTGAAACTGTTCACCGCTGCACTGGAGGATTTCTTCAAGGTTCTGGACTGGAGAGGGCTCGGCATCAACGCCAATGGCTATACATGACTCACCTTCGTTTTGCCGACGTTATAGTGGTCATGGCTCAGACCACGGAGGACCTCAGTACAATGCTCGATGACCTCAGTGGAGCTGCCGAAAGAGATGTCAAATGCCCATGTTACACCCACTCCTATCAAGGTCGGAGACTCTTCTCTCGCAGTTGTGGGTGACTATGTCTACCTGGGACAAACGATCCAGCTAGGTACGGCCAACTTCGAGACAACCGTCGAATCTATGATCAGCTTGTGTTGCCGGTTATGACATATGGCTCTGAGACGTGGTCGCTCACAATTGGCCTCATCAGGAAGCTTACAGTCACCCAAAGGGCAATGGAGAGGGCTATGCTCGGAGTTTCCTTGCGTGATCGAATCAGAAATGTAGAGATCCGCAAGAGAACCAGGGTTACCGACATAGCCCGAAGAATTACCAATCTCAAGTGGCAGTGGGCAGGGCACATTGCTCGCAGAACGGATGGCCGATGGGGCAGAAAGGTTCTGGAGTGGCGCCCGCGAACCGGAAGACGTTGCGTTGGATGGCCTCCCACCTGGTGGACCGATGTCCTGGTGAAGGTTGCGGGGATCCGCTGGATGCGGGACGCACAGGACCATTCAATGTTGTGACGCTTGGGGGAGGCCTATGTCCAGCAGTGGACGTCTTTCGGCTGATATGATGAGACGGCTTTTAAAAGAATAACATAAAAATCGAAACAAAAATATCTACATAATATTATATTGTACCGCGTTCTAAATATGATCAACCTTCCAAAACCAAATATCGGTTACCAGCTTTACAAAGAGGTAAAATATTGATCTTCTTACAGTAAAAGTATTTTAAGTTATCGACACAATTTTGAAATTGAGACTATTTCGAGCGTATGATCTCGGTTGTATTGTGTATGAACAGCACCGAATTCTCTTATAAAACAAGATGTCTTAACGAGGTCATCCAACGAGAATGTCGGGGAATGTTCGTTATACAACACTTAAAAGGATATCGTCGAAACCTTTCCGGCAATCGTACAGCGAACGGTAATTAATACACGGCACTAAATGTTCGGAATCTTAATCAACTCTGTTAAAACGGTTGGTACAAATACTGAGCTATTAGTACAACATATCAACCCATTTTTTACCCATTCAATACCCATTCACTGGACTCGGCCAACGAGGTAGTGTATACCTCGTGCTCTAGTTGTCACAAGTGGTATGATTATGATGGTAGGGGTCCGATTCCCAGGTCGGGCATGTTTTTTTTTTATCTGGAATATTTATGTTTATTTTTTTTGACATTTTCTATTTTTTTGTTATATTTTCTTTTTTTTTAAAATATGAAAACGTGTTGCGCCTACCCCAAGTAACATGGGATAAGGGCAGTAAGATGATGATGATGATCTGGAATATTTCGGGTCTGGCCCGACTGACTGCGCAGCCTTTGTAGCCAACTTCAGGGCGGCCAAGAAGTTTAGCGAGTTCTATACTTGGGGTCGGCACGTCACGTTTTCCTCCTACATATCGTCCTGTCCCCCGACACGCTAGCACTGACTCCCTTTTCTTTCATACCTATCACTTATATATTCCCTGATTGGGACTTAAATAAAACTGGCTAAATGTGGTTTTACTATATAAGTGCACCGCTGCCTAACCTTACGGGGATTACAGGTTTGATGTTAATCGTATGAGTTATGTATACCAAGAATTCATAGGTACGTAGGTACTTTTGAGGTTATGAGACAAGTTACGTTATTTAATGATTTCCGCACGCCTGTTCGGAGACAATAATACCGCTATAAAGTTCACACCATACACGTCTGCTTGCGACTTTCCAAAATAATATAATTATTGCTAAAAGAGTTACCGCATCGCGCTTGACTTTAATATTTTATAGTTTTTTAATTACTAATGGCCCCGTTTTTGATCCGTAGTTAACTTAACCAATGGTTAAAAATTATGCTAACCAATAGTTTCAAATTACGGTAAAATACGCTTTTCCTTCAATTATTAGCCTCACAAACGGTCAAATAAGTTGGATAATTACTTAATTATTAGACCATTTTTAAGAGTAACAATTTGATGAATAAAAGCGTTTTACCGAAATTTCAAACCATTGGTTAGCATATTTAACCATTGGTTGAGTTAACTACGGATAAAAAAACGGGGCCTGAGTCAAAGCTTAAGATTCAAAAGTTGTTCACTTACTTCATGAAAGTAAAAGTTATGTTGGTTGATAAACGTTGATTGGTTCTTCACCTAATCGAGGTTTTTAAAGCAAAGCTTTCAATGGTCAAAAATTTAAGGTTTTCTGATTACCCTATTAGGTATATCAATTGCATGATTACCTTCATTTATTTTATAATTTTTCCTCCAATCAACATTGTGAAACAAAAACCAACTAACATCCATCTAATGGTTTCATTCTGCCCTTATCTCAGGATATTATACAATATACTGGAGATAAAAAGACAAATAACCATCATTATGAGGCATTCCCATACGAAATAGTTTTACCACTCATTGTTATAAAACCAACATTTTATTAATATAACAATAGATCTATTTCAAGTAACTTCACATTGACATTCCATTACAAATTCTATGTGCTCCGTGTCACAATATGGTCACAATAGTGTATTTTATAACGGTATAGCGTACTATATCTGTTTATTTGAGCAGTAATTGTGCTGTGACACAACTTCAAGGCTGTCCCACATAGTTTCATGCCCTACTGATTCTTGGTGATGCAGAGAAACGGGCTGAACGCGGCGTTTTAAACGTCAGAAAGGAGACAACTATCTGCGGTTTAGCCTACGTCCTGAACTGGGCATTTTATACGCCAGATAAGAAACCAAGGAGACAATTTTAGTATCTGTGGGTTAGCCTACGTCCTGAACGGGGCCTTTTAAACGCCAGATAAGAGTCCAAAGAAAAAACAGATTCTGTTTGGCTTTGTCCCAACTGCGTTAGGGTTGGCATCCAGTCTTACTGAGTTCAGTTGAATACCAGAATTTCACATGAAGCGTTTGCTTGTCTGACCATAGAGACAGTGACAACTGAAAAACTATCAAATAAAATTATATGTACAGCTTCTTATGTTTGTACAAAACATAAGAGCCAACAGTTTAAAAAAAATTGGCCAATTCATGATCCAATTACTTACGTGCATCCAGACAAAATTGTAAGCACAATGAATAATATAACTAATAAATAAATGGGTTTTTTATGACACAGCGTGACAAGACTAGTGTCCTGGTATAGTCATGTGATGAGGAGGGATGAAACACATGTTACTAAAAAGGTTATGAATATAAATGTGGATGGATGGAGAGGGAGGGGAAGGAAAGAAAAGATGGATGGACTGTGTGAAAAGTGACATGAAAGAAAAGGGAGTCAGTGATAGGGTGACGGGGGACAGGATGGTATGGAAGAAGAAAACGTGTAGCGCCGACCCCATGTATCATGAGATAAGGGCAGGAAGAAAAAGAAGTGACAAGACAAACGAGAAGGCGGCCCATCTGGTAGTAGGGTCACCGCCGCCAATGGTCATCTGCAATTCCTGGGGCACCACAAGTGCGCTGCCTACTCTTTTAGAGAGGACTCTCATTGATTTAGTTTGAAACAATCCAAATTGTGTTTTTGAATAAATCTTCATCTCGAAGAACATACTTAAAATAATTTCAGAGTGTTTTAACAGTTCGTCTGTTGAATTTAACGTGAGGCCGATTTAAAAGTTGGTTCATATCCTTCTGTCAACAAATCAGGCATGAAGTCGGCTAATGAGAATTTTTAGTTCGTGTTTTTCGTACCTTAATTACCTAGGTATTGTAAAGTTATTTTGTGGTTTAACTGAGATACTAACTTCATGCTTATATTTATTTGTCTTGCTGAGCCAGTCGACCTCGATCTCGTCTGATGGAGAGCAATGGCTCATCTATTGCTAGGTACAGAGCAAAGATGATTGCAGAGAGATTGGCTGTGTGGATAACAAATGTTGAGGAGAAACGCTGAGTACCACTAGTCGGGCAGTCACAAATGTGTGGATGGTACCCTGGTAGTGAAGTAGTGGAAGACAGATGGTGGGATCCGCAACTACACACACTGCAGTTCCGCTTACTGGATACGCGTCCATTAAGCGCCTCAGTGGCAGGCTAGAAAAGCAAAAACTTCCCTTAAGGGAGAATTACAAAGAATGTTAATGAACTTCTTGGGTATTTGCCAACAGGCTCGCCATTAAATGCACATGTTCCTATTTGTATCGATACGTGGAACTATTTCTCAACGGCAAACCACATATAAATACTGCTTTTTAACCGCATTTGTATGCGACTTATTAAATCTTATAATTTTCTCTGTAATACTAATCTCCAAGTTCAATCAGTAGCAATAATCTAGATTGCTTCTTCGAAATTGAAAGCTTTAGTTCTATAAAAAATTAATGTCAAACATCTAAATACACATAACATCTCACCGCAGGGTTACGCAGAGGTACACCTTTAGTACACTAATACACACACACACACACATCCAACACATGAAAGAAAATAGCTCTTCATATTGATTGATATCGTATAACTTACAACACCGATATATGCCATTTAAGAACGTGTATATCGAAGTGACAATGTTCTACGGATATTATGAAAAATTGAAAGTGATAAGGGTCGAGTATGCATTGAGTACAATGGGATGGCGTTAACGGGAAGTGATGTTAGAAAGGCTGCGTGAACAATGAGGCCCCCTAAAAGGAAAATATTAAAGATGAAGAGGACCCTTCATAATATGTGCGCCACAACAATACGTATGGCCGTAACGTAACTGATGGTGAGTGAATGAAGATTAATGGAAGCTAAAAAAAGGAAGATTGATTTGTGATATTTGCCAGTTTCTTTCATTATTCATCAGTCAGCACGAAATGGATGAACCATTCAAAGTATCGGCTTTAATATTCCAAACAGACAATAGTTAAGAAGATGCAAATCATTTAAACCGAATTCAATCAATATCAAATTGTCACGGGTCACTTCATCAGAATGATAATTTATTTTCAGATAAACGTAACTTCAAATTTAGAAGCTTTGGAGTTACTGAAATTCTTCGTACAGGTATTCCAACGGAAAGTATCGTAGACAAAATACGTGATAAACACAGTAACAGTATGCCCATAACTTCATTGCATCGTGAACTTGAACCATAAATGTTTTGAAATTACTGCGTGGCAGGTTACTTGTAACATTTATGAACGAACTTCCTTGCTGCCGTCAATGTCAAAGCTTACGTCAGAGTTAAGTCTTATAGGGGTGGGTAGTATCGGTTGTTAGAATCTACGGTCGATAAAATAAGACAGTTTTTAGTAAAGTTGGAATTCGAAGTAAAGATTACGGTTGGATAGTTGGATAAAGAAGACTGATTGAAAGTCGATACTAACTTGATATTGGTACGACGAACAAATTACCTGGGTACTTAGCCCTATTCGATGGTCTGATCACGTGAAGAAACACCTAGACACCAAGATCTCCGACGCTTTGCAACATGTCAAAAAATTGTCACAAATGAAAGAATTGTCAATAAAAGAAAAAAAGAAAGGAAGGAAAAGTGTTTACTTGTGACAAAACGACATTACATAGTATGACACGAAATATAATATACGTGCCATTGCGCGTCACTGATGAGCGTCATGATGCCTAAACTTCTTGATCAAAACAAACGATTGAAAGAGGTGAGAGAATCGCCTCCTCTAGCTCTCCTCCGTTAGCTGAAGCTTAAAAGCCTTATATGGGCCATACATTTTTGTAGTTAGCAACATAAACATATCAAAATCCTATAATGGCAGTAAAAATAAAACAAGATTTGAACACTGTTTTCTATTTGTTTGTCCGTTAACCTTTGTTTGAAAGTTTTGAATGCTTTTCAAGGAAGTTGCGAGAACAGTTTTTCCATTGATGTTCTGGTAGATCGGTGAAAGTTCTTTACGATGAATAAAAGCACTGGAAATCGAGCACTTACGAAAAATACATTCATCATCTGCCTAGCCTTTTTCCCAACTATATTGGGGTCGAAAAATGCATTATTCATTGTTTATTCGAAATACTAGGCAACTACGATTGTGGACGATCGATGTTTTGTTGTAGGTACCTTAGTTATTATCAATTTATTTTATTCTTGAATGAATTCATTCTTCAGTCAATTTGCATTCTAGTTATTTTTCTATTATGTTTGTAATGGTTTTGCAATTATTTTCTTACTTGTGGTCATAGCTTGGAATTAAAGCATGATCAAAATTGGCTCGTATATAATGGTACATTAAATGGGATTGAATGTCGTCTGGTTAAAGATATTATGGTTAAAGATGTATTTTTTTGGTAAATAACTGCGTAATGTGAGGTATGGGGCACTAATTACTGTGAAAATCGAAACCGGTATCAAATAAGACATTAAAATTTAACATTCAAATACATCAGCCAACGGGGCTCAACAGTCTACCGCATTCCTATTATAAAAATCTATAAATAGTGTGAACAAACCGTCCAAATTCGATAGTTTTTAATATATCCGTGTCTTATCGAGAAGAGAGAGTTTACAATTTTACACGATTTATTATAAACTTACGGTGTTTGCAATCATCCGTTGATATGTCTATAATTTATCCCGTGCGAAGCCGTGGTGGGTTTGCTAGTTGTATAATAATATAGGTATATTGTAAAAATCCGTCTCCAAAGTTAAATTGTCTTCTCTAATAGGCCGTTATTTGGACTTGTATTTATGTTTGGACAGGTAGCCATTCATTATAATACGTTAACACGCTCTAAATCAAAGCATTAACTAGCTAACTATCAATTATACTCCGTTCAGTCGCTGTATATACCTTTTTTTACCGTAGCATTAAGGCATACCTTTACATTGATAACTATTTTTTGTTCGTGTACGTAACTGGTTTGCTGATAACTTGCTGGTTTGTTGAAAAAAATGTGAACGAAAAAGCAATCAACACCGATTTAAAAAACAGAACTCTTGCATGGAATTTATTAGACTATGCTCTTTTTCGACTGATGCCATTTTGTGTTTTATTTGTGTTACCTTTATTTTTGGCGTATTTTAATTGTTGTTGAATTGAAGTGAGTGAAGAAGTATTAATATGCTAATTGATATTAAATCGTTACTTCATTCATGTATTAAGGTCAATATTTACTATTTCAAACTTGTGATTAATTGGTTTAATGATTTGTCTAAGCACACGAATAACATGTAAACATAAGTAATACATTAACTTTACATTATTTTGAATAACTTATTTTCTTATCATAATGTATGCTAGCCTCCTCCTTAACTTACATGAGTCCGTTAAGGGATTATTAGGGGATTAGTATTTTTCTCAATTCGCTTACCAAAGATTCAAATTTATATTATATAAAACTGCATTACCACTCACTGACTCACTGACTCATTGACATAATTGTTCTCCCAGATGGTGGATGGGGAGGTGGGTATATTTTGACAGATTCGTAAACAAGTAACTCCCGTGAGTATGGGAAAAGTGCCAAACCTCCCCTTTTCCCCCCCCCTCCTCCCCCCCTCTATCGTTTCTCGGAAACTAAGGTACCCGTATTTTTTGTTTTTTACGGATTCGTTTAGAGGAGGCTCGGAAAAGTAAAAAGCATTTTTCAAAGTTGACCCCCTCGCCCCCCTTCTCCCCCCCTTTAAGCGGATCTCGAAAGTTGGAACATTTGGAACATTTATTTTTTCAGATTCATAGAAAGGGGCAATGCTATAGTCACAAACGAACCATTTTTCAAAATTGACCCCCTTGCCCCCCTTCTCCCCCCTCCCCCCCCGTTTTGGCTAATCTTTTTTTTTTGTTTTTTTTACGGAATCGTTTAGAAAAGGCTCGGTAAAGTAAAAACCATTTTTCAAAGTTGACCCCCTCGCCCCCCTTCTCCCCCCCTTTAAGCGGATCTCGGAAGTTGAGAGACTTGGAACATTTCTTTTTTCAGTTTCATATAAAGGGGCAATGCTATAGTCACAAACAAACCATTTATCAAAGTTGACCCCCTTGCCGCCCATCTCCCCCCTCCCCCCCCCGTTTTGGCGAATCTTTTATTTGTTTTTTTTACGGATTCAGCGTAGGGATCCCGAGTGGAGCGAACCTACGAGACCGAGTGCAGCGCAGGGGGGAGGTGGCGAGCGAAGCGAGCCGGCGACCTCCGTAGCGTAACGAAGGTTGAGTGGGTGAAGCGAAACTCAGTGCCTGGCGACGAATGCAAACATTAGGGTTATGTTTTTTGGAACAAAGTGTAGGGTAGGTGTAGGGTAGGTGTAGGGTAGGTGTAGGGTAGGTGTAGGGTAGGTGTAGGGTAGGTGTAGGGTAGATGTAGGGTAGGTGTAGGGTAGGTGTAGGGTAGGTGCAGGGTAGGTGTAGGGTAGGTGTAGGGTAGGTGTAGGGTAGGTGTAGGGTAGGTGTAGGGTAGGTGTAGGGTAGGTTTAGGGTAGGTGTAGGGTAGGTGTAGGGTAGGTGTAGGGTAGGTGTAGGGTAGGTGTAGGGTAGGTGTAGGGTAGGTGTAAGGTAGGTGTAGGGTAGGTGTAGGGTAGGTGTAGGGTAGGTGTAGGGTAGGTGTAGGGTAGGTGTAGGGTAGGTGCAGGGTAGGTGCAGGGTAGGTGTAGGGTAGGTGTAGGGTAGGTGTAGGGTAGGTGTAGGGTAGGTGTAGGGTAGGTGTAGGGTAGGTGTAGGGTAGGTGTAGGGTAGGTGTAGGGTAGGTTAAGGAATACTTCTCAAAAACACGACAAAGCCGCGAGCTGCTTGCAGCTCGCGCACCAAGCAAATACTAGTTATATTATATAAAACTGCATTACCACTGACTCACTGACTCACTCACTCATTGACATAATTGTTCTCCCAGATGGTGGATGGGGAGGTGGGTATATTTTGACAGATTCGTAAACAAGTAACTCCCGTGAGTATGGGAAAAGTCCCAAACCTCCCCTTTTCCTCCCCCCTCCTCCCCCCCTCTATCGTATCTCGGAAACTAAGGTACCCGTAGTATGTTTTTTTTACGGATTCGTTTAGAGGAGGCTCGGAAAAGCAAAGACCATTTTTCAAAGTTGACCCCCTCGCCCCCCTTCTCCCCCCCTTTAAGCGGATCTCGGAAGTTGAGAGACTTGGAACATTTCTTTTTTCAGATTCATATAAAGGGGCAATGCTATAGTCACAAACAAACCATTTTTCATAGTTGACCCCCTTGCCCCCCTTCTCCCCCTCCCCCCCCCTTTCGGCGAATCTTTTTTTCGTGTTTTTTTTACGGATTCGTTTAGAGGAGGCTCGGAAAAGTAAAAACCATTTTTCAAAATTGACCCCCTCACCCCCCTTCTCCCCCCCTTTAAGCGGATCTCGGTAGTTGAGAGACTTGGAACATTTCTTTTTTCAGATTCATATAAAGGGGCAATGCTATAGTCACAAACGAACCAGTTTTCAAAGTTGACCCCCTCGTCCCCCTTTCCCCCCCCGTTTTGGCAAATCTTTTTTTTTTCGGATTCAGCGTAGAGATCCCGAGTGGAGCGAACCTACGAGACCGAGTGCAGCGCAGGGGGGAGGTGGCGAGCGAAGCGAGCCGGCGACCTCCGTAGCGTAACGAAGGTTGAGTGGGTGAAGCGAAACTCAGTGCCTGGCGACGACAAGCAAACATTAGGGTTATGTTTTTTGGAACAAAGTGTAGGGTAGGTGTAAGGTAGGTGTAGGGTAGGTGTAGGGTAGGTGTAGGGTAGGTGTAGGGTAGGTGTAGGGTAGGTGTAGGGTAGGTGTAGGGTAGGTGTAGGGTAGGTATAGGGTAGGTGTAGGGTAGGTGTAGGGTAGGTGTAGGGAAAGTGTAGGGTAGCTGTAGGGTAGGTGTAGGGTAGGTATAGGGTAGGTGTAGGGTAGGTGTAGGGTAGGTGTAGGGTAGGTGTAGGGTAGGTGTAGGGTAGGTGTAGGGTAGGTGTAGGGTAGGTGTAGGGTAGGTGTAGGGTAGGTGTAGGGTAGGTGTAGGGTAGGTGTAGGGTAGGTGTAGGGTAGGTGTAGGGTAGGTGTAGGGTAGGTGTAGGGTAGGTGTAGGGTAGGTGTAGGGTAGGTGTAGGGTAGGTGTAGGGTAGGTGTAGGGTAGGTGTAGGGTAGGTGTAGGGTAGGTGTAGGGTAGGTGTAGGGTAGGTGTAGGGTAGGTGTAGGGTAGGTGTAGGGTAGGTGTAGGGTAGGTGTAGGGTAGGTGTAGGGTAGGTGTAGGGTAGGTGTAGGGTAGGTGTAGGGTAGGTGTAGGGTAGGTGTAGGGTAGGTGTAGGGTAGGTGTAGGGTAGGTGTAGGGTAGGTGTAGGGTAGGTGTAGGGTAGGTGTAGGGTAGGTGTAGGGTAGGTGTAGGGTAGGTGTAGGGTAGGTGTAGGGTAGGTGTAGGGTAGGTGTAGGGTAGGTGTAGGGTAGGTGTAGGGTAGGTGTAGGGTAGGTGTAGGGTAGGTGTAGGGTAGGTGTAGGGTAGGTGTAGGGTAGGTGTAGGGTAGGTGTAGGGTAGGTGTAGGGTAGGTGTAGGGTAGGTGTAGGGTAGGTGTAGGGTAGGTGTAGGGTAGGTGTAGGGTAGGTGTAGGGTAGGTGTAGGGTAGGTGTAGGGTAGGTGTAGGGTAGGTGTAGGGTAGGTGTAGGGTAGGTGTAGGGTAGGTGTAGGGTAGGTGTAGGGTAGGTGTAGGGTAGGTGTAGGGTAGGTGTAGGGTAGGTGTAGGGTAGGTGTAGGGTAGGTGTAGGGTAGGTGTAGGGTAGGTGTAGGGTAGGTGTAGGGTAGGTGTAGGGTAGGTGTAGGGTAGGTGTAGGGTAGGTGTAGGGTAGGTGTAGGGTAGGTGTAGGGTAGGTGTAGGGTAGGTGTAGGGTAGGTGTAGGGTAGGTGTAGGGTAGGTGTAGGGTAGGTGTAGGGTAGGTGTAGGGTAGGTGTAGGGTAGGTGTAGGGTAGGTGTAGGGTAGGTGTAGGGTAGGTGTAGGGTAGGTGTAGGGTAGGTGTAGGGTAGGTGTAGGGTAGGTGTAGGGTAGGTGTAGGGTAGGTGTAGGGTAGGTGTAGGGTAGGTGTAGGGTAGGTGTAGGGTAGGTGTAGGGTAGGTGTAGGGTAGGTGTAGGGTAGGTGTAGGGTAGGTGTAGGGTAGGTGTAGGGTAGGTGTAGGGTAGGTGTAGGGTAGGTGTAGGGTAGGTGTAGGGTAGGTGTAGGGTAGGTGTAGGGTAGGTGTAGGGTAGGTGTAGGGTAGGTGTAGGGTAGGTGTAGGGTAGGTGTAGGGTAGGTGTAGGGTAGGTGTAGGGTAGGTGTAGGGTAGGTGTAGGGTAGGTGTAGGGTAGGTGTAGGGTAGGTGTAGGGTAGGTGTAGGGTAGGTGTAGGGTAGGTGTAGGGTAGTGTAGGGTAGGTGTAGGGTAGGTGTAGGGTAGGTGTAGGGTAGGTGTAGGGTAGGTGTAGGGTAGGTGTAGGGTAGGTGTAGGGTAGGTGTAGGGTAGGTGTAGGGTAGGTGTAGGGTAGGGTAGGTGTAGGGTAGGTGTAGGGTAGGTGTAGGGTAGGTGTAGGGTAGGTGTAGGGTAGGTGTAGGGTAGGTGTAGGGTAGGTGTAGGGTAGGTGTAGGGTAGGTGTAGGGTAGGTGTAGGGTAGGTGTAGGGTAGGCGTAGGGTAGGTGTAGGGTAGGCGTAGGGTAGGTGTAGGGTAGGTGTAGGGAAGGTGTAGGGTAGGTGTAGGGTAGGTGTAGGGTAGGTGTAGGGTAGGTGTAGGGTAGGTTAAGGAATACTTCTCAAAAACACGACGAAACCGCGAGCTGCTTGCAGCTCGCGCACCAAGCAAATACTAGTTATATTATATAAAGCTGGATTACCACTCACTCACTCACTCACTCACTGACATAATTGTTCTCCCAGATGGTGGAGGGG